>CAWUFW010005491.1:0-1323052 GCA_963921515.1 Calotriton arnoldi
CACATTTTGACCATTGTGGCAATGGGGTCTACACCCTCATCATCACAGTGACCAAAAGGTAATTGTTGACAAAGAAAGAGCTGCAACTGCCAAACTGCATGGATCATTCCTGGTCACAGAACCAAAAACTCATCTGTGGCAAAGTAGTGTATGTGTCCCATTGCAACATAAATTGGGGGAGCCAAATACTGCAGTGCAAATGAAACATTCCTTTGGCCATGTGCAGACAAACAACACCCATGGGGGCTGAGACCGTCAACAGTCATCAATGACACAATGACAGAAGTGACCATCAGAATGCAGAACCACATATTTGCACCAATGGGCACACAAATGCAGATACCCTGTGGAGACAGCAGATGTGAGGTGAACAGATACCATACCATGGCAGCAATGGGACACACAAACCATGATCACTGTGCTGACCGATGACCTAGGAGTCCCAGGGACAGCAGGGGAAACACACCAAACAACATACAGCCAATGGCACACCCAAGATATGCCAATGCAGTGGTGCAGATGCACAAACACAAACAGGCAGACCAACACTGTCATCATACACAGCAGGTGAGGGTGGGGGTGCCAGTGTCCCCAGGCAACAACACAACACATGAGGAGAGCTGAATACCAATCATACAGATGTGCATACACTGCCACACTAAGGTAACTCATGGATCCAAATCCCCTATGTGGGCAAGCAGGCATTGACAGGTGAGAGGGAGCACAAAACACACATGTCACACAGGCACGTAGGAACAACAACTGACACAGCAAGTCACAGACACACCACAGCACCACCCCCAGGGCCCCCACAATGTGGTGACCCTGGGCTGAATAAAAATACCACTGTGATGACAAAGCTAAATGTCGTTCACACTGTGAACCACAGTCAGGTGTCCTGAGCAACAAACTACCATCACACCTACACAAGCACAAATCAATCAGCATGGCCAGTAAGCCAAGGCCAACATGGAGGCAGGGGACTAGCCGGGCAACAACTCTCATCTGCACACACTCAAGACCACACCCCTCGACCTCCAACAATGTGCAGCAGTGAAGTACACATGCACTGGTGACATTGCACATGCACCCATGACTATTCCAGGGTGGTGGGTGGGAACCAAGGTGTAGAAACACATCACACATGGACACTCAACAAGACTCCTGAATGTCTGACACACTGCACACTACGCTGTACATGGACATGACGGCAATACCACACCGACCAATGGGATCCCAGCCACAGTCACACACCAATGAAGAAGCCAAGGTCACCCACAAAGAACACACATAGACAACAACCAACATTGCAGCCCGGACCCTAAGGAGTGCCAGCAGTCACACACACAACGTGTCACAATCACTGAAAGATAACACAAACTGGAAATCACATGACAGGGGCAAACAACAAGTGCCAAAGGGAAACCTGACTGTGACCCATCTGCGTCTGCACACAAACTCTGCCCTGACAGCAAACACACCTATGGGTGACACCCTGATGACCAGTAATGTGCCATGCACCCACATCACAGAGAACACAGGGAGAAGACTTTGGGGGAACATAGCTCAAGTCAGCAAGCATCACAAACAGGTACAACACTAGGGATCACAGCATGCGCAGATGAATGGAAGTGAACACACAGACATGCACATACAACACACACCTTGGGCGCAGGCAATGTCACACGTGTACACACTGCCATGAGGGGACTCCACTCCTGTGTGAGGAAAGCTGTGCCATATGTTGCCTCAGTAGGGCCCCATCATGTCAGCTGAGCACTTGGTCACACAATCAACAATTAGCACCAAAGGAGGGCTCCCATCACATCAGCCTGGTCATGGATGTGCCAACGGAATCATCAGCACAGATCCAACACACTTGTATAGCAATGTTGCACTGACTACACGGATGAGTCCCTCCCCATTGATGCCCAAACCTGCATGTCCACTGGAGATGGCAACACGGTCAGGGAAGTAGACAAATGCAACGATGGCAGGCACAACAGATGTGCAGGGGTGGAAGCCACAGATATGAAATTGCCAATGTAAGTAGGAAACCCATTGCCAAATACTGAACATATGACACCCTCAGATGCTGCTATTGATGACATGGATACACCACATGATAGGACACATTCCCCCTGTACCACATGGGTTCCTGCACAGTAACACTTCATAATCATGAGACCAGATATCACCATCACTGCAGCAAGGGCATGGTTAGCTGCACCAACAACATGTACATCTGAAGCATGAGCACTAGAGAAAAGAAAGTTGCTTTATTCAGCATATGTGTTGTTTGATAACGACGTCCAGAAAAAATTAGAGCAAAGGCCAATGGCCAGTCCATTGTCAAAGTTCAAACAGGGTGACACTGGCAGATGTCACCCTACGCATGCCTGCACAATACCAGGGACAATCCACTAGGAGGGGCAACCGGGGGCAGGCCAGGCACCGCAGGGACAGGATCAGGGCTCACCAGGGGGAGTCAGGGAAGGGGTGGTGGGTGCTGGAGAGCCACTGACAACTGCAGTGGAGGTGTCTGACATGGTGTGTGCCGGCACAACTGGGGGCATGACTCAGATGTCGTGGGTGCCGGCACAACTGCAGTGGACCCTGCAGATGGGGTGGACAGGTCCGCCACTGCAGTGCCCAAGTCAGACAGGGCGGTAGTGGACTCCACTGCAGTGCCTACCTCCAGGGGAGGAGAATGGGGAACAGGCAAGGTGGGTTGGACAGAGGGGGAGGACACCCTCACCACATCAGTGGCACAGACAAGCGCAGCGGGGGTGTGGTGCTGGGAGAGCAAGTGGCAGGGGGAGAAGGCCGGATCCTCTTGGGGATGGTATATCTGTGGGTGGGGGAACCTGGGGCAGGGGTGTGGTGGGGGCACCTGTGCAGTGGGGGCCTGAGGGATGGAGGACGGAGACCTTGTGCCTGAGCTGCAGGGCGGTGGCGGGGTCTTGCTCTTAGGACTCTGGGGGACTTGCGGGTGGGGGCCTCAGTCCGTCTGCGCCTGGGGAGGGTGTCCGGGGGCGAGGGGCACTCTGCTCCGTGTGGGTGGGCTTCCTCTTCCCCCGGTATGCTGGAGCAGCTTCATCGGTGGGGAAGAGGCCGAGGTCACAGAGGAAGAGCTGCTGTGACTTTGGGGTTGCAGGTGAGGCAAGGGAGGGTGCTTTGGAGGGAGAGGGAACTGAGGACTGCGCAGTGCATGTGGATGCGTGTGTGTGTTCCAGGGCCCCATCCCCTGTGAGTCTGGCTTCAGTCCCCTGAATGTGCATGCGTGTGCGTTTTGTCATTGGCGTGTGTGTCAGTGTGCTGGATGTGTGTGTTCTGGTGTGTGCCTGTGCCGGTGTGTGTGTGCCTGGGATGGGTAAGGTGCTGGGGAGTGTGGATGGAGCAGAGGCAGGAGGGGTGAGGGACCGTTTGAGGAGGGACACTGCTGCCGTCAGGGAGGAGTCCATGGACCTATTGCCCCTCTGTAGGTCAGACATGCCCGATGAGATGCCCTCCATGAACGACACCAGCTGAGTCAACAGCGCGGTGTGCGCATGGAGGACACTCAGCATGGCTGTCTGCCCTACATGGAGCTGGCGAAGGAGGTACACAGACTCCTCACTCAGGGCAGCAGGGGACACAGGGGCAGGGGGTGCGGTGTCTGGCCCAAAGGAGACACGCTCCCGGACATGGGAGCCTCCACGGACCTGGGGAATGGGAGCCGATGGGAGGGCGGTGGTGGTGCTGGTGGTGGCGGGGACAGCAACACTAGCTGGGGTGTGGTGGCTGCTGACACCCGCCTCCACAAGGGAGTCATCCTCCGAGTTGCTCTGGTCCTCAGCTGAGGTGGATGCTGCTGAGGACTCCTCGGTGTGGCTCCCCTCGCCCTCCGTGCCACTGGGTCCCTCCGACCACTCCTCGGCTGCTGACCCAGTCTGGCTCTCCGGCTCCTCCTGGTCCGTGGAGCTGTCCCCTTCCGTGGCCGTGGATGTATCTGCAAACAATGGGGAAACAGACAGACATCAGTCACCTGCACATAACGCACACACCACTGTGAGCACAGCACATCACAGAGCAAGCCCTGGCATCATTAGTTGTACATTGCTAAAAGTGCACTAATTGAACAGGAGAAGTCAATTGTCAGTCTGATGCCAAGCATGGCACTCACATCCCACATGGCCTTGCACCCATCTGTCTGGTGTCTGTTGGATTGCAACACCCCAGTGTTGACACATGCACCAAGTACACAGTAGTTGGACAGTGCAGAGGACACGGTGTGGACACATCACAGCTCTTGCCACTGAGTCAGTACAGGTTTACGGATGTAAGGGATGCCCAGAGTCAAATAGGAAATGCATGTGATGCATACCAGCGACTGACACCATGATGCACCCATGTCCTGATAGCCAGCGCCACTATGGTGTGCATGTAGCACATGTTACTCCCCTGCAGGCTCACCAATCAGTAGACACATGCCATGGCGGAGGCATGACTGCAAAGTCATACATCACTGGCTCAGTGATGTATGACTTTGCAGCCAGACAACAACACTATGCACTGTGTCACAATAGTAGGTCATGGGGAATGCAAGTCCTGGAGCTGCACAAGTGCACATGTACATCCCCCCACAACACATCCTCTTAACCCTCATCTGTCCAGGTCATACCTATTGGACATATGGGAGACCTGTGACACTACCCTCTGAACCTGAGCCCCTCACACTCTGCTGTGCATGGGGAACAGCTGCCTGAACTTCACATTTACATGCCCCAGTCTGCATGGGCAGCTGATCAGACACCTATGTGTCACACAAGTATCGTCTCCTATGGTCACATCTCCAGTGGCATGCTGAGCCCCTACCAAGAAACTCCACAGCAGTCCTGGCGACTAATCCACAGCACACTGACACAGAGGCAGACACCTGAGGGGTCAAATCACTGTGCACAATGTGTCCGCTGATACACGGGAGTGGGAGTACAGAGTGTATTGTATGGCCTGGAGTAGGCATGACTGTCCAGCCCCACATGAATGAGGGATGAGCCCTGGACTGTAGGCAGCTGGCTAAGTATGTGTGACACACGTCATATACATACTCCTGGGGCCCAAACATTGTTCCCACCCGCAGCATGGGTGTGTGCCAGGTACCCCAGCCACATGTGGTGGATCAGCTCAGCAATTGGACCACAGATCAAAGTAACACGCTGAATACATGTCAGAATACAGGCATTGTGTAAGCAATGGACCCACCCATGATGCCCACCACAGAGTCAGGGAAACAGATGCTGTCTCCCACCTTGAGTCAAGCAAACTGCAAGGACACAGTCCTAAGTGACAGAATTCCCTGCATGTAAGGGCCACACCTGGGTATCAGATGAGGAGTGGGCAGTGCACAATAGAGGGACATGGCTCCTGGACAACATGACTGCTGTACTGTGGCAGTTTAACCAGGTCCGAGGAGGGCACATAGCATGTTAGACAGAGTACACAGTGCAGCCTTTGACTCACCCCCTCCTTGCTGCTCTCTGGCCTTCAGCTGCCCATCCAGGTCTGGAAAGACCACCGCCAGGATCCTGAGCATGTGGGGGGTCAGGGTCCGTGTTCCGCCCCTCCTGCGAGGAGGCGACAGCTTCAGCTGGACCCGTGCAATCCTCTGGGTCCAGCCCCGAAGGTCCTGCCACCTCTTTTGGCAGTTGCGGATCCGGCGCTTGTAGACCCCCACGGACCGGACAGCCCGGACGATGTCCTTCCATATCTCATGCTTCCGATGGGCAGAAGCCTGTCAGGATGACAAAGTGATAAGGCCTTTACTACACATGCAACATATCCGTGCATGACACAGTTGCATATACATGTCGCTATCACAGGGGCACATGGTGTACCCAGGCAGTGCACGGCTGCCCATGGACAGTTTTCCAGAAGTCACTACATGGTATCATTGCATGGGGAGTAAAACCCTGTTCAGAAGCACTGTCACTGCACCATACCTGTCCAGTGCAAGTCACTACACACTATGGGGGGTGACAACTACTCAGTGAGCCTGCTAGCCAGTGGTGTGCTGACTCTCAGCCTTGCTAGTCAGACAAAATGCACATTCAGAAAGGCAGTGCACAGAACACTCACCTGCTCCCCTGGTGTCCCATACAGCTTGCTGTACTGTGGAAGTAGGCTGTCCAGCAGGGCCTGGTTCTCCTCAAGGCTGAAGGCTGGGGCTCTCTCCACAGTACGTGCCATTGCAGGGTCCAGAGGGGCAGAGACAGCAGCAGTGCAGTGGCAGATGTCGTCCTGGAGCATGTAGTGCAGGCAAGTGGGCTCTCAGGGGAACAGGCAGCAATATATATGTGCTGGAGAGGCAGATACTGTCCCTTGTGTCCAAAGTGATAGGTCCAAGTCGTTTGCATCTTCTGAATCTGGCCAATCCATGGAATAGCAGCACCAAAACACGCCCACAGCATCCTTCAAAACTTCAACTTCATGACATACATGATTTTGCAACATTGTTGTGGGTGACCAACTGATTTTCCAGCAACCGACTCGTTCGAAATTCGAAAACGCGTCCGTTGCCAGGCAAGCCCATTGTCAATGGGTGCGCACCGATCGGTCCATTGAGGTACAACGCGCACAGGGGTACAACGTGTACCCGCACACATTGAAGGCAATGGGCCGGCCGGAGGCACCGATCGGTCCATTGCGGTACAACGCGCACAGGGGTACAATGCGTACCCGCACACATTGAAAGCAATGGGCCGGCCGGAGGCACCGATCGGTCCATTGCAGTTCAACGCGCACAGGGGTATAACGCGTACCCGCACACATTGAAAGCAATGGGCCGGCCGGAGGCACCGATCGGTCCATTGCAGTTCAACGCGCACAGGGGTACAACGCGTACCCGCACACATTGAAAGCAATGGGCCGGCCGGAGGCACCGATCGGTCCATTGCTGTTCAACGCGCACAGGGGTACAACGCGTACCCGCACACATTGAAAGCAATGGGCCGGCCGGAGGCACCGATCGGTCCATTGCAGTTCAACGCGCACAGGGGTACAACGCGTACCCGCACACATTGAAAGCAATGGGCCGGCCGGAGGCACCGATCGGTCCATTGCTGTTCAACGCGCACAGGGGTACAACGCGTACCCGCACACATTGAAAGCAATGGGCCGGCCGGAGGCACCGATCGGTCCATTGCTGTTCAACGCATCACTGTATATGTGACTGGCATAGGTCAGCATGCCTGTCTCAGATGGACATATGCCAGCCACAGATAGCTCCCAGGGAGTGAGGGGCACACCTACATCACGACAGCCTGTCCAAACCTTATCATAAGGCATGTAAGGCTGCATTTCCTATTGTGTGTATGTTGGTGTACATGTTGTCCTGTGGGTGTCACCTGTGGGCAGCCACCCCCAGGCTGTGCACGTGTTCATGGGGACAGGATCCTGGGTGTTACGTGTACGTGACCACTGTGATGTGCAACTGTTCATATCTGTGCATGTGTCATGGTCACATTTCACAGTGGTGTTTGTGTATGTCATGTCACATACCCCGTGAGTCCCATGTGGGACGGTATGTTTGAGCCAGGGTGTCCCAGTGGCACAATAGTGATGGCCCTCCACAGTCTTTGTGCATGTAGTGTTTACAATGTCTCTGATTTCATGTGCACAATGGGAGACAGTCTCCACATCCACGTTGTGTGTGCATGGACTCTGATGTTGTGCGTGTGTGTCACAGACGTCCATGGCTCTCCTGCCATGGCAAGTGTGGCCACTACCTGTGGGGGTCATGTTTGTTTTGCTGTGGTGTACACATGATACTCCAGGTGATGCCAGTGTCCATGTGGCATTACAGGGTCCCTGGGAATGTGCCTGTCGTTGAGCTGTGGTGCCTGGGGCACATCTGTCCTCACATGTCACTGGGGGGTGACTTTGACACAGCATCATGATATCCAATGGGCCAACCTGGGACAAATTGATGCCACCTGTAGGACCGTGTTGACAGATGTTGGCCATGTATGTACCATACATGTCGTTCCGGTACTGCACACTTCATGTAGTTGTGCCTCATGATGATGTATGTTGGGAACTTGAGTGTGTTCAATGCCGCATATGTGGGGTGACTGACGATCTTGCTTACTTCTCCTCTGCACTGCAGGGCTCCTGCTGTCCATCGGCCATTCCCAGACCTGGCAACGATGGTGGAACGGGACAGCATCCGACGGTACCGCTTCACCAGGCAGCTGATTGAGGATTTGGCAGTGCAGTTGTCCCCACATTTGCAGCCTGGCCGGCCGTATCCTACAGCGCTGACCCCCAAGGTGAAGGTGATGGCAGCCCTACACTTCTTTGCCACCGGTACCTTCCAACATACTGTGGCGTCTGCTGGTGGGATGTCACAGACCATGTTCAGCCGTGTGCTCCGCGATTTCTTGGCGGCAATGTTGCTCTTCCTGAACCGGTACATATATTTCCCTAGACTGCGACGACTCACTGACGTGAAGAGTGACTTTTATGCCCTGGGGAGGATGCCGCATGTCATTGGCTCCATTGATGGGACACATGTGGCTTTGGTACCACCACAGGCCCAGGAGCAGGCCTACAGGAACCGCAAGCACTACCACTCGGTCAATGCACTGGTGGTGTGTCTTGCAGACATGACCATCACACACGTGTGTGCCCGTTTCCCTGGTTCAGCACACGATGCCTTTGTGATGAGGAGTAGTCGTATCCCCAGGTTGATGGCACAGATGCAGAACCAGCGTGCCTGGCTTGTCGGTGTGTACTGACTTTGTGCCATTGTGTGTGATCTGATCTGTAGTATTCCGCCCACTTTTCCAAGTCAGCTGATGTGCACTTGTCTGTCCGTAGGTGACTCGGGATACCCCAACATGCCGTGGTTGCTGACACCCCTCAGGAACCCTGTGACACCTGCCCAGATGCGCTACAATGAGGCACATGGTCGGACCAGGAGAGTGATTGAGCGGACCTTTGGTCTCCTGAAGAGCCGCTTCCGCTGCCTGGACAAGACCGGAGGGTCCCTCCCATATGCCCCTGCGAAAGTGTGCAAGATTATCATCGTCTGCTGCATGCTCCACAACCTGGCAGTGCGGAAGGAGTTGCCTCTCATCCAGGATGACGATGACCAACATCCGCCACCTGTGGAGGATCCTGGCCTGGACCACGATGCCAGTGACGATGATGATGATGATGATGGTGATGGTGATGTCCGCACACAGCTCATCACCAACTTCTTTAGCTGAATGTGAGTATCCTGAGGTGTCATGTGAATGATGTGAGTTGGCATGATGTGTGGGTGGTGCTCTGGTGCTGTTGGAGTGTGTCCATGGGCTACTTGACAGGATGTGTGTTGCGATGTGTGGTGACAGGTGGGCTGTACTCCCCAACAGTGTTGACATGCTAACTTGGTTCTGGGTGGGTATCTTGTAACATGTATTGTGCATGAGTTTTGCTGATCTGTCCTGTACTGCATTGCTTTTGACTGTGTGTCATTTCTGTCCTTCACAGGGTACTTTCAGATTCGTTTGGTCAACTGTGTCCACCGACGACGTGATTGCACATCCAGGCTGGTAGCTGTTGTGTCCCTACAGGTGATGTGCGCCACACCCATGGACTTCCTTCCGTCTACAGTTGTTGACTGTGTGCCCGCTACCAGGTGGGGTTACCTTGCATCTGTAGTGGTTACGGCATGTTGCTACTGTGTAATAAACCTGTGCTTCACTTTGTGATGTGCGTTGTCTGTGGTCACACATTTGACTGCCATTTGCTTACTGCACCTGTGGGCTACTTGACTACAACTGGGAATGGGTGTGGTGTCTGTGCATTGCACCGTCTTCCCTGGCAACATCAGTGTAGGCAATGAGTCAGATGGCCTAGGTGTGTATGTGTTGTGTAGCCCTGGTGGTGTGTCTCCCTCATATGTGTCACGTTGCCTGTACTCACATGCCTGTGTTGTCCTTGCTGTTGCAGTTCGCATACACAGTGTAATTTTGCAGTTCATCATCCCCATAACAGCACCCACGTTGGAATCACGACAGAGGCAAGTATGGTGTATTAGTGTGTTTATTGTGATACATCTGTGTTAATAGTGCATAGGATGGATTGTGCTGTACATGAATCTTGCAATCCCAAGTTCCTAGGTGAATTGAAAGTCCAGGTAGACAGGATCCCCAGTATCGGGGCCACAGTTGTCTGACACATTGTTCCAACTTGTACTCCCCATGCAATGTGTGGGAGTAGTGTTGCCATCAACAGGGTGAACAGTCTGTGCACAAAGGCGAAAATCCAGAACAGGTTCAGGCTTCCTGGGAGTTGCGCTTGGCCATCAGCCTCTCACTTTCCCCTCCTCGGACGACCCCTCTTCTTGGGGGGGGCCCTCAAGTGCAGGCTGCTGCGGTGCAGGGGACTCTCCGCCAGAGTCCTCCTCCCTCCCTGTGGCAGTTGCAGTTTGTTCGGTACCAGATGTTGTTGGCACACAGGGAGGTGTGGACTGGTTGCTGTTCATCTGGCGGAGGCATTGTAAAATGTCCCTGTGCACCGCCGTCATCTCATGTAGTACATCCCACTTGGACTCCACGCGGGACATGTGGGAGTCCACACGTGACATGTGTGACTCCACGTGGGACATGTGGGAGTCCAAGCGGGCATGATGGGCAGCCTGCTGCTGTTTGATGTCTCTGAGGAGCCCCACTACCTGGCTGAGCTCTCCGGTGCTGGACTGGTACGCATCAGCTATGCGTACCAGTTGTGGGTCTTCATGCACACCAGCAACGTCTGCAAGCAGCGACCTCTGTCTCCCACCCCTCCCACCACCCCTGCTGACATGTGCAGTGTGTGCAGTTGCACGCACAGATAACCCTGGTCCACCTTGGGGGTGGTGGTGGTGGTGGTGTCCATGGCCCCAGGTTGGTCCAGGGTCACTGCGCTGGTGTTGTTCCTTATTCTGTCCATGTCGGCAGGGATGGTATTCGTGGTGACAGTCGTTGGAGGGGTGGGTGCAGGGGGTGCAGCTGGTGGACCTGCTGGTGCTGCAGCTGGTGGTCCTGCTGGTGCAGCAAGTTGACTTGCACCGGATGTGCCAGGTTGTTCATCGTCCGAGGAGGACAGAGGCTGTACGACGCCAGTGAGCTCGGCATCCTCTTGAGCCTGGGACTGGGACTCCTCAGCGTCTGCTGCTGTGTCCCTATCATCACCTGTTTTTGGGAGACACAAACAATGTATTTCATGTTTCTGCAGGCATCAGTGGTTGACACACCTGACAGTTGTGACTGTGCCTCGGGGTGCGGGCCTGTACATTGTATTGTCCTAAGTCGTCACAGTCAGGGGTTGATATTGGTGTGGCACATTGTCCTGCATTATTTGGGCATTTCTATGTATTCTCTGGGGTGTGAACATGGTCTGCATTGATTGTGTTTGGTTGACAGCCAGACCTCCTTCCCACCCACCCACCCACCCAGTCAGTTATCCCACCATGGAACGTGCTTGCATTGCAGGGAGTGGAAGTTGTCTCTCAGGATGTCAGTCAGTGGTGTCCTGCTGTTTGTTGGTGCACAGTTGCCAGCAGGGCCTTGTGCTCCCCACAGCAGTAGCCAGTGTCAGCCATCTTGTGAGTCCTTCTCCACTCCCTGTGATGTGAGCATGGTTCAGGGTGGTGTTGATGGGACAGTTGTGGGGGTGACCAATGTCTGTGACTACGACTCCCATCATGCTATTGCCTCCACCCCCTTCCCAGCATGCCCATGCTTCCTTCCTTTTGACTCTGCTTCCCTGTGGGGTGGGGTGGCTGTGCTGACAGGATGGCTGGGAGTGTTGTCCTGGCAGTTGTTTGGCTAAGAGTCCCAAGAGTGTCCCTGTGCTTCACACAACATAACCCAGGGTGGTGGTGCTTTGTGGGATCTTGTGTTAGGATGGAGGGCATTGCATTCTACCAGGTGGGTACTGTGGAGTTTGTGTTGGTGGGGGGGTGAGGGGAGGTGCTGGTGACTATAGTCAGTGCTGCAAGTCCCCCTTCCCACCCAGCCAGCCAGATATCCCACCATGGAACGTGCTTGCATTGCAGGGAGTGGAAGTTGTCTCTCAGGATGTCAGTCAGTGGTGTCCTGCTGTTTGTTGGTGCACAGTTGCCAGCATGGCCTTGTGCTCCCCACAGCAGTAGCCAGTGTCAGCCATCTTGTGAGTCCTTCTCCACTCCCTGTGATGTGAGCATGGTTCAGGGTGGTGTTGATGGGACAGTTGTGGGGGTGACCAATGTCTGTGACTACGACTCCCATCATGCTATTGCCTCCACCCCCTTCCCAGCATGCCCATGCTTCCTTCCTTTTGACTCTGCTTCCCTGTGGGGTGGGCTGGCTGTGCTGACAGGATGGCTGGGAGTGTTGTCCTGGCAGTTGTTTGGCTAAGAGTCCCAAGAGTGTCCCTGTGCTTCACACAACATAACCCAGGGTGGTGGTGCTTTGTGGGATCTTGTGTTAGGATGGAGGGCATTGCATTCTACCAGGTGGGTACTGTGGAGTTTGTGTTGGGGGGGGTGAGGGGAGGTGCTGGTGACTATAGTCAGTGCTGCAAGTCCCCCTTCCCACCCAGCCAGCCAGATATCCCACCATGGAACGTGCTTGCATTGCAGGGAGTGGAAGTTGTCTCTCAGGATGTCAGTCAGTGGTGTCCTGCTGTTTGTTGGTGCACAGTTGCCAGCAGGGCCTTGTGCTCCCCACAGCAGTAGCCAGTGTCAGCCATCTTGTGAGTCCTTCTCCACTCCCTGTGATGTGAGCATGGTTCAGGGTGGTGTTGATGGGACAGTTGGGGGGGGCAATATGTGTGACTGCGACTCCCATGATGCTATTGGCTACACTGACTTGGCCAGCATACACAGAATTCCTTCCTTTGAGTGGTCTTCACTGTGTGTTGGTGTTGTTGTGGTGGCTACATGTGTGGATGTGTGTGTTAGTTCTATTTGTGCCACTGCCTAGCTGTAGTTGTGGTTGTGTTTGTACATGTGTTGGCACAGTTGGATGTGACTTTTTTGATGGCATGTGTTGTGTTTATCTGACTGACATACACATTTTGGGATGATTCTGTTCTAGTTGCTGTGTAATTGCTATGAGTGCATGGTTTGACTCTCCCCTTGACAGTGATGTGTGTGTTTTGTGGCAGTTTATTGTGTACATTTGTTGTGTACTCACCAGGCTCTGGGATGTTCTCTAGTCCATATACGCTCACTGGCGGAAGGATGGCCCGCACCTTCTCCTCCCAGGGCCTGAGGTATATTGGCTTGGCAGGAGGGCCACTGCCGGTGTGTTGGCTGTTGATGTAGTCTATCTTCAGCAGGTCCCGTACCCTCCTGCGCAAGTCATACCACCTGTTCTGGATGTCCGTCTTTGTGCGCCGACATGGTGATTGGGCGTTCACCCTGTTGATGATCCTCTCCCACATCTTGGTTTTCTGCGACATGGGGGTCTGTTGGACCAGAGTGCCAAACAGCTGTGGCTCCACCCTGAGGATCTCGTCTACCATGACTTCCAATTCACTATCTAGGAACTTGGGATTCTTCTTGAGGGGCATGGTGATGGGTGATGATGGTGGGTGATGTGTGTGTTGGTGTGCAGGTGAGGGTGTGTGGGTGTGTGTTGTGCTGGGTGTATGTGAGGTAGGTATTTGTTGGTGTGCTGATGGTGTGTGGCTTGTGTGAGGGATGAGCTGTGGGTGTGTGGTTGCTTTCTCTTGGGTGCTGGCAGTGGAATGGCATTTGCAAAGGCTCATGGTAGTGATTTGTGTCCTTTATATAGGTGGAGTTGTGGGTGTGTCTTTGTTCTCTGTCCCCACCCCCCCCCCGGATTTATTGGGTTGGTAATTGGGGGTTTGGGCGTTTTTTGGTTGATTTTTCCTTTGTGCTGTTTGTGTATGTTGGAAACGTTCTTGTGACCGAGTCGGACCCTGCATTGGTCTCGTACGGTGTTTTCCGTTTCGTTCACGCTGTGTTTGTGCAGTTTTGTATGCTGCGTACGCGTCGGTCGCGGTGTATTGTGTTGCTTCGGCTCGGTTTTGTATGCGTGTCGGTCGTACGGCTTGTCCTCCGTCCGACTCGGTCGTGTTTTTCGCGCCTTGCATCGTACTTTGCGGTTTGGAGTTGGCGGGTACGATTCGGTCGGATTTGTTCCGGATGCGTGTCGGTTGGTTGGATTTGCGTGTTTTTCCGGCCGGATTGCTATTTTCCGAGCGGCTCGGTCGGTCGGCTTGGTTTCCTAACGTGTCGGTCGGATTTATCGCGGCTTGCATCGTACTTGGCGTGTCGGGCGCCACTGGTACGTGTCGGTCGGTAATTTTTCCGGCTCCGAGTCGGTCGGTGCTTTTTCCGGCCCGAATCGGAATCGACCCCCAAGTCTTTCACCCATGCTTCTTGTGAGTAACAACAAACGATTGGCATCGAAACCTTTATCCAGCCAGAAAAGTGAATGCTGTTCTACAGCTTGTGGGATATGTAGCCCTCTAAAATAAATTGAAAAGTAATTATGTATTTATATAATTGCTCTTTATAATTACTGCAGTTAATTTGCACTGTTCCTATACATGCCTTCGTATACATATACGATTACAAAGACTGTGGCTTATTAATATTTCAGGATCTCATTTCTCATTCCCCTGTTAAACCACATGTTCATACTCTAAATATAATAGAAAAACATATTTTCTTTAGATATTCTTTACTCCAAAAGTAATGTAAACATGTTCATGCTTGTGACTTGATAAAATCTCCATGTTGGCTTTCACTTGTCACAGAGGCAAGTCTTAATATTTGATATTGCTTGGTGGGACTGCAAAACAACTGGAAGGCAGCAAACCATCCATATAAATCATGATCTATTCTAGTCTATTCTAACCTGGCAAGCCATTTTCCAATCTGGTGCACATCTAAACTTTGCAAAACACTACTAATTGCAATGTCCACAGACCACTTTGAATCAGGTCAGTGAGAATGTCAGAGCTATAAAGGTCGCCCAGATTCAGTGATGGGGCCACACAAGTGGCAGAAATAACCTGGACACAAGCGAGTAGCATAATATTAAATGCTCAAAGCAAGACCATCATGCTTTTCACTGCTGTACATGTATGTTGCCATGTCAATTTGTTTTAACAATGGGGGTTTTAAGACAAATCTTTAAACAAATTTAGAACATGGCAGTCCAAATACAGTCATGAATAAACTAAAATAAAATATTAACTTAAAGATAATATTGAGCATTTCTATAGTGCACATCACAAGCCGAAAAGTATCCTTGCAATGAAATAATAGCTGTTATTACCCAACTAGGCAATACACTTTTAATTAACCATAGACAATGAAAGGTCGGCTCAATTGACATTCACATTTATGACCTGCATGTCACACAAAGATCTTTTTAAAAATGTTTGGCCCACAAAACACAATCATACAAACAACCACAAAAGGGCCTTGCACTCTAGCTGAAGAGCATAGAGCTCTAACTATAGTGGGCTAGGCTTTCTTACCATTGAAAAAAATTAAACTGCTAATTTGTGTCAAATGTACACACAGCCTTCTAATGACAGACTCAACAATATACCCTTCTCATCCAGATGCTTAGGAACAATCCAAAGATAAGAAAGCCACTTACAACTTCAAAGTTAACATGCTATCTAGAGTTTAAGAATGGGAAAACCTGGAACATAAATGTCCCTTTTTATGTAGGTGAATTGTTTAGAGCAAGGACATTATACTTCTATCAAAGAACTATCATCATTATATTATGTTTTTTTCTTGCAGACTAGTGAAAATGCATGTTTAAACTGTGTGTGTTATTTGAATTCTTATATAATAGGGCAAACTGACTGCTAGTACTGTATGAAGGCACAAAATATCAGTAGCGGTCGGTGGTGAGAGTGCCGCCGGGCGCTGACGTGGGGTGGGGGAGGGCCAGGGTGGGGGGTAGTAAACTACGGATTACGGCCGATTACAGGTAAGTACACATATAAATAAATAAAACGAATTTCGTTGCGCGCGCTGCATTGCATTTGGCGATGCAGCGCGAGAAACTAAATTCGTTTTATTTATTCATATGTGTACTTATCTGTAATCGGCCGTAATCCGTAGTTTACTACCCCCCACCCTGCCCCTCCCCCGCCCCACGTCAGCACCCGGCGGCACTCCCACCACCGATCGCTACTGCAAAATATCATGATTTAAACAATTATCAAATACTCTCCAGCACCTTAAATAAACAGTTGTAGAGACATTATTATTTTGCAAAGTCTCTTGTAAAAGGGAGCACAGTCTTCGTTAATTACAGGTGATAATTAATGTGTGTTCCCAAAAGTGCATCTTGTGACATGCTGAATTTTATGTTAATTTACACTTTGCAAAGATATGTACTCGGGAGCAGCTATAGTTTAGCATATTTCACCAATAAGGCAATAGAAGCAGGTACACTGGCAGAGTGTTATCTTGCCCTATTTCATATTAGGTTGAAAAACATCTTGATTAGTTTTGTACAAAACTTTCCAAAACCCAAACTACTTGTTTAAGGAAGATTTGATTGTAATTGGTACCAATCCGAGGACCATGCTACCTGGTTTAATGTCTGAGAGCAGTCTAAAGAAACAGGGTCTGGAGTAACAAGCAGCACACTGGTGACATAAAATATGGGAGTGGGTGTTTATGATGACACCTCTACACACAGAATGAGTATAGTTAAATTATCAGTCTTTCAACAACTCATGTTCCTAACATCAAATAGGAAGAACCTACATGCAGACGTTCCTTTTCACGAAGCGCAGCATAAACATGAACATTTAAATTTCACAAATATTAATCAATAAAAATCAAGAAGCACACATTTACATTTCTTTATTTTTATTGTTTTTCAAAGTCCTGTAACATTTTACCCGAAATCTGTATGCGTACTTTAGTAGAGACAAGAAAGCAACACACTGCCAATTTAGCATGAAAGTAACTTCAACCACAAATTATAAAAGTAAATCGTTTTCACCTTGCCGGATTGGCCTTTTTGAGTTCAGATGATTGGCAGTATGGGAGGTTGAAAAGGAGCGGCTCTTGGTGAGAGTCATAAGAATCGAACTGTTCCAAGTATCTGGATTAAGCGAACTGTAAAATGAAGGAATTTACAACTGTTAGTACAGATGGCTTCTCTGGAACAAGAGTGTAGAGGAGCAATCCAACACAAGTAATAGACATGCCATAACAATGATCACATCAAACCCTCGTGTTTAAGGTTAAGTGTTCAGAAATTATTAAACTGTTTCTAATGTAGGTTCTTCATCCCAACAATTGCTTATAATATCCCACACCAATTATAAATTGCCTGTAAGAATATTTAATCTCTTGGTTGTTATTTCAATCACTATGTATGTACTAATTTCTATGTTCAAAAAGTACAACTGCCTCAGGTGCCTGCTAACTTAAAAATATCTCACATTTAAAGTGATAGTGGTCCTTGTTTTAAGTTTGCAACATAAACCTGTGATCTAGAGGAGGTGAAATGTGTAGGTTTTGCAAGACGTTTCTCTGCACACACTAAGATGAGATTAAAATCTATATTTCCTCGTTTTACTTGGGGAAATGCTTCAAAGTTATTCCTCACTTAATTATCAACCTCTGGTTTAATAATCGTGAAATAAGATATTTAATAACGCAAACAGAAAACTAACTTTGTAAATTGTATTTTTTGCTGCCAGAGCCGTAACTAGCATAAAACCATTTCTGTTATTTATTACACCTACATAGTTAGTATACACATCTTTGGCTGGTACAGTTAACAAACCTGACTCAGATGAAAATAGCCTGCCTCTATTTTGACAAAGAGGAAATGGTTTCTAACTGCTGGCCACTTAGCAGGGATTAGCTATCTAGGAGTGGGCAGGAATAGTTGGGCAGTTTGAGCACTACATCTTTAAACTTGGAGATGCCATGGAGAACTTTTCCTATTCATTCCCCGACCATCTCAGACAGCCAGACTTTATTTATACCACAAGACAGACCAAGTTGTGACACTGTTATATGGTAAGAGAGTTCATCTAAATAGGGTAGTGGCTAATGAAATTAAGACAGGCCTGTTGGTGGTAGCTCAGTTCTACCGTACTGAAACATGAGATGCTGTATAATTTTACAGTAAGGTGAAGAAACTGTGCTGCAAAAGGAGATGGAGGGACTGTAAAAAAATAGTTAGGCTTGGGGTTGGAATTTCTCAGATCATTGGCAAGTGCACAGGATAAACCTTGCACATCAACAGCCCCCTCCACAGAACAGTCCTAGACCTATGAAAATTCCACTTGAAAAAGGCTCTTCTTAAAGAAGACTTCTGGCTCCTAACTCCTGCTGGAAGAGAGGACTGAATGACTTCTGAATCATTCTGGCACACAGGGACTGAAATTTCTCCTCATGAGTCAAGAGTTTGGCCTCCTGTTTGACTGCTTTAGGAACACAAAAAGTGAATGGACTCCTGACTCAAAGAGAGCTCAGCTGACTACAGAAGACTGACCCTGAAAGAAACGTGGTAGCAGACAGACCTGGGTCCAAGAATCCTCACCTGAGGAGTTAGGGGCTGCAGGTCTGGCCAGGAGGACATTTTCCAGCATCAAAAAAAGCTGGAACTTAGACTCGTTTTCCAACTCTAGAAGAGGCCTTGAGGCTTGCCCAGGGAAGTCGCACCCAAGGCAGGCAAGAAAATCAGGTTTTGCTGCACTGAAAACTGGTTTAGCGGTATCTCGAAGTGAAGGTATTCAACCTTGTGAAATCCTGCCCAGCTAGGACTTCTAGCCTTGCCCAGGTAGAGGATTCGGACTTCCCAAAAAATGACTAAGTCCAAAGGTACAGTCTTTGACCAGGGCAAGGAGGCAAATCTATCCAATCTGCGAAGCGACCTCCGCAGCTACATAATTCAGGTTGATCCTTCCATTTCAGAGTTGAGTTCTTAGTCCTAAAGTAAAACGGTTTACCGTGACAACCACCAATCAGACCTCTGCTACATCACGGTTGGCATAAAATCGCACCTACATCCTATTCAACCACGAGTAGTGACATATAATTGTCTATTTCTTTGCATCTTTTCACCCTAAAACCTTAAAAATTAATATCTTTGATTCGACTTAACACATTTTAATGATCTTGGAATCTTTTTATTCATTACATTTTTGCCACATTTCTAAATTGGTTTGGGAATTTTAATGTGTTATGTTCTTTACTTTAAAATTGATGGTACTGCTTGAACTTAACATGCACTTCTCTGGGATTACCTGTCGCCAGTGCCATTGCTACCAGGGGCCGAACAGCTTGTGGAATTTCTCTCAGAACTGTGATCTGACCTAAGCAGAATGTGTACTGTGTAGCGCACCTCGTCCGAAAAGAAGAACAGGTTACAGCAAGGCGCATCACTCTCATATTTCCATAAAGCCACTAACGTCCTTTCGGAGTGAAAGTCTCACCTTGGATTCATGGTTAATTGATCCTCTAAGAGTCTAAGGGCATTATTACAAGTACGGCATTGGCGGTCCGACCAGCGCTGCACTGTGGGTCCGCCCGCAGTATTATGAGTGTGGCAGTCGGACCGCAACGAGACTGCCAGCTCCGCCGGGATCATGGATTCCACTGGGCCAGTGGTCTGCAACCGGCCTGAATATGCTGGCACTGCTGAGCATATTATGAGTTGCCTTTTCACCGCCCTTTTCATGGAGGTGAGCCTGCAGAGAAAGGGTGGTGGAGAGGCAACTAAGGGGGCCTAAACATGGCCCCCTGCCAGTTCTGGGAATGCATGCGAAGGCGGCACATGTTGTGCCCCCATTAATTGACCCCCCCTTTTCCAGCACGGTGTGGGATGCATGCCACAAGGTGCAGCAATGTGCTGCAGGCACTGTCACGGCGGCAGGCTGCATGTTAGGCTCTCCTATGAGCCTAACAGCCCACTGCTGTGAGACTGCCACAGAACCGCCCGCTCGCCATGGATTTCACTTGTAATCCGGCGGGCAGGCGCACTATGGGTTTGGCGGTCCTCCTGTCGGCATGGCGGTCGTGGACCAACAGGAGGACCGTCAAGCTCGTAATAAGGCCCTAAATCTAACTGGAGAACATAGAAGTGTGCGGAACCAGCTCTGAAATGGACGCTTATACCTAGCGGGCCTACTGAGAGCAGTTATTCAGAATGGGAAAATCAAGAGAGTATCATATGGGAGTCTTGTTTCCTGTTCATCATTATGCACAGCATGTATATTTGCAAAATTTACAGTTGTTTAATGATATTTATTCTTTTCAAGACCGAGACTTCCAGCCTTGAATTTGATTTTTTTTCTAGCATTTATAAAAAAGGTTTATGGCTGTGAAAGTGGTATGTGTCAAACATTTCTACATATTATCTCAATTTAATACACGCCATTCACTTTTTGAAATAGAAACTGAGGCCCTTTTAGCAATGTCATAATTTACTGTATTTCCATATTGTTGTGTTCGTGCGATCCCGGCCCCCTCATCAATGTTTGTCTAGTGTTTCTTTTACCTAAAACGTGTAGAATAATACCATCTGAAAACTGAATTAGATCCAGCTCTAAAACTGTGAACAAATATTTTTGGGCGCAGTTAAGCTCATATCGCAGTTTTATTTATCTATTCTATTTACACTAAACACCATAGTTTGGAGGTGGCAAAGTATCAACTCAAGAGTAGAAAAAGGCACGCTGTGGATGAAGTGAAGAGGGGCTCACAAATAAGAGAAGAAAATTCAAGGAATCAGATTTTGTGTGAACTGACAACAAGTGAAATAAAGGCACTAAATAAAGGCTTGTCGCATGTGCCATTGGAGCATCTGAATTTACCAAATGTCAAAGTGACCTTTTAGGTTTGTAAGATATATACAGAAACGAATTATTAAACTGTTCTATTGCTAGGGTGGTATCATTTATTAATTGAGGGCACAGATTACAAAAAACCGTTCATACTTTTTGGAATAGTAATTTCAAAAGAAGAACAATCCAATTTCTAGAGAACAATCTCTGTTGTCAAAATGTAGTGGTATTCTCTACAACATAAAAACTAAAAGATTGAATTATGGTTTATTCTGTAATAAATTATTTAAATGCAAAATCGCCCCTCCTACATTATTATTTCTTTGTGTATTGAGGCGAGCACTCCGCAGACGAAGATACTAAAAGTACACATTATATTTTTAACGTATGGATTGCTATATGTTACTATGTGTTAGAGGATTCTGATGAACAACCGGATTTGTATAGCCTCTCCACAAAAATAAAGTCAGATCTTGTAGCCAAGAGTAACTTTTCTTTTAATCAAAGAAGAGAGTTGGTCTGACAGAGATTTAGTCAAGACCTGCAAACGGTGTCATTGCATTTCCTCGTTTATGTACCATGGGTGTCAACAGAAAAGAAAGCGTGCACCAGCAAACCTGCAAGAAAAGGGAACTGGATCTTAAAGGTTCTATGCAATGCAAGCTCGGCACACACTGCAGTCATGGAGTGTACCATTTGCTGTTCAAGCTGGTGCCTCTTATATAGTGTGTCCAAAAAGGAACAATGGGAAGTGCCGGCCGGAAGATTCTGCTAATTTTAGAAGGAGCAAATTGTTTTTATCTTTTGCATTTCCCCACTGGCTTGGTGTTAGTGGCACTGCAATTGCTCCATCGAGGAAGGAGTTCAAATCACCATGACCCTGAGGAGGAAAATGTGATAATCGCTTCTCCCACTTACTGATATCAAAGTCAGAGGGTGTAAATGTTATGACTGTAGTGGGCCCTGCCTGAGTTAATGACTTAGGTGGCAGACATGTTTTTCACCCATGTGATACCTGCAGTGGTTAATTTGTAAAAAAAAAAATAAGTGCCGGGGCTCTCGTCAGGAGGCAGCTTGCACCAGCCCATTTCTCCTGTTAGCGCTGGCTGCCTAAAACAGAACCAACTACTAACCATGAAAGTGGGGAGAGGATGTGGCATAACGGCCAGGGCAGCAGACTTTGGAGCTGGGGAACTAGGTTCGAATCTCAGCGTCAGCTCAACATCCTCTGATTCTGAGCAAATCACTTAATCTCCCCATAAATGCATGTGTCCTTAACTGGTGCTAATGAAAAGCGCCAGTGTTGGTGGTTAAGTGCCAGTGCTGAGCACCGCAAACCACTGGCTCAAATTAAGCACTGGATACCTGCCAGCCAGATCGCCAATGACATCAGACAGGAACATTTCTTAGTGAGAAACCTTGTGTATTCCTCCTGCCAAAAGTTAAAGTGACGAGAAAAAGAAAGAAGATGATTCTGTTCATGAAAAGATGATCATCTAAGGTCAACCTTGATGACCGGTGCACCACAGGCAATCAATCTATTGCCCACACCTATTCTGTTGTCAGTCATCATTATTATATAAGTAGTTCAGATAAGAAAGCAGTACTCATGACCCGGTGTCTAGTTTTATCATCACTGTCTTACATAAATGCTGCCATCAGCCACAGCCTGGCAGTGGCTGCCATCAGCCACAGCCAGGGGGTACCAACCTGAGGACTCAGGATTGGGAAATTTGTCTCTTCCCTGCCCACTGGTACACCATGACAGGCCCTAGACGACTTTTTGGATTGCAGCTTTGACCACCCCCCTTATTATTAGGGTAACCTCAATTGTGGCCCTATAAATTAGAGGATTCTGAGGGACAAAGGGAAACATTGTGAGGATGAGGCAGTTAGTCCTTGGATGACCTTTTCAAAATAAAAACCATAAGCTTCCAAATTATTCAAAATGTTTGTGGTGTACCTATTGATTCACCTAGAAGAAAACAAAAAGTCAACAGAGTTGTCATATAATTGCTCACACAAGCACTCACCAACTTGTAAGTGAATGGCCTGCTATGTTTGTTTCTTGAGATTGTGTCACTGGCCTAGCCAATACTCTTACTCACCTATGAAGGTTTCCTAATATATGTAGTCAGAGCTCATTCAAATAAATTGAATGCTGCATAATGTACTAAAGCTAGCACCTTCTGGATTGTAGTACCAATATCCACACACATCTTTGATGATGCACCTTCCTTTTGATAGAATAACTTTATATCTTTAGTTTTGGGGCTATCAAACAGCTCAAAATATGGACCTTAATCATGATGCCTATTCTTCTCTGCATTAAATCTTTTTTAATCTCTTTAGCTCTCTCTAGTCCCATCACCCTGACACTAATTAGACCCTCATTAGAAGTAACGTATATCCCTGGGGCAGAGAACTTGCTCTGGGCCCAGAATTATCTTGACTGCTTACTCCGGACCGGTTAATTCCATGCCTGGATATACAAACCCCGCACTTGCAAGCAGAGCTGCAGGGGCTGTGGGCAGTCACTGGGTTGTTAGAGAAGTATTAGAGGAACAGCACATGCTCTTCGCTGACCGACGCTATGCTGCCCCAACCCCACACCAACTGCTCTTAGGACCTGAAAATAGCCCCCACGCATATTTACCACCTGTTCCATGCAGGTGTAGATTAAGGCCTGTTGTCTCTCCTTAAAAAGGAAGTTCATGATTTGGACCCGATATTCCCGGGTCTGCGCGTTATCCTCTATGCTGGGGAAAATGACTTTTAATCCTTGACTATTGGTGCAGGAAACGTATAATGAAGCTCTTAATATGTATTACATATTCCTTTTCCCACATACCCAGACATTTCGTCAGAAGGACCAACAGCAAAAAGCAAACAGAGAAGAGTCCTATAGTTCTAGCTCATATTGGCAGTGTGCTGCTTTGGGGGAGTATTTATTGGGGGGCTACACACTAATCCAGAGTGCTTACGGATCCATAGATGTCACTTTTCCCTTCCGTATGCAAAGTGTGAAAAGAACCCTGGGAAGCTGCAACAATGTATCTGTCTGGACAGCAAAAAACATTCTGGAAAAGGATTGCTGACGAAGTGATGGAAGTCACCTCTATTAAAGGTTATGTCAGGTGCTTATACTCTTCTTCTCACCTCATGATAAGGCTACACCTCATCATCACTGTTGAATGCGAAAGGCGTTGGGTAACAATAAAACCTGTTCAATTCCTCTGTGTTTGATCTGTGATCCTTCACTTTGTCTGGTAATGGAAGGACCTTCTTCACGGTGTCCTCTGCTTGGCTCATTTGTTTGAATGAACACCCTCTATAAACAGTGTCTTTTTTTTGTGCTAGCGCCCACACCAGCAACAACCATAAGTCCCTCCACAGGTAGATCATATGACTTGACTTATAATTCTAGGAGCTATGAGGTGATTGAACAGGTGTTTAACTTTATAACCCTTTCATATACAAAGTGCTACTTACAGTGATCAAGGTGAATCAGTGCTCGATTTCTTGGCTTCACCCTTCAATTAATACAAGAGCAAACTGATCCAAGGAGAGGTTATACTTGAGAGAAACATAAAAGAGCAAACATTCCTCTGTGAGTTGACATACCAAGGAGAACACGAATGTTAAAGTTTGTTATAAAAGGCACGCACAAAATATCATCGGCCAACCAAGATGAGAGCAAAATATGTATCAGCTGATCAGATAACATCAAACATCAAAGAAGTGTTTAGCAGAATCTTATCCACATTATCAAATATATTGTTTTGAAAGCATTGGTTCAAAGAAAGACAATGTTAAACAACTGTTCTTAACCAAACTAATGCAACAGGAATAAAAAAAAAAAGCCTGTTAGTGCTTCCAAACTTGGACACCTATCAACAACACAGCAAACGCTATGGGGCCATTGTCAGTGATACTAGAAAAGCTAGTATTTCTGACGGCCAATTTAGGCTCCAAATACCAGTATTATTTTTATAAACTGATTGAGAACCTTTGATGCCCTACAGTCCAGAAATGTACTATTATCTCCTGACTCGTGTAATAAAGTTGCACTTAAATAGGCTGTAGATTCAACAAGATGAATCAGTACAATTGGCAATGTTTATTGATAGTTCCAAAGTAGGCCGGTCTGTTGATTTCTTTAAAATACAGTTATAAAACCAAGGGGCATCCCCGTATTTCTCAGAATCTGGGTACACAGTCACTATAAAAGACGATGGTTCTTGCAGATGGTTTCAAGTAAGACACATCCTAATTTATGGAGTATGTATATACATCTTCTCCTAAAACAGCATCCTGTGAACAAATCAGTGCTGAGTACACGATTATAGTGCAATATTTGAATTTCTCATAATATAGTTGTGGTATAAAAGAAATGACAAATATTCACTGCATCATATAGTTAGAGGTGCTCTGAAGGGTAACAGAGAGATGTGACGATGCGGTGCGTGTGAGTTGTGAACAAAATTAGGCAAAAGTGATCAAAACAACTTAAGTACAGGTTAGGTACAAATGGCTGCCGAAGCTTCATTGGCGTTTTTGGGAAACAATGGCCAGTGCATTGTTCCACCAGTTGGATAATAAACCTATAATAAGGCAGTCCAAAAGATGTGGTATGTCAGTGTTTCAATACTTAAAAGGGTATTTCAATGGGGCCATTATCAGGACGGTGTATTAGATGCACCTCCCCATGAACTTGGAAGATATTCAAAGTCAATTAGAATCAACTTGAAAGATGTTTGAAGTCAAATAGAATCTGTCCAACAGGGTCCAAGAAAAGACTTCAAGGAACTACTTAAAGATAAAACAACTGGGAAAAACTTCCTTCTTGCAGTTGCTCACAGAATTCACTCAACTCAGCGTATCTGCTGATGGAGGTGTATTCAATACATCAATCATAAAGAACCAGAGTGTCTATGCTCATTTTCATTCTGAGTGATCTGAGGTTTTGAGGTCAGAGCAACACTGCAATGCGAATGAAGAACTCATTTTATTAGGTCTGGTTGCAGCCATTGACACTGCCAACCATTTGTCTCCAATGGAGCGTTATCACCCACTTGTTATGCAAAACCAAGGATTACATATAGTCCATTCCTTTCTGACTGGCATGTTGTGGAAACTCATAACAAGACCCTTCCAGTCATTTCTATCAGAGTTCCACATTAACCTACACCTGACGCCTGATGCTGCAACAAACATCATCACATTATAAAGGTAACACTTTTGCAACCAAACTTATGGCACTCACATTTTTCCCTATTTCGGCTAGGCTTTGCCGGTATCATCAGAATGAAATTGTTTTTCCTATAGTCCTCACTGATGGAACTTGGTCCTGTCCAGTCCTTCAGTAAAGAGTTGTAGCATGCTATGTTTCCATAGGTACAAAAATAATGACATTTGCAAATGCTATTCTAATGTAGGTACTCTCGTTCCTGGTATTTCCTTAACGAGTCCTCAATTTACAGACATAGGTCTTCTAGTCTCACTATGTTAATGGAATCTACCTAACATTTGAATCAAATTTGTTAAGATAGTTCAAAAAATTTAGCTAGCTCCTCACAAACTTTTGCAGAGCTCATCTACTGACACCATTATTTGGATTCCTTTAGGCATGCACATAATATTTAAGGCACATTTTACTGACCAAAGTGTGTCCTTTTTTAGAACAGAAGTTTAAAAATATGCATCTAGCCATCAACTGCAAGCCAATCACTTATTGTCCTCACATTTCTCATCCAATCAAATGTCTGCCTTTTTTGTAGAATTTTCTGGCTGTTTCTTTCCGCACACTTGGGCAATCTAATCATGATGGTTGCACAATCCTGGCTCTATACTTGGTAATGGCCGATTGTAAGCCTTTCAGTTTTTTGCATGCACCAGGAGGCCGTTTACATGGGCCCTTTGTAGGAACAGCTAACATAACAAGGCATTGGAACACTGCCCTCTCATGCACTGTTGCTTAACACTACTCAACTGACAAGTTAATTTGAATGAAATTTAGAGGAGAATCAAAGATGAGCCCAGCTTTGACAGTTCTAAAACAGAAGGCTTGACCCCAAGTACTCTCCTGTAAGGAGCTTTTGCTGGCCTCTCCAAACCTCATGACTTCAGGGATTTAACAATAATTAGTAACTTGCCCCATCTTTTTTTTCAGTCTCTTTTTTCCTCTGTGGTCAGGATAAGTCAAATGACCCCCAATTGAGGACAGCACCAGTACAATGCTGCTCTTTCTAGCTTCCACCTCAGAAGAACGGCTCAGTTAAGCCTGACTTAGGTAAATCTTAATGTACATATATTAAAGCTCAATCATATTCTACTTTCACAGGCGACATAGACTTACTGAGTGAAAATCAGTCTCATACCAAGCACGCAGAATAAGATGATAATGTGTAAGAAAGCATCTGACTAGTTTCCCAGAATATATAAGGGCTGAGAAATTGTTTACCCTGATGAAGGTGCTTCAAGAGGTTTGATGCTGGCACTTCGGTCTCTTCTTACTGGTGCTGGCTCCAATGTTGGCAATCCGGTAGCAGATGTTGTGGTTGTCCAAGTAGAGGAAACTCTTCTCATCAGCCCAGGCGGAAGGCTCCTCCTTAATCGCTATTGTTTAGAAATTGAAAAAAAGAAATAAATGCAGGTCTTAAAGTTTTTAAAAGCAAAAAATAAACAAATTGGAACACACATAATGGCAACAGAGATATAGTTAAAGCGAGACTAGATCCCATGGACGTAGAAGTAGAATGCTGAAATGCTGCTGCAGTTACTCACATATTAGCAACACCTATCCCAATTCGTAGTAGTTGGCAATCTGCAGTACTGTCTTCAAACAGATATGGAAAACAGCAGTGTATTGACTGCATGGCCCTTTTATCTCGAAGTAAAAACTGTGGGTATCTATATTGCTGTTTTATGCAATTACAGCTGCTCTTATCACTCATGTACACAGATTCAGTCAGACATTTCATCAGTGAGATAATAGGTTACATTCCATATCAAATCACTCTGAGAGCATTGATAGCATCACTAAAGCTGCAAACAACTGCTCGTTTCCACGTCTGTTTCTTGATACTGAAAACACAGGCTTCTTTCCCTGAATTGTACCCAGAGTCAACTCCGCTGTTCTGATGTTTATGCCCAGCAAACTCTGGCACCAGTTAGATTAGGTGCAGACCATGAATGACGTCCTGCCCCTGCATTTTGAGCACATTGGGCCTGGCTTGTTTCCACTCTCTTTGCCAAGAGACTCCTGAGCACAGCTGAAGTCCTTTGCTAGCAGTTTAAAGGGAATGGGTGTGTTGCATGGCTGAGCTCAATCCCTGTGCCCAGAGCACACTGGGAATAGGCAAAAACCAGAAGTCTTGCACCCAGA
Source organism: Calotriton arnoldi (assembly GCA_963921515.1). NCBI lineage: Eukaryota > Metazoa > Chordata > Amphibia > Caudata > Salamandridae > Calotriton > Calotriton arnoldi. The sequence continues at coordinate 28,196 of CAWUFW010005491.1, forward strand.
CCTGCTTGGCATGACTAAAGGATATGAACTGTGAGGAGATGGGGGAGGGTATGAGTCAGGGCAAATCACCATATTCTTCCCACATTCTCCTAGGCATGTATGAAAGCCATGCCGCGTGTTGTGTTTTAAGGGCAGTGGGAGTGAATGCCAGATATGGCTCAAACCAGGACTCTGTGCCCAGAGGCCTTTGAAAATAGTCTAAGGCCATGGATGGCAGGCTCTGCTGTAAAAGGAATCTGGTGTTGAGCACAAACAATGGGAAGACTGAAAGGGCTCATTTGAGTTTCGTACCTTCAGTTGTGCCCTCAGTCAGCACAGGGGTTTTAAGAACAATGGAAAGGCAAACATAGTATTCTAACTCCAGTCCTAAAATATTTGGGGAAAGGACAACTTTCAAAAAAGTGGTAAAAATATGTACCTTTCATTGCTGGGAAGTGCTGCCTTAAAGGTGCTGCTCAAAGCAAAAGAATGCCACTCCATGGGCAGTGGAATAGGCTGCAAGGCTTGGCTAAAGTTAGAACCTCTGGACGAAAGCAAAAGCCATACCACATGGTCTCTGAGGTCATGAAACCTAGGTCAAGGCTTAATCAAAGACAAATGAATGCCCACAAAGGACTAGCCTACAAGGAGCAGGTTGTGAGAGAGTTGCGCAAAGGACATGGCACTTTAAGCAGTATCAAATAACCACTGAGTATGACCAGAGAGTGGAGCCAAAGTAATAAAAAAACTGAGTCATCGAAAAAATTGCTCAAGGCAACTTATGGTTCTTAACTCACGATGCACAATAATGTATGCTAGAAAGAAAAAAATAATTACCTTAAAAGCATCTATCCAAGTAACATTACAATGTGTGAGAAATTACTATTAATTTTGCTACTTATAGGGTTCAGACTCTGAACGCTTTAATACTGCTAAACAATAGTAAAGTGCCATTGTCTATCAATCCACCGCCCCCTAAAAAAACATGTCCTGTCTATTAGAACTCCCTGTTTACCCTATTTAGCTTCCCTCTAAGGTCACTAGGAATGGTGTATAAAATGCTCTTAAGTCCTGGAAGGTTAAATGTCAGATGTGGGCTTCATTGTGTATTTTCACCACTCACATGTATGAAAAGGAATATGTCTGCCAGGGTCACTACTGTGCTCTCCCTAGCTTGCAGTTTAAATGCCTGGTAGTGACAGATGGCAAGAAAAAAGGATTTTGCTTTGTAGAAAAAGCCTATTTTTATGTATTGATAAGTCACCTCGAAAGTGTGCCTTGTGTAACCACAGGGGAGGGTGTTTGTTAGAAACTGGGTTTCTCGCTGGCAGAGGTATGCACCCTGTCCGAGAAGGAACCACAATCCTAGTCAGGGTAAGTCAGATACACACCATAAATTAACCTGTGCTCGCCCTGTGGTAGCTCGGCACAGAGCAGTTAGGCTTAACTTAAGAGGCAATGTGTAATGTAATTGTGCAATACTTCAAACCGCAACACAGTGAAAACACCACAAAAAGACTCCACACCAGTTTAGAGAAATAGCTTACATTTTTATGAACAAAACAAGACTAAAATGGCAACACTCCAATAAATGTAACGGGAGTTATGAATTTTTAAAGAAGAAACTGATTTGTAGTGCTTAAAAGTATAAAGCGCCAGCCGGGGCTATCTGGTCGTGCTAGACTGGGTCAAATCCAAAAGTTCAGGCAGACTGCGATGGAGCACGGGTTGGATGCAGGGACCAGCCTTGGCCTGCTGAAAAAGTACCTTAAATGAGTTGAGGACAATGCAGGGGGCAGTGGAGGCGATGTGTCATCGCCGATCCTTATGATGGAGGCGATGCATTGGTTTCAAGATGAGCAAAGTAGAGGATGCATCAGGAATGGAGGCGATGTGGCGAGCAGCTGTCAAAGCAATGTATTCTATCCTCGAAGCCACAGTGATGCTTTTTCACCGATAGGGATGCGTTGGTTCCAAGCTGCACAAAATCAGAGATGCGTCGAACAGGCGGCTAAGCGAGGTACTTGATCCTCGTGGCTGCAGCAATGCATCAGTGTCGATGGAGATGCATTGCTTCTAAGCAGCGCAACGTCCTTAATACATTGATTCTTGCTGGAGCAGCACTTTATACCCACTTCCAAGGGCCCAGGCCTGGGTTGGAACCACTTGGCAGACCAAGACTTACAGCAAGCAAAGTCCAGGCGTTGCAGCAGGGTGAGTTGAAGTCTTTGATGTCCCTAAGACTACAGTAGGGGGCAAGCCAGCATGCCCTTGAAGTCACTCTGGGTTCAAGTGAGATAGGTCCAGTCCTTCTAAGTCAGGGCAGAAAGTATTAGGCAAAGCAGAAAAGCAGTACTTCCAGAGCAGCAGTCCAGCAGAGGGGCAGTTCTTATAGCATCACAGCAGTCCTTCCTCCTGGCAGAGTTCTTCACATGTCCAGTAGTGTACTGAATTGGTGGGGTCAGAAGTCCAGTTCTTATATCCAGTGGCGCCTTTGAAGTGGGGGTGACTTCAAAGAAGGGACTTTGAAGTGCACAGAGGCCCTTTCTTCTAGCCCTTGCTCCAGACTCACTACAGGAGGGTAGGCAGCCCTTTGTGTGGGGACAGGACACAGCGTATTCAGGTGTAAGTGTTAGCTTCTCCTTCCCGCCCAGGATGACCCATCAGGATGTGGATGGTCCATCAGTCACACCTAAGCTCCCTTTGTGTATGGCTGTCTAGAGGGAATGCACAAAGTCCAGCTGTCACCCACCCTATACGTGTATTGGAGAAAAGCTGCAGGCACACTGGGCTAACAGCAGAAAAATGTAATCTTTATAAAAGTGCCATTTTAAAAAAAGTAATGATAAATTCAACTTCAGACTGCCCTGCTGCTTGAGTTCTGCTTTGCTGCTTGAAGGAGGGAGGACCATCTGATTGAACTCAGAACTACCACAGTGACTTGAAGGATGAGTTGGCTGACCTCCTATTCTGAGCTGCAGTAAGCTCCAGAGGCCTCCCTGCAACTGCCCAGCTGTCCTGCTGCAACTGGACCTGCCTGAACCCTGCTGGCCTCTCCTGGAAAGTTCCTGATCCTCTAGAGGTGCGCCCCCAGGTCCTGGACCCATCGCTGGCATCAGTTATGCTCCTCCTGTGAAATCCAGAAGTTTTTAACTTTGAGCACCGGACTTTGAGAAGGTAGCTTTTTCAGCGGGATTAACCTCTTCCCTATCTCTGTCCTGCACTCCATTGATGTCATCCTGAACTTGTGATTATGTTCTGGTTTAGCATGACCAGATGCCCATCGTTAGTGCTTTCTGCTTCTTGCTGCTATTTTTACTTAAACTTTTAAAATTGCATAATTCTGGTTCTTCTGATTAGATTTTTGTCATTGTGGTCTCAAATTGTTTATTCAACTTTTCTCTATTATTCTAGCTTGGTGTGCTGTGTTTTCACTTTATTACTATTTCTGCGCTGCATAAAATACATTGCATTTAAGTTAAGACTGACTGCTTTTGTGCTATGCTACCAGAGGGTTAAGCACAAGTTAATTTAGTGACTTTTGTGGTTCACCTTAACAGGCATTGTGGTTGTTGCTTGAGAAGAGCATTCACTTCCTCATCAAAAACTCAATTTCACATACTCCACCTGAAGACGTTTTCTGACTCTCGACTCCTCTTGCAAGAAGATGGCTCACTTAAGGGCTCCTGCTAGCAGGCTGGCACTGGAACTGGTCTCCGAGGGTAAATTACTTGCCCTTCTGTTTACCTGCTCTATGGACAGGCAAGTGAACCCCTGATTCCAGGAAGGGACTGCAGACCACAGAGTGCGGGACCATGCTGGAGACTTGCCTGGAGAGAAACCTGGTGTTTAGAAGCCTGCCTTGAGGAGCTATTGGCTACAGGAGTAGGTAGGAGGAATTTTTTCAGCCTTTTTTTAAAAAAGTGAGACTTTGTCATTTTTTTCACCTCTCGAAGACAGGACAAAGTGGTAAGGAGTGTCTTAGAAGGTTGCATCCAAGAAGGACAAGAAAATCAGGTTCGTACCACTGAGACCTTTTAGCTATGATAAAAATTGCTTCAGCTGGCCCTCGTGGCAAATGTATTTAGACTTGTGAGGCACTGCCCTGCTACAGCTGGCCTGTCTATGGGATTCTGACTTGCAAAAAAGTGACTAAATTCAAACATCAAATCAGGGCGAGGAAGCAAATCTATTTGACCAGCAAAGTGGCCGGCAGCAGTGAAATATAGGTCAGTTCTGCTCTAAGCATTTTTGTATCAACACCAGTAGCTTCAGCGGGAGTTTGACTTCAACATATACCCCATCCAGGGATCCTTGCTGGCCTCAGCATCTCAGCATTGATGTTTGCCCCAGGACTAAGTTCAACCTGACCTGAATGACCTGCATGGTGTGTTCGACCTCTGCTCCATCGAGGTTAGTCTGGAATTGCTCTGAGGTCTTTAAAAACTTTGAGAACTTAAAAAAATCATATGTCTGAATCCCCATAGACTGTTTTTGTTTTCTTGATGTCTTTTCATCTCATTACATTTTCTCCTAATAGTCTAAATTGGTTTAGGAATTTTATTGTTCTTTACTTTAAAGTTGGTGGTAGCACTTGAAGTTAACGCACACCTCAGTGGAGTCACCAGAGTGGATTTATTGAGTTTATAGTGGATACCCCCTTCCAAATGAAGAACCCCATTCCTGACACAAACCAACACCTACAAACACTAAAATGCTGAGCTACAGAACCTTAACTCTCAGCCCATGAACTGCTCATGATCATAGACATGATATTATCTGACAGACTGAATTAATGACGATATCTCCGAAAAACTATTTGCTCTTTTTCTCATGTATTTAAAGTGAAAACAGAGCCTTGTTTCTTTATTACCGTGGTGAGAAATTGTGTTCAAAGAGGTATTACAGCATTCCAACTACAATTAAGGTGCACTAAGTGCAATTAAAACAGCATTTTTAAAGAGCTTTAATTCGTTTTCCAAAAGCAAAACAGAACAACAGTTTCTTTGAGGTAGCAAAAATATGGAGCACATTTATCGTGAACTAAATTATACTTTTGTAGCCACCCTGACAGAACAGCAATTCACAACCATCCCGCCCGCCACTCCATTCTCACTCGACCCCCCACTCCATGCTAATAAATGTAACTTTCTCTTACGTTAAGGCAGCATCCATGCCAACCTCTCCATGTGGGCATCGACAGCTGGGTCCCAAGCACCTCAAACTCAAAAGCCTGACACTATTCTTTTGAAGTACCCTTCTTACAAATTCCAGTGGAACAGAAAATAGCAATATTGCCATTCTCTTCTCACTCTGCAAATGTGGAGATATGTGTAATTCCATCCTTTAATTCGTAGTTTTATTGTTTGAAAGGATATATTTCTTTTCAGTAACAAACACATTTATTTTACTTACCTTAGCAGGAGCCCCTTGAACCTGGGCATTGACTAAGTAGAGCAGCCCTCTAATTTACCGATATCTACTATTGGGGGCATTCTGGTTGTGTTGCACATTCACTAAACCATTGATCACTCCAATAACCTCTCGAACAGTGAGATCCATGACTAGAATTGTGGAAGAATAATTCATGTATCTCATACAAAGAATTGTGAGGTGCATTCCCCTGTCATCATGTTGTTTCTACTGCTCCACTAAACGCACAAGTTACTACTTTTGTAACGATATATCTGTAAGAGACATTAGTTAGTGATAGACTCCTTACCTTAGAATATCCCCAGGCGTCAGACTGGATCCGGAAAGTTTTCATTAGCAGTACCCCTGCGCGTCAGTAGGTGGCGTCGTGTGGCTCCGCGTCTGTCGCTGGCGTCGTAAGCGCCGAGATGACGTCATGGAGACTACTTAGGCGCCACCCATGCGCGCTGACGTCAGTTCTGTACACGACTTTCCGCGCCAGGAATGCAGAGCCATGCAAGAAACTGACCATTGGTGCCATGAAACTAGGGCCCTGAAAGGGATGACCTTAACCCTAGAAATCAGTTCGCAGAACGGGGAGGATGGGTGGGCGGTAAGGAATCTATCACTAACTAATGTCTCTTACAGATATATCGTTACACAAGTAGTAACTTGTGCATCTGAAAGAGACACGTTAGTGATAGATTCCTTACCTTAGAATAGATACCCCAGCAATACCAACCCCGGTGGTGGGTCTGCGAATAGATTACACCAGAAAGTCACGGAGAACAGAACGGCCAAAGAAGTCGTCTCTCCGGACTTGACTGTCAAGGCAGTAATGCTTGGTAAATGTGTGCAGCGAGGCCCACGTGGCTGCCTGACAAATATCCTGCAAGGGAACGCCGCGTCCCAAGGCAGTAGTGGCTGCTGTTGCCCTGGTAGAATGGGCAAGCAGCCCCACAGGAGGCTCCTTTTTAGCCAACGAGTAACATGCTTTGATGCACAAAACGACCCACCGAGAGATGGTGCGTTTGTGCACGGCCCGACCTTTTTTGGCACCCACGTAGCCAACAAGGAGCTGGTCATCCACCCGGAACTGTTGTGTGCGCTGTAGATAGAACGAGAGCGCACGTTTTGGGTCCAGACGATGGAGCCTCTCTTCCTCTTTTGAAGGATGCAGAGGCGGAAAAAAGGTGGGCAAAGTGATGGTCTGCCCGATGTGGAAGGGCGTGACAACCTTTGGCAAGAAAGAAGGACGGGTCCTTAAAACCACCTTGTCCGGATGAACAGAAAGGAAAGGAGGTTTAGAAGAAAGAGCCTGGAGCTCAATCACTCTTCTGGCAGAGGTGATAGCTACCAGGAAAGCCGTCTTGAGAGTAAGAAGACGTAAAGGACAGTTATGAAGGGGCTCAAAAGGAGCGCACGTCAGATAGGTCAAGACAAGATTTAAGTCCCATTGAGGCATTATGAAAGGCACAGGAGGAAACGTGTGTTTAATGCCTTTGAGGAAACGGTTAACAACCGGGGACTTAAAGAGAGAAGGCTGATCTGGAAGCCTGAGAAAGGCGGAGATGGCCGAAAGATAACCTTTGACAGTGCCCAAAGCAGAGCCCTGCTGGGCCAAGGAGAGTAGGAACAGAAGGACCTCAGAAAGTGGGGCAGAAAGGGGATCCACAGACTTAGCTGTGCACCATGCCACAAATTTGTTCCACCGGCAGGCGTATACCGATTTAGTGGAGGGACGCCTGGCTGCCACCACAGACTTCAGGAGGCAAGTCAAATGGAATCAGCTGTCGCCGCCCAATCTCCACGCATGGAGGTGGAGGCTGGACAGGTTCGGGTGGAGGACCGTCCCCTGTTGCTGCGACAGAAGATCCTCCCGAAGAGGCAGTCGGATCGGGGGATCGATCGCCATGTTGAGTAGCTCGGGATACCAGTATCTTCGTGCCCAATCCGGAGCCACAAGGATGACTTTGGCCCGGTCGCGCCGAATCTTCTTCAGCACTCTGGGCAGAAGTGGTATAGGCGGAAAGGCGAACAACAGACCGCAGCTCCACTCGCGACGAAAAGCGTCGCCGAGCGAGTGCCGCCTTGGAAATTCCAACGCGCAGAACTGATGACATTGCGCGTTCTCTTCGGTGGCGAATAGATCTAACCAAGGCTCTCCCCACTGCAGAAAGAGACCTTGCGCCACGTCCGAGTTCAGACGCCATTCGTGATCCATCAAGCACCGGCGGCTGAGTTCGTCCGCCCTGGCGTTCAGAGAACCTGCCAGGTGTTGAACCACCAAGGTAATGCCGTGATGTTCCAGCCATGTCCAGAGGCGCAGAGCCTCCTGACATAGGGTCCAGGACCCCACCCCGCCCTGTTTGTTGCAATACCACATGGTGGTGGTGTTTTCCGTGAACACCTGCACTACACTTCCCCGGACAGAGGGAAGGAATGCCTTCAGTGCAAGCTGGATCGCCCGAAGCTCCAAAAGATTGTTATGGAGCCGGGACTCCGGCGGACACCAGAGGCCTCTGATCTCCGCCTCTCCCAAGTGGCCACCCCATCCCAGGAGGGACGCATCCGTCACCACTGTGTGCTCCGGTTGGGGAAGGGAGAGGGATCTGCCATTGACCCAATCGCGATTCGTGAGCCACCACCGCAATTGTCGTGCAGTGCCCTCCGAGATCTGGACATGATCGGACAGGTTGCCCTGATGCTGTGCCCACTGGAACTTCAGGTCCCACTGCAGAGCCCGCATATGCCATCTGGCATGTTGCACCAGCAGGATGCAGGAGGCCATCAGGCCCAGGAGCTGGAGAGTCATCCTGACTGAAACCCGGGATAGAGGCTGAAAGATCGGAATCATAGCCTGAATATCCCAGACTCGCTGCTCGGGAGGATAAACCCAAAACAGCATCGAATCCAGAACCGCTCCGATGAAGGGGAGCTTCTGAGAGGGACTCAGGTGCGACTTCGGCACGTTGATGGAGAACCCCAGCAAATGCAGGAGGTCGGCCGTAGTCTGAAGGTGGGTGACGACTGCCTGGGGCGAGCCCGCCTTCAACAACCAGTCGTCGAGGTAGGGGAAGACTGACACCCCTGACCTGCGCAGATGAGCTGCGACCACCGTCATCACCTTCGTGAACACCCGAGGGGCGCTGGTAAGGCCGAAGGGGAGCACGGCAAACTGAAAATGATCCTGGCCTACCGTGAACCGCAGGTAACGCCGGTGGGCTGGCAGGACGGGGATGTGAAAATAGGCCTCCTGCAAGTCCAACGCTACCATCCAGTCTCCAGGGTCGAGGGCAGCCAAGACCTGAGCCAGAGTCAACATCTTGAACTTCTCCTTCAGGAGGAACCGATTGACGTTCCTGAGGTCCAAGATGGGGCGCAAGCCCCCCTTGTCCTTCTTGGGGACCAGAAAGTAGTGGGAATAACAACCACTCCCTACTTCTGGCCCAGGAACACACTCGATGGCCCCCTTGGCCAAGAGGGCCGTGACTTCCTGCAGGAGAAGTGCCAAGTGGTCCCCCGACATGCGGTGGAACTGAGGTGGCATGGCTGGAGGGGTGGACTGAAAGGGAAGGGCGTAACCCTTGCGGATGATCTGCAACACCCACTTGTCCGATGTGATAGCGTGCCAGTGGGGGAGATGATGGCGGACCCTGCCACCCACTGGCGTGGGGTGCCCCCCAAAGCTCGGATTAGGAGGGTTTGGAGGCAGAAGCAGCGGGGGCGGAGGTGGACTGACCCCCACGCTGATTCCCAGACCCGCCCCTGCGGAAACCGCGTCCGCGTTGAGGCTGGTTCTGCACAGGCTTGCTGAAGGAACGTGCCTGGGCGCCCCTTCCATGGCCACGAAAGGAACGAAAACCAGGAGTGGCTGGGCTTTTCGTGGAAAGAACTAAGGACTTGGCCGTGGCCCGCGAGTCCTTAAAACGCTCCAGCGCACTGTCGGCCTTATCGCCAAACAGGCGAGTGCCATCAAAGGGCATGTCCATGCGGGAGCTTTGGACATCTGGCGAGAACCCGGTAGATCTCAACCAGGCGTGGCGACGAAGCGCCACAGTCGTAGAAATCGCTCTACCTAGTGAGTCCGCGGTGTCCAAACCACACCGAATGGCGAACTTAGCTGCATCTTTACCCTCGGCAACAGCTTGGGACAGCACAGCTTGGGTCTCTTCAGGACACTGAGGCAACACCTGTGCAATCGTATCCCACACCGCGTGGGAATAGCGGCCCAATAGGCAAGCGGTGTTCACCGACCGCAGCCCCAAGCTGGCCGAAGAGAACAACCGCTTGCCGAACTGCTCCAGCTTCTTGGAGTCCTTATCCGGCGGAGCCTTGGGGAAGGCACTCTGTGACGTGGAAGCTTGGATGACCAGGCTCTCAGGCATAGGATGAGTGGTCAGAAAGGCAGGGTCACCGGGCGATGACGCCTGGCGACGTTCTTATCCACAGGGGCCCCTGAGGCTGGCCGCGACCAAGTGCCCAGCAAGACGTCAGTGAGGGCGTCATTAAATGGCAGCAGGGGCTCCGACGAAGTGGACGCCGTCTGGAGCACCTCAGTGAGGAGGTTAGTTTTGAGGGCCACCGTAGGGAGATCAAGGTGGAGAACCTCAGCTGCCCGACGGAGCACCATTGTGTAGGAGGCGCCCTCCTCCATGGTAGGCGGGGGAGAGGCAAACCCCGGGTCAGAGGAGACGTCGAGGTCGCCGGCATCCCCCAAATCGTCCGCCCAGTCCTGCTCAGAGTCACACTGACGAGCAAGAGGGTCCTCGGACCCCTCCCAGTCGTCACTACCTAGTGAGGTTCTCAAAATAAGAACCAACGGTTTCCTCTGCTGTAGTTTACCTTTTTTGATAGACTGATGGTCAGTTTTCTGGTTCAATACAGGTCAGGATATGTTTTTGTGTTTCCTGCCCAGTCAGCCTCCCAAATAGCAAGGGAAGCAAGACATTTATATATTTCTATAGTCATTACATCATTATCAATAAAGATAAGACCAACAAAGATGAAAACATCAATTAATAGCACATCAAACCTCTCAAGAAATTCCCTTAATATGAAAAACAGTTCATCTATTGAACTATTTAAAAGCAAATTTACAGGAAACACCAGCTTGGTACCATTAACTTTTCTCTATTTTTACGTTACAGAGTGGTATTATTCATCTAGTCTACTTTTAGCGCACACACTGATGGTTGCTTTGACCGATCCTTTTTTAAGACTTCTTCTTAGTAATACCTTTTGCAAAAAAAATCAGGCTGTTAGTTGAGCAAGATGTGAAGCCTGCACAAGTAATAGATCCACATTTCTCTCCAAACTGGGAACCAACTATCAGATTGTAGCACTTGACTCTCAGGTTAGCTAAGCAGAGCAGTCCTACTCAGGGGAGGTGGTGTGGGCTAGTAATCTCCGTTCGTTGGCACACAAGACCAACACTAAATAAATGTTTGTCCACGCAATACTTGTCCTTTGAAAAAGGAAAAGTACAGTTATTACAAACAAATTATAACTACTAAATACTATGCATTAGTTTACACATATAGCAGGCAGATGGAAATACCTTGGGTGACAATCTGAAATGCAAAACACACAAGATGATGGACGGAATGTTGCACATTGGCAAACATTCACCCCCAGTCACAGATCTGGGTTTAATCCATCGTTATTTTGCTTCACCATGCCACCCCAGTTCAGACATAGCCATATGCAAATCAGTCTTGACCCTGTGCCTCATGGGAACAGTCCAGACCGAACTGCCAAGCCATGTCTTCCCTGGACCGGAATCAAGCATCCTAGGACCGGTTTCGGGCTTTCAGCCCTCATCAGCCAGGATAGCTTGACTCCAGTGGCGTAGTGAGCACGGGACCCACGTCGGGGCATACCCTTCCCACTTAGGGCGAAATGCAAAACACACAAGATGATGGACGGAATGTTGCACATTGGCAAACATTCACCCCCAGTCACAGATCTGGGTTTAATCCATCGTTATTTTGCTTCACCACGCCACCCCAGTTCAGACATAGCCATATGCAAATCAGTCTTGACCCTGTGCCTCATGGGAACAGTCCAGACCGAACTGCCAAGCCATGTCTTCCCTGGACCGGAATCAAGCATCCTAGGACCGGTTTCGGGCTTTCAGCCCTCATCAGCCAGGATAGCTTGACTCCAGTGGCGTAGTGAGCACGGGACCCACGTCTGGGCATACCCTTCCCACTTAGGGGCGAAATGCAAAACACACAAGATGATGGACGGAATGTTGCACATTGGCAAACATTCACCCCCAGTCACAGATCTGGGTTTAATCCATCGTTATTTTGCTTCACCACGCCACCCCAGTTCAGACATAGCCATATGCAAATCAGTCTTGACCCTGTGCCTCATGGGAACAGTCCAGACCGAACTGCCAAGCCATGTCTTCCCTGGACCGGAATCAAGCATCCTAGGACCGGTTTCGGGCTTTCAGCCCTCATCAGCCAGGATAGCTTGACTCCAGTGACGTAGTGAGCACGGGACCCACGTCTGGGCATACCCTTCCCACTTAGGGCGAAATGCAAAACACACAAGATGATGGACGGAATGTTGCACATTGGCAAACATTCACCCCCAGTCACAGATCTGGGTTTAATCCATCGTTATTCAATCTGAAATCCCATTTGACTCCTAATGGGTCATGACCCCCAAATCACAATACTACCACCTATAACAAGGGCTCATCACAATAAAATATATGGCAAGCCTATTGGCTCTGTCAGAGTCATTACAACAATATATAAGGCAAGCCAATAGGGTTTTTCAAGCGGTCACCACATTATGATATAATGCAAGTCTTTTGGCTTTGTCAAGGGGTTAACACATTATTAGAACAACGACATTAAAAATCCCCACCACTGCAATCAGTAACAATGTTTAAAAGTAAGCATTAATGTTTAGAAAAGCATTGCATTGTTTACCAAAAGTCATTGTCTGCAAGATACATTAAATAAAGCTTTGGAAATCAATACAACATGTGTCTGAGTCTTTCTTTGCACACTTCAGGCCACACAAAATGAAGTCATAGACCCAGTCACAAAAAGTCCCCACACTTCTCAGCTGTAGATCAAAACCTCCAGTTCTGGAGGGCTTTAAAAAGCATGGGGTCATTGATTCAATGACCCAGGTGACTTATGGGTAGCTTTTAGTTGGCTTCCAAGGGGGGGCTGCCACAGTCAATGCAACCCCCCCAAAACACATGGAAATTATGCTGGAGGTGTCCGAGGCCCTCCTTGGGGCACCACAAGGACTAAAGGATATTCAAATGAGTCTCCTGCAGGGTAGTATTGGGGGGCTCCCTCCACCTGAGCTGTGAATATCTAAACAGCAGCTCTCTGGCTGTGCTGAAGCTCTGGTAACCTCACATCGTGTATCTTTCCTTTTTTTTCTCAGTTTTTTTGATGGGTGTCCTGATCCTCCATGGGGCACCCCCTGCCTCCTCTCTCATTAGGGCAGCATGGGGGGCCCATTATCATGCTGGCTGGCCAGTCCTACATGCAGACCCAGTCATCGGGGCCACACAGAGCCGAAAGCATGTCAGTGCTCGAGCCCGACACCTTCTCTCTCCTCGCTCTCTCCTCAGAGGGGGTGGGGGCCTTCATTTGTTATTGTGGGCAACAGGCATGGGATTCTGGGGCCTGCCATGAATGTGTCAGCCCCCGGGAAGAAGGGGGTCCCAAGGGCACAAAGGGAGTAAAGGGAGGGGGCCCTAGGCACACCTCCTTCTGAATAGAAAATCAAAACGAAGTTTGCACGATCCCAGAGGTCTTGGCACTCCCAAGAGGAAATCATGAACGTGGCAGTAGAGCGCCCACATGCTGTGTCATTTGCATTAGAGTAAAAGTAGAGTAAAATTATTTTAACAGCTATATCTCAGCTCCCTTTGGACCAATTATAGTGAACATGGGCTTGTTTTACTCATGGGGGTAAGCTCTAGCCAACAGAAAGCTGGCCTTCTGGCCTCTAAAGGGGTGCACATTGTGGTGAGCTGGTTCTACTGGCCCCCTGAGCCAGCTTTCTCCTTTCCTAGCTCCTGGTCTTCTCCAACTTGTCCTCAGGGTGTGTAAGGGGGCCAGCACCACTGGCATTAGAGAGACCCATCTAGTCCTGGGGTCAGCTCCAGACACAGTGCTTAATCCAGTAGGCCATCAGGTGACTTGTCCTTCCAGCTGCCCATGATGTTGCTGCTGTCAACAACCAGGTCTAGGGTCATGCTCTCTTTTCAGGTTTTGGGGATGCCACTTTTATGCCCAGTGCCAGCCTATGAATGGGGCACACTCCTTTGTCTAACCCTAAAACTGGTTCTGGTCAGTTCCTCCCTTTCCCCTGGGTTTTGTTCCAGCCTGGCTAGTGAAACAAGGCCAGGAGCAGGCCTGATGTCATGTTCCTTTGTGTGAGGCAGATCCCTTTGAAGTGTAAGCAAGGCAGGGCACAGCTCCACAGCAGCCATCTGATCAGGAAGACCCACTTTCCTCTACACCTAGGCCTCTTTGTCCACCATATGGCACCAATACACATTTCCCAATGGAGGAGCCATCACCAGCCAAAGAGCAACTAGCCACTCACAGAAAGGCTGCAGAGACTTTAGGCAGGGAAATACCAACTTTTTAAAAGTGACATTTCCAAAATAATAATTTAAAATCCAACTTTACCTTTCAAAGAGGATTTTAAATTACAATTAAAATCAGTGGAAGAAGTATTTTTCTAGCTGCTACTAATCCGAATTTAGCCTTTGATTAATGTTACAATGTGCCCAGTGATTCCAGATGACACCAGCCAGCCTTGCTACAGAGAAATAATTTTTGGGGATACTTCACTGTAAGTACATGTTCAACTTTAATTTCTACATGTCTTACTTTTAAATATCATGCACGCTGCCTTAATGGGCAGTATGGTCTACATATGGGTGACATACTAATATTTAAACGTAAGGTTTAGGTCTGACAAAACAGTTTTTTTGACTGGTCAAATTTGCAGTTTAAAACTGCCCCAAGCAGGTTTACCTGTGTCCAGCTACCAGGCTGCATACGACTGTGGTCTCTCACACGTCGCCCGCACATGTGCACACATTGTGTTCATGTTTAGCCAGCTCAGTGCCCCTTACCCAAGCTGATGTTTGTTTTGCCCACTGTTTCACTCCAGACAAGAGATGCAGTCATGCAATTTAGGCTTGGTCCTGCTCCAGTAGGAAAGGTAAATTTCAAACTGCCACACCAGGTCCCCTCTGAAACAGAAACAAGCAACTCAAGAATGGTTTCCACCTATTTGGACCTCATTAGTGAGGTGCAGTTTGATTCCCATGGTATAGTGACCACACCTGAGCATACCCATTAAGGTTGTCGCACCGAGGAAAATAAAAAGGTAGAGCGCTTTTTTATTTGTTTTATTAAGCTGTAGGGTCTTGGGCCCAGAGACAGGTCATTCCATTTGGTGGGTGAAAGACATATTCCCTTAGAAGCTTAGAACATCTTTTTAAAAGGATTCCATGTAAACATTTCATTATTTGCCTCTAGGGATATTTAATAATCTAGTACAGGATTTGCCCTGAAGATGAATTCTAGATTTTTTATTTTATTTTGATGGCTGAGTGGATAGTGAAATGGTAAGTTGGTGTTGTGATTAAAGACTGCTAACAGGGAATATGTGTACTGTGACAATTAGTATCTTTCTTTGATATTGCTCCTCCATATTTGTGGGTTGAACATTATCCTTTTAGATTATGATCATAATAAATATGAATTTTTGTTTTCCAAAATGGGGTGTAGTGCTTCCTGCTTACTACAAAACAATTTAAATGGTGACTGTGGAGTAATATAATAGTTTATTTTTATTGAACTTTTCTGTGTCATTTCTCTACCGATACTAGTGCCAATCTATGCATAGAGCAAACATTCATCTGATCAGACCCAAGTCTGCTTCCTATCGGGGAGGTAAAATAAGAGTTTTATAAGTCTTCTGTATTATAAAATGGGGATCTAATGTTGCATATACATTGTAAAGAATCGCTCTTTAGATACTTAGTATAATTATCAGTGGATGTGATTGTTTCCATATTACACTATTCATGTTTTCAATGAGAGTTTTCTGTCGTTTGGCACCTCTAGGAATTTTGTAAAATGTTGTATTTTTATATATGTGAGTGTAGCAATATAAAATTCCAGGGTTTGGCAGCAAGATGGGAGAAGGAGTCTCCTCGCGTAGAGCGGCAGCGGCGTATGGAGGTATCTGTGCGAGGGCGAGGTGTGCGGAGCGGAGGTTCATGGGAGGCTGTTGGAAATGCAGGCGGTGGTTCATGTAGGCCCAAACTTGGTCGTGGAGGGTGTTGGAGGCGTGGGTCAGAAGCTTGAACTGGCATCTCTTCTGGATCGGGAGCCAGTGGATGTTTTTCAGGTGCTGGGTGGTGTGTGTTCTCTTGGGCAGGTTGAGGAGGAGGCTGGCGCAGCGTTCTGGATCGTCTGGAGTCTTTGCATGAGTTCGGCGGTGGTTCCTACATAGAGTGCATTGCCAAAGTCCAGTCGGCTGATGATGAGGGCCTGTGTCACCGTTTTCCTCGTACAAATGGGAAGCCACTCGAAAACTTTGTGGGGCATGCGGAGCGTGTGGAAGCAGGCTGAGGAGACATCGTTGACCTGCCGTTTCATGGAGAGTTCGCTGTTGAGGATAATGCTGACATAGGTTTTGTAATCACTCTGATATTTATTCATGAAACGAAATTAGGATAACTGGTTTAGGTGCTTTAAAATCATTCAAACATTTTACATTTTTAAATCAACTATTTATTACAAGGTTTGCTCTAAGCTACAGTAGTTTTATATTATCGGCAATGTGGTTTCCCTAACTCTTCAAAGAAGTAATTTAATTAGATGTAATCATGTTCAACTGCCTGATGATATATGCCCCCAAAAAATATTTAAAGACAGCATCAGTAGCTACTGTTTACTACCTGTACTGACCGAACAGAAAAAGTATTTATATTGCTGACTATTGCCTTGAAATACAAACATGATACCTATCTACCATTCTAGTCAAATACCTTTTATTAATACTGAAATTTAGAACAAATTTCTTAACATAATGTTGTGTATTGGTTCTTTGAAAGTTATGCTAAATTCTATTTAAAGCCTATATTAAAATGACTATGATGTGAAAAGGGCCTTGGAATCCTTTAGAAGCAAATACTTCACAAATTAAGATCTATGACACTGAAACATCAGGCAATCGAGGAAAATAAGTAAAACATGCTGTTCATTTCTAAATGTATCATTCAGTTAATGTAAGGGAATTTAACCTGTCAGATCAATAGAATAATCTTTAGATATCTCAAGTGCAAAGTTTAGGACATTTTCAAACCTAAAAATATACTGAAAGCTTTATTGCATTCAACAAAACACCCTCCTCAGAATCTGCGGTGGGAATATTAGGATTTCAAAAGAATTAAGCAGTGTTTGAAAACAGTAATCAATTGCGGTGCAAACATGCTGTTGTAACTCTATCTGTCTAAATTGGTTGCTGCTGATGGAATTGTTGACTTAGTTCTGCAGCAACTCCTCATAAATGTTTTAACATAATGTAGGTTCACCAAACATGACACGATGGACTGGGATGTGGCCCGAGTAATTACCAGTGGCTGAGATTAATTCAAGCAACCCACCCATCACTTTTTTATATACTTCAATGTTTGAACAGAAGCACAACATTGTGCTGATTTGACGAATACTTACTGTTTTCACTGAATATAAGTATAATGAAAGCCATCATGCATCTATGAAATTGGTCTCCTATCATGACACTTTCATCATAATACAACTAAGTAAATTTATAGATTTTCCTCCGAACAAGCATCCACAGGCTTACTTAAAGCATGGGCCTCTATTACATAAAGGGTCAAATTTTAGATAAATCTTTTATTAGTCAAAAAAATGCGGAACCTACCTTGGGGATAGCCAGCTTTTCTCCTTTCTCTGGACACTCTTCGGAGTCAGAACAAGTGTAATTTTCATTGAAAGACACCAGGGTATTTAGTCTTGGCTTATGAATTGGCTGGAAGGTCAACTGGGTGCTGAGAAGATTGCTGACTGCTCTCAAGGAGGTGATTATATTCGGAGGAAGTGAAGGATCTGCCAGTAGGTCTGTAATGAGCCCATGGGCTTCTCCCATAACAGCAATATCCACAGTTATGCTTGTACCTGAAGACTGAAGAAAATGGCAATGTATGGTAAAAAATGATATGTTGTGTTAAGAAGCATAGGATGACTGTAACACTTTACAAGGATACAACAAACAAATGGTTTCAGGAAAATGTGAAGATACTCCGGTAAATAAATGGAAATAAAATTCAATGTCAGGAAATACCCATTGAACAACAATATAGAGTGCTCAATTGCAAAATTATCCATAAACCTTAGTGACACTGCTTAGTTGTTAATGGTTTTGTGGCACATACAAACAGTTTGTATATTATGCTTTAAAAAGCACTGAATGTTAAATAAGTGTTGGATCTGGTGATTGTAACTGCCAGACACACAAGATGATGGACGGAATGTTGCACATTGGCAAACATTCACCCCCAGTCACAGATCTGGGTTTAATCCATCGTTATTTTGCTTCACCACGCCACCCCAGTTCAGACATAGCCATATGCAAATCAGTCTTGACCCTGTGCCTCATGGGAACAGTCCAGACCGAACTGCCAAGCCATGTCTTCCCTGGACCGGAATCAAGCATCCTAGGACCGGTTTCGGGCTTTCAGCCCTCATCAGCCAGGATAGCTTGACTCCAGTGGCGTAGTGAGCACGGGACCCACGTCTGGGCATACCCTTCCCACTTAGGGCGAAATGCAAAACACACAAGATGATGGACGGAATGTTGCACATTGGCAAACATTCACCCCCAGTCACAGATCTGGGTTTAATCCATCGTTATTTTGCTTCACCACGCCACCCCAGTTCAGACATAGCCATATGCAAATCAGTCTTGACCCTGTGCCTCATGGGAACAGTCCAGACCGAACTGCCAAGCCATGTCTTCCCTGGACCGGAATCAAGCATCCTAGGACCGGTTTCGGGCTTTCAGCCCTCATCAGCCAGGATAGCTTGACTCCAGTGGCGTAGTGAGCACGGGACCCACGTCTGGGCATACCCTTCCCACTTAGGGCGAAATGCAAAACACACAAGATGATGGACGGAATGTTGCACATTGGCAAACCTTCACCCCCAGTCACAGATCTGGGTTTAATCCATCGTTATTTTGCTTCACCACGCCACCCCAGTTCAGACATAGCCATATGCAAATCAGTCTTGACCCTGTGCCTCATGGGAACAGTCCAGACCGAACTGCCAAGCCATGTCTTCCCTGGACCGGAATCAAGCATCCTAGGACCGGTTTCGGGCTTTCAGCCCTCATCAGCCAGGATAGCTTGACTCCAGTGGCGTAGTGAGCACGGGACCCACGTCTGGGCATACCCTTCCCACTTAGGGCGAAATGCAAAACACACAAGATGATGGACGGAATGTTGCACATTGGCAAACATTCACCCCCAGTCACAGATCTGGGTTTAATCCATCGTTATTTTGCTTCACCACGCCACCCCAGTTCAGACATAGCCATATGCAAATCAATCTTGACCCTGTGCCTCATGGGAACAGTCCAGACCGAACTGCCAAGCCATGTCTTCCCTGGACCGGAATCAAGCATCCTAGGACCGGTTTCGGGCTTTCAGCCCTCATCAGCCAGGATAGCTTGACTCCAGTGGCGTAGTGAGCACGGGACCCACGTCTGGGCATACCCTTCCCACTTAGGGCGAAATGCAAAACACACAAGATGATGGACGGAATGTTGCACATTGGCAAACATTCACCCCCAGTCACAGATCTGGGTTTAATCCATAGTTATTTTGCTTCACCACGCCACCCCAGTTCAGACATAGCCATATGCAAATCAGTCTTGACCCTGTGCCTCATGGGAACAGTCCAGACCGAACTGCCAAGCCATATCTTCCCTGGACCGGAATCAAGCATCCTAAGACCGGTTTTGGGCTTTCAGCCCTCATCAGCCAGGATAGCTTGACTCCAGTGGCGTAGTGAGCACGGGACCCACGTCTGGGCATACCCTTCCCACTTAGGGCGAAATGCAAAACACACAAGATGATGGACGGAATGTTGCACATTGGCAAACATTCACCCCCAGTCACAGATCTGGGTTTAATCCATCGTTATTTTGCTTCACCACGCCACCCCAGTTCAGACATAGCCATATGCAAATCAGTCTTGACCCTGTGCCTCATGGGAACAGTCCAGACCGAACTGCCAAGCCATGTCTTCCCTGGACCGGAATCAAGCATCCTAGGACCGGTTTCGGGCTTTCAGCCCTCATCAGCCAGGATAGCTTGACTCCAGTGGCGTAGTGAGCACGGGACCCACGTCTGGGCATACCCTTCCCACTTAGGGCGAAATGCAAAACACACAAGATGATGGACGGAATGTTGCACATTGGCAAACATTCACCCCCAGTCACGGATCTGGGTTTAATCCATCGTTATTTTGCTTCACCACGCCACCCCAGTTCAGACATAGCCATATGCAAATCAGTCTTGACCCTGTGCCTCATGGGAACAGTCCAGACCGAACTGCCAAGCCATGTCTTCCCTGGACCGGAATCAAGCATCCTAGGACCGGTTTCGGGCTTTCAGCCCTCATCAGCCAGGATAGCTTGACTCCAGTGGCGTAGTGAGCACGGGACCCACGTCTGGGCATACCCTTCCCACTTAGGGCGAAATGCAAAACACACAAGATGATGGACGGAATGTTGCACATTGGCAAACATTCACCCCCAGTCACGGATCTGGGTTTAATCCATCGTTATTTTGCTTCACCACGCCACCCCAGTTCAGACATAGCCATATGCAAATCAGTCTTGACCCTGTGCCTCATGGGAACAGTCCAGACCGAACTGCCAAGCCATGTCTTCCCTGGACCGGAATCAAGCATCCTAGGACCGGTTTCGGGCTTTCAGCCCTCATCAGCCAGGATAGCTTGACTCCAGTGGCGTAGTGAGCACGGGACCCACGTCTGGGCATACCCTTCCCACTTAGGGCGAAATGCAAAACACACAAGATGATGGACGGAATGTTGCACATTGGCAAACATTCACCCCCAGTCACGGATCTGGGTTTAATCCATCGTTATTTTGCTTCACCACGCCACCCAGTTCAGACATAGCCATATGCAAATCAGTCTTGACCCTGTGCCTCATGGGAACAGTCCATACCGAACTGCCAAGCCATGTCTTCCCTGGACCGGAATCAAGCATCCTAGGACCGGTTTCGGGCTTTCAGCCCTCATCAGCCAGGATAGCTTGACTCCAGTGGCGTAGTGAGCACGGGACCCACGTCTGGGCATACCCTTCCCACTTAGGGCGAAATGCAAAACACACAAGATGATGGACGGAATGTTGCACATTGGCAAACATTCACCCCCAGTCACGGATCTGGGTTTAATCCATCGTTATTTTGCTTCACCACGCCACCCCAGTTCAGACATAGCCATATGCAAATCAGTCTTGACCCTGTGCCTCATGGGAACAGTCCAGACCGAACTGCCAAGCCATGTCTTCCCTGGACCGGAATCAAGCATCCTAGGACCGGTTTCGGGCTTTCAGCCCTCATCAGCCAGGATAGCTTGACTCCAGTGGCGTAGTGAGCACGGGACCCACGTCTGGGCATACCCTTCCCACTTAGGGCGAAATGCAAAACACACAAGATGATGGACGGAATGTTGCACATTGGCAAACATTCACCCCCAGTCACGGATTGTAACTGCCAGCTCAGAGCATAATAAATGGCAACTATGACATTATCTACACAACAGAGTTATATTATTCATGAATAATCAGCAGTATGGTGACATGACCCTACAACCATAGAAACATTTGTCAACTATGGGAAACACAATTTTACCAATCCATGGTAGACATTTACAAGATATTGGCTAATTTACCTGCATTTCTGATTGACACTTGTCATATTCACACACATGATAAATTATGTGCGTGCATGAAAATAACACAGAATGCAAACTTAAGCATGTTTGTCTTTTGTAAATGTACAACGCCGAAGGTATGAAAATCATTAAATACTGTCTCCTACTAGTTTTACCCTGTATCATGATCTACTAAACATAAGCACATGGAACCATATTTTAAAAGCAAACTTGCAATAGTCTTACAGCATTCAATTCCAATACCAAAAATAGATGCAATTAAAACCATTGTAAGGTAGTTGAATTGTTAAAAACAATACACTTGAAATCTCATTCCAGCCATATTTGGCAACGTTCTATTATTGCATCAATCATAAGATAATGACATTCATAAAATAGTCAGCAGTTTCAATGTAAGGTGCTTGATTTACACTTTAGTGGAACAGATGTTTTCCATTTTCAGTGTCATCCACTATACCATACAGTAGATCACATAGGGAACTCATTACTATTTAGCTTCCACTTTGGGCAACATTATTTTTGTTTGATATTTCCACGGTGTACATTCAGATAAATGTACTGTTCCATGCAATTCAAATACTTTAAGAGTTTAGTTGTTGCATTCGTTAACATGATTTTGTTATGATTAAGATCGTATTTACAACCTGTCCAACTAATTGACATTTGCTCACTTACTCTGATTTTGAGTCGTCCAATTGTAATTCTGATTTAAATAAGACTGAGTTGGCTTAAAAGATTTACAATAAATATTGAATTATACCTTATTAATCTATTTTAACGTAATGTCAAACAAATTTATAGGGCACACTGCTGCCAAAAGAGCGTCCTGGCACTTATGAGAACATTAGCTGGCCAGAAAGCAAGAGAGAGGCAATCTACGTACAATTAAATAGAGAAAAGCCAGGTTTCCTAAAAGGCAGCAGCTGGTTGATGGTGCACAGGCTGAGCAGCAAGGAGTATTGATGGTATGTTTCCGTTTCTTACAGTGTATTGATGGTATATTACTGGATCTTATAATGTGTTCAAGTTCTAATTTTATATATTTACAGTATTCTCAAAGTTACAACCCCAACAAATAAAGAAATATTTTGGTTTCTCAGAAAACCAAATGTGCTTCTTGCGAGTTTTATATAACCACATCACAAAAGGCCACCCCAGACAGCTAGTTTTAATCTATGTGATCACCAAAAATGTTCTAATTACATATTTTAGATCTTCATCCAATGTGAGAACTTTCTATTTTTTTACATAACCTCTTTCAATACTAATGCTTCATATCATCTCTCTTCCTCATTTATATGGGCTGTCTACATCACTTTCTCACTTCTAAAAACCAGCATAAAAGGCCTTAACTTTATAAAGGTACATTTGCTAGTATTACTCATGCATTATACTGGGCAATACTCTGCCAAAATCTGGCTGACTTATGGATGCTTAGTGGCATAACGACTAAATAAGATACAAGCTGTGAAGTCATAAATGCAGGGCTCAGAATTTAAATAACCATAATGGAAGAATGATGCCTGGCAAAAGGAAGTGTACACAAAGGAAAGGGTTAACATATCATGCCATGGACTCCAAGCTATCAATGAATGCCCAAGTGGATAAGATCAAGCTTCATTACTACGAAACTGTGCGACGCATCTTCTCCCACCTAGGATTTCCACACAAGGTCCACGCTACCATCTCTCTTGCGCTGTCTAAATTTGATTACGCCAATGGCCTCTACAACGCATCATATTTATCAACTATGAAAAGACTACAACGAATTCGGAACTCTGCTTCCAGACTACTCCAACATGTAAAGCCACAACCCCACATCTTCAACGCCTAAAGGGCCTTACATTGGTTACCAGTTACCAGAAGATCCACCTTCAAGCTGATTTCTATCACCCACAAAGCAATACATGGAACAGGACCAATTTTCATCAGGAATAAAATCACCAAATACATACAACAAAGGAACCTCTGCTTCAGATTGGCATCTCGCCTCTAAATACCACCAAACAAGAAAAAGAAGCATTGGCATAGCCAATAGGTCTCGCCTTTGGGACCTTATAAGTGTTTAGTTATCCAGCACAATATCCTTGGTGCAACATCAACTGCGATATTATTAGCTTTGAGATTCCCTACGAGATTACCTAATAGAAGGTGGACTTTAGATCGTACGATCTTGTTAGAGGAAGAAGTGGTGGAACAACTAGCAATAGAATCTGATAACTTCTTCCGGGTAAACTTGGAGACTGCTGCGATAGAAATGGTCTGGGATGCTTACAAAGCTTTCCTCAGAGGTTATATAACATCTATTCAAACTGCTAGGCAGAAGAAATATAGGGCAGAGGTGGCAGATTTAGAGACTAAGATTCAGAGGTTAGAACAGGAGCTCAATATTCAGGGGGAATCAGCGTCTGACATTCAAGAAAATCTACTGTTCTGCAAAACAGAATTGATAGGCATATTAGATCGGAGGGTAAAGAAAAGATGGGAGGCTAGTAAGCTATCCCATTTTGAGTATGGGGAAGGCTGTGGGAAGCTTTTAGCCTGGAAGACCAGACAAGAACTAGTAAGAAACAACATAAAAGAAGTTATTTGTGAATCCTCTGGAAAGATACTTGAGAACCCTACTGATATTCAAGAAGCTTTTTATAAATATTATGGAAAGGTTTACAGTGAGGATTTTACCCCACAGCATAAGTTGATTGAGGCCTGGCTTGATAAAGCCCCTTTAAAAACAATTAATGAAGAAAAGTCTAGTAACTTGAATAAATCGATCAATCCAGGTGAAATTAAAAAAATAATTGATTCAGGGAGAAAGGGTAAGGCGTCAGGGCCGGATGGCCTGCCGGCAGAATTATATAAGGCATTGGAGGAGGTTCTTACGCCTGTGCTTCACAAGTTATTCTCTCACATCTTTGAAAAAGGTGGGAGGATGCCTCCCTCTTGGAATGAAGCCACTGTCGCACTGATTTTAAAGCCATCTAAACCAGCTAATCAGTGCGACTCGTATAGACCAATCTCTCTGCTGAACTTGGACTATAAAATCTTTGCCAAGATTTTGGCAGAGAGATTGAATGGAGTCATAGGTGACTTATTACACCACGATCAAAAAGGTTTTATTAGAGGGAGGGGTATCCAAGATCTAGTATATAATCTGGTTGGAGCCATAGATTTAGTAACAACATACAAATTACCAATGGCTATTGTTACTCTTGATGCAACAAAGGCGTTTGATCGCGTCAATTGGATTTATTTGGCTCATGTATTAAAAGGTTCCAATCTAGGAGAGAATTTTTGTAGGGCAATTTTCTCGATATACCAAACACCAACAGCTAGAATTTTGGTGAATGGGACCCTTTCAGAGGCGGTCGCTATACATAGGGGGACAAGGCAGGGATGCCCCCTGTCACCATTGCTTTTTAACTTATATATTGAGCTCCTTGCGGAAAGAATAAGGAAGCATACTGTCATATCCCCATTTAAATATAAAAAGTGGGAAAAAAAGGTTGCATTATATGCGGATGATATGATGATATACACCTCAGATTTAGTTACGGCTTTACCAACAATATACAGTTTAGCACAACAATTTGGTCGGTTCTCGGGATATGAGATTAATGAGTCTAAAACTGAGAGCATGGCCTGGAATCTGGATGTTAGTCCTTCTATAATGAAGAATGAGATAAGGTATTTGGGTATCAGAATTACTCAAAATATTGAGGATATAATTGACACAAACTTTGGCAGAATTGAAAAGGAAGTTTCTAACTTATTAAAGGTTTGGGCCTATTTACCACTAACTCTAATAGGAAGAATAAACATAATAAAAATGATGCTTTTACCTAAACTCACATTCCTATTTCAAAACATCCCATTAGCTTTTAAGGAGGAGGCGTTAAGGAAACTCCAGGCAAAAATAAATACCTTTATATGGGCTTCTAAGGGGATAAGAATTTCATGGAAGAAACTAAGGAGGAGGAAAAACAAGGGAGGTTTATGCGCACCAGATTTGCTTTATTATGCATGGGTATTCTTATTGAGAGTAGGGAAAATGCTTATGACCGAACCAGACGACTCGGAAATAGGAAGAATGTTTAAAGTGATGCTTTCTGATATAGAGTGAGGAGACCATGCTTTCATATATAAATTTGGAGACCCCCGTTTTTTCAAAAAAGTACGTTTAAAGGTGTTGAGGGATATGGCCATTACCTGGTCTAAAGTTAGGAAGCTCCTAAATATCACCTACTTTAGTGCTTTGGCGCCCATTTGGAACACTCCAGGTTCACCTGAGTGGACTAAAGACTCTTTGGTGTTACCGTTGAAAGTAGCTGGTTTAACATTATGGACTCAATTATGTCCAGAAGGGACCATACTATCATGGGACACGCTTAAGAACATAACGGATAGCAGTATATCGAAATTTAAATATATACAGATGAAGAGTTGGATACAGACGATTGGCACAGCGGTCGGAGCTTCAAATGAATTTGAGACAGTTTTGTGCATGAAAAAGCGAGACAAGAAGGATGTGGCCAATTTATACTGGAAGCTGATTGATCTGGTGGACGGTGACTTTATTCTTCCATCCCAGTTGTGGGGAGAAAACTTGCCGGGATCCAACATAGAAGAACTATGGCAAGTATCTTATGATTTACTATACACCACTGTTAATGCTGCCAATTTAAGGAGAAATCATCTTTTTTCTCTCCACAGGGTATACTGGTCTCCTTTAAAACTTTCAAAATTCACGAAAGGTGCAACTCCCTGTTGTCCAAATGTCAGCAGGACAAAGCTGATGATGTCCATATGTTTCTAAACTGTCCAGTGCTTCAGCAGTTCTGGCGCTTGATCACTGTAGGTATGGTAGCTTTATTTGGTTTTGATATCCAGGTGAGCATAATGATAGTATTCTTTGGCATTCTCCCAAATTATGAGTTGTTAACATTATTTGAAAACAAATTATTTTTTTATCTTATTTTACTTGCCAGGAGAGAAATCTGTAAATGGTGGATTAAAAGCTCTCCTCCGACCTTTTTAGATTGGGTTAGATCTATTAGATATACTTTGAAATTGGACAGAGCCATTCGTAAAAAAAAAATAACAAAGATATTTGGACTCCGTGTGTGGCTTGGCTTGAAAAACTCTAATGTCCTATGATTATGCCTTACATAGAGTTACTTTACCACTCGGATTAGTTCCAGAGGCGGATCGTGAGAAGGATGGAACGAAGTCTGTTTGAGTGGATCTGTGTAAAGTGCATCCATATAGATCAGAGCTCTCTGGTGGGTGCCAAAGTACTTTCAGGGGGGCCACAGAGATGAGAAACATACTGGCTCTGGAGATATCTTATGGCGTATGAGGACTTAAAAAAAAAAAACGAACCTCTGCTTCAGATTGGCATCTTGCCTCTAAATACCACCAAACAAGAAAAACAAGCATTGGCATAGCCAATAGGTCTCGCCTTTGGGACCTTATAAGTGTTTAGTTATCCAGCACAATATCCTTGGTGCAACATCATCTGTTGCATGGCTAAACACTTATAAGGTCCCAAAAGAGTTGTCGCATGCTGGTGACTTGTGACTGCCAGAAGTGCTCGTTTTTTTAACTTTAATTTATAGATGCAAATACGGGTGCTTGCAGTTCTCATTTAGAGTATTTAGAAACTGCAGAATGGGAATGTATGCAAAACCGACCACATAGCTCGACAGGGCAGAGAGGCACTGCGCCAGGCGGGAGTGCGCCGGAGGGGGCTCAGCTTCAGCAGACATGATCTTTGCCGTTGGGGCTCTTCTTGGCGTTTTTTAGCTAAGCAAAATGTATAGAGGGTGAGGCATGCACTCCAGCTTGAATTAGAAGGGTAGTGAGAACAGATTAATAAACTGCCAACTGAACTCAATACGTATTGCTGTGAGCTTTAATGAACAATAAGTGAAGAATTGGCAAGTATGATTCATTCATAGTAATGTATCTGTATGCAACACTTGACGCCACAGTGTTACTGCTTCGCAGCACCGTAAGGAGCATGTGCTAAGTCAATGACACTCATTTTATCGAGCTCGGAAGGTTAAAAGGGGGAGTTGTCCTGCCCGGATTTGGTTCAGTGATTTGCAGGTGACGCACAGACTTCTGGGGAATGCTCATCAATCGTTTTATGCGAGAGGAACGGTGCGAGAGAATGAGAGCGCGCAGAAAAGAGTGTGAGGTTGAGAAAGACAGAATAGAAAAACATGAAGCAGAATTAGAGAACGGGGGACCGATGGAGAGAAAGGGGGAAAGAAAGAAAGAGAGAGAGAGAAAGAGAGAGAGAGAGAGAGAGAGCAGGAGTTTGAGAGGAAACGTGAGAAAGAGAGCAGGAGAAAGAGTGAAAGGGAGTATGTGGGAAAACGTGAGAGTGAGACAGAAAGAGGGAAAGAAAGATACAACAAGAGAGTGAATGTAACAGAAAGGCAGTGAGACAGAATGTGAAAGAGACCAAGAGTTTGTGCGTTCCTAGGGGATAGTGGTCTTAAAACCAAAGAGATAGGCAAGGAGGTTAGAATGGGTGTAGGGTTCATACTATATAAATATTGCCTTGAAAATGGACATGAGCCTCCCCTCAATAGAGCTCGGCTGACTAGAACCCAACACTCTGACATCCAAGTGCCATCCGAGGCCTCATGGCTTGGTCCCCATTCGTAATGACTTCCAATGTACAATGATTGTGCCCAGACGCGAATGAATTAACATGTATAATCCCACAAGACACAGATGTAGGCCTATGGACATTTTTCTAATCATCACTAACCCAAAGCCAAGCTTCTGGACCCTTTTGTTCCTCGGTGACCTGAACTGAAGTACTTTCATCCTAGTCCAAGGGGCTGCTAGTCTGCCGTAGAGCAAAGAGTTAGGGATGCGCCTTCTAAAATAAGCCTTACATTCTTTCCCTTAGAGAAATGCAATGGCGAGCAATGGCTCAATTGTATTGAGATAAGACTACAGATCCCAGAATGCATTATGTTATTTAAAAAAAAGCACAAGACTGGGACACAGAGTCCCAGTGTCATATGGTAGCTCTAATGAGGATGAGCCCATGCAAGCAGCTGTCCTAGTCCCCTCCTTTGTGCTTTAGCAGTAACAAAGCACAGATTCATTAATTCTGTTTTAGTACAGTAGACACCCCCAGACAGTTAATTTCAGGGGATTTGTTTATGAGCCACCCTACACAATGAGTTGTTTTGCTACCTTGCAGATGCACCACAAAAATCATTGGGCGGTCGCTTTCAATTAAACAAAATCCGGATGACAAGCCTAAATTTATCTGTGAGGGAGGGGGAATCTCTAGAGAAATGGAGTACATTGCACATGTCCAGAGTTACGTGTGCGCCTTGGATAACATTTCCTAATTTGCTGAGCTCCTCAGTTAATCAGCGTGCACGTTTTAGGACCCTCTGACGCAAAACACATAGGCCTCTTAAAAATAGTCCTTTATGCAGAGCAGCTAATGCGCATTACGGTACCACTGCTGTTATTTATTCGGATGAATAATTCCCTGAAAATGTTTCCTTTATTTTGGTCCTGTGTTAGATAGATTGCATTCTCTGCACTCAATTATAAGTGTGCTTTGTCGGAATTCTAGCTGAGCCCAGCGAAAAAAAGATTTAAAAGAAAAGAGCGCATGTATTATTTATTCCTGGCACTGAGCATACTCGTGGAATCCCAGTCAATTTCCATCATTATGAAATATGGAAATAAAAAGAGAAAGAAACAACTCGGCTGGGCACGTTGCATTGTCGTGCGCTTGCGGAGGACACAGCAATGCGCTGAGCGCACGCGGAAAACGACGTCAGATAACGGAGATAAACACCGCAACACATCTGAATATCCTACGCACATTTTACATTTTCAAAGAGCCCAGGTAGAATGGCTGGATTATTTTGGACAGAACTGCTCCATTTAGTAGATTAAACTAAAACGGTCGCTTGTGTTGGAGCCCGCTTGGTATTGGCATATGGAAATGCTGACTGGTAAAAATAATTTTTGACAGAAAAATACTGCTCGAAAAAAATGACCCGGAACAAGACAGGATACTTCTATTGTATCTCGAAAGCCTTTCCGAGAACGTGGAGTCTAAAAAGCTATTTTTAGAGCCATCGGGGTTCCCAAGGGAACACATCCCAAGGGAAGAGGGCAGTAAAGTCATTAGTCACAGGATACTGACACTGAGAGCATGTCTGGTGTTTACCTTGCGGGAGCGAGCAGCAGCAGGCGCGATAATTGCTAACAGATGGCGCCGCTGCTCGCTCCCGCAAGGGAAACGCCAAACGTGCACGTGTTGCAATAGAAAGCAATGCAAAACGTGCACGCTTTTTGCCAAAATGCTGATCGATTCCAAGAGGTCCCCTCCTAAGCAGCGCATGCGTGCTGCGCAGGCGAGACCTAAAAACATGGGTGGTACAACTTTCTCTGTTCAAGCAGTCAAACTAGGCAATTCATCAATCAATCAATCATGTCACTTATAAAGCGCACTACATACCCGCGAGGGTCTCAAGGCGCTGGGGGAAGAGGGGGTGGTGCTGCTACTGATCGAAGAGCCAGGTCTTGAGGAGTCTTCTGAAGGCCAGTAGGTCTTGGGTCTGTCGGAGGTTGGTGGGGAGGGTGTTCCAGGTCTTGGCGGCGAGGTGGGAGAAGGATCTGCCGCCGGCGGTCGTTTTCCGGATGCGGGGGACTGTGGCGAGGGCGAGGCTGGTCGAGCAGAGCTGGTGGGTGGGGGTGTAGAAGCTGAGTCGTCTGTTGAGGTAGGCTGGTCCGGAGTTGTGGAGTGCTTTGTGTGCGTGGGTGAGGAGCTTGAAGGTTATCCTCTTGTTGACAGGGAGCCAGTGCAGGTCTCTCAGGTGGGGTGTGATGTGGCTGCGTCGGGGGATGTCGAGGATAAGACGTGCAGAGGCGTTCTGGATGCGTTGCAGCCGTCTCAGGAGCTTAGCCGTCGTTCCTGCGTAGAGGGCGTTTCCGTAGTCCAGCCTGCTGGTGACGAGGGCCTGGGTGACTGTTTTTCTTGTTTCGGTGGGGATCGACTTGAAGATCCTGCGGAGCATTCGGAGGATGTTGAAGCAGGATGAGGAAACGGCGTTGACCTGCTTAGTCATGGAGAGGGTGGGGTCGAGGATGACCCCTAGGTTGCGTACGTGGTCGGTGGGTGGCGGGGCTGTTCCCAGTGATGTTGGCCACCAGGAGTCATCCCAGGCTGAAGGGTTGGAACCAAGGATGAGGACCTCCGTCTTGTCCGAGTTCAGCTTCAGGCGGCTGGTCCTCATCCATTCGGCGACGGCCTTCATTCCTTCGTGGAGGTGGGCTTTGGCGGTGTGAGGGTCTTTGGTGAGGGAGAGGATCAGCTGGGTGTCGTCGGCGTAGGAGATGATGTTGAGGTTGTGCTGTCGGGCGACGTGGGCGAGGGGTGCCATGTAGATGTTGAACAGCGTTGGGCTGAGGGAGGAGCCTTGGGGTACGCCGCAGATGATCTTGGTGGCCTTGGATCGGAAGGGGGCGAGGCGGACGCTTTGTGTTCTGCCGGAAAGGAAGGATGTGGTCCAGTCCAGGGCCTTCTCTTGGATCCCGGCATCGTGAAGGCGTGTTCGTAGTGTGTGGTGGCAGACCGTGTCGAAGGCGGCTGATAGGTCCAGGAGGATGAGGGCTGCTGTTTCTCCGTTGTCTAGCAGGGTCCTGATGTCATCGGTGGCGGTGATGAGGGCGGTTTCGGTGCTGTGGTTGCTGCGGAAGCCGGACTGGGAAGGGTCCAGGATGTTGTTCTCCTCGAGGTAGCGGGTCAGTTGTTTGTTGACGATTTTCTCGGTGACCTTCGCGGGGAACGGGAGCAGAGAGATGGGTCGGAAGTTCTTGAGGTCCTTGGGGTCTGCCTTGGGTTTCTTGAGTAAGGCGGTGATCTCGGCGTGCTTCCAGCTTTCCGGGAAGGTTGCTGTCTCGAAGGAGATGTTGATTATTTTCCGGAGATGGGGCGCGATGGCTGTACTGGCTTTGTTGAAGATGTGGTGAGGGCACGGGTCTAGCGGTGAACCGGAGTGGATGGTGTTCATGATCTCGCTGATGTCCTCGTCGTTGATGTTGGTCCAGGAGAGCAGGCGGTTGGTGGTTGTGGGGGCAGTGGTCTCGGTGGTTGCCGGGGCGGTCGTGGTGTTGAAGCTGTCATGGATGTCGGCGATTTTGCGGTGGAAGAAGGTGGCCAGTGAGTCGCACAGGTCTCGCGACGGCTGGATGTCGTTGGTGTTGGAGCTGGGGTTGGAGAGTTCCTTCACGATGTTGAAGAGCTCTTTGCTGTTGTGTGCGTTGTTGTCTAGGCGGTCTTTGAGTGAGGCCCTTTTGGCGGAGCTGATGAGGTGATGGTGACTGCGGGTGGCGCTCTTGTGGGCGGCGTAGCTGTCCGCTGTCCGCTGTCCGTTCGTGGAGCCAGATCTTCTCCAGTTTTCGCCATGTTCGTTTGGAGGCCTGGAGGTCTTTGGTGAACCAGGTGGCTTTCCTGCTGGTGTGGCTGTTGGGCGGATTCTTGAGCGGGGCGAGGGTGTTGGCGCAGTCGTCGATCCACTGTCTGAGGTTGCGGGCGGCGGTGTCGGGGTCGGAGGGTTCGGCGGGTGGGCTCAGGGCGAGGGTTGTGGTTAGCTGGTCTTCCGTGACTCTGCTCCAGCAGCGGCGAGGCATTTGTTCGGTGCGGTGGTGCGTGGTGGGCTTCCTGTAGGTGAAGTGGATGCAGTGGTGGTCAGTCCAGTGGGGTTCGGAGGTGTGGTTGAAGGAGACGTGTGGGCTTGCGGAAAAGATGGAGTCTAGCGTGTGGCCGGCGGCGTGGGTGGGTGTAGTCACGAGCTGTCTGAGTCCGAGGGTGGCGAGGTTGTCGATCAGGGTGGTGGAGTTGGTGTCCTTGTTGTTCTCGAGGTGGAAGTTCAGGTCCCCGAGGAGGATGTAGTCCGTGGAGGCGATGGCGTGTGTGCTGACGAAGTCAGCGATGGAATCGCTGAACTGTGGTCGGAGTCCGGGGGGTCTGTAGATGAGGGTTCCTCTGAGGGTGGTCCCCTCATTGCCCCCTAACCTAAGATCCACAGATAACTATCTTATTTTCAGAAACCTACTCAAGAGGTCATGATCACCATACTCAAAACACAAATGTACAGCATATGCCATTGCATGTAAACATGTATAATGTGATTACATGTATGTATTTAGATTTGTGAAGTTCTTTGTACAAATATACATACTAATTATGGTTTAACAATATACAGATATTCTTATAGGTCTGCTTAACAAATGTATATATTACCTATGGTTAAAATATAAATATATTATTTTATGCTTAACATGTATGTAGGTCACAGCATAGTTTACATTTACGTTATTTGATTGCATGCTTATGGGTCTCTTTTATTTTTTATTTACCACAATGTGCGATAATTTAATATGAGTTATTGGATTACATACTGATTGTTCTCTGTCTTATACGATCATAACAATTGTTTCTATAAGTACTTCATGATCGACACTATTGAAATATTAGAGAAAATATAAAAATAAAAATATATAAATAATTTTTTTAAACAAACGTTCTCCCACAAAAATAAAAAGTAGATTAAAAAATTAGCTTTATGTACAGTCACTAACTATTTATCCATACATCTACATATCGGACTTTATATAATAGAACGTTATATCTCTTTATTGTTTTCGATATACATGTATACCTTTCTATGTAGTTATGTATCTATATATTTAATACTTTACTTATACTGTGGGGGGGACCTTCAACTGCCTCATCCTATACCTCTTTCAATATATCCTCTACCTCATTCTCTGACTCATCCCAAACCTCATTGTATTACTATGATCTGCCTAATATTCCTTTCAAGACTCTTCCCCAAATCTCATTTTACTACTTTGATCTCCCAAATAACACTTTCCAAACACTTACCTCCTCTATCCCTCCTTTGGCTCATTCCAAACCTCATTTTACTACTATCATCTCCCTAATAACACTTTCGAGACTCCTCCCTGCATTGACTCATCCCAAACCTCATTTTACTACTATGATCGCCCCAATAATGCTTTCTAGACTCTACCCTCCTCTATCCCCCTTTATCCTATTCAATCCAACTAACAGACTAACATATCCAATGCTCGAATAAAAAACTTATATTTTGCTATATTTATCCACCACTAATCCACTTTGGGTTCCGGAGTAGCGTGCAACTTGCCGAAAAGAGCTTCAACACCTCGTCTGGGGTAGTATGCGCTATATAAATATAAATACAATTTAGTAAGCGCTATATAAATAAAAATACAATTACAGTATCAGTAAAAATATATGCGAGACAATGGTAATGAAGCTTTAGCTTCTGCTTTGGTAAAAAACTATAATTCAGCATTTATAGATAAGACAAAATACTTACAGTGAGAGCAGCAACAGAGCTGTACACCAAAGTGGGGGTTACACTTTAAGTGAGAGCAGCAGGGGTGGGTAGGGAGGGATTGAGTGTTGCAAAAGGGCAAGCGATCTGGAGAACTAGAAGAGCATAAGGCTGTAATACAGCATGTGGTGAAAGCCGTCAGTCTTGGGTTATGCAATAGAAAGTAAAGGCAGCAGAAGGGAAGGAGGGTGAGGTGGATACTGGAAGCTGCTGTATAATAGGGAGACAGCATACAGAGGATGAGAGAAGGAGAAACTAGGGGGATGTTCTACAGCAGGGAAACAGCCTTTACAACAAAGTATTTTCCCTTTCCTTGCATTTTACCATGCAAATAATATAGTAATTACAAAAAAAGGGGTTTAGGTGTGGGTGGTGGTAAAGGGAGGTAAGGGTGATTTTACAATTTAGGGGTGAGTAGCATTAAAGCAGGTATGGGTAATTTTAGGGTTTAGAGGTGGGGCAGTGGTAAAGGGAGGAAAAGGTAATTTTAGGGTTTAAGGGTGGGTAGTGGAATAAGCAGGTACAAGTAATTTTAGGGTATAGTGGTGGGGCAGCAGTAAAGGGAGGTAAGGGTTGTTGTTGTATGGTGAGGGGTGGGTAGTGATAAAGGGAGGTAAGGGTAATTTTAGGGTTTAGGGGTGGATAGGGCCAAAGGGAGGTAAGGGTTGTTGTAGCAGGTCTTAAGGTGGGTAGGGATAAAGAGAGGTAAGGGTCATTTTAGCGTTTAGAGGTTGGCAGTGGTAAAAGGGGTTAATAGTAATTTTAGGCTTTAAGGTGGGTAGTAGTAAAGGGAGGCAATGGTAATTTTAGGGCTTTGGGGGTAGGCAATGGTAAAGGGAGGCAAGGGTAAGTTTAGGCTTTAGGGTGGGTAGGGCTAAAAGGAAGTAAAGGTAATTTTAGGATTAAACGGTAGAAAATGGTAAAGAAAGGTTAGGATTAAATAAAAAAACATAGGAGGCATGGGAAGTCCCCCTGCCTCCCCAAAAATAAGAATAAAATGTCATTTTGATTTCCCTCCTAAAAAAATGATAACTTAAGTAATTTAAAAAACTAAAAATTATTTTTACTTACCTTCTATATAATAACCATGCATGGTAAAGGCAGGTGTGGTAAAGGCATGCATGCTAAAGGAATCTGCATGGTAATGGCTGCATGGTAAAGGTTGCGTGGGAAAGGCATGTGTGGTTTTGCAAGCATTTTAAAGACACACGTTCGGTATGGCATAATATGGAAAGAAGGTTCCAGGATTGTGACCAGTAGGATGTAGGTTTGCATTATTGGCAATGGTAGGGGGTTGTGCAGAGAGGTAAGATAGGAACATGGGCGACAGATGTGTTGTAGGTGCATGGCAAACTGCCGTGCGTGAAGTTCCTGCATCAAGAAGAGCAGGTATGGGCTTGAAGGGTACCTTAGCACACAGTCTCATAAACACAAGCTACACTGTGAGTAAGTGTTCCATGAAAAGCTTACTTTCAAGCTCTTTTTCTGAAGTGGAGGAGTGATGTCCTTGGCAGATTTCAACAGAGATAGTGTTTGAATATAATCAGTACATTTATAAGTCCAATAACTACAGATCCCAGCTCCACCAGATTTCTCATTACCCCCCCAGCCTTTTTTGGTGGGTGGTGCAGTACAGGCAACTGCAGCAAAAGTAATTGACACGTTTAGGTGGGGCAGAATGGTAAGGGAAATAGAGCATGTTGGGATAGAGAGTCACCTTCCCTTGGAAGGCGACACGTTGGATGGAAGATGGAAAAGGTTTTCTAGTATGTTTTACAGTTTTATAGTTTAAAAAGAGTTTAATTGTTTGTTTCACTACATATGCAAGTATACCAAATCTGACAATACAGTAGCTGAGTGGGTCATGAGGCAGCCACAGATATAAGCAATCAACATGTAAATCCCACACTGGTATTCTCACTTGAGGTAACAAACTCAGTTTTGTAGAGTATAGTAGCAGTATAATAAATTCCTACACCTATCTCAGAGTGTGCTTTATATAAGGGAGAAAGTACCCCCTACCATACATTATATGGATATTGCAAGTTACCAAGGAGTTCCATAACCATATAGAGGAACAAGGCCGAAGGCCGAGTGCCCTTTATAAGGAGGTGACTTGCAGTATCCTTATCATGTACGCCAAGGGGTACTTTCCCCAATTAATACATGGTCACACCATCACCTCTCCCACAAACAACTTAAAATCTTGGTGCGCAGCTCTTTCATATTAAAGAGCAAGCATGTTTGCAAACATGAAGAATCAAAATAAAATGTCTAGTACAAAATAAAACACATCAAAAACCTGTTAGATATTTGTTGCGAACAGATATTAGAAACTGTTCAATACAAGACAGCTTTGCTTTTTTCAACAACAAAAAAACGCTGCAGTAGCTCGAACATGTAGAAAGAAATATTCCAGCTTTTTCCTATCTAAGGACTGCAAAAAATAAGCATATTCTCTCTCATTGACATTGTAAGCTATTAAAATAGAGCAGAAGAAAGAAAAGCAATGTTCTGTTTCTTGCTTTAAACAGCTGCTTTAATTATGCTTCATGACCTGACCTGCCTTTCACCTTGGCTGCTGGCTCTGGACTCTTCCCTCCTCTATCCCCCCTTTATCCTATTCAATCCAGTTAACAGACTAACATGTCCACTGCTTGAATTAACAACTTATATTTTCCTATACTTATCCAACACTAATCCACTTTTGGCTCCAAAGTAGCGTGCTACTTGCCGAAAATAGCTTCAAAGCCTTGTCAGGGGTAGTAAGCGCTATATAAATATAAATACAATATCGATGAATATAGATGCAAGACAACGTTACCGAAGCTTTTGCCTCTGCTTGGGTAAAAAATATAATTCAGTATTAGAGATAAGACAAAATACTTTAATATCAGTGGGGTCCAATCAATGGGATTAAATATTCATTTATTTCTACAAACTGTGCACTTAGCTACCAAGCAACAGAGCAGTACACCAAAGTGGGGGATTACACTTTAAATGAGAGCAGAAGGGGTAGGTAGGGAGGGAGTTAGTGTTTCAGAAGGGGGGGAGCGAGCAGGAGAACTTGAAGAGCATAAGGCTGTAATGAAGCATGGGGTGATAGCTGGTAGTTTTGAGGTATGCCAAAGAAAGTAGAGGCAGCAGTAGGGACGGAGGGTAAGGTGGATACTGGAAACTGCTTTATAATAGGGAGACAGCGTACAAAGGATGGGAGAAGAAGCAGAAACTAGGGTGGTGTGATATGGCAGGGAAACAGCCTTTACAAGAAACTATTTTCCCTGCAATGCCTTTACAAAGCATTTTGCCATTCAAATAATATGGTAATTACAAAAAAGGGGTTTAGGTGTGGGTGGTGGTAAAGGGAGGTAAGGGTGATTTTATAGTTTAGGGGTGGGAAGTAGTAAAAGCAGGTAAGGGAAATTTAGGGTTTAGAGGTGGGGCAGTGGTAAAGGGAGGTAAGGGTAATTTTAGTGTTTAGGGGTGGGTAGTGGTAAAATCCGATATGGGCAATTTAAGGGTTTAGTTGTGGGGCAGGAGTAAATGGGGGGTAAGTGTGATTTTAGGGTTTAGGGGCAGGTAGTGTTAAAGGAAAGTAAGGGTAAATTTAGCATTTTGGGGTGGGTAGGGTCAAAAGGAGATAAGGTTGTTGTAGGGTTTAGGGGTGGGTAGAGGTAAAGGAGGTAAGGGTAATTTTAGGCTTTAGGGGATGGCAGTGGTAAAGGGAGGTAAGGGTAATTTTAGGCTTTAGAGGTAGGCAGTGGTAAAGGGAGGTAAGGGTAATTATTAGGGTTTTGGGATGAGTTGTTATAAAGGAAGGTAAGGGTAATTTTTGGCTTTAGGGGTTGGCAGTGGCAAAGGGAGGCAAGAGTAATTTTAGGTTTTAAGGGTGGACAACGGTAATGGGAGGCAAGGGTATGTTTAGGGTTTAGGGTGGGTAGTGTAGTGGTAAAAGAGGTAAGGCTAATATCAGGCTTTAGGGCTAGGTAGTGGTAAAGAGGTCAGGTTTAAATTTGAAACATGGGAGGCTTGGGGAGCTCCCTCTCCAAGAAAAGAAAAATAATAAATGTTGATTTCCCTACCAAATAAAAGATAAATTAAATAATTTAAAAAATAAAAATACAAATGATATATACTTACCTTATATATACTAATCTTGCATGGCAATGGCAGGTGTGGTAAAGGCATGCATGGTAAAGGCTGCATGGTAAAGGCTGCGTGGTAAAGGCGTATGGTAATTGCATGTGTTTTAAAGACACACATTCAATATGGCATAATATGGAGAGAAGGTTCCAGGATTGTGACCAGTAGGATATGAGGTTGCGTTGTTGGCAATGGAAAGGGGTTGTGCTGAGAGGCAGGATATATAAATGAGGGACAGATGTGTTGCAGGTGTATGGCAAGGTGCTGTGCATGGAGTTACTGTGCCAAGAAGAACAAGTATGGGCTTGAAGGGTACCGCAGCACACAATCTAATAATCATAAGCTAAACCGCGATTAAGTGTGGATGATTAGTGTGCTTGGCAGATTTCAACAGAGAAAGTGTTTGAATATGATCAGTACATTCATAAGTCTAATAACAACAGAGTCCCACTCCAAAACAATTCATAAGATTTCAGGCAGGTGGTGCAGTCCAGGAGACT
Source organism: Calotriton arnoldi (assembly GCA_963921515.1). NCBI lineage: Eukaryota > Metazoa > Chordata > Amphibia > Caudata > Salamandridae > Calotriton > Calotriton arnoldi. Next base: position 66,692 of record CAWUFW010005491.1, read on the forward strand.
GCAGCAAATGTAATTGGCAGGTTTAGGTGAGGGGCGGGATGGTAAGGGAAATAGGGCATGTTGGGATAGAGTCACCTTTCCTTGAAAGGCCACACAGAATGAATTTTGGAGCGGTCTTCTAGGATGTTTTACAGTTTTGTTGTTTAAAAAAGAGTTTTATTGCTTGTTGGGGTGGGTGAAGCACCTTGGGGGGCGGTAGCGAAGGGAGGCTAAGGATGGTTGGTACCTATGTAGGCAGTAGTGGAAGCTTGCAGCGTTATGAAGTTCAATAATGTTCAGGAGGCAGGGAGGAGGTGGAGTGACAGGCTGTTGGAAATGGGGGTCTCTATTTGGGGTGAGAAAAGTACACACCTAAGTTTGCCCGTGCCTACCCTCTGGTAGAAAAGCAGTCAGGCTAAACTATAGAGGCAATGTGTAAAGCATTTGTATATAACCCACAGTAACACGGTGAAACACTACAAATGGACACCACACCAGTTTAGAAAAATAAAGTATCTTTATCTAAACCAAACAAGACCAAAACAACAAAAATCCAACACACACACCTCAAAATATGATTCTTAAAAGGAGGGAAACAGTTCTGTCCATAGAAAAAGTCCAATACAGGCCTAGAAAGTTTGGGACATTTTTCGGTGGTACTTAGGGGTGGGCTACATGAGGGAGTAAGTATAATTATGTATAGTAAGGTATTTTTAGTTTGTACAGCAATGTGCCTATGGCTGATGGTTTGTAATGTGTGCCTTCTCCGTTAAAGCTCCCTTTTTCACACTGCATAGTGGTCGGAGTCATATGTGCTTTAGCAAATCCATTCTAAACAAGGAGTTGAAGTCCTGCACTCCTCAAACTTTCCCCCTGTACCCTGCCTAGCAGTCTTCAATGCAGCCTGTATTACTGTGTACGTCGCTTCTCTATTGCCACTTAGGATCACTTAAGTCCTTTCTCACTACTTAGGAGTACAATTAGCAGTCTTAAATGCCGCACATGGCAAACACTGCATAGTTTCTTCCCCCAGCTGGGAGTCTGAGTGTGCACTCCAGGCTGTATCGCATCGCAGCAGGCTCACTTAAATATGAGGGATAATGCACAGAGGCTGACATGGTCAGCAGTATCAATTACCTTAATTTATCTTGCCTTCTGACTCCCCATTCTTGTCATTGGACTAAGGGCATGCCGAGGAATTGACCCAGATGTCCTCATACTTTATAAGTCCCAACCTCCTTGGCAGGCAATGGCATGAGGCTCCCCTGAGCTATCTACAATTTGTATGTAACACTATTAGAAACAGTCATTGGAAAAGTCAATCGGTTTCTGTATTTAAAAAAAAATACTGGATGCAGGGCTGGGCCTAAGTTAAAACAGGGAAAGAGAGAGGAGCAGAATGGAGCAGCGAGAATGAGGAACGAGAGCAAAGAGTGGTAGAGTTTTTGCATTTATCATGGCTTTGCTACCCCCTCCCTATCAGATTAACACTGCCTGCTGCCCTTGCAAATAGAAATTACGTTGCTTGTTTGTTTGAAGGATGAGCAGAAGGGGAGGAGTGGAGAGATGTAGCTCAGCAAAATCCCAAATGGAAAAAAGAAAAAGTGTGAGTTTTCTTCATTTTACTAATAAAATGACCAAATCCAATTTCCACATCAAACAAAATGGCTATGTATAAGGTACTTAAATGAAGAACAACAAAGATCTGAGGTGGTGAATGGTTTAATGAGTAGATCGGCAGCAGAGACCCCATCCACATCAAACAACAAATCCAACTGCTTGTCTTTCGAAATGCACACATCCAAACAACCACCCCACATTCCAACTCCCGGCATCATTTCATGGATACCAGTGCACTGCATCATAACCTAGATACAGAAGATCACATCACCTCCCTCTCCCAACGTCTCATAAATAATGAAAGCAAAAGAAACATATGAGTAGATAAAACTATATGAACAAATATTACTAACAGAACTGTATACAGTAAAATTAACAAAGGCAAGGTTTTAACAAACACAATCCTGTACACAGAGTAGTGTCTTTTTTTAACGTTGTGGTCTACAGACGCTCTCATGTGCAATGTGTTTCAGTGACATCCTCTCCACTGGGCTGGCATCTGGCAACCCTATTTAAGTTCCAAGCTCTGTGATCACTGGTTTTCGCAGCATTCATAAAAACTTTAATGACCTTGAAAGGTTGACTGAACTTGGAGTTTTTCCCATCCCTCTTGGGTGACTTAATTTTTACCCAGTCTCCTGCATGTGCCACTGTACTTTTATCGCCTTTCTCTCATCAAACCACCTTTTCCTTTTCTCCATTCTCTCTCTCTTTCTCTCCACCCCTCCGTACTTCCAACGCGGTCGCCCACCACTGTTTTTTTAGCCGTAACCCATGTGGATGTCACATCAGTATTGGCAACTCTTCCCTTAAATAACTGGAAAGGAACCACACAAGTTGAGGAATGTGGTGTAAATCTGTACTGCGTGCACCTTTTTCGTCATTGCAGTATGTCAGTTCAATCCAGATACTACCGCTTTCTGTAAGATTTCCTTCAGTATTTTCACAAATCTCTCAACTACACCATTACTCACTGGGTGATACAAAGCCAACTTTTTATGTTTGATCCCTCTCGTTCTCAGAAACTCCTCAACAACCCCAGAGGTGAATTGCACACCGTTGTCTGAGAGCAGTGACAAAGGAAAGCCCTCTCTCTCAAAGAGTTCTTCCAAAAATCAATAACTACACCTGATTCCACTGAATTTACAAACCTTGATTTCTGGCCAGCGTGAAAATATGTCAAAAAAAACCAACACATAATGATCCTGGGACTTCAACCTCACCGGCCCTAAAATATCCATAGCAATGTCTGACCACGGACCACTCCCTTGTTCCCTCACTACTACTGGCAGTGTCCTACACTTCATAACTCTGTCACTACATGAGCACTCCACACAATTCTGAACTTCTCTCTCTATGCTCATGTCCATGGCCGGCCACCAGTAAGCTTCTCTAACTCTTTCTTTTGTCTTAGTAATGCCCATATGGCTGGCATGAGCATTGCCTAGTAACATTTCTCTTAATTTGAATGGAGAAACCAAGTTGCTGCCCCGCAGAAGAAGACCATCCACCACAGCCAAATCCTCTCTTACTTGCCAATACCCTTTCAATTCATCCTCACAATTTTTCTTCTCAAACCAGTTACTTAAAGTCATTACCATGACCTTTTGCAACAAACCATCATTTTCCAAACTCTCTCGCCAGTCTTCCTCAGAAATCATCCTTTTGGTGATCAAAAAACATTGATCTCCTCGTCAGAATCTTCACCATCAAACCACTCGCCTTCTTCAGAAACCTCACACTCAACATCCCCTAATCCGGATTGACAGTCGGCCAAAATGTTATTTGCCCCAGGTAAATAGGAGACCAAAAAAATCTAACTCCTCTAAGGCAACCACCCACTTCCGTATCCGGTATGAAACAAAGTCTATACCCTTCTTGGTAAATACTTTCTTCAGAGGCCTGTGATCAGTCAAGTTCTCAAACCTCTTCTCCCAAAGAATGTTCTCAATTTGTGCACCGCCCACAAAATGCCCAGAACTTCCTTTTCCACAACTGTATAGTTACACTCAGCACCACTAAACGGACTGGAAATAAAAAAAATTCTTCTCTTTCCAGTCCACTTTCTGCATTTGCACAGCCCCTAACCCCTTTGAGCTGACATCAGTCATTATGAATGACTTCTTTGTTGGATCAAAACTTTCTAAATTGGGTGCCTCACTCAAATACTGCTTCACGCACTCAAACTCTTTGTCGCAGCCCAGACACAACACAAATTCTATCCCTTTCTTGAGTAGTTCCCTCATACAGCAGGTTTTTTCTGTGAAATTTGGGACAAATTTATTACAAAACTTCACCATCCTACGAAATTTTACCAGTTCTCCTTTGTTTTGAGGGACATGAAGATTACAAATAGTATCTATTGGGCAGCCTTTGGTTGATTCCAGAAGCAGATACTAAGTGTCCCAAATATTCAATCTCTTGAACATCGAACTTGCATTTATCCTCTCTGAATGTTTAAGCAGCTTTACACAACGTTGCCAAAACTCTCCCCAGCCTACCATCATGTGCCTCCAGATCAACACCAAAGATCAGCACGTCATTCTGATACACCTTGACACCTTCAACTCCCCTCAGAATGCGTTCAATTTTCCTCTGAACCACAGAGGCCGGTGAGATCACACCGAAGGGCATTCTTGTGAACTTGAAGGTACCAGAGGGTGTGACGAACGGTGGCAGATCTTTGGGACAACAAATGTAACTTTACCTGATGGTAGGCCGAAGTTAAGTCCAAAGACGAGAAATGCATCCCCCCTCAAGGTAGCACAACATTTCACTGATGTTAGGAAGCGGGTAGTGGTCTATCACCAATGCTTTGTTGAGTTCTCTTAAGTCACCACAGAGCCTGGCCTCACCGTTTGCTTTCCGGGCCATGACAACCAGAGATAACCACTCTGTGGCCTCAACTTCCTATATGATACCATTCTCTATATGTTTATTTAATTCTGCTCTCATACATTCCTTCACCAACAGTGTAATATTCCTAATCCTAGCCACTTTGGGTGCGATATTGAGTTTGAGCTTTATAAGGTGAAAATAGTTCGTAAGACAACCCACTTTATTGATAAACACTTTGGGAAATTCTCTAATCCAAGTTTCACTCCCTACAGACACAGACTTGACCAGTGGCATCTCATTCAGACAAACAGAGAGACATTCATTGGAATATAGATATACACGTCAATCTCTTTGGTGAAAACAGCTAATTCTTCCTTTGAAATAAATTGTACCCCAGAAATTGCCCAACAGATCAATGAGCTCCCTCCCTTACCCATTTGGCTTTATGTCAGGTTTCAATATGTTCACTTTGCTTGAAAGGTGCTGTTCATAAAATGTCTTCGGTATTACCGTTAACTTAGCTCCTGAGTCAAAAAGCATATTCGGAGGTGCGTCGTTAATCAGGACTACTTCTAACGGACCCTCACCAGACGATTCTTTACTTTGGAGAATGTTAACTTCTTCATCCAGTTCCTCATAAAGATCAACTTCCCTCAGCTTCTTCAGATTTTTAGTTGATGTGCAGCACCTGGAAAAGTGACCTTTGCGCCCACAAGTGTTACACGTTACTTTCCACTCTAGACAATCTTTGAAGTTTGCAACATGCTCAGAATTGCCACATTGAAAGTATTTACCCTGAATTCCCTCAAAATAGGATGGCTTTACACCTGTACTTGTGCTTGGTTTATTTTTTGTTGATTTATCTTGGCCCACCTTCACAACCCCACCATCACTTTTGTCTATGGGAACACCCTTACATATAGCTTCGACACATGCTTTCAAGTGTTTGTTCATCCTGGCAATGGTGAGAACCACTTGTAAAGGAGGATTGTTCTTTTGCCACAGGCTCTCTCTAGCTTTATCCAGGATTCATCCCAACATCAGTAGATCTCTTAGCCGCTCCTCTAGGGATACACCAAAATTACAAGTAGATGCTAACTTGCGTTAACACCGTGATATACTGTTCCACTGATTCATCTCGTCATTGGAAGAAAGGAGGTGCAGTAACCTTTTGCACAGTGCTGATTATTAGTAATAGAATAATAGAGAAGGGTTCAAAACAATCAAAGATAAGCTCAAACAATGGCAAGCACTACAAACTCTACTCTAATTTTGTGAAATCCCAAACCGCATCTATTTTCCTTGACAAACCAAAACTTGACTACAAAGTCACATGTAAAGTTCTCATAGATAGAAATGGCGTTGTCACCTCAGACACACTCAACGCAGCTGAAAACTGTCAATCATTTTGTGACATAACTGTTACCAGGGTGAGCATCTCACCACAGACACACTCAAAACACAACTGCTGCATCAGATGATCATCAACCAGCACAGTTTGGTGTGCACATCACCGTAAAACCTTGCACTCTTCTCTGAAAGTGACCTGATCCTGGGTAACCAAAAGAATCATAGCCAATCTGCAGACCAGGCCAATCATTTAACAGTGCTGTTTGGTGTGCACATCACCGTAAAACTGTGCACTTGTCTTCGTAAGCGGCCCGATCAAAGATGACCAAAATAAATGTAGCCCAGCATGAGTATGATGCAGGCAAAATGACATGTGCAAAAGGCTGCATGTGCTGAGACTGCTACCAGCGCGAGCCTTGTAATTCTCCAAATAAACATAGCCTAGCATGCGTATGATGCAGGCAAAATGACATGGGGAAGAGGCTGCACGCGCTCAGATCGGCACAAGCGTGAGCCTCACTATTCTCCACCTGAGCTCGCGCACCAACTCGGGGAACAAAAATGGCCCGATGAAAATTGCTGAGAAGAAATAAAATAAATTCTACATTGCTAGCGAAGCACCAACACTGCTCCTGGAACCACCTCACCCGGCACAGCCACCCACATCCAAGAAGCTGCCACAGTCATGAGTAGCACATTGGACGCCTTCAGCAAAATGCCTTGCCATGACTTAGCAGTGCAGCAGCAATGGGTCATCAGCACTGCGAAGGACAACCAGGCTGCTAGCAATGCACCAACACTGCTCCTGGAACAGTCCGAGAAACTATCTCTAAGAGGAGCAACACGACGGACCTCTCCATCAAAGTGCAGTGCTGTGACTTTGGACCCGCAGCTCCAAGAGATCGGCAGCACTGAGAAGAACAACCAGGTAAGAACGCCAACATCGGTAAACAAGTTTTAACAGTGCCTCTGCTGAGAATAGTGTTGGAGTCTTTGCCGATTAAGAGTCTTTAGATTCAAGGCTTGTGGAGTACGTAGCAAGTAACTCGTCACCAAACATAAAAGGTATTTAAATGAAGAATATCAAAGATCATAGGTGAGGAACGGTTTAATGAGTAGATCGGTAGCAGAAACCCCATCCACATCAAAGCACAAATCCAACTGCTTGTCTTTCCAAATGTACACATTCCATCTTAGCAACCACCCCACATTCCAACTCCCTGCATTATTACATGGATATTAGTGTACTTCATCATAACCTAGATAAAGAACACCACAGGCTACTCCTCATTTCACTACATATACAAATAAACAAACTCTGACAATACAGTACCTGAGTGGGTCATGAGGCAGCCACAAATATAAGCAATTGATCTGTAAATCCCACACTGGTACTCTCACTAGAGGTAACAGATTCAGTTTTGTAGAGTACAGTGACAGTATACTAAATTCCTACAACCATCTCAGAGTGTGCTTTATATAAGGGATAAAGTACCCTCTGCCATACATTAGAAGGATATTGCATGTCACCGAGGAGTTCCATAACAAAATAGAGGAAAGAAGGCTGAAGGCCCAGTTTCTTTATAATGTTATGGAGACTTGCAATATCCTCATCCTGAACACCAGGGGGTACCTTTTCCCAATTAATACATGGTCACACCATCACCATTCCCACAAACCACTTAAAACCTTGGTGCATAGCTCTTTCATATGAAAGAGCAAGCATTTTTGCAAACATGAAGAATACAAATACAACCTCTAGTGCAAAATTAAACACATCAAAAACCTGTTAGATATTTGTTGCAAACAGACATTAGAAACAGTTCAATACAAGTCTGTTTTGGTTTTATTTAAAAAAAAAAAAAAGCTGCAATAGTTCAGAATGTTTAAAAACATGCAGAAAGATTCTAACTTTTCTCTATCTAAAGCGGGCAAAAAATAAATATATCTCTCTACTTGTCATTGTTAGCTATTAAAATAGAGCATAAGAAAGAAAATAAATGTTCTGTTTGTTACTTTAAACAGCTGCTTTAATTATGTTCCATGACCTGACCCGCCTAACACCTCCACTGTTGGCTCTGGCAGAAGGCATTGTGATGTTAGAACTCGACTTCAATAACCTTATAATAGTCGAGTTCTGACGTCTTTTCTTAAAAATGGTGCATCACAAGTCGCCGATTATAAAGAATTTAGGGACTCCATTCATACAGGGATTATAGAATTTCATGTATTATATAAGTCTTCATGATTGGTAATTCATCTTAAACACTGATAGAAGCAAAAGGTCTAATAAGGCAGCATAGGGGCCTGGGTGGCATTATTCCTCAATGGATCGGATGAGCAATACAGTTTGTGCTGAACCAGTTTTTCGGTAAATTTAGGGATGAAAAAATTATTTTAACCAAATTATAAACCTTTTTGTTTGTTTACATGACGTCAGGCAGCAGAGAGCAACCCCAAAAGCAGCCTGTACATGTTATGTGCTTTCATCTACCCTGAATGTCAACAGAAACTGTTACCAAAACCTAATCAGTCAGCAATGGTGGCAGTAGATTTATAGTGGTTCCTCTAATCCTTACAGGATGTCAAGTACCATTTCAAAAGCAACTAGCCTCTTAACCCTCTAAACAGCTTGTACAGCACCCCCATTTCCCAGAATGAACAAACAAATGGTCTTTACTTCTGGATAATTTCCAGGGCCGTTTCTGCCATTAGGCAAGACTAGGCGGCCGCCTAGGGCGGCAAAAGGGGGAGGGCGGCAAAAAAGAGGAGTTTGAGATCGCCTGTCACTTTCTTGCAACAGCTTAGGGATGCAGTGGAGGAGAAAGTTAAACGCAGCCCTTCTTGTCACCCCAAAGATGTTTCTAAAGTAAAGGAAGAGCAACAATCTATTTGTGTTGCTGTTGTTTATCTTTGGCGGCTCGGAAATTATGGTTAGGCTCATCACAGCTCTGACACTCCGAATAAACGCTGCTATTTGGGGGCGGTCGGCTCCAGTGGAGGGAATCGGAAAAAAATAACAGTGTTCCCAGGAGGGAACTAAAGGTGCTGTATCAAGACTCGTCAGATTCGATAAAGATAATAGCTTCAAATTCTATTTTCAGGGCCCTAGGGAGGTGCCAACTGAACTGAACTCGGTACTACGCGTTACGCTTCAATTAAGATGTACCGCATCGGCTAAGGAGCCGTGGCCTTCTTTAATAAACACCCAGCACCTCGACGACCTTCCTACTAACCTCTGCATAAAATATTAATCAGACCTGGCATATGTTGGCTCAGCAGCAGGTGTGCAATAAGCGGCAACTTATGGCCTGAAGAGCAAAATTAAATCCCTGGTCAATAAAATAACAAAAATGCTAAAGGAGGTACAAGTCTGTTTGAGTTATTATACATATTCCAACAGATCTGCAATTATAACAAGGATGTGGCTATCATATACCCATGGGCATATATATCCGGATGACCTTGCTATGCTGTCCAATTACAGCCTCAATGTCCAGTTACTGCCTCAATGCTAGCCACAGCACCGCATGAAAAGGCACAACTATGTACGGAAGGCACAGCAATCAGGAACAGCATCGAGGGTAGCAGTGCAGGTTTCAATCATATTCATAGACTTCTGCTATAAGGGCACAGGGAGATTCTCCACTGGGAACACTTTGAATGATATGGGCTCAAATTTTACACTGATTGGCTCAATAACCATTGGTGTGCCAAGCCAGTGCAGCCTGACGCTCCCCAGGCGTGGACCCCATTTATTCAAAATGTGCAGTGGATACACTGTGTATGTCAATTGGTGCACCTAATATGAATTGGGTGTATTCCCTTATGTTAACAATTACATCTAGTATGCCAGTGCCAGAATTTTGCCAAGAATTACTTTACATATGCCATTGCCAGAAATGTGTCATTTCCACTCACAAACACACGTGCTCACATGTTCACACAGACACACATTCTCTCTCTCTCTCTGTCTCTCACACATACACACAATCACACACACACACAAACGCACACACATGCACTCACTGTCTCTCTCACACATAGACAGTTTTTTTCCCACTTTTCCTGGCTTCAGCTGCCAGCATCAGTCCACTACTGCTCCTCAGCTGCTGTTGCATGGACCCTCAGGCAGCATGCAGTTACTTCCAGGCTCAGGCTCTGAGGTAGGTAACTGAAAGCTGACATCTGTCTGTCTTCACTGCGCAAAGTTCAGTTTTTCACTTCTAGATTTTTCTCTGTACCCTCTCACATCATGTCACAGGATCGAGTGAGGTCAGAGAGGCTCCTGAGCTCACCCTTTGATGAGATGGAAGATGATGAGATGACAGCCTGGTATAGGGATGGGCCAGTCACCAAGGCCAGTCTATTCTGCAGCAAAACGAGCAGAGTTGCCACTGTAACTGGCAGTTGAAGTTCTCAAAGAGTGCTAAACGATTTTGTTGGAAGAGAAAGAATGAAAGTGTATAGAGAGTGAGAAACTGCAGAGGCCTGGATGACAGGGGAGAGAGTGATGGTTGTAAAAGGGAGGGGGCGGCATTTTTCAATTCTCGCCTAGGGCGGCAAAACACCTAGAAACGGCCCTGATAATTTCACCTCTGCTGTGAAAACCCCAATGCTGGAACACATAGGATCCTGACAGACTTTGTCTACCGGATATGTTATTTACACTTCCTTAGGCTAGCAATTTCTCTTCAATGTGATGTTTAAGGAAAATATTCACCCACCTTGTATCTATGAGATATTACATTGTGATATTTACTGCACTGCCTGTGCTGCATCATTTGCTTACTTTAAAATTATATATAGTGATCACTATACTTAGCACACGAAGGAGCTGTGTTCCCTTGGAAAGACCAATGCTAAATGCGCCTTTAAATGGCCTGTGTCATGCACATAATGTGCTGTAGCTACTAGGTGTGCTGGAAGGGATGAACATGAGACCATTGTGAGGGTTGTGTGAGCAAATAAAAATATCCACGTCAAGAAATGTTGTTGAGAAAGGATCTCCCAGAGGCTGAATCCCAAAGAAAAGCAATGCTTTTTTTGTTGCTAAAAAGCCGCTGTGGATGAATGCGTGTCCACAGCAGCTATCATTTATTGGGTTTGTTCAAACATGAGAAATGAATTCAAAGATACCCACCATGGAAAAGCATGCATCCACAGAGGCCACCTTCTAATGTATTTGTAGTACTTGAATAAACCCATTAAAACATAGCCTCTATTGCTGACCACGTATACATGACGGCCATCTTTGAAAAAGCTTGTTTGAATAATAGAAACCCATTTCTTGGTGCCTGCCATGCTTGAATGCACACTCACCGGTGGCCATTTTCAAATGAGTAAAAACCCATTTTAGGATGGATCGTGCAGCATGCAAAAAAAGTTTTATTTAAAGAGGTTTTATTTTTTGGGGGACATATTACGCGTATTGAGCACATCACCGGAGACAGCGTCACTAGTAAATAGGTTCAGCTTCACATTATAGTGTGAAACAAACACTGCTGTTGCGTATTAATCATCCCAAGATATTATGTGGGCAGGGCAGGGGTAATATAAAGGAGGAAGCCGCATGTGGAACAGAGAGCAAGAAACCACATGCACTCCCATGGAAAACTTAAAGCAAGAGGAAATAGTAGTACTCTGAATGCAAGGAACATCGGGCAGTGGACGGGGAGAAGTCAACCAATCAGACCACCGTGAGACCAAAATGCTCCTCAGCAAGACAAACACATGAATAGAAAGGAAAGCCTCTGAATCAAGAGGAGACAGACACCAAAGCCATCTATTCATGAGCAAGAGGCTGACTCAAGACCCACTCCGTATATATTGGAATATATTGGAAACAATAGGTATGGCCAACAAACAGCTAAAGCTGTGTCTAGCCTTAACCTAAAAAGTAAAGTGAAATATCAGACCATTAGGATCTTCTTGTTTACAGATCTACAAAACTGCGTAAAATTGTTTGAAACTACACACTGAACTTTGAATTTTAAGTTAATGATGGCTGCTTTCATAAAAATAGGTTTAAAACTACTGAAAGGCCTTAAGTCAGGGAGGGAGTGTCAGGTTTATTTAAATATTGTGTAGCAAAGAATAAACTGACCGGTATGCAATCAAAAGCGTTGGGCAGCAGTTTGATGACCAAGATTTCAGTGCGGAAATTCTAGGCATTTGATGAAAATGTTGAAATCATGATTAAAAAGCCAAATCAGCACTGACGAGCATTGCATGAATCAATTTGTAGACTAGAATGAAAATACGAGAGAAAACAATATTATTGAGCATATTTTTCCTCCAGTGGTGTTGTTTTCCAAGTCATAGTGCAGACAACATTCTCTGGTGGGAAACTGAAAGTAAACAAAACTTGTCATTTGTGTGGCCTCCTCAGTGTGAATCACAACTGATGTATAATTGCACACATACGTCTGGCAACATGGTGGACCTTCCAAGAATTAGCCTCACACTCAACGGGGTGAATTAAGTAGTTAAGGCCCATTCTCTGTGGAACTGTCATTCTTTTACACCTTGTTCAAGGTGCTCGCAATGTAGAGGAACACCCAGAATGTGACGTATGTTTCGTGTGCAAAGTTTACAGGAAGACGCAGTCTTGCTGCTGTGCAATTTTCGACCAAAATACTTTCATCTGGAGAACGCGCATGCAAAATGTCTTTCTGCACTTGTTTGGAAGCCCCACTGGTTTATAAATGAGCGGAGGATTGTACAAAAATACAGTTCTGCCAGACATCTAGGAAAAGAAACAAATACACAAATGTGAAATGTGGCTTTCTTATGTGGTTGTATGACTTTACATCACATTTCGTTGTAACGCATGCCTTTACCACGCATACGTTACAACGCGAATGCCATTACAGCGCAAACCTTTACCACGCACATTTTTTCAACGCACATGCCTTTACCACTCATGCCTTTACAACGAAATTTGATACAAAAGCATGTATGATAAAAGCATATGTGTGATAAAGGTTTCCCTGACCTCTACCTTAAACCCTAATCCCAGTCGCTGGCGCACCTCACCCCTGGCCCCCAACCCTTCTAAACAGAATACCCTTCCCCTACTCTAAACCCTAAATCCCTACCCCTGCACGACCCTCCTAGTCCAGGGGCGTAACACAGGCCCACGCAGCCCCCGCAGTGCAGGGGGGCCCCCAAGCTCCAGGGGGCCCCCTCAGCACAGCACTTCGGCTGGAGAGCTCCAGATCAAGTCCGGAAGGGGCCCCACCACGTACCCTGCAGGGGGGCCCCCACAAGTTTCGTTACGCCACTGTCCTAGTCCCCAGCCCTTTCCCCACCCTAAACCTTAAAACGCTATCCCTGTGCGACCCCCTTCGGCCTCCAGCCCTTTCACTACCCTAAAACACTAATCCTGTTCGACCGCCCCGGCCCACAGCCCTTTCCCTACCCTAAACCCTAAAAAACTATGACTGCGCCACTCCCTCAGACCCCCAGCCCTTTCCCTACCCTAAACTCTAAAACACAATGCCTGCGTGACCTCCCCTGCCCCAGCCCCAAAAACAGTAGCCCCCCCACCCCAGGTCCAATCCCCCTTACCTCTCTCCTTGTGGTTCGTACAGGCAGCTCATATGGGGGGGCACGTTGATGTGGTTCGCCTACCAACACAGCTCTTTCCACGCATATGCATATATTTTTTTACTACACATATGCCTTTACCGTACATACCTTTACGAAATTCGTTGTAAAGGCATGCGTGGTAAAAGCATATTTGTAGTAAAAAAATGCGTAGTAAAATCTATGCGTTGCAATAATGCATGCATTGTAACGCTTGCATTGTAATGGAATGCGTGGAAACCGCTGCATTGTAATGGCCGTTTCCTGATTTATCCTGTTCCAGCAAAAAGTGGTTTTAGAGCTACAACGTAGCAACTTTTACCCAGGTTTTGTGGCCAGTGCTTGAATGCCTTATACAAATGTAGGTGCCAAAGTGTTAAGAAACATGTATTCACATGACTTGGCCTCATATGTGGCTGGCTTGTTAAGAATCATCAAATGGCAGAAACCTATTAAAACACAGAATCTTGTCTGCTAACGTAAGTCATGTTTACGCTTTACCAAAATAGGCATGCATCAGGCACATTAGCAGCACATCCAAAAAGAGCAATCCAACTAAGGCTGCAGCTTCCTACTGAAGCTTCATGTTGCCACCCCAGGCAAATTGGCGGGGTGACGCAGTCCAGAACTGCCATTTTGTTTTGACTACATTTATAGCCCAAGGTTTATAGTGGGGTTATTTGGACTCCCTGCCACCATTTTAGGATCAGGTGACCTGGTGAGTGGTGGCAGGAAGATCATTAGTGGCACTTTTTCAGTAGTGGCTTTATTCATTTTGACTTGTGCATTGAAGGTGATTAACATTAACCACTGGTGCTTACTTGTGGTGATGACAGATGCAGTGGGAAAAGTTGCGGAGGTGATGCGGCTCCTCAGGGAGGCTGGGCGGCTTGATCTGTTCATCAGTGGTAGGGAGATGGTGGATGTGGCCCATCCCATTTGTTGGGCATCTGCCCACGTACCTGCTGCGGTCATCGCCTGCCCACGCCACACAAGTGGAGTGGGGCGTGTCCTTGAGATTGCGGGTAAAAGCTCGGGCCACTGGGTGGTGAGGAGAGCACACCCTCGTGGAGTGGGCAGGAGAGGGGCTGAGTCAATGGGGGCGGGCTGGGCCACGGAGTGACGCCGCAACGAGGGAAGGTCTGGGTGTCTGTGCTGATGTAGTTTACTGATGCAAAGAAAGCAGAATTTGAAGTGGGTGGTGTCAGCAGAGCCGCCTGCAAGAGGGGTTGGGATGGAGGAAAAAAAGCAGAAATTGAAGCGGCGGCGTCAGCTGGGCCGCCCACGCAGGCCGTTTATGGCCATGAGCCTGCACAGGGAGGAGATGGAGAGGGGCCTATTGGTAGATGGGTTTGTGGGCCAGACTCTGGGGAATTGAGGACAGAGGAACAGCAGGCAGCATCTGGGGAGCCACCTGCTAGAGTAATGAGCCTGCAGGGAAGGGGGCAGATAAAAGGAGAGGAGAACATGTATTTGGAGCGCCCTAGGTCTGAGTGGCCCTCAGGGGAGGACAGTGAAGCACTGGAGGAAAACATTGACAGGGAACCGGAGGAGAATTTGTGCTTGGGGAGGTGGGGGTGGCTCCAGAGGGTCCTGCGGGGACTTTAGTCTCACTGGGCAGTGGGAGCACCATGGGGGGAGGGAGGAAAGGGGGTGGCAACCAGTAGGGAGCTAGCTTGAAGGCCTTTCAGGACAGGCAGGAGGAAGCAAAGGGAGGGGGTCAAAATAGGCCAAGGGCCCCGCGTCTGCATTGGAGGGGCTGATAAATGGCCAGGTATGGGAGACCTTGGTGTGGGCTGGGGTGCGAGGGGAGATGCACCCGGAGAGGCAGGAAGCAGCATTTGGTCATGGGGCTTGGGGGGTGGCAGGGACAATTCACGGCAGGCACATGGAGCTAGTACACCAGTCCTGTCGTCTTTTTCACAGGTGGAGGAGTAGCACAAGCTTCCAGACTTGGTAGAGCTAGTGACGGCTTGAGAGCACTGAGGTGAAGAGATGGTTGTGCCCACTGCGGTTCGCTGGACATCATTGGGGGACTCCTATGCAGCTGACCAAAGGTGGTCTGGAACGGCCTTGTCGGCCTCACTGGCAGGAAGGTCACAGACAGCCTCCAGCCATCACAGCGCACTGGCCAAGCGGGTGGCGTCGTAGAGTGGCATGGAGGGGTTATTTCGGCCTCCTGGGTGCCACTTGTCGCCACACAACTCATGAGAATGTGCCTGTATACAGGCGGGATGTGTGTGTGTGTCCCAGTTGGGCTGGTGTGGAGGACCCACTAGGGGTCACACTGGTGGATTATGCTGAGGAAAGCCTCGAGGAAGGTGAGGTATGGGATAAGAAGGTGCAGGGGTTGGCTTCGGGGATAGGGGGTTCAATTGATGATCTGTCTGGTATACTGCAGGATAACCTTCAGTGGCTGAATATGGCGGGGTAGGTCTAGAGGCCCTTAACAAGGCAGCAAGTATCTGTACAGGCACCAACCTTGCAGTCAGGTAAGGGCCAGGCAGCTGGAGAAGGTCCGGTGATGGTCTCCATGGCTGTGGATGAAGTGGGCATAGAAGAGGGGATGGGGGAGCGGCTTTGGAAAGGAAAGTATGAGACAGATGTAGGCGTAGGTACAGAAGCTGTAGCAGACAGTAGAAAGGTCAAGCAAAATTCAGCAAAAACGAATGTCGAAGGGGAGCAGTAAAGAGGTAGGCAAGGGGGGGATAGACGAGAGAGGGGAGAAAAAGGTTGGAGAGCAAGGACCTCAAGATTAAAAGAATACCATTCATGGGAGTCACAAAACTGCTTGGGACCCATTTGATGTTGGCCACAAAAGAGCGAATTTGGAAACGGGAGTATGTGGAAATGCTCAAACTATTGCATAAGGAGGTGTGCTCCAAAGAGGGGTCTAAGGAGGAAAAGTACAAGCTGGCGAAGCGGCCAAAGGTGCCCCAAATGATGGAAAATTGGACTTTGGCAATTCTAATTTATGCCAGTGTTTATTGTAAGAAGTTTCCAGAACGCTGGATGGCCATGTTCAAGTATATGGACGAGATCAGGAAGGCCTAAATTATGTGGGGGGGAGATATGCCTAGGCACAATATGACGAGGAATTCCAGGCGTACTTAGCATGGGACTGTGTAGCGAAGTGGGGGTAGCTGGATTCTGATCTTTGGCAACATACCATGGGTGCCGCAAAGTTGAGAAAATGATTTTGTATGGCAAGCGGATTGCCGATAGTGTGCTATCCCTTTCAAGGTTGCCCCACCTGGGGAGGGGTGGGGGTTCCGTCCAAAGGCCAGAGCGGGACTGGGGGCACATGCTGGGATTTTAACAATGGGATGTGTACTCGGAAATACTGTAAGTTTCACCACAAGTACTCCAAGTGTTCAGGGAGGTATGTCCTCATCCATTGTTTTGGTGCAGGAGGCGCGTAAAAGGGACAGAGCTCAGGTTAGTCCAGCCACATCATAGTAGGCAGGGGGCACATCAGCAGCAACAGGCCTATGGCAACCGAGGGGGGAGGAGGGCACAGGGATCTGGTGCAAAATGTTCATACTCTGGTTAAACTGGACAGGTTGGAGTACTAGCTGGGTTTTTATGATCGTCCAGAGAAGGTGATGGTTTGACGGGATGGGTTCAAATGGGGCTATTAAATGAGGCATGAAGATTCTTCGGTTCGGAGGTTGACAGTTAGCAAAGGAACATAAACAGGCAGTGAAGAGCAAGCTGGATAAGCAGGTGGCGGAAGGCAGGATGGGGGGCCCCTTTGAAGACAGGTCTATTGAGGCAGTGATAGTATCACCAATTGGGGTGGTGCCTAAAAAGGAACAGGGTCAGTTTTGTTTAATCCAGCATCTGTCTTGGCTGGAAGGGGGATTGGTCAATGACTTCATTTGAGAGGAGTTGGCCTCTGTGTCATATTCCTTGGTGGACGTGGCCATGTCACTGGTGGTGACAGCGGCCCAGGAGCATTGATGGCAAAGTGAGACATAAATCAGCCTATCAGCTGCTTTTGGTGCATCAGGACAATTTTCAGCTTTTGGGCATGCATTTTGAGGGGCAGTGGTACATGGACAAGGCACTGCTGATAGGATGCTCAATATTCTGTACATTGTCCGAATGCTTCAGTTCGCTTCTGCAGTGGTTGCTTGCATGGCATACGGGCCATCAGCTGGTGACTCATTACCTTGATGATTTATTTTTCGTGGGAGCGCCCGGCTCAGCAGACTGCCAACAGCTACTAGTAAGATTCCAAGAGCTCATGGGTGACCTCGGGGCTCCTTTGGCACGAGCGAAACCTGTGGGCCCAGATACGGTGTTGAACTTTTTGAGCATTGAAATAGATTCCCAATGGATGGAGGCGAGATTGCCACAGGAGAAAAAGGACGCAATGCTAGTGCTGTTAAGTTCCATGCTAGCAAGGGACAAGGTGAAAGTCAGGGAGATTCAGGTGTTCCTGGGTCACATATATTTCGCGTGCAGGGTGGTCAGGGCAGGTAGAACATTTTGCAGGATACTGGGTGTAGCATGCTCAGGTTTCTTGTTGCCTCATCATCATCGTCAAGGAAGATCTTCAGATGTGGTGTTTTTTGACTACCGTCCTTCAATGAGATCCCC
This sequence comes from Calotriton arnoldi, assembly GCA_963921515.1. Taxonomy (NCBI): domain Eukaryota; kingdom Metazoa; phylum Chordata; class Amphibia; order Caudata; family Salamandridae; genus Calotriton; species Calotriton arnoldi. The sequence continues at coordinate 84,674 of CAWUFW010005491.1, forward strand.
TTAGCACGTCAGGATGATATAGACTGTGATGTGCAGATAACCTCAGATGCAGTGGGTGGTCTGGGTTTCAGTCTGTATTGGCAGGGCAGGTAGTGTGCAGAGTCATGCCCAGACCAGTGGAAAGGTGGGGGCAGGAGCATAGCGTTTTTGAAATTGTTCCCTTTGGTGGTGGTAGTCACGTTGTGTGGAGCAGAGCTGGAGCACAGGAAAGTGCTGTTCCGGGTTGACAATATGGCTGTTGTGCAGGTTGTGAACAGACAGGCGGGTCAGGGGCGCACAGGTTTTGAAGTTGCTGAGGGATTTTGTGTTGGGTTCCTTGCGACATGACATTTCCTTAAGGGCGCAGCATGTGCCAGGAGCAAACAATGACATTGCGGATGCTTTCTCTCGTTCACAGGGGGGGTGATTCAGAGGGTTGGCCAAGGACACCGACAGAGACCTGACGTCCATGCTGGAGAAGTTGTGGCTGGTAGGAAACGCAGGATGGTACAGCTGGTGGTAGGGTCCCTCGCGGAGTCCAGACATTTAGGCATCGGGGCGCAGAGCGGATTGGTCTTTGCAGGCTGAAGACTTGATTCAGTTTATACTGGACCTAACAGAGAAGGGTTTGTTGCATGTTCCCATTGCAGGAAAATTGGCCAGAATTGCTTTCATGGGAAAATTGCTGTGTTGATATGCTCCCTCAGCGGATGAACTGGGATACAGGATGCTGGAGGGTTGGGCGAGAGAGCAGGGATGCTTGGGGCAGATGAGGAAGCCGTTAACATGGAATTTGTTTTGCACAATTTTGTGGAGGCTGCCAGAGGTGTGCAGGGATGCATTTGAGACTTGCTTGTTCTCCACACTTATGTCCTGGGTGATGTTTGGTGTGTTCCGCATGTCAGAATTGCTGGGTGGCAGGGGACTGGGTGGGGTATTGTGGCAGGATGTCACATGGGGGAAGAGTATGTTGGAGATATGGTTGAGCAGCTCCCAAATGGACCAGAGAGCGCAAGGGAAGAGCGTGGTGTTGCATGCTGTTGAGTCGTCGGGGCAATGCCCGGTGACTTGGTGTGATCGGTGGGCTGTTTGCAGTGTGGGTGGCAGCGGCTTGGTTTTCAGGCACCAGGCCGGGGGGAAAGTTCAGCGTTTCAACTGTTAGCAGTTAGCAAAGCACAGGCTGCTTTGGGGGTACACATAGCAGAATATGGTGCCCACTCTTTTTGTATTGGCCTGGCGACTGAAGCGGGTAATAGTGTCTGGCTGTGCAAAGAAATTATGTGGTTGGGGCAGAGTTTCTTCTGATTGCTATAGATTTTGGGAGCTGAGGCAAGTGCGGCGCGGCAAGTTTTTTTAATTCCAACTGCTGTTTTTTAAGGTTGGGTGGCAGGCCCGGCAGCAGATGATGTGGCCATTTGGGTGATGGGGCACTCTTTCATCAAGTGGGTGCAGAGACAAGCTAATCAGAGGGGGTTTGTGGCAAATCTAGGTTTTGACTGACATCTGTTTCCTTTACATGGAAGGGCAAGGGGGGCATGTGCTGGTGGGAGTTGTTGCAATGCCTAAACAGCATGTTATTTGGAGGAGATGCCCAGCGCGTTGGTGGTACATCTGGGGGAGAATGACCTTGTGAATTAAAAAGGGGTTGTGCTGATAAGGACAATGAAGAAAGACTTCTTGCAGATTAAGGCGAGGTGGGCCGGGTGTTTCCTGTTGTGGACGGAGTTTATTCGGAGGAGGATTTTGAAGGGGCCCAACAAGAGAGAGGAGAGGAGTTGGCCTAACGGCTAGGGCGGTCGACCTCGAATCTAGGGAACTGGGTTCGAGTCTCGGCAATGACGCTGAACATCCAGTTATTCTGGGCAAATCACTTAATCTCCCCGTGCCTAACAAAAATGAATGTATCCTCATGTAATGCAACTGGTTCTATGTAAAGCGCTCTGATACCCGATTCGGGTCAAGTTTGCGCTATATAAAACTCTGTAAAAAAAAAAAAAGCCCTCTGCCACTGATAGGGCAAACAGGATGGTGAATCGGGAACTGGCTCATTTTTGTAGAGAAATTTGCTTTGGGTGCATTTGTCATTCATACATTAAGTACAACAGCAGGGAGTTTTTTTAGAGGAGATGGGGTCAATTTGTGGGGGTAGGATATTGGTTAGTTCATTTGATGTTTAGCGAGGCTTTTAGTTTTGTATGGGGGTTAGCTAGATAAAGTTTATGATGTACACCTGTTTCTATAAAGTGCCTTTTTCACACAATAAAATGGTCTATAGTATGTGCTGTGCCCCTCTCTCCCAAGAGAAACTTTTTACCCATATGTGTGGTCCAGTTATATAAGTAGGTGATGGGTACACTAGCTCCCAGAGGGGGGGCGCTCAATGTGCACTGATGTGGCAGATATTTGGTGCCTTGCGAAAATTAGTTTGCAGTGACTGACTGAACTGAGCTCAGAATGATTCTGTTAGTATCTGCCTGAACTACACCGCAGTCTGTTAAGTGGTTACTGCAGATCCAACACCCATCATTGCATACTAAGCCATTCACTCGTCCAAGATAAAAAAAAAATGGAGACTGCTTAAATACGTTATAAGACCAACTCTGTACGAAACTATAAAAAGGTGAAACTAGTGATTGTTCACACTTGTATAGTGCATTATATGTAAGAAACATTTTCTGGGCACTTATTTCCTAATAGGCAAATCTGAAGAAGGGGAGCAAGCGCTTATGCAATATACAAACCAATGTACAGAACTTGCAAAACCAAAAATGGGTAAATGTTAAGTAAAGGTAACTTCAGCTGCATCCCATGCCACTGAGAGCCACTGCCTTTGTAGAGTCATGCTACCATCATAAAGTTACGCTACCATTATAAACCAATGCTGGCATAGAAGAGTCATTCTACCATCTTAGAGCCAGGCTACCATCATAGACCCATGCTACCATCATAAAGTCATGCTACAATCATAAAGTCATGCTACCATCGTAAAGTCATGCTATTATTGTAGAGTCGTGCTACCATTGTAGAGTCATAATATCATCATAGAATCAGGCTTCCATCGTAGAGTCATGCTACCATTGTAGAGCCAGGCTACAATTGTATAGTCATGCTACTATCGTAAAGCCAGGCTTACCTCACAAAGTCATGCTACCAATGTAGAGCTAGGCTACCATCGTAGAGGTAGGCTTGTATTGTACAGTCATACTACCATTGTAGAGCCAGGCTACCATTATGGAGCTAGGCTTCCATCGTAGACTCATGCTATCATCATAGAGACAGGCTACCATTGTACAGTCATTCTACCACCGTAAAGCCAGGCTTCCCTTGTAGAGTCATGCTAGTGATGGAGTGAGGTTTGTAAAATACATCCTCATGAAATTAAGTAACCCCATAATAATGTATTGACTGCATGGACTAACCAACCCTGAATGCATACATTCACACAAGGGGCAAACGCAATTTACATAATATACTAAACCATGTTGGCATGAGTACGTATTAACTGTTTGCGCTTTGAAAAATCGTACTAATGCATGTTTATGCTATGTTGTACATTGCACATTTTGCATGTTGTGCACAAATAACGAAAAGGTTGCTTTAAATTAATAGCTTTCGCTAGGAATTAATTAAAATAGGGTATTAGTATGGTGGGAGGTAACCATAATGGGTTTTATTTCATGAATTAATATTCTTTTGTGTTTATTTCACTTTAGTACGAGATTGGGCCTGCATGAAAATGGCCTCTTGTCTGAACCAGCATGTGGTTGTCTTGGCCGGTACGGAGAACGCATGCGCCAAAAATACTTTGCCTGCTTGCGGAATGCAGAGTGTACCAGCTGATGTAATCCGTGTGAAGGCCATGTTGACCTGTGTCCTATTGTTTATGTGCCAAGACGCAACAGCGACTGTGGGAACAGCCATTACTACGTGCAATTTGACTGTGAAGCGGATATCATAATGTACAAATGTAGCAACATGTATAACAGTGGTATACGAATGTATTGGTCTTTAAAACTTCCTTTGTTAAAACCGGTATGGGATGGATTGGTGAGAAGAACTGGATGAGGCGACCCTAGCTTGATTTATGACAACCAATCACAGACCGAGTTTCTACTGATACTGCAACATTGTAAGATAGTGAGCTAGACAGTAGGGTATAATTGATATCCCAATAAGGGGTGTGTCAGAGAGGGTCGGAGAGAGATCAGATGAACCTGAGGCAGTGCAGTTCTGTGTGGCAGATCAGAGAGAAGAGAAGATCAGAACGCCCAGAATATTGAGAGAGAAGCGCACTAAGACTGAGAGAGAGCAGACCAGCACTAAGCCAGAGAACACTTTAGGTACGAGAACGTTGCGGGAGTGCTTGGGAGGAGACTGCGTCCGAGGAGAACTAGATCAAGGTAGATTGAATTGGGAGATTATTTTTGGTTGCTAGTCTATGGCAAAACTTAGCGGTATCTGTCCTGTTAACTTTGTCCTCTGAGCCTATCTCTGGGGACCTCTTGCCACAACCTCGGCCAAGGAAGTGGTTTTCCTGATTCTTTGGTGGGTATCACCCTCCTTAAATGCTTAATTTGCAATATATTTCTGCAAGTGTTTATGCTGTACCTTCTCTTCCTCATTCCTATGCACGCTTTTGATGTCGATACAAATGGTTCATTTCGATTACATTGCTTGATAATTTGTTCTCTTATATGTAATCTTGTGTGTGCACTGACAATCTGAATTATGAGCATTTAATTTTAATAAGATAAAAATCATTAACTGGATAAATGACTCTGTGGTTATTTAGTTGAAGTATTAAACTGTTTAGTTAATCATAGTCACCATCAACTCTTCAACTAATGGTCCATCGACCAAAGGAAGAAGACAGTTGAGATTACGATTAGTTAGGAATATATACAAATGTTATTAATGTGAAGGGTAGTATTGTGTATAATAAAACTGACAAATTAAACCCCCCAAATCCAGCACCCGTCTTCAGGTATCGTTTATGGGTAATGTGTGATGGGCCCCGTTGTTTGGTAAGCAATTTACGTATGAAGAGATTTTTCTTGATCCCTGGTTCATGAATTAGGGGTTGCGCTGGATCAGTTTTTCTGATAGCAGAATGATGGTTATTATTGATTAGTTTGGTGAATTATTGATTATTGATTAAATGTTTAACATTCTATGTAAAGTGAGTTAGTATTGCGTTTCTATATAGTCTTTGGAACACAGGTACAGAAGGGTATCTGGGAAGCCGGCAAGGTAAAAGTTAGCCTGAAATAAGGCAGAAGAAAAGTGTGAGAAGTGAAATCACACGGGAATAGGTGCATTGTCAGTTTAAATTAGTGGTAACACTTATGTGTTATTTTAGGGACTATTTAGTGTGTATGTAGAAAAAGAGTGAGACAGCGAAGGGTCCACCTGTGAAACTTTGGCGTTATCCCCGGAAGAGTAGCGAGACCTCCTTTCCAACAAAAGGCCCTCTTGTGAAATTTTGGCCTTATCCCTAAAGAAGTAACAGGTCCTCCCCTAGCTTGAATGAAGGGAAGGATAGATGAATTGTTATACTTGCCCGTATTGAAAGGGACATTCTTGAAAGTGAAGAAACTATATCTTTATTTAGTAAACAGACAGTGTGGTATTGTTTTATGTTGTGACTAATAAGTTATTGTAAAGAAAAAGGACTTAGAAAAGTGCCGATAATTTTGTAAAGGGAGGGTCAGCAGTAGGAGGAGAGGCTGACGTCACAAAAAGCCACGCTGGCATTGGTCAGACTGTGAAGACAGAGTAAGCTCGGATTGGCTGGTGGGTGTGAGCCGCGCTGGTATTGGACAGGATAGCGGAGCCGTAGAGCGCTCCGATTGGAAGAGTTAGAGTGTGTCGCGCTGACATTGGTCAGGTGTTTAGGGAAGCAAAGGAGTTTGATTGGTGCATTATAGTGGATTGCGTGGACGAAGATTTGGATCGAGTAAAATTGTTGACAATTAGTGCCAATGTATTTCGAACAACCAAAACAGGAGAAATTGACTTTGGCAAAATTAAAAGATTCTTTAAAAAGGACAAATCTGTAATGACGAGAGAAGGAGTTCCTATCCCTCCACCAAAGACACCAGCGTCTTATATGATGTTAAAATATGGTTATCACACATGCATTTGGCTAGAAAATTGGGTAGGATATACGAAGAATGATGGTGTGTTAGCTTTTCCAGAGCATGGTTCTTTTAATTAGGCAGTATTGCGCAATTTGAGAGAAAAGATGATGGCATTAGATCCAAGACCTAGACCAACACAGTTTGAAGCATTGGTAGAATGGGAAGACGAAATGTATGAAAGGGAAAGACATAGAGGTGGAAGGATTAATAGATTTATGTTTGGAAGATTTCATGAAGAAAGGCATGAAGACAGAATGAAGAGATGGAGAAATGGAGAGATAACTGAAGGATTGTATCCAGTTTTAATGGTAGGAGAGACTGCAGGAAGCAAATGTAAGGAGAAAAGGAGACATTTAGAGCAATTTGGTTATGGATATAACCCGAATCAATCTGATGATGAGCTGCTGGATGATATATTAGTTAAACGACCACCACCTTATCAGGAGAATTCAGCGATGGTGACATCAAATGCACCGTCAATGGTAACACCAATGACACCACAAACGACACCAGTTCCAACTGTAAGCGATGTAGAGCAGGAAGGAGAAGCAGAATTGGCAATAAAAACCAAAGAATTAGTTGAAAAATGGAATCAGATGAATATGAAAATAGATGAAATAACTGTGCCAGTAACTATAGGTCCAGCAATACCTGTATTTGAAAATAGACTTATCCATGAACCTTCCTTGACTGTCCCACTAAATTCTGCTATAACATCAGCTAGTAGTAGAATTAATGGTGTAAGTGCTCAAAGTGAACAGCCCACTACCGTTACTAGGTCAACACCTCCGACTAATCTAACAATAAATGAAACACCTAGGGAAGTAATGCAGATACAGCCAAAAAGAATAGAGTTGGAAGAAATCCCCAGAAGTGAAGTTTCAATAGGTCCAACAACTGAAGAGTTAGATGATTGGGTGAAAGGGTTACAAAGGAGAAAAACACAGCCACAGCCTATAGATGTATGTAAGTTGAGAGTAGATCTGGAAGAAATGATTATTGGGACCATAAGTCCAGACAGGCTAAAGACTTATCAGGATGATGAATTGATGTATCTGTGTAAGAGTATCACTTGGAAAGCGAAAAATCTACATGAGAGGTTAGTGGAAGATGCAGATGAGCTGGAAATAGACATGGGAAGGTCAAAAGTGTTGCAGAAGACATATAGAGTGGATTTTACTGAAAAGGATATAGAAAATATGAATACATCTGGTAGACGATTGCAGATAAAAGAGTTAATGGTTGTTTTGAGAAAATGGGGAGACGTGGAGAGATGGAAGGGTAGATGGATGAGGAAGAAAGAAGAAATGGCTGCTAAAGAAATACATTTACATCCAGTAAGAGAAGGAGAAAATGTAGCTCTTGAATGTCCCATGACAGAAGTTCCAGGAGGAGGTTATGTGCATGTTCCGTGGTCTAGACAGGATATATTGTCTTTTACAAATGAGTTTCCCAGGTTGAGAGAAAAGCCAGTGGAATGGTACAAACAAGTTGAGAGGTTCGTGAAAGTCTAGAAAGTATTATTAAAAGATTTAGATGGATTATTTGAAATTGTTGTCCCTGCAGATTTATGGACTGAATGTAAGATTACAGTTGATTGGCCAAAAGATGAATATCCTAGGGATTCTAAAACAGGAGCACCTTCTGATGAGGTGATGAAAAAGTACAATCAGGTGATTACTTTTTTGAAAAGTCAAATTTCCCCTAAGGAAACTGATTGGGTAAAAATAGATAGAACCACTCAAGAGCCAAAAGAGTCTGTGCATGCATATTATGAGAGGTTGTTACAAGTTTTTAAGCAGTATAGTGGTTTTGAGAATATTGGAGACAAAGATATGGGTCATCTTGTGTATAGTTTTGTGTATGGATTAAGACCTGAGATTAGTCAGATGATACAGCAACACAGGTTGTGTTGGCAGGCCAAAACGATTGATGAGATTTTGAGGTATGCAAAATATTGTAGCGATGACATTGAGTCTCGCCATCGCAAATTAAAAGAAAAGATGATGTGGGCGCAAGTAAAAGTAGCAGAGCAGCAAGAAACTCAATTGAATTCTCAGTCTATAAACTAAATGGGAGGAGTTAGTCAGAATGCTCAAAGACCCAGTGGAGGTAGAGGTAGGGGACAAATGAGCAGGGAAGAGGCGAAAAAGACATTTCCTTGTCATGGGTGCGGAAAGTATGGACACTGGAAGAATGAGTGTAGATCAGTGCAGAGGACTAATGGAGGAAATCAGATTCTAACCCCACAGGTGCAGAGTGAGGTAGATGTGCAACAGCCACCGCAGCAGCAGGTAGTTACTACCCAGTATCAGGTCCCGCAACCACCATTGCCACACAATGTAAATGCTCAAAGATACAGTGTGGATACAGGGTTCCACGGAGGAGACCAGGTTGGTAAAAATACTAACACAAATGTGATTCCCCAATTTTGGATGCAATGTGATGGAAGTGATGTTGAGTCGAATCAATGACGCTGCCTGAGGGGGGAGGAAGAGTACATGCTTGACGCTACTCTAGAGGTAGATCAGTCAGGTCCATTTGTTGACGGAAAAGTGGAAGGTAATGATATCACCTTTCTTGTGGACACTGGTGCTACCCGTTCTACTGTGAGAGCAGCAGAAATTCCAAACCTACCCCTCTCGGGAGAAACTATCCAAGTAGTAGGAGTCTCAAATAAACAGATCAATACTCCAGTTACTAAACCAATTGAAGTGCATATTGGTCCCTTTAAAGACATGCATCGGTTTGTAGTGTGTGACTCGAGTCCAGTGAATTTATTAGGAAGAGATTTGCTGTGCAAAATGAATTGCACAATTTACTGCACACCGGATGGTATTGCATTTCAAACACCTGATGAGGATGTTGCTTTTAAAATGGTGCTAGCAAAGCAAGGAACAGAAGTGAATGAGCTATTTTCGCTTCTTACAGACAAAAGTGTGCCTGAAGAATTGATGAAGGTAGTGAATTCAGATGTGTGGGATTTCACAGGACAGGAGATTGGGTTAATGAAGAAAGTAGACCCGATTAGAATTATAGTGAAAGATGGTGTTGACTATCCGAATACACCACAGTATAAAATGAAGCCAGAAGTAATAGCAGGAATAACTCCTGTAATTGATCAAATGATTGAACAAGGAATTTTAGAAGAAATAATGAGTAGTCCTTGTAATTCACTTACTATGGGATTGAAAAAGCCAAACGGAACCTATAGAATAGTGCAAGATTTGAGAAAGGTGAACAAAATTGTTGTGCCTTGTTGTCCAGTTGTGCCAAACCCAGCAGTGATTCTTTATCAAATCCCACATGATGCAGAATGGTATACAGTGATTGATTTGTGTCATGCATTCTTTTCGATTCCCCTGCATCCGGATAGCCAGTATTTATTTGCTTTCCGGTTTGGAGACCGTGTTTTGGCATGGTGCTGAGTTCCTCAAGGGTATACTGAGAGTCCTTAAATTTTTAACCAGATTTTGAAAAAGTGTTTGGAAAATGTGAGAATGTCTGAAGGATCTGATCTGGTTCAGTACATTGATGACCTACTGGTGGCATCAAAGACTCGAGAAGCCTGTGTTGCAGATACTGTTGCTTTACTGAACCATTTGGCAGAAGGTGGACATAAAGTGTCCCCTGCGAAATTACAATTCTGTCAGCGAGAAGTCCAATATTTAGGTCACAAGATTGAGAAGGGAGTCAGAAAGATAACATCAGAGCGTATTTGAGTGATCAAAGACATGAAACCACCAACAACACAAAGAGAAGTGCAAATGTTTTTGGGAGTGGTTGGATATTGTAGACAGTGGATCAGTGGGTTTTCACTGATGGCAAAACCTCTACAGAGGCTGACAAGAAATTATGTGAAAGACCCAATTAAATTGGATGAAGAGAGCATGGAAGCTTTTGTTAGACTGAAAGACAGTCTGTATCAGGCGCCGGCATTGGGGGTGCCTGATTATTCAAAAGATTTTGCATTGTATTGCAGTGAAAGAGATGGGTGTGCACTTGCAGTTTTAACACAGAGGCATGGAATGGCAAGACGACCTGTGGCATATTTTTCCGCTACTTTAGATTCAGTAGCTGCTGCATTACCTGGATGTTTGAAAGCAGTAGCTGCTACTTGTGTGAGTCTGGAACAGAGTGAAGGAATCATAATGGGTTATCCTGTGAGAGTGTATGTGCCACATTCAGTTGAAATCCTCTTAACAAGAACAAGGACACAGCACCTAACCTGTAGTAGGCTGACTAGGTATGAGAGAGTGATTCTGGGTGCAGAAAATGTGACAATAGTGAGATGTACAAATGTGAATCCTTCTACCTTATTGCCAGATGCTTGGGAGGAAAAAGTGAAGGATGAAGCAGAACATGATTGTTTGGATGTGACTGAATTTTGCACTAAGCCCCGTACTGATATTAAGGATGTTCCTCTTGAAGAATCTGATTGTGTGATGTTTGTTGATGGTTCTTGTCTGCGAACTGGAACAGGTGTGTTGGAGTTCTGCTTATTCTGTCTGTACTGTAGCAGCCATCCTGGAAGCATCCTGTCTAAAAGGGGTAAAATCTGCACAAGTTGCTGAATTGATAGCTCTAATTCGGGCTTGTGAATTGGGAAAAAGTCAGAATGTGACTATAATCACTGATAGTCAATATGGCTTTGGCATTGTGCATGATTTTGGAGAACTATGGATGCAGAGGGGATTCCTAACCTCTTCGGGGTCCCCCATCAGGAATAGTCAATTTGTAAAAGAATTGCTTGAAGCATTACAGTTGCCAAAACGAATTGCAGTGGTCAAATGTGCCGCACATAAGTCAGGAGATGATTATGTGACTCAAGGCAACAGATTTGTTGACCAAGTAGCACAATATTGTGCAAAGAATGAGACTTCCATAAATCGTGGAAAAACAAAAGAACATACGGTTTGTCAACTTATGTTTACTAACACCATTGAAACATGGGATGAAGTGAGACAATTGCAGGAAGAGGCAGGTGATGAAGAGAAACAGGAATGGGAAAGGGTAGGATGTAGGAGATGAGAAGATGATGACGTATGGGTATACATTGATGGGAGACCAGTCATGCCAGATAGTCTACTTTCTCATATGGCAAGGATGTACCATGGGATGACACATATTGGCCGAGACGCCATAGTCAGATCATTCAAACAAACGTGGTTTAATACCAAATTCAGGACTATTGCAGAAAGTCTTTGTCAGAGATGTTTGACGTGCCAACAGCAAAACCCAGGAAGAAAGACAATAGTTAGTCTGGGAACAATAGGGAGAGCAGGAGGTCCTTTTACCAGACTACAGCTCGATTTTATCGAGTTGCCTCCATGTAATGAGCTCAAATATGTGCTAGTAATTGTGTGTTTGTTTTCCCATTGGGTGGAAGCTTATCCGACAAGGAGGAATGACAGTTTGACGGTGGCAAAACTTTTGTTAATACATTCCTAGATATGGTTTTCCAGTCACTATGGAAACAGATAGAGGAACACACTTTACTAGTGAGACAATCAAACTGATTTGTGAGGCATTGAGCATTCAACCAAAATTTCATTGTGCCTATCGTCCAGAGGCTTCTGGAATAGTAGAGCAGATAAATGGCACAATAAAGAACAGGTTAGGGAAAGTGTGTAAATCCACAGCACTGAATTGGCCTGATGCTTTACCCCTAGTTTTGATGAGTCTCAGAAGCATTCCTGACAAAAATACAGGATTGAGTCCACATAAGATCTTGATGGGAAGAGCAATGAGACAAGCATTTATACCTGCCAACAAATTGATAAATATATCTGATGATCTCATCCTTGACTATTGCAAAGGATTGGCTGATGTAGTACGTTCTGTGTTTCATCAGGTTGGAGCAGACGCGACCACAACACAGCTGACTCAAGCACATGACCTGAGCCCTGGTGAGTGGGTTCACGTGAAAAGACATAGAAGAAAAACTTGCCTAGAGCCCCGCTGGGAAGGACCCTATCAGGTCATATTGGTGACGACTACAGCAGTAAAGTGTGCTGGCTTACCAAATTGGATTCATGCCAGCCACACTCAGCGAGTCCCAAATCCACGTGAACCACGAGTAGCACAGCACCTGGAGATCTCGAGTCCGAGCTCTGAATCAGACGCTGAAGTACAAGAAATTGGTGAGGCTAGAGCAATAGTCTCTGAAACTGGTGAACATAAACCAAAGGACTCTGAAGAGCAGTTTGATGAGGAATTGCTTAGCACAAGTCAAGTAAAGTGGGTACCAGCTACTGGGACTGAAGAAACTGCTGTTGGACAAGAAGAAAGACAAATCTTCGGTGGAGAGGGCAAGGATAGAAAGGAGATAGGTGAAAGAAATACAGAAGAAGAAAGAGAAAAGGAAGAAGAAAGCAAACTCAAAGTAGGTGCAAAGAAACGAAGGTATAAATTGAACAAAGAAGAAGAAGAAGTTCAACCAAAGAAGGCAAGGAAAGACGACCATTGGCCAAGCGGAGTTAAAAGACTGAAATACAGGGTGGTGAAAGGAAAACCCGAGAATAGGCCAGAACAGATAAACGAAGTTCCAGGTGAAATAGAACAGGGAGAGTCGGATGACGAATCAGCGCTGTGAACAAAGAGAGTGAGAAAACCAAACAAAAAGTTCAAGTCACCTGACTGGATTTACATAGTCTTGGAGGAGATTGAAAAAGAAGATTTCACCAAAGAAGGAAACAGCACTGACAACGAGCAAGAAGAAAAGAGTGATCTAAATCCACCTTAAGAGACTGTAAATAAATGAAGGTGTCATGTTAGTAACTGAAGAAATAAGTTGAAGATTCAGAAGACGTCCTGGAAAATTGGATTAGTTAAAATAAAAGAAGGGGTAAAGAAGAAAGCTTTTGAAGTGTGGGATCACACAACATTTTAATATTTTGTAGAATATATTTGAAATAGATTTAGAAAATCCATTTAGAATTTTATAAAGATTAATATTACTATGGCAGATAAACAAGTAACAAGACCTAGATGTAGCTTTATGCGTTAGTATTATAAAGCTTGTTTATGTTTATTTTGTATACTGATAGTATTTTGGATAATATTAACAATTGTAATACCTTTACATCTGATAAAAGAAGATACACCTCGTCCTAACAATTTGACAGGTCCAAGGGTAGACACTGACATTAAGCAAACTCCTATTACTCACTTGAAACAAATAGATGCTAGTAGTTTGCATTATGATAGATCAGTTACTAATGTTTCCCTGAATGTTTTCACTAAATTACTTTATGAATATGTGGAAACAATGGATGTGAGTGACTGTTATGTGTGTATACAGTTACCTTTGTCTGTTTCAGAAGGTGTAACCTACCATCACCTTCCTTTGACTTATGGTGTGACCTGTAGTGTATTTTCAAGTTTGTTGTATAGAACAGGTAAGCTAGATTATTATTATTCCAATGTAGATACAATCTTTTCTAAAGTCCCTGTAATACCTGAGTTGAATAAGATAGCACATGCAAATGTCATGGGAGATTTTTTCCTGACAACTAAGCCTTTAGAAATAGAATACGCTAATAAAAATAATTTAGCATGTAGATTGAAAAAGGAAGAGAACATCTTTTTGTAGATGGTGGAAGAGTGAAGGGCTAAGTTTCAGAGAAAGGCTGTTGAAGAGAAATTAAAGACACCACCTTGGGTTTTCAGAGAAGGCAACTATGACAGAGGCGAGACTTATGCTGCAATGGCCCTGGATTGGTCGCAGAAGGGAAAATTATGCTTACGTAGGGAAAAGACTAACTACAACAATTACTTCATCGGTTCCAGTGAATGTGAAGATACCTATAAAATTATTGGGGGTTGGGGATTAAAGGGAGGAACTGACCCTGTCTTGCCAGGCATATATTATGTCTGTGGGAGGAAAGCCTATTATCGGCTGCCAGATCACTGGTATGGAACTTGTTATCTTGGGATTGTCTTACCAAACGTCTACCATGTAGACAAAAGCACAAATGGAATCCATGAAGTAAGACAAGGACTAAAACGTGTAAAAAGAGAAAGTTTTTCAGAAATTGTAGGTGATATATTTGGAGCATTGATACCTGGAGTTGGGGTTACACTAAATGCATACAAAATTCGACAATTGTCCACAGTGGTTGATCGTTTATCAACGGATACTGCTGGAGGATTCCTGATGATTGACACTGAAATGATTGCCATGAGATCTATGGTTATGCAAAATCGACTTGTCCTTGATATATTATTGGCAAAAGAGGGTGGAGTCTGTGTAATGCTGAAAGTTCAACATTGTTGCACTTACATTCCAGACAAAAGTAAGAATCTGGAAGGATACATTCAGAATATCACTGATTTGCATAAGAAAGTAACCCAACTAGAGTTTGACGGTGTCTGGGAGAGACTAAGTAAGAGTTTCTCCACTATAAGCAATTGGTTTTCTTCTATAGGTAGTTCCTTAGTGGGAAAAATAATAGTACCAATAGTTTCTGTAGCTGCTATGATACTCATGATACGAATGACCTATGTTTGTGGGAAGAAAAGTCGCAAAGAAAAGAAAGAAAGGAAATTAAGTAAGGAACATAAAGAAAGGAAAAGAGAGATAGATGAGATAGAATTGGAGGGTTTTAAAGAAAAATTGTACGTAAAATGTAAGGAGCAAGGGCCAGAAGACAAAATAACAGCTATATAACTTGGTAAACCGTATGTTTAGGGATTTTATGATGGTAAACCATCAAAGAGGGGATTGATAGAGTGAGGTTTGTAAAATACATCCTCATGAAATTAAGTAACCCCATAATAATGTATTGACTGCATGGACTAACCAACCCTGAATGCATACATTCACACAGGGGGCAAACGCAATTTACATAATATACTAAACCATGTTGGCATGAGTACGTATTAACTGTTTGCGCTTTGAAAAATCGTACTAATGCATGTTTATGCTATGTTGTACATTGCACATTTTGCATGTTGTGCACAAATAACGAAAAGGTTGCTTTATATTAATAGCTTTCGCTAGGAATTAATTAAAATAGGGTATTAGTATGGTGGGAGGTAACCATAATGGGTTTTATTTCATGAATTAATATTCTTTTGTGTTTATTTCACTTTAGTACGAGATTGGGCCTGCATGAAAATGGCCTCTTGTCTGAACCAGCATGTGGTTGTCTTGGCCGGTACGGAGAACGCATGCGCCAAAAATGCTTTGCCTGCTTGCGGACTGCAGAGTGTACCAGCTGATGTAATCCGTGTGAAGGCCATGTTGACCAGTGTCCTATTGTTTATGTGCCAAGACGCGACAGCGACTGTGGGAACAGCCATTACTACGTGCAATTTGACTGTGAAGCGGATATCATAATGTACAAATGTAGCAAAATGTATAACAGTGGTATACGAATGTATTAGTACTTCCTTTGTTAAAACCGGTATGGGATGGATTGGTGAGGAGAACTGGATGAGGCGATCCTAGCTTGATTTATGACAACCAATCACAGACCGAGTTTCTACTGATACTGCAACATTGTAAGATAGTGAGCTAGACAGTAGGGTATAATTGATATCCCAATAAGGGGTGTGTCAGAGAGGGTCGGAGAGAGATCAGACGAACCTGAGGCAGTGCAGTTCGGTGTGGCAGATCAGAGAGAAGAGACGATCAGAACGCCCAGAATATCGAGAGAGAAGCGCACTAAGACCGAGAGAGAGCAGACCAGCACTAAGCCAGAGAACACTTTAGGTATGAGAACGTTGCGGGAGTGCTTGGGAGGAGACTGCGTCCGAGGAGAACTAGATCAAGGTAGATTGAATTGGGAGATTATTTTTGGTTGCTAGTCTATGGCAAAACTTAGCGGTATCTGTCCTGTTACCTTTGTCCTCTGAGCCTATCTCTGGGGGCCTCTTGCCACAACCTCGGCCAAGGAAGTGGTTTTCCTGATTCTTTGGTGGGTATCACCCTCCTTAAATGCTTAATTTGCAATATATTTCTGCAAGTGTTTATGCTGTACCTTCTCTTCCTCATTCCTATGCACGCTTTTGATGTCGATACAAATGATTCATTTCGATTACATTGCTTGATAATTTATTCTCTTATATGTAATCTTGTGTGTGCACTGACAATCTGAATTATGAGCATTTAATTTTAATAAGATAAAAATCATTAACTGGATAAATGACTCTGTGGTTATTTAGTTGAAGTATTAAACTGTTTAGCTAATCATAGTCACCATCAACTCTTCAACTAATGGTCCATCGACCAAAGGAAGAAGGCGGTTGAGCTTACGAATAGTTAGGAATCTATACAAATGTTATTAATGTGAAGGGTAGTATTGTGTATAATAAAACTGACAAATTAAACCCCCCAAATCCAGCGCCCGTCTTCAGGGATCATTTATGGGTAATGTTTGATGGGCCCCGTTGTTTGGTAAGCAATTTACGTATGAAGAGATTTTTCTTGATCCCTGGTTCATGAATTAGGGGTTGTGCTGGATCACTAGCATTGTACAGCTAGGCTACCATCGTAGAGGTAGGCTTCCAGGGTAAAGTCATGCTACCATCATTAAGCCAGGCTTCCTATGTAGACTCATGCTACCATCATAGTGTAGCACAACAAAACTGTTGATAAATTAGTCCCTGCAACCTAATCTACCTATAGCTAACATAAAAGAATATTACCCGTTGAGTGAGTAAATTGCTTGTGTTTTGATCACAGGAAGGTTTCATTTCGCAGGTGCTAAATAAACACTGCGGGTTGGGTTTAAAGTTCATTTATTGGAAAACAAACAACCTAATCTACAACATTCAACAGATAATGTCAGAGCCCTTGCTTGCTTCCAAGAGACTCTGTAAACACACTAATTCATAAAAAACATCTATTTGAGTAAACGTTTACTTTTCCATGTATAATTTTTGCAATAATCACTCAGCATCACCTGCATTTCGTTAACAACGTTATGAAGGAACGTCATCTTAGCAGATCTTAAGAGGCAGGTTACGTTTCAAAGTGCAAATCTGCTTGGATGAAAACAAATGACACCCGATGATGCACTACGTAAATGAGAGATGAACAGACACCAAACAGAGAAAAATCATGAACTAGAAATGTCTTTGTAGCTTGACAGAAATAATTTTAAAACATAGGGAATTTACTCCTGGAAATTGTAGCCAATTCTTGCAAACACTACAATTACTGCCCGTAGTTTACCAAGTACAATACAGAGTTCCATGCTTCTTTCATATTGTTTTAAGGAAAATGAAGATCACCAACAGTAATCCATTTTCAAAGTTATGAGGAAAATGATTTTAATTGTAACCAGTGTAGTTTTTCAACATAGTCTGGGAGGCTGAGAGTTCCACCTTATTAAAGCTTCAACTCCTTCTTTGTGTTGATGTATATTAAGCAGCGCACAGTTGTAAGAGAACGGGACAACAGATGCCCACAACAACTTGAGACCAACGTAAGTCCTGTGGTTCAGGTTTAAATTAATAGTCAAAAATAGTAGTCTTTTTGTCAAAGAACCCCCTCTTGCATCGTTACCCACCCTTTTTTTTTGGTAAGGCACACACTAAACCGTCATAAGCACCATGGCAGAGAGTTTTGGGCTAACGTTCACAGATGAAGATGTTGAACAAATCCTGGCAAGTCCATCCCTCCTGTCTGATATTAATGTTGCACAAACAATTGCATAAACTCAAGATAGGGATACACTAACAGAAAACAAAAGAAATAGGATAAGAGTAATACTGCATGGAGTAATTAAGACACAGTATCTAAGATGTAATGCAGCTCCCAGAGGCAAACTAGTTGATAACGCTATTATGATAAGAATATTCTTGGAAGTTCCTACCTACCATAAAGAATGGGTCCAGATAGCTTGGCATTGTACCAGAGATTGGTTAATTTTAATAATTAAAACAGCACAAAGATTATCTGAAACCATCCTGACGGACGTACAAACCAGTGAAGGAGGAATGAGAGCCACAGTCACAGCTTTTAAGAAAAGGCTAGACAAAATTAATAAACAAATGAATGAATAAAAGGAGTTTCTCACACAGTCCAAAATAAAGAAACTCCAGAAGGATGTCACATGTTTTTCCTTCAGTAAAGTATACTCTTACTCAACCCCTGAATACAAAGTACAAATAGACTTTAATTCAGATCTATCTGGCACAATCTCCTCGGACAATAGAGCCACTGATTCAGAAAAATGGGGTAGTGATAATGACCAAAATGGGGCAACAAATCCAGGAAAAGAAGGAGACCCTGGGCATGACCCTGGCAAGGGTAAAACTACCCACCAGCTCCTCAATATTTCCAAAACCTGTTTCCCCCGCAAGGCCAACATATGATGCCATGGGGTCCCCTTTCAACCCAATGGCTCCTCCACAGTTCTCAAACAATCAACGCCCACCTTTTTCAGAGGTCAGGGCCGCATGGGAAGTAGAAGAAAAGACAACAGAGTCCAATGGGACTTACAGGACACTCGCATATTCACAAGGAGTAGGTTGCATGCATAACAGAGACCAAGCGCATGGACACTTAGTGACTAACCAGACCAACAAAACCCTTATGAAGACCCAAGTACAGGTATTAAAAAGGGTCTTTGGTTTGTGCTAACACCTGCTTTTGATAAATTTCACCTACACTGTGAGCTAGCATCGTTTTTTAGCAAACTATGGCTGAATGCTTATTTTGGAGACCAGGATTATACAGCAGAAACCTCTATGACAGGCCTATGTAAAAAATCTACATACTACCCAGCTACACACACCACTCCAGTACACCTAATCACTTTTGAAAAGGCTGTATACACGGAAATTGAAAAACTTGATGCCAACACAGTAAGGAAGTTTCAAAACATAACCAATGCAGAACTTGTTGAACTACAAAATGACATTGACATTATGATAACACCTGCTGATAAAGGCAGCAGCACTGTCCTACAAACTACCCTTGCACACAGAACAGAATGTCAAAGATTAATAGGGGATGAACAGAACTACAGGATCCTAGAAAGAGATCCGACTCCAACAGTGAAGGTAGAAATCGCCTCAATGATCTAAGAGGCAGAATGTGAAGGGTGGAATAATAAACAAGAAGGAGACTTCCTAAGAAACATCAATTCAAAAACACTCTATTTTTACACTCTCCCAAAAATCCCCAAAAACTGTGATCCTCCACCAGGGAGACCAATAGTATCAGGGATCGGATCACTACTAAAGCCATTGTCACAATTTTGTGACTATTTTCTTAAAACAATACTATAATAGACAGAAACTTACAACAAGGACACAAAATATCTATTGGTCCATATAAAGGATTTAGAATTCAGTGACCGTGATAATCTACTAATGAGTGTAAATGTTGAATGTTTATATACAAGCCTTCCTCAAGATGATACACTCGAAGTTATAAGGGAAATTTTGGAAGGGGAAGACTGGATCGACCTCACCTCCATACACTTTGTTATGGAATGTGCAAGATTAGCCCAGACAAAAACCATTTTTGAATTTTAAGGCACCCTGTTCCTCCAAACCCATGAAACGTCTATGGGGAGCACCTTTGCTCCAAGTGTGTTAGAGTTGTATATTTACAATCTAGAAATGAAACATATCCTTCATAATGGCAACCCTTACCGAGCACACATTTCCACCTCAAAATGCTAAATAGACTAAACCTTTGTAGTACGGAAGGGCGACATAACTACAGCTCTTAACTTTGTTACATGGCTAAATAACTAAGACAGGAATCTAAAATGTACCGATACCCTGAGCAAGAACACTCTAACCTTCCTATGACTATCTTCCATTAAGGGGGCAAACTACAGACTAACACTTTCCATAAGCCAATAGCCAAAAACAACCTTTTCATGTTTAATGGCTTTCATCCTTGCCCATTACGCAACATTCTTCCTAATGGACAGTTCCTCCATCTTTGAAGGAACTGTAGAAGGATTAATGACTTCAAACAGCATGCAGACATTCTGACAGACAAACTAAGAGCACAAAACTACCCAGAACTCATAATCCAAAAAACAAAGACGGCAAGGAATCAGAACCATAAGGCATCGCTGGAAACTCCAACAAGAAAAAAGGCAGAACCGCCCTTGGCATGTGTAACCACATATAACGTGGCATCTGACCACATTAAGAAAATCATAAAACTCAATTGGCGTACATTCAACACAGGCACTAGACAATGGGATTATCCCTTGCTCTCTCACAAAAGAGCAAGAAGCTTATGAGATACGTTGGTACACACAAGACCCAAACAGAATCTTAAACTGACAAACACCATGCACAATGATTTGGGTCTTCCTGAGGTTACAGGACACTATCCGTGTGGCCAATGCAGTGTATGTCACCTCACTACACCTACTAAAGAAATTGACCTGTTCCTACGTTCCCCAGGCAACTAATAAAACATACAAACTGCAATACTAAGCAGGTCATTTACATGATAAACTGTCCCTAAAACTTAAAGTACATAGGGATGACAACGTGGAAAGTGAGTTCGAAAATAGGTGAACACAGGAGCAATATTTGCTGCAGGCGCAGTACCACCAAAATGGCAGAACATTATATAACCATGAGACACACAGTGAAAGACCTTAGATGGGTCGTTCTTAAACACATGACAGGACAGACCAGAAATTTGAACAAAATCCTATTTGAAAAAGAACAGAGGTGGATTTACAGATTGTCCACCCATACCAAGGGTCCCAATGATGATGACATTCAATGGTGGGACATCTTATAGCACACAGACACCTATATGATTCCGCCAAGCTGACCACACCCTTATAGTACAAGAGTGCTATGGATTCCCATACATCAGCTTAATTGTGAGGTTCTTATCATTCATTCACTTAGAAACATGGGCATGCCTCACTATAGAGCCCCCGTCCCATTTTAGAACCTCCCATTTTTCATAAAGAACACGCGTTCCCCAGGTGAGACACTTTGTTCCCCCTCCAGCGGGACAAATAACCATTAAGGATCGCTCATGGCATGGACTCTTGTGAGTGAGATGTGGGACCACAACTTCAAGCCTTCCTACAGCCTTCTTATTGACTATGACAACATGGGGTCAGGACGCGCCTCAGTACCACTGCACTATTGAGGAAGGAATGAATCATACTCCTTGAAATGCACTCTCGGTCACATTATTTTGATAAAAATTTCCAGCCTGGCAACCTTGGGGGTGGTTTGGCCTCATAAACAATGGACCAGGACTGGGAAATAGGTCGGTCACACGGCCCATAGCCTCACATGTTGTGAATTCATACAAACATATCATGACATATGACCATTGCTACTTTGTGTCAAAATGCCATTAAGCACGAGGCGCGCTAACATGCAGGGTTACGGGGAACCGAGTAGGTGTCTTCACGGATGATGTCCCTTGAAGAAGGAAGCAACGTAGGCCCGCTTTGTCTCACGCTCAGCTAGGCTATTGTGACAATCGATTGCAAACCATTCTATCTCGTTTCTTTCCACAATGTTTGACTATAGGGATCGTCTAACCCCTCAAGCATTATGCTGCCTAATCAATATATAGGCTATGTAGGTTGACAGTTAAGAGGGTTTCTTCTACCACTCTTGTGTGTGCATGCTTTACATTTTCAGGGGTGACTCACATGTGTTTGCATGCTTTGCTGCACATAATAAGGATATTGTGCCAAATTCCTAAGACATTCTAATTGCCATGTCTCATAAATCCATGTTTGTGATATATATTTTCTCTTTCTAGCCAAGACCATATCGCGGAAAGAGTCCTAATTATGGTCTGTATAGGTGTGCATGCTTTACTGAATCTGTAAGAATGCATATAGATAGACTGTAACTAACAATCACGCCATGCAGGGATTCAACATACTATATATGGTCCTGAAGAAAGCTAATTGATCTACTGGGCATTCAAAACAGCTGAAACATGTCGCCCTTCTGATGTCAAGGGCCATCATACCCTTGGGACATCCCATTGTTTTTAAACCGTGCTCAAGGACCCTTTTTAATAAAAGTAATATATTATCCAGGAGGCAATTTTAACTCACAATCCTTGATTTGCACTTTTAAGAGCTCAGCTTACAAACGCATAGAGCCCACCCGCTCACACTAAGGGATGTGGGTGTGGGTCCGACGACGAAGCAGGCCACACGTGGGACCTGTGGGTGAGGACCCAACAAATATATCCAAGAAATGTGGCGATCACACTAATGTACCTGTGTGTGGAACACACATTCACTTTTCATTCATTTTTATAAGAGATATAATAAGGGCCACACACCTAGCCTTGTGAAAGGACGCCATTTAAGATAGGTCAACCCTCCATTGTGTAGACTTCCCTAGCGTAATGAAAACTTTGTAGGCCTCAGTCCACCAATGAAGATACTGCACTGTATCGAGCACAGTGATATCAGAAAGCACACGGAATTCCCTTGAAGCAAACTATAAGTTAGGTTACAACTCTGGAACAGAACTACAAACTTATAGGTGAGAGGGAATATCCACCAAATTGAATTTTTATTACCTGCTGGGTACTAAAATGAGAGAGGGGAAGAGTGGCAGTGCTGCATGCATCCCCCATGGGCGCCTTGGCCCTTGCCCTAGGGAGGAGATACTTGGGTACAAAGAGACTTGAGGTGGGAGGATGAGCAGAATCCTCGTCACTCCTTTCACAGTCCCTGTTGGAATGGGGGGGCCGGGGCTGACAGGTAAGCAACAGCCTGCTCTTGTGCATCAGAGTAAGTGCCCTGAAGGAATACCAGGCTTACAGGATATCAGCCTGCAGGGCCAGACCTTGCACAGTCCCTGTTGGAAGGAGGGGAACCCTGACAGGTAAACAACTGCCTGCTCTTGTGCATCGAACTAACGCCCTGAAGGAATATCAGGAATACCAGGATTACGGGATGTCAGTCTGCAGGGCCTTGCACCGTCCTCTGTATATGGAAACAGAAAACAGCACTTCTTGGGTCATGGATTATTTAAGTCCTAAGGGCAAGAGGAAGGTTTCAAACTATTGGTTAAATTCAAAGGGCTAATGTGGCCATCTCTTTTGAGGACCTGACTTGCCCTCATACTGTCATAAGTGTGACAAAGAAGAGGGACTGTATGTACGTATGTATGTATACATATGATATTCCTACAGCGCAAACCTAGCCAAATGGGAGGGGAGTGCTGCACAGAGTAGGGGTGAACAATAAATTCCACTCTGACGGTGGAGATGGAGGAGTTTTGGCCAATCCGTGTTTCGCATGTAAAGTGGATTTCCCGCAAAATTCCATCAACCGCCGCATGGCTGAGTGTTTTTTATCGTGATTTTTTGTCGCTAGGAGGGCACCCAGCGAGATTTCCCCAACTTGGGCGGTCGCATCTGATCGCGGTCAGAAAGCTGCAGCTCGAATAGGAAATCTACTTGGGTAGCAGCAAAATCAACTCGAGAAGCAGCTCCCTCTGGTGAGCCACGTAGTGCTGTTCGCGCTGATTTTTTGGCACGGAACGAGTTCCCAGTGCTAAAAATCAACGCAAGCGGCACAACGTGCCTCATTCCGCCCGTTCATAGAACTCCGCGGAATCTTGCGGAGTTTTCTTTTAACTCCGCTGGATTCCGCTGAGTGGAACTCCGTGAGTTCCACCCACCATTAGTATAGAGCCAAAGACAAGCATAAAGTGAGTGGTAGGGGAGTAAGTGAGCTGTCGATGGTTAGTGCATTGTGATGCACTGCTTTTAAAGAGGTGCTCTGTAAGCATTCAGAATTAGGGTTTGGAAAATTAAGCTGAAGTATTTAATATTGCTTGGCATCCATATCCGTGCTACTTCCTGCAAGACAGAAACTTATTCCGCTTAATTTTGTCTGTTTAGAACCCTTGGTAATAAAGGGTTATAAATACATGTTGGACGGCCCTTCACTGTACCTTAAACTTACAGGAGGGAACAGGAATACATAAAACGAATATCCATAGAAACAGGGTGAGGCGAGCGTAACGTACCTTGAATAAAACGTGTCTTCAATAAAACGATTTCTCTACGCCATCTAGTAACATTCCCAAAATATTTCTTCAGACTAACATATAATATCAGCCTCCAAACTAAGGTCGACATTACACGGTACTAGATAACGCTTTTAAAAAGGTAAAATGCACTAAGGAAATATTAAAGTAATGTAATACACACCCAAAGTGAAAACCAAGCTACTTTTTTTGCCACCAGGTGGCAGTGTTTAACTATCCAGTAACTTGGTCTTCATTCCAGAGCACTTGAAACGACCTCGGCCAGTGGGTAAAGGTGATCAGCTGAAGCGTTCAATGTGTGACATTGATAAATGTGTCTCAGCAGCTACAGAAGTTCACTAGGTGTATTCTACAGCTTTAGTCACTCGAATGACTAGGGAAAAGGATGTGGTCTGACGGCTAGATTGCAGACTTGGAGCTATGAAACCAAGGTTCGATCCTCGGGGTTGCGTCCACATCCTGTGATTCTGGGCAAATCACTTAATCTCCCCGTGCATACCAAAAATATGAATGTGTCCTTGTGTAACGTAACCGGTGCTCATGTAAAGCACTCCAATACCTTAGGGTCGAGTTCGCGCTATATAAATCTGCCCAAACAAAAAAACCCGACAAAATGGGGTTCATGGGCGAATGGACGGCGTTATAGGTCGTGGGAATTACCTCTTGCAGACATACCTTTTTGGGCAAATAAATATCATGTCCGTGGACCTTGCATACAAATTTTGGTTTGGTTTGTTTCGCACATGCCTGTGTATTAAGTATTCAAACGGCACAGATACAGTGCTTTACATGAGCATGTAAGGACCACCTTGCACTTTTTAGTTTGAGAGACAGGGGCAGCACTTCTCAGGAGAGCTGTAATTCTCCTTTGGCATTTCCGGCCAGGGAAACCATGTGATGTTGACCCCTCCCTAACTAAGGCATGACGACGTCAGTGATCGCCCTGTGGGGGATGGCCGTCAGGGCAAATGTTCCCAAAAGTGGAAAGAGCTAAGGATCTACGGCTGGAAACCTGGCGTTTCCACCAACTTTTCTTTTTTTTTTTAACAATATTTTATTAGCATTTTGTAATATTAGGTATACACAACATTGGTTGCGTTTTAGAGGTACATACATGGTGAAATGATCAATCGTACATTGCGTGTTTACATTTTCGCATTGCTTGTCAGCCTTGTGCTCTGTACCCATTCTCAGCAGATCCTCAGGAGGTTATCGTCAATAAAGCTGTGCCCTCGACCTAGATCCCTTATTCACTACATCTGACACTGAATCAACCTGAGGAGGCTCACATATGTTGCCCCGATAAGCATTCCATTTTCCCCACACCCGTGCCCATTTCTGGGGGCATCCCCTGTGTACATAGACCGCTTTCTCTGCTATCATTGCGCAGTCCATATCACAGCACCATTGACGATAGGTGGGAATCAACCCTGTTCCCCAGTGTTGAGCAATGTTTCGTTTCGCTATCACCATACCTAATGTCGCCCAGTCCTGAGCCCTATGGTTCAGATCCGTCGGCTCCCAGATATTTAGGAGACATCTCCTCGGCTCCGGCAACACACTAGCTCCACTGACCTGCGAAATCGCTCGCATGACCGCCCTCCAATATGTTGTAATCCCTGGACAGTCCCATAATATATGATAAAATGTACCTGGCAGTCCGCATTGTCTCAAACAAAGTGGTGTGTCAGCCCAACCTAGTCAGTGCAGCAGTGTACTTGTGTAATATATTCGATGGAGGATTTTTAGTTGTACTAATTTTAATTTGGAGGATATCGCAGCCTCTCGTGGGGACGCAAGTGTGTCCTGCCAGTCTGGCTCATCAAGTTCTCCAATGTCGGTCTGCCAATGTTCCCTAAGGGTTCCCGTGGGGTCTGGTTGGTTATTTATAATTTTTCGATAGGTTTGGGAAATTGCTTTTTTAGTCATGCGATCCGTTAAGAGTCTGTCCTCTAACGGCGAGGCTTCTGGTAATTTCGTTCCTGGTGGGAGTACCCCCATGAGTGCATGCCTGATCTGCATGTACCGAAATGTTTCCGCTTGTGCCAGTCCATATGTTTCTTGAAGTTGCGAGAATGTTATGACCGCGCCCTTCTTCCACAGATCCCCTATCTTTGAGATACCTATTAGATCCCACTGCCTGAATCCCTTCGTATTGCGTAGTCTGCCCAGCCGTCGGGTTGCCCAGAGTGGTGTGGCCTGTGTTAGGACCGCTTCCCATCCCATCCGAGCGCACGAAGTGCAGTGAACCAAATTCGGACAGTGTGACCTGTCGGACCGGTGAGAATGTTCCCCTTCGATTTATTATAAAGTACTCCCATGACATCCTCAGCACCAAGGACATACCTGTCCATGCGGAATGCTGGTTCCTCCTGGGGGGCATGGAGCCATTGATTTATTACAGTGAGCTGTGAGGCCCAATAGTATACTTTTATGTTTGGAAGGGCAATTCCACCATCGTACCAGCCCTTCACCAGTTTATGCATGGCTATACAAGCGGGCTTTCCATCCCAGAGGAGAATCGCTTTAAAATACGTGGGGGGAACCGGGGAATGGGGTATTTTGTAGGGCGTACAAGAATCTGGGGAGTGACATCATTTTAAAGATCCCCAGCAGTGTCAGTGGTAGCGAACGCCAATGTTTAACATCACGGCGAAATCGTTGTAGGGGCTCCATGAGGTTTTTTTCAATAAACTGCGAGGGTTGGGGTGTGATATATAGGCCTAGGTATTTAAACCCCTCTGCCGCGATCTGCATTTCACAGTCCCGTGGGAGCCACGGAGGGGAACCACGAAGCACATATAGGAGTGATTTTGTCCAGTTAATAGTACACCCTGAGACTCTTCCATATGCAGCGCAGATGATTCCACCCACTTTTAATATAGCGGGGCAACCACAAGTTTGGTGGCGAGGGGGCACTGCCGACTTATGGCGATGCTCCTGACTGCCAAACTCTAAATGACCCCTTCAAATCTCCAACATCCATGACACAGACCAGACTGACCAGGAGCAAACAACTCAAGACAATGCAAACAGTTATAAAATGCTACAGCCAGTGCTTTTCAATTATTTAAAAAGGACAATCAAGAAAATGAATTTATAATTTAACCAAATGGTTTAATAAAAAAAGAACAAGAACAACCACAACCCAGAACATGTAAATCATATCAAGCTACTACTAACCAGTAAATCAACAACAACTGAAGGAGAGAGGTGGGATTGGAAACAGCAGCCAAAGGGCTAGCAACTGATACAGAGCTATAGACGTGTAGCTCTTTAAATAGACCACAAACACACATGCTTTATCTCGTGTTCTCCTTTTTTCAAACGGGAAGCAACGCTGCTCCCACCTGCAAAAAAGGGGATTGTACACGTGGCACTTACCAGTGCCAAATCATTGCACCTCTGTCAGAGGGTTAACGCAAAATGATGGGGCCCGCCTTCAGAATGTGAAGATGGGCCTGTGAGCCTCCCATATCTTACAGATATTCCTTGGCATTGAACTGAAAGGGGCCCCCTTGGAGGGTTAGTGGGGCCACTGAAGGGTTGGGGGAACCCTCTGCGCCGCCTCTGACCTATGTAGCGCCTGTTATTGCTGTCTCATTTTTGCTAGGGGATGTGCAAATAAAAATTTTCTTGAAGCCAACTTTGAAATTATTTTGGTGCGAGATGACTGTAAAGTCATGGGCTCAAGGCCCACATACTTAGAAATAATGGACTCAGACACAGTAGTATGGTTACTTGTAACTGTCCATGAGCACGTGCACCCGGGCCCTTTTATTGGCAGGGTCACCTGACTGGCGACGCCTGTGTGGGATGGGTGTGGGGGGTGTGTACAGGCCAGCCCTTAAAGGAGTGGCTGGTAGCTATACATGCCTGAACACTAGAACGTGCGCGGTGACTGTAAAGTCATGGGCTCAAGGTCCACATACTTAGAAATAATGGACTCAGACACAGTAGTATGGTTACTTGTAACTGTCCATGAGCACGTGCACCCGGGCCCTTTTACTGGCAGGGTCACCTGACTGGCGACGCCTGTGTGGGATGGGTGTGGGGGGTGTGTACAGGCCAGCCCTTAAAGGAGTAGCTGGTAGCTATACATGTCTGAACACTAGAACGTGCCCAGCAGGACACTACATTCCTCTCAAACTTTATTAAAACAAAAACAAACACAAGTCCAACCTGTGGGAGTAAACAGCAATAAAATGAGCACCAAAGGGTCCATCAGCATGTAGAACTAATCAGCGGGACAGCAGTGGTCATGGGGCTGATGACGCAGACTGTAACAGGACATCTCTGCCTGCATCCAAAATTAAACCTGTGGGATTCTGGGTGTGAATGGTGGGTTGGATACATCGTGTTCAAGAAAAATGGGCAACCCTACTCACAAGGATCAAGGCATATAATATATGTAAAAAAACAATGCTTCTTGTGGACAACATAGAAAAAAACTTAATAATGACTGCAGTATGGCAAATAATACTGGAAAAAGGATGTTGAAGGAGAAACATTAATACAGAACGCGATTAGGAGACCAAATGCTGTTTACACAAAATTGCATCTGTATTGAAAAACATGTAGAGTGTGCTCAGTGTCGTCGACAACTGTGAGTGATGGTGGCCAGGGGTTCTCTTTCTTCATTCATGGAGGTATTCTTGCGCCTGGATGTTTTGTGTTGCTGAACCGTCGGTGACTGTGTCTGGATAGGGACGCTGAAAAGCATGAGGCAGAGACTCTGTTCACGCATGCTTGAGGCTTACTCTGGGGTCTCCTACTGTATGGTTGGCAGGTTGTTCTTGTGTCATGTCACCTTGGTGGCTTGCTGCTTGTGTGTCTGCATGCGCTCCATCAGCAGCTCAAGTCTTCTTGAGAATGCCTTTCAGGCCCGGCCTCTCACAACTTTCCCTCATGAACTTGGTCAGTAGTCAGGTTCCTAGTGTAGACCAGCCCTTCACACTTCCATCTCTTCTGGGTGCCATGGCATGCACCATCTCCCAAACAGGCCAACAGGGCCTCTCAGCATTCAGTGGTCTCTGGATCATGCAGGCGAGACTGCTAGTGACTTGAGTCTCTTCCTCCGGGTGCAGCGGCATGCATGTTCTCCACAGTCGGCCAACAGGACCGGTCAGAGGTCAAATATTTCCGTAGTTCTGCCACCGGCCTCGGGTGGTGGGCTCTGGCTCAGTGAGGATCGCTACAGTTGCTGATCTGGTTCTCCTCTTCCTCTTGAGTGCTGGGTGGCATCCGGCCACATGTCTCTGGTTCCCTCTTCAGGGACTTTCTTGAAGCTCCTACTCCGGATGTTCCCTCTTCTGAGAAATGCTTCCGCGGGCAGTATGGAGTTGTGGTGGTGGCAGCTTGCCGCTCAGGGTGTGCGACTATCCTCTTGCATGTATTGGGTCACTGGTGACTCCGTCTTAAAGCAGTGTGAGGGAGGGCACTCTCTGTACAGTCTTTGGCCCTCTGCAGGCCAGTGCTAGTGCAGACAGGGTATAGATGCTGTCCTTCCTGCACTCAGGCCACGCTAGGCCTTTCCTCGCTTCTCGTCTCTGGGAGAGCTAGTGAAGCTGGTGAGGCTGGGTATGTGTGAGATAGAAAGCAGGCAGTTAATTACTTTTCTTGTTGTGGGGAGCAGTGGCAGCCTTCCTCTTCATGGCACCAGCGGCAGCATCTTTCTTGCAGACACCAGGTAGACTACCAGAATCTTTCTGTAGGTAGCGTTGTCTCTTTCAGGGTTCCCTCAGCTGGTTCCCTGTATGCCTGCGTCCTTACTCTTGTAGTAAGGGTTTGATCGCTAATGAGGTGTACGATGCTCTCATCCCCTTCAGTGAGTGAGATAATCATTTTTTCTTGGCTTGCCAGTGGACAACCATTTGGGGCCTCGCCGGGCCTGGCGTCTCTTCTCCCTGAGTGCGATGGGTGGCAAAATGTTATTAGGGGTGTGCAGCACTCCCTCTGCAGAGGCAGTAGGCAGCCCCTGGGGGGATGCAGCGCTATTAGTGTTCTTATTACACTATTATGGTGTAGTGCTTTGAGTCTTTGATTCCACAGCACTTGTGGTGTCCCCCTGAGTGTGTGCTGTACCTCTGTCTCTGCTGTGGCTCCTTATTCCTGCACTCCTCTGCCCTCATTCTGGGGACAGTGCTCCTCTGATGCAGCAGGTATGTGGGTCTGGTCACTGTTATTGCTGGCTATTGGCAGCATGCATATGCCTTTATTGAGCTTCTTGGCTGATTAACAGGGCCTTGCAGTGCTCATGAGCTTAACACAATGCAGGAGTGGCTTCAACGTGGTATGAGTGATCGGATGGGGCAGTTTCTTTGCAGATTGCTGTCTTTCCTCCGGTGTGGTACCACAATTGGACTGTAGGTGGCACTGCAGCTAATCTTCCCAATGCCACAGACGCTTTCCTCAACGGTGGGCCTTGCCGCTGTTACCTGCAGGTTTTGGCCGCAGTGGGCAGTGTTTTACAGCGAAGCAGGCTATTTGTTGTGGAGTGGCAGGGCGGCTTGTTTCCTTTTCTTTTGCAGCACCAGGGCCACCTTCTACGTGTTAGTACTGGATGAGGTGTACTGAGTTACTGCTAGATGATGCTGCAGCTGCCTTTACATGTGCCTCGGCAGCGTTACTGTGGGCCATTTCTCCCTATATGGTGAAGGGCCACTGACGGGGCTCTTCAGGCTATTTATTGATGCGGGCGCCTTTGCCATTTCCATGAACGTTATTATTTACTTTACTACATCATCAAGGTCGCATCAGTGAGAGTCCAGGTGCAGTGCAACAAGAAGGCACTAGGTGGCACTGTCATTGCTCTCTTCCTTACTGCTCATTTGCCCACTGGCTGTCTCAGTGTCTCATGGAGCAGTTGCTGCAGCTTTTGCTGGAGGGGTGGACTGGTGGTGGCGTACCACGCCTCACGGGATTATCCTTGAGCTGCGGCCGAATGCGGCTTCTTCATTGGCATGCAGATGCTGAGGCATCAGCTGTTACCATGCACCCCGCGTTACTCAGCATGTGGGTGACACGAAACCGATGTATCGGGCACTGCAGGCTTTGTTCTGCTGGCAGGGTGGCTTATACTGTCAAACGTGTTTTAATTTCTTTCACTTCAGGCCGCAGCAGCTTGCCTGATGCTGCGGGCCTCACGGGGCACTGGAAGTGCAGTTGCAGGCGAACAGCCACTAAGAAGTACTGCAGTCACTCGTCCTTAGAAGCAGCGACTTCCCCGATGCAGCAGGTCATTTTGCCCACGTGGGCGTTAGTGAAGCAGATTCGGTGAAGGGAATCTCCTGCAGGGGCTGCCTCTTTCTCCGCCCCAGCGCCCACTCCATGGTAAGTGCATGTTTGCCAATGGTGGAGCGGCACGGCGGGTTTCTCAATAACCAAGGTTGGTCCTGGCCAGGGCCGTTGCACACAGTTACTTGATGCTGCTACTTTAGATGCTGGGGCCACTTCTTCCTTCCTGGCACTGCAGACGTTGTATTACTTACTGCGGAGGCCAATGCAGTGCCGAATTGGCTCCTCCTCTGCGGGTGGGGCCGCTTTACTGGCAGTACCTTGATGTGCTGGTGCAGGGCTTCTCTCACTGTGGGGGCATGCTCGGTCTCAGCTTACTGCAGGGGAAGCCGTTTTCCCGCAGGAACTTTGGCCGCTGCACAGCAAGTGCAGTTTCTTCGCCCTCATGGCCACTTCGGATGCAGTGTTGTCTCGTCTCACACGTTAAGGTCGCGCTTCGTCCACTGCTGCATCCCTCACCCATTCACTGGTCAACATCCCACCCATCTGCACACATTTCAAACTCCATGGGCTTACCATATGCCCGGCGAATGAGCGGGCACTTCGCCGTTTCCATCCCAGCCTTACTGGGTCACAGCAGTGGGAAAGGATGCCGGACTCCCCTTCTCCATGCTTCTGGGGATGAACCAGTCAGTGTGCTGGTGCACGGCAGGTGGCGGCTGCTGGGGGCCTTACTGGTAGAGGCCAGTGTCTGTGCTGAGGGGCTTTATGTGTTGTGCTGGCAGCCAGTGAGGGGGTGCCTCAGACTCAGCCCATTACTCCCCCCACAACGAAGCACAAAACAGCCAAAAGCACGCAAGCGGGGCTCGTCCCGCTTGTCACCATTGCAAAGTCGTGGGCTCTTGGCCCACATACTTAGAAATAATGGACTCAGACACAGTAGTATGGTTACTGGTAACTGGCCATGAGCACATGCACTTGGGCCGATTTATTGGCAGGGTCACCAGACCGGTGACGCCTGTGTGGGATGGGTGTGTGGTGTGTGTAAAGGCCAGCCCTCAAAGGAGTGTC
This sequence comes from Calotriton arnoldi, assembly GCA_963921515.1. Classification (NCBI taxonomy): domain Eukaryota; kingdom Metazoa; phylum Chordata; class Amphibia; order Caudata; family Salamandridae; genus Calotriton; species Calotriton arnoldi. The sequence continues at coordinate 117,091 of CAWUFW010005491.1, forward strand.
TGGTAGCTAGCTATACATGCCTGAACACTAGAAAGTGTTAAGCAGGCCACTACAGTGACTAACCACTGACCTCCCTATCCCCCATTTGTGTAGCCTTAATCTGGACACTCCACCCTTTCTTGACAAATATAGTCTTTGAAAGCTTTGTAACCACTCAAATGGCAAAGATGACCAGAAAACGGAAACAAAAGCATGCACGTGTGAATTGCTTTAATTATTTAGATACTTTTTGATCCTGCCCAGGAAATTTGTGGTTTCTCGGTCCAACTAGGAATCCGTACTTTCTGGTGCTTAATTTGATCCAGTGGGTGCAGGTGTGGCCCAGCAGCAGCACTAATTTCCCTCATCAGACTTTAATCCAGACTTTAAAACCCCAAGAGGGAAAGAGGGAAGAAAAGAAAGAAAAACAGTGCCAAAGAAAGAAAGTGGGGACGAAAAATAAACTGAATGAGTGTGATAAAGGCGCAGCAAGTGGCTGGTGGTGGATGACAGACGCAAGAGTTGGAATAAAGCACTTATTTTTCAAATTAAACAAACTGCTCAAGGTACTGTAGCCACTCTTCTTTTATGGTCCATTGTTTACTTTCCCACGACCCTGGACAAATGACTTACTAGCCCCGTGCATCGGGTGTCTTAGATACACGGGAAGGCACAGAATTACACACTATGCGGAAAGGAGTCACTCCACATCTTCTGCTAGCATGCCAACGCCATGCTCGCTCGAACAAGCAAGCAGTAATGACTAAATGTACCCTTTGCTGTGCACTGGCACTTCTAGGATGCCAGCGTTCACAGGAGCCTTGGGCAAGGCACCTCCAGTTAGCTCCGGCGATGAATGCGGGCATCAGAATGCCAAGGACATGGCAGGTGAAAGAAGGCAGACTGCATGCTGAGAACCAACTAGGTTAACGAAACTAAATTCGCCCGCAAGCCTGCATAGCTTCCAGAGTACCAAGGCATAATGTCACACACAGGCTTTGCCTTCGCTTTTTAGCAGCAAAAGCTCCCACCAGCCCCGCTAAAGTGCATGTGCAGTAAAGTGCATGCCCTGCACAGTATAACAAGATGGACTCACCCAAGCAGAAAACACCAGCAGCCATCACAGGCACTCGGCAACTATATTTGGACAATAAGGTGAAGAGGAAGAGTAGCGCTGCCCCAGCTCGGGTTGACCTTTGTTTGCACAGCGCGCGAACCATGGGGCCAGGCTGCTTTATCTGTGCGAACCTCCCCCAATGAACCTGCTAACATCTGAGATGAGCTATCATAAAACAGTAGCTTTGACATATTTGCTCTAAAATTGAAAGAGGAACACCGAGGTATTATAAATAAAACACAACCGGGCTGGTTGTGCCTGTCGTTATAAAAAAAACACCTTTACTCGCAGGGTACAGCCGTTTCTACACAGAAAACTCTCACACTTCCGAAAAAATAAACACCTTCTCCCCCAGCTGACACTTTCCAGTTGCGCAAACGATATCACCCTGCCTCCTAGCCAGCCTAAAATGGCGAGCCTGGGAACCAAAACCTCCTCGAGGCTGAGAAGGGAAGAGGGGGGTGTTGTTTCTGCTTTAAATCCTGAGGAATTACCAGTGTCTGAAAATAATTCAAGCCATACATCCGTCACTTTTTACGCTGAGCGAGTGTCTCTAAGTGAAAAACATATTCCTAGACGAGGACCCTGAATTCACTGTCCCAAATGGCGAAATACAGTGGTTGCATGTGCTACTGTTCAGAGGTAACGTGGCCTATTAGCTCGGATTAGAATGTGCCTTTTGTTGCAGACCAAGGCTTATTTGCAAATGATTAATGACTGTCTGTAATAGCACAAACAAGCTAGAAGTGTGGAATGAAGTGCTGCCCAGCGTAATTAAAAAAGCTGAATTAATTAAAGTATTGATTCCATTACTTTTTTGGGCTGTTTTTATTTAGTATGCCAGCAAAACATGCCAATTTGTGAGCAGTGACTGACATTGATGTTTCACATTCCCTTCTGCTCCCCATTCACCTATCTTGCCTCATTCATGTTCACCTTGAACAAGAGAGAGAGCATGGGCTGCTGGCAGACGTGTGAATGGTAAATGAGCATCTTAGCTTCAGTGCAGTGGTTGCCGTAGTCGTCACCAGCTCTTGAGAGCCAGGGTTCTTGCTGATAAAGTTCTGTGGTGGCTGATGGAGTCCTGATCTTCTCGTTAACACAAAATGGAAAAAAGTCCCTGTGCCTGAGAAGTCTTCCCAGGCCCCACGCTTGTGCTGTGTGCCTCGGGTCAATCGTGACTTCATGACGTGATGTCATTGGCTCACAAAGTTGTGCAGAGTAATGCAAAAATGATCATCTAGTCCAGGACTCTTTAACTCCTTAACCGCGGCGCAAATTCCGCCGCAGTGCGGGAGTTCTATTGAGTGGGCGGGGCCGCGTCGGCCAACGGACGTGCGCAGCACTAGCGAGGTAGTGCTCGCAACGGCCGTTGGCCGACGCGCGCACGGAAGGGGTTAACCTTTCTGTAGTGAGAGCTACTTCTGCTCAAGGAAAATCCTCCTGAGCTACTAGCAAATTTTGTCACAGTAAAACAGTGTTGCTTCAATTTTTCAACCCTGGTTACAGCTCAAGGTACTGTTGCCACACTTCTTCCATAGTCCATTGTTTACACACATGGTGCAACCCATAGACCAGCACTTGCAACATGGCCAGTTTCCTTGTGCTTTAGTTAAACTGAGAGTAGATACAGGTGGTCATGTGGCATACCCTATAGACAACACAGTATGTGTTTAAGTGTTATAATAAGGGCCTGCCATTGGTTTAGTTGGCTGTCATTCTGAGGGTCTTGAGTTGAGCAGTGCTCTCTTCTTTGATATGTAAAGACTCTGAATGAGATGCTGGGATTGACGTCACCTCTGAGAGCTACTTTGTGGGTGCTAGTGAGCTACCAGTAAGTAGCTCCTGTGCTACTCATTGGAGAACCCTGTTCTACTCACCCCAAGCATCATTCCTCTGTGTGGCTGCCCACCACTGGACTCGTCCTCATGTGGTCATGCCCTCTAGGATGATTGGGTAAACCAGCTCAGCCCACTGGGTTAGGGCTTCTTTGCTGCCGGGGAAACTCACTGGCATGCCCAGTGCCAGTAATTTTTTTTTGTTCGCTGCTGCCGTGTCCAGCTGCCCATACTATGCTTTGTTGCTTTCAATTCCATAATATTTGCAAAATCAAAAAGTTTTTGCCAGTTCTTTTTAATTTCCATTATTTTTCTCTTCATTCCAGGAAGGGCTTCCCAAACACCAATTCATATTATCCATAATTCACGATCACGTCTCATTTTCTTTCTCAGCTGCAGCACCGATACCTCGCCCTACGGCGCTCAACTACATAGTCTTCCACTTTCTCTTAAACTGCACATTTTCTCTATTGTTTACAAATGTCCCACATTTTTGACTTGTTCTTTCAACTGGAATTCCATGGGTTGGATTGTATGTGGAGGGTCAGACCAGAATCTGGTCATTTTCTAATAAGAAATATTGGTAAAATGAAGGTCAGGCGCAGAGCCAGGAACAGACATGAAATAACAGGACTTGAATCTGCAACTTCTCTTCTTCATCTTAAATTGTTCTTGTATCATTTACAGCAATTGTATTCTTTGCTGTTCCTCCACCAGCTAAAGCCAAGGTTTTGTACTTTGGACTCTCCTTGAAAATAATTAGTCAAATCGCACTCCTGCTGAGTTGGGAAGCAAAATACACAAAAACGTGACATGTTTTGAGCAAAGAGCATAAGATGACATTCAGGGAGAATCAACTCTCCTAGCTCTAACCTCCCTTAGCTATGCCTGTGCTCCCTCCTAAATTAACAACCACACTTAATCTCCCCCTCATCTTCTTCCTGTGCACCCGCTTCTTGCCAGTCAGTTTCTATAATTTTTGTGTTACACTTTGCCATCTGATCAGATCCTCCAGCAATTTTTTTTTAACTCTGTACTCTAGACCTCTTTCCTATGTCCCTTTTCTCTCACTACGCCTCACTTTCTCTCTACCCAAGGACCCCCTGGGCAGAAAAAAGATATATATTTTTTTTTTAAATCGGCGGGATGCGCTTAGGGTGCGCGTATCCCGCCGAGAAAAAAAAAAGAAACAAGTGCGCAAAACGCACAAAGGGGGCAGGGTAGAAACACCCTAACCCCCTAGGCCTGCTCAGGGGGTCCCACACGGACCCCCTGGGCAAAAAAAAGCATTTTTTTTTATTTTTTTTTAAATCGGCAGGATGCGCTCAGGGTGCGCGAATCCTGCCGAAAAAAAAAAAAATCGAAGCGCGCTTCGATGTTAATTGGCCCCGGGTGGCCCAAGTCCCGGGGGCATGGTGGGGGGGATAATTTAATGTGTGGGGGCCTCAAAGGGCCCCCAAGCCCCGAGGACCGCCACCCCCGGTGCTTTTTAAAAAATGGTGCGGGAGGGCTCTGAGCCCTCCCGCAGCCCCGAGACCACCACCTCCCCGGGGCTTTTTAAAATAATGTAATAACCTGTGTGGGGGCTCCAGCCCCCACACGCCCGGGACCGCCACCTCCCGGGGCACTAACAAGTAAAATGGGGGTCCGTTTTGGACCCCGAAGCCCGGGGACCACCACCTCCCCGGGGCTGTGCTGATGTAGGGAGGGGGCCGCGCGGCCCCCTCCTGGAGCCCTTGATGGCCCTGGGGACCACCACCCCCCAGGGCCGGCTCCTGCAGTGTCCCAGGGTGCCTACCCCGGGACACTGCTGTTTGCAATGACAGGACGGGAGCCTCGCGGCTCCCGTCCTGTCATTGCAAACTGCTTTGGATATTGGAAGAGAGAGCAGGGAAACCTGCTCTCTCTTCCAATATCCAAAGCGATTGCTTTCCACATGGGGAGCAGCATGTCAGCTGCTCCCCATGTGGAACTAGCAATGCCGGCTCCCAAGGGACGTGGGAGCCGGCGGGACTGTGGGGGATTGGGGACCCCCACAGTCCCCAACGGAGAGGGCCAGCCCCGGGGGATGGGGTCCCCGGGGCAAGTAGTGGCCCAGGAGAGGGGCCACGCGGCCCCCTCCCCAAATATGAAAAATTAAAAAAGTTTTAAAAAAAGGAAAGGCCGGCCCCGGGGATGGGGTCCCCGGGGCCTTAAATGGCCAGAGGAGGGGGGCCACGCAGCCCCCTCCAAAGAATAAAAATTAAAAGGCCATGCCCCGGGGATGGGGTCCCCGGGGCCAATACAGGCCCAGGGAAGGGGGCCACGCGGCCCCCTTCCCGTTTTTTTTTAATAAAAAATTTAAAAAAGGGGTAAGGCCCTGGGGGATGGGGTCCCCAGGGCATAAAAACAGGAAAAAGGAAGGGGGCCACACAGCCCCCTTCAGGGGACAAAAATTTTTTTTTTTTTTTTAAACGATTGGGCCCGCAGGCCCCGCCCCCTTCCTTCACCACTCTGCAAACGCGCCCCTGGCGCGTTTGCAGAGGGAAACGAATTCACCTTGAATACTGGGGGTCCCTGGGGGCCAACTAGCCCACCTGGAACCTCCAATATGCGCCAGGGGCTGCGTTGCAGAGACGTGTAGAGAGGCCACACCCCTTTTACACCTCTCTGCAACGCAGCTCTGTGGCGCTTTTGGAGGTATATGGTGGGCTAGTTGGACTCCGGGGACCCTCAGGATTCAAGGGACTTAATCCCCCAACTTAAAATGCGCCACGGGGCGCATTTGCACAGTGGTGAAGGGAGGGCGGGGCTTCAGGTGACATGTGTGCAAACAGGCCCCGTGGCGCGTTTTAAGATGGGAATTAAATCCCCTTCAATCCTGAGGGTCCCTGGGGCCAACTAGCCCAACAGGTACATCCAGAAAGCGCCACAGAGGTGCGTTGCAGAGAGGTGTAAAAGGGGTGTGGCCTCTCTACACGTCTCTGCAACGCAGCCCCTGGCGCATATTGGAGGTTCCTGGTGGGCTAGTTGGCCCCTAGGGACCCTCAGGATTCAAGGGGACTTAATCCCCCAAATTAAAACGCGCAACGGGGCGCGTTTGCACAGATGTCACCTCAGGCCCCGCCCCTCCCTTCACCATTGTGCAAATATTCCTCTAAAGTCAGCCGAAATACGAATTCCGATTTACTCACCTGTTATCAGGAGAGACCTCAGTGCTGCATCTTTCAGCCCAGTACTGGTCCTGAAAAGTAAATTTAACCGTACTTACCGGTAACTTGAATTTCCTTCATAGGCTAACATTGACTGGTTTCACTTGGAAATTCTTCTAAGTGTGGAGTTTTGGAACTTTAAAATATTCCTCTAAAATCAGCCGAAATACGAATTCCGATTTACTCACCTGTTATCAGGAGAGACCTCAGTGCTGCATCTTTCAGCCCAGTACTGATCCTCAAAAGTAATTTTAACCGTACTTACCAGTAACTTGAATTTCCTTCCATAGGATATCATTGCCTGCTTTTTGCTGAAAAAGTTTCTAAGTGTTGATTTTGAAACATACAAATATTCCTCTAAAATCAGCCGAAATCCGAATTCTGATTTACTCACCTGTTATCAGGAGAGACCTCAGTGCTGCATCTTTCAGCCCAGTACTGGTCCTGAAAAGTAATTTTAACCGTACTTACCAGTAACTTGAATTTCCTTCCATAGGCTAACATTGACTGGTTTCACTTGGAAATTCTTCTAAGTGTGGAGTTTTGGAACTTTAAAATATTCCTCTAAAATCAGCCGAAATACGAATTCCGATTTACTCACCTGTTATCAGGAGAGACCTCAGTGCTGCATCTTTCAGCCCAGTACTGGTCCTCAAAAGTAATTTTAACCGTACTTACTGGTAACTTGAATTTCCTTCATAGGCTAAGATTGACTGGTTTTCAGCAAAAAGTTTCAAAGTGTTGATTTTCACAAACTACAAATATTCCTTAAAAATCGCCTGTATGACTTAAACGCATTCTTTCAACTGTTTACAGGAGATGCACCAGTGCTGGATCCAGGATCCAACACTGAGTAAGAAAAAGTAACGATAACAGTTTTTACCTGCTAAGTGAATTTCCTGCCATAGGATAACATTGGTGATTCTATGAGAAAAAGTTTCTAAGTGTCAACTTTTAAAATACAATAATATTCCTTAAAAATCACGACTGTAACCAAAACGCTTTTACTCAACTGTTTACAGGAGATGTACCAGGACTGAATCTAGGATCCAGTCCTGTGGTTACAAAAGTAATCCATAAAGTAACTAATTGCATTTAACTAGAAATTCACATTGAGCTGAATGTTGCATTGTGTTTGAAAATGTGTTGCCCATTGCAACAACTGTAACTACTGTACTTAAAAGTCTATTGCCTATCTGCAAAGTATTTAAACTAAAGTAATTCATTCTGAGAAAGTATTTTTTGTAATGTAATGTATAATGTAATTACAATGTAATTTAAAAAATAAAATATGTAAAAAAAATTGTTTCTAAAAATGTAGTAAATCAGTATGAAAAAAATTAATATAACAATTAATACATTTAAAAATTGTCATTTACAAAACCTTTGAAATTCACTGAAAAAACCATAGGTTTCAGGCACGTTATAGTTAGAAATTAGCATTTAAAAAACCTTTGAAATTCACTGAAAAAACCATAGGTTTCAGACACGTTATAGTTACATATTAGCATTTAAAAAACCTTTGAAACTCACTGAAAAAACCATAGGTTTCAGACACGTTATAGTTACAAATTAGCATTTAAAAAACCTTTGAAATTCACTGAAAAAACCATAGGTTTTAGGGACAGTTTTAGTTACTTGGACATTGCACTCGTACAAAACCCGTGAAATTCCCACGTTATAGTTAGTTCAGCTAACTATAACTCGCGCCCCACAATGCACTGCTGATGACGTCACATATTACATCACTCATGACATGGTCAGTGACATCACTGATGACATCACTGATGGCATCTCAAATGACATCACTGATGACATCATCCACGTGATAATCTGATGCACCTCCTCACACCCTAATATAACCTTTGATACACCCACTCTAAATTACAGACTGCCATTCGCAAAACCATAGACACTCCAACACCAATAACTACATACCCACTCACTGATTCTTAGGTCTACACACACACATCCACTCACTCACCCGTACAGTCACTCATACTTACGGTCACTCAGTACAGGACTATCATATGCACTCTTACTCCTATATAGACACTCAAACAACGCCACTCATCCATAGAGATACTCACACACCTAGTCAGTCATGCAAATAATTAAACACACTGCCATTTAATCACCTATACAGTTATACACACACCAGCTCACTTACTCATACAAATAGTAGCACATTGTTACGCTCTTATACAATCACTGATACAAGCACACACTCATCCATACAGCCACTATCACAATCACTCACTGTTGCTTATAGCTATTTATATTCTCCAACACACATATATACTGCCTTTCACATATGTAGTTACTCACACATGTACCACTGGGACATACATTCACTCACTAACACACTCTTACACACACTTACCCACCCATACAGTCTATCACAGATGCACTCTTGAAACCATCCACCCAGTGAATCACCCACTCACACATCTATGCACAGAGTTGCACACACCCCTCCCACACAAACACTCAAGGAACCCATACAGCATTCAATAACTCATATAGACACTCATTTAGCTATTCACAAACACATGCAGCCACTTACACAGCAACAGACAGACGGATACAGACATTCACCCAGTTTAGTCACTAACCCATGCATTCAGTAAGATACGTTAAATCACTCACTTATAGAGTCAGTCACGCACCTACTAAATCATCCATACAGACACTTACACACCCACTCATTCTTCAATACGTCTTTTCCTATATATATTAAAAATATTTAAACTTTACAGAAACACACAGTCACTGGATGATGTCATCAGTGATGTCATTTGAGATGTCATCAGTGATGTCATCAGTGATGTCACTGACCATGTCATGAGTGATGTAATATGTGACGTCATCAGCAGTGCATTGCGGGGGCGCGAGTTATAGTTAGCTGAACTAACTATAACGTGGGAATTTCACGGGTTTTGTACGAGTGCAATGTCCAAGTAACTAAAACTGTCCCTAAAACCTATGGTTTTTTCAGTGAATATATATATATATATATCTATATCTATATATCTATATATATATATATATAGATATATATATATATATATATATATCCAAACAAAGGTTGCCCCACATGAGGATATCCCTCCGAGAACTTGCATCCTTAAAAAGTGAAGATTACAGCTTCATTGTATATTCAGCTTTGTTTCACCTTGGCTCAACGCGTTTCGAAAATCCTTTCTTGATCACGAGCCCAAACAAAGGTCAGACAGCAAACTTCTGTGTGCAAACACCTGCCATTTATTAAATTAAAAGAGTCCAGCCCTAATGGGCGTAATCTCCCGCCTTGTGGGCGTGTGCCACAAAGAGCATTATGGTATTTGCAGTTCACACAGAGCAATAATCCCCATGTGGGTGTTGTTGCCAGCCTCTGAAGATTAATAATTCACAATCCCAAGTGGGCACGCTGAAAGTATACAGTCTGCTGTCAATAAAATCACTCACTCTAGAGCATTTTCAGTCCTTTCACGCTGTGCCAGGTCCTCCTGAGACAGCAGGTCCGCACGACTGTGCGGCGGGTCATCCTCGCGGCTAAGGGGTCGCCGCTAAAATCCAAACAAAGGTTGCCCCACATGAGGATATCCCTTCGAGAACTTGCCTCCTTAAAAAGTGAAGATTACATCTTCATTGTATATTCAGCTTTGTTTCACCTTGGCTCAACGCGTTTCGAAAATCCTTTCTTGATCACGAGCCCAAACAAAGGTCAAACAGAAAACTTCTGTGTGCAAACACCTGCCATTTATTAAAAGAGTCCAGCCCTAATGGGCGTAATCTCCCGCCTTGTGGATGTGTGCCATAAAGAGCATTATGGTATTTGCAGTTCACACAGAGCAATAATCCCCATGTGGGTGTTGTTGCCAGCCTCTGAACATTAATAATTCACAATCCCAAGTGGGCACGCTGAAAGTATACAGTCTGCTGTCAATAAAATAACTCACTCTGGAGCATTCTCAGTCCTTTCACCCCGCACCAGGTCCTCCTGAGACAGCAGGTCCGCACGACTGTGCGGAGGGTCATCCTCGCGGCTAAGGCGTCGCCGCTAAAATCCAAACACCTGCCATTTATTAAAAGAGTCCAGCCCAGTGATATATATATATATATATATGAAAAAAGAAGCAAAAGCGTTCCCCCGTTTCCGGAGCCCCAGACTCTTCAGGGCGGCCTCACAGTATGGGCACGGAGCAGCCCATTAACCACACTGGACAGCAAAGCAAGGTGAGGCCCAATATCGTGAAAGTGGCTTTATTTCCAAAGAAAACTGCAGCGCTTGCATCCATTCGTCTAACGTTTCGGCTAGTTGCCTTGATCACAGACTGGAGCATTTCGCCCAGGTGCGCTCGGGCGTGATTTAAACAATTTGTCACGTGACTGCAATTACCAAACTACTCGTCCCACAGTGCATTGTGCAAGTTGTTACAATATGCATTGGAAATCCAAGATGTAAAATCCATAATGGTGATTATATGTAGCACAGGCACTATTGTTGTCATGGAACTCTTTACACACAGTCAGGTGAGTTCTGCCCTTACCGCAAATGTTCACAAAGTGCTTAACCTCTTGGAGAGTCAACTTTCACGGCACGATCATGACAGGAAACTCCTGTCTGAATCCCTTCCACGCGCCGTTTCCTTTTTTGCACTAGTGGCATATCCTTGGTAGGTGGGGGGCGCGTGTGAGTCAGGCTCCTCAATAAACATGAAAAAAGAAGCAAAAGCGTTCCCCCGTTTCCGGAGCCCCAGACTCTTCAGGGCGGCCTCACAGTATGGGCACGGAGCAGCCCATTAACCACACTGGACAGCAAAGCAAGGTGAGGCCCAATATCGTGAAAGTGGCTTTATTTCCAAAGAAAACTGCAGCGCTTGCATCCATTCGTCTAACGTTTCGGCTGGTTGCCTTGATCACAGACTGGAGCATTTCGCCAAGGTGCGCTCGGGCGTGATTTAAACAATTTGTCACGTGACTGCAATCACCAAACTACTCGTCCCTCAGTGCATTGTGCAAGTTGTTACAATATGCATTGGAAATCCAAGATGTAAAATCCATAATGGTGATTATATGTAGCACAGGCACTGTTGTTGTCATGGAACTCTTTACACACAGTCAGGTGAGTTCTGCCCTTACCGCAAATGTTCACAAAGTGCTTAACCTCTTGGAGAGGCAACTTTCACGGCACGATCATGACAGGAAACTCCTGTCTGAATCCCTTCCACGCGCCGTTTCCTTTTTTGCACTAGTGGCATATACTTGGTAGGTGGGGGGCGCGTGTGAGTCAGGCTCCTCAATAAACATGAAAAAAGAAGCAAAAGCGTTCCCCCGTTTCCGGAGCCCCAGACTCTTCAGGGCGGCCTCACAGTATGGGCACGGAGCAGCCCATTAACCACACTGGACAGCAAAGCAAGGTGAGGCCCAATATCGTGAAAGTGGCTTTATTTCCAAAGAAAACTGCAGGGCCTTGCATCCATTCGTCTAACGTTTCGGCTAGTTGCCTTGATCACAGACTGGAGCAGTGGGCTCTGTAAGAGACAACACGAGAGCAGCACAGCAGCTTCTGCCTCGTGAAATGGAGAGAGGAACATTCTAAAGGCAGGTGTATGGCCCACTAAAGGATTGGGGTCCTTCCCTAGTTCCATAAAGAAAAATTGAGGTGCAAGGCAGTTCACTTTGAGAGAGGGGCAAGCCTTTGGCTTCTTGTACCTCTACCATATTTCCTCGGTACATAACTACCTAGAAGGATGTCAGATTCTGGCCCTGAAGTGTAATATTTTAGGCAATGGCTTCCAACTCCGACTACATTATTTGGCATTTCATGGTTTTGTGATAAGGATGAAAAAATCATCCAAGGCGATACTAAACACTTGAAGAAATCTATCTTGTGGTATTACTCTAGAATTCTCTCATATCCACTTGCAGTGACTGCTGTCGAGCAATCAGCAATGTGCAAAACTAAGGACAACCTGAGTCAGTCTTAACACACCAGAGAGTGAATGCCTTCCTCGTGATGTTAAGAAATGAAAGGCTGTATTACATAGATCAGGAAATGTTTTTGTAGCCATACTTGTGCAGTATATACAAATTCAAAAAATAGAAGTAAGCAGGTGGAAATGTTGACTAAATGCGGTTCTCTTAAAGAATATATATATATATTGATTGAGGCTTTGACAAAGACTGCAAGGTCGAAACGTGTCAGCCATCATAATAAATTGAAGCAGTGAATCTCTGGAGTGCTGGCTTTTCTTTGATGTAATGATATTTGCACAAGGATCTCTCTAATATATACAAGCAGGGCCTGCTACCGGCGCTGTGCACCAGCCCCGGATGGTGGATGTGATCGGGAAACAGCAGGGAGCTGTAAAACCATATATATATATATATATATTCACGGAACAAAAAGTAGGTTACAGGGATGTTATAGTTAGGTTCAGATTTTTGCATCAGGGGAGGGCCAAATTATGCAGTAAGGTTGAGTAAATTATGCGGCAAGAAAAGCTAAATTATGTGGCATAATGCGGCACATTTTGTAATAGTATTATTTCATCATTTTGGAATTTTTAAACTTGTTAATGTCTGGGCATTGATTTCTCCTCATTAGTGCCAGTTTAACACCCAAATATAGCAATAAGGAAAAAAATGTAACTGGTCAACCTTTGCAAAGGGGGTTCCACTGCACCCCAACGCATACTGCTGAATTTTGAGTAACTTTTCATATAGAAACAAGTTTTTTTGTTTAAATCTCCAGATTATGCAGGAAATGATGGATTATGTGAGAAATGCAGCAAATATATAATTATACAAAAATGCTGAGGCTGCACAAAAGCAAAATTCTAGTGGCTGTGGTTATAGTTATCTCAAGTAACTATAACTCGTGCCCTAAGCTAACTATAACTCGCACCCCTGCCATGCAGAGTTTTCCCATTAATAATTTCACTGCAAATGTTTCAGTGATATTATCAATGATCTCATAGAAAATGTCATGAGCAATGTAATATGTGGGGTAATTAGCAGGGCATGGTGATGGTGTGAATTATAGTTACCTTAGGGCACAAGTTATAATTACTTGAGGTAACTATAACTACTGAATTTCTATGGTTTTCTGTGTGTGAAATCTGAACCTAAATATCACATCCCTGTAACCTCTGTTTTTTTAGTGAATTTCATAGTTTTTTTAAATATAAATGGTACTACGATTTGACCTATAAGTTCAAGTTATTAATATACATTTTCACAAGTTTATAAATACATTTTATTCACACATTCCTTCTTATTATATACTTTAAAACAAAAAATTAATGTAAGGTAACTTATGTAGTCTTTCTACAAATGCAATGCACCAAGACTTTCTATTTTTTAAATGAACATTTTTTGGCTCTGCAGATTTGTGGTGAATCCTTACACAAATAAGGGGTCTGTTGGTTATATTGCACACATTCAATACTAAAACAACAACACATTTAATACAAACATATGCCATTGATATTTCTATAAGTGTATCACTGCCTGTTTGTGGGTGTGTGAGTGACTGTGTGGGTGTGTGAGTGACTATATGGGTATGTGGGTGGATTTGTGAGTGGCTGTTTGGGTGTGCAAGTGGGTGTGGGAGTGGCAGTGCAGGAGTGGCTTTGTGGGTCTGTGGGTGTGTGAGTGGCTGTATGTGCATGTGAGTGGGTGTGTGGATGGTTGAGTGGGTGTGTGAGTGGTTGTTGGGGTGTGTAAGTGAGTGTGACAGTGGGTATGTGAGTTAGTGTGTGAGTGGCTGTATGCGTTTGTGAGTGGATTTGCATGTTTTTTGTGGGTCTGTGAGAGGGTGTGTGAGTGGCCATATGGGAGTGTGAGTGAGTGGGTGAATGGTTCTGTGGCTGTGTAAGGGGTTGTGTGAGTGCCTGTGTAGGTCTGTGAGTGGGTGTGTAAGTGGTTTTGTGGGTGTGTGTGTGGGTGTGTTAGTGGCTGTATGTGTGTGTGAGTGGTTGTGTGGGTGTGTGAGTGGTTGTGTGGGTGTGTAAGTGGGTGTGAATAGGTGTATGGTTCTGTGAGTGGGTATATATATATATATATATATGTAAACACAACCCCTGCTCCCAAAGGAAAAGAGCACGCACACGAGGATTGCAGGAATAAGGCTTCTTTAATATAATGGGCCTCCCTCGACCCAGCTACCAGGAGAGACGCGTTTGAGCTGTAACGACAGCCTTTGTCAATCTGGTGAGCGCCATTTTTCTCATTCAATATATAGTGACAACTTAATAGATAAAGTAAAAATACTACATGCTGATTCAAAATGTTATACAATGCCTAATGCATAAAAATACATTGCAATATGTGCATCAATACAAAGAATCATGTGGTAACACTGTATTGCCTCTTAAACTTACAACATTGTAATCAAGGAGGTAAACTGCACCAATTATCGTTTTGTTGCCAATACAAGCTTGCTCCCATAATATACCTACAACACATTGCACATTAAACATGAAGTATAAAAAAACGTATTTCAATTGTTAAAACCACTTCTATTCATTAACTAAAATCATTAGCGCAAACCACCTCAAGTAGTACTAATATGTCAACTGGGCGGTTTCTATTTGTATCGTGGTGTAGACATGGATTGCCTTAACTAATTAGATATTTCTGCTTGCCTCACATTTGCTGAACACCATAGTTCTAATACCGTTGTGTTGAAATACGTAAAGTCCTCTATGACTCAGAAACAAAGTTAGGTAATCATGCCTGTTCTTCCAAGACGTAAACATGACTGCGCACACCACCTGTGTATAATTAACGTCACTTAAAGCACTCTTACTGCCACACCACTGTAGAAAAATCTCGAAGGACTATTAGTCCCATAATGCATCAGTGAAGCATCATCCGTTTTTACATAACCAGGTATGGCACGTAACGAACAAAATTACACAACATATCGTGCTGTACTGTTTAAACATAGACAAACTGTGAACGTCAAAGAAAAAGAAAAATGTCATTGTTATCTGAAATGCTCTAGGGAAAAATAAAACAACCACGAGTATATTCTGTTCTGCATGGAATGAGCTTACAGAAGCAGGTCCAAGGCATCCCGGTCCTCATCACCGTATGAATATCCAGCTGGGGAAATCTCCAACAAGTTCAACAGCCCAGTGTGAATCACCTCGCAGGGTCGGGGAGATCCTCGCTTAAAGATTGATAAGCACCGCAGTCCTCACCAAACAAAGCAAATACTTGTATTGGTGCCCAGTCACCAGACCTCCCTCGGCATGCTGAGTGAAGCTGTAGTGTGCATGGCGAAACTCCGTCCCCGCGCTGAAAATCGAATGATTTCCCCGCGCCGAGTCTCTGTCTCCCACACTGCCCACGCATCATATTACTCGTCTCGAGGCTTGATCTGGGGGAAAGTCGGTAAAGCACTACGATGCTGACTCCTCCAAGATGCGGTTATTCCGACTGCCCAAAACAGCTGGTGGTGCGTGGAGAACATCAACTGCCGATGTTCAGTAGTAATAAACACAACCCCTGCTCCCAAAGGAAAAGAGCACGCACATGAGGATTGCAGGAATACGGCTTCTTTAATATAATGGGCCTCCCTCGACCCAGCTACCAGGAGAGACGCGTTTCGGCTGTAACGACAGCCTTTGTCAATCTGGTGATCGCCATTTTTCTCATTCAATATATATATATCCATGCAACTAAGTAGAGCAGAGGCACTAAAGGAGAAACAAGGTGGGGCTAAGAACAGGATGATAAAACATTTCATATGATTATGAAATACAATAATCAACATAGACCCTTGCAAAAAATCATCCAAAAGAATTGGGCTATGGTACTCAGCGATCCGGTGATAGGACCCCTGCTTCCGCAGAGGGTGTCCATCACTTATAGCAAGGCTCCATCCACACGCGATAAGATAGTTAGAACTAGCCCTGAAATAATTGAAAGTGGGAGTTGGCTCAATATGAGAAAAGGTTTTTATAAGTGTAAAACATGCAAGGCATGCTGGCATGGCATTAATAAAAGTACATTCAAAACACCTTTTAGTGACAGAGAATTTAGGATCACCAAATTGTTGACCTGCAGAACGGAATACCCGGTCTACGTGCTGCTATGCCCATGTGGCTTGCAGTACGTTGGCAGCACGGTTTTGCAGGTGCATAAGCGCATCCTACAGCATTTGCGCGCCATTACCAACCAAGATAATACTTATCCTGTGGCGCGCCATTTTAAAGAGAAACACAAATCTAACAATGCAGACCTCAAATATTATGTATTGGATACAGTCCCCCCAAGTAGATGAGGTGGGGACAGAGTTAACAAACTAAGAAAGTTGGAAACTAGGTATATTCTACAACTAGATTGCAAACACCCATCGGGTCTTAATGCAACCGAGGATCTGCACACATGCTTGGGATAGATAGCACAATATCCAGAAGGAAGGTGTCAAATATAAAGTGAACTAGGTCTTTGTTTACAGAACTATGATGGCTATTTACAACAGGAATGTTTACACTTAGGCTAATAACTGCCAGATGTTACATACATGTATTTATAACCAATGATATTTATAGTATTTTACTTATATTTATTGGTATTATTTATTGGTTCATGTGGATAGGCACAGACATATTCATATATTTATATTTGGGTTTTTAATTATTTATTGATCTGAATATTTATATGTATGTACAGTTCAATTGCATTTTGCACAAAGCCCTGTGAATACAATCAAAAATATGCCTAAAGTATGTTACTTAATCAAAAGGATGGTTTTTATGCATATTTATGACCACGAGTGAGCATCTTGACTTTAATCAGATATGTAATCAAATATTTAATTTGAATTCTAGATACAAATGGAGCGGAATCAGGTTTTAATACCAATCAAGAATGAATCGATATTAGCACATTGCACTTTGCACTTTTTGCACGCATTAGATTTTACAGTACGATAACAATTATGATTTAAACAACGCTATGAGTCAATGCATTAGGAAATTGGAGATACAGGATTTATCCGCATATTGTGTACAGGGAACATACGATCTTGAATTTCGAATCATTAAGGTATTTTACCAGTTATGATGTATTGTGATAGCATGATTCTTAATACATTTCAATATATTTTAAATTGATGGAATCTGTTTTCAAGGATCGTAGCTCTATGCATTATAATCAATGACCAGGTGATGTGGGGGCATTACGCATAAAATGTTTACTATGTCTATTACCATGTGATATTATGATTGAGTACTGGTCACTTTAAATTATGCACCAACTCACCAAACCATGTCATGTGATCAAGGCTCAACTGAGCCGAAACGCGTAATGGCGACGGGAGAATAAACACGAATTGAAGCACTTACTTGGGTCCGTGTCCGTGTTTGTGGAGTGACTTTCACTATGCAGCGGAGTTCACGTAATATATATATATATATATAATAATCACCTACCGGCGGTCGCCAGTAGGTTGTTATAGTTAGGTCCTGGTTTCCATCTGAAGATTTTTATTTGTTTTGCCAATAACTTTGACATCACTTGACGAATCTTCACGAAATTTTCAAAAACGTACACTTAAGTGGACTCAGCTGCTTTGCTGAAATTTTTGGGATTATCCTTCAAGTGGGGGCCAAGAAAAAAAGGGGACCCCAAAATGTGTTTTCTCCATGCATTTACCCATATGGATCTTGAACACGACTACAGCCGAACCGCAGAACAGAATTTCATCACATTTCGCAGAAAGCTAGATACTGACCCACAAAGCTGTTTTTTTGTGATATGGTGTAAATTCATTCAGTAGTTTTAGAGATATTAAAGGCCAAAAAAATATAGATATTTAGGGACGCGGATCATTACAGTGGACTTGGGGATCTGCGTGCCAAAGTTGTGAATGGCTGGCCGCAACCTCATAGAAAAGTTGTGTCTGCCATTTTGTTTGTTGCATCGATTGGAGGGGGAGAAAATGAGAGCGCATACAACATAAGGGGTCAGGATACAGGTATCCTGACCCCATGGGACACAAAGAGGGGTCCATTAGGGACCCCTCGTGGGCAAAAAATTGGCCATGTTTTTTATTGTTTGTCCGATCCACAGATCCACACGCTAGTCTCACTGTGGCACCCTGTGTAAATTCTCAGATCAAGAAAAAATATCTGCAGATCCAGAATGAAAAAAAAACCACCCACTGCATCCAACCCAATGGCGGCCGTGCGCAGCTAATGTTTGGGTGGATGTGGCAGGGTTGGCCGCAGGGCTTGGGGATAGGCCAGGCCCGGCTGCCAAACATCCGCAGCAGCACTGTTTATATTATCGTGAATGCTAGAAAAAAACAGAAATTCACTGAAAAAAACCTAAGGTTACAGGGACGTTTTAGTTAGGTTCTGAATTTACCCGCAAAAAACCATAGAAATTCAGCAGTTATAGTTATACTTGTAGTTAAGCTTATCTGAAGAAACTATAACTCATGCCATTAAGTAACTTCAGGTAACGAGTCATAGTTTCTTAACATAAGTTTAACTATAAGTATAACTATAACTGCTGAATTTCTATGGCATTGTGCGAGTAAATTCAGAATTTAACCATAATGTCCCTGTAACCTTTGGTTTTTCCAGTGAATATATATAACTATATATTAATATATATATTATCTATTGGCAGTCGCCAGTAGGTGGTTATAGAGTTAAGACCATGTTTCCATAGGAAAAGTGTTTTTTGACTTGCCTATATCTTTGGTGCTGGTTGACGAATATTCATTAAATTTTTGGAAAAAAAGTCTGCCGGTGATTCTTGTTGCACATAGAAAGTTTTGGGGCGATCCATCAAGCGGGGGCCAAGAAAAAGGGGGGGGTCAAAAAAGTGCTTTTCCTATGTTCATTTCTATAGAGATTTTTAGACAAGACTACAGCTCGAACCACTGGACAGAAGTACACCAAATTTGGCAGAAAGATAGCTCTTGGTCCAGAAAGAACCCTTTTGTTATTTGGTGTAAGTCTGATCAGTAGTTTTCGAGGTTTCACAAAAAAACACATTTGTATGAATAGGGACGCGGATCCTCCGAGGACCCAACAGTCCCTGTGCTGAAATCTGATTGGCTGCCAACACTTCAACCAGGAAGTGTTGGCAGCCATCTTGGGACTCGGCTTCACCCGAGTCCCACAAAAAACATTTAAAAAAAATAAAAGGAGGCTGGGTAAGAATACCCTGAACCCCCTAACTGTGGTGCTGCGGTCTGCCTGTAACACCAACAGAGCCAAAGAGCCCTTTAAAAAAAAAAAATTGCAGTGGGAACAAAACAGAGCCGTAAATCTGTGGCAAAACTTTTTTTTTTTTTTTTTTAAAAACAAGCGCAGGCTCCCGCCCTTGTTTTTCATGAAGCACCCGGGTGGGCCAATTCCTAGGGGCATTTATAAAAAAAAGAGGAGGCCGCACAGCCCCATCTCCTAAGGCATTTAGAGCCCTGTTGACCACCTCCTCCCCAGAGCTTTCTTGGCATACTGGAGGGGGGCAAGGACCCCCTTTTATGGGCTCTCGAGCCCCAGGTACCACCAACCCCCAGAGCTTAATTTAAAATATTGGAGGGGGGCCATGTGGACTCCCCCTCCATGGGCTCTTTAGAGCCCCAGGGACCACCACCTCCCCGGGGCTTATCATAAATGTTTTGCAGGGGCCACGCAGACCCCCTGCACCCTGAGGACCACCCCCTCCCCGGGGAAGCAAGTAAAATACATGTGGGAAGGGGGCCCCGCGGACCACCATCTCCCCGGGTTCAGCCCATGAAAAGAGAAGGGGGGGCCACCCAGCCCCCCTCTTGGAACCAATAACGGTCCTAGGGACCTCCACCTCACAGAGCCGGCTTATTTTGCCTCTTGCTGCTCATTTCTGAACTCTATTTTGCCCCTTTCTGTTCGCTTCTGACCTTTATTCTGCCTCTTTCTGCTTGCTCTTGACCTTTATTCTGCCTCTCATTGCATGTTTCTGACCTCTATTTTGCCTCTTGCTACTCGTTTCTGACCTCTATTTTGCCTCTTTCTGCCCAATTTTTTTGCCTCTTTCTGCTCGCTTCTGACCTTTATTTTGCCTCTTTCTGCTGATTTCTGACCTTTTCTGCCTCTTGCTTCTGGTTTCTGACCTCTATTTTGCCTCTTTTTGCTCCCCTCTGACCTTTATTCTGCCTCTTTCTGCTCGTTTCGGACCTTTAGTCAGCATCTTTCTGCACGTGTCTGATCTTTATTCTGCGTCTTGCTGCTCGTTTCTGACCTCTATTTTGCCTCTTTCTGCTCGTTTCTTACCTTTATTCTGCCTCTCCATGCTCGTTTCTTACCATGATTCGGCCTCTTTCTGTTTGTTTCTGACATTTATCTGCCTCTTTCTGCTTGTTTCTCACCATTATTGTGCCTCTTTCTGCTAGTTCCTGACTTTTATTTTGCCTCTTTCTGCTTCTCACCTGTATTTTGCTTCTTCCTGCTCACTGTTGACATTTATTTAGCCTCTTTCTGCTCATTTCTCACCTTTATTTTGCCACTTGGTTCTGGTTTTTGACCCTTATTTTGCTTCTTTCTGCTCATTTCTCACCTTTATTTTGCCTCTTGCTGCTTGTCTCTGAACTTTATTCTCCCTATTTCTGCTTGTTTCTCACCTTTATTTTGCCTCTTTCTGCTCATTTCTGACCTTTATTCTGCCTCTTTCTCATCCTTTCTGACCTTTATTCTGCCTCTTTCTCATCCTTTCTGACCTTTATTCTGCCTCTTTCTGCTTGGGTTTTACCTTTATTCTGCCTCTTTCTGCTCGTTGCTGACCTTTTTTCTGCCTCGTTCTGCTCGTTTCTCACCTTTATTTTGCCTCTTTCTGCTAGTTCCTGACTTTTATTTTGCCTCTTTCTGCTTGTTTCTCACCTGTATTTTGCCTCTTTCTGCTCGTTGCTGACCTTTACTTTGCATCTTTCTGCTATTTTCTCACCTTTATTTTGCCACTTGGTTCTGTTTCTGACCTCTATTTTGCCTGTTTCTGCTTGTATCTCACCTTTATCTTGTCTCTTTCTGCTAATTTCTCACCTTGATTCTGCTTCTTTTAAGGTCCCTTCTGGCCTTTATTCTGCTTCTTTCTGCTCGTTTCTCACCTTTATTTTGCCTCTTTCTGCTAGTTACTGACTTTTATTTTGCCTCTTTCTGCTTGTTTCTCACCTGTATTTTGCCTCTTTCTGCCCGTTGCTGACCTTTATTTTGCCTCTTTCTGCTATTTTGAAAAAAAAATCTTTTTATTGGTGAACAATACAGTAGGCTTCACATATCATTCTGCAGTGGTATAATTAGGTCCTTACACATACATATTTGCCTTGGTGTCACAGAACTCCATATAGTACATGATCCATATGGATTATCAAGGCACTTTTATGGCCATACCATCCGATTTGCTTAGTGTACCCGTAATGTCCTTTCACTACGAGCAATCACCCTCCCGCCCCTCCTCCCTAACTCTTATCAATCAATCAATCAGGGAATTGTAAGCGCGCTACTCACCCTTGAGGGTCTCAAGGCGCTGGGGGGGGGGTCAGCAGTTCATTCAGCCGAAGAGCCAGGTCTTGAGAGTCTTCCTGAAGGTGTTCAGAGAGGGGGCATGTCTGATGTCGATCGGGAGCTCGTTCCAGGTCTTGGCTGCGATGTAGGAGAAGGATCTTCCCCCTGTTTTGGCTCTGTGGATGTGTGGTGTTTTGGCGAGGACGAGGTTGGCTGATCGGAGGTTTCTTTTGGGTACGTGGAGGGTGATTCTGTCGTTGAGGTATTGGGGTCCGGTGTTGTGTAGGCATTTGTAGGTGTGGGTGAGAATCTTGAAAGTGACTCTCTTCTCAACGGGGAGCCAGTGGAGCTTCCGTAGGTGTTAGCTGATGTGCTCGTGTCGAGGGATGCCGAGGACGAGTCTGGTGGCGGTGTTCTGTATCGTCTGGAGCTTGCGGAGTAGAGACTTGTTTATGCCGGCATAGAGGGCGTTTCCGTAGTCCAGCCTGCTGGTGATGAGTGAGTGGGTGACTGTCTTCCTTGACTCGGGGGGGATCCAGTTGAAAGTGTTACGGAGGGTGTTGAAGCAGCTGGAGGCGATGGCGTTGACCTGTTGGCTCATGGAGAGGGAGGAGTCGAGTACGATGCCGCGGTTTCTGGCATGGTCCATGGGGGATGGTGGGCTGCTGAGGGCGGTGGGCCACCAGGTGTCGTTCCAGGCTGATGGGGTGGCTCCGAGGACTAGGACTTCTGTCTTCTCAGAGTTGAGCTTTAGGCAGTTGTTGGTCATCCAGGCTGCAACGCCCTGCATTCCTTCCTGGAAGTTTAGTCTGGTGGTGGTGGGGTCCTTGGTAAGGGAGAGGATGAGCTGGGTGTCGTTAGCGTAGGATACAATGCTGAGGCCGTGTTGCCAGACGATGGCGGCGAGGGGGGCCATGTAGATGTTGAAGAGGGTTGGGCTGAGTGATGACCCTGTGCGACTCCGCAGTTGATTTCCGTGGGTTCGGAGAGGAAGGGCGGCAGTCTGATTCTTTGGCTTCTGCCGGTGAGGAATGATCGGATCCAGTCGAGGGCGGTCTCTTGTATGCCAGTGTCGTGTAGTCTGGCTAGGAGTGTGCGATGGGAGACGGTGTTGAATGCCACTGCTAGGTCGAGTAGGATCAGAGCTGCAGTGTGGCCTCGGTCGAGGAGGGTGCGGATGTCGTCTGTGGCGGCGAGTAGGGCGGTCTCTGTGCTGTGGTTTCTTCGGAATCCGGATTGAGACGGGTCGAGGACGGCGTTGTCTTCGGTGAACCTTGTCAGTTCTGAGTTGACGGTTTTCTCAGCGACTTTCGCCACAAAGGGGAGGAGCGAGATGGGCCCGTAGTTCTTGAGGTCTGTGGGATGAGCTGAGGGCTTCTTGATCAGGGGCCTAACTTCTGCACAGTCGTCGGGGAAGGTGCTGGTCTCGAAGGTGGTGTTGATGGTCCGTTGTAGTTCGGGTGGGATGGCGGTGGCGACTCTGTGGTAGATGTGTGGTGGGCAGGGGTCGGAGGGGGCCCCTGAGTGGATGCCTTTCATGGTCGAGGCGGTCTCTTCGGCTGTGATTGGTGTCCAGGAGGAGATGGTGGGCTGGCTGGTGTAGCCGGAAGGCGGGCTGGCTGCAGAGTCGGGCGTATGGTCGTTGAAGTTGTCATAGAGGTTTTTGATCTTCAGGTGGAAGTAGAAGCCGAGCTTGTTGCAGAGGTCTTGGGAGGAGGTGATGTCCGTGGCTTCGCTGCAGGGATTGGTGAATTCCTGGATGATGCTGAAGAGTTCCTTGTAGGTGCTGGAGCTGGCGAGGATTTTGTTGTGGATGAAGGTCCTTTTGGTAGTTCTGATGCGTTGGTGGTAGTCCGTCATGGGGTCCTTGTAGGTGGTGTAGTTTCCAGGGGTCTTGCTGTTTCTCCAATTCTTCTCCAGGCGTCTGCAGGTGCGTCTGGCTTTTTGGAGATCGGTGGTGAACCAGGCGGCTTTCCTATGGCGCTGTTTGTCAGGGTTGCATACCCGGGCAAGCTTGTCAGCGCAGTTGGAGATCCAAGTGTGGAATTTCCTGGCTGCGAGGTTGGCGTCGGTTGCCGCGGTGGGGTTGTCGTGGTTGAGGGTGGAGTTGAGTTGCTCGTCAGTGACTCTGCTCCAGTTCCTTCGCGGGGCAGGTTTGGGTGCCTTGGGTTTGTCGACGAGGAAGTGTACGCAGTGGTGGTTGTTCCATGGGGGTTGCGTGGTGTGGCTGAAGTGGACGCTGTTTCCTCCTGCGAAGATGGGGTTAAGGGAGTGTCCTGCCTTGTGGGTTGGCATGGTGACCAGTTGTTTTAGTCCGATGTTGGCGAGGTTGTCACGGAGGGTGGTGGAGATGGGGTTGCTGGGGTTGTCGAGGTGGAAGTTCAGGTCTCTGATGAGTATGTAGTCCATCACGGCGATGGTGTGGGGTGCGATGAGGTCGGTGATGGTGTCGGCGAAGGGGGCCGGGGGGTCTGTAGGCGAGGTTCTATAAGTCCTATAAGTTCTCCAATTGCCCCACACTCTCTCCCAGTTCTTGGGTCATCCTCTAGCTGTGTAGATCACTTGTTCCGCCCTCTGGCACCAATCTAGGTCAGCTTTCCAATCCTCAACTGCTGGGGAGGTCACAGCCCCCCATGCCCTTGCGATATTTCGTTTTGCAACTCCCACCGCCAATCTTAGCCACATTTCTTTTGACTTAGGCCAATCTTGGTCCCCTTTTATTCCAAGTAGTAGCCATCCAGGTTCCACCGGGACCTACACCTCCGCCACCCTTGCCATTAGTGAGGTAACCGGGGCCAGTAGAGTTGGATCTGCCGGCAGTCCCACAGGATGTGATAGACTGAACCCTTCCCTCCCACAGCCCCTTCTACATAGTGGGGAATTTGGTTTGTGCATAGTAAGATCAATGAAGAATCATAAGTTGGACCAATCAAAATCTCACTCTGACGGAGATCTCCCGAGGGGCCTGGAGGGCCTCCGTCCAATCTTCGTTGTGCAGCGTTTTGCCCAGATCTTCCTCCCATACCTGTCTAAGGGGACCAAGTAGGTCAGGGAAATTGTTGATTAGCTTCTTGTAGATTAGTGATACTCCCTTCTTTGACAGTGCCTCTGTTAGTAAATGGTCCTCTAGTGGCGAGGAGTCAGGCAGTTGTTCCCCCATTGGCAAACAACAGTGCAATGCATGCCTCAACTCGATGTGCCGGAATCGCTCCGATTCAGCTAAGTCAAATTCTTTTTGCAGGTCATGAAACAGTATGTAAGACTGGTTTCTCCAGATGTCGCCCAGGTGCTCTATGCCAATAAGTCTCCATTTTTGGAATCCACCTAGCCCTGCTACCTCTGGTAGGAGTGCACTGCACCACAGCGGAGTCTGGGTCATCAGTTTACCCCTCCAGCCCAGAAATTTGGTGGCCTTATGCCATGTGTGTACTACTACTTGTGTGTGTTGTGGCCTATCGTCTCTGGTCATCTTACAATATAGTAGTCTCTCCAACCCTCCCAGGACCATGCACCCTCT
Organism: Calotriton arnoldi; assembly: GCA_963921515.1. Lineage (NCBI taxonomy): Eukaryota > Metazoa > Chordata > Amphibia > Caudata > Salamandridae > Calotriton > Calotriton arnoldi. Next base: position 142,245 of record CAWUFW010005491.1, read on the forward strand.
ATCTTAATATTGCCTGGTCCTTTCTCTGAATCTCTATTATCTAAATATACGCCAGCTCTTCTCCTGGTAGGTGCCCTCCCTTTCCGCATACAGCGCCAAGATACTCCTTGGAGTGAACGTTGCGCTATATAAAAAACTCATTCATTCATTCATTCATTCATCTACCCTGTACGCTGGGTCCTGGTGGTCCGCAAACACCCCCTTGTTGATTATCAGCAGTTGAAAGGCCCAGTAATATTTTTTAACATCGGGGACTGCCAGTCCTCTGTCGTATACTCCTTTTTTGCAGCTAGGCCAGTGCAATTCTTTAAGCCTCCCCTTTCCACAGCAGTTTGCGGACTGCCTGGTCAATTCCTGTGAAAACTGCTGGTGGGATCTTGTAGGGTGTATTCTGCATTACATAAAGCAGTCTCGGGAGGATAATCGTCTTATAGAGGGCGGCTCTGCCTGCTAATGTCAATCGCAAAGATTCCCAGTGCTTCACATCTGCTTTTAAGCCGTTTGAGTTGCGGGTCGAGGTTTTGCCTAAGAAATTCATGTGGGTCTCGCGTTACATATATTCCTAGGTATCTGAACCCGTTTGAGCTCAACGGGGCCAAGCAGTCACATGGCAAGTGAGGGGCTTCTCACTGATTTGGTCCAGTTGATTGTATAGCCCGAATGTTCCCCAAATATTCAAAAGATTTGGATTACTCTAATTATGGAATTCTGGGATCGAACAACATTTAGCAGCACATCGTCAGCATACAGGGAAATTCTTTCTTCCCATCCTCCTGCTGTGAGTATACCCCTGATTAGAGGATCGCGGCGTATCCATGCTGCTAGGGGTTCAAGGGCCAGGGCGAACTGCATAGGAGACAGTGGTCAGCCCTGTCGGGGGCTTCTATGAATCTCAAAGCTGCGCGAGACTGTCCCATTCATCCTGACCCTAGCCATAGGGGCCGTGTACAGGAGTTTGTCCCAGGTTCTCAATTTGGGGCCAAACCCAAATCTTTCCAGGACTGCAAACATATAGTTTCACTCCATTGAGTCAAACGACATTCTCACGTCTAAAGCCATTGCTACCGTTTGTATATCTCTGCAGGATTTGGTTAAGTGGAGTACCCCATATAGGTGCCTCAGATAGAGCCGCATGCAACTTGCAGGGAATAAATCCTGACTCGTCGGGGTATATTATCGAGGGGAGAACCTCCCTCTTTCTGCTATTTCCTCGCCTTTATTTTGCCACTTGTTTCTGTTTCTGACCTCTATTTTACCTCGTTCTGCTCGTTTCTCTCCTTTATTTTGCCTCTTTCTGCTCATTTCATACCTTTATTTTGCCTCTTACTGCTCATCTTTGAACTTTATTCTGCCTCTTTCTGCTCGTTTCTCACCTTTTTTGCATCTTTCTGTTCATTTTTCACCTTTTAATCTGCCTCTTTCTGCTCCTTTCTGGCATTTATTCTGACTCTTTCTGCTCTTTTCTGACCTTCAACCTGCCTCTTTCTACTCATATAGGTATATAGGTGCCTCAGATAGAGCTGCATGCTCCTGCAGGGAATAAATCCTGACTGGTCGGGGTATATTATCGAGGGGAGAACCTCCCTCTTTCTGCTATTTCCTCGCCTTTATTTTGCCACTTGTTTTTATTTCTGATCTCTATTTTGCCTCGTTCTGCTCATTTCTCTCCTTTATTTTGCCTCTTTCTGCTCATTTCATACCTTTATTTTGCCTCTTGCTGCTCATCTTTGAACTTTATTCTGCCTCTTTCTGCTCGTTTCTCACCTTTTTGGCATCTTTCTGTTCATTTTTCACCTTTTAATCTGCCTCTTTCTGCTCCTTTCTGGCCTTTATTCTGACTCTTTCTGCTCTTTTCTGACCTTCAACCTGCCTCTTTCTACTCATTTATCACCCCCTCATTGCTGATCATTATTTTGCCTTTCTGCTCATTTTTCACCTTTGTTTTGCCTCTTTCTGCTCATTTATCATCTTTAGTTTGCCTCTTTCTGCTCGTTGCTGACCTTTATTCTGCCTCTTACTGCTCATTTCTCACCTTTATTTTGCCTCTCTCTGCTCATTGCTGACCTTTATTTTGCCTCTTTCTGCTCGTTGCAGACCTTTATTTTGCCACTTTCCGCTCCTTTTTGACCTTTATTCTGCCTCTTTCTGCTCTTTTCTCCAGGACTGCGGGAGAGCCTGAAGGCCCCAGTGGTTCCAGCCGGCTCCCTGCATCCTGTGGGAGCCGGCATTGCTGCTGCGTGAAGGGAGCTGCTGGAAAGGCAGCTCCCTCCATGCAGAAGCAATCATTTCATCTCTTTCCCTGCCCGCATGTCTGCAGGAAGGAAAAGAGAAGAAATTCCGCTTACAACAGGCGGGAGCACTTTGACAGTTCCTGCCCTGCTGTGAGCTCCCGCCAAGCTAAAGCAAACAGCTATGTCCTGTGGGTGGGCACCCCGGGACATAGAAGGAGCCAGATCTAAGGGGTGGCGGTCCCCAGGGCCATGTATAGCTCCAGGAGGGGGACCCGCAGCACCCTTCTTTGATTTTAAAGGGCCTGTATTTGGGAAGGGGTGGTCCCCGGGGCGAGAACGGCCCAAGAGGGGGGCCGCGCAGCCCCCTCCTTCTAAAAAAAAACAACACAGGGAAGTGGTGGACCCCGGGACGCCTGGGGTCCACGAGTCCACCCCATTCCTTTGTCTTTAGCCACAGGGAGGTGCTGGTCCCTGGAGCTAGGGGTGGTCCGAGCGCCACCGTGTGATTAAAATTAAGCCCCGAGGAGGTGGTGGTCCCTGGGGCATAATTAAGCCTAAGGAGGGGGCCTCAGGCACCCCCTCCTCTTTTTTAAAGAAAGCATGCATGCCCACAGGACCTGGTCCACCCGTGGGCTATTATGTAAACAAGCACGGGAAGACAAAGCTTGTTTTTTAAGAATTTTTACCGCAGATTCACGGCTCCATCATGTTCCAGTGGCAAAAAAAATTTGCTTTTTGGCTCTGTCATGGCTACAAGGGGACCCCAGGGCCACAGTTAGGTGGTCACGGTATTCCTACCCTGCACCCTTTTCTTCTTTTTGAAGTATTTTGTGGGATTCTGCTGAAGCAGAGTCCCAAGATGGCTGCCAGCACTTCCTAGTTAGCAGCTAATCAGATTTGAGCACTGGGACTGCCGGATCCTCGGAGCATCCGCGTCCCTATATATTCAAATTTTGATTTCTTTTATTATCTCAAAAACTGCTGAGCAGATTTACATCAATTCACCAAAAACGACATTTTCTGAACCAACAGCTATCATTCTTGTCTGAAATACCTATGGAAATTTGCATGGGGAAAACACGTTTTGGGACAACACCCTTTCTCAGCCCCTGCTTGACGTATCACCCCGAAACTTTCAAGACAGCAGCTAAAGTGAGCATCATACTAGTTTTTAAAATTTCGAGACATAACAATTCCCCTGGCTTCATCCAATTCAAGAAAGTTAACCTATAAACACGTTAACTCACTGACAAAAATGGCACAATTTTAAATCAAACTCTTTGGATGGAGAAAATCTTTTATTCAAGACCTGGACTTCAAATATGCAGTTCAATTCCTCACTGTAGGGGGCGGAGCTTGCTCGCGACCAAGATGGCCGCTTGAGCCTTTAGCTCCGTAATATCGTCACCCGATCCGGCATCTATCCGGCAGTATCTCGACAGTATAACTGTGGGGCAGCCAAGCCTGTGTCATCGGCACGCACGGGGAGTGCGGCGGCTGGCTTTGCGGTCATTTTCTCTGCGGGATCGGCGGAGCTGCGAGCGTCTAAGGCTCCTCACGCTGCGGGCCCAGAAGCATCAGGCTCGCGTGATCCAGATCGGCGCAGGCAGGCTGCCTGTGCGGGCGGCGGTGCAGGGGCAGCGAACAGTGTAGCGGAGGCCTGGGGAGTCAGTCGCGCCTACTGTTTGGCGGTGCTTGGTGCCCCCTGGAGAGTGCTGGATGCGGGCGCCGCATCGTGGGAAGGCCAGCTGCGGTGTGGTGACAAGGTACGGCGCAGCATGCCCCGGCGTTGCAACGAGGACATAGGCAGTGCAGTCTGGCGGCGGCCATGGCAGCGGAGAGGCTTCCTGACTCGGAGCAGGTGGAGTGGCAGTGAGGAGCGACACGGAATTGGAGCGACGCTTAGCCTGGGGGCCCTGGGGGAAGATTCCGGTGTGGTGGTCCCGCTAGCCAGGGGTCGCGCTGTGTGGCCCAGATAATAGCTGCAACTGGAGCGGTGGGAACGTATTGCTCCCCAGCGGAGGGGTAAGGAGCCTGTGGGCTGATCTCAGGAAGTGTGTGGCACGTCTCAGCGACCTGTGGGGGTACGGTGCGGGGTGGCTCCCCAGCTCCCCTGCCCTTAGCGAGAGAGTGCAGGTTGCGGCCTACCGGAGGACTGACGTATTGGGGGCGTGCAGAGGCGCCGGGGACCCCCTTTCGGCTGAGTGATCGAAGTGCCCCGAATGGGGGGGCGACTGGTCTCCCTTTAACGTGGGTTGGAGTTGAGTTTGTGGCGGACACTCCCCGTGGGGGGATATAAATTGCGGTGAGCGGCGCCCTCGGCGCTCCGTGGTGGTTCCTGCGGCTGCAGATATCGGTGGGGAGGAGTAACCCTTGGCTGGCGGACACCGATCACTGCGACGATGGGCAAGGTGGACAAAGCACAGCCCAAACTATCATTTGCCCAGAAGCGGTCGAGATCCCAGGATGCCACGGCAAGAGGGCCTACGGAGGAGACGGCGCCTGCGGTCGATGGTCCACACTCAGATATCCGCGAACTACTCCTGACCATGGAAAAGAACTTGCAGGGCAGCATTGTGGCACTGGGGACAAAAATGGATGCGCTATCCTACAGAATGGATAGAATGGCGGAGCGAGTAGATAAGCATGCAGAGCGGCTGGACATGTCAGAACGGAGGATTACTGAGGTGGAGGAGGCGCACACTACACTAGACACAGAGCATAAACAACTTGGGCGAGTAATGCGCGTCCTTCAAGACAAAACGGAAGACTTGGAGGCGCGTTCTCGTCGTTGCAATCTCAGGATTATTGGCCTTCCGGAGTCCACCCAGGTGGGAAACATGGAACAATTCACCGAGAAGCTGCTGGTGGCGCTGCTAGGTGAGGAGGTTTTCTCCCCTATGTTTGTGGTGGAAAGGGCGCATCGCTCCCTGGGGCCTCACCCGCCCCCGGGGGCACCGCCGTGACCGATAATTACAAAACTACTTAATTATCGGGACAGAGATGCTGCCCTGCGGGTGGCCAGGGAAAAGAAATCCTTGACATTTGAAGGATCCACGATATCTCTCTTCCCAGATTTCACTATACGAGTCCAGGAGGCTCGCCGGCAGTTTGTTCCGATGAAAAAGCAGCTTCGTGACCTGGGAATAGACTATGCCATGCTCTACCCAGCTAAACTGCGGGTCAATCGACAGGGTCGTTCACACATCTTTATAGATCCAAAAGCCCTACAGAAGGCCCTGAAGGATTGGACGAAAGTGCGGCATCAAAGTTCGGAGCGGCACCTGCTGGATGAGGCAGCGGGGGGAACCCTGGACGAACAGGACTGAGCAGAGTGAGCAGTTGCTGGACACGGTGTGAGGGTGTGCTCCCATGAAACTGAGGGGATGGGTGGGTTCCTGGGGGGGGGCCTTAGTCCCCGCTGTGCTAGCATAGCGGTGGGCATCTAGTATGAGGGCTGCATAGGATACGCATAGGGCTTTATCCGGGGCTGTTTTTTTTAGTATTGTAGGGGGGTGGGGAGCACCCCACTAAGATGATTATGGTTAACTGACAGTGGGGAGTGCGGGCGTTGCTGGGGGGGCCGCCGAGAGTGGCTAAAATAGGGGCGCAGAGAGATTGCTTGCTGGTGATGGTGGCGAGGCTGGGGGATCCACTGACTGAGGCCCGGAGTGGGAGTTTGCTGCACACAGATAGATATCTTCTAGACGCTCGGGCTAACGAAGTGAGATGCTGTAAGTACGAATGGGACGATTTGCGGGGTGTGAGGTGGTTACATGCTACTGCCGCTATTCACAGCAGATGAGTGACCTCTGCCCACGCGTGAAACACACAGGGGTGATGTTTGTTGATTTGGGGTGGGGTGGGGGGGGGGGGGTGTAGATTGGGAATCCTTAGGGATATCGTGCGGCCAAGTTGGGGGTGGTCTGGCGTGGGTGGGGGGTGGCAGGGGGGAGGGTGGATTGTTTTTTTGGTTTATGTTGGTTTCTATGTGGCGGGCGCGCTGTATATTTGAAGCACTGGTCGGTATGCAACAAGGATCTAGATACACGCAATGATGGTACTGGGTGAGGGACCTAATCGCAGGACACTGGACTCCATCCGCGCACTGACGTGGAACGTGAGGGGGCTCAACGACCACCGTAAAGTGCGAAAAGTATTGAATTATCTCAACAGGCAGACTGTCGATGTGGCCCTTATACAGGAAACGCACCTCCCATTGGATAGCGCTATGTTGAGATGCAGAGGGTTGCAGGGCAATATTAATGTCTCAGGCTTTACGACGCACGCCCGAGGGGTGTTGACTTGGGTTAACCCTAGGTCTGACTTCACGCTGGCACAGTTGGACTCGGACAAGGAAGGCCGCTTTGTGATTTCCAGGTGTCAGGGTAGGGGCATTGACCTTATTTTAGTGAACGTTTATGGTCCTAATTATGACTGCCCGGAATTTTACGCGATGTTGTCAAACACAGTGAACAGATACCCTGATGCGAGTTACCTCTGGGGAGGCGACTTCAACCTAGTGCGGGACCCGGGCTTGGACAGGTCGGGGGGCATGATCAGGAAGCCATCAGCAGCGGCTAGAGCGCTGGAGAGCGCTATGACATGTTTGTCGCTTAGTGATATATGGAGACAGCTCCACCCGGGAAGAGGGGGTTACACACATTATTCTGCTGGCTCATCTCCTTGTCGCTCCTGCCGCAAATTCGGGGGTGCTCGATACTTCCGCGCACTTTATCTGATCACTCGCCACTGTTGCTGGAGGTGGCGACGCCCACGAGGGTTATCCCGCCGTTTACGTGGCTGTTCCCCCCCTTTTCGCTACTGAACCCTCTTTTTAAAGAGGAGCTAGCGGAGGTGATCGACACCTTTTTCAATATCAATGTGGGATCGGTGGATAGCTTTCAGACGGTCTGGGAGGCATTTAAAGTATACATTCGGTGGGTGGCTATGGCTAAGCACTCGGGGATACTCCGCTCAATTCGGAAGAGGCTGGCAGACTTGGAAAAGAGGTTGCAAGGCTTAGAACAAAAGTTATTAGCGGACGGGAATGAGGCGCTAACGGGTGAAATTAAAGTCGTGCTGGGGGAATATCAGGAAGAGGCAGACCGTGAAATTAAGCATCTAGGTAAATATGCCACAGCTCGGGTTTATGGAGAAGGGGACAGACCTGGCTCAGTACTGGCTAGGATGATGAAGGCCAAGCGTAGCAAAACTATGATACCGGAACTGAAGTCTGCAGAGGGAGTGACGTTAACTGTGGAGTCCGACATAGCGGACAGGTTCCAACAATACTATTCGGACCTCTATACTGCCCGATCTACGGGCCTGGAGGATGACATCTTGGACTACCTAGTGCATATCAAACTACCGTTCCTTACAAACGAGCATAGGGAGTTCCTTATGAGACCAATAGAACGGGACGAACTTTTGCTTGCCTTGTCGGGGATGAAAGCTGCAAGTGCACCTGGGGCGGATGGCTTGACAGTGAGCTTTTATAAAGCATATGTAGACTTATTGCTTCCGTACCTCATGGCACTCTTTGACGATATGTGCGTATCGGGAACTATGCCGCAGACAATGAGGGAAGCGATTATAGTCGCCATCCCTAAACCGGGAAAATCCGCAGATGAGTGTGGGTCATACCGACCGCTCTCGCTGCTCAACGTGGACACCAAGTTATTCGCTAAGATACTAGCAAACCGCTTAGCCCCATTGGCTTCAATATTGGTGGCACCCGAGCAGGCGGGATTTGTCCCGGACAGAAACCTTACATATAATCTTCGCACGGTGTTTGGTGCCATACAGCATATTAATCAGAACATCAAGGCGGTTGCGGTCTTCCTAGACATGGAGAAGGCCTTCGACTCCGTTGAGTGACCCTTCATGCGGCAGGTGCTGTCTAGGATGGGATTGGGACCAGTTTTCCTCCAAATGCTTGGGGTATTGTATAGCGCTCCTCAGGCGAGAGTACGAGTGGGTAACCTGGTTACGGACGCTATTGCCATCTCCAGGGGTACGAGGCAGGGTTGCCTATTGTCCCCTCTCCTGTACGCACTGATCGCTGAACCCCTGGCGTGTGCCTTAAGAGAGTATCATAGTGGTAGGGGCATACGATTTCCTACGTATGAACTAGTGGTGTCCACCTACGCGGATGATACGCTTTTGTATGTACGTGATCCGGAAAACAATCTCTCCCCTGTACTTCGAGAGGTGGTGCATTTTGGAGCCTTGTCGGGATTAAGGGTCAATTGGTCTAAGACGACGATGTTTCCGCTCACCCCGGGCACGACCCGATTTGAGGGGGACTACCCAATAATATGGTCCACGGATGCGGTTCGTTACCTGGGCATCCAACTCCACTCGGACTCGGAGATTGTGTTCCTTGCAAATTACGGCGTGGCAGTGGCCAAACTTGAGGAGGATGTAGAGGCTTGGATTAAGCTGCCGCTGTCTCTGCTTGGCCGGATCTCTATTATGAAGATGGTGGTACTGCCCCGCTTCTTATTCCTCTTTACAAATATTCCTATTGTGCTCCCGAGCTCTTTCTTTCACAGACTTAATAAATCTTTGACAAAACTGGCCTGGGCGGGAAAACAGGCGCGGGTGAAATGGCAGATTCTTACTCTACCGTATCACATGGGGGGTCTGGGTGCACCTGATTTGAATTTATATTATAGAGCGGCGCAAAGCGCGCTTGCATATCACTGGATGCACGGCTCACCAGATATTCCGTTTCTCCGTATGGAGAAGTTGTTTGCAGCTCCGCTCCCACTTCCGTCCATGCTCTTTGAGCCCAGGGATCGCACCACTGGGATATTGGATTCCATTAATTCGATACGCCACGCATGGCACCATCTATTGCGTGCGGGGGCCCTGCTGTATTCCCCGACTATGCCAATCGAGTGGACCCGATGGTTGCCACCGTGCAGGGACAGGGGGTGACACAGGTATTGCACACGTTGAATCTCATAACGGAGGGAGACTTATTTCAGGACGGGGTAGTAAAAACTTGGGAATCAGTGGAGGACTCAGTGGAGGCGGGCACCTTCCTCCAAAGATTTCACTTTCACAGGGTGCGTAGGGCCCTGCGTGGCATACTAGGTGATGATCTACAGGAACCCCCTGAGGTGCCGGAGTTGTCCTATGTCATCAGCGCTACGTCGCCGCGTAAATCGGTCTCACACATTTATAGGTTGGCTATGTCTCAGCGAGCGTTCCAGTACACCAAGGCTAGACTTGCATGGCAGCGGGATTTGCACTGCAACATAGATGATGCTATGTGGACATATTGCTGCACGAATACAAAACGCATATCCCTACACGGCAGGCATAGACTGGTACATTTTAAGTTTGTGAATAGGGTGTATTACACCCCTGAGAGATTACATCGATATGGCCTGAGGGACAATTCTGACTGTGACCGATGCCACGCCCCAACTGCAGATTTTATACATCTGGCTTGGTATTGTCCAGTAATACAGAAATTCTGGGGCTTAGTTTTCTTGGAGCTAGGTGCAATTACCGATACAGAGCTCACCCCAGACCCCGCTATGGCACTTTTAGGATACTCTAAGTTGCTGCCACAGGCGATCCGTAGATTGGTGGATATGGGTCTACTGATAGCAAGGAGGAGGGTTGCAATGCGCTGGCTGAAGGGTCCTGCACCGACAATGTCCCAGTGGTCTCACGATATGCTTTACTGCTGCACACAGACTGAGAATTACAGGGAATTGCTTCCCCCACGCAGCAGACCAAAGAACTTCTGGGGCCTTTACACAACATATTTGCTTCTTAGGAAAGCAGGGTCGACCGAGGGGGGTACTGTAGAAATCAGAGCCCGCGCTGGCACCTCTGTAATTTAAAGGCCTGATTTAAGTGTAAGTTCAGCTAGAATTTCTGGACGGCGTTGCTGAGAGGATGTAATGGGACTGGCGTTGCTGCTGACCATTGCCGATGGAAATATTTTAATTTGTTGTATCACTCATGTGGGATCCGTAAAGCTTTCGACTTAAGAAGATATGTCGTGATAAAGCTGACCGTCTGGGTTTATAGTTTGAAGGTTTTTTGTTTTTTTTGCAACAATGTGCATTATAATTTAGGGGAAAGTTATGACACATGTATTCTTAAGCTCCTGGAGGTTGTGGACCCGATGGGGGACTGGCTTATTTGCAGATCGTACTGTGTAGTATTGTATAGCCGCCGGCCCCAGGGTTGTAGGCGAACAGCTGTGCCTAACAGTGACTTTTATTTTTCAATAAAACTTTACAAAAAAAAAAAAAAAAATCCTCACTGTAGCAAATTGGCCTTTTTCTTCATGTGCACCCCATTTTTTTTTTTTTTACCTTTTTGTACCATATATCTGCTGCTACTAGGACTCTGTGCCCTTGACACTGCTAATTAGTGCCACAGTGTATGTGTGCTTTGGCCCAAAAATGGTATTGGTAAAATTGGTTTCACCCAATTGGTCTGTTTGACTGTCCTGTATGGCCATAGTAAATAGTGCAAAGAAGCCCATCTTCAGGGTGCAAGTTAAACGTCATATGTGGAGTACAGATTTTAATTACACCACCCACATACAGGACAAATATATATGAATGTCAGGAGCACTGCAGTAGTTTAAATGTACTGAGTTGGCACATGGCAAAAGTGTCTTTGCCATAAAGGAAAAGCTTATTTTTAAATATTCATAAGTAACCCATAACATGTGCCCTTTAAGCCCACAAGGCTGGTGCTAATATATAAAAGTAGAGCATATTACATTTTAGGGTTAGTATACTATAATAGTGAAATAAAAACACTTTTTCAAGCGTGTAGGCTGTGCTAGTCTTTTCCCTGAACAGGCCTAGATGGAATTAAAATCTGTATTTATGATCTCCACCTGGGAGAATGCTAGAAAATTGCTTACAACATATTTCTTAGTTCATTTTCCAAGTCTGATTTAATGGTGAGTTAAGTTTATGATAACTTACATGGAGAAGTAAATTTATAAACATACACTTTCTGCTGTCTGGGCCACAACTGGCATAAAGCCAGTTTAGCCACCTCAGAACTGCAGTTTTACATTAAACCAGAGTGGTAATGCTGCAAAAGGAGGTGGGAGACTGCAGGAAAAGCAGGCTGGGTGGCAGAGGTTTTCCAATCTCTGGCTAGTGCACAGGCTATATCTTGCACCTCAACCACCACCTCCTCAGTCTATTCCTGGGCTTGAGAATACTCCTGAATCCTGCTGGCATCCAGGGACTGGATCTGCTCTCTGAGGGTCAAGTGTTTTGCCTTTTGTTTGCCTGCCTTGGGTATAATAAACGTGTTAGAACTGGGGGTCTCTAGTTGGCAGAGGCATGTACCTTTGTCCAAGTAGGGACCCTTGCTTCTAGTCAGGGTAAGAGGGATACACACTCTAGATAACCCCTGCTCACCTCCTTGGTATCTTGGCAGAGCAGTCAGGCTTATCCCAGAGGCAATGTGTAAAGTATTTGTGCTCAAAACACACAGTAACACAGTGAGAACACCACAAATGGACACCACACCAGTTTAGAAAAATAAAGTATCTTTATCTAAACTCAAAAAGACCAAAAATGACAAAAATCCACCATACATGTATTAAAATAGCACATAAAAACAGTTATTTCTAAAATAATGCTTGTGGAAAACAAATAGCTCCACATGGGGATATTATGTTGTCGTGACAGCAATAAATCCAAAGTACGGTGCTGACTGAGAGATGCGCGGCATCGAGCAAGGAGTCACACAGACCCCCAAACAAACGGTACCTTGGAAAATGAAGTCTATGATGATTCACAACGTCATGGAGGTGAGGCGTCTGTGCCAAAGTCGAGGCCGGCTCCCTGGCGGCCACAGGGGAGGTGATGCGTCATGTCAGCGAGGAGGCGACGTGCCGAATCCAGGACAGGGGAAGTCGGTTGCTTCGGCCCTGAGGCATCTGTTTCGGTGAGGCGTTGCGAAGTCGACGAATTCGTGGAGTCACCCTCTGCGGTTTTTGGCACCGCAATAACTGGATGCAGGCACTGGCGGTGACAGAGTCGGTGTCGTGTGAGAACTGGCATCGGGAAGGCTGATAACTGCAGGTGTCGGCAGGCATCGAAGGGCATATGAGCTGCGATGCAGGCCGGGTGGTACGTCGTGCACTTCACCAGCAGAGCCCCTGCCTCGGTGCAGGTCGCAGAAATACGGCAGCAGCGCTGATGGCGTCAGAGATGGTTTTTCTTGCTTCTTATAGGTTTTTTCCAGCTCCCAACAGCAGGAACAACCTTCCGAGGCCTAAAACTGGAACAGGCACCTCCTGGCAGGTCAGAACCCTCAGCAATAGAGTTATGGGGAGCTGGGGGTAAAGTCTTTGTGTCCATGAGACTTCAGAACAGGAAGGCAACACACAAAGCCCCTTGGAGATTCTTCTTCAAGCAGGTTTCTCAGCAAAGTTCCAGTCTTTGTCCTTTCCTTGGCAGAAGCAGCAACTGAAGGCCAACCCCACACAACAGTGGGGCAGTACTCCTCCTCACAGATCTCCAGCTCTTCTCCTTGGCAAAGGTTCCTCTTGAGTCCACAAGTGATCTAAAGTTCTGGGGTTTAAGGTCCACTACTTATACCCCATTTTGTCCTTGTTCTTCCGTGTGCCAAAGTATCTCCCACGCTATCCTATGGGACAGATAGCCTTTCAATAGTGAAAAAATAAATTGGCTGTATTTCACTAGCAGGACATGTCACACGCCAGTACATGTCCTACATTTCACATACACTGCACTCTGCCCATGGGGGTACCTTACGCCTACCTGAGGGGTGTCTTACACGTAAGATAAGGGAAGGTTGGGGCCTGGCAAGTGGGTGCACTTGCCAGGTGAACACGGCAGCTCAAAACTGCATGCAGACACTGCAGTGGCAGGTCTGAGAAACCGTTACCGGGCTACTCATGTGGGTGGCACAATTAGTGCTGCAAGCCCACTAGTAGCATTTGATTTACAGGCCCTGGCACACTCAGTGCACTTTAATAGGGGCTTACCAGTAATTCAAATATGCTAATCAGGGATAGCCAATCATAATAGCAATTTACATAGGGAGCACTTGCACTTTGACACTGATCAACAGTGGCAAAGTGCCCAAAGCATCTAAACCAGCAAAAACAAAATTCAGTACAGCATCAAAAATACGGGAGGTAGAGGCAAAAAGTCAGGGGAAACCACGCCAAAGATGCCAAGTCTAACAAAAGGGTACACTCATGATCCAAGATGACAAGGTATCTAACGTCGAGGGACCCTCATCAGCCACTGCCTTGGACCTCGCCTCAATGGAAGATTTTGACTTCCATTTCACTGACTAAGTTCGAAGGTAAACACTTTGATAGGGACAACTCGCTTGGCATATCCAAACTTTAATTTAAAAAAAATCTAGACCTTCTACTGACAGCAGCAGTGAAAATGGTCCTTGCCAATTGGAAAGACACAAGCAAGACATCTTACAAAGGCTGGATCAACTGGATCACCCATCTCAGAGGCGCGGACAACATTGCACTTCAGAACTCTCCCTGGAAACCAGCATCCAGAAGGATGTGGAACTCTCTCGACACGTACCTAGACTCTTACGAACCTCCATGAATATAAGACATACCGGCAATACACAACCTGGTACCCCCGAGGGTCGCACCACCGAGACAATTGTACTTAACTGGTTTCAACCAATGTCGCCTCCCCTGAGCCGCCGCAAGGGGGGAGGCCTACCAACACCGGTCTGCATGTGTGCCAACATCTCCGCAGAATGTCAGATGTAACTGATAAGAAATGTAACTCTCCTTGCCTGTCTCCTATCTCCTCTTTCCCCTTTCTTCTGCCTTTTTCTGTCTGCCTTTCTTTCCTTTTCTCTAATTATCGATTTGGGGGGTTAGCTAAACAAACGTGACACAATGTCTCAGGACACTGATGTATAAACCGCACCTGGGACAACCTATGCTAACCCTGTAACAGAATTGCTAATGTGTTTCTTGTATAAAAATAAATAAAAACATGTTGAAATAAAAAAAAATCATATCTCTGGGTCCACTTAACCTATTTAAATTAACTTAGAGTTTTTGTCCATTAATGCTTTATTTATGTTTCTTAATTGGTTTGGGAATGTCATTGTGTTGTGTTGTTTACTTTAGAATTGTTAGTACAGTTTTGAATGTAACACGCACATCTCTGGGTATTGCCTGCTGCTTGTGCCATAGCTGTTAGGGACTGAGCAAACATTCTTTCAGAATTGTGTTTTGACCTAACCAGGGTGGATTTAATAAGCTGGTATAGGTACTCCCTCCCAAATTAATTACCACATTCCTGACACTCATGCTCTCAAGATTTTGCTATGGTAATTCACTACTTCTAGGAATTCATCAAATACATCTGTTCCCAATCAAGGCAGCACTTTGTGAAGCTGCTGTTATGGTGGCTACGGGCTTGGGAAAGTTCAAACACATCTCGCCAGTTCTGCCACAGGGGGTAAGAGTTTCTTCAAATTCACATGCATCACACAGAAGGTATTCCACTTTGGAACCCCAAACTATCTCAAACGGAAACTGGTCATCTCAGGCAACTACGCTGTCTCTAGAGATCCGACACCATTATCCTTCACACTTTGAAGCAGTCCTTCACAGGAATGAAATCTGGGCTGTGGTATGTGAAACCATCCCCCAGTCTCTTATGAAATGTCCAAAAAGAGTTGAGGAGCGTGCAGTTTCAATGTCATATCCTTCCAGTAATGGGCAAAGATGGGATTAAGTTCTGACCCTGGCTGTTTTTCTATCAAAGTTTACTGCTGCTAGTATTTAGGGAGACACACATTATCTTCAATTATGATAATCCCTCTAATGCCTTCCTTTTACTCCCAGGTTTATTATTGGAACTATTTGTGCAATGCTGTGGAACTTATGTAACTAAAAACTAACTGAAATTACTCTCTAGGCATAATATATTGTAGCTCTATTGGCGCACCAAACGTATATGCAAATATTTTACATTGCTATGTTAGCATTTATCTTTCTTACTTCTCACTATCATCTTTTATATTATACCTTGATATACTTTTACTCTTTCATGATAAGGCTATGTAACTACAAGGAGATGCCTAGATGGCTTTAACTGCTCCGTAAAGCGCTCTGCCACCTACCTAGTCTTGCTTGTGTTATATACTGCTTATAAATGTACTTATGTATTTAAACAATTATGCATTACCGCTTTCAAACACATATTTAATTACGTCCTTTATAAGAATGGAAAAAAGTGCTCTATGACACTAAGACATGTTTCCGGTTTTTTGAGTCATTTTCATTCTGGATATAAAAATGATTTAAATATATGTTCCTTTAAGACTTTTATGGAGGAATTAAACACCTCCAAACTAATTCATAATTTCCTTTCCTTTCAATACTCTTAATTAACTAAGTAAATCCGTAAGGATAAGTATGAAAAGTGATTGTATTGCAGAAGCTTCATTGTTACCCCTCAGGTGGGAGGTTACTCGCCACACACCTTCTGCTCTGTTTTTCTTATCCATTTATGTCTCAAAGAGAGGCAAAGACTTTATGAGATCTAGCAGACTTTAGACTAATATAGTAGATTGTGAGAATCCACTTAACGTTTTTTCTGTAGCATCAACTCCAACATTGCACCGGACTTTGAAAGGAAGAACTGTGAAAGTCAATCCATGTTCCATCAAATCTAATCTACAATTTATACTTGGACTTTGACTTCAGGCTGGCTTACATGGAAGAAGCTGAATGTCCCCACATATGTATAAGAAAGGAGTTGTGTAGGGAGAATAATGGGACTCCCTGGCACCAGGTCAGTAAAGTTTATGCAGTTGATGCACAGTACACTTCTTTTAGATTTTTCTCAAGTTTTTAAACATGTTTAAGTCATTAGGTTATTAAGTGCTTTTATAGGCAATGATTATTGCTATTTATTTATTTATTTATATATTTATATAGCGCAGCTAATACCGTAAGGCGTCTAGGCGCTTGTCGACCAACATCCTGCAGCCATGAGGTGAAAAGTGCTGAAAATTTAAATAAAAATAGAAGAGTACCGAAGTTATGCCTTAAAGAGCCAGGTCTTTAGACCCTTTCTAAAAGAGAGCAGGTCCGGGGAGTTTTTAAGTATGAATGGCAGCTGATTCCACAATCTAGTAGTGATGTTTAAAAAACTTTTGCCACCCCAGTTAGAAAGTCTTGCTTTGGGGACCTCCACCAACATATGAGAAGAGGACCGCAGCATTCTGGTTGGTGTATACCAGCGAAAGTGGTCAATCAGATATGCAGGGCCCTGGTTGTGCAGTGCCCTAAAGGCAATGCAAAGTGCCTTAAAGTTGATCCGTTTTTCCACTGGAAGCCGGTGTAGGGTATTGAGGGCCGCCTTTGCAGAAGAGTATTTTGGTAATCTAAAAAGCAGACGAGCGGCCGAATTCTGTATAACCTGCAGTTTAACCATGAGGGCTTTGTTAATTCCAATCAAAAGGCTGTTGCAATAGTCCAGCCTTGATAGGACTAAGGCCGAAACCACTGTTTTCTGCAGGTCCAGTGGTATGAAAGGGAAACTTTTCCTCAGGACCTTCAGACAATAGCAGGCAGCTGAGGTAATTGCATTCACATGGTGGGAAAAGGACAGGGTGGTGTCAAAGATAACACCCAGGTTTTTTGCCTTGGCGACTGGTGTAGTGAGAGGGCCTAGTTCCGTAGGCCACCAGTCCGAAGACCAGAGAGAGTCGTCTCTGCCAAAAAGAAGAACCTCCGTCTTATTTGAGTTCAACTTAAGACAGTTCTCTGACACCCATCTACTCACATGTCCCATACAGGCGTGAAAGTTATGGACTGTGTTACGGGAGTCATCAGAAATGGATACTATAATCTGGGTGTCATCAGCGTATGACACCATAGTTAATCCGTAGGATTTTATAAGCCTGGCCAGGGGGACCACGTAAAGATTAAAAAGAGTCGGGCTTAAAGACGAGCCCTGTGGAACCCCAGATGGAAGATTGAAGCTCTGAGAGCTGAGGCCGTCCATCTCCACAAATTGTTCCCGGTCCGAGAGAAAAGAATTAAACAATGAAAGGGCGGCACCAGCAATGCCTATTTCTTGAAGGCGATGTAGTAGGAGGCCATGGTCCACCGTATCGAACGCTGCCGAAAGATCCAACAGGATCAGTGCCGCCAGGCCTCCCTTATCTACAGAGCGCCTGATTTCTTCAGACGCCGTGATCAGTGCAAGCTCGGTGCTATGTCCACTTCGGAAATCGTATTGAGATGGATCCAGAATGTCATTGTTAAGGATAAAAGAAGTTAATTCTTGGTTTACGTATTTTTCAAGAATTTTTGCCGGAAGTGGCAGGCGAGCAATGGGACGATAGTTGCCTGGGTCTGCTTTATCCAGATTGTTTTTTTTTAATAGTGGTAGAATTGAGGTCTTTTTCCATTTTTTAGGGAAAATACCAGTTTTAAGAACAAGGTTAAATACCTCTGTAAGATGGCCGGCTATTGGCTCAATCGCAGAGAGAATAATATTTGGAGGACATGGGTCTGACGGTGAGCCAGATTTGGTGACAGAAAGAAGTTTAATGACCAGCTCATGCGTTATAGGTTGAAACTCGGAGAGATACGCAGAGTCAGGGCTGCTGGAGCTTTTAGGAACATAGAGATCCAGACTTCCTGCATCATGAGTTGGAACCAGCGTAAATTTAACGTAGATACAGCGAACCTTACTGCAAAAGGTGAAAGCCAAGGTATCACAAAAAGCTTGATCCGGTGTGTTATCTTTGTGAACTTGCACTTGGCTAAGATTTTGGACTGTGGCAAACAGTTCTTTAGAATTGTTCTTGGCTTTTTCGATTTTTTCTGAAAAGTACTTGAGATTTGCGGTGTGGATCGTTCCTTTGTACTGGGTTACTAAATCCCTATAGCGCTCTTTTTCCTATAGTTAGAAGGTGAAAGCCACAAAGGTGTCAACTGGAGAAAAACCCATGTCTATGCAAAAGATAATTCGTATTGAGGAGCTGACTCAAAAACTCTGACATATTTGCATTAAAAGAGTAATTTGGAATCATGACTTGCTAAAGAATGTTTGCAACACTGCATGCAGTATTCAATTGGAGGGGAAGAACATGTTATCATTGCTGAATTATGGGTAAGAAAGTAATGAGTAATGCAAAACCCCATTTTTACTTGCATGTTATAATGAGAGAATTTTTTACGTCAATAGATATGTTTAAGAGATATGGGACTGATGTGTATCTAGTGAAGGAAATGATGGACAGGAGAAATGACTGAATAATCAGATAATAGTATATTATTAGCTAATGCAAGAAGCATTTGTCCTCATTTGAAATTTACACTAACTGAATCTGTGAAGTACCCAGGCCTTCAAGTTACAGCAATAAAAGCAAGAATGGAAAGGTAATACACATGCAGGAAGGCAGAGGGAATCACCAGTGTAATGAAAGGTTAAATTGGAATTGGACAGCAAATACTGCTGAAGTCTCTGCACATAGACCTCAATGGTCCTACCAAGGGGATTTTGGACATTTTAGCACGGAACACTGTGAGAAGAGATACACAATGGAGGAGGTTAGCGCAATATCTTGTTAGGAATAACTTTGTCCGTCAGGTGAATTAATTACTTTGATTTCAACTGCTCTCAATATTGACTATGTTCAAGTTATAACAGATTTTTATCTGTTGTAATAGAAGGTCCAACATTGTTGTCTGGTTCAAAGGGTAAGATAAACTTGGATGGGTAGGTGATGGTTTATGTATTCCACCAGGTCACCAACCTGATGAATATTTGAAACTACTGGTTAAGTAAATAGAAATAATTCAGTGGCAACTGCAGTAGTCTACCTATTTTACTATTCGGTGAATTAAATGGTAGGATTTGGCTTGTAACAGCTCATGATTATTTCGTTAATGAGTCCTGGGGCAGACACGGGTAGGGTAAGGAAAAGTGATAGACTAGGAAAAGTCTTCTGATAACATCCAGAAAGGATTTACTCTTACAAACATCAATGGAAGAAGCCTCAGAGACCAACCTGGCCACAGCACATTTAGCAATGGCTGAGCCACTTTACAAATTGATTTTGCTGTAATCTCTGTCCAATACTTCTCACTGGTTATGTTATGTCATGTCATGTTATTAACACATTTTTAAGGCACACGCTCACCCTAAGGTTACTTGGTACTAGTAGGTAACAATAGTTTGGAGACTGACCAAGCACTCATTTTCTGTTTTGTCCTAGGTGAAAGGCTTGTTTGAATAACCAGGTTTTTAAATCTTTCTTAAATGTCATGAAATTGTTAGTCAGGCAAAGAAAGAGAGAAAGGGAATTCTACAGAGTGGGAGCCAGTACTAAAAACCTAATGCCACCCATCCTTTTCTTTTTAAAGGTTGGAATTGATAGCAGGTTGACTTAGGAAGAACATAGCAGCCGCCCAGGAATATAACTCTTAATTTTGGTTTGGAGAAATTGAGGGCCTGAATCATGAAGGGGCTTAAAAGTGAGACCACAATCTTTAAATACAATTCTCTGTTTAAGATGCAGTAGCAGATGAGTAATATGACAATTCCTGGGTAGATTATGAATGAGTCTGGCAGCTTGGTTCTGAATAGTCTGCAATCTTTCCATTTGGCTTTTTGGAATACCCAGGTATAGGGAATTTGCATAATCCAGTCGGGACGTTAATAATGCCATCAACTCTGTCATTAGTGCATCTTTAGTCAGGAACCTAGCTATCTCCCTAATGTTCTGAAGCATAAAGACACAGTTGGACATCACTGTGCTCATCTGGGGTTTCAAGGACAACCCCTATGGTTACTCCCAAACTTTTTGCAGATGTTTTAGGGGCAGGGGCACCCCCGTTTCTAACGGCCAAAAAGAGTGGGTCCAAAATTGCACTTTTGATTCATTATTACAATTTCTGTCTTTTCAGCGTTAAGTTTTAGATCCAGTCCCTTATGAAACTCATTATGCATCAAAAATTCATTTTAGAGGCTAAAGAGCCGTCAAGTCTGAGGAGAAGCTAAGAGTCATCAGCATAATTGTAAATTTTGTAGTTTAGGTGATCCAAGGTCTGAATGAGAATGTTGAACAGGTAGGGGAAAGAGAGGGCCTCTGGGGACACCATACTCCAGCGAGGGCGCAGCAGGCTTAAAAGGACCTAAGTGGACTGATTACTTATGGTCCCTAAGGAAAGATTTAATCCAGTCAAAGACAAGGCCACAGAGGCCAGCAGCTTCCATCAGGTCCACCAATAATTCATGGTTAACCGTATCAAATGCTGCTGACATATCTAACAAAACCAAGGCAGAGGTAAGGCCTTCATCATAGTCCTTAAGCAAATCATCCACAATTGTCAACATAACAGACTCAGTACTGTGCTTGGGTCGAAACCCAGCCCGGTGAATATTTAAGAATTTCGAGGTTTCAAGATGGGCGTACAGAGTTTGTGCTACATGGGCTTCTAATAATTTAGCCAAAAATGGCAGTAAAGAAATAGGGTTGTAATTTTTCAAATGATTGAGGTCTTCCCCTTTTTTTCTGCAACAGGATGCCAACTTAGGGAGAGGATGTGGCCTAACGGCTAGGGCGGTCAACCTCAAATTTGGGGACCTGGGTTCAAGTCTTGGCAACGACGCTCAACATCCTGTGATTCTGGGCAAATCACTTAATATCCCCGTGCCTAGCAAAAATGAATGTGTCCATAGGTAATGCAATTGGTGCTCATGTTAAGCGCTCTGATAACTGATACCTTCGGGTCAACTTCACGCTATGTAAAACTCAGAGGGAAAAAAAACGGCTTCCTTAAAAATATTTGGGATACTTTCCAGTAATAAAGAGGAGTTTAGTAGAGTTAAACAAGGGCCCAAGATTTCATGGGCGAAATGTCTTAGAAACTTAGAAGGGCAAGGATTATTGGGAGAGCCAGATTTCACTCTGGAAATAAACTCTGAGAGATGCTCTTCAGTAATAACAGGAAAGCTAGAGATCAGATGACTGCGAGGGAACAATATTCAGAGAGAGGTAGCCTAGTAAATTTAGATAACTCATTCACTGTTTTAAAGATGTCTTTGGAATTTTTACTAGACTAAAATGTTGTTGGTAAAGAAATTGGTCTTAGCGTGAAGCACTAGTGCTTTGCACTTGTTCAATCCATTCTTATAAAGGATTTTATTCCGGAGAGTAGTCTCTGTGCCGTTTCTGCTCTAATTGCCAGACCTTCAATTTGGCTAATTTTAATTCTTGAGAGAACCACTGGGAGGAAGCCTGCCACTTAGTGAAAGTAGACTTGGTTTTCCACAGAGGGCCGTGTTTATGACAGGCTTTGAGCAGCCAGTTAGTCATATCCTTGTTCATAGATGGCACATCATTACTCAAGAAGGGCACAGAATCGAGGAGAGTGGCACGAAAGTCATTCTTATCGTTATAGTTATAGTTATTAGACAGCTGGTGAATTTCAGTGGTTTTGTGCGTTTAAAACGTTACATTGTCACTGAAGTTCTCACCTAACTGTAACATTTCTATAACCTTTGTTTTTTATTCAGGGAATTTCTAAGTTTTTTTTAATACAACGTGAGATATTATAATCATATATATATACGCACATGCATAAAGTCAGATAAATTTGTAGTTGGATGCTAAAATTAAGACTAGGACAGCACCCATATAAGTGGTACAGGGCGCTTGGAGAAAAAAATTACATAAATTGACCTTGGTTACTCATTGTGTCAGCTGACAAAGCAATCCTTGGTTCATGTAGTATTATTTTAGGATTTAATAACCGAGTATCAAAAAAGAATTATTAACAACGTTTAGAAAATTGAAAATCCGGAGGATCCAATAAATTGTATCCAATGTATAAATTTGGATGATTTCAGTTATGTTGAAACGGAATCATTTACAAAAATAATTGCTGAAATACGAGAAAGGAGGATTGTGCATTATAGGGTTTCAATGTTTCTGTTGCTGAGATTGGCATAAATCGAAACTTAATCTACAGAGTAACACTCTGTGGTTTGATAATGTGCTAATAACTGGCAGTTAGCCCACTTCTCCGACATTCTAATTTTGGCAGGTAAGAGTGCTGATGTATAGAGAGATAACTGATTTGCCAGTCACAGCTGGCATTAATCGTGGGTGGGGGGCGGGTACATTTATTAATACATTTTTAAAACTTACCTGTCCGCTGGCCAGGTTTCGCGTTTTCTAGGCTCCTGCTCGCCTGCCTCCGACAGGAACAGGAAGCAGGCAGCCTCCCTACCCTCCCCTAAGCCAATCGCAACGCTGCAATGGCAGTGTTGTGATTGGTGAGGATGCCACCCAGCCAGGGGCTTATGGGGAGGCCATTTTCTCCTACATGGAGAAAGGGCAGAGTGCGCATGACTGGTTCGGGCGGCCCCAGAGGGCCGACCAAACAGTCGTTGCACCCTCAGGAGTGGGCACACCACTCCTCCCCTGCCCAGCGCTGCTCGCAGAGCAGCCCAGCCCACCCACCCGTCCACAACCAAACCCTTCTGCTTTCTCGCACTGCGCAGTCATTACCATTTTATGTTTCTGCTTCTCGCACTGCGAGAAAGCAGTGGGGCAACACACCTCCGCCCTCGTGGAGGACAGTAGCGGTCGGTGGTGGGAGTGCCGCCGGGTGCTGACGTGGAGCGGGGGAGGGGCAGGGTGGGGGATAGTAAACTATGGATTACGGTCGATTACAGGTAAGTACACATATGAATAAATAAAACGAATTTCGTTGCGCGCGCCCGGAGGCACTCCCACCACCGACCGCTACTGGTGGAGGAGCCGCCCCTGTGATTTGCCAATGATCACACAGATTCAGTGGGGAAGCCAATGTTACACCTTTGCCACTTTCCTCCTCCACGAGGTGGCTTCTGGAAGAAGGATCCCATAATCTTCCATTCGCAGTTCTATGTGAGGCCTCAAGACCACAAGGTTTTTACCTCCATGCAGGAGAAATGCTGTGATGCATTGATACTGAAGAATGAAAACCAACAGATGCATTTCTTCAATTAGAATATTGGAAACTCCACTGAAGACAAAGAAGTAGAGTGAAAGAGGGCCATTAATGTCTCCTCTACACCTACAGCTCTACAATTTAATTTTTTGCCTATCTGTTTCTTACTATTAATATAGAACATTCTACCATCAATAGGTGCAACGTTCTAAAGGCGTTCTAGCCCTTCTGCCTAGGGCTATTCTAGTCATTAAAGGCCCTCTGCTTAGTTACTTGAGTAAAGGGCCTTTAACAGCAGGTACAGATCTCGGTAGCAGCCTCTAACACTATTGTGAATTTGTCGGCCTCACAGCATGACCATGTGTGGCTGCCAAAGCTTTTTCTGTCTTCTTCAAGGCCACCTTTACTGCAACACCCCGAACTCAAATCTGCACTCACTGCACACCAGAACAGACCACACTGCAACTCAGCAAGCTCTAAAATGCAGGCATCTGCCTGTGTTTTGCACAACACGTCACTTCTCAGCACCCATAACAGATTACTCAAAAACACAGATACCTGCAGCAAGCTCATCCTAGCATACAGGAAATACAAGAAGTCAAAATATACTATAATTTGCTTGACTTTCCAACATAACAGACATTTACGTGCAACATGTAGCTTATTCAGAATGCAGATACAGACAGAGCGATAGGTGGTCTGGAGACACTGATGAAGAGTAGACCAGCACCTCACATCACTACAAGCCTACTACTATCCTGGGCGCAATGGTTATGGTGGGGAAGGAGCTGTCAAGCACCTTAAGTCTTTTGTCTATTAAGTAAACCACAAAGCATGAGCTAAAAAAGTACAATAGCTCTTCTGTCTCTTCTAGTGGGGGAAAATTTGAAAAGGAAACCCCATTTCAGGTTCAGTGATGCTTCGTACAAGCTTAGGAGTCATTATAAACACAGCACGTCTTATTTTTGGCACTGTGTAGGGGAGTCTTGCTTTTTAAAAATTTTTTTTTTTACTTTGTTCATATCGTGTAAGGTCATTTTTTTTTTCTTTTTAATCGGGGAGCATTTGCAGGCTGCATGCGACATCCATGCGTTGGCTGTGAGGCAAATCCTTGGTCTGTCAGCCTTATCGAGGCACTTCAGGTAACAATATCCTACAAAAGCTCACTCTTGGTCTCTTGAAGGTGTAGAGCGCAGCCTGTACATAGAACGCCGAGACCACTTCTGGGAATGCAAATGAATGGGCCACGTGGCAGCTGCAATAAAGGGCTCCTGTCTCTAGCAAGCATTGAAATGCCATCTGGCGTTTTCGTTGACGTCAGCAGACACAGAAAAACAAAAAAAAAAAGTTACAGATTTTGGTCAGGACAAAAAAGCCTTTTGTGCCGACTTTCCTTCATGCATAGATTGCTAAACCTGCAAAGCTATCAACCAAGTGGCTGCAATTTCTTCCTAATTTTCTGTTATTTTTCTTTTTTTCATAAACAGGTTTGCCTATTAGTACAGAGGCTTCTCAATATACAAGCTTTCTTTTCTTCTTGTCTCCAGGTTTCCAAAAGAAACACAAAATGCGCGCGCACTTTAATCCCAATCTAAAATGTTAAAATGTTTTTTATTTCCAATATCTGTTGCAACGGACACGGTTGCAGATTCAGGTTAAGAATAATAACAGCTGCACCTGAGATAGTTAAACTCAAGCAGCCAACAGAAAAAAACTGGTCTGCCGCAGCCACCTCATTACACATGGACGATAGGAAATGAATGATTGTGGTTGTGGGAAGCAGCGGCAAATTTGTGGTCTGTCGTAATGTTTTACTCCCTTTTCAGGCAGCAAAAAAACGGCAGGTATAGCAGAACATTCCAGTTAAGAGACAGGAAGTAACCCATGGATTTGAAACCTAGCGCAACAAAACACTAGGGGCCAGATGTACTAACATTTTTTGCGGGCGCAAATTGGTTTTAGACCCGTCTGCAACCGCAAAAAACGTGTGGCCCATGTATTAATCCTGTTTTGCGAGTCGCAAATCAATTTGCGACTCGCAAAATAGGATTAGCGACTCGCTATTAGGAAGGGGGGTTCCAAGGGCATCCCTTCCTAATAGCGACTCCTGAAGCTATGTATGACTGTTTTGCGACCGCAATTGCGGTCACAAAACAGTCGCAGCTTACCACCCTTCACAGAAGGGTGGTAAACCGCTCGCAAACAGGAAGGGGTCCCCAAGGGACCCCTTCCCCTTTGTGAGTGGCTCTCAAAATATTTTTTAAGGGCAGCCATTGGTCCCAGGGACCACTGCCTGCCCTTAAAAAATGAAACGGAAAAGTTTCATTTTTATTTTTTAAATGCAGCCCGTTTTCCTTTAAGGAAAACTGGCTGCATTTTTTTAAAAAACTGCTTTATTTAAAAGCAGTCCCAGACATGGTGGTCTGCTGACCCCAGCAGGCCACCACCAAGGAAGTGCCAGCCATTCCCAATGGGGTCGCAAATTGCGACAGCCTCATTATTATGCATGAGGCATGCAATTTGCTATCCCATTGGGAATCTCAAACAGTGTCTCAGACACTGTAGTGCATCCCAATATGTGAGTCGCAAATTGCGAGGCGCAAATGCGACGCAATTTCCGACTCGCAAATTGGTGGGTCGTACATCTGGCCCTAGGTACATTTCCAAAGGGTGCCTTTCGGTGTGCAACTGAAGTACACAAGTGTGCAGTATAGGAAAAGATCATGTTCACTTACACGAGGAGGAGACTGTAAAATGTTTGGAGCTTGCCACGTGCGATGTCCTATCTTATCCACCTGCCACTGTTTACTGTTGGATAGCCATTTTGTACTTTTATCATTCATGGTAGGTAATTCGCACGCTTCATACAGTGTTATGTCATAGTTATATGGTGCTATTTACCACCTAACCCTTCAAATGTTTCAATATTATTGAGTCACAGAGACAAGCAATATACAAACAAGCATTTGCAATGCAATAAGTCTCGCATTTACGCGAGTTTAAGCTATTGGCATTGTAAATGACAATGCGTTTTATTTATGTTTCAAAAACCAAAACATAAATAAAAGGCATTGTCATTTACAATGCCAATAGCTCAAACTCGCATAAATCTGAGACCTGTTGCATTGCAAATGCTTGTTTGCCTGTGCTACACTGAACTGATGCGGACCACGTTGCAAATTAATTAAATAAAGCAGTGCGGCCACTAAAGTGAAAGCGGACCGCGCTGGAATAAGGAAAGACCATTAAAGAAAATAGTGCTCACCCACTAAATAACGGAGACCGTGTAACGAGCCAAGTAAAAGGTCCAGTCGTTATGGGAGGTAACAAATGGAGACAAGGCGGTACCCAGGCGGGACTAACAAGCCTCATAATGAATCGGAATTCAGCTTTTACGAAGGACAATGACACCAGCCAATTAAAAATATGGGCGGAGAGTGGGCGGGGCTTCCACTGCATACTCTACTACAGCATGCCTCGCAGAGCGTGCAGCGCATGCGCGCTGCTGCTAGGCTCGACCTAAAAACACCACATTTGTTTTCCGAATGGGGCACTAAACATGCAATGTACAAAGAGAAATACCTGATTATTTAGACAAGTGCAAAATACTAAAATACATTTTAAACCTTAAAATCCCAACATAAGAAAATCTGCACTGACCTCTCAAAAAAGGTTTGATGAATACCATGACAAGCCCTCCTTGGCTTTCAATATTGGGCGCTTTAATCTACAAATGTGAGTCCTACCTCTCACGGTACAAGCTATCCCATTCAGCTATGTCCGTAGATGGATGAACCACATCACGCACAGGCGCTCTGCCCTTCTGTGAGATTCTTAAACTTCTTTCCTAAATTCTATTATTCTGCTACATTTATGCTGCCCGGTCACAAACGTTCTATCCCTAATTATTATTAAATTGCTTCTTTGGGTTTTGTTACTTCATAGATACAGACCAAACATTAGTTACTGACCATATAGTAACATTGCCTCTTCCACTGTCTATAAAACAACTAACATTTTGCAAACTGTTTATGTTTGGTCTCTAAAATCATGGTGAGTGGCCTATCATCCTAAATTCGGTTAATATGTTAACATTAAAGTTGCTAGTTCTAATTTGGATGGTACAATGCACAAGCTTATATCCTTTTGGTTGTGAATGGTATTTGGGAATTTGCTGGTGAAGGGTTGGTCAAACTTTTTTTTCATTCTCTTACATTGTTCTGTACAATTATGTTCGGTGGACAAATTTGTCCTAATGCCTGGAAGCCAAATATTTTGGGTTTGTCGATAAGTGGTTTTGTTTTTTTGCAGACATGAAGTAGTGGATGAGGCCAGGAAACTTCATCATGAGCATTGTACAGTGAGTGTCTGACCCCGTACTGCTGTCTCTGCCACTGTTTATTGTTTACATTAGGAACCTCGGGCTAATTCTCCCTTCTTACATCAATCACACCCAAAAGTATCTGGTTGTCAGAATCCCAGAGTAACAGCGTTCCATAGTATCTGAGTGTGTGTGATCTCTCATCGAGTGACCGGCGAGATGTAGCATCAAGTTCGACAGCTCAACTCAGAGAAGACCGAGGTCCTCATCCTCGGACCCTGCACCTCCGCCTGGGACAACACCTGGTGGCCCTCCGCCCTCGGGAACCCACCCACCCCTACAGACCACGCACGAAACCTTGGCATCATCCTCGACTCCTCCCTCTCCATGAACCGCCAGATCAACGCCGTCGCCTCCACCTGTTTCAACTGCATACGCATCCTCCGCAAGACCTTCAAATGGATCCCCCCCCGACTGCAGAAGGACCGTCACCCACGCACTCTTAACCAGCAGACTCGACTATGGCAACGCCCTATACGCCGGAATCAACAGAACCCTTCTACACAAACTCCAAACCATCCAGAGCCGCAGCCAAACTCATCCTCGGGACTCCGCGTCACGAACACATGACTTAACACCTACGAGACCTCCACTGGCTCCACGTCGAGAAGAGGGTCACCTTCAAACTCCTCACCCACGCCTACAAATCCCTCAACAACATCGGACCCAAATACCTCAACGAGAGAGTATGCTTCCACGTACCCAAGAGGAACCTCCGCTAGGCCGACCTCGCCCTGGCAGAGGTCCCCCACATCTGCAGAAACAGAACAGGCGGGAGAGCCTTCTCCTACATCGCGGCCAAGACCTGGAACGATCTCCCTGTGAACATCAGACGCTCCCTGACCCTGCACACGTTCAGGAAGGACCTCAAGACCTGGCTCTTCGACTGATCCGGAGCTGCTCCCCCCTTTCCCCCAGCGCCTTGAGACCCTCACGGGTGAGTAGCACGCTTATAAACCCCTGATTGATTGATTGATTGAGTGTTTAGACTGATATTGCACTTGTGGTTCATGGGCACCTCCTGTATTCAGCCACTTTTAAACCCTACCTATTCATCTTTGGACATAATCTACCTGCGTTTATAAAGTGAATATGTGTGTTATATGAGATAATGATTTGGGAATTTCAACGTAGCTGATGAGTGGGTGTTTTTTTCCAGAGGCACCAACTGAGGTCAGCCCTTGTATTCAACCCAGTGGAATGTCATACCAGCACTGCAGGGTAGCTGGGCAACTTTAATCTAGACTCAATGAATATACCTCAGGTATCAGCTCTCAGCATACCAAAGGTTCTAGAAATGCGTGGTCAGTTTAGTGTTTAGATTAAGCTGGTTAGTTAATTATTGTCGTTTGAAGTTGAGAAAAAAATTGATTAAAATGGTCTGTCTCACTTTCATGTGTTTCATTGGTACCACAGTCTTAAACATAATTTTTTAACTGGCAGCACAGTGTTGACCATATCCATCAATACATGACCCATGCGGGATAAGTGGGCAGAAGACATAATATGAGATAAAATTAGTGTTTTATTTATGCATCTATTTTTTTAAATCCCATTTCTCATAATGTGGTCTACCTATCCTCAATAAACGCCTGTGAGAGTTTTCACTTCTATTAGCCTGGTCGGTTTCTCAGAAGCGCTGTCAAACACAGGAAGAAATTGTCTTCTCAAGCCACATATTAAAATAAAGTTCACAATCACATTACAGTGAATTTATCAGACTATATTAATAACAACATTTATGGCCTAGTTGACCTTTGCAAAAACCAGAAGCAAAGCTTCCATTTGTTCTTTTTTGATAGTCAATATGTGGTGGCCTAAGATAAATATCAAATGTAATAATATTCATTAAATTATAATGTTTGAGTCTTTCTGTTTGCAGAACATTAACAGATAATGCATCTTAGAAACAGCAATGGTGTCCTTGTTATTTAATTCCAAGACAAATTAAAGACATGTTTAAATTAGTTTCCACCACACTTAAAATATCAACAGTCTTTTAGCAAGGTGTCCAGTTTTAGTTAAAGGTTGGCGATGCTCCAGCTGGACAACTTTTAATTATTATTTTTTTTGCTTTGCAATTTAAGCTTAATGCTAGAGTTCTGAAAATGCATCTTCCAGATAATTTTTTTTAAGAAGAAATCTACAGACTGTTCAATGTTCTTAATTTATACAAATTTGTAGATTGCAAAGCGCAATGCGTAACTGCGTAACAGCATAGAATTACCTCAATAAAAGGTGCCCCTTTTATTGAGGTCTGTAACCATGACCCCCCCCCTAGTAAATATATAACTAACCAATACACCAACAGGTAAGGCAGAAGATGCCTCTGACACAATGAATAAGGTTTATCTATATGGTTCGCGGGGAAAAACAATTGCTCACAGTTTTTTGGTATTGCATTAATATTTCAATTTAAAAAATAAAAGCTTTCTTTTATGGCTGTTACAACAAACCCAGCATTTAATCTTCTATCATTATTCTAAATTCCAAATAGTTGTTTCGCAGCAGTCAAAATAAACATTCTTGTACAAAGAGTTTGCCTGGTCCTCATGTGGCCTTATTGGCAAAAATGAACTTATAAGCCCAAGGTTTCAGTTCATACAATTAGTATTTCTACAACAGAGTAAATTCATTCTCTAGGACCTCTGTCAGAGGCCCTTTACCAGAGCGTTTACAAGAAGAGATGGTCAATATGCTCTGAAAGAATGAATCTCTCACAAAAAAAACATTAGTCTTCAGTGCTCATGTATGTAACATCACTAGATATAAACATAATATAAACTAGTGTCTATTAATATATTTTGTTAAATGTTATTTGACTATTTCATTTCATTTTTCTGTTATAAGATGATTTTCCTATTCATAATGACATAGAAATAATATATTTCTACAATGTCCAGGTAGTTAATAGGTTAGGTTGTAATAAACATTATCAGCCACAGTGTTCCCCAAAGAAATACTTGATGTAGGCCAGGTAGTTATTCTTGATTTCATTATTGGACATCTGTAATGACAAATCACTCTGCCAGTCAGTGATTGCAATTCAGGATTGTTCCGTTCACCAAATCCAATGCTAGTAATGTACTTATAGAAAAGTCGTACTAATTGAGGGCATAATGTGTCCTGTAAGGGTTACCTATACCTTCTTAGGTATTTACTCAAGCTATGACTTCTGATAAGAACCTCATCTCCAATATAAATCAAATTAAAAGCTGCTCTCTAGTAATACTGGGCCTTTAAAGCCAAACACTGCATTTCAGCGGTCCACTGAATCGCTTTATATATCAAGAGTATAACACTTTATTGAGGGCTTAACGCCATAACTACAACTGCAATTTCCATATAAGGAATTTGCAAATATATATTGAAAGGTTTTGTCCTTTTCTTTTCAATCAATATTGGTCCATTTACAAGAGGTCTGCAAACTTCAAATAGAAAGGGCAGGTTTAGATTTCCAAAGAGTCATAACATATATACACAGAAATGCAATGAATACCACGCTTGTGGACAATGTTGCACAATGAACCATAGAGAAATACTGCACTTGTTTCTAAATATGACAAATCAACCGTAAATCTTTAACATCTCACATCTATAAAGACACAATCGTCTCTCTTCAGGAGTGTTAAAACAGATGTTTTCCAACTGTGAGAGTTGTGCCCTATAAAAATAACTTCAAAGAGCCATAAAACAATATTTACTCATTAATTTCATGATAGGTGTGTGGATCTCTATGCATCCCTTCTGTACTTAAGTTACATTCCAAACAATTTCCTCTCTCAGCTGATTCTCAATGGATTCTCAAAAAGTCATTATCTGCATTTACATCCATCAAAGTAGAACAGGTTGCTCCCACAGTTGCACCATATGCAAACCTCACTTTAAAGATAATCCACTTCATGCTGTCACTTGCCTCCTAAATCCCTGTTGTAAAAATCCTGAAATGCTCATTTGCGTCTCTGTTTAATGGTATTCAATTTCAATGTTTGCCAGGGTCTTTGTGTGTTGTGGAGGGGTGGAGGGGGGGAGGGGGGGGGTGTTACATCAGGCAAGTTGACTGTAGTTTTTAATACCAATTTGTCTTGAAAGAGGAAAGGCTGTGGAGGCATTTAGAAGTTACTATTAAATGATTTATGCGGGAGAATCTATGAGATGCAGATTGCCTAGGATGAGTCAAAAGCCACATTATGTGTACATATCACCAGTTATGCTAGTCATTAAAATGTGCAGAGTAAATAGGACTGAAAGATGGATAAGGATGCTGTCATCTTAAAAATTAGGATCAATGTCAAGTTTTGTATACTCTTCAGAGAACCTTATACAGAGGATATATGAGGATCAGTTTGAGTTACTATCAAGGCATGTAAAAGCAGTTAAAGTGGATGAACCTGTGCATATTTTAAGAACACATTTTAATACCTGCAGTGCAAATACTGAGTTGGAGTTAATGTTTATTTCCAAGCTTCCAAAACTTCACAAGGATTTAACTGAGATCCAAAATATTATGATTCAACAAAGGCAGCCATGTTAGTGATAAAGCAAGGTAGCTCATTGACACTGTGATTTTGCATATAGAAGGGGGATTAGTCTAATGCTGTGATTTCACATGACTGGAAGAAAACATTGGTAGGAGGCAACATTAGGAATGTATTTTTATATATTTTGGAGTTGACTGAAAATGTCCATAGCTGATTAAGATGGGGGTGTTTTGCTACTCAGAATGTAGAAATGTGATTATTTTTGAAAATCTTAATTTAATTTATGGAAGTAGGCAAGGCGTTCCGTTATCACCTTTGCTTCATAACTTAGCATTAAACCCATGGATGAGCTATGTTACACAAAAGGATGAGATTATAGGAGTAATAATTGGTACTGTGGATTATACCATATATAAGATATTCTCTATTTAAGCAGCATGTGTGTTTACCTTGGGCTGGTCATCTGACCAGTGTAAGGCCCTTCCGGGCCTGGCTGACTCGCCTGAGGCCCCGCCTCTCTGCACTCTTCCTTCGTGTCTGTCTGTCCCTGTGCGTGACCTTCTGTACCTGCCCTCTTTTGCTGCTCTGCCTAGTTCTTTTGACTTTTGTACTTGTTTTCGTCTCTGTGCCAGTTCTGCTTTTCTGTCTTTTGCATTTGTTTTTGTCTCTGTGCCCATTTTGCCTTTTTTTTTTTTGTACTCGTTTCTGCCTCTATGCCCATTTTGTCGTTTTGTCTTTTGTAATTGTTTCGGTCCCTGAGCCTGTTTTGCTCAGCCCAGTCTTTGTGCTCACCCCTCCTGCACTCTTCTGCTTTCCTCCTCCTTCACTCTTTACCTGCTTCTCCCACGTGCCTTCTCATGCATGCCTTCTAGCACTGCTTTCCCACCCCTCCCTAGCCACGCCCCCATGGTCCTCCCCTCCAAGGACCTTCTTAATGCCAGCCGCTGCACGACTGTGAAGTGGGTGTGCCACCGGTGTGCCAAAGGCAAGCACTTCTGTACCCATCCCCACCTGGAATGCATCCATCGCCACAGACCCTGGTCCATTAGACAGCCACCACTATAGCCCCACCGACCTGTGAACGCTCAACACCGAACGCCACCACCAGGACTGCCCACGCACTGTATTGCACGGTAGGCCCTTTCTCCTGCGCTCACTGCTGCTTCTCCTGCAGCATCCTCGCTACACCACCCCCTGCAAACACCACACCCCATTTCACCTGCATGCTTCTCAAAACCAGATCTCTCTGCAAGCACATCAACAAGAACTGGTACTTCATTGACACCCACTCCCCGGAAATCCTCTTCCTCACTGAGACCTGGCTCAGCCTGTCCTCCACCTCCCCTCCACCGCCAGGGCCATCCCCCCAGGTTTCAAGATCACCCACCGCGACAGGCCCCACAAGCCGGGGGGGCCTCACGATCATCCACATGGCTACCATCACCTGCACCACCTCTTCGGATGAACCAACTGCTCTTATGGAACACCTACACTTCCAACTGCAGATCAGCCATTCCACGACCATCACATGCCCCCTCGCCGGACCCCGCACCGCCTTAAGGAGCCTCCTCACTGACTTTATCACTGCCCTCGCCATAAGATCCAATGACTTCCTCCTACTTGGCGACCTCAACATTTATCTCTACAACCCCACGGACTGCAATGCCACAGTCTTCCTAGAAAGCCTCAACAACTTCGGCCTCACACAGCTTGTACAAGGCCCGACTCACGTCGCCAGACACACTCTCGACCCAATCTTTACATCCAGCAACAAGATCAGCTTCGGCATTGGCTCCCCACTCACATGGACAGACCACTCCTTCGTACATTTCTACATCAGCGTCCCCCACCCCAATATACCCAAATCGACCACCAAATTCAGCTGGAACTGAAGCAAGATACAAGAATCGGACTGGACCCGCATCCTCAGATACAGCCAGCCAACCCTTGCTGGCAACCTACAGAAAGACCTACCCACCTTCGTCAATTGGATCTCACACTGCACCAACAACCTAGCCCCCATGAAAAAGAGCAGACACACAAGAACGTGCGTCCAAGCATGTTGGTACACCGAGGACCTCAGAGACTCTAAGCGCCACTGCAAGCAGCTGTAAAGAAGATGGAGTACCAGCCGAGACAACACCTCCAGAGACACCTACAAATCCGATTTTAGAAGGTACAACACAAATCAAACAAGCCAGGAAAGCAGCCCTCCTGACTTGGCTCGAATTCTACTCTAACACAGACAAATAACTCTTCAACATCGTCAAGTAACTCACCAAACTGACAGCTGCCAACAACACCATCACCCCCTTACAGACCCTCTGTGACAACCTTTCGGACTTCTCTCACAACAAAA
This sequence comes from Calotriton arnoldi, assembly GCA_963921515.1. Taxonomy (NCBI): domain Eukaryota; kingdom Metazoa; phylum Chordata; class Amphibia; order Caudata; family Salamandridae; genus Calotriton; species Calotriton arnoldi. Next base: position 176,689 of record CAWUFW010005491.1, read on the forward strand.
TCCTCAAGACGTACTCGCACCCCAACCCATCAGTGAGGACATCACCACACAACCTCCAACTGCTACCTGGAGCTCCCTAATTAATTGGACCCCTCTCACCAAAGAATACACCACCAGAAACATGTAGACTATCCACTCAAGGTCCCTCTCAGACCTCTGCCCTCATCACATGTACAACCTGGGAAGCACACCAATTAGCACCATCCTCACCACCATCATCAACTCTTCCATCTTCAGCGGATACTTGCTAAATAAATGGAAACACAGGGAGGTACCACTCTGCTGAAGAAACCCTCCGTTAATCCTAAAGATCTCAGCAACTATAGACCCATCTTACTCATTCCCTTTCCAGCCAAAGTCCTCGAGAAGGAGGTCAACAGGCAGCTCGCCGCCCATCTTGATGAGCACCACCTCCTGAACTCCACCCAATCAGGATTAAGTAGCAACCACAGCATGGAAACCAGCCACCTAGCAGCAACAGATGACATCTGCTCAATCATGGACAGAGGAGAAACCACTGCACTCATCGAGCTTGACCTCTCAGTGGCTTTCAAAGTGTCTTTTTATTTCAATTTTTGTTAAGAGGATACTACAGCTCCACAGTCAGTCCTAATGGGCTTCTTGCTTACTGTTCATTCCATCTGCAGCGCACCACATCCAGCATGGCCACTTCCTATAAACCAGGAGACCATTATTGAATGCTATAGTGTATCATTTGTTTACTATTCTAAGACAGCAAGCAAGTTGGTTCCAAATGTGGCTGCCATGCTGGAACTTCAAAACAGCAAGTGACTGTACAATATCACTGCAAGACGAGCATCCGCTACTATGTTTAGTTTTGTTATTGCAAGCACATGCCTGATGCTTTTAGACAACAGCATATTTTCTTTTTTTCTACTTGATTTCTTTTAATTTATCTTGCATATGCTGTTGTGTTTGTGTATGTTTTGCTGTGGTTGTATTAGAGGGTGAACGCAACAATGAGTCAGTGGATGGATGAATGGATGGAATGCATGAATGCGAAATTGAGTGACAGAGTGTACGTATGATAATTAAGTGCCTAACCTCACCGATTACATAAAGGGCACCTTCATTCATAAGCCAGACTAATCAGCATTGCCAATGCTCGTTTTTTGTAGCTGTTAACCTTCACTGTAGAATCGTTTGGTTACTGCTATTTAATATACACTTGCTAGTAATTATTTGAGTATTCTATTTGCCATGCAAACAGACATGTCAATTTAATTTTCTTGGCACCTTATCACCAGGTTACTTCCCTTACAAAGTGCCACAAAAAATAGAAATAATCTCAAAGCAACTTTTGAAGGAAACATCGTTCTACAGACAAGGGCAGACTTGCTTGCCATGTCTTAAACTCTGTTGTTTTGTTGTTTGCCAGATGCCTTTTCTGTGAACTCTTCATCATCATATAAAAATAGACATCTTAACTTTCAAACACTCTCTCCTTCTAAACCAGAATTCTGTCTTCCAACATCCACTAATTTTTCTTACATGCAAAATATACCTCTTCCTTTTCGTTTTTACATCTGGCTGCAAATAGCTTTAAATGTATTGAGGACCTCATATAACTAAACTTTCAAAAAAGTACGATGAGAGAGAGTAAAGAGCACATGGGTTTTGTATCGTATACTGAGCCCTTTTCCCAATACCTTTCTTTTGACTGTACAGCTTAACTCTTAAAATTCAGTCTATTCAGCAAAAGTGTTCTACTGCCAGCTTCCATATTGTTGTACCACAAGATGTCACTTTGTTATAGGATGTTCTTTCTACGATAGCAAAGGGCAACAAAAACATTGCCCAACTATTACCAAACACTTCCACTAACAAAAAGCCAGACATATTGACAGTGCCAATGTGTGTTCAGTGCTTAAAGCAGCGCAGCAGAGACCATGCCTATGAACGTCTGTACAGCCTTTTAATAAGTGATGCTCCCAGAGGACACCCTTGCATCTCCTACATAACTAGACACCATACCTGGGTACTGCTGTACACACCTTTCACAAGTGATGTTAACTGTTCAACTGTACAGATATCTGCTTTTTCTCCTTAACATGAGACTAACGACCACTCTACATCCCTATCGCAAATGATGTCAACTATAGACACATCTGCATCTTCACCATAACCAGACACCCTGCCACTGGGCCTCTTTTCTTTCATTTTTCACCTAAGGATAGCTCAGTCAATGTACCTTCTCATTTTTGACAGCTAATAAATAAATGCACACTGAGTACTCTTTAATGCTTAAGTCTAAATTATGACGGCAATAATACTCGTGCAAAAGAAACAATTGATGGACGGAATGCTGGACAATGCAAACATTCACCACCAATCACAAGGATCTGGGTTAAATCCATCATTCTTTTGCTCACCACACCACCCCAGTTTGGACCCAGCCATATGCAAATCAGTCTTGACCCTGTTCCTTGTGGGAACAGTCCAGCCCGAACTGCCAAGCCAGGTCCTCCCTGGACCGGAAACAAGCATCCTGGGACCGGTTTCAGGGCATCACCCTTCATCAGCCAGGCTGGCTTGAATCCAGTGGTGTAGTGAGCACGGGACCCACGTCTGGGCATACCCTTCCCACTTAGGGCGACATATGCAAAAGAAACGATTGATGGACGGAATGCTGGACAATGCAAACATTCACCCCCAGTCACAAGGATCTGGGTTAAATCCATCATTCTTTTGCTCACCACACCACCCCAGTTTGGACCCAGCCATATGCAAATCAGCCTTGACCCTGTTCCTTGTGGGAACAGTCCAGCCCGAACTGCCAAGCCAGGTCCTCCCTGGACCGGAAACAAGCATCCTGGGACCGGTTTCAGGGCATCCCCTTCATCAGCCAGGCTAGCTTGAATCCAGTGGTGTAGTGAGCACGGGACCCACGTCTGGGCATACCCTTCCCACTTAGGGCGACATATGCAAAAGAAACAATTGATGGACGGAATGCTGGACAATGCAAACATTCACCCCCAGTCACAAGGATCTGGGTTAAATCCATCATTCTTTTGCTCACCACACCACCCCAGTTTGGACCCAGCCATATGCAAATCAGTCTTGACCCTGTTCCTTGTAGGAACAGTCCAGCCCGAACTCCTTGTGTTGGCAATAATACTCGGGCATAAATGCTGCAGATGTTATTTGCAGCCAATTTACTCCTATATGTGAAAAAATGGGGACTACAAGTGTGCAAAGATCCTTTGTACCAATCTGTACCCTATTTTGCATGAGCAATGAATGCAAGAGAGGTTCTGGTGGCAGGTGCCCGTTGTGAGTGCTAGTTAAGTTCACTTCTTAATAGGTTTACGTGCTAAAAGTGGTGCAAATATAGTTTGAATATATTTTTTACAATTTGCATCAAGTTCTTAATGACACCCATGTTTGTCCGTACTTGTGACCCTTTGTCCTTCCTGAACACTTCCTATATTCCTATAAACAAGTGTCCATTCTTGCATCACTCGGCTTAAAGAGAGCATCAGAGCTGCATCCCAGGCAGGTAAAATGTGAATCTATCTGAAATGCTGGATTTTGACATGGTGCAGGTGGAGCACCCATGGTGCAAAATAAACTATAGCAATGCTGACTTCAAATGAGCTTGCGTAAATATGACTGCACTAACGAGATCTAATGCTCTGAGTTTTTTGGGTAACATAGAAGTACACTTTGCAGCATATAGAATGTTATAGCATGTTATAAGGCGAGTAAAACAGGCAGAATCAAATGCATCACAATTGAAACAAGGTGCAATGATTGAGTTACAAGATATCCCTTATCTCTTAGTTACATGAAAATAAATCCACTTAAAAATCCCCCTGTGCATCAATTGCATATTACTGACATGCCAATGCCCGCCGGCTGATCAACAAGATTTATTCTGGTCAGAACTTGAAGCCCATTGTATGCCATCCTGCGCTGTCATCACAGCCGTCTCATTAGCGCTCCATGTCAAACTACCTTTGCGCGTTCACAAGGCAATTTGCACAAGGTAGCAACCATTTTGCCTCCAGCAGGCTCTATGCCATTCTTACTTTCTCAAATGATTATCCAAATGGTGGCCTCGTAAACGCCTCATTCAGAAACCCGCGTCTTCCTCTGATAGTAATAATATACTTTAAAGGCACTCATGACCAATTTCCAGCTCTCTGATAAAGTGAATGAGTGCACTCACAGAATCATTTTCTTTTGAAAGAACCGAAATGGCGGTAATAATGGTAATAGTATGATGCCGAATTAAAGCAGGCCGCAACAGCCGATACAGTAGCTGGCAAAAATGATTGTCTTTTTCTCTTAGCTACTGTCTACTTCCGACCTCCTCTTATTACCTATATTTTGATACTCTCCACACACAAATAGCTATTTCTGTTTTCAAAAAATGCTGCACAGACGTTGGCTCTCTGCCAATGAAAGTTCTGCTTATTATTCATATGTTTAGTACCACTTAGTGCCTACCCCTTGGTGCCCACACAAAGCTACCTCTGACCTGTGAACACGTCACTGCTTCTAACGAGTCAGTTCGGATTTAGACCAGACTCTGAGTAATGACCCAGAAATGCAAACATAAAATGTCTCAGCAGATACCAGCTTCAGCACTGGCTGAGGGCGCGGACGCGCGGACAACTTCCTGCAGAGCCGCCTCTGCGCCAATGAACACAAGTGGCAGAGGTGCCCTACATTGGCTACTAATTATCTGCCGGTCCCCCAATGTCTACTGCTGATTTCATGGTGATCATACTAAAAAGGAGAGTATTTAGTAGATAGCTTTGCCCCTGTAAGAAGTTGTTGGTCCTCCTACGGCAGACCCAGGACCTACTAACCTTCAGGAGGCTACTCAAGACCTGGCTATTCGAGCAGTAGCAGCACCCCTCCCCCCCCCCAGCGCCTTGAGACCCTCACGGGTGAGTAGTGCGCTTTACAAATGTGCTGATTGATTGATTGATTGTTGGTAACATCCCAAATAAATGTGTTTGAACACACACAAGGACTGAAAACTGAAATAATGTTGTTAAAAAGGACCAAATGTGCAGGAGAAGCAGGATCTGTTCAAACTGTTTTTGTTTTTTTAAACCATTGCCAATACCAATCGGTCTGGCTTATAACTGAAAATGACTCTCTCACTAGTGAACTTGGGCACTTGATAAGAGATCATACATGAACTCTGTTGCTCACCTTTGCACTCAAGCTTCCTTTCCCCAACTGACTCACTGTGCATTCACTCATTTACCCATGTGCACACAAAGTCACCTATCATATTTAGAATACATTAAAATACTAAAAGTAGCAAAAAGAAAACATGCCACCACCAAGTTAAACATAGAAGAGTACAGCAATCTTGGAATGGTATGGGGCACAGTGTTTTGAAGTTCCCATGACTGCCACATTTAGAATCAACTTGCTGGCTATCTTGGAACAGTAAAACAGTAATACACAATCTGCCATACAATTCTAAAATGGCAGCTCAGTAAACATCGCACTCACCTGCCATTTTCAATGGTATTGTGACTACTGCATCATTGCTGTACTGATCCAAGAGGGAAGGCGTGATGCTTCTAAATGTGGCTGAGATCTTGAATAGTAGAAGAATGATACACTGTGAACAATATCATTCCACAATGGCTGCCCAGTTTAAAAGCTGTTGTTGAGTGGGATACAGTGCACTGCAGATGAAAGAAGCGGCATTGAGCGGCCTGTTAGCATTTTCTGGGGAGCTGCAGGGCCCCTTAAAAACAAACAAAATAAAAAAGGAGAAGGAAAGAAGTGCAAGAGGATGCATAAAAGAAGAAAATGGAAAACTAAAGGACTAATCCACCAGAACTGGCAATGAAGAGCACTCATTTTCAGGTGGATGTTCAAGTATAGTGTTCCGTGGTGTGCATTCAGCGTTTTTCTGAATAGTAGGAGAGTTGGTGCTGATTGGATTTCAGTAGGAATGCTGTTACAGAACGTAAGTGCGAATCTTCTAAAGTTTGTCAGAGTTGAGAACTAACACCAAAATCTTTGACTATTATTTTACTCTGCAAGATTGCATGTAACAACATAACTGCATACAGACTTAAAACAGTGTCATATTAATCCTCATGAATGCCGATTAGCTTCAACATTCTTTTCAGGTTACGACTGCCCTACTGACATTGTTTTAGCTTTTTCTAATAAACAGATCAGACTTTTGGCTTCTGGCATAAGGTTGCCCAATGAAACAATCAGACCAACAGCATTTATCATTGGTTTGTCACCATAGACAACTCAGACCCACTGTACAGGGCATAAGCTTTCTCGCAAAGCAACCATCAAGTATACAGTCATAAAATTACTAATATGTCTAAAACTACTGTTATCAAAACAACGTATAACCTCTTTTAAAAGGGCCTTACAAAGATTCTCACACTGCAAATCTTCTACTCCAGGGTTTGTTAGAGCAAGTAACCAAAACTAAAATGCTTACTTATTACAGTATTCTGTGACATTCCTTATAAATAAACCAGACCCATTGCCTTTGGCCTAACTTTCCATAATAAACAGAACAAGTCTATGGCATCTGGAAACTTTTTCCAATGAAACAATGAACCAATCAAGCCAATATCCTTTATTTTTCATTCATTTCAGTAACCAACGTGTCCTTCTGCATTGAGCGCAAGTTTTTCCACAAGGCAACCATAAGAAATGCAATTATAAACGAATGTATATGTACAAAATTACATTTGGTAACACAGTATACACAGTGGTGGCAGGTAATTTTAGCAGGGAGGAAGGTAAGGGGTCACACACATACACACTAATCCACACCCATGCATTCACACACGCGCACACACACACCAATTCACAACACTCACTCACAAATACACGCATACAACCATACATACACATACATAGACGCATGCACGCACCAAACATACAAAAAAAAACTTAACAGCTCTCTGGGAGAGAAGCCTCGGAGGTCACCAGGAAGTTGGAACTGCTGCCTTCCCTCATTAGCTGGCCTTAGGTCAGCCAGTGAGGGAAGGCAGCAGTCCCTCACTCGTTACAGAGTGGGATGGGGTCAGTGAGACTGATGACCCCACCCCACTCTGTGACAAGGTGTCACTTATTGACACTCAGCTTTGGGCACTTCAGGGCTTGAAACTGAAGCATCCAGGTCCGAGGTAATCAGTGACACACACCCTCGTCATGAGAGGGAGGGTCTTGAGGAACTTTTTCCAGACTGAGAAAGTCATGCCTACAGGGCGGTGAAATCCTCTGTCTGGCAAAGTTCAGCTCAGGCAGCCACCAGCCTGTGCATTTAGTGCATGTCTTGCTCCTGGCTGCCTGACCTGAACAAGAAGAGTGTCTGTCAGGCTCACCTTTGTTCAGCCACACAGACACTCTTTGTTTGGAAAAAGGGTGGGGACGTGGCCACTCAGCCCGCACGGATGGGCCGCTGCTGAGTAAACAACCCCCTAAGAGGGCCTAACAAGGATTCACACAGTACAAATCTTCCTCTCTCAGGATATGTCAGAGGGGTAACTAACAACAAACACCTTGCCTACTACAGTAATCTGTGTGATTACATGTAACAAAGTACCTGGCCACAGGCTTTAATAAAGTGTAGTATCAACCCATCTTTAAATGCTTTTTGGATTTAACATATGTTTTTTTTACAATAAATATGTCAGCCTACTATGTTTGCTGCAACTTTTTTATAATAAACATATCTGAAAATTCCCAATAGATAAGTCAGGCCTTCTGCCTTTGTTATAACTTCATATAATAAACGAATCAGATCTATGGACTCTAAAGTAACTTCTACCTTTGGTCCAAGCAAGCCTGTAGCCTTTACCATAGACTTGTCATAATAATCAGCTCAAGCCTACTGCATTGCACATAAGCTTTCCCACAAGAAAGCATGCATATAGTCCTAAAACTGCAAACATACAAAATTACAGTTGGAAAAACAATATACAAATCCATCAGGAAAGTGCCTAAAAAGGATTGTCATACTGCAAATTTTCTAAACCTAGCGTTTGTCAGAGTGAGTAACCAATACCTAAACCCTTGCCTATTATGGTAATATGTGAGATTCCATGTAACAAAATACATGTGCACAGCCTGAAACCCCTTTAATGATTTCATTTTTAAATCAATGTGATGGATAGCGCATTGACATCACACTGATGGAACCAGCCTCCACAGTTAGGCGTTGACTGGTTTAACTTTGGTCAGTCTGCCCCCAATATGAAAAAATAGGAAAAGTTTTTCTGCCCCTCTGGGCTACCAAGCGGGGCAGAAAGCCCACTACATGCTATGGAATAAACAAGCAAAAAGTTGTAGAAGCAGCCTGCCCTGGCATTGGGCCATGTCCCCATCCCAAAATGCTCCAACAGTCTGGATTTACTCTCAATATGCTGCCTGGGAGGACTAATACGCACTAGATCACTATGGTTTTCAAATAAAAAACTAGTGGCGGGTTGACGCATCAAGGCATCGGGCCAAGCCCCCATGCATTACGGGCCGAACAGTCTTTATGCTCACCTTGGGGGCAGATGTAGGGGATTTATTCACAAACTACACCCTGGGTGCAGAAAGCCCACTAGACACCAGAGAGAACTTTAAAAAGCAGTGCGGGGGGCCCACCCACCCATCGAGTCGTGCCCCACCCACCCATCGAGTCGTGCCCCACCCACCCATCGAGTCTTGCCCCACCCAATAATAGGCCCAACAGTTTTCTGTACCCTGAAGGGCAGATTGGGGGGGTTACCCTGAGTCTGCCACCCAGTATTAGACCCCTGCAAGCAGGGAATCAGAATAAATAGCATCATATGAAATTACGTAGTTTAGCTGTTCTTGATTTCGTTTTTGCTTCAGATATTTGTGTGCTTAGTGTTAACAAGCATGTGTTAATTCTCAAAAGAAAAATACGTGCAGGGTTTAAACCAACCAATCTGGCTTATCAACAGCAGTAGGTGCACATGAACAACCAGTTTCGCTTCAGTATGAATTGCGTATATTAGCACTGGATCAATGAAATGCCAGATTTTGATTCTTTAACTTACCTATGGTTGCCCATCACCAGTCCTATATGTATCAAAGGGATAATAGAAATAGGGTGATAGGGCTGGGGTTTCTGGGGATCATGTAATTTCGTCAATTGTATTGGACTTTATTCATTTGCCAACGTTTCAATACCTTCTGGATCCTGGAAACAAGAGTTGATCCGTAAATGTCAGCCCAGGGCCTAAAAGATTTTCAGCACCCTAACTGTAGTCCCTCTAAAAGACAACCATTAATTCTGCTTGTGAGAGAATCCCAAAATAATGTAACTGTTACACCCATAATCATAACCTGCAAACTATTGGCATGTTATAGGATATGGCTGAAAGCAAACTGAGATACTAAATTTGAGAAACCACATTCATAGATATCTATTTTTCCAAATCATTAGCAGTTTTTTTTGCACTCAGCATGTCCTTTCAGAGAGTCGGAGGAATTTTCAACAGCTTATAGGCCCATATCTGTTCCTGATTTTTTTAGAAATATATTCTGGGACTACTAAGAAAAGGTAGAGGGCAATCAAATGAAGCTTTGAAGTTATTCTGAATGAGCTAACCCCGTGAGAGGAGCTAACCCCGTGAGAGGCGCTACTCAACAGAGTTAAATAGTGGAAATGACAAGTATTTCTAAGTCCTATAAGAAAAGAAGAACATTTTATGGAGCTTAACTTTATAATATAATAGACTACGTCACAATCCCTTGTTGTGGTTACTTTCATTAAAAAAAAAATATTTTAGTAAGAAAAATGTTTCCAGAGGACATCTCGACCTAACTAGGGGATATTACTTCCTACAGAAAGGCAACTGAGATCACAGTTCTTGCATACAGCCAAGAGTCTGTCAGACAGCCTGATTTTTTCCAGGATTCACTGGGAGGATGTCGTTTTATATCAGGAAATGGTTACTGTTCTACTCTTTTTCATTTATTTGAGCAAAACATGAATGAACATCCAGCCATAACTCACGAACTGTGTAGCTCTAATAGAAATCGAGAAAGTCCTGGCAGTGGCATGCAATGCTCTGCAAAATTAAGTCAACTGTGAAGAAGGGGGAATATATAAACAATTCTATACAATGTTGTAAGCTATTGTCTATGACACGTATGTTTTACACCTAAATATGTTTGCAGATTGAAGGTTTTGGAAATGTGCATAGTTTACCAACCTAAGCATGCGTAAAATAGGGATATGCTTTAAGCATGTATCCTATTCATCTACATCATTCATTTCGGATTTTTATACCTACTTCTATGCATCTGAGATTTTTATGCAACAGGCTATCCTAGCCTAATGCAATGTTCATAGACTTTTAACGTTTTACGTGGTAAAATTGACTTTTGAGACACCATAATCCAGAGTGAAAATCAAACTGTCTCCAACTGGACATTGAGGTACAAAGTATGTAAAGCTGCCCTCGGGTAAAAGTAGAGGTAAATTAATTTGATCCAGGTGTAGATTTAGTGCTGGCTGATGTGGGTTTCGAGAGTAGAGAGATAATTGAATAAAACCATGCTGAAAACACACCCACCAACAAAACCTCTGAATTGCACTCCATGTAGACAGATTGTCAGGACTTTAAAATTAGATTTTCCACACTTTATTCATTTTTGCTGCACTGAGTACTCGAATTAATGCATTTTGATAGATACATTTCAAAGGAGAGTTTAAACTTACCCTTTATTTAATTAATAAAATATTCTCTTTTTAAAATGCCATGGAAAATGATTACAGGACGTGGCGCGGCTCCAGTATAACTCGATGTAGCTGTCTCTACATTAGTGAAAGACAACAGTTAAGGCTCATTATACAATGTAACAAATGCATTCTTTCATGATAAACTAAGTTAGTTAGGTCAATTTAAAAAGCAATCCATCGCTCCTTGGCCTTCCTCCCAGCGCGAAGTAGGTTCTATTAACAGGAGGAAAACATTGCTAACACAAAAATCGCACCAGAAGTACATTAACTCATCGAAATTTAGCAGGTATTCAAAACACCTTACTTCAAAAGAGGGTCAAATTTAAATATGTAAATATCTGTACCACAAACCGTTATCTTCTTTTTCCAAGATGGTACACTGGACAAAAGTATACTAAAAAAATATGAATATCACAATTATTTTAAGTTGAGTTTTCTATCATGCCTGATCCAACAGATTCGCCATTTTAAAGTAATGCAAACAACAGCCCTTTCCGGCACTCAATTTGATAGTACTCATAGTTAAACACATATTTAATCTAAGGCTCTATCTAAGTCTTTACACAGTTAAAACTACTAAAATCAGAGTCTTGATTATAACAAGCCTGAAACTGGGGACTTTTTGCTTGTCTGGGTGTTTTGCCATGTTACCGCTAATTTAACAAGACTTTGCTGCTCTCCTGGACAGGCAGTAGATTCCACAACTGGACAATAAAGCCTGGGTGAAGAGGGATTACACGATGTAATATCCCCCTGCCCTTTTAAATTGTATCACTGGGCCTTTAAATTGTATCACTGGGCCTTCTTTCTCAAAAACACTAGACATCTTCTAATGGACAATAGACAAAATATTCCCCCTCATTTACGGGTTTTAAGAAAGAATCTCCCGGATGAAGGAAATTCCTTTCTATTCAAATATGGTCACCCCAAATTTAAAAAAAAAATCAAGTTCAAGGTGTTATTAGCAGCCTGTAAAGTATGGGTTCACGTCAAACGGATCTTGGGAATACCTTACTACAGTTGTAATGCCCCGATCTGGAACTCACCAGGTACCCCTGAGTGTCTTTTAGACGCCTTAGCCTTACCTTTATTAACGGCGGGTTTGATAAAATGGGGGCAGCTATACGATCAAGGCTCACTGATATCATGGAATACACTTGCATTAAAAACAAACTCTACATTATCAAGATTTAAATATCTTCAATTGACAAGCTGGTCCCAAAATGAATCGCAAACTGGGTTGGAGACAGAATGGGAGGGAGAGCTTGTTAAAGACCAAACCTACGCGAAGGAAGTATCTAAAGGGTACTGGATATTGGTGGAAACAGAGGATCATACTTTAACGGCACCAGAGGAGATATGGAGATCGGACATGCCTGGAGTCAGATATACAAATTTATGGCAAGTATCTATTGCTACACTTTGGTCAACTGTGAGAAGGAATCATCTTTTTACTCTATACAGAGCTTATTGGTCTCCAAAGAAGTTATCCAAGATGGATGGAAGTAAGAGAAGACAATGCCCTAAATGCATGCTGGAAAACGCGGACGATGTTCATCTGCTATGGCAATGTCCGGTAATCCAAATCTTCTTGCGCGAGTTGGGTGAGTTTGCCTCTAGAACCCTTGGGGCCAAAATAGAGGTAAGCCTTGAACTGGTTATATTTGGAATCTCACTTAGAGGTTATAGAAATTATGTAGTGAACAAATCCCACGCGCATCTGTTATTTGTATTGATAATTATGGCACGCAGAGAAATCTGTACGAAATGGGTTGTACAGGATGCACCATCACTAAGTGAGTGGATTGTATATGTAAGAAACACCTGTAGGGCTGACTGTATAAGGGGGTCCGTTAAAAGAAAAACAATGTGGAGCCCAATATAGGCGACATTGACAGAAAACATTTAAGGGGGAAGTCACGTCCGGGGAATCTATTTGAAATACCACCCAACATGTCCTATGATTAAGGCACACCTTAACTATGTTGGAGAATGGTGTGATCGTGCATATCTCCAAGATATATAGTTGGAAAAAGGCCATACGGATCTCAAAGACGAAGCTATCCTGATTGCCTACCCTAGTGAGACTGTAAATAGCTTTAGATCTTGGGCCAGTGCCATGTATGAGGACTAAAAATAAATAAATAAATAAATATCCCCCTGCCCGGTTGAGTAATAACGGATGTTTACACAGATTTTCACAATAGCCTGGACATTTCTCCCCATTGGCCCACTGGACCCCTAGGCTTCACTGCCTCTGCTAGAAATAGGAAGGATGTGTGCTGTTCTCACAAAGAGGAGCACATCACTAGGTCTAAGAGAGCCCCATCAGTGACACTGCAAACACTCTCCACAATTACACGATAGCTGGTCTATGGGGTGCTTTTGCGGCGCCAACACCAGCACTTTAATACAAAATGTTTATATATACCTGAGGTGTTAGGGGCAATGCTATATTTGCACAGAGAAGCACTAATGCAAAAATACACAAATTGTACTGGGACAACCATCTGTGGAGAATTCCCACAGACAAGACCTCACCATTCACCACAGGAGTTTTGCATAATTGGATGGTATTCTTATCTGGTGAGGAGGCCAACCTACTGCCAGGCTGGAGCTACAACCCTTTTACATAACTAGTGCCAAAAAGCCTAATGAATACAAACAAGCTTGATATGCACCACATGTATGTCATGGATAACAAGTTACAGAAAGATGTGGAGGAATTCTAATAATACAACTGTGTGCTGTATTCCATTGTCTGAACTTCACTGTTACAGTATGGTGACCAGTATGGGGCAATCAGGACTGCTTCAGATGGTCACAAGCACATATTAAACCAAAACAATTCATCACTATGCATGTGAGGGAAACACCAATAATCAAACATAATTGTTACAATGTCAAAATTACAAGAACATGGAGAACACTAAACATAGGCTTGCAGAAAGATGCAAGTTCTTATACTGAGCACTCTTTAGATGCACCCCTCAAGAATTAGACAGTGTTGGACAAATTAAGTATGGACCCTCTTTGATGGGCAATGGCTAGGCTCTTGGACGATAGGGACCCATATATCCATATATGTCTGAAAGATTTCCAGTAGATTCCCTGACCCCAAGAAAATGGAAATTCAGATCTGAAAGACTGCCACAATGTGGATAGGATAGCATCAGATTGTCCCAAAAGAAACCCCACAACGAGACATTTACATCCTGTTGAGATCTGAGTAATCTGAAGTGTTTTAGTAAATGGGATATGTTTGGGATCTGGGTGGTAATGAATGTGAAAAGCAGATAGCATGAAAGTGCTTTATGACTTGGCTGATGACTTTACCTTGAAATCTTTAGACACATTCAAATGAAATACACCTGGGGGAAATAATGAGACAATTTTCAAAATAGCCAGGACTGTTCCCCCTGAAAATACTGTCACAATTATTATCCAAAAAAGCCATTTCATTATATATAAATGGCTAGTCAATAATACCCCCCAACTCTTTGGGGTACACTGAAGGGGTGATGGGAATGAGAACTGTGTTCACTCTTGACGATGTAGCCTGGGAGAAGGCGTGTGGGCACCCCATGGATGTGGCAATTCACTAACTGTTTATTCTGGTATTTAAAAAAAAGAATTAATTGCATCTGTTACAAGTATACACAACATAGAAAACTTGTGAGGGTCCTCAATGTGGCTTCTCTGAGAGGCTGTGAACAAAAAAGGCTTACTCTTTTATCCTATAAGGCAATGCCCCTGATAAAAGGTCTTCTGGGAAAAGGGTACAGATTATCTGTATGCAGTCCTGGAAGACCCCACCCAACTAAATGGAAACTCAATTCTACATGGAGTCTATGAAGTTTACCCCCCAGTCAAAATATACAAAGTTAATTTGGTTGGTAGTGCTGAGGCAGGACATAGCAAAATGGTGGGACAATCAGACACCTCAGAGTCCTGGTACTGGAATATGACTGCTGTATGAGATAAAGATGGTTATTAAACTACTCGAGATAACACCTTCACTCCACTCCGATAAATGTGTTAAGACATGTAGATGTTGGAATGAGTACCATTAGTTTAAGTAAATGCCATTTTATTTGATTTTGTACTTACAGATGGCTCGATCTGACCTCTTGACCTTCGGATAGCTTTAGAAAGAATGTTGCTCCTATTGTTAACTAGAGAAGAGTCTGTTCAGTCCTGCATTTAGTGTACTTGGTTACAAGACATCTGTGTTCATCCACACCAAGGCTGCGTAGGCTCTGGGCTATGCTGAGTGAATCTGCTACACTTTGGAGGAATTGATCTGTTAGACCTGTCAGCCTTGGGGTCGTCTCCCCCCTCACCAAACCTTTTGCGTACTCCCTCCCTATTTTTGCTAAATGTGTTTTTGGTGGCCTTAGGATTCTATGAACTTTACCACTGCTAACCAGTGCTTCATTGCTTGTGCTCCCTCCCACGAACATGGTAACACTGCCTTACACCTGATTGGCATATTTGATGTACTTATAAGTACCTAGTAAAGTGGTATACCACATACCCAGAGCTAGTAAATTACATGCTACTAAGTGCACCTGCAGCGCTTATTGTGCCACTCACTTAAGTAGGATCTTAAAACATGTCTCAGGCCGGCCTTTGCAGCCTGTATGCAGTTTTAACTAACCCCTTTGACAAGCCTAAAACTTGCACTAAAAAAATTGGACATGTACTTTTAAGTTTTACATGTTTGGGTAGTGACAAACTCTTAAATTTGTTTTTTACTACTGTGAGGCCTACCTTACCCGAGGATAACATTAAGTTACCTTAATACCTTTAATAAGTGATAACTTTTGTTTAGGGGGCAGCTAGAAATGTCATGTTTGGTGTCTGGGGGGGTTGTAATTCAAAATCCTCTTTAATGGCAAAGTTAGATTTTAAGTCACAGTTTTGAAAATGCCACTTTTAGAAAGTTAGTATTTTCATGTCATAACCATTTGGTCCCTGCAGCCTGTTTCTTGGGTCATATGACTAGGTGTAATTGGCAGTTGGCCTTTGTATAGTCCTCCCAGACAGCTACACAATAAAGAGTTGGGTATTGGCAGGCTCACCATCCAAGGCAGGATGAGGAGGCAGAGCTGTGCCCAGCCCCACATGCACCTGAAAGACTCTGCTCCAGCTCACACAAAAAGACCTTCCCACTAGCCTATTGTGCTTGCAGACAGACTGAAAATGAAATGAAAATAGGATTTCTAAAGCGCACTAATACCCGCGGGTGTCTAGGCGCTGATACTCCATGGGAGGAGAAACAGGGCAACAATCCCAGACAGTGGCGATACTACTGAGTAATGGGGGAACGTGTTTGATCTAGTTATTAAAAAGCCAGGTTTTTAGTGCTTTGCGAAAAATGAGCAGATTGTTTGAGGTTTTGAGGGTAAGTGGCATAGTGTTCCAGAGTTTAGCTGTGGTGACTGCAAAACTCTTTCCTCCCCAGGTGGCCCTCCTGAACAAGGGGATAACCAGATTTGCAAGAGAAGCCGATCTTAAATTTCTCGTCGGGATATAGCGATGGAAGAGTTGCCTAATGGAGACTGGTCCCTTGGAGTGGAGAGCTGGGACTGGGATAGAGAAGAAGGAAATTTCAGACACTTATGTAAGGAGACAAATCCAGACATTTCTTCGACTTCAAAGGAGGTACCATGTATAAACATAGGACCCTCAGACTCACTCTTCAGTACATTCCTGGACCTGTGGATACTACAGAAGAAGGACTACCCCGCTGCCTGGGGCCTGTGCTGCTGTCTGAGAAGGAAGAATGGACCTGCACCCTTCATCCCAGGGTACTTGAGTGACTCAAAGGGCTAGTTGTTAGCTGGCCTCCTGTTGTGAGCAACAGGGACACAACAAGCTCCAAAACTTTCCCTGCACCTGCCCAGCCGGCCTGCTGCACTGGATGTTCCTGGACCTGTCTGAGGACTCTGGCTCTGGTGGAGTGAGTTCCTGATTCCCAAGAGGTCCTGGACCCTTGGTGCAGCATCAGTTGAGATCCTCCTTGAAGAAAAGGAGAAATCCTGAGGTTTGGGCTCTTTGCGACCACAAATGGGCCTGTCCATACCAGGATCTTGCCATCTGAGCCGACCACTTATGTGAAGCGCCAGTGAACCCGACTCTTCACACTACAGTGACCACCCGCAACACAGGATCCGAACTTCGCGCTACAGCATTAACAGCCCACTGTGACTGCCATTGTGAAGCTCCAGCCACGATCTTCCACAACACCCTACAGGATCTTCACACTACAGCGAGGGCCATCCTGGGGCCTGCTCTTCATGCTACATCGACCACCATCCGTGATGTTCTTCCTGCTCTTTGTGGTCCTCACCACCGCAAACTTGTCTCTTCGTGCTATACTCTAGAAGGTAACTTTTTCAGTGGGACTAACCTGGTCACTGCATCCAGCCCGAGCTCCATCGCAGTCGGCCTGGACTTTTCTGCTTTTAGGCACTATACTTACCTCAAATCTTTGAAATTGCATATCTGCAGTTCTACAGATGTATTTTTGGTGTCACAAATTTATGAAAGTTTACTCTTTTTTCTAAATTGGTGTGGGATTTTTCTTCTGTTTTCACTTTATTACTGTTTGAGTGTGGCATAAATAGTTTACACATTGCTTCTAAGTTAAGCCTGACTGCTTTTTGTGCCAAGCTACCAGAGGGTTAAGTACAGGTTAATTTAGTGACTTTCATGGTTCACCCTGACAAAGAATGTGGCTACTACTTCAGAAAGGCTCAGTTTCCCTCTACCAGCAACCCAATTTATCATATGGTCAACTTAAATAAATGAGGTAAGGCTATGTGAGTCAACCACCCCGTCTTGTGGCTTCAGGTGGTGAGGTAGGAAATCTCATGAAACTTACTGCTCCTGGTAGTTCGGTTAAACACTCGATCACATCCAAATACAAATGGGCAGTCTTTAAGTAACTCAATCAGGCCAGTTTAGACAATTTGGTCTATGTGACACATGGCATGGGGCAATATCCAACTCTTATCTGAGCATTTGCCATCCATCTAGGCTTTAGGAACCTTTGTTGCGATACAGTAGATAAATTGAGAGCTGGAACGGTAATGACTTTCATGGAAGACCACAGGATAAGTTTAAAAAGTGAATTCTAACTTACTGGTCAATAGCTAGTGCCCAATGGCCACACCACCCTTAACTTTCATCTTAACTTACCGCCTTCCTGGCCAAAAACTGTATTTTTCAAAAGTTTTCTGGAGCCATGTGAATTGGTATTTTCTACCTCGGTTTGCTTACCCATAGAGCTTCCACAAGACTGACCCAGCCTTTCTTTCATGTCTAATTGCTCCTCATCAATCAGCTCGACCATTACAATCAAAAGCTTCCTCTCTTCTGTGCATAACCTAGTTTAAGCGGGCACACTGCAGGGCAGAACTTTCAGTGTGCTGGGTGCTAAACTCTGCAATGCTCTCCCTCATGCCTTGCATAGAATTTCCAATGTTAGTTCCTTCAAGTTCTGTTAAAGCTTATTTATTTTTCAAAGTGTAGCCCTGATCTGGCTCGGTTGCAGGTCTGGTGTTTTGTTCTTAGTTTCTCTGACTCTCACAGTGATTCTTCCTTTTATGCCTTTTATTTATATTCCTTCTACCAAGATGCTGCGGTAAACGTGTGATTAAGTGTTCACCAAAGAAAATAGTTATAGCCAAAAACTACCCATATACAAATGTTTATTAAATAAATAAATCTGTTCAATACATTAAAAATTATTTAAAATATGCAGTATTTGTTGTGACTAATAAAAACAACAATCCACATAAATTCATTACATATCATACATAGATTGGAAAACAAGCAACTCGTTCAAACGAGCTAGATTTTATGATCGAGATGCCATGCTGAATAGCTCAAAAGAGAAACAAGAAATGTCTAGAGTTGTTTTTCTGAGTCAGTTTTATGGGATTAGTAACAAAATCAAAAATGTAGTCAATAAGCATTGGAATATTCTCAATGATGAGGAAGAGATAAAATTGGAGAAACCTCTGTTTGCTTATAAAAAGAACACCAACTTAAGGAACCAATTGGTTCACACATATAGGGGCGAACCTAGAGTTAGGCAGAGAACTATTGATAACTCCATTGCCAAAGGCAATACCAGCTGTGGTAATTGTGCAATGTGTGTACAATGTATTGTGGCGAAAGAGATATCACAAAATGGAAGAACCATAGTAGCCCATACCTTAAACAATTGCCGCAGCAAAAATGTTATTTACTTGCTACGCTGCCCATGTGGTTTAGCCTATGTGGGAGAAACTGGACGAGAACTTAGATTGAGACTGACAGAACATAAATCGGCAATTAAAACTAAGAAAATAAACGCTCCATTAGTGACACACTTTTTACAATGTGAACACAAAGAAACAGATTTTGGGTGGTTCATATTGGAAAAAGTAAATATGAACAGAAGAGGGGGCAATATGGAGGAAAAGAGGAAAGCACGTGAGCAATGGTATATATCAATCCTCAATACTATCAGACAAGGGTTAAACTCCAGGGAAGAGTGGGAAAAACTTATCTGATAACCCTTGCTTGTTTGCTTTTTTGACGAATATAAATCATAAGTGATGTCTGCTATATACCAGTTTTAACAGCCTATAACCAAATTGGGATTAACTTCAGAAAGTAGAAACCCCATATAAATTTTTTATATAGTCCACTCCAACATGGCCGACAAAGAAGGTTGTTCTAGTGATGAACCCCAGGGTTCGAGCAATGAGGATGTTTATGGACATTAACGGATTAGAATGACACTGGATGTCAATAAATATTAAAGATATAAATTAATTATTCTTTTCGCACAGAACATGTGTACCAATTAGCTGGAATAAATACAGAAAAATGAATAAATCATTGTCGATATGGATTTGATAATAATAATAATTATGAGTCTGAATAAAATAAGCGATAGCGAATAATGGAGATTGTTATGTCAATATAAAAATGGGGATGAGTAGATGCACCGATGTATCAATAAAAACGACTGGACAGACATGGTTTGCGCGTAATTAATTTGTAAACACGAACCGCTTTAAGATGGCGGCCATGGAGGGGGTGTAATCACGGTCCTCCCGTTTTACAGTCCTATTTCCATGTTCATTTAGCCAGCACTGGCGCGCTTTCCTAATTGGTAAAAGTCATTTAAATAGGACGCATTTGAAATGCGGCATATCGGTCGAAAACGGAGAACGCCAGGAGGCTTGTTAGTCCCAGTAAGTGCGAATCCGATGGAGGTGCCTTATGGCTTAAATCCAATAGGGTGCAGTTAAAGTAGACTCTTTCATAGTGTACCCATTGTGCACACGGGTGCAGCAGTTACCATGCAGCAATTATTGTGGTTGGATTTAAAAAGGTAACAAAATGGCTTAAATAATATATGGGCTAGAAGTGAGGGCCGTCATGGGAGTTAAACCCCGTAAAGAGATATTATTTTATTTTGAAGTGTGACGTATGGTCCGCCTCGGTAGGTAGTTAAGAAGGACCCTGACTGAGATGTTGCCCATGCGTAGCGTATTAGATATCTTTAGAATACGCTTGTTAACTGATTAGTGTTTAGAATGAAAAATTGAATACTTTGTTGTCCGTTAATTTACAGGCAGCTAACTCCGTAAAAAGCCTGATGGGCACCTATTGAACTTAATCCAGAGACTCTGCAAAATGGCTACATCGACTTTAAGGCGAAGTATTGGGATGCCCTAAGGGTTTTTGTGCTAAATGCAGGTAACTGGACAATAAATATTAAATAACTGGACCAAATAACTCATTAACAATATAGCATGAGAAGTGCTCTTTATATATACTCGCTTCATGCATTTTCAGGGCATTAGTGCATGGTGATTTTCTGATGTCAGTCCGAACATTTGGGACAATACGAGTTTGACATTAAAGATTTTAAGATCTGTGGGATATTAGAGTACCTTCGAGAGACAGACTGTCCTTATCCAATATTTGAGGTGTGTACTACACATTTCTATAGCTATGTTTGTAGCAAATGTCTATAAATTGTTACATGGAAGTTCTTTTTAAACATGTATAATTTATATTTTTTTATAGAAAGAAAAGGGCAGCATCAGGAATACATGTCTGTCTCGCTCCCTTTAATAGTGTGAGGAGCTTAGAGATTAATTGGGTGAAGGAACAAGCTCCCCAACTTAATATCCTACGACCCAAGCTGTTGGTGGGTATTACCCCATTGGTATATCGTGATTAGTTTGGATAGTATGAATTTGGAGAGATGAGTGTGTGTTAGATGTACATTTGTAAATCTCTTTTAAGCATGTATGAGTTGTTGACTGTAAGCTGGGAATCAATATGTTTAAACATCAGGTTAGAGCAAAAAAAAAACTAATATGTAACAAATGTTTATATTTACTTTTATTTTTATGATAATAAGGCTATGTATTAAATGTTCAACAACTAGAATGAATTTTAGTAAAAAAAAAATTTAAATATGGTACAACAATCTGCAATGTGGTCTGATTGTAATATATTTTTATATATACATTTTTTAAATTAGACTGCTGGGAGACATCATTTATTAAGCCTGAAGAAGGTGGTTGGACCTATTGATACCACCGAAACGCGTAGCTTTTTGGTCCTCTGTTGTCCTACCGCTATTTAGGGGTTCTTATGAACAAAAATTTCTTATCTGATGAACCTGATATTAACAGCGGTTGGATTTTGCATAATCATTTGCTAAATAAGATTGTGTTGTTTGTTTTCCAATCTATGTATGATATGTAATGAATTTATGTGGATTGTTGTTTTTATTAGTCACAACAAATACTGTATATTTTAAATAATTTTGAATGTATTGAACAGATTTATTTATTTAATAAACATTTGTATATGGGTAGTTTTTGGCTATAACTATTCTCTTTGGTGAACATTTGATAGTTTGAGTGTGGCAGTGAGCAGTATGGTATGCTATTGAGAAATCCCAAAGCGAATCTGTTTCTGACTAAGTGTCATTTGGTATCCTGTCCCTTTGGTGAGTAGGACCCCTCTCTCTTTTTTGATAAACATGTGATTAATACATAATAATAACAATAAAAATAATTACGTTTATTGGAGATGTATTGAGAGCTTTTCATTTGTACACAGTGATTACATGTGTGCTTATATATATTGCTTACAGAGACAAAAAACTATTAAATAATACTAATAAGACTGCACATAAAAATAATTTAAACCCTCAGAAACCTACTGCTTAAAAGTGTAGTATGTTTCACACCTAACTCCATTATGTAGGTGTAACACATGCTCTTCCATCTGTGCCAGAATTTAGTGCGAAGGATCCAAAAGTTGCAAGGATGTGGCAGAATGCTGTATAAAATGACTGAATAAAAAGTAAATAATAACCTCAATAAAAAGTGATCAGTAATTTGACCAATCAGATGGGTGCATGATCAACGATTTTATTGTCAAGTATGTACGAGAGCTCTAGTATATACCAGAAGCAAACCCATTTCTACAAGAGAGCAGATGTGTTTATGTGTTTATGGATTTATAAAGCGCGTAGCTGCCCTTAGGCTTCCCGGCGCTAGGAGAAACATAACAACGATGGTCTAAGTCAGAGTGTCTGAGATCGGGAGGTTTTAAGGAAATAGCAGTGTTTTGAGTTTTTTTCTGAATGCTAATTCGTTGGTTATCATGCGCATGTCCCTGGGTAATGTGTTCCACATTTTGTGAACCAAGTGCTTAAAGGACCTTCCTCCCCATCTTGCTCTTTTTATTCTGCCCTGTTGCATAAGAAGGTCCTGTGAAGACCTTAGGGTCCTACTCGGTGTGTAGTGTTTAACCAGTATTTTGATTAGTGCCGGGCCTCTGTCATTCATGGCTCTGTGGGCAATACACAGGGCCTTGAACTTAATCCTCGACTGGACTGGAAGCCAGTGAAGTTTACTCAGGGCTGTCCTGGCTGACTGCTGTTTCGGGATTTGTAGCAGGGTCCTTGCTGCGGCATTCTGCACTTCCTGCAGCCGGTTAATGACGTATTTTGGGGCGCCCAGATACAGAGAGTTCCCGTAGTCCAGCTGTGACAAGATTAATGCTTGGACCACAATTCTACGAGATTGTTCAGGTAAGATAGGGAGGATTTTTCAAAGCATATGGAGTAGGCCGAAGCATTTGCCGGAAAGTTTCTTTGCTTGGATCTCCATATTAAGATTTTCGTCTAGACAGATCCCCAGGTTTTTGATGGCAGTCTTAGAAGTTGGTGGTTCTCCCAACTGAGTGGGCCAGCTTATAAGATTCCTGGGGACTGTTTTGTTTCCCAGGAACATAAGTTCCGTTTTATCCCCGTTCAGTTTAAGGGAACATTTACACATCCATTCAGCTATTCGAGTCATGCAAGGCCCTAAGTTGTTGTGTAAGGAGTGGGGGTCATTCGTCACTGATAATACAAGTTGTGTATCATCTGCGTAGGACACTATGGATATACCAAATTCGTGTACTATCCTTGCTAGAGGTTGCATGTAAATATTAAAAAGTGTGGGGCTCAGTGCCGAGCCCTGTGGCACTCCGCACGGTAGTTGTAAGGTATCTGATAGATAGTTCCCTTCCAGCAATTGAAATGACCTGTCTTTCAGAAATGCAGTCAGCCACTTCATCGCTGTGCCTGTGATACCTTCTTCCTTTAGCCTATTGATCAATGTGCAATGGTCCACCGTATCAAATGCGGCGCTCAGATCCAGGAGTAGAATGGCCGCTGTACATCCTTGGTCTATCACTCTTTTTAGTTCCTCCGTTACCACCAGCAGAGCTGAATCTGTGCTATGTTGGGGCCGGAAACCCATTTGTGTGTCATGTAACCTTTGATTTTCTTCTAGATATTGGGACAAGGTGTGATTTACAGTTTTTTCGGCAATTTTGCCTAATAGTGGTAGGAGCGAAATGGGTCGGTAGTTTCCAGGTTCAGCTGGATCCAACTGGGGTTTCTTCAATAATGGCCTTATGATCGCATGTTTCCATGTTTTTGGGACTACACCTTGGGATAGGGAGAGTGATACCAAGGCTGCAGTGATTGATTTTGCTCTTGTGCCCGCTTGTAGCAGGATATCTGGTGTAATTGGATCTTGCTTTTATAACTTGTCAGGAGCCAAATTTCCTAGCAGAAGATATGTAGTTATTGATAAAACTAGCTCATGCCTGAAAAAGGTTCTGGGCATATCTGGATTTTGAAATAATGTCTTTTAAAATTTCAGGAAAAAGCATTTTGCAATACAGATCTTAAGAATGAAGCAATACTATGATCCTGAAGGTAAAATACTGTGGTACATCAAAAGTGTTTCAGAGATCATTGACTTACATATTGATTTGCTTAAGTATGAAAGGCATTTATAGATACAGCAGACTTAATCTAGACTTATGGTAGAAATCAGCGCAGACAAAATAATACTGCTTCCAAGTTTTGAATAGCCCGATAGAAAAATGTTGTAGGAATAATTTCTCCAGTTTGTGTAGGTTATTCAAAGTTTTACTATAAGGTGGAAATGACAAACATTATTATCCATCAATAGACTGCAAGAATAGTGCTAAGCAATAAAATCATTTTGGTGGGCAGAGTCAGCATTGCCTTAGCAAAAGAGATGCAGCGATTTTATAGGATTTCTGCGAAAAACATTTTAGAAAACTTTCAAAGCTGCCTAATGAGGAGAACAAGCTTTTCATTTTTTTAAACATTCTCTATTGAGGTTTCTGATTTTTATGACATCAGCGGCTGTATTCAAAATCTACATGAATGAATGGTATAACTTTTAAACCGCATGCATGTCGGAAGGCGTCTTGGCGCTATGCAGAACAGAGAAGAGCTGTCAGTGTCCTAAGTAGGGATACTATAGGATCACTGATTGAAAAGCCAGGTTTTAAGTTGTTTCCTAAAGACAGGGAGTGTAGAAGCTGTTTTCAATTCAGGTGGCAGATGGTTCCATTGTAGAGTCGTAGTTCTGAAAAAGCTTCTTCCACCCTAAGTGGCACATTTTAAAGTAACACCATTTATATGTCTAGCTGCACTGGAACGGAGAGTTCTACCAGGTATGTACCACTCAAGGTATTTCTTTAAAAAAGCTGGGGCATTCCTGTAGAGTGTCTTATATGCTAGACAAAGTGCCTCAAAGGTGATACGATGGCTAAGTGGTAGCCAATGAAGTTGCCTAATGGCTGATCTAGCCGATTGAGGTTTTGGAATTTTTTTAAGGAATCGTGCAGCCGCATTTTGAAGAGTTTGTAATTTCTTAAGTGGACCTTTTGGAAGTTATGATAAAACTGAAGCAATGACTACAGATTTCAAGAGATCTGCAGTAAGAAATGTTTACATTTTTGGGAGAATTCTAAGTAAGTAGAAAGAAGAAGCAGTGACCTTGTTGGCTTGGTCTTTATATTTTAGCTCCCTATCCATCAGAATCCCTAAATTCTTTACTTTTGAAATTATCATTGGTGGGGTGCCCAGATCAGATGGCCACCAGTTCGAAGACCAGATGGACGGATCCGAACAGCAGGACCTCTGTTTTTGTGGAATTGAGTTTCAAGCAATTACTATCCATCCATTCGCTGACTGCTCTCATGTAGTTATTGACAGTGCTACCAGAATAGTTTTTACTTTTTGCAAGTGAGACTATTATTTGTGTGTCATGGGCGTATGACACCAGTGACAATCCAAAGGATTTTATCAGGGAGGCAAGAGGTGTAACATAAGGATTAAATAGGGTAGTGGATAGGGAAGAGCCCTGTGGAACACCACAGGGTAAGAAGTAGGTATCTAAATTAAATTCGCCCAGCGACACCGCATGTCGGCGTCCCGTGAGGAAAGATTTTAGTAACATCAGGGCTGTTTCTCCAATCCCAAGATCCTGCATACGGTCAACCAATATCTCGTGGTTAACCATATCGAAAGCTGCAGGATAAGGACCACATTGCCCCCTCTGTCAAGGGACGCTCTAATTTCCTGGGTACTATGATTTTCTCTAAAACCGAACTGCATATCATCTAAAAGATGATTATTCTCAATAAAGGAGGAAAGTTGGAGATTCATGATTTTTTCTGTTAGTTTGGCCGGGTATGGAAGCCGAGCTATAGGTCAATAGCTGTTTGGGTCCAGAATATTAAGATTGGGATTCTTTACAAGAGGAAGTACTGAGGCTGACTTCCATGGAGTAGGGAAGATCCCTGTGTTAAACATGGTAGAGAAGATGACAGATAGTTGGCGTGCAATGACTTTCGGAACCAAGTGAACAATCTTCGGGGGGCATGGGTCGTGGGGAGATCCTGCCTTTGATCTTTGGATCTGCGCAGCTGGAAGGGGAGTGAAATGTCCAAAACTGATTGATTTCGTTCTTAATTTTATAGATATGTTATCAGAACAGCTCCTAGTGAAATTTTTAAAGATGTTCATAACTTTTTCCTGGAAGAAACAAGCTAGCGAATCACAGAAATCTTGGTTATTAACTGTGATTACATGCATCCATCTGTGTTTACAGGAATGCGTCAATAAAGCAGCAGTAGAGAATAATATTTCTTAACCTTGGAACATGTGGTAATACACTAATGGTGAGTCTGTTTTTATGCTACGCATACAATGTATCTAGTAGGGCAGAGTCTTTCGGTGATACACTAGAAAGCGGGACATCCATCATCCCAGGGTGGTTTTTAGCACTGGAAAACATGCTTTCCATTAGCACACAATTCAAGCTGTGTACATGCAGAGGGATTTATTTAGGTAATCTGTTGAAATGCCTCTTTTGCAAATGATAGGCATCTCAAGGATACATGTAAAAAATTAAAGTATAATCAATTCAGTAAAAAGTTCCAACAAAACATTTCTAAAAATTATCGGCTCAAATCAAAGTAGGGATGCAGAAGAAAGAATCAAGGAAGTGCCATAAGGGAGCAGAAGGAGTTTTCCGGATGGAGGTAGGAGACGGTCAAAATGGTGGGACGATCAATACAGGTGCTCTTTCAAATGTATGATTAATCAAGATGGAAAAAACAAAGGGGCCGATTCCGATCTCGGTCGGAGGCGCACCCAATACCATTCGGTCGGGAAAAAAGCCATGCGAAAGCCTGTTTCCCGACCGAACCGTACGCGGGTCCGTCCGAGCGAGTACGATGCGAATTCGCCGACCGACTCGTCCGGGCGTCCCGACAGCTCCGACCGACTCGCTCGGACTCGAACCGCTCCGACCGACTCGCTCGGACCCGATTCGCACCGCGCAATGGAGACGTTTCCCGGCCGGGTAAGTACGATGCGCGCCGCGAGCAGTCCGACCGAGCCGCGCACTCCGGCTCGTAAGAGCTGTCGGAGCCGTACTTTGGGGGTCCGTGTCGGACCCCCTGTACGCGTACCCGTGCGAGGCGCACACAGGGGGA
The DNA here is from genome assembly GCA_963921515.1 of Calotriton arnoldi. Lineage (NCBI taxonomy): Eukaryota > Metazoa > Chordata > Amphibia > Caudata > Salamandridae > Calotriton > Calotriton arnoldi. Next base: position 203,837 of record CAWUFW010005491.1, read on the forward strand.
CCCAAGGGTCCCCCTACCTGTGCGTGTACGCCGCGGGCGCTCCGCGGCGTACTCGCTGTAGGGGGCGCCCTTGTCCGCCTCGCACCCATTGAGGCAATGGGAGCCCGCGTACGCGTTGTACGACCGGCTCCCATTGAGTTCAATGGGAGTCCGACCGACTCGTGTCCGATAACATACGGCCGCATCGTACTCGTTCGGTCGGACTGCACGGGTCCGATTCGGTCGGAAATCTCTCCGGGTCCGGCTCGGTCGGAGAAATTTCCGGCCCGAATCGGAATCGACCCCAAAGTATAAGATTTGGAGATTGAGTATTTGGAAAGTTACTTGAATAATGACAGTTTGGTAAAATATATCAGTGAGTGGGAAATTCTATAAAGTAAGAGGTTTAACATGAAAAATACATAGTTGTGGGATTCCTGAGTATACAAATGGTTAAATATGAATCTGGTGTTTTGAATGAAGCCCATGGTAATGGAGTTGAGCCTTTTCAATACTTAAAAGTGGTTTGGATATGAGATATAGTACAAGAAAGAAGAAACACAAGAGCGATTGCAATATGACTGCAAAAGAAGACAGTTACGGATGTGCAGCCACACTCCAAAGAAGGGTGGGTTACAACAAGAGTCTGGAGAAGCAGAATCGACAGTCTACTAAATCAGTAAACCCTTTTCAAGAGAACCTTTTGGAAACATTTGTCAGAGACATCTACCCAAGTTTGAAAACCCAACAAGCTACTGAAAATGTTAAGTGAAACCTTCCAGAATCAACAGACCCGTTTTCAGAGGATCTTGCATACATAGAAGCACATGTCACTGAGAAGAAGAACTAAATACATTGCAACACTTCCATGGAAACTCGAGTCACAATAAGAAAATATAAGGGCCAATTAGTATTTATGTTTTATTTAACAAAAAAATCACAATAAGGAATATCTTTGAACACTCAAAGGGGAAACACCCCTACATATGTCTATGAATTAATATTTATGCAAATAAAAGACCATTTCTGTTAAGTCGTTTATCACTGCTCTCCTACACATTGAATCACTAGCGTGTAAGGTGTAGCATTCGTCGTTTCAGATCCTATTTTAGATAATAATACAGTTACTTACATAAAGTAGATGACAGGATAGTATACAGTGGGTCAATTTCTAGTGAAGTGGTTCCCATTTTAGAACCACGACCCAGCGTAAATGGATAGAGGTGGATAATTTTTTTATGTAACTGAAGTATTGTGTAGTAGCGTCATTTACAGCCAAATTTTCCAATGAAATGACTACTAAGTTTGTGCAAACATACAATTTTACTGATAAACCTTATTGCACACAAATGATAATGTGTGGAAATCGGATTTAAGTGAATATTTATCATTTGTGCACCACAAATTAAAGTGTTTTGATTTGTTTTCATCCTAATAAAATCTTTCTTTCCAACGCACTTCAGAATTACAAACAAATGTGCTTCTTGTTTGCTTTCCTAACTGCTGCATGTGGACAGTTCATTTATAGATATAAACATTTTGTTGTGTGTTACAAAAAATGACATCCTACAGCCTTTCCTTTCACACATCTGTACCCCAGCAAGACTGTCACATAATTCACGTAACTTTTCTTTCTCTGACTGCAGAGTGAGAAGAGTTTGTAAACGCCAGTCCCCATGTTAAAAAAGCAGTAACTAGTCAGACGACATAGTTTCGCGAGCCACCAAAAATCTCTGACCAAACCACAGTTTGTGAAACACTGCTCTACTACTGCAGGGATACACCCTCTTTCTTGAGTTCCTACATCTCTTAAATTGTTATGGGTATGAGCTTGTGTTGTCTACTGATTTCAGTATTTGCAGCTGCACTACTTTATCAAGATGATCCGTCACTTTCTGTCCTCCTGTGTCCCAAATGAGTTAATAACGAAATAATAAGACTTCAGTTCAGATAGGAATTGTTGGTGGAGTAGTACCAAACTTGAAAGGCGCCTAATAGGAATTATTTCTTTTTATTCAATATTTATCCAAAGGTTGCAATTTGCTATTATATCGCTCAAAATACATTTGCATTTGATAGTGTGCTTAGTTTGCACAAATATATTCCTTATCTTTAATCTCTGAAAGACAGCCTGTCAGTAAACTTGTTACAACCACAGCATCTTACACAATCAGTTGCCGGCGGGACATCTCGCTGTAGAACACTCAATGGCATTTTGACGAGGAAGGATTTCCATGTAGCAGACTTTATGAAATGCTGCAGTGATGTGATGACAGAAGATCACACAGGCTAACCTTGCAATGTATACAAAGTGCAGCTTGAGATCTTTCAGAATTCAGTCTTTGGTACTTAACACTTCCCGCCACAGAATTCCTCAAATGCCCCATCAAAACAGTTAGATAAGAAATGGGTGTAACAGTATTTGGATTGGTTCACAAGCAGCCGCCTCTATAATGAATTCATTCCGCTACAGTTAAGTTGGAAGCAATTTTAGTGTTTGCAAATTGTTTCTGGTCACTTTAGTTCCTTTTAGGTCTCGCTGGTCAGCTTTAGCTGTTTGGAGAGACCTCACATACACATATTGTATACAAATATAGGCTTTTTTCAGCACACTTCAGCCACTGGTTTGTTTGAGAGACCTGTTTTCAGGCTCTGGATTGCTGGGCTGCCCCTGATATTTGCGTCATTCCACAGTATTTTGCAGCGATATCCATATACACAGTAGCACAAACGTATTCTCCTTGGTGACAGCATTACAAACCCACACTCACCCATATTAGGTATGGCGCTGCATACTGTATTGAAACATACATGGACGGTAGGCCAACATTAGCACCATGGAGCACCTTTGGAAAACTCTATTGCTGAAAGGAGCCTCGCCTGCCAACAACAATATGGCATCCCACTACATAACAATGGAAAACATTGTTGTGCTGCCCTGGAAGTACATGCAACAAATACCACATTAAATATGTTTGAGTTCCCTGGTATATCACTGTATGCAGATGATATGCTCCTATACCTCTGAGACACAAGCAGAGGGGTTGTACGGGGAGTGTAATTTGGGAAGGTGTCAGGCCTCTACACTTTTGGGAAAAAGTAATGCACGTTCCTGGTAACTCTAACTTATGTAGTACACTGCAGAAGGTGACTGGGTGTGGTATCAAATGGGAGCCTGTGCTGCTAAAATATGTGAAAGACACACAATTGATGGACGGAATGCAGAACAAATCAAAACATTCACCCCCAGTCAAGAGATCTGGGTTAAATCCATCATTTTTTTGCTCACCATGCCACCCCAGTTTAGACCTGGCCATATGCAAATCAGTCTTGACCCTGTGCCTCATGGGAACAGTCCAGCCCGAACTGCCAAGCCAGGTCCTCCCTAGACCGGAAACAAGCATCCTAGGACCGGTTTCGGGGTTTCACCCCTCTTCAGCCAGGATAGCTTGATTCCAGTGCCACAGTGAGCCCAGGACCCACGTCTGGGCATACCTGGCGCACTTAGGGCGAGAAAGCAAAAGACACACAATTGATGGACGGAATGCAGAACAAATCAAAACATTCACCCCCAGTCAAGAGATCTGGGTTAAATCCATCATTCTTTTGCTCACCATGCCACCCCAGTTTAGACCTGGCCATATGCAAATCAGTCTTGACCCTGTGCCTCATGGGAACAGTCCAGCCCGAACTGCCAAGCCAGGTCCTCCCTGGACCGGAAACAAGCATCCTAGGACCGGTTTCGGGGTTTCACCCTCTTCAGCCAGGATAGCTTGATTCCAGTGGCACAGTGAGCCCAGGACCCACGTCTGGGCATACCTGGCGCACTTAGGGCGAGAAAGCAAAAGACACACAATTGATGGACGGAATGCAGAACAAATAAAAACATTCACCCCCAGTCAAGAGATCTGGGTTAAATCCATCATTCTTTTGCTCACCATGCCACCCCAGTTTAGACCTGGCCATATGCAAATCAGTCTTGACCCTGTGTCTCATGGGAACAGTCCAGCCCGAACTGCCAAGCCAGGTCCTCCCTGGACCGGAAACAAGCATCCTAGGACCGGTTTTGGGGTTTCACCTCTCTTCAGCCAGGATAGCTTGATTCCAGTGGCACAGTGAGCCCAGGACCCACGTCTGGGCATACCTGGCGCACTTAGGGCGAGAAAGCAAAAGACACACAATTGTTGGACGGAATGCAGAACAAATCAAAACATGCACCCCCAGTCAAGAGATCTGGGTTAAATCCATCATTCTTTTGCTCACCATGCCACCCCAGTTTAGACCTGGCCATATGCAAATCAGTCTTGACCCTGTGCCTCATGGGAACAGTCCAGCCCGAACTGCCAAGCCAGGTCCTCCATATGTCCATGTCTGAACTGGGGTGGTGGAGTGAGCTAAAGAATGATGATGGATTAAACCCAGATCAGTTGATCGGGGGTGAGTGTTTGATTAGCTCAAGCGCTCCGTCCATCATCCCCTTTGGTATCGCTTTGTTCGCCCTAAGTTGGCAGGGTATGCCCAGACGTGGGTCCCTTGCTCACTTTGCCACTGGATTCAAGCTAGCATGGCTGATGATGGCTGAATAGCCAGAAACCGGTCCCAGGATGCTTGTTTCCGGTCCAGGGAAGACATGGCTTGGCAGTTCGGGCTGGACTGTTCCCATGAGGCACAGGGTCAGACTGATTTGCATATGGCCATGTCTGAACTGGGGTGGTGGAGTGAGCTAAAGAATGATGATGGATTAAACCCAGATCAGTTGATTGGGGGTGAGTGTTTGATTAGCTCAAGCGCTCCGTCCATCATCCCCTTTGGTATCGCTTTGTTCGCCCTAAGTTGGCAGCGTATGCCCAGACGTGGGTCCCTTGCTCACTTTGCCACTGGATTCAAGCTAGCCTGGCTGATGACGGCTGAATAGCCAGAAACCGGTCCCAGGATGCTTGTTTCCGGTCCAGGGAAGACATGGCTTGGCAGTTCGGGTTGGACTGTTCCCATGAGGCACAGGGTCAGACTGATTTGCATATGGCCATGTCTGAACTGGGGTGGTGGAGTGAGCTAAAGAATGATGATGGATTAAACCCAGATCAGTTGATTGGGGGTGAGTGTTTGATTAGCTCAAGCGCTCCGTCCATCATCCCCTTTGGTATCGCTAAAATATGTGGGCATCAAGATTTACTATGAGAATAAAGATATTAGGTAAGGGGATCAGTGGGACACCCTACAGGGATTAAAGGGCAGAGCGGCATTCTGGAATACACTAAATCTCCCTATAAAGGCCACAGTAGCTTTGTTAAAAATAGTGATGCTTCCTCGTGTTTTATACCTGTTTATAAGACCAGCTGGTTGTAGGCCTGAGAGAGGAACCATTGTCACAGAACCTACTTTGTGGCACAAAGAAAATATCAAGATGGCAGTTTTGTATACCAAACCATCACACGTACAAGTTATTTATGTGAAATTCATTCAGCATGAACCAATCTTAAAGACAGCATTATGCACAGTAAATGACATAGACACAGTCAATGTGTAGCTTTTTTCTAAGAGCAAACGTGGACTGTTACTGTATCATGATGGCGAAGGCCTGCTGCCTTTTTTATACCCCTTTTTCATCTGCCGTATGATGGTGCCATAGCTGTGGCTGTGCTGAGAACCACCGAAAATGGTGAGCTTGTATGAAACATTTTGATGTGTCAATTTTTCAGCCAGGCATAAAAGAGAGATTTTAAACTTACCTGCATAGGGTATTTTGCACTCATTATGTGATGTATGCTGAAAGAACACTGAGAACCTGACAAGGATGTCTGAAGATGCTTCTGTGAGATGTTCATTTGATTAATATTAAGTAAGTTATAGGGCTTGAATTTAACCTTTCATAGGCCTCTGACATGATTAGGGTAGACACACCTAGCTATCAATGATGACTTGAAGATGTTCTTATAGTACCTGTAACCATAAAGAGAACTGGCAAGAGAAAAGCAAGAGGCTGGTTTAGAAGAAATTATGTGACATCTGGAGGGCGTCATTCGGGTGTACAAAGCACATTGTTTCCAGTGGCTGTTTTATCTGATATACTTACTCCTGTCTATTAAAGTACCTTGATTTCAGTGACTGTCATACCTCATAAAGAAAATCTCAAGGTTGAATATTTGAGCACTGGAGATACAGGTGCACTGTCATCCTATACTCTGTGAACTAGCTACTGTAATGGGGCACTGTTGACCCTTGCAACACTATAGAGTACTCAACAAAGACTTTACTGACTCCATAAGAACATGGTGGGGATATTTCCGACTTAAGCGCACACATCATTGCAGGAGATTTCAATGTCGAGTGGATGACGTGTTTTTTCTCCCGTTTGGCCTTCATTTTTTAAAATTTGATAAGCAATCTTCTCAGGCAGGCATTTATTGGTGGAATGCTTCTTTTCCCTGACGAGGACCGTCATGCCTCACATGGTGGTCCTGGGCAGGGTAATGCAGGGATGGTCTTCCCACCGTAAATAAGACACGATCCCAAACAAGCCTTTCTATAACCTTGCCTCCGACTCTTCCTCCTCCACATCCCCTTTACTCATCCCAAACCCCTTTCTACTGCTATGAACTCCCCCCCCCCCCAAAAAAAACACTTCCTAGACCCTTCCCTCTTCTATCCTCCCACTATTCCTTTTCAATCCAAATAACAGACTAAAATGTCCACCATTCAAATTAATTTCATTTTTCCAGATACTAATTCCCCACTAATCCAGTTTGGGTTCTGGAGTAGCGTGCTCATCAGGGGATTGCAAGCGCTATATAAATGCAAAGCCTTCCCTCTTCTATCCCTCCACTATCCATTTACAATTCAAATAATAGACTAACAAGTCCACCGCTCAAATTAATTTCATATTTCCCTATACTAATTCTCCACTAATCCTGTTTGGGTTCCGGAGTAGCGTGCTACTCAACGAAAAGTGCTTCAAAACCTCATCAGGGCTATATAAATCCAAACCCTTCCCTCTTCCATCCTTCCACTATCAATCCAAATAACAGACTAACATGACCACCGCTCAAATTAATTTCATATTTCCCTAGACTAATTCACCACTAATCCTGTATGGGTTCTGGAGTAGCGTGCTACCCGCCACAAAGCACTTCAACACCTCATCAGGGATAGCAAGCACTATATAAATGCAAACCTTTCCCTCTTCTATCCTTCCACTATTCATCTCAATCCAAATAACAGACTAACATATCTACCCCTCAAAATAATTTCATATTTCACTATACTATTTCACCACTAATCCTTTACGTTTCCAAAGTAGTGTGCTACTCACCGAAAAAGCGCTTCAACGCCTCATCAGGGGTAGTAAGCACTATATAAATGCAATTACAATACAATACAATTTGATAACCACTGCTGTAATCCTGCCGTCCTGAGATGAACTGACCACTGGGTCAAGTGATTCCAATGGAAGAGACAGCTGATGCTCACCAACAAAAGCCCTGCTGTTTCCTACCTTTAATTGGGACAGGAAAATCGTGAGGCTGGCGGACAGGGCCGTAATCATTTTTTTGGCAAGTGCCCTGTGCCCTCCAACCTCAAACTGATCCCTTTAGTAATTGTTGGACTTGGCCCTTATTGCAGGGTCATCCCAGAACTTTTTGCCTTCCTCCTGTATTTTTCTGACCTGTTGTTGGTGGCTTTAGGACTCTGGGCACTTTATCACTGCTGATCAGTGCTAAAGTGCATGTGCTCTCTATGGTAAACTTGGTAAGATTGTTCTACACCTGTTTGGCATATTTTATTTACCCATCAGTCCCTTGCACAGTGGTATCTCATATACCCAGGGCCAGTAAATTAAATGCTACTGGTGGGCTTGCGGCGCTGCTTGCGCCACCCACCAAAGTAGCCTTTCAAACCTGTCTCAGGCCTCTGCCACTGCAGGGCCTGCGCGCGCAGTTTACTGCTGCTGTGACGTGGCACAAAAAGTGGATGCCACGTCTGCAACTCCCCTTTTACTACATATCAGTCACCCCTAAGGTAGGCCCTAGCTAGCCTTATGGGCAGGGTGCAGTGTAGGTAAAAGGTAGGACATGTGCCTTAACTGTGTGGCGTGTCCTGGTAGTGACAAATAGCCTATTTGGTTTCACACTGCTGTGAGGCTGCCCTCTCATAGGGATGCATTGGGGATTCCCTGATATGTGCTTCAGTGGTAATTCTTGACATGAGAGGGGTAGCGTGATCAAGTTTGGTATGTTTGGAATAGTGGTGATAAATGCTGCGTATTGGTGTTTGCGAATTTATTATTACTATTTTTGAAATGCCACTTTTAGAAGTAGGCATTTTTGTGTGCCATATGTCTTTGGTCCTCTGCTAGGATGTGTATTGACTGTCTGGCCTTGGAGTGACAGGGGCTGGGGAGGTGCAGTGGCTCCAGAGAGTCTGGATGAGTCAGCGCTAGGCTGAATAGGCCTGCTCTGCATTTGGAGTAATGGGAGGAGTAGCACCTGCACCTGAATAGGGAGGTGCCTGCCTTCCACAATGATGGCTCCACTCCCCTGTGGTGTGTCTGGGGCCAGGGCTTACACTTACAATGGGGAGTGTTGTGCACTGAAAAGATATTTGTAAGTGCCCCCCAGAACTGGTTTGGACTGGGTCCAGGGCCCTGTACCCTTGCAGAACAAAGACTTTGTGGAGTATTGGGGCTGTGACCCCATGTCTAGAGAACTTTTGGAATGGCTTGAACTTGCGGCCGGCGGATTGCTGGGTGCCAGGAGGTACCGCCACCTAGGACTACCTGCTGCCTGCTGGGGGCTGAGGGGACTGCCCTCAGTTAGGGGGCCCGGCGTGCTGGCCTGCCTGGGCCCTATCCTCTGCCCCAAGTGGTCTCTCAGGGCTTGGGAGCCTGCCCTGCAGTATTCAAAAGACTTAGCACCGGGCTGAGTGCTCTATCTTTATGGCCCTCTAATCCAGCACTGATGAGCGCCCCACTTTCCTGCATTCCATGGTCAAGAGCATGGGAGGGGCGCTGTGCTTCTCGTAGTACCAAGGCACTTTTTGGTGCGTGGGGGGCGCTGCCAACTTGTTTGTTCCTGAGCCCCAGGTGTGGGCTTGTGCCTTGGGCAGCGGGTAGGGCGCTTTTGATTTAATTCCCAGGAGCCCGAGAAGTGGGCTCCAACCTCGAGTGCAGTGGGCACCGTCGCGCCGCGGCAGAGAAGCCGCAGCACCTGGAAGCCAGGCAGAGGAAGCCTGGTTGTGGGCGGGGCTCCCGTGATGAAGAGGAGAGCCCCGCGTGTTGCCTGAGGCTGTCGTGAGGATAGGTCGTCAAGGGAGAAGCTCCCGTAGCCGCCGGAAGCCAGGCGTGACTGAGCCTGGTTGTGGGCTGGGCCCACTGCAGCGAGGAGACAAGCGAGAGGAAGCAGAGCCTTGCGGCCTCCCATCAGCTGGGGGCCGCCGGAGGTCTCCGAGAAAAAGTGGAGGCTTCGCTCCGTGTTTCTCAGTGTTGGTTACCGTGGCACTGACAGAGTCGGTGCAGCTCGAGGCCGGTGGGTGAGTACGGAGCCCCTCACCTTCATTGCCCTTGTTGGACAGCTGCCTTGATAACCAGGGTGATTCTGGTCCTACGTGGGGGACCCTGTGAGGTCGCCCCGCCGAGGGAGGTGGTGTGCCCCTCCCCTTGCTACCCTACCTCCAGAAAGTGCCAACTACGGTCGCAGACGGTACGGGACACTGAAGGGGGAGGACGCAGCTGTCCCACGTGTTCCTGGGCAACGGCCATGTTGGTGCCTACCCCTTTTCTCTGGCACTACAGTTCTGGGGCATTCCTTTAGTAGTTGCAGGGGGCACCCTCTACGGAGGATCTGCCAGTTGCAGGGTGAGGTGTGGGGCCTCATGGTGAACAAGGTGACATGACTTTCTGGGTTATTGCCTAATGGTGGTAAAAGTGATTTATATGACCAAATTTGCCATGACAAGTGCCTAATGGCACAGTGATGTTGGTGATATGTGCAATCTAGGAGTATGTATCCCATTGCCCTGCTAATGATTTATGTGTCATATGGTGCAGTTTAGGCCTAAGGTGGGCCTGATGTATTCATGGTGTGTGCCCTTCTAAAAATGTTTACACTGGTGCACTGCTAATTATGTTTATGCATAATGGGTTATGCTGGGTGCAGTTCCTACCAGTAGTAACTGGGTGGGGACAACTGTGATGCTTATGACCGTGGCCCGATTGGCCAGTGATTTATGTAATCCCTGTGAAGTTATGACAAGTGCCAGTGGCACAGTGATATATGTGATTGTGTTCTAATGTGTTTTTATGGATAATGCAAAGGCTATTTTTATATAACCTTGTGTGGAGTTTCTTTTGTGGTGTGCCTAGTGTGTTGCTGCTGTGTGTGTGTGTTGCGCAAACGCTTTACACATTGCCTCTGGGATAAGCCTGACTGCTCTGCCAAGCTACCAAAGGGGTGAGCAGGGGTTATCTTCAGTGTGTAACTCCCTTGCCCTGACTAGAGTGGTGGTTTCTGCCTGGCTTAGGCGCATGCCCTAGCCAACCAGAAATCCCATTTCTAGCAGTAATGCTCCATCAGTGGTTCAGACTTCCATGATGCCAGGAGAAATGGTTTTGTGCAAATCCCTAAGAAGTATTTATTCAGTTGCTGATTTTGGTACTAAGCTTAGTTGTGTTTTAAGGAGCTGAAATACTCATCAATGGAGGCCAGGAATTTTAAATGTTATATTATACCTTCATAAAATTATTGAACAGAATGTTGCCTATTATACATGTAGGTTGTTTTTGGGGGTGGGTCTGTGAATAATGGCAAGGGTCATGTCAAGCACAATTTTTGGAATTGCAAGAAAAAGCTATTTTATTTTAATAAAACAGGCTCAAGTGGCAGTTATAAAGGTTGCCTGTTTGATGGTAGGCATTATAATGGTTTGAAAGTTGTAGGTGGGAGGGGGCGCAACACATGGTTGGATTGTGGATGACAAACAGAGAATTGAACCGAAGATAGGAACCAAACAAGGTATCGAAAGTGGTTCTTAGTCTAGAACATTCTGGCTCTTTGAGACCTGGATTTCATCCCCTTTGCAACCTGTTTTTTATCTTGAAAGTGTCATCACTGAATACAGCAAGTGAAGGCCCACAGCACTCAGAGCCCACCGTGCCAAGACGCAATGATTTGAAAAAAAAATTGATGACTGGCCTTCCCCTCCTAACATCATTGGTTCATTCTCTCTGGGGGCAGGCCAGCTACATGAAGCAGGGCTGTCATAAGAAGTGTGTTCGCGTTATGAATGATTGATGGCCCTGATTTGATACTGTGAGCTGCGCAGAGCTTAAGGAGTCTGCATGAAATTGCAGAGCATATGCGGGCGCCGCTGATACCACAAATATTGTGCACACAAAAGCAAATGTCATCCAACTTTACACAACCCGCGAGGGGTAGTTTTTTCTCGCACAAATGGGAGAAATATTGCCCATTTGTGCGGGAAACAGCCCAATCTGGCAACACTGAAGGGAGCACCGGATGACGCATAATGCATGGGGCCCCTTAGAGGCTCATGGGCAATGTAGTGTAATAGGCAATACTGCCAACAGAGGTTCCCAGCGGAGGCAGAATGAAGAAGGCTTGGTAAAGCAATAGCTTTAGACTTTGGAAGAAATGGGACATTTGCCAATAGGTGGCAGATGACCTGTCCACCCTATTTAAAGTGCATAGAAGCATTATACACTGTAAATAGGACGTAAGGGACACAAACACTTTTTAGTGGATGTGTTCCTGAGGCTAAACTCTGAATAGGGCCTTAAGTCACTTTATCACCCGAAGGTGACATTGGAACCAACCAGTGTTACAATAAGAAAATAAGAAAATGGAGAAAAGAGGCTGAAATGTGCAAACCAAATACACAAAAACATCCCCTGGTGGGCTAGGCTGTATCTGGAACCAATCAACATGTCATCAGACAAAGAATCCTATAGCTTGCATGGTTTGGATTTTGTTGTAAGACTGTCTTACCTCGGTCTATTAAGTGCTACATATTTCTTCATAACTGCGTGTTTTCAAGTACGTGGAAGAACACACATATTCATCTGTCAAACAAACCTCGTGTTAAGCAAACACGTTTGCCTTTGGCTACCCCTGACGATGTGCGGAGAAGTCAAGGGAGCGCCGCTGTTGTCGTCAGCATCATTCTTAAGCGGACGAGGCTAACAAAAACATTCCTGAACGGGTGAACTAATCAAACATGACATGAATGTTTGGAAGGGAGAGTATTCATGGAGTACCAGGAGGCTGTTTTTACAGAGTCAACTATCCTAATGGATGGACGCTCCGAGTTCGCGTCTGTACCCCCGTCCAATTAAAGTACAGCAGCTTTCTATTCCTCCCACGCATTCCGCGGCCATTATCGGCACCAAAATAACAGAGGGATAACAATCGAACAAGCACAAAAGGTGACAAGTGTCACCAAACGACGTATACGTGACGGATTGTCTCTGTAAGTCAAAGATGCTAAAGAGGCTTTTGAAAGCACACGGAGGAGCACACACTCGACCTGCAAAAGGAGGGCCTGCAAGTATCCGAAGGCCTGCAACGTTTACATACTTCTTCCTGTGCCCCACGTGAGAAGGTAAGAGGCATGTACACATACATGGCGACGAAAAAAGTAATCTGAGAAAAATGGACAATGCATTCATTCACAATGAGAACCCTGTTCCACCATTTGCAGGTCTTCCACACAACTAGCACCTTAAGGCTGCCATAAACGGATGTTGATTTTCTAGGAGGACATCAATAACTTAGACAAGCTTCCTGACCCATGCACAAAGTTCTGCCTGTACTCAGTGCTAAGAATGTAGGATCCTTATACTGAAAAGTCATAAAATTGGTGCATTTTAGTTGCGCAATATTGGGAAAATCCTAGTGTTGTACTCATACTAATTCAAATTATGATATGGTGTGTGTTGATATTGTACTTTTCAGCCAAAGCTCAAGATAGAAAACAGATTATTTCAGAGTGAACACCTAGGTTTTATGGTGCCAGATGCTTGCAGATTTTCAATATAGTCACTGACTACTGACTATCTGGTTAGATGAACTGAGTACTGATTTATTTAGTGCTTGAGCCTGCCAGCACCTCTCACACCGCAATGCCCTCAATAAAACAACTCTACTTTGGAAAGAGTTAAACAGCAGTGGGATATTCATTGGTTATGATTATATACTGTATGCTTAGCCCTATTTTCAAACCTTTCTTCTATTTATCATCAGGTCTTTCCAGAGGCACCACTTACTGATTGTTGGGCCTACACACTTTCACAAACAGATTCAGAACACTTTCTCACCTGCACAGCATGCACGTTTACAGTAAAAGGCAAAGAATACAATCAGACATAGAAGTAGCATAATGCAGATGTTAATGGCAATTTTTGTAGAAAAGTTAATTGTCATCTTTAGAGTAAAAATAACTTTGATATTGGTGATTTCTGGGCATTTCAGTTTTCCTGTAGGTCTTCTTCCTCTTGCAATTACATACCAGCGCACTCCATACCTATCTAAATCAGTTCCACATGTTATCGCCCAAACTTCTGGAGCAGTGTAATTTTGGCTCCACCCTCATTATTAATATAGCCTTATAGCCCGCCGTAGCGGGCTATACCGGCTATTAAAGGGCCGCTACCGCGTTAAAGGCCCGAGCCGAAGGCGAGGGACTTTAACAAGGTAGCGGGACTTTAATAGCCGGTATAGCCCTGCTACGAAGGGCTATAAGGCTATTAGAACATTCTGCCACTAGAGGGCAGAATGTTCTCACAAATAACACAAAGGCGTATCGTAGCTTGAGGGGATTTAAATCCCCTCGAGCTCCGAGAGGCCTTTGTAAGACAGTGGAATGTTGCTCTGCGGGCCTTTACCGGCCAGTAGAAGCAGGGAGAACTCCATTGTCTACAATGGAGCTCCCAACATTCCAATGTTCTAATATTGGTTGGGCCACATATATGTTTATTAAGGGCCTTATGTACTCATGTGGTATGGTGTAACTATTGAAGTGAAGCGCACTTAAAGCCATATAGCAAGTGCCTTTACCATGTAACCTCAACATTTATATAGGTGCGTATGCTAATGCTTCTTTTACAGTAACAACGAATTGCAGTTCTTAAACATATTTACATGTGTTTTAGTAAGATTGATTCATCTTTATGTGTTTACGTATTTGCTTAAAGATATTTTGCATTTACTGTATGATGAAACATGTATCAATCACAATTGCATATTACACATATAACATGACTATGTATCTGTATTCACGTAGTTACGTGTACTGAAATCTTAGCTTTTGCTAACTTGACCAAAGGCTGTAAGCATTTGGATTTCAGAATGTTTAACCTTCAATGTGAATGTTTCTATTTGGGTGCAGTGCTTTTCTTTCCTCTGCAGGTGCATGGTGCATGACCTAATGAATGGAGAAAGGCATATTGTGTGAACTAGATAGGGAAGCGTGAGGGGAGTCATGGGTGATAAAAATTAACAAGAAGATGGAAGAACTACTGTCTGTGCGGGATGAGGAGATAGAATCCAAGGTAGCTTCAAATATGTGGATCAAAGAATTCTGAGTGACCAAAAAAGTGCGGTTTGAAGGTGATCACTAATTGGAACTTTGATACTGTTCTGGAAGGGTCTTTTTGGGGTTATAACTAGGGAATACTCTTTAGCTTTGTTAAGATTCCTTTCAGACCAGGAGAGGTACAGACATCTATGCGGTAATCTTGTTGCGTGGCTTTATGCTATGTGATACTCTTGCTTTAGAGAACTTCTACATAAGTTCTCCTATGCATCTAATCGGGGTTTCCTATAGCATTCTTTAGTGTTGGTTAGTTTGGAGAAATTAGAATTCCTCATGCTTTATAGGCAGGAGGACTGCAACTTTCAATCCCATCACCAGACTGGTTTTCTTATACTTTGCACAGTTGCTACTGAAGTCCTCATCTGTTATTTACTATTGAGGATAAACTTTGTTAGCCGTTTTGGCTTTCCTTTGATAATTTTGTACTGTTATACTATGTTTCTGAGACTAATTCATATTACTCTGGCTTTGAATTTGTAATAAATCCATACTTACCCTTACTTCCCGACTCTTAGTATCACTGTGTGACCAAATGGGATGCACTGTAATTGTGAATTGAAACTGAACCTAACTCTTTTATTCCTCAAGCACCCTAAAAACGTTAGTTTCAGGGGTAAAACAAAAGGGACCCGATTCCTCTGCGTTAGCACTTCTATAGGACTGGAGTAAGACTAGTAATCTACCCATCCCCAGGATATTGTGTGGAGAGTATATGCAATTAATTTAATGATTTTCACTGCCTTATGAGCCATTTGCAATATTCCCCATGTCATACTAGGAAGATGTGCAATACTGGTATTGATCCTGAATATTGACTCATAAATACTGTGCAACCATAATATTGTGATCGACATATTGTGGCTGTAAAAATGTATATAAAGCAAATAAAATATTGCACATAATTATCATTTTTTTATTTTAACATAAATATTGCTTTGTTAAAGTGTTTTATTTTGTTATTTTTGCTAACATATTTTATATATAGAAATATATTGTTATAATACAATGTATGTGCATGTTTAGTTTTTTTCAAGTTGAAGGGTTTATTTAGGGATTGGGTGAGTAGTGTTTTATTTGAAAATGTTATTTAATTTTTTATATGTTAACTTATTTTAGTGATAACTAGTTATTTGCAAATCTATTTTTCTGTTTTCCTTTTTATTTTTTTGGGTTGTTGGTTTTATAGGGATATTGGGTGGGTAGTGTTTTTTAAAGACATATTATTAGATTATTTTATTATTCATGTTCAGTTTATAAATTATAATTATTCACTTGTTAAATTAATTTTAAATTAAGTTGCAAATATATTTGTTGTGATATTTTAACATCTGAGGATTACTGGGGGTTTGGTGAATAGTGTTCATGTAAATAAATGTTAATTAATAATATTAATTGATTATTGAATTATGTATGCATTTTTTAAATTGTTTAATGATTAGTTTCATGTGTAAATGTGTCCAGTTTTTTGCATTATTTGAGTTTTACGTATATTGAGGGGGTTCTAAGTTTGGGTGGGTAGTCTTTTATATAAAAGACATACTAATTAACATTAAATGTTTTATGATAGATTATTTATTTTAATCGTTTCTGACCTTTGTTTTGCCTCTTTCTGCTCGTTTCTGACCTTTATTTTGCCTCTTTCTGCTCGTTCCTGACCTTTATTTTGACTCTTGCTGCAAGTTTCTGACCTTTATTTTGCTTTTCTGCTCTTTTCTGATCTCTATTTTGCCTCTTGCTGCTTGTTTCTGTCCTTTATTTTGCCTCTTTCTGCTCGTTTCTGACCTTAACTTTGTCTCTTTCTGCTTGTTTATGATCTCTATTTTGCCTCTTTCTGCTAATTTCTGGCCATTATTCTGCATATTGATGCTCATTTCTGACCTCTGTTTTGCCTCTTGCTGCTTGTTTCTGACCTCTATTCTCCCACTTTTTGCTCATTTCTCACCTTTATCATGCCTCTTTCTGCTCATTGCTGACATTTATTCTGCCTTCCTGCTCGTTTCTCACCTTTATTTTGCCTCTTTCTGCACATTTCTCACCTTTATTTTGCCTCTTTCAGCTCATTTCGACCTTTATTTTTGACTCTTTCCGCTTGTTTCTCACCTTTATTTTGCCTCTTTTTGCTCGTTGCTGACTTTTATTCTGCCTCTTTCTGCTCATTTCTAACCTTTATTCTGCCTCTTTCTGCTCGTTTCTCATCTTTATTTTGCCTCTTTCTGCTTGGCTGACCTTTATTCTGCCTCTATCTGCTCATTTATCCCCTTTACTTTGCCTCTTGCTGCTCGTTTCAGACTTTTATTTTGCCTCTTTCAGCTTGTTGCTTACCTTTATTCTGCCTCTTTCTGCTCGTTGTTCACCTTTATTTTGCTTTTTCTGCTCATTGCTGACTTTTATTCTGCCTCTGTTTGCTCGTTTTCTCACCTTTATTTTGCCTCTTCTGCTCATTGCTGACCTTTATTTTGCTTCTTTCTGCTTGTAGCAGACTTTTATTCTGCCTCTTTCTGCTTGTTCCTCACCTTTATTCTGCCTCTTTCTGCCCTTTGCTGACCTTTATTTTTCCTCTTTCTGCTCGTTTCTGACCTTTATTTTGCCTCTTTCTGCTGTTTTTCCATGGGACCACGGGGAGCCTCAATGCCTCCGTGGTCCCAACTGGCTTCCCACCGCCTGAGGGAACTGGCACTGCTGCACAGAGGGAGCTGCTGGAAAGGCAGCTCCCTCTATGCAGGAGCAATCATTTCATCTCCTTCCCTGCCAACATGTCTGTGGGCAGGGAAAGAGATGAAACCTCCGCTTCCAGCGTGTGGGAGCACTTTGACAGCTCCCGCCTGCTGGAACCGGAGTGTTTGCTTTAGCTTGGTGGGAGCTGTGGCTCCAGGAGGGGGACCACGCAGCCCCCCTCTTTTGATCTGCATGGGCCGGCCCTGGGGAGGTGGTGGTCCCCAGGGTCGTATATGGCCCAAGAGGGCGGGTTTTCAGACACAGGGAGCTGCTAAACATGCAGCTCTCTGTGCATGAAAGCAAATATATATATATATATATATATATATATATATATATATATATATTTCTAGGATTCCTTCGCCTCCCATGTGAAGTTTCTCGGCAGAAGTCACGGCGAAAGTCACGGCACCACAGCAAGGTATGAGTTTAAAAGTGATTTATTTTCACACCATTGTGCAAAAGTGAGCAAAGATAGGACGGCCTACGCGTTTCGGCTACCACTAGCCTTCTACTGGACCATCGAGTCCCTCGCATCTAGACAGTATTTTATAAAGTGCTTTAGTGCTTAACCCCTCGTTTGTGTTTGTTCTTTGATAATGACTAGACTGCTAGCCTCCTTTAACAAACATGGATCAATTCAGTCGCAATTTTAACATTTCTTGTAAAGTACATTTTTGTTTCAAGAGAAAAGTGCAAGTGCAGAATAAAATTCTTACTCAATTTGTACATTTTAAAAAAACACACAGAGCCATCATTTCTTATGATTTTAAGGGAATATAAGGAAATAGAGGAAAGCGAGGAGAAGGGAAAGGGGGAAGGGGTGGGGGAGGTGGGAGGGGTGAATAGGGGGAAGAGGGTGAGACCCCAGGGTGGATCGATACATTTTATTCCTTGGTCTCTTTAATCTATATCCCCCTACATGCTGAATATATTCTGGATATCACGATCAGTTATAACCCCCTAACCTCTGTGAAGGGTCCACTATGAAGCATATTGCACTAATTCATACCAAGATTAAAACTTTTTTCCTTGATTGTGATCTATAAGGCGTAAAGTACAAATTGAGATCAGTATTCTTTTAAACTTCATAATTATATCCTATGTAAATAATTAATCAAGATGAAGATGTGAAGTACAATTCTAAAACCAAGATTAATTTTAAAACATCACTAAAGTGATCCTTCAATAGAGATCTAATTTTCATGAATCCACCAGTTATTCATGTGGGCATGGAGATAAAGAAAACTCAATTGGAGTTCATCCACCCTCCTAAATTTATCCCTAAGATGGTAAAGTTGGCTCTGGTCTATTTATATCGTACAATTTTTTATCATTATTTGAGTAAAGATTGTTCTCAAAATTGTGCAAAGTTCTATATACAGTGATGGGGAGTTCGTAAAGAGAGTAACAAAATCTGGGAAAGTATATACATGAGGTTTAGAATAAGATTAGGGTTCAGCTCAGCAATTAGTCCTATGATTTTTTCACTATTTACAAATCAACGTGTAGTTCTGCATCTTGATTGTGTCCATATGGATGTTCAGTGCCAATCGCCAGAATAAGTCGGGATTCCATTCAACGTAACTTCAGAGTTCTGTCCCCGCCTCTTTCTGTAGGTTTCACAATTTTTATCCCTGAGTATTTCAGTTGTTTACAATCACTAGAATGATGTTCATGAAAGTGTTTTGCTATGGGATAACTGAAATCCTTGTTCTTTATGGCACGTAAGTGCTGTAGGATTCGTAGTTTTAATTTATTAATTGTGCTTCCTACGTAGTGTTTTTTGCAGGGACAGGTCAATCTGTAGACCACATATTTTGATTCACACGTGATGTGGTCAGAGATGCTTTCAGATTTTCCATTCTGGAGTTGGTAGGTCGTGGCATTTAGTCCATGCTCACAGGGTCGACATTTTGCACATTTCCAGAACCCTGGTGTATTGAGCCATGAGATTGTTTTTGGCTCTCGTATCTCCAAATGGCTCTGTGTTAAGATGTCTGCTAGAGAAGCTGTTTTTCGATAGGTGATACTCGGATATGGCGTCAAGGTTTTTCTTAAAGTTTGATCCAACATTAAAATCTCCCAATTCCTGCTAATGACATGTTTTATTTCTCCGCTTTGATTGTTGAAATCCATGATCAATCGTAAGGTTGTTTCTTCCTGGCCTTCTTCCTCTTGTTGTTTTCTTTTTGATGGTCTCAAGAGATCGATTCTAGTCTTGAGTTTGACTCTGGACTTGGCGTTCTCAATGACTTCCAGTGGATAGCCCCTCTCCAACAAACGGCAGCTCATTTCATTAATTTCACAATCCAAATCAGAGGTTTCAGAACAGTTCCTTTTAGCCCGAAGCATTTCACCGTAGGGTATGCTCCATTTTAGATTTTGCGGGTGCCCACTGTTTGCATGCAATATACTATTGCATGAGGTGGGCTTTCGATGCATTTTGGTGCATACCCTATATTCTCTGATAAAAACTTCAACGTCTAGGAAAATGATGTTAGATTCACTAATTGTCGACGTGAAGGTTAGATTGTATTTATTCTCATTGAGAGAGTCAATGAAAGTCTGTAAGTCAGCCCGATCCCCTTCCCATACGATGAAGAGATCGTCGATGAATCGACACCAAGTTTTTATTTTCGATTGTTCTTGTCTTTTCAGTCTCAGTTTCCCACACTGCCATCAACAGGTTAGCATATGTGGGGGCAAAGGATGTCCCCATTGCCGTGCCCTGTCTCTGCCTGTACAGGTCACCTTTAAAGAGGAAGATGTTGTGATGTAAGCAGTAGGTCAGCATTTCTATCAACATTGCGGAGTGTTCCAGATGGCTTATGGATCTAGTTTGCAGGAATTGTTTGACAGCTTGTATTCCATCAATGTGACGGATCGATGTATAAAGGGATGAAACATCTATTGTTGCCATCAATAAACCAGCTTTCCATTCGATCTTTTGAATTTTGTTTAAAAAATCGATGGTATCCCTTAGATATGAGGGTAGGGAGATAACATAATTCATTAAGAAAATATCCACGAATCTAGATGTAGATTCTAATAGCGATCCAGTGGAACTGACTATTGGTCGACCCGGTGGATTATGGGTCGCTTTATGTACTTTCGGTAGAAAGTAGATTGTTGCTGTTATGGGGTGGTCTATTTTCAAGTATAGATATTCTTCAAAGTCAATTAGGCCATCCTCAGATGTTTGTGGGGCTGGAGTTAGAATGATAAATGTGAACCTCACAAATATATGCACTTGCTTCAAATTATATTGGGCAGGCATTAGAATAATAGACCTGACCCCACCCCCTAACGCCTAAAAAATATATGCACTTTCCTCACTGTTTGTGAGACTGGAGTGAGAATAGTAAATTATTGAAAATCATAAATAGGATGGGGTGTGAAAGGGGCAGCCCTTCCTATTTTCAATGAGATATACCAATGTTTTTGGATCATGAATGTGGTCATAACTATTGCAATGTTACTAACTTCTTAATGGAGGGTAGTAACAAATTTGGAAAGTTGAAGCGAATGCTGTTGGACAGCTTATCCTTAGGAATCATGTCAGGCAGCCTCAAAGGGAGCAGGCAGAAGACATGGCGTCTCTTCCCCAATTCTTTCCAAATCCGATTTTGCTTGAAAGCAGCACTGATTCCTTTAAGAAAGATGGGCTCTTTTAAACAATAAAATAGTTTCCAGTCTTGGAATGCAAACACAGCAATGGAGGTCTGCTCTGTTTGTAGGTAATCATAGGGTGTCGCAAATAGTGACCTGCCATATTAACATTCATTAGACAGATCATGCATTGACTCCCTGTGACTGAAGATTTTGTAAAGCATACCAGTACATAGTTCACATCACAAAATTAAGACCGGTAACAAAAAGTTGGTGTTCAGTTTGCTACTTGCCTATTCATACATCTGACCTGTAGGCAGGTGGTCCAACATTCCATCGACACTGGGTTATCCTTGAACTTCGTGGTCTAGGAGTACTTCCCATCTTGCATGTAAGAACACTGGGAGTGATCCTTACTATTTAAATATCAAAAGGAGAGAGAGGATTAGAGAACTAGTCCTTATCCCCAGAGTTTAATGTATATCATCAAATAGGACTAGGCTAAGATTGTATACAAATGCAACATTGTATGATTTTTGTAAAAAGAAAAACTTTTTTATTTTTTGAAAGCCCTCACCCACCAACCTAGTTGGTGGCATGCTTCATCATCGGGCCCACCTGGTGACACCGATTGTGTCCCTGGTGTGCTTCAACGCCTGGTTTACAGCGGAGCAGGTATCTTGACTGAGTGTGCAGTGCTGTGACGTGAAAGTGAATTTAAAAACTGTACAGTGGTCCCATTACCCACAGGGTTTATTTTAATAGTTGGGCCTCTGGCAGTCATAAAAACAAGGCAATGGATGCACGTGGAGTAATAATGGCTCTTACATCCAAAAACGGTCTACATGTTTCAGCCAGGCCTCAGATGTATACTGGCTTTCCTCAGGACCTACAATTATGTGCGTGGTGAGATCTAAAACTTGGTTTGTGTTCAGACCAAATGTGTTGCACGCTCTAAGGTGCACTATGTATGAGAGGGGGATACCCTCTTAAGGCATTCACTTGCAATTAGCGGAAGTGCCCCATGAGAGTCCGGCAGGGGTTCTAGCTGAACTGCATTACAGCTCTGGACCCGCATAAAGACCTAGTTGGCTGTCTCGGATCTAATTGCAAGTGAATGCCTTAAGAGGGTATCCCCCTCTCATACATAGTGCACCTTAGAGCATGCAACACATTTGGTCTGAACACAAACCAAGTTTTAGATCTCACCACACACATAATTTTAGGTCCTGAGGAAAGCCAGTATACATCTGAGGCCTGGCTGAAACATGTAGACCGTTTTTGGATGTAAGAGCCATTATTACTCCACGTGCATCCATTGCCTTGTTTTTATGACTGCCAGAGGCCCAACTATTAAAAGAAACCCTGTGGGTAATGGGACCACTGTACAGTTTTTAAATTCACTTTCACGTCACAGCACTGCACACTCAGTCAAGATACCTGCTCTGCTGTAAACCAGGCGTTGAAGCACACCAGGGACACAATCGGTGTCACCAGGTGGGCCCGATGATGAAGCATGCCACCAACTAGGTTGGTGGGTGAGGGCTTTCAAAAAAGAAAAAAGTTTTTCTTTTTACAAAAATCATACAATGTTGCATTTGTATACAATCTTAGCCTAGTCCTATTAGTGATCCTTACTAGTCATCACTCATCCCTTCAATGAAGATGAAGCCTCTATGGGGCTGATCTAATAGTAGCATAATAGAAGAACTAGACTATACAGATATCTGCCTTTCCCCATGGAATGGTATATAACTTTTGCAGGGAAGCATACAAGGTGTTGGTGGGGTGTTGCCACTAATTTGGCCAGGGCAGCCACAACACCTTCTGATTGGAGTTATCTGTATCCCCGGTGACCTCGTCAAAATTGGGGAACCAGTCATTTGCAATTACATATGGTGAGTTGATAGTATATAGGTCGCTGTAACAGTTGATCTAGGCAGCCATATGCCATAGTGGACAGGGTTATCTGGGCAACTAGTGGTCTGAAGAAAGGAGGGATGGATAATGAGGCAGAAGCTGTGGATGCCAGTGAAATGGTCTAATCAATCCTTTGACTGTGTGATTCAGGTTCATGGTGGTCCAGCGTAGACAGAGTAACTCAGAGGCCTGTCTGTTCATCCTTGACTCCTTTGTGACCAGATTATCTGCCCCCTCTTTTGGTTCTCTGGTGGTATGTGGGATGGATTCAGAGCTAGCTGGCTCCAAGAGTGGCCTGATAACATTAGCCTCTCATGTACCTGAGGAAAGAAACTCATGATAAATAGTCATAGTTGATTTTTTTGCTGCAATCCCATTTGTGAGGAGTGCGCACCAAGCTAATTCGCCCTTTCATCAAAGGATGATTCACTACACCAAGTGAGTGTCACATATTGCTATTAAAGAAGGGGACGTAACCCCATTCTAGATGCTAAGATGCTTTGGAACATTTATACTGATGCACAGTAACAGCTAGCACTCTACTTATGCAATCCAACTCTCCTTGGGTCCTTAGAGCTAGCCGAAGTCTTCTCTGTTCCCCCACTAAACACTGCATTCAAATTCACCAGCATGACGCCCCTTTTAGCGTTATGGCACAGTGAAAAAGTACATAGCTGACTGCACCACTGCAGGCCTGCCAGAAGCTTTTTTGAGAGAGGGTCAGACAGTTCAGCCCCGGGATTCTCTTGCAGCGCAAGCACTTCGTTCAAAATTAGGAATAATGAAAAAATACAATACACCATCTTGTGAACGTCAGATGAATAGTGATGACGTGCACCTCACCTCTCCCACATTTCCTGCAAACAGAGTTGCAATTACCACTCATCTGGTATCTCTGCACCAAGCATGGAAGAAAGCAACTAGTAAAGAATACCTAATCAAAAGCATATTAGGTAGATTAGGTTTATGTTTCGAAATGTCACTAGCACTGCCATAGTGAAAACTCTCCAATCAGAATACAAAAGACTAACTTCATCTTCAGAAACTCGCCTTTTGTTCTATGGATTCCATTTTCTTCAGTCAAATGAAAGAGTAACCCCAGCACATTTTCCTATAAAGAGGTGATTTTTGTCAGCCAAAAACACGTGACATCCTATTGTGCCCATGAAAATTTGTCACAGTGCACACTGAGAGGGATTCTACCAAATAGCTACAGCTTTCTAACATGGTGTGATTCTGAGAGAGTGCAGAAGGCTGTTTGCCCTTCACTGCCTGCCCAGTGCATGTTTTGGAAAAATAAATAAATAACAACAGCATATAATAACGATAATATTAAGTATGGCGACCCACAACATTCCTTACAAGAAGCTGTGAAGTGTAGTAACAGTTCAGTTGAAGAACAGGGTCGCCGGTCATGACGTTAAGCGCCTATAATGATACCACTCTGGTCTAAACTTAGTGAGGCTTTTAAATAAAGTAATCACTAGCTTCAAAGAACACACGTGCGCTTATTGCATGAGGTAATGGTGGAAACTTGTTTACAACTAAATTGTTATATATATTAGTCTGATGGAATTGTGTTAATGGAGGCAATGGCGCTCTGGTTAGTATCATGTGAAGTGTGGATAGGTAATTTCCAGCTCATTCTGTTATGACCAGTGCGCTGGTTTCTTTACTTGCCTGCTTGCCATTTGCCTCCAAACTGTTGGGAGGATGCCAGGGACTCGGTGTCCCGACACACCTCACGAGGAAGGAGGAGCCAGTACTCAGCTGACCCGCGCCATGCACTGTAAAGGTGCAGGACATCTCCCGCAGGTCGGGCCGCGTTTATTTACTTGCCCGTTTGCTGTTTGCCTCCAAGGACGCTGTTGGGAGGACACCAGGGACTCGGTGTCCCGACACACCTCACGAGGAAGGAGAAGCCAGCACTCAGCTAACCCGCACCGCACACCATAAAGGTGCAGGACATCTCCCATGGCACGGGACGTGCCCGGGCAAAGCCCGGGCCAAGGGCAGGCCCGTCCTGCGCCCGTCAGTGACCGGAGGAGGCTGGGCCCCCCGCTTGGTTTTTTTGTGTTTTGCCCCTGGAGACCAGGCACATGGGCCAGGATTAGGACCTTCAGTAAGTCTGCTGGGATTTTCACCCGGTGGATCGGAGTTGGTGGGCTCTACTTGGCGATTTACGCAGGTAAGAGCCCCATTTTACATCTTATTTGTATGTGGGCTCTATGCTCGATTTATTGCTGTTGGCTATTTCCCTCTTAGTGTTCGTCTTGCAGTGGAAAGTGGAAAGTCCATCCCAATCTTTTGTGGGATTTTTTAAATCTTTCACCATGTCAGCTGGACTGCTGGGTACTTGTTGGATCTAGTTGGGCCTACTTTGAAGGGGCGCCAAGCCGTTGTTGTTATCATGGGCAAACGTAGGCCAGCAGGACCTACCTCAAAGGAATCTGCGAACACAGTGACCACCATGGACACTTTCCTGCAGAGAGCCGTCGGGATTTTGGATAAGGAAATTGAACAAGCCACTCAGCGGTTGTCTCGATCCCCTATTCCCCCCTCCTCACAGAGTTCTGTTGCTCCTGTATGGCCAGGGTCACCAGTTTCAGCACAGGCTTTTTGTGCCGGTCAGGCAGACGTGGCACAAGATTTGGCCGAGGCCGCCCCCCTGCGCACATCAATCTATGCCACACTGTGTACAATCACCGGCGCCTCGGGGAGCATGCACAGTCCCCGGTGTGGGCCTGGGTGCGCAGAAGGGAATAGGGGGGGCTAAGAGGAAGTGCCCCTCAATGGGGGGCCCTGCAAAGCGGCTGAAGAGTACTGGTCCACATTCTAATTCATCAGCGCCCACTACAGAGCCCAGTACGAACCTGACACTTTTGCTCGACACGTTCAAGGCAGCTTTGCTATCTGCGTTGGATTCCAAACTAGACCCAATCTTACTTCGCGTATCTCCAGTTGAAAAGAATTTGACCAAACTGACTGCTTCACCACAAGGGGTTTACACAACGCTGCCCACATGCCTTGCAATTCCAAAGGTCAGGAGCATTAGTTCTTGTGGGACTGGTTCGGAGCCTGGCCCCATGTTCTTTCCCAGGCCCGTGCCGGAAGCGGGTACGCAGCGATTGAGTCATCCTGTGCCCATAACACGCTCTGCTACAGGGGCACCAGCTTTGACCAGCACTGAACAATCAGCAAGGACAGTAAATCACATGGGGGGGCTTCCCGAATTCAGAGCCCCATCATACTCAAGGACTGGCAGGTAGTGGGTCCAGTTGTCCTCCTGATGATAGGCAGGGTGGGAAGATTTCAGGGGACCCCAGCAACCCCACGCAGCACATGTGTAACATCCACTTGCCTCCAGAGTCGATCCCACTTGCAGTGGTTTTAGTCAATGTTCCCCGACTTGACCCGGGCACCAAGGAAGACTTCAACCAATTGAAGAACAAGGTGGTGCACTGGTTCAAAAAAGAACGAGCTCGAGATAAACAACAAGAAAACAAAAATCTTGGCGGTTCGCCCAGGAAGGCCAAAAAAGTTGACATGGGTTTTAAACTCTGAAAGAATTACAGAATCCAAAAATCACAAGTATTTAGGTGTTTTATTCAATAACAACGGAAGATATAAAAGCCACCTGGAAGAGCAAAAAAAAAAAAGGAATAGCGCTAGCATTTGCTCTCAGCTGCCTCCATAAGGAATTGCTCGGCCCAACATTTGCTCCAACACTACAGGTGGCGCAGGCAAAAGTCATCCCAACCTTAACATACGGAAGCGAGGTGCTTAAAGGACTGGACAGCGGTCACTTAGACACAATCATAACAACATTTTTTAGAACAGTCTTCCAGTTACCATCTTTCACGTCGCCGGCACAAATCAGGCTGGAACTGGGCATCTGCAAACAAACACTGGGTAGAATGGCGATCTTTCTAACGTGCTGCCATAAACTAAGGCTATCAAAAGAGGGCAGTTTAGCGGAACATCTATGGTCCAATCTGAGTACAAAACGATGGCAAGCGGGGCATCGATACCTGTCAAGTGGGCTACAAACCCTCGGCCTGAACGATGTATGGGATCTATACGTCAGCCAAAATGAGTTTGAAAGGCTAGCAAAATCAAGCGCAAAAAAGCTCTCCTCAATGGAAGACAAGGTGAGCCTCGCAAAAAGAAGCCATGGTTGGATGACCCTCAGTTCATACGCTCAGCTGACACCTCAGAGCTACTTAACTTGCACCTTCAATGCACGCACTAAACTTTGCTTTTTAAAATTAAGATTGGGGGTGATCAACTTGTCCTGCCACCTTCCCAAATGGAAAAGAGAGCAAGTTCCAGAGACATGTCGATTTTGCGGCAACCAAAGAGAAGACATAATTCATGTTGTGTGCCTATGCCCAAGCCTCTTGAATGAAAGAAGGTCCCTCCTACGGAAGGCCTGGAACAACAAGGATCATGTAGATCGGCAGTATTGGCCTGTTTCAACCCACGGAACACAATTTTAAATTGCGCACTGGTGAGGTTTATGGACTGCGCAGCAAAAAAACTAGGAAAGGGGAGATGCTGATCGTTACCTCAGCCAGAGGCGCAGATCCACGGACCGCGATAGCAATGAGAATTTATGCTCTGAAGACACCCGGAAATCCGCCAGAACTGCAAAAGCACAACGGATATAAACAAAGGGAAGCGTGTACAGGCTGGATACCTTGGTTCGTAAAATATAAACTTGATCTCGACAGCCTTGAAAGGATTGTCCTCAATGGTATTGGAGGTGCCGGACATAAACAAGAGATCTCGGCCATGTGGAGGGCTAGGCACATTTTATCACTGCAACTGGGGTCGCATTTTTAACAATCTAACAAGTGCCAAATTTTTATCTATTTATTCGTATCAATTTAATAAGCATCACATTTTTTCTTATCTCACGTTTGTATTAATTCAATACGTATCAAAAAGTTTTAATGACATGTTCCCTGCAAAGGTTTTTTAAATCATGCAATAAAGATTTCATGGTTAAACTTGAATATCGCCCCAGGGCCGAGGGTGGAAATTCATATCAACATGGTGTGCAGGACATCTTGGGTAGGCAATACCAGGAAAGGATGGGCAGGGGACTGTTTATTTTTAATTTCAATAATCCTTTTATGGTACACAGCATTTTATGCTTAGTTGCGCAATTTAATTACAGAAGCCGTAACTCGGCCATTGTGACACTGCCGTTGGGCTATTTTTAGAGGCCCTTGAATCACCCACTGCCACTATTTGGGAACCCACAGGGGCGGTCTCAGGAGGTGAACTACATGAACCAGAACGAGGCGACGATAGGTGTAAGCTTGTCTAATAGGTTCACGCCCCTGAGCTCATTAGAATCTTGTGACTGACTTGTCTGCTGGCACAAAGGTTCCAGCTGCCCTCCCACCACAGGGGGTGGCAAGGCCATCGGGCCAGGGCTTTCAATATTGCAAGGGGTGCAAGTTTATTTCTTGGAACATCGCAGGGCTTGCGAGCAAGATTGATGATCCTGACTGGCTACTTTTTGTTAAAGGTTTTGACGCGATATGCCTTCAGGAAACTTGGGCTGTCGAGATGAACAGATTCCAGTTGGAAGGCTATAAAACTTTTTTCGTGCCAGCTACCCCCTCTAGGTTAGGGAGAGCTAAGGGGGGCCTGGTAACTTTTGTCTCTTTAGCAGTCAGAGGCAGATCGGTCACATTGCCCCACATCTCACTCACTCTACAAGCGATGTTATTAACTAGTGGATCGAACAATCTCCTGCTCTTAAATTTCTATAATGCAGGAGCCACCCAAACAGATGCATGCAATATCACACGGTTGGGCTCCTTATTGAGGAATATCACCTTGAGTGGGCAGAACCATTCTAACATACTTATTGCAGGGGATTTTAATATTCATATGTGCGGGGACATCAGGCGAGGGGGGTGAAAGCCACGGGTTGTGCGCTCCAAGCCGGTTTGCACATGGAACATACCTCCCAGGGCTCCTTATTTAACGCTATTTTGCATGATTTTGATTTAACATTTGCCATGAACAACCTGCCTCCGGAGAAAACTGACATTGTCCCCACTTTCATTGGGAGAGGGTGTGAGACCTTTATTGATTTTATTTTTGTCTCTACACCATTTTATTATTATATCTCAGATTTTTCCATCAAGGCAAGCACACACAGTGACCATAACCCCGTGTGTGTCTCGACAGGATGGCCTTGGGTAATTAAAAAAACTAAGGTGGGTCTGGGGGTTCCCCTAAAAGCCGTGAAGGGGAGAGGAGACTGAAGTGGGGTCAAATTGTCCCGGAACAGCTACATGAGTCCCTTTTAACTCAATGCAACAGGGAATTTGCTATCTGTCTAGACAGTGAGGCCAATCACCGGGATATCATGGAGGCTTTTGGAGGTTTGTCTGGTGCCATAGTGAATCTATTGCAGGGCCCGGTTAGGTGTTTATCGCACTCAGGACCGAGATGATTCAATTCTGAGTGATCCTGTGCCTCTAGGAAACTGAAAGAGGCCCTCGGAGCGACACCTTGTGATTCCCTGGCCGTTAAGAGCCCTCAAAGAACCTACAAGGCTGCCCTGGCAAAGCGTAAGTCTGCCCTGAAAGAGGAGGCTTGGTCGGAACTGGTAGAGGCCAGTACTTTGGGTAATAGCTCCAAGTTTTGAAGCATTATTAACAGCCCTCTTTTAGTAGGCGACACTGGTAACTTAATGGATGTGCATATCCAATAGGATGATTGCGTAATCCATTTTGAGGGCATGTTCCAGTCTGACCCATCCCCCATGGAAGGGCGGGAAAGTTTGGCAGGTAAATCCGAGGTCATATTCACAGCGCAAGAGGTGAGAGCCGGCATTATGGGACTGACCAAAAACAAGGCCCCAGGCCCCAATGGGAGCCCGCCAGACCTTTATATCACAACTGTGGATATTTGGGTACCTGTACTTACGGCAATTATAAACGCGTTGTTAGGCCGCCCGGACTCATGGGCTCTTTCAGTTATTGTCCCCGTTTTCAAAAAGGGGGACCGGGTTAGCACTCATTGCTTCAGACCCATCTCCGTTCTGGATTCAGTGGTGAAGGTGGTGGGTCGTATGGTTCTAGATAGACTCATGACCTGGGCAGATGAAAACAACATCCTAACCGAGGCACAATATGGATTCCGCCCAGGTCATTCTACACCTGATATCGTCAGATGAGCAATGTGACGCTCTAGCTTCCTTCTTTGTGGAGAAGGTGGATAAAATCTATAAGTCCTTCCCCCAGGTAGCGCCATGTCCTGTCCTCGTGCCTAGATTTCCCACCTCGCACACTCTGGCCGCCTTTCCACCTATCTCACAAGAGAAGTTGTCTGTGCTATGTAGTAAGGTCAAGTCTGGTTCCCCCACAGACCCTCTCAAGCCTGATCACTTCATGGAAAGTCTACCGGTGCTCATCACTCCCTTGAGCCAGGTGATTAATCTATCTCTTTCCACTGCTGTTGTCCCAAGATCATGGAAACAAGCTAGGGTGGTCCCCTTGTTGAAAAAGCCCAATCTTGACGTAACCAAACCAGAAAGCTTCCGCCCCATCTCCCTCCTGCCTTGGGTCGCTAAGATCTCTGAGGCCTACGTCAACTCCATCTTGACGGGCTATCTGGAGGATAATAACATTCTGGACCCCTCCCAGAATGGTTTTCGTCCGAGCCACAGCACGGAATCTGCTCTTTTAGCTGTGACCGAACATCTGAGATGGGCCCTAGACGAGGGTCGTACTTCGGCACTGATTCTGTTAGATCTCAGTGCTGCGTTCGACACTGTGTCCCACCAGATCCTGCTGAAGCAGTTGGAGGAGGCGAGCATTGTGGACTCGACCCTGGATTGGTTTGCCTCTTTTCTTTCGGAGAGGACCTTCCAGGTGGCCGCCCCCCCTTTTGTTTCCAGAATCCATACCACCAAACAGGGGGTGCCGCAGGGCTCAGCTTTGAACCCTACCCTCTTCAACTTGTATGTTCAACCGCTAGCGTTGGTAGCTAAGAGCAGAGGGCTCAAGGCAGTATCATATGCGGATGATACACAGCTGGTAGTCACACTCTCTGAAGATATCACTCGGGACGCCTGTAAGTTCTGGAGTGATCTTGAGGCCATCGCAGAGTGGATGACTGCCAACTGTCTCCAGCTCAACGCCAGTAAGTCGGAGGTACTGCTGGTAGGGAAAGATTCTGAGCTGTGGAGTGAGCACTGGTGGCCTGCCACTTTGGGGCATGCACCTGCCCCCAAACAGGTGGTAAAAAACCTGGGTGTCTGGGTTGACTCTACCCTTAGCTTCCAAACCCAAACCAAGGAGGTGGCGGGGCCCTGTTTTGGTATATTGCGGGGGCTCAAACCGCTGTTGGGGTTTTTTGATTCCCCCGTCAGGCAGGTTATTGTTCAGGCCTCGATTCTGTCGAGACTGGACTATGCCAGCTCACTCTATTTGGGGTCTAACAAGTCTGAAATCATTACACTGCAAAGGCTCCAGAACGCGGCGGCCAGAACTCTCCTTGGCTTGCCTAGGATGTGTTCTGTATCTAGTACTATTCGTCGGCTCCACAGGTTGCCGGTGGCCAAAAGTATAGAGTTCAAAGCCCTCTGCATTACGTTTAAAATCCTGAATTTCTCATCCCCAGGTATTCTGGCCAGTCTGCTTGTACCATATACCCCTTCCCGCCAACTTCGGTCGATGGGGCAGCATCTGGCAGTTATTCCTCAGGTGAGGAGGGTCCGTGCCGGGGGGGGTGCTCCTTCAGTACTCTGGCTTCCAAACTTTGGAATGCGCTCCCTACTTCCATCCACAGTTTGAAGAACTATTTGGCATTTCGCAAAGCAAACAAAACACTCCTTTTCCCTCCGTTGTAGGCCTTTTTTCTTGTTAGAGGCTGTGCAGTTTTCTGTCATTAGCGCCGGGGCGCCCCTTTACTGGATCAGCTGAGCGCTATATAAGTCCGCATAACATAACATAACAGTGGACCAATGTTTCAACCTAATTATGGTTTTGAACAAGTACACTGTGGCTCGTACTGGCTCCATCCATCTAGCATTTATGGATTTGTCCTCAGCATTTGACCGTGTGAACAGGTCGAAGCTTTGGCAGATGATGCTTTCTATTGGTATTAACAGGGACATCGTTTTGTTCTTAAGGGACCTTCATAATGACTCAAAAGTGGTTGTCCGTTATTCGAACGACCTTAAAGTGACACGCAAATTTGCTACTAGGAGAGGGGTGTGCCAGGGGTCTATTTTGGCCCCTTTCCTTTTCAACTTGTACATTAACTCCCTGGAGAAGGCCCTTTTAGATTCAAAAGCTGATTGCCCCCAGGTTGGGAAGTGTAATCTGCTGGTCCTATTGTATGCAGATGATGTTGTCCTCATGGCGAAGACAGCTAGGGGCCTAAAACTACTGTTGAACACTTTTGTTCATTTTATGGAGGACCTGGACTTGTTAGTCAATCACAGTAAAGCGTTCATTATGCAGGTGGGACCGGGTACAGCTAAGTCTTATACTTTTAAGATAGGAACTACGTCAATCCCAAAGACAAACGTTTTCTCATATCTGGGAGTAGTGTTTGATTATGCCCTGAGCTGATGCCCCTTGATCAGTCGAAAGAAAGGGGACCTGGCCAGATCGACTGCTGCCATTTTTAACTTTGCTTCCAGAGTGGGAGGGAAACTGGTTGGGGCCCTCCTGAAGATCTATAGAGCTAAATGTATTGCGAAGGTCACTTATGGGAGCGAAATATGGGGTTACACTGGGCACGAGGCACTGCAAATTGTTGAAAACACATTTTTGAGAAGGGTGCTCTCTTTACCGCAAAGCTCCCCATCATATGTTGCGCACGAAGAGTTGGGGATGGCGTTTCTCTCTGATGAGCTGGATTTTCGTCCCCTAGCCTTGTGGATGAAGATTTGGATGAAGAAAGATAACACCCTTAGCAAGGACATTCTAAGGGATTGTCTCTGTCTTGACCACGTCAAACGTATCCGCTGGTTAAAGTATGTTAGAGAACGTCTTTGCAGCTTGAGAAGGGCAAATTTATTTGATAATCCAGAAGCGATATGTAGTAGGGATCTAACTCAGCTGAAAGAGCGCTTTCTTGGAAGACGCCTTTGGGATAGAGAGGAAATAGAGCTGCGAAAGCCCAGTGTGCGTAGGTACATCGCTCTGAAAACCGTGCCCACTGTTGAACCATATCTTTTAGGAATTAAAAGTAACCATGATCGCTACCTATTGACTAGATTTCAGCTTGATCTTTTTCATTATCTTTTGGCCCAACCAGTTGGCACTCACAGAGGGCAGTGTCTCATAACCTGTGGCTGCGAAGGATAGTCTCCACAGGATATGATGCACTTTTTAATGTTTTGTAGCTTTTATGAGGTTCCCAGAAAGTCTTTTATCATTCCTATTCTTAAAAAAGCTTGTTTCAAGAGGGTTAGACCTGCTTTTATATTTGACAACTTCTTTCAAGTGATTCTGTACTCCATACGCTTAGCTTTTTAAGGGCCGCCATCAGGCTTAGGTCCAGTTGTGATTAAATTTGATAGTGGGACCTATCTTTTTAATTCTGTAATCAAGGGTTTAGAACGAATTTACTGTATTGCTTTTTATATACATGTTTATGATGTATGTATGATGATTTTTTGTTTTTATCTGAAAATACGAATAAAGTATGAAGAAAGAAAGACCAGTGCGCTACACTGTCCAAACTACTGTAAATTCAAAATAAACAAACGCTTTGATACAGGGAAAAACATAGTCGGATTAAAGTTGCAATGCTGTTGAGTAAGAAACGACTAGTTAAATACACATTTTCTGAACAGCCAAAGTCCACACCAGTTCTAGAGTGTCAGACTGACGAGTTGATGAAAGTAAAAGTTTGTATTTAATTTGTTCCTTCACCTGGCACAAAATGCACGGGAATGTGTAAAGGGGGTACTCAAACGCTGTAGAGGGTGCAGTGCTAAATTTCCGTAGATATTTGCATGTGGTGGATGTAGGCACTTCTTTTTGGCAACTGGAACTACTGTTAAAGACACATATTAAACACACGTTGACCTAGAGCAAGAGAGAGAAAGGCAGAAAAAGAAGGAAGAGAAAGATAAAAAACCGTGTTGAAGGAAGAAACCAGGGATGTAAAATAATCTGCAAGACTGAAATAAAGAGCCTAGAAGAGCAAGGTGATGAAAGAAAGAGACATGAAGTGTAATCAAAACTAGACAATCTTGGAGTTCAGAAGCCCAGCATTCAGCATCCCCAGCAGCAGTGTACCTAGCAAATACAGTGCAGAGAGAAAACTTGAAAGGATGAACTGCTGGACCACTGTTGACAAACTGTGGGTGAGGAAGACGGCATACTAAGGTAAAACACCATATAGAAACCAAAGATGGCAATATGGTCTACTGGAAAATACTGTGTTTGAGAGGAAACAATGGACCTAATGTAGAGTGTGGCAGACGGAGGTCAAACTGGCAGTATGGCGGAGTACTTTACTCTCGCCATAGCGAGGGTCCCCTGCCCACCAAATTTAGAGAGTCCGGCAGTCCAATGGACATCTTTTGAAATTAGCAGGAACTGATGTCATGGCGGTTCCTGTCAATGTATTAAAAGGATGATTGGATGGTTCCATCAAAATCACATTACAGTACTTTGACATTTTTAACATGTTTTTGTATTTTCTTTTAATAAAAAACCCAAATAGGGATTTTCTTATTGAAAATTCAGAAATGAATGAGCCTCCCATATCATGAGAGTTGTCTGCCATGGTGTTGGGGTGATTTTTTAATTTTCATCGCCCCTTACTGCCAGGTTTACCCAGCAGTGACAGAAAGTGAAAACTGGCCATTCAAACCACCCACTCTAAATTGGGCGGGTGGTCGAATGGCCAAACCTCCGACAGCTCTTACTTCGTCAAGCTGTTAGAGAAGTATGTCAACCACTGAGATGGAGTAGCCTCAATCACAGACATCTTTAGGGTCTACCCGTTTGTAAATCAGACAGGTAGACCTTCAGTTTGAAGGAAAGGGTTCTCTGTCTGTGCGACAGAGTACTCTTTCCACCAATCTCTAAATCAGCCCCCATGTCTGGCCCATGATCAGTTTTGTTTAACAATGCCTGCCTCGCATTTGCCGGGTAAGGAGACACTTCATGAATGGCATCGGAGGCTTCTCTGTTAAACAGGCATTTTATGAAAGCACCCACAGCATTAAAATTATTGCAAGCCACTTCCCAATCCTAACAGTTAAACTTGTCTATCAAAATAACAAAATACAAGGATGTGGGATTAAGGATGTTTGATGCATGCCTTTAAAAAGTGTTTCTTTACTCTGTGAAGACATCCTACCCGATTCCTCGCAGTAAACTCTTTTCTTAAGGAAATTCACAACTGTTGAGGATAACTGATGGTCTGATGCACATACAGCTGCAACTCCTTGCAACCTGTCTCTTTAGAAATAAATCAAGAGCAGTAAAGGTTTGTTTGGGTAGATGGACCAGGGCAGATATAAGTTGGATTTGCTTAAGAGAACACATTATTGTCATTTGTTTATATAGCACTTCTATTGGAACTGGCCCTTTCTGCAGGGTCACCCCAGATGTATGCCTTCTATTGCCTTCCTTTACAAATCCTGTTTTTGCCTGATTTTAGTGCTCTATTCCCATGCTAGTCACTGGTAAAGTGCTTGTGCTCTCCCTTGAAAATATGCTAAAGTTGGCCTACACCTAATTAGTACATTTAATTTACTTGCAAGACCCTAGTATATGGTATTACATGTACCCAGGGCCTGTAAATTAAAGGCTGCTAGTGGGCAGGAGCACTTATTGTGCCACCCACTAAGTAGTCTTTTAAAACATGCCTCAGACCTGCCTCTATAGCCTGTAAAGCAATTTTAAATTACCATTTTTACCTGGAAAAATAAACCTTTTGTCAGGCCGAAACCTTCCTTTTTTAATACTTATAAGTCACCCTATGGGTGGCCATAAAGGCTCACAGGACAGGGTGAATGGCAGATTACTTTTTACATGTCCTGGCAATGAAAAACTCCTTAAGTCATTTTTCATTGTTGTAAGGCTATCTCTCTCATAGACTCACACATAATAGGTGATAATTTCAGTTTGGGAACAGATAGAGAAATGCTGTTTACACTCAAATGATTGTAATATTAAATCTGCTTTAGTGGTCAAATCGGCTTTTAAGTTACTATTCCGAAAATGCCACTCTAAGAAAGTTATAATGATATCAAAAATGGAGAAAAAGCCTCCCCAACCATAGATCAGACAATACTTATTTAACATCAGAAGTCCCTTTTTATTGACTCTGAGCTTAACGTAATCTCTTTTTTGAATTTTAAATTGTTTTTAGGAATATTTTTTCCTTTTTTTTAAGGACTACATATCAAAACCATACACCAAAGAACTACATCAAAATGTACACAAAAATTCTTAGAAAAACACGCATTACTATTTACAAAAACATCAAACAATAGTGCAAATATTTACAAAAAACAATCACATTGACGACATAATTCTTGAGAGACAGACACATACTTGAAAAATATAGTGGTAAAAAACTTATATTCTATCCTACAGTCTTATGAATTGTATTTGCTGGGACTTTTAGCACTGAGTCATCCAGGCTGATATATTTACAGGGTCCTAAGGAGGCCAGAGTAGTTGTTCAGGCTTCTAAGTTTGTGCTTCATCAATTTAGCTCAAACATTTGAGGGAGTTTACTTTATTTTCAATGGAGTTGACTCTTGGCCTCAGCAAATGGTTAGCCAACGCGTTTCGACCTTCAGATTAGGACAAAGAGTGGATTTTGAATGAAGGTCTTCATCAGGGCAGGATAAAATTCAAATGACGTGCTGTAGGTTTCCGGCCATCTCGTCTATTGCTGACTTAATGAATCATATGGCAGGTTACGTTGTCTTACACCTTCAGAATGGTGTGTTGTTGTTTTCTCTGAAGCATCATGTCAATTATCTTCAGTGGCTTCAGGCTGCAGGCTCACTTCAATTCCGGCTGTTACTTGTCGGGCCTCTCTGCATCGGTAGCTTTCATTCCGATCGTGTCTCCGCACTCGCCAGCTACCACGTCTAAGAAAGTTGGCATTTTTTGGGCTTAAACCAAATGTGCCTTTCTACCTGTGTCCAGGAGCACATGATGGTGAATGATGCTCCTGTGATGTTTTGTGTATTGCTTCCGAACACCATCATGTCACAGAAAAAAAGACATGAATTTCCCTGATCCAGACATTGATTAGTTGTCCAGAAGTTCAAAGGGAATGGCCTCCTGGACATTTTGGACAGAAATACACCCATAAACATAGTGTTTATTTTTACAAAGAACTCAAGGCATAACAACATTACTCTGTGAATTTAGGGCCAGATATACAAAGCTTTTTGAGGTTGCAAATGGCTCGTTTCGCAGAATTGTGCTGTTTGCGACCACAAAAAAGCATTTTTGTATGTGCAAAAGCCCAATTTGCGATTCGGTACCCTGTTACCGAATCGCAAATTGCGTTTGTAATTCAGTATTAGGAAGGGGCGTTGTTAGGGTGTCTTTTCCCATTACCAAATCACAGTGGTATGTGTGAATGTTTTGTGACTGAAATGCTGTTCTAAATCATTCGCATTTTACCACCTACTTCAAGTAGGTGGTAACCCATTTGCAAATGGGAAGGGGGCTCCAAGGGATTAATCAGTAGTAAAATGCCACTTCAATAGTTTGAAGTAAGTTAAGTTACCTGCACCAGATTGATTACTAGGCTTGGTCCCGGTCAACATAATGTTCACAAGAAATGACCCTGCACCATTTGCAACATCTTCCTACCTTGTTAGAATTTTATCCCTTACTGAGGTGCTACATAATGGAGCAAAACTGGCTTGCCTCTTGGTTCACTAATTTGGAGTTCATGTTTAGAAATTATCACTTCTACTAAACGCCACTCAATGCAGTGATACACTCTCTAATGTACTGAAATGAAACAGTTCAGAATGTTGAAGAAATACACTTTGTAAATTATGAAGCCTTTCTCATATTTTTACATGACTCTAGTAGCAAGATACACTTACCAAATATGTTGATGGATCTGGTCGTGTTACAGTTTCCAGAGCCAAACCAGACCCATGGCTTGGCTTTGGCTCAGCCATCTGTATCAATTTGGTGGCTTGTTCACCTCAACAAATTAGCTGCAGTGAAGCCCACGTCGTTGAAACCGAACAACTATGTGATTTATGGAGTGGGAGTGACAGAAGAATGTTATGCTGTCCATAAGTGTTAATTACATACGTGCAGCAGACAGCTGCTAAATGTGTTATTCATTACATTTTGCTAATGGAGCAGAATTCTTTAGAGAGGGAGGTCGGCTAGTAGATAAACTATGTCTGCTTATGGTGGGCTGGGCCCATGGTTAGTAGTGACTCTTTTGGAAACCTTGCAAACCCAAGGAGATGATGGACGGAGCGCTGAAACTTTTCAGACACTCACCCCCAGTCACAGATCTGGGTTGAATCCATCATAGTTCTTTAGCTCAGTTCCAGGATGCTTGTTTCCGGTCCAGGGAAGACCTGACTTGGCAGTTCGGGCTGGACTGTTCCCATAAGGAACAGGGTCAAGACTGATTTGCATATGGCTGGGTCTGAACTGGGGTGGGGAAGTGAGCTAAAGAACGATGATGGATTCAACCCAGATCTGTGACTGGGGGTGAGTGTCTGAAAAGTTTCAGCGCTCCGTCCATCATCTCCTTGTGTGTTCTTTTGATAACCTCCCCATTTTACATAGAATATTGCACATAACTGGCTATGTTATTTAAACCTGAAGGAGGGGGAGCCTTAGAATTTTACAGAGAGATGGAGCGGTCGCTGCTGCAACAGTTTCTGGCCCTCCCATTTGCCTGGTTGTGCCATTCCTGGTGAGAGGTGCAGTCTGCTCCAGAGGACCAAGTTATGGCCTTGTTGCCTAACCCAGCTAGCAGGTGTCAGGAGTCCTCTGGGTGCTCGTCATGGATATCTAGGCTTACACCGTGGACCATGTTCTCAATTCGGGCGTCTTTGAGGAATCAAGTAGTAAATTCAGGGGAGGGGGCATTTCACACTACCGAGTCATACCAGAAATTGTTTCTAAGAAATGGGGAAAACCTGGCAACGAGTCGGTCAATGAGCTCACATTAATTGTGCATAGGGAGGGATTTTTGGTCTAGCGTGGTCTATTGGGGACTTCAATTTACGCATATCTTTGAACAAATTTTGACCTGGTTATATTTTTATATTCATTACAATTGTTGTGTTTGCTAGTGCTGAAGATGCTTTTTGAGAATAAAAACGGCCTGAGATGTGTTTTTCTAACCAAAAATCACTATGGTTGCAGGCTGGCTTGGTCCTGCTCAGTGAATGCCCTAGAAGGAGCGTCTTAATATTATATATTTGTTAGCCTAGATACCAAGCATGTTACATGCACATTCTAATCTTGTTTAACAGATGAAATTTTGGGGATGTTTAGTAATTGTTTCTCAACATACATTTTTGTGATAGGATGATTTCAGATGTAAAAAAGGGGAAGGAATCACACTGCCGGGCATACCCGCACACAATTTGCCCAAATGCATTGTGGTAAATGAAGTGCATGATAACACTCACTTTATTTGAGAGTCTTTAGTATTAACCATTGTTGGCCCAGCCAGTGCTGTGTATCTCTAGACATGCATTTCAGGATATTTGTCCTTCTTCAGTAGAGGTTAATACTTTATATTGGGGCATTCTGGCAATGATGCTAAGTCTTCTTATATTCCTGTACCACTCACAGCGTGCAGGTGTATCCCAATGAGCTCGTCAGCCAAACTGCTCCACAAGGAGGCAATCAAAATAGGCAAGTAGCACACTGCTGGCATACCCGCGCACAATTTGCATGGGTGTTCTAACCAGGCAGTGTGCTTTTTTTATGATTTTCGATGTAATTGGAGAGGTCAGGTCCTTTTTAACAGAAAGCTGAGTAAGCTAAAATGATGTGTTTGGGAAGAAAAGATTTATTGATGCATCCACACCTGTAAAATATAAGTTACTCTGGTGCTTTTCATTGAGTTCAAAAGACATAAATCTCATCTCAAGACTTTTACCTCTGGGCAGAAAACACTAATCAGTAAAAACGTAAAGTTTGCCCAGTGTGGTCTGGGGGAATGACCACACATTTAAGGGAAATGCTTCCAGTATTCAAATAACTTTGCAAAGTTTTACAAATATCCCCCAGACAAAAACAATGCACCGGCGGCCCTTAGGTTGGTTGAATGTGGGCCAGTTTAGCGCGTAGCAACAAATGAGTTTAAAAAACTCAAGTCCACGATTTCTAAATGATCATCTCCAAGAAGC
The DNA here is from genome assembly GCA_963921515.1 of Calotriton arnoldi. Classification (NCBI taxonomy): domain Eukaryota; kingdom Metazoa; phylum Chordata; class Amphibia; order Caudata; family Salamandridae; genus Calotriton; species Calotriton arnoldi. The sequence goes on from CAWUFW010005491.1 coordinate 244,044, forward strand.
ATTGGAAATATTTCTAAAAAAGTATGTACAACCTGTGAATATGGAATAATGGGCCATTGCCTCCGGTTCTATGTGGATCTGGCAAATGTGCTCTATTCTTTTCTTTACTATGCATAAGCACTCGAAAGACACAATGAACGAAGCAAGTGAAAGATGAATATAACACATGCTTATGGAGCGTAAAGCGTTATAGTACATGATTTCATGAAGGGACACATCAAATTACAATGAGCTCCCTTTGATTTTTGGATGATCTTTATTTGTTATGCTCAGTGGCGGCCGGCTCAGGTAAGCACGGTTGGGCAGGGTAGGGCGCGGCAGGGGAGGAAGGTCAACAGATAACGGAATAGGTATTATTTTTTTTTTTAATTATACCTATTCTGTCGTCTGCCAGCTTCCACCCCTCTCCCACCCTGCTCCTGCCTCACCACCCCACCACGCTTACCTGTGCTGGCCGCCGCAAGTTATGCTACCCATAACCCAAAAGTAGATGATTACTAGGCTATGTGTGCACCCCTGTCTAATCAGACACGTGCCCCCCCCCCACCAACCCCTTAAGAGAATGCTGGGACACCCTCTTTGTCAAGGGCCCAGCAAAGGCCACTTGGAATTTGAACCTACACCACATTTCAATTTTGATTTGTATAAAGCTTTGCATTCAGCTGCTCATAAAATTATAAAAATACCAAGCATGCTTTTGCCTCGAAGGGCTGACATCACTCTGTAAACGTTCTTAGCACACCAGGAAAAGATCAGCAGTCATTGTTAAAACAACATAGCTTGAAATCTGTGAGAGCCCGACTCAAACGTTCCAGAAAATGTAGAGTGGCTTTATGGGCAGGCTGCATATTTCTGTGTTCTTGCAGTTTTCTGATCTCTAGTTTTTCCTGCAGCTCACTGGACAGAAAAACTCAGTGAGTGCACATAATTAGAAAACACACAAAATAACATGGACGTCGAAGATGTCATACACAAAGAATGTAATGACTTCTAAATTAATAACAAGACTCGCCAATACTTTCAGTTTTATAAATCGCTGTGTGCAGTATGTGTTCCTGAGTCTAGCTCTTATATCAATGTCACTCATAAATGTTTTAAGGTAGGCAAACCATACATTTTGGGGAGAGTCATACAGGCACCAAATCATTTAAACCCCAAAAACGGATAGAGGTATCAGCCTAATCCATCTTCCAAATATACTTATAGATCCAACAAAAAGGAGTTGCCGGAACAACACGTGAGGAAACCTCACTCCTAATATCACACTGGAATACTGCCACAGTGAATATCCTTTGGAAAGCCCTATAGGCCTATGGTACTGGCTAAGCCATCGATCGCTCCAAATACAAATTTAGCTTGCGTATTTCGTTCATGGTTCAGTGAAAAACTGAATAGAAAATGTACCAACACATTAAAAATTGTAATGGGCCACTCAAATCTCCTTGATCGAGGATGCTTTGAAGCACCAGTCACTTCACCCACAGATCTTCCGTGCCATGATGGTATATCTCCCTCTTCAGAATCTGACAGTTGATTCACTGGTAACATATAATTATAAGATATTATCTAGCTCCTATAAACTTATTGGGGACACTGTGTGCGAGTCGTATCGATGTTGTATTATGCTGGCAATCTGGGGGTACCCCTATCTATCCAATCCCATTACAATGCATTTGAAAATGAATAGAGACCTGAGGCAAATATAAACTATAAAAATGTAACTCACTGCAGGATATCACCCAATTTTAATTATACCTAGGTGTGATTGCATACATAAGATCTAATTGGTCACCTCACAAACTTTATTTGTCATTTAGTGGCTCCCATGAATTCAAGGGATATTGATCTGTGGCTGCATTCTAATGTGATATTAGGAGTGAGATTTTCTCACATCTATTGTTCTGCCTGCTCTCTTTTGCTGGATTTGCCAAGTATTTTAAGCCTAACAGATTCACATACACACCATCTTGTGTTTAACTTCAGTGCATTAGGCTTTTACAACACAGTATTCATCTGATTTTATTCCAGCAATCTTTTTGGCAGATGACTGAGAACTTTTTACACATTCGTAGTGAATTTTTGTCACGCAGAGCCAGCTGAAAGACAAGGCAGAGCTAATCCATCCAAGAGCACAACCAGCATGGGCGTAGGGAGCGATCATCAGATGTTTCCAACGAATAATATGGATTCCCCCATGGTTGGGATACAAAAAAGGTTGTTTTTACAAGTGTAAAAAATAATTTCATTGGATATCTGGTTTCCTGTTGTTTCAAAGACATGACTTAGTAGCCCTGATTGGCATTTGTATGCTGTTTCTTAGATAATGTTTTCTGATGCTCTGAACTAGAAGCTTGGTTTTCAAGACCTACACAATGAATCAGCTTGTTAATTTGTATTCTCTTAGCAGGAATTGTTGGAAAATCAGGATACAGGACCATATTGACTATAATCAGTTTCTTAAATAAGCAGAAACATCAAAGCAATATTTCATTAAGCCTTCATTATTTAATGCTATGTTATGTTAAAGGAACTTCTAAAGCGCACGTACACCAGACGGTTTCATGGCGCTGGAGTCCAAGGGACACTACCGCTAAGTGATTTAGTCATATGCCTGGTGGAACAGCCAGGTCTTTAGAAGTTTCCTGAACTGAAAGTAGGAGGTCAATGATCTGATGTCCAGAGGGAGAGAGTTCCAAAATTGAGGGTCCAAGACCGCAAATCTTAGTCCCCCCAATGTCTTGCGTTTAAAGGATGGGATGACTAGGAGATTCAGATGGGAAGACCTAAGATCCCGAGAATCAATCAATCAATCAATCAATCACGGCATTTATAGAGCGCGCTACTCACCCGGGAGGGTCTCAAGGCGCTGGGGGAGGGGGTAAGTTACTGCTCGAACAGCCAGGTCTTGAGCTGCTTCCTGAAGGCGAGATGGTCCTGGGTTCGCCGAAGGTGAGTGGGGAGGAGTTCCAGGTCTTGGCCGCCAGGTAGGAGAAGGATCTTCCTCCGGCGGTGGTTCTGCGGATGCGTGGTACGGTGGCGAGGGCGTGGCTGGTTGATCGTAGCTGGCGTGTGGGCGTGTAGAAGGACATGCGGTCGTTGAGGTACTTTGGGCCCAGGTCGTGGAGGGCCTTGTGTGCGTGGGTGAGGAGTCTGAACGTGATTCTCTTGCTGACGGGGAGCCAGTGCAGGTCTTTCAGGTGTACGGTGATGTGGCTGTGTCGGGGGATGTCCAGGATGAGTCGTGCGGAGGCGTTCTGGATGCGCTGGAGTCTCTTTTGAAGTTTGGCTGTGGTTCCGGCGTAGAGGGTGTTCCCATAGTCCAGTCGGCTGGTGACGAGTGCCTGGGTGACGGTCTTCCTGGTTTCAGTGGGGATCCATCTGAAGATCTTGCGGAGCATGCGCAGGGTGTTGAAGCATGAAGATGAGACGGCGTTGACTTGTTTGGTCATTGATAGGGAGGAGTCCAGGATGAAGCCCAGGTTGCGTGCGTGGTCCGTTGGCTTGGGTGCGGTGCCCAGGGCCGGGGGCCACCAGGAGTCGTCCCAGGCGGAGGGTGATGAGCCCAGGATGAGGACTTCCGTCTTGTCTGAGTTCAGTTTAAGGCGGCTGTTCCTCATCCAGTCGGCGACGTCTCTCATCCCGTCGTGCAGGTTGGCTCTGGCGGTAGTGGGGTCGTTGGTGAGGGAGAGGATCAGCTGGGTGTCGTCGGCGTAGGAGATGATGTTGAGGTTGTGTCGGCGTGCGATGGCTGCGAGGGGGCTCATGTAGACGTTGAAGAGGGTCGGGCTGAGTGAGGATCCTTGTGGAACGCCGCAGATGACTTCGGTGGCTTCGGATCTGAACGGGGAGAGGCGGACTCTCTGGGTTCTTCCGGCGAGGAACGAGATGATCCATTCCAGTGCTTTCTCTCGGATTCCGATGTTGCTGAGGCGCTTCACTAGGGTGCGGTGGCAGACGGTGTCGAACGCCGCGGAGAGGTCCAGGAGGATGAGGGCAGCTGTTTCCCCGTTGTCGGTTAGGGTTCTGATGTCGTCGGTGGCTGCGATAAGGGCGGTCTCGGTGCTGTGGTTGGCCCGAAACCCGGACTGCGAGGGGTCGAGGGATCCATTCGTCTCGAGGAAGGCGGCAAGCTGTCTGTTGACGGTCTTCTCGATGACTTTGGCCGGAAACGGAAGGAGCGAGATGGGGCGGTAGTTCTTGAGGTCGGTGGGGTCCGCCGTTGGTTTCTTCAGGAGGGCGGTAAGCTCGGCGTGCTTCCAGCTCTCCGGGAAGGTGGCGGTGCGGAAGGAGGAGTTGATGATGTCCCGGAGATGGGGTGCGATGGTGGCGTCGGCTTTGTTGAAGACGTGGTGTGGGCAGGGGTCGGTTGGTGATCCGGAGTGGATGGAGTTCATCGTGCGGGTGGTGTCTTCGGTGTTGATCGGGGTCCAGTTGCAGAGGGTGGTGGTGCAGAAGGGACGTAACGCTGTACCCGAGAGGATACAAACACCGGGCAGTTGCCATGAAGAGCTTTAAAGGTGATGCAGCCCAGCTTAAATGCGCTGCGTTCGGCTACCGGGAGCCAGTGTAATCCTTTCATTAACGGGGTGACATGGTACCATTTAGGCTGGTGGTAGATTATTCTGGCCGCCTGGTTTAGCACTAGTTGTAGTTTTTTGATTGATATGCCGGAATACCAAAGTAGAGTGAGTTGGCATAGTCAATATGAGAGATGACTAAGGGCAATACTACTTGTGTCAGGGCTTCAGTGGTAAGGAATCTGCTGATCTTTCTGATCCTTCGAAGCTGAGAGAAACAGGAAGAATTCACTGTCCCAATCTGGGCTTTCATAGACAGGTCACTGTCGATAGTGATGCCCAGGCTTTTGGTTGCACTTGAAGGGAGGGGGTGGGGGAGGGGGTTCCCAGTTCGGTTGGCTAGAAGTTAGAATTCCAGTGGTTTGATGGCCCGCCGACTAGGATCAGGTCAGTTTTATCCAGGTTCAATTTCAGGTGGTTGCTGTTCATCCAGTCGCTTATATGTCGCTTGGTAGATTGGAAGTTTGAAACAGAGGCTGCCGACTGATCGATATCAAAGATCAATTGGAGATCATCGGCATTGAAGGTGCAAACCTTCCTTTCGCTGAGGAAGCGAATAAGGGGAAGCAAGTACAGGTTAAAAAGGAGCGGTGAGAGGGAAGAACCCTGCGGCACACCACATGTCAATTTAACCTTTGGGGAAGAGATATGGGCGAGGCGTACAGCTTGAGAGCAGTCTTCCAGAAAGGAAAAGAGCCACTTAAGAGCCAGGCCCTGAATCCCGGCGTTACTGACACGGTCGGCCAGGAGTTCATGGTCGATCGTGTCGAATGCTGCAGAGAGATCGAGAAGTACTAGGGCTTGAGTGGTGCCCTTGTTGGCCCCTTTCCTAAGTTTATCTAGGACCGTCAGAATGACAGCCTCTGTGGAATGAGCAGGATGGAAGCCCGCCTGGTGGGGGTCAAGATAGTGGGAATGTTCGATAAAGGTGCTGAGACAGTTTGCCACATGGGCTTCCAGAACCTTGGCTAGAAAGGGGAGCAGGGAAATGGGGTGGTAGTTCGTAAGAGCTAAAGGGTCTGCCCCTGTTTTCTTCAAGATGGGAACAATTCCGCTTCTTTAAATGCATTAGGAACAATGCCCTGAATAAGGGAGTTGTTCAGAAGCGCAAGAGGGGGATCCGGACATGTGAGGAAGGCTTCCCTTAATATGTGCGGAGGGCAGCAATCTGTAGGAGAGCCAGATCCAACTTTCCTTAGAAGGTTGGAGAAGGCTTCCCTGGTGATGGGAGGAACCTGCTCCAGCGAGTGAGGGTTCCTGAGCGTAGATGGTTGAGCTTTAGGAGGGGCATTAGCAGGTATGCTAGACTTGATGGTAATGTTTTTTTCAATAAAATAAGTATTGAGTGAGTCACACAGTGCTTGATTGGGGCGGGTTTCGCTGTGACTCTATCCGGCTTGGATAGTTTGGCAACAATAGCAAAGATTTCCTTCGATTTATTAGTAGAGCTCAATATCTTGTAGGAGAAATAGGCCGCCTTAGTTTGTAAGATGGCATTTTTATATTGTTTAAGATGAGTTAGAAATATATATTTTTTATCTGAAGAGTAATTTCGTCTCCAGTCACGTTCTGCTTGGCGTAGGGCAAGTTTCCTAAGTTTTAAATCTTCGGAGATCCAGCGTTGGACATCGTGGGGTCCGGCTATATTTACTTTTTTAATGGGTGGAAAGCTGTCTCTGGCGGATTCAAGCCAAGATTTAATACTTTCTTCGTGTTTATTAATAGATGCTGTTCAGGTGGGACCGTAATAGCAAGCAGACTGCAGAAGTCTCCAATGTTGGAGCGTCTCCAATTTCTTACCATACGGCTCGCCTTCGTGTGGGGCTTGGCTAAGGGCAAGTTGGTGAGGGAGAATTTTAGAAAATAGTGGTCAGACCAGGTGCAAAGGGAGATCCTTAAATGGGGGTGTGTGGCCGACCACCGAAAATGGCTGAAGCGTTCTGATCACGCTCCGCATATCATCCCCTAATTATCCTGGCCATTCTCAACCCCTACAGGACTTACACCTACCTGCATGCATGGATGCTGTACATGGGTGTCTGCTATATCCGGCAAAGTCTTTATTGACCCGGCGGGGTGGACAGAAGCGGGGATCCTAGAGCATCGGCCTGCTGCCTCGCGGGAACCATCCGGCGGCCTGCCCCGACCTGGGCAGCCGGCTCAAGCAGTGGGCCCAGAGTTGTTCTTGGCCCTTCGTCACTGGCGCGGGGCAACCACTGCGCACCCAACTGGGCCTTCGACATTGGCAGACCGCATTTGGGCTATTGTTGGGGCTGCTGGACCTTTGCTCTGTGACCCGGCCCACGCGGGCAGCTCGGAACTGAGGTGAGGGGCCTCCTGCTCCCCTGCAGCTGCTGTGAAGTGCACTCGGAGTGGTGCGGCCTCCGTGCGAGCTGTGCGGATTGTGGTGAACCGGGTGGGCTGCTGAGTGGATGGATGTCGCAGCACCCTGTCAGACTGGTGGCATTGCTGGCTCCCACCGTTTGGTGCTGCGGTGTTGGTGAAATGGCATCGCTGAAGGTCACAAGATGGTGCCGTGATTTTCAGTTCGGCCCGCGGGGCAGCGTTCCCTCACCGGCTGCCTCCGCGCCTGCAGGCGGGCGCCTGTGTCGCCCACATCCGGCGGAGGAGCACAGTGGACTATCAGATAGGAGACACTGCCTGCCTCCCACGCGGGCCTCTCCCTGATGCGGCTCTGCATTGCTGTCTTGCTCCTGGGGCCCGGGGGTGGCTGACTGCCGGCGCCTTTCACCCTCATGCACGGGAGGTTATTTAAACATACCTAAACTGAGTCGCAGGGCCCTGCAACCTACCGGGAAGCCCCAGGACCAGTGCAGGGGGCGAGGACGGCAGATAGCCCCAGAATATAACGACGTGTGCCTGCAGACACAGGGAGATTGGGGCCCTGTCTGTGGCCCGCTCCCTCCTGGACAGTCTATCCTGAAGGACAGTGGCCCTGTTCCTGACCTCACTGGCCTCTGATCCTGCTGTGGCACAAGCTGACTGACTTTGGCATTGTTGGCTCCCGTCACTGCACTACAGCCCATCACCTCCTGGTTGCAGAGGTGCGGAATCGCGAACTTCAGGCTGCGACTTCAGATGATCGTTGGCTGGACGGCACAGTAAGGTAGGCCCCCACAACGCGCGGGTGGCGTCCACCCTGGGGATTGGGGGCACGGAGGTCGGTCGTGCCTAGGCTCACCTGGGTGGCGCAGGGGCAGCGCCGGATCCTGCGCAGCCCGTGATATCCTGCTCCACAGCACGGGGTCGTGTCTGGCCTGGGCTGATAATTCCTTTTCCTCGGGGGTACTGGGGTCCCCTGTGTCGACTTGGGACTTAGCGTGGGACCTCAATGGTGGCGTCTAGTCGCTGCAGTCTACATAGTGCTGGCTCGGGGGTCGTTTCGGGCCCAGGCTTCTGCTTTCCTCACAGGAGCGGGCATCTGTGAGAGCGCTGGTCCTAGTGGGGAATCAATCATCCTTCTGCCCGCCTGTCGATCACTGCTGTGCGGTTCCTACTGGGGTCACAGGATATCCAGACTTGTCTCACGGTGCAGATTTAAATTCTGAGTTCACCCCCCTGTGCCTCTCTGGCCTCCCGCTGGAAAGTGCCTCACGATGTGTCCAGCGGAATCGATGTGGTGAACTCCCATGCGGCCCCTACTGTGCGGGGTCAGACACCTACATATCTTCTGGAGCTGAGCGGTGCCACTGGGGTCCGCGGGGATGGACTGGCTTTGGAGAGTCCCCAGCTATACATAGGTCCTGATTGACTGACGTGCCCAATCTGCTAGCCACTACTGGGATCCCTTAGATTTATTAGTTGTTCCTTGTCCTTTCTCCCCCTGCCTGTGTCTGTGATTTTCAAGCCTATTAAGCCAGCATATCCTTATGCCCAGTGCACAGCAACTGGCCATGGGCCGTCTTCGCTCGACTACCGCCCAGAATGGCCCTCTCCAGGGTGCGGCCAGGGGAGCGTCAGGAGGCACAGGGAAACCCCTCGAGCCTAATCAGACGGACCTCTCAACAAAGCTTGACTCAGTGCTGGCTGCAGTGGAGAGGATAGAATAGACAATGTCACCTACGACTTCATGCTCCTGCGCGCAGATCACCAAAAGCGAGCAGAGGTTGCGCTGGCTGACCTCCAACCTAAAACACGCAATCACACTGCGACGCTTTAGGACCTGCTCGACCGGGTCTGCACCCTCGAAGAAAAACTGGATGACGCGGAAGGGCGCTCGCGTCGGAACAATGTGCGGGTATTTGGTCTGCCGGAGGGTGTAGAGGGGCGAGATGCGGTCGAATATGCGGAGAACTGGCTGAAGGAGTTGCTCCCTCCTTGGGGCACTCTCCCCACAAAATGTGGTTGAACAAGCACACAGGGTCCCTGCCCGTAGGCCTCCTCCTGGGGTGCGCCCACGTCCTTTCCTAATCCGCCTGCTAAACTTCCGAGACCGGATGCGATTCTTAGAGAAGCCGGGAGACATCCAGGTCCTCAGGTGCAAAATGTATCGGTCTCCTTCTTCCCAGACTATACAGCTCAGGTGCAGAGGAGGCGGGCCAATTTCGGGGCAGTGAAATGCCAGTTGAGAGCCAAAGACATTCGCTACTCTTTGTTATTCCCAGCCCGCCTCTGGGTAATCCATGGTGGTGCTACGTGGTTCTTCGACTCCCCCAATGATGCCTGGGACTGGCTCAAGGAGAATGGGCTGGCAATGGCCCCTAGACCACAGGATGATGGCACGGCACAAAAAAGGAACAGAAGTAGACGTCGAAGAGGCAGGGGCACGGGGTCGTGGCGTCGGACCTCGCCAGTCATTGCCCCGGACCCAGAACAGATTCAATCGGAACGTCAGGACACACTGCACATCACATCAACCCTGCATTCCACTAGACTGGCACCTGATTCAGCATCATCACCCTCCAGTTCCAAGGAAGACACAGAATCCCTGCAGGCCTGGTCTGTGGATCTGGACTCTCCTCGCCCTCCAGACGTCACACCACAAACATCGGACAATATTGTTTAATGTTACAGGTCATCTTAATTGCTGACATATCCTAGGTCATCTACTAGTTGAAGTTGTGTATTTATCACCCAACTCCGCACTCGCCAATTTACACCTCACGCATGCTTCTAATAGCGCATCACCTCATATGCCTTAGGGTGCCAATTCTTAGTGATAAGTAGACAGGGGATGAATACATGGAAGCTATCCCTCACTCTCACATACCCCCTCACAGTCAACATCTGACTACGTGTTAATCGCCATGGTTAGGCGAAATCATTTGGGTCAATCCCCGGTTGGGGTTCGCTCTTCTACAGTTCTCCAACTTAAGTTGAATATTATTGTTTTACCCTCTACTCATGTTGCCCTACACAGTGACCTTAGGCCCACATTGCCCCCACCACACACGCCTACTGCTGCGCATCCTAGGTACCACCGATCTACGTCAAGTACATGACGGACATTAACATTATTTCCTGGAACGTTAGGGGTATCCACACTCCAGCGCGCAGGTATGCCATATACGCCTACTTAATGCGTAGCTCCACGGGGATTGCATTCCTACAGGAGACTCATCTGACAGGCCTTGAGGGAGGCAGACTTTGTTCCCGTTGGCGCGGCCATGTATACTGCACTAACTATTCATCCCAGACTAGAGGCGCCCTATTTGGGTACGGGCAGGGATCCCGTGGGAGGAGGACGAGGTTGTAGTTGACCCGGCAGGGCGCTATGTCTGTGCCAAGGGCAAACTCAATGGTCAAACTCTCCTGTTAGGCTCAATATATGCTCCCAACACTGACCAGAGCGCTTTCATTAACAGCCTCTCAGCCACACTTTCCAGGTGGGGAGGTATCCCTTGGTTATTGGGTGGTTATTTTAATTCGGTTCTCGATGTTTCACTCGACCGCTCCTTCCCGCCCCTTATCCGCACCACCGCCTCATCTAATGCACAAGCCCTGCGTACCTGGCTAGAGCACTGGTCCCTCGCAGACGTATGGTGAGCGCGTCACCTGGAGTCGAGGGAATACTCCTACTACACATCGGTCCATGACCTCCATGTACAGCTGGACCGCATACTGGCGTCGGCAGCCATACTTCCCTTGATCAGTGACATCAGCTACCTAGGTCGTACCCACTCAGACCATAACCCGCAGATCATGATGCTCAGCTGGGAGACGAGACCCCCTTCGACCTCTACCTGGTGTTTGCAGACAGCAGAGTTAGAGGATCAGTCCTTTCGCAACTCCTTGGAAACAGCTGTGGCCGGATACTTTGAGTACAATGCTGGCTCTGCCAGTTCTCCCCAGTTAGACTGGGAGGCCTTTAAGGCCACTACAAGGGGGCACTGCCTAGGCCTAACCTGGAGCATCCGCAAACAGCTAGATACCTCTCTCGCCTCCATTGAACGGAGACTCCTCCGTTGGGAAACACTGTCAATTACACACCCCGAAATACAGGCTCAGCTTGAGTCACTGCAGTCGGACTGCCTGGAACTGCTGGAAAAATTACACTGTCACAATTATTTAGCCCACTCTGCCCGCACCCATACTTCATCAGGCAGGGCAAGCAGATTACTTGCTTTTCTCTTTAGGCAGGAACACCCTCATCACCCCATACACGCAATTAGAGATGAATGCAGACAGATGAAATACACACAGCTTGGCATACACGAGGCCATGACTAAACATTACACCACACTTTATACATCTAATACACAAGGCGCCTCTCACCAAATAGATTAATTCCTAGACTCTGTGCAACTGCCTTCCTTATCCATTGACCAATTCCAAGAGTTGGACTCCCCCCTAATGGAAGATGAGATCAGGGAAGCGTTAGCTTCCCTAGCATCGGGGAAGACACCAGGCCCTGATGGGTTTCCTACAGAATTCTACAAGACTTATGCTGAGACCCTGGTACCCCGTTTACATGCGCTCTACATAGCAGTGCTAGACAATGCAACTCCCCCCCCTCTCTTTGCACAGCTAACGCTGTCTCCCTGTTGAAACCAGGCAAGGATCCCACGGCCCTAGGATCCTACAGACCTCTGGCGATCCTAAACACCGACTATAAGATCCTGGCGAAAGCACTTGCCAACAGACTTGCCCCTCACGTACCCTTCTTGGTGCACACGGACCAGAATGGTTTTGTCCCTGCCCAGAACACCGCACTCAATCTTTGCCGCTACTTCAGGGTAGCCGAATACGCCCCTCTGAACTGGCCCTACTCAGGATGCCTTGTGCTCGATCTTGAGAGGGCGTTCGACTCCCTGGAGTGGAGCTACCTCTTTGCAGTGCTGCCAAGGTTCGGCATAGGACCCTATTTCCTCAGCATGGTGCGGCTATTATATAATCACCCAACGATTCGCGTGAAAACGGGGCCCTTCATATCGGAATCCATCCGGGCGGGCCGCGGGACCCGCCAGGGATGTCCACTCTCCTCACTTCTCTTCTCCTTGGCGGTGGAACCCTTGGCTGCATTTATTCACTCCCGAGTAGACATGGGCATTCCTTTGGGCGATACCATACATACAATCTCCCTATATGCTGACGACCTCTTGCTCTACGCAAGGGATCTTCGCGCTATTCCCCACGCACTGGACTCAACACTGTCACAATTCGCCACAATATCAGGGCTAAGGGTTAACGCGGCGAAGTCCACTCTCTTCCCATTCTCGCAGTCCATCCCAGACCCGGGGTATACACTGGGGGGAGTACCGGTAGCCTGGTGTACGGGCACATTTCGATACCTGGGTATCCACATATATCGTACTAAAGCTCACCTTTTCGACGGAAATATTACTAGAGCCACTTCCTCTATTTACTCACAGATGACATTCTGGAAGTCGCTCCCGCTGTCTATTTCGGGTAGGGTAGCCCTTGCAAAGATGGTGATTCTCCCTCATCTACTTTACTACTTCGCTTGCCTACCTCTCTACATTCCGCCTTCAAATTTTAATAAACTGGAGGCAAAGGTCAGGGATTTCCTTTGGGACGCGCCGCGGCATAGAGTCTCCATCAGGAAGTTATACCGTCCGGCGGGACAAGGTGGGTTGGCTATGCCTAATTTTGAGCACTATATCTTGGCAGCTCAGCTGCAATGGATAGCCAGATGGCTGGCATCGCAACACTTACCAGATACCGCCTCTCTGCAACCCCCCATGACCCTTCATGACTTGCTTCGAATATTTCACCCGTGCACTAAGCCCAGGAAGGTGGACTCCTTGTTGCTTTCCATAGCGTTCAGATGCTATCGCAGAAGCTTATATATCACTCGCACTACGGCACCTTACGCCCCCGCTATCCCTTTACTAGGATCACCAAAGGGTGGGTCATACGTTACGGCAGCAGAGTTACGTGGTTGGGAGGCTGTTGACATTCTTGACACAGGAGACCTTTTTAGAGATGGTCGCCCTAATTCCCTATGCAGACCTTATTTCAGAAAACGGTCTCCCTCTGGGGCAATTCCTTATGCACTAGACACTCACATCCTCACTTTCAGTTAGGTGGGGCAATTTAGCAACAGAACCCCCCACACATCACTTGTTGCAATATCTACATGTAATGGGCACAGGGGGACACTTGACATGTTGGTTTGCCTCCTCACTCCGCTAACACACTGCAATTTCACTGACCCCTCTGAGGCAACACTGGGAGGATGACCTAGGTCGTGCCCTATCGGAAAAAGAATGGATGGCTATACTAGAAAGTCCTACAAATGTCCCCCGCAACCAGCGCTTCCGGCAGATCCAATATTTTATTCTCCACCGCGCGTACCTCTCCCCCGCCCAAATAAATAAGTTCTTCCATCGGGACGACTCTGAATGCTCCAGGTGTCACCTGCCCAACGCAGATCTCCTACATATGCTCTGGCATTATCCTAACCTAGGGAAGTACTGGACAGACGTGGCGACCTACTTGGCCCGCTGTACTAAGCATGTGGTTCCCTTCCACTGGGAGGTGTATATATTACATCTCTTCAAAAGGAGCAAGAAACACAAGGCTACTGCACATTTCTTGGACTTGGGCTTCATCACAGTGAAGCATCTGATTACTAAAAGATGAACAGCCCCGGCGGCGCCCCATGCGTTGGCCTGGCACTTCTCTAAGTACAACTGGGCTAAGGCAGAGGGTTTGACGCTGCAGAGGGAAGACTTACTGAGACTTCGCAAGTTACCCCTTGCCACTGATTGGGGGGCTATGGTGATAGAATTACAGAATTCAGGTCCACCCGCAGCAGACACGCAAGAGGAGGCTGAGATTGCTTCAGCGCCAAGAGGGCTCTCCACACCTGCTAGCACAACGTCATAAGGGGGGCTGCCTTACACAATCCCCACACGCCCCGTAGAAACACAGTATCTCCATGCGTCCCACAAGCAGTTATTTAGCCATAGCTACATTTCAGGGCCTTGGGTCACGGGCGGTTACCCCTTCCCCCTAATCAGGTTTTTTTTTGTCCTCATTATGTTGTATCCTCCACCCATCGTTCATTACTACTCAACATCACGCATAGTGTGGCATCACAATATACAGCATTGTGGTTATATATTCACCCACATTTCTTCTCAAGTGTTCTGATATTGTGGACATCTCAACTACACCTTCTCCAACGCAGTGCACCCATGCAACCGTGGCTAAGACCGTGTGTTAGTTTACTGCAGTACCCTTACCTGGCATTTGTGATCATTTGTCTATTGTTGTGCTGTGCTGTTTAAATATAAATGCCAATAAAAAGATTTAAACAAAAAAAAAGGGGAGATCCTTAAATTAGAAACCGTCAAGTTGGATGTCCAGACTTGGTCAAGGGTATGACCTTTGATGTGAGTGGGAACTGTCACATGCTGGGCAGAGTTCAGTCCAGTGAGTAAGTCAGTCAGTTCAGCAGAGCCAGTGCCGCCCATGGTATCATTGGCCCAATAACTGAAGTCCCCAATTATTAGGATTTTGGCGTAATTGATGATTAGTAGGGAGCTTTTTTCACCCAGTAGTTGGGGAAAGAATGGCTTGTGGTAGGGGGGTCTATAGATTAGTGCGCAGATCAAGGGGGTGCGTGGGGAATCAAGTTTTAAAATTAAGCAGTCGACTGACGGCATGCCCATTGCTGGGAGAGAAGTGAACTCTAGCATCTGATGAACTATGGCTGCGACCCCTCCCTCTACTTTCCCGGGGACCCTATTAGCTTGAAGGATATAATAATTACTAGGGAGTGCTGCTAATATGTCTGGGGTGGACTCTTCAGAGAGCCACGTTTCAGTGAGAAAGACTATATCCGGTTTGTCTGAGTCCAGAAGCTGAAATATTTTGAGTTGGTGTTTAACCAAGGAACGAGTGTTCAGGTAAGTGACTGTAAGTTCAGTCCACCCATGACAGTGATGAATGGAGGGGTCTATATTTATATAGTTGTTTTGCCTGTTGAGGTTGTTCGGGCAGGGAGGCCCGAGAGTGAGTTCAGGGAGAAACTCTCTGTGCTTCATGATACCGAGATTGACAAGTTTGGAACAAGTAGCAGTTTCAAGCGTAAAGTTGCGAGATTGCAAGCTTTTCAACTCCAGTGGGGAGTAGCTTAATATTTGAGCACAATGTCTGGCCCCTGGCCCCGTCTGGACGCGGCCCATTATAGTGCTGTGATGACCTTGTCTCAACCCTTAGTACTTGGAAGCAAGTTGAGGATGTATCTGTTCTCCACACCATAGCAGATGTCCAAAACAAGCACTGATAGTTGATCACTTTTTTGGGCAGGAAAAAGAGTGAAATTATCCATTTGAATGGGATGGGAATGCACACTTAATGCAACAGCACAATTCAAACAGTAAAAAAATAAAACAATACTTTATAGACTGAAATTCTCGAACACGAAAGAACAATTAAAGCATAAATCACTAAGAAAGGTTCTTAACTCTGCTCTGGATTAAGTAAAATCCCTACAATAACCAAAGCAAAGCTTATTGACAATATGAGACTGATTATAGGATAGGTTGAAAACTTTCAGTAATGGAAGAGCCAAGAGCTCAGCTTCCGGCAGACGTTCACACAGAGCTCACATGGGGAGACTGTTGGAAATGGCCCTTTTTGCAGGTTTACCCCAATCATCTTTTCCTTCTTCCTCCTCTTTTTGCTGAATTCTTTTTGTTGGCCTTATGACTCTGAGCACTTTACTACTGCTGATCAGTGCTAAAGCTTCTCCCCTAAACATGTTGACATTGGTGTATACCAGATTGGCATGTTTAGTTTACCTGCAAGTCCCTTCTAAAGTGGTACACCATGTCGACAGGGCCTGTAATCTAGATGCCATTAGTGGGCCTGAGCACTGGTTGTGCCACCCACACAAGTAGCCCTTTTAAACCTGCTTCAGGCCTGCCATTGCAGGGCCTGTGTGTGCAGCTTACTGTCACTTCGACTTGGCATTTAAAACCACTTGCCAAGCCTTAAACTCCCTTTTTATTACACACGTCACCCCTAAGGTAGCCCCTAAGTGGCCCTAAGGACAGGGTGATGTGTAACTAAAAGACAGGACATGTACTTTTAAGTTTTACATGTCCTGGCAGTAACAAACAGCTAAATTCGTTTTTCACTGCTGAGGCATACTCCTTCCATAGGCTAGCATTGAAGGTTTCCTTAAAATACTTTTTAAGCTGTAATTCCTGATTGGAAAGGAGTAGCTATTTTGTGCTAAATATCTTTGGAATGGTTGTGATAAATCCACTTTAATGGTAAAGTTGGATTTGACAATACCATTTTAGAAATACTCTTAACTTTACTCTGTGTGCCAGCAGCCTGTCTCTAATACACTTCTGGGCTGGGTGACAGCTACACTTTGTGCATTCCCTCTAGACAGCCACAACACAGGAAGGGCTGGATGTAGCAAGGGATTCATATGCATTCATCTGCAAACTGATAGCCTTCCGGGGCAGGAAGTGGGAGAAGTGGCTCACACTTACATGTGAATAGGTTGTGCCCTGAATTCACACAAAGGGCTGATTTCCCCCTACTGGTAGTCTGGAGATGACTGGGTTGAAAGGGATCCTTGTGCACTTCAGAGAACTCCTTTGAAGTCACCCCCTACATCAAAGCCACTTTGGAGTAGAAGTACCAGGGCTCAGGCCCTATCAAATAAGTACACTACTGGACCTGGGAAGTACTCTGCTAGAGCAAAGACTGCTGTGCTGAAAGGATTGACACTTTGCTGTGACTGACTGTTCTGAGGAACTGCTTCTCTGCTTTGCTGAGCTGCCCTGCTGCCTGCAGATCTCTGCTCTGCTTTGAACAAGGACTGGACCCTCTCACCTGAACCCACAGTGATTCCATGGGCTTGCCCCCTATTTTCTGAAGTCTTAGGGACACAAAAGACTTCCTGCTGGTGCTGCTGGAATCTGACATCTGTGAGTCCTACCATTGTCTGAGGTGCCCCCTCCAGTCCTGGGCCTCAAAAGTGGGTTATCCAGCTGATTTCTGCAAAAACCGATGCATTGCCTCAACTGCATGAGAATTTCCCCCTAGTGCCCCTTTGACGTCGAGGCAGAGGCTGTTCGATGACAAAGAATCCACATCCTGCACAGCTCGACAGTGATGCAGAGGTGGCACAATGACGAAGCTTTGCATGCACTTCAACGGAGGTCGACAATGACACAGGACCCTCTCTTTGCAGCTCGACGACGACACAGTCTTGACGTTGACAAAAGTTCAATCCATGGTATTTCTTCAATAGGACCTGTCTGGGTCCTCTAGCCAGCCTGCCCTTCATTGGGGTCGGCCCGAACTGTGACTTCTAAGCACTATTTTTAGTTTATTCTGTTAAAATTCATATCTCGACTTCAACTTATTGGATTTTTGTCAATTTGGTCTTGTTTTCCTCAGATAAATATTCTCTATTTTTCTAAATCTATGTGAAGTCTTTTTATGGTGTTACTGTAATTTTAGTGTTACACAAATACTTTACATATTACCTCTTAAGTTAAGCCTGACTTCTCTGTGCCAAGCTATCAGAGGGTAAACACAGGTTAATTTAGGGTCTGTTTCTGACTTACTCTGACTACAGTGGTGGTCCCCACTTGGACAGGGTACAAACATCTGCCAACTAGAGACTCCATTTCTAACACAGACTTTCACTAAGAGCCCATACCCAGCATGCATACATATTCCACACTGTGAGGATTTATTTTTTATTTGCCTCCCTTGGGGCAGGATTTGCAGTTCAGATGGGTTGACCACCAATATGCTATAGAGCAGTGCTTCTCAAACCATTTATAACCAAAACCACAACCAACTTTTAAGACATACTTTTGCGACCTATCTACCTTTAATAAACATGAGGGGTGATTTTTCAATGTAACTAAAGCATCATAGAGCTTGTCATTTTGAAGACAGACATTTTCCATTGAAATGGCTACTAACTTTGAACAGATATACAGTTTTATCGATAAAACTATATAGCACGCAAATGATAATGTGTGGAAATCAGGTTTCTGTGAATTGTTTGTTAAATAATATGAATTGTACTTTTAGTCCACAATATATACTGTTAACATCTGGGGTTGCTGTATATTCAGATATTGTTAAACAGATCAGGTATATTGAGTGACTCCTAGTAGTGAAATAATAATAGGTGACAGGGTCAGGAAGGAGGTAAAATGATAGAGGTCTGTGGGATTCTCGATAAAGGAAAGTCAAGAGAGAGGTCCATTGGTGGAGCAGTTTATGGGTCTTAGTGTGTGCAGGACAGAAGTTCTGTAGGCAAGGTTAGGAGTGCATTAGTAGTGATTTATGCTCCCAGTTTCTTAAATATTACATTATTTTAGGAGGGGATTGAGGTGCC
This sequence comes from Calotriton arnoldi, assembly GCA_963921515.1. Taxonomy (NCBI): domain Eukaryota; kingdom Metazoa; phylum Chordata; class Amphibia; order Caudata; family Salamandridae; genus Calotriton; species Calotriton arnoldi. Next base: position 262,434 of record CAWUFW010005491.1, read on the forward strand.
TGACACAGCTACAGTGGGTTCCTATATTAGAATAATAGAGTTGCACAGGTTAGAAGAGAGCTGCATCACTGGGGCTCTGCTTTTGCCCTTGCAATGAAGAAGCACGAGTGATTGTAAGTCAGGGTCGAGGTGTGTTGATAGAGCTTTGTGCTCTAAGTAATAGAATTATTTGTTTCTGAAGAGTGGCAGAGTTGTGTGTGCACATCAGTGCTGGAATGACACTGGGTGAAATAGGTTAGGATGTGCTGGCTGACAGCAGTATACTGGAATATCAGGCATCTCTGCAAGTTAAAATGAACTGAACTGGAGTTTTGTGTGGACCCCAGAAAAATTATGGGATGCATCAGAATAGGATTCATGTGCATTGGCAGTAATTGTGTCTGGGTCTCTGTGCGGCAGGGAAGGTTTGGACCATAATAATTTTGAGGGGCAAATTGTGGTCTCAGGAATGCAACAGCAAGGTCTGCTGCAGGTCAAGTCTGTGGTACATAGACAGAGCTTTGTGTGAGTCACATTGCTAGAATATTGAGGGCTACTGAGTATTGATTTGTCTCTGCAATAATGTTTGTGGAACCCAGCAACAGAATGGCAGCAGGTGCGGCGAATCAGAACAGAGGCACATGCACACAAGTCTGTGTGGGTATCTCCACTGGAATAGAAGTGAAGTGGCACAATACTGATTTATATTTGATAAATATGTGAGGGGTCTCATTTATGGCAGTTTAGAGTGAGCTGCAGATCAGGATTGAGATGCATTGGTGATCTATATAAGTATGCAAGGATAGAAAAGCAGCAGTGTTGTGGATGACGTTTGAGGTCGACTGGAAGATCTGTGTGCACCCAGGGCTGAAAAATAGGGGTGCTAAGTCAGGAGAGTTACTTTGGCAATGCTGTTGTATCCAGGGTCTTGTTTTTAAAAATTGTCACTTCCAATACCTATGTTTGTACCACACGGACTCACAGGACCCACCCCTGTTGAACCCCATACCCATGTTTTCCATGTAGTTTACCTGTAAGCAAGGATGTCACAGGTTGTCCTCTGATGAACTGTCAATGGTACAGTTCCATAATATAACTCATTGGATATCCTATGCCCAGTGTCACTACCCCAGAACATCTTATTTTGGGTAATTTTAGGGTTACAAACATGATTTCCCAACCAAACAAGTTTCAACCATAGGACATACTGTGGCAGGAAATATTCACTACTTGTGGCAGGGAATTACATGTCACTTTTGGTAATGTGTGAAAATTCCATCTGCCTACACACAGGGTAAAGTTTTCAGACTTTATCAAGTTTCTAAGGCAAAGTTTAAACATTTCCCAGCCTCGAATCCTAAGCCCCTTACAGGTTCACGTGGCTGTGCTCATTAACTGGCACTGATCCTTCTGAAACGGGTCACCCTTACCCCGGAGATCTAAAAAGCCAAAGAGCGATGCTGTGACCAACCCTGGAGTAGAAATTGCTGCAAGTTAGGACTGTGATGCTTTGCCATACTTGTATATATGCCGCAGTAATACAAAATTAACTGTGGTGCTGGTAAGGTTTCAGGTACCTTGGCACACGTATTTGTTAAATGAACTAAATGTCTGGATGTTTCTCAGTCCCAGACCAGTAGGGGTGCCAGCAGACTAGCCTGAGGTTAAACGAGTAATTTGCGAGCTGCTGCAGGCCACCTTTGGGGAGCATTGGGAGAGCTGTATGTGGGTTGCAATACGGAACAGCATGGGGTTTGGCAGGTTAGTGTGAAAGTGAACCAGGAGAGCTGTGTGTGTCTTCATATTGTAATAGTAAAATATATTGACGGTAATTATTGTGGCATTTTGACAATGTGTGGGCCCAAGTACTAGAGTAGATTTTAGGTGCAGTTGCTGATCTGTGTGTGGGTCAAAGTAAAGAAATGTCAGATGGAAGGGCAATGTAGGAGAGGGTTGAGGGGCATTGACAGAGTAGCACATGGGTTATCTTGACTGTCTGTTACAGGTCATGATTGAATCACCTTGAAAAAGCGGTGTGGCAATCCATGCTTCATGCCACAGTAGAAATGCAATAACTCTGTACATATGTATGTATGTGGTATTTCTATAGCACAATCCTAGCCAAGGGGCAGCGGAGCATTATAAATTGACAAAGACAAGCGTAAATTTAATGAGTATGAGGAGATACAGCTGGGCGGAGGACTGTTAATGTATTGTGATGTAGTGTTCTTTAAAGAGGTGAGCCGTCAACTCTTTCTCAAATTGGAACAGCACTGGAGCAGTCCTGCTGGCCACAGGGATGTTGTTCCAGATCATGGAAAAGGTCTGCTGACTTGTTTTTCTTCTTATGTCTACTTCTTAGTCAGCAGTCTGATGTTGTCCTAGTTGTTGGTGAGCCGAGATCCACCAGAGATGGTGAGCTTATCTGCTTTTTAAGCAGGGGTGCTGGTCCTGATAGCTTTGTAAATCATGCATCTGATTTTGAAGATGATGTGATCTAGCAGGAGGAATCAACCATTAGGATTGGGGTGATGTGATCATATATCCTCAGGCCCTGGATGAGACATACTGCAGCATGTAGACTGTCCCTAAGGGGTGTGAGTGTGGTGTCTGGGAGGGCATGGAATAGGGCATTACCACCATCCGGATGCAAGAGTATGAGGGCTTGAACAGCAATTTTGAAAATTGGGGTTTAAATGTCCATGGCTGTGTCTACTGCCTTGCCAATGCTGGAACTGGGGAGGAGTATGCTGGTGCATAAGGGGGAAATCCCCTGGGATGTGAGCTAACCAGGTGCGACATAGAGTAGACAGGTTTCTGTGGGAAGGAAAAGGTGGAGATAAGAAGGGAGAGAGCTCAGTGGAAGAGAGAAAAGTGCAGAGAAGTGATGGGTGAATGGAAGATATGCTACAGAAAGGCACAGTAAACTTAGTAGAGATTAAGTTGCAGAATAAAGAGTGTGTATGGTTAGCGAGGTCAATAAAAATGCTGGAATATAAACTACACCAAAACAAAATAAGGTGGGTTGTAAGGGCTAGAATACTGCTCAATGCCGGACCTTTGAAGACCTCACTCTTCTTTGCCTTTGTCCTGTAGATCCCCTCAGTGCACATGTCTGGGTGACTGATTAGAGGATTTAGCATGTAGTGCTGCAGTAATTGACCCTAGAATTGTGACAGTGGATTTCTGCGTATCCTTGGCACACTTCAGACTCACAGGCCACCTCTCATTATCGGGGTTGGGCTGCGAGACACTCCTTGCCGGCCTGCCATGGTCCCATGTTAAATGCAAACCCTGTCAAAGAGCGTCAGCCTGACAGGTGTGGCATGTGAAAGTGCAGTGTGAACTATCAGCAGATGCAGGTCTCCAAGGCTGAAGGAGAACCCTTCACTAATGCCCCCAGCACAATGATAGCAGTCATTCAGAGCAAGCATTTGCAATGCAATAAGTCTCGAATTACTAAAGGTTTGAGCTATTGGTGTTGCAAATAATAATGCAACGCCAATAGCTCAAATTTTTATTAATGAGAGAGCTATTGCACTGTAAATCTTCAGAGTGGACAAATAAATAGCGAGCACGGAGGGAGCAAGATGACGGGAGAGAGTAAAAAGCAATGTAGGGAGAGAGAAAGAGAAGTGGGATAGGAAAAGTGAAAGTGAGGAAACGACCAAAGTAAACAGAGTGCCCCTATTAAACAGAACACACAGATAGATAAAACCTTGGGTAGATGTTCGCAAGCCACATTATCTTGACAAAATATGATATCTGCAGTATTATGGAGAACAAATTGGACGGAAAAGAGATGGTTCATGTGCACTTGGGGGAGAGATTTTTTATCTTTGGAAGGGGAAGAGAGATCAGCCTGGAGTGAGATAAGAAATACAGGGCGGGTCTCCAAGGCTTATAAAGCGTCAACCAAACAAAATGAGCAAGCGGCACCATGGAGGAGCCAGCCATACAAGGAAAGATATGGTTCAAAAGTACAGCACATTTACAGACGGTGTACAGAAGGGCTCACTGAAAGGACTTGCATTTGTCTCCTTGCCACTGAACAGACGTTGTAAACACTGGAAAACGATGGCCCAGGAAAGCTACCTACCCTATCTGGTAAATAAGCGCGGATGATAGTGAGGGTGGGGTGTAAGCAGCACAGAGAAGTGGTGAGTGGGAGTGGAAATAAGGAACACGGGCAACACGCAAACAAACAAAAAAAAAGTACCTGAAACAGCGTGATCAGAGGAGAGACACAAATTAAGCTCAATCAATCTGTGCTTGGCCCATGTGCTGGAGATGAAACAGGAAGTGACTCCTTGCCTGCGCTATCCAATTAGGAAGCAGTAAAGAACAAGTGGGCCCCGTGCTAAAACAAAGCGCGGCGCCCATGTAAATGAAAGGTATGTGCATGGCGCCCTATGAAGTGGGTGACCATGGTAATAAAAAAAGGTAAGCGACTGCACCCGAAGTGGTGGTGCTCCACGTTAGCAGGGTGTGCAAATGCGTCTATTGAATAGAGGCGGATGTGAGATCTTGCACTTTCTAGGTCAGGGAAGTGTCTTGTTGAGCGCAGCCTCTAGCTAGGTTAATAGTATGTAAAAACAACAAGCGGGTGCAGTGCTAAAACAAAGCGTGGCGCCCGTGTAAATAAAACGTATGTGCGTGGCGGCCCATGAAGTGAGCGCCATGGTCATTTTTAAAAAAAATATAAAAGTAGGTGCCATGCTAAATATAAAGCACGGTACCCGTATACCTTTTATGGGTGTGCAAAGAAAGATGAGAGGAGTGCCAAGCTAAAAAATCACACGCAACGTATGTGTACATTGTAACATTTGCACTAATTTTAAACAAGTAGTCCCCAAAGGAAAACAAACAACTACAGCCTAAGGAAACTGTAATTGGCTAGTGCTCCTGAAATAAAAAACGGAAGTGAAGTATCGGGAGCCCCACCAATAAGGAGCCAGGAAATACAAGCGACACAGGACTGAACCAATTGAAGCAAAAGGCAGGATTACACTCCATGTAGATCGATTAAAGCAGGTATTGCAGAAAGCGCATGTGCGCTGCCTAGGCTCGACCTAAAAACCACTTGGCGCCACTGGTTGCTTGAGTCTACATAGTCCGACACAGTGAGTTCAAACCATCAATGTGAGTGCCCTTATGGCTCCTGAGAGCCTTGCTGATGTGCTAACATGGCTCCAAGGGAATATGAAGAGAAACCTGCTAAAGATAAAAAAAATTGTTCTGAGATCTTCCACAAAGGGAATGCTAATTGACCCTCTCATAGCCACCCTCACAGAGGGTGAATTAATGCTATATTAAATACAACACGATCTGAAGAAATCTTCTTGTGATCTTTCATAGAACGTGACAGCAGTGTCACTGCAGAGTGAAGGCCAAGGACCTCAAGATGCATTGTCTGGGAAATACATGTGATTCCATGCAATGCAGCTAGAGTGTTACAGAACTGAACTTCAGGAACAAAAAACCTTTAAAGAATGTACCATGATGTCTGTATTATCACTGGAATCCAAAGAAGAAAACATAGGAAACATGCAGGTATGGTGAAGGTGCTCTACCCATTTGTGAGAAGCTCTGGGGCAGTGCTGATCAATTAAGTCATAGAAACATTCTTTGGAGCGTCAGAAAACATAACTCTACAGAAGTCAAAGGTTTAAACGGGGGATACTGGAGAGCCTGCAAAACCAACTGCAAATCCCAAGAAGGACACACCACCTGCAAGATGGGACAGAGATTTGAAAACCCCTTAAAATCCTGGAGAACAGGCCCTTTTCATCCACCAGACCATCCCAAAGAGACTGAAAAGCCTTAACAGCTGCACACTGAACCTTAAGAGTGGCCAGACTAAGACCCAACTGAAACCCATCCTGAAGAAATTCCCGAACCTGAGAGAGAGAAACAGAAAGAGGAAGCAAATGCCTCAGATCACACCAAACCTGAAACGTCTTCCAATGCCAAGCATACATAGACCTGGTAGACAACCTCCTGGACAGAAGAGGAGACAGAGGAAGAAAGACCCTGCAACATCAAACCCGCTGGTTCAATCTCTATGTCAGGTTGAATTTTTGCCAGAGACTGGACCTGGAGAACTGGAAAACTCAGGGGTAAAAGAACCAAGGGAAGCCACCACTCCTTACCCACCTTCATCACCATCAGAAGAGGAAACCACATAGAGTGGGGCCATGCCAGAGCCACCAGAATGACGTGAGCCCCCTTCCTTCGCACCAGAACCAAAAACCTCGGGATCAAAGGAAACGGAGGGAAAGCAAATATCAGGCCACACAGCCAAGGACACGTCAAGGCATCCACCCCTGAGGCCGACGCTTCCCACGCCCCTGAAAGAAAACAGGGAAGAAAGAAATTGCAAGAGCTCGCAAACAGATACACCTGGTGGGGGCCCCATGACTGACACACCCTGGTAAACACCTTGGGAGAATGACAAAATTCCTGAGACGACAGACTCCCCCTGCTCAGGCGATCAGCCTGACAATTCAGAATTCCCTGAATGAAAATGGCCCTGAGTGTATCCACATGCAATTGAGCTAACAGAAACAGCTGATCCACAATTGCCGACAAAGATAGGGTTCTCGTCCTTCCCTGCCGATTGACATAAGACTTGGCAGTGGTATTGTCCATCTGAATGACAACGTCCTTGTCAACAGAGGAGAAAAGTGAAGGAGAGCCAGATAAATCGCTTCCAGTTCCCTCCAGTTGGAAGACCGAGAGCTCTGGCTGACATCCCACGAGCTTCTGACCTGGAGAACACCCAACCAGGCCCCCCAACCACTTTCGCAGGCATCCGTTGTGACGATCACAGGAGCTGGAGTGGACAAGGGAATAACCTTCAGGATGTTGGATGGAACCAGCCACCAGTCCAGCGCCCTCTGAATTGCCACTGTCACAGGATGACAAGATAAATCCTGCACATTGGGAACCCACTGCCTCAGAATAAACCTCATAACGATATTGAGGTGCCACCTGGCCCAGGGAACGAAGAATTCTGTGTCAGCCAGATCTCCCTGCACTCTCATCCAGAGCAAGACTGCTTGATAAGGTGCCGACAACAGGTCCCATAGATGTGAATTAATTTTGATCACCTTTGAGTCTGGCAAAGTCACAATGCCCATATCCGTCTGGAACCAAACTCCTATGAAAATGCGATCCTGAGTTAGAGCCAGCTGTGACTTCTTTGCATTCACCAAGAAGCCATGAGATGACAGAAGATTCAGCACTGTCTTCACATGCAAACAAGTCAGGGGAAAAAACGCCCCCTTGACCAGGTGGTCGTCGAGGTAAGGAAAGATGGAAATCCCCTGCAGGTGGAGAACAGCCATTAGGGAGGCCAACACCTTGGTAAACACACGTGGGGCTGACTTCAGCCTGAATGGAAGAACCTGGAATATTAAATGCGTTGAACCCACAGCAAATCTGAGAAACCTATGATGATTCGGGTGAACAGGAATGTGCAGGTATGCATCTGAAGGTTGATGGTTGCCATGAAGTCCCCAGGAGACATCAGCGGGATGAGCTGCTCTACTGACAGCATCTTGAATGGTAAGGATGCCAACCATCGGTTGAGATGCTTCAGGTCCAATACAGGCCGAAATTCCCCTGACACGTTCTGCACCACGAAGAGAATAGAATATACCCCTTGACCGACTTGCTCCAGAGGCACAGGAATGATTGCCCTCTTCTCCAACAGTGCCATGACCCCAGCCAACAGAGCTTCCTTCTTCAAATGAATCTTTGGAATGGGAGTAGGGAGACACCCCATATCATGAGGAGGAGAGAAGAAGTCAATAAGATAGCAGTTCCGAATGATGCTCAACACCCTCATGTCTGAGCTGGAAAGCACCCATGCTGGAAGAAACACTGCTATCCCTCCACCCACAGGTTTTGGGTCCAAGGAACTGCAATAGTCAGGACCGCTGACTTGAGGGCCCCACTGTCACATGGAGGTATTCGGCTCAGTTAAGAAATGCCATCTTTACATGCTCACGTTCTTAGTTGCCTTTTTTTTCCTAAACACAGTGACAGCTGACACACATTCATTTGTGAGCACACACAGTATAACATTCCTCGAACTCAGTTTGCTCCCAATACCACTTCGTAGGCATTGTATCAGAACACCTTGAACATTCTGTACAAGGGCTAAATTCTGCACACAAGATGCTGTTAGTTTTTGGACGCTCCACGACAGAGCTATCACAATGGAATAAACAATAGTGGCCTGACTGGGGCTTCGGCATGGTAACAAGGAGGATGCTATTATATATATGACATCAAGCCTTTGTTTATTCAGAGGAGCATTTCGCAGGCACTGAGAGGTCGTCCATGCTGGAATTCCAGCTCAGCTTATTCCGGTCACCTCATGCGAGGGATGCTGTCCACCACTACACCAAGATGGACAGCTTGCTGACACGTACCCACAGGTAAGAGGGAGTTAGGCCACCAGACAGGGATTTGGCAGATCCACTCACCTTAGACATGATAGGTTAGGATGGGCTAGGTAGGAGTACTATATATCACAGTACTTGTATGCAAGAATATATTTTTCTGTAATCAGCAAAATGGTTGAATTGTTCATCTTTTTCACTATTCTCATAATGCTAACCACATTATTCTGTTTCCTTCTATATATTATTTCAGCACAAGTATTATACTCAAGAATCACAATACTTCAAAAAATACTGAAACGCTTCACTGTGTATTTCTTGTGTAGTTATTTGGGTAAGCATAAGTGACTAATACAAAGGGTTCTAGACCTGTTACCACAATTTCCTTGGGGAGTCAGAGTTGTCATGTTCGGAGGTTGCACATCCATTGTTACCCTGTAAGGCTAGGGGTACAGATGAGCTAGCAGGATTATAGGCCAACATAACCTGAGTGGTTCTCAGAATCAATCTCGCACCAGTCCAGCGTTTATGTTGTCCAACAAATGCACAGTTTTACCTGAGAAAGTATAAGCCGAACAATACTGACTTGGAGGAAACATCCTGCTGCTTGCATGTCTGAGGCTGAAACCTCCTCCTGTGGAAGGAATGGGAGTAGGGGATCCGAACGATTCCAAGGCTCAGAAGATTTACTGGAAGAGGACCTGTACAACCAGATGTGTTTCTTATTCTTAAAGGACTTCTGGATAAGACTAACCAAACATTCACCAAACAACCTGCCACCCTCAAATGGAGGCTGAGAAAAGAAGACTTCTCAGCCAAATCCGATTTCCAGTCCTGCAACCAAAGGTTTCATCTTGCCATGATAGCAGAGGAGGAGGCCACTGAGACCGCCTTGATTACATCTGCCGACACCTCAGCCAGGAACTTCACCTGTTGCTCCATATGCATCAGGACATCTGTCACGCTTCCGCCAGATCCTCAAAATCCTTTATAAAGGGCGGAGCAGCCAACGCCCCATAAGATGCCGCCCTGAAAACCAGATGAGAGGCAGCAAAAAATTTCTTAAGGCCACCATCCACCTTGTGATCCACATGATCAGAGGGAAAACAATCATCGGATTTAGCAAGGATCTGCTAATGAGTGGGGCCAGGATGGAGTCAACCATGACGGCATGGGGCAACAGCTTATCCCCTTCTTCCAAGGCATAAGACTTCTGAAGAAAACGGGGAATCTGGCTATGTTCAGGCTCTTCCCGCGATCTGAAGATTGCCTCCTTAATCTTGGGGTGCAATGGCAAAGCCAGCACCGCAGGCTTAGCAAATTGTGGAAAAAGATCCTCAGCAGCCCTCTCCACCGGAGGCAGCGCCATGCTTAGATTGTCTCTGATATGCGACAAAATTTAAGCCAGCTCTTTTCTGAATATGAATTTTCCACCAGGCACCACATGTCTCTCAGCCCCTGAGTCAGCAGATGAATCTGAATCCTGCTCATCATTTAGCAGGGCTGAAGTACACTTAGCTTATCGTTGGAGGACAAGACTTTAGCGACTGCCGCATCAATCATTGCCTGGACTTCCAAGGCAGACAGGAAAACAGGAGCCACCAGAACCCCTTGCTGGCACATCCTGCTCATAATCATTCTCCTCCCCAGAAGCAGGAGATTGTGACCTCCGTCTCTTCACAGTTCTCCAATCCATAGCTACTAATACATTGAACAATAACACAAAACATTGCTAAATAAATAGAATCTAAAAAGACACCATTGGAGATAATTCCCTACCAAAATCTAAACCTGTAATCAATGTAAAACAGAAGCTAAACATACACTATCCAATAGGGAATAACCCTGTACATTAACAAATAACCTAAAATTAGCACCTGCTGGAAGGATTTCCCTGCATCTCAGCAACTGACAAACCAGAAATCACAGGTTGCCAAAGTGACACAGAGAGTGGAAGCAGAATCACCAGATTCAAAGTCTGCAGCTCAGGCCGCAACACCACATCCTGAGAAACAGCAGAAAGCATTTGCCTGGGTGCTGAGGAGTCTCAGGTTCCCTGGCAACAAAAAACGCCCCTCTGTAGGCCAGAGGAAGGCACTGCACTCCTACGGCCAGCCGAGACGAGAAGGGGGAAACAAATGCTCCAGCCTGCCACATCACAGACAGGTGAGCCACAAGTCCCCCCACCCTCCCCATCAGCCCTGACTCACCGCATGCCCGCACCCGCAGCAAGTATGAAACATTGTTTCCGCCTTCCAAAACAGCCGCACAAGCCCGAGGCAAGACCGTGCAGCCCCCAAGCCCGCTGGCACTACACATTGGTAAAGGACCTGTAGAAACCTCTGGAGCATGAGCTTAGCGACTGCCCATAGGGAGCTCACAAAAAGAAACATGAAGTAAGGAGGGGATTTTATATGTTGGGTGGAAGTTGTGAAGGGAGGCGCAGGGGCCTCAATATGTGATTCATCATGGCGAGAGGGACTTGTGTCTACTGTAACAGTATGGTCTCTTTCACATCCTCTTAACAAGGATAAAATAGAAGAAGTTCATGTTTGCCGACATACTATTGTACACACGTATACAAATTAGAAATGGACACAAATAATTAATGTAACCCATTTTTCATAGGTTAATGAACGATATCGCCTTCGTTTATTTTACTCTAGCTCCTGTTTACTGCCTGCTGTTGGTCAGCAGACCCTAGATTAATCTCTAACCAGCTACTGTCCATGCGTGGTTACTGTAGTTTTTAATCCGACATGCTAAAAGAGCAAGTTGCGAGGATGTCATTTGTTGAATAATACAATGGCTGGTTTACGGATTGCTGTTTCGCACATCTGAGAGGGTTCCTGTGGTCTGACACTGCAGCCACTTCAGTTATTATACACTTGAAAATTTGCTTAAAATTAGAGATGTGCTTTTTTTCAAAATGAACTTGACTCTTGGTTCACTTATGAGTCCCAGTCACATAAATGGCTTATGCAAACCACATACTAGAAATACCATTATTACAATTTTTCCTAATACAAATCATGGGGCGTCCAGAAGAGTGCCCACACTATACAAATCAAAACTTTTGAAAGGTTATTTTCCATGCTATTGCAGTAGCACAGCCTATCTTAGGTCCCATATCTGAGTAGATCCACACTCACTAGAAGTATTTAACGCGACTATCTCATTGCACCTTGTGTTCATGTTATGTTATGCAGATTTAAAGAGCGCACTATCACCTGGGAAGGTATTCCGGCACTGAGTATGGGAAACCTCGCCGGGCCTGGTGGGACCACTCGAAAAGCCAGGTCTTCTCAAATGCCATAGTTATAGCTAATATGCATGAATAAACAGCAAGGCATGAACCATGCATGCAGATTCTCTGAGTGTAATATGCTATTTATAACCTGTCTTGAGGGAGGATGGGGCAGCATGAGTCTTTTGTAAGCCATGGACCTCCCCACACTCTACAATGGCAAGAAATAGCTATTGCACAAACCGTATCTGCTTGTATGCACATAGATAATGAGGGGCGCAATACAGTTTTTTATTCTTGTTAGCTACCAGTAAGCTAAGGTGCCGTACTAGTTATTGCAGCCACTACCTTCTCAAGTGCTATGTCATTTTACCTAAGCTTACTAAAACCAACTTACAGTATGGCCTCTTGGCGCAAATATTAACCAATTAGATTATGTTGCACAGACAGCCGAAATCGGATACCACAGAAATAAGGGAAAAGAGTTATGTGGGGATTAACCATATTTTGTGTGACAAGTAAGAAAAAACATATTTCTCCACTTCTAACCAGTACATACATTGTTTAGCAGGGACAGGACAACATAAACTTAGTTGATGGCACTAATGTATTTCCAGCGGTAATGCAACCATGTGCGCTGTGTAATAAAAGGCACACAAGAGCTGCTGAATTATGGTCAGTGCCCTAGGGGAACAACAGGCGTGGACAACAGGCCCAGAATATGAATTGATTTTTCCAGGATTAAACAGTGTGCTATATTTATAGCCTCGTGGTTGACATTGGGGGTCTGTTGAGTAATGTGCCAAGATGTTGCAAGTCGTGAAACACCATCAAAATGCTGATTTGTGTCACAGTCAGCAATCCAGAAACTTTGTGTGACAGATAAGGGTGTTCTCACCTCTATGTCGCAGAATGCAATATCGGAGATTCTTATCTGTCGCTAACAGTAGGAGGAGGTCCTTCAGCTGACATGGGGGCATGTCCATGTAAATTAAGGAATCCCCATTGAAAAAGCACATGTCAAAAATTGCTCAAGGGCAATGAAACTCTAGAGGGAAGTACAGAATGTAGATCACTGTGAGAGGTTGTCTAAATTTTGACCTGCATTTTCTACGGGAAGAGTTTTATCACTAAGCAACGATGATCCCCCGGATTAATCTACTACTCTCTAAGGGCTAGAGGAGCTCAGACATGCAGCCACACATTAATATATCTCCACCTATGTCTCACGTTCTGTAGGGGGTCTTTGCCTTACAGAGGTATTTTGCACCTAAACATGGTGCAGGCTGCAAAGGGTGCAATTGAATTTAATAAGGGCCTTCTTGGTCTGGTTTCACACACATCAATTTAGCCACTAAAGGCCTTTGGTTAAAATGAATGGTAGGGATTTTGTTGTAAGTTTTCTATCTTGCCACTCAGTGGCATTGTTTTTTTTTTTTTTTTTTTTATTGAAAACCATAAAAACAGACAATATTAATTACAAATATACATCCTAAAAGCTTCATCCATGATCTCTGAAGGAATAAACAAGCACCATCAAAAACGTACTTATAATACTTATTTTACAGAAGGCTTAGAGGCCCTAAATTAGAACTCCAAAAATCTCGTGACAGTATCATCTGATTCCAGTAAAGCAGATTGAATTACTTTAAATAAAAGATTTCATATTTAACAAATGCCAAAAAACATTTGATTCTTAAAAATATTATGACACATTTAAAGGGGATACAAGCCCCTATATACTCAGTCTACAAATGACAATCAAAATGCGATGACCAGATCTTCTCAAATTTCTTCAGTCCCCCGATGCGTGCCGCATAGATTCGTTCACTTCTTTTTACCTGACACATTTTCTGAATCCATTCCAATTTGGTCGGAATTAAATCCGTTTGCCATTTTTGGAGAAGGAGCGATCTGGCGACTGCCATACAGATGTATAAAAATGTAATCGACATCATGGGGAGGAGTAGATCTGGATCATAACCCCACACAATTAATCGATCATTAAACCCCATTGATAACCAGCATTCTAATTCCAAATATTCAAAAATATCATTCAAGAACTTCTGGAGCAAGGGGCATTGTAATATTATATGAGACCAGTTAGCTACCAGGTGAGTATGGCACCGGAAGCATTGTCCCGATTGATTAGGATATACTTTGGCTACAAAAGAAGGGGTTCTGTATAGTAGCCACTTGCTGAAGTATAACATCCTCCTCCAATTGGCCCCTCTGACCGAACTAAAATTCAAATTATTAATTGTGGACCATGTATTTGAAGAAATTTCTAAATCCTCATTTTTGCCCCATTTTGTTATTGCTTTAGCCGCCAAATCAACCCCTTTAATTACGGCTAGGCGCTTCTTCCAATCCCCGGCTTTTAACTACGCTGTCTTCCAATAGATCAAAAACTAACTGTTTCTGACCAATGATCTAAATTAGTAAAAAATTTACTAAGGATATTATATGAGCCAAGGAGCAGGAAGTTGCCAGGGATCAATAGAGACATTTCGCTTACGGTCATCCATCTATCATTCCGGAGAAAATCATCAAGTTTAAAGAAACTGGCCTTGGTCCAATGTTGTATAGTTAAAAACGGATCTCTAACACCTGCTGAAACAAAAAGATCCACGATTGGGGTTGTGGCATTGATAACTGGAATGGAGTACCGTCTAAAAATGCCTGGTGTTTGTGAAAAAACCAGATTAAACACTTATATCTGACCAATTTTAGAGATCTAACAACTGATAATGGACAGTGAATCTGATTTTCCTTACACATTAAATTCATAAAAAAAGTTGATAAAAAGGCCAGACTGTAAGCCCTGCTTGAATCTAGACATGTATTGTGCAAAATATGCAAAATAGTATTCCTTCAGATTGGGGAGGGCGAGACCGCCATCTTCCACTTTTTCATATAAAGTGCTAAGTGCGATACGGGAGTTTTTATGCCATAAAAATGATGTAAACATTGACTTTATTTTTAAAAAAAATAAATTAACTAACACACACAGAATTGTTGAAAACAGAAAATTGAACAGTGGAAGCACCGACATTTTGATAAGAGCGACCCTGCCGAGAATAGTTAAAGGGAGAGAACTCCATCTTGTAAATAAGTCCTGAACTTTACGTAACAGTGGGACAAAATTCAAATCATATAATTCCGAAATAAATGACGAAAAATAAATCCCTAGATACCTCTTGGGATTCAAATTAAAACACGAAAAAATATCAGGGTGTAAAGCCCTAGGTGCACAGCCACATAAAATTAATTCCGTTTTCTTTTTATTAATTTTATACCCGCCGAACGACTCATAAAGATCAAAAATCCGGAAGGCTTTTACCTGCGCTTCGTCTTCCGGCTTTATGATGAGCATGATGTCATCACCGTATAATTTGATTTTGCTCATAGTTGGAAGCGGAGGGAAGATATCAGCATTATTTCTAATTACTATCGCAAGAGGCTCAATAAAAAAGGCAAATAGTACCGGGGATAACGGGCATCCCTGCCTAGTTCCCCTTTAACTATCCCTTGGCCAACCTGAGTAGCATTAATAATAATATTGGCCTCTGCGTTCGTATATAGCTTTTCAACCAACTCAATAATTTTGGAAGGAATGCCAAATTTTAACAAAATATAAAATAAAGTTTCCCAATTAACCAAATCAAAAGCCTTTTCGGCGTCTAAAAAAAGTACTAATGCTGGTATCTGCCGGATCTCAAAATAGTCCAGAGCCTCCACTAAAAAATGTGCGTTAGTTCCGAGCTGTCTACTGGCAATAAAACTATTCTGATCAGGATGTATTAAATGTGAAGCAATTCCGTTAAAGCGATTGGCTAAAAGTTTGGTAATTAATTTATAGTCTGAATTTAAAAGCGTTATCGGGCGATATGAATTAGGGTCTTTGCTGTTTTTACCTTTTTTTAGAAAACTGACTACATTCACTCAGTGGCATTGTTGATTTTTTTAAATATTCTTGCTTGCACAGATATTTTTTGTTGAGCAGCTTGAATTTGCCTTGTACGTTCCTGCCAGCGGGATCCTCCTGTGCAGCTTCCAAACATCTCATTGAAGACATGTGCTTATTTGGCATCATTGCAGTCACTGGCTGGATGATAATCTTAGCTGGTAAACAAATATTTTATTTATTATGTTTGGATGCTCATACTTGGCAAGACTCCTTGAATTAGATGGAATTTCCAAAAGGGATAGAAATCTCAATTCTGAAAATCTCACATATATGCATATATATACACTAAGCTTTTTAGAAAAGCATATTTTTTCCAAATATCAGTAGTAGTGCTGAAATTATGTG
Source organism: Calotriton arnoldi (assembly GCA_963921515.1). NCBI lineage: Eukaryota > Metazoa > Chordata > Amphibia > Caudata > Salamandridae > Calotriton > Calotriton arnoldi. Next base: position 278,386 of record CAWUFW010005491.1, read on the forward strand.
AAAGTGCCCCCAACACTTAAATTAGGTATTCAATTATGTAAATCATGAAATGGCCGTTAGCTATTACAGCACACCTTTCATAAAGAGAAATCTACTTCTGCCAAGATCAAGGTGGAGGTCCCACGAAATGAGCACTGTAACCCCATAACAAAACTGCACAAATTGGAGCAATGAATGGCAGGGACACAACTGATAGTGGGAATCACAGGCCAGCAGGGGACCCTGCCCATTACTGCCCACTGCAAATGGTTACAGAAGTCCCAACCCCTGAATGAATCAACAAGTTATGCTGTGAATGTTGACAAGGAATAGTCTTGACCAGAATAGACTGGTAATTTCCTGCTCTAATTTTCAGGTTATGTATTACACAATAAGGAGGGCTGTATTTTTGTTTTTGTGCAAACATGGCAGAAATGGACAGGCTGCTACAAGCCACAAACTTATATCCAAGCACCTTTTAAACTTGTCATAAGGATTAACGCTCACTTTCATGAAATAACATTTTTATATATTCGTTTGCTTGATATGTTATTTTTGAGTTTTATTGATTTTTTAATGTGTTTGGTAACACTGGTTTCATTTTAAGTGCTGAAGTAGTCAGCGTTAAAAACCGAAATTTCTATTTTTAAGTTGTGCATTTGAAATCTATGCTGCATTTTTTGAGTGATTTCGTAATCCGAGTGAAGGGCCAATTACAGAACAGGAGGCTAATGTATATATTGTTTCATCATACTGGGACATCAGCAAGCACTCTAGATGGGAGTGATGGATGTGCAAACAACAGTACCATAACAGCAAAACATTCTGAAACAGGACATAAGCTGACGAGAATTTCGACATTTAAAATGCATAATTAAATATTCAGTGCTAGCCTATATCAAGTAACATGTATCACTCTTCTCTGTAGGTCTTCCACAAGTACATAATCCATTCAGGAGCGCAATCCCTTTTCATTATTGTGTGCCACCTTAAAAAGACCACAGCTGACCGTGTGAGACGGATAGACATCTAGGCCAAAGCTTAGTCTCATCAGTTATATATATCAATTGTCCATTTAATCCACTCATTGCCATCCTTGAAGTTGCAAACAAATCTTAACTCAAAGACCTATTAGTGCCTTTATGGAATACTTATATAATCTTTGCTTTAATCAAAAATAATGTCACAAACTCCTGTACAAACATTTTCAGCAAAATCATCACTCAGAATTGATTTTTAAAGTGGGGAAGCGTTGTTTTACAATAAAAGAGCACTGGAGAGCCATACTGCATGTATTCCTGTAGTGGTCAGGTCTAAATGGTAAACGGCATGACAGCTGATGCAATTTCTTAGGCAGACCCCACAGGATACAGGTCAATAATGCTAATCCTTTTAGAAGCGTAGGTAACGTGAGGCTGTACCACAGGGTTGGTAGTGGTGAGATGGCCAGAGTGAAATCCACAGTATTGGCTCAGTGAAAAGTTCTGCCGATAATTTTACACTCTAAAAAATCGACAGATAATTCAATGAGCAAATTCATATTATCACTGGTTTTTGTGACAGTGAAAACTCCAAAAGTCATGGGATCCAATTATTTGGAAAGACTCTGTGCAAAGTATCTAGGGAACCCACCTGGTACATAGCTGCACCCCAGGCAGCTGTAGGAAGGCAAGGAACTTAAAATCACCAAGGCATCTTGAGAACTTTGACTGACACATTTCGACTCATGTACCAAGTCTTTTTCACAGAGGAAGGTGAAAGGACAACGGCATACTGGAATATCTTTTCCTAAAGACAGGCCATCCAAATATAGCCACCCTATATTTACCACCAAAAGTTAATTAAAACCTTTAAAAAAAAAAAAATATATATATATATATATATATATATATATTCACTGAAAAAACCATAGGTTTTAGGGACAGTTATAGTTAGTTGGACATTGCACTCGTACAAAACCCGTGAAATTCCCTGTTATAGTTAGTTCAGCTAACTATAACTCGCGCCCCGCAATGCACTGCTGATGACGTCACATATTACATCACTCATGACATGGTCAGTGACATCACTGATGACATCACTGATGACATCTCAAATGACATCACTGATGACATCACTGATGACATCATCCAGTGACTGTGTGTTTCTGTAAAGTTTAAATATGTTTAATATATATAGGGAAAGGCGTATTGAAGAATGAGTGGGTGTATAAGTGTCTGAATGGATGATTTAGTACGTGAGTGACTGACTCTACAAGTGAGTGATTAAACGTATCTTACTGAATGCATGGGTTAGTGACTAAACTGTGTGAATGTCTGTATCCGTCTGTTTGTTGGTGTGTAAGTGGATGCATGGATTTGCGAATAGCTACATGAGTGTCTATATGGGTTATTGATTGGTTCTCGGAGTATCTGTATGGCTGCCTGAGTGTTTGTGTGGGTGGGGTGTGTGTGACTCTATACATAGATGTGTGAGTGGGTGATTCACTGGGTGCATGATTTAAAGAGTGCATCTGTGATGGACTGCTTGGGTGGGTGAGTGTGTGTATGGGTGTGTTAGTGAGTGAATGTATATCTCAGTGGTACATGTGCGAGTAACTACATATGTAAAAGGCAGTATATATGTGTGTTAGAGTATTTAAATGGCTATAAGTGAGAGTGTGTTATTGTGAGAGTGGCTGTATGGATGCGTGTGTGCTTGTATCAGTTATTGTATAAGAGCGTAAGAATGTGCTAGTATTTGTATGAGTAAGTGAGCTGGTGTGTGTATAACTGTATAGGTGAGTAAATGGGTGTGTGATTAATTTTTTGCATGACTGACTAGGTGTGTGAGTACCTCTATGGATGAGTGGCGGTGTGTGAGTGTTTATATAGGTGTATGAGTGCATATGATAGTCCTGTACTGAGTGACTGTAAGTATGAGTGACTGTACAGGTGAGTGAGTGGATGTGTGTGTAGACCTAAGAATCAGTGAGTGGGTATGTAGTTTTTGGTGTTGGAGTGTCTATGGTTTTGAGAATGGCAGTCTGTAATTTAGAGTGGGTGTATCAAAAGTTATATTAGGGTGTGAGAAGATGCATGAAATTATCACATGGATGATGTCATCAGTGATGTCATTTGAGATGTCATCAGTGATGTCATCAGTGATGTCACTGACCATGTCATGAGTGATGTAATATGTGACGTCATCAGCAGTGCATTGCGGGGGCGCGAGTTATAGTTCGCTGAACTAACTATAACAGGGGAATTTCACGGGTTTTGTACGAGTGCAATGTCCAACTAACTATAACTGTCCCTAAAACCTATGGTTTTTTCAGTGAATTTCAAAGGTTTTTTAAATGCTAATTTCTAACTATAACGTGTCTGAAACCTATGGTTTTTTCAGTGAATTTCAAAGGTTTTTTAAATGCTAATTTCTAACTATAACGTGCCTGAAACCTATGGTTTTTTCAGTGAATTTCAAAGGTTTTTTAAATGCTAATTTCTAACTATAACGTGCCTGAAACCTATGGTTTTTTCAGTGAATTTCAAAGGTTTTTTAAATGCTAATTTCTAACTATAACGTGCCTGAAAACTATGATTTTTTAAGTGAATTTCAAAGGTTTTTTAAATGCTAGTTTCTAACTATGCCAACAGAGGTAGGACATGTGAAGAAAGAAGAAAAACGCACAGAAAGAAGCAAAAGATGTGCAGAAAGAACCAACAGAGGAGCAGAAAGAGGCCTTGTTGCAAAATCATCCTGTGCCCACAACTTTTTCAGACGGGTACTGGTGGTAACTGACTCTGACTAACCAGAGCCAGTGCGCGTTTGCACAGTGGTGAAGGGAGGGGGCCTGAGGTGACATGTGTGCAAACGCGCCCCGTGGCGCGTTTTAAGTTGCGGGATTAAGTCCCCTTGAATCCTGAGGGTCCCTGGGGCCCAACTAGCCCCCCAGGTACCTACAGTTAGGACCACAGAGCTGAGTTGCAGAGAGGCGTTCCGAGGCCACGCACCTTTTTCACCTCTTTGCAACGCACCTCTGTTGTGCTTACTGAAGGTACCTGGTGGGCTAGTTGGCCCCCAGGATTCAAAGGGAATTAACTCCCTAACTTAAAACGCACCACAGGGCGTGTTTGCGCACATGTCACCTGAGGCCCCGCCCCCTCCCTTCACCACTGTGCAAACGCGCCCCGTGGCGCGTTTTAAGTTGGGGGATTAGGTCACCTTGAATCCTGAGAGTCCCTGGGGCCCAACCAGCCCACCAGGTACTTCCAGTAAGCACCACAGGCCTGCGTTGCAATGCCTGTAACAAATTGTGCAGTTGTGTTTAGGTAGTGAAGAGGGTCGTGCTGGGGGTAGTGTTTTAGGGTTTAGGGTAGTGCAGTGGTGTTTGTGTAGTGTAGGGGGTCATGCTGGGGGTAGATTTAGGGTTTAGTGTAGTGCAGTGGTGTTTGGGTAGTGTAGGGAGTCGTGCTGGGGTGAGTGTTTTAGGGTTTAGGGTAGTACAGTGGTCTTTGGGTAGTGTAGGGAGTGGTGCAGGGGGTATTGTTTTAGAGTTTAGGGTAGTGCAGTGGTCTTTGGGTAGTGTAGGGGGTTGTGCGGGGGTAGTGTTTTAGGGATTAGGGTAGTGCATTGGTATTTGGGTAGTGTAGGGGGTCATGCGGGGGTAGTGTTTTAGGGTTTAGGGCAGTGCAGTGGTGTTTAGGTAGTGTAGGGGGTCGTGGTGGGGGAGTGTTTTAGGGTTTAGGGCAGTGCAGTGGTGTTCGGGTAGTGTAGGGGGTCGTGCTGGGGGAGTGTTTTAGGGTTTAGGACAGTGCAGTTGTGTTCGGGTAGTGTAGGGGGTCATGCTGGGGGGAGTATCTTAGGGTTTAGGGTAGTGCAGTGGTGTTCGGGTAGTGTAGGGGGTCATGCTGGGGGTAGTGTTCTAGGGTTTAGGGCAGTGCAGTGGTGTTCGGGCAGTGTAGGGGGTCGTGCTGGGGGTGGTGTTTCAGGGTTTAGGGCAGTGCAGTGGTGTTCGGGCAGTGTAGGGGGTCGTGCAGGGGTGGTGTTTCAGGGTTTAGGGCAGTGGTGTTCGGGCAGTGTAGGGGGTCATGCTGGGGGTGGTGTTTCAGGGTTTGGGGCAGTGCAGTGGTGTTCGAGCAGTAAAGGGGGTCATGCTGGGGGTGGTGTTTCAGGGTTTAGGGCAGTGCAGTGGTGTTCGGGCAGTGTAGGGGGCGGTGCAGGGGGTGGTGTTTCAGGGTTTAGGGCAGTGCAGTGGTGTTCGGGCAGTGTAGGGGTGGTGCAGGGGGTGGTGTTTCAGGGTTTAGGGCAGTGCAGTGGTGTTCGGGCAGTGTAGGGGGTCGTGCAGGGGGTGGTGTTTCAGGGTTTAGGGCAGTGCAGTGGTATTCGGGCAGTGTAGGGGGTGGTGCAGGGGCTGGTGTTTCAGGGTTTAGGGCAGTGCAGTGGTGTTCGGGCAGTGTAGGGGGTTGTGCTGGGGGTGATGTTTCAGGGTTTAGGGCAGTGCAGTGGTGTTAGGGCAGTGTAGGGGGTCGTGCTGGGGGTGGTGTTTCAGGGTTTAGGGCAGTGCAGTGGTGTTCCGGCAGTGTAGGGGGTCGTGCAGGGGGTGGTGTTTCAGGGTTTAGTGCAGTGGTGTTCGGGCAGTGTAGGGGGTCGTGCTGGGGTGGTGTTTCAGGGTTTAGGGCAGTGCAGTGGTGTTCGGGCAGTGTAGGGTGTCGTGCTGAGGGGTGGTGTTTCAGGGTTTAGGGCAGTGCAGTAGTGTTTGGGCAGTGTAGGGGGTCGTGCAGGGGGTGGTGTTTCAGGGTTTAGGGCAGTGCAGTGGTGTTCGGCCAGTGTAGGTAGTCTTGCTGGGGGTGGTGTTTCAGGGTTTAGGGCAGTGCAGTAGTTTTCGGGCAGTGTAGGCGGTCGTGCTGGGTCTGGTGTTTCAGGGTTTAGGGCAGTGCAGTGGTGTTCGGGCAGTGTACGGGGTTGTGCTGGGGCTGGTGTTTCAGGGTTTAGGGCAGTGCAGTGGTGTGCGGGCAGTGTACGGGGTCGTGCTGGGGCTGGTGTTTCAGGGTTTAGGGCAGTGCAGTGGTGTTCGGGCAGTGTAGGGGGTCATGCTGAGGGTGGTGTTTCAGGGTTTAGGGCAGTGCAGTGGTGTTCGGGCAGTGTAGGGGGTCGTGCTGGGGCTGGTGTTTTAGGGTTTAGGGCAGTGCAGTGGTGTTCGGGCAGTGTAGGGGGTCGTGCTGGGGCTGGTGTTTCAGGGTTTTGGGCAGTGCAGTGGTGTTCGGGCAGTGTAGGGGGTCTTGCTGGGGGTGGTGTTTCAGGGTTTAGGGCAGTGCAGTGGTGTTCGGGCAGTGTAGGGGGTCTTGCTGGGGGTGGTGTTTCAGGGTTTAGGGCAGTGGTGTTCGGGCAGTGTAGGGGTCTTGCTGGGGGTGATGTTTCAGGGTTTAGGGCAGTGCAGTGGTGTTCGGGCAGTGTAGGGGGTCTTGCTGGGGGTAGTGTTTCAGGGTTTAGGGCGGTGCAGTGGTGTTCGTGCAGTGTAGGGGGTCGTGCTGGGGTTGGTGTTTCAGGGTTTAGGGCAGTGCAGTAGTGTTCGGGCAGTGTAGGGGGTCATGCAGGGGCTGGTGTTTCAGGGTTTAGGGCAGTGCAGTGGTGTTCGGGCAGTGTAGGGGGTCATGCTGGGGCTGGTGTTTCAGGGTTTAGGGCAGTGCAGTGGTGCTCGGGCAGTGTAGGGGGTCGTGCTGGGGGTGATGTTTCAGGGTTTAGGGCAGTGCAGTGGTGTTCGGGCAGTGTAGGGGGTCGTGCAGGGACTGTTGTTTCAAGGTTTAGGGCAGTGCAGTGGTGTTCGGGCAGTGTAGGGGGTCATGCAGGGGGTTGTGCAGGGGGTGGTGTTTCAGGGTTTAGTGCAGTGGTGTTCGGGCAGTGTAGGGGGTCGCGCTGGGGGTGGTGTTTCAGGGTTTAGGGCAGTGCAGTGGTGTTCGGGCAGTGTAGGGGGTCATGCACGGGGTGGTGTTTCAGGGTTTAGGGCAGTGCAGTGGTGTTTGGGCAGTTTAGGGTGTTGTGCTGGGGCTGGTGTTTCAGGGTTCAGAGCAGTGCAGTGGTGTTCAGGCAGTGTAGGGGGTCGTGCTGAGGCTGGTGTTTCACGGTTTAGGGCAGTGCAGTGGTATTCGGGCAGTGTAGGGGGTCGTGCTGGGGCTGGTGTTTCAGGGTTTAGGGCAGTGCAGTGGTGTTCGGGCAGTGTAGGGGGTCGTGCTGGGGCTGGTGTTTCAGGGTTTTGGGCAGAGCAGTGGTGTTCGGGCAGTGTAGGGGGTCATGCTGGGGGTAGTGTTTCAGGGTTTAGGGCAGTGCAGTGGTGTTCGGGCAGTGTAGGGGGTCGTGCTGGGGGTGGTGTTTCAGGGTTTAGGTCAGTGGTGTTCGGTCAGTGTAGGGGGTCTTGCTGGGGGTGATGTTTCAGGGTTTAGGGCAGTGCAGTGGTGTTCGGGCAGTGTAGGGGGTCTTGCTGGGGGTAGTGTTTCAGGGTTTAGGGCAGTGCAGTGGTGTTCGGGCAGTGTAGGGGTCGTGAAGGGGTGGTGTTTCAGGGTTTAGGGCAGTGCAGTGGTGTTCGGGCAGTGTAGGGGGTCGTGCTAGGGGTGGTGTTTCAGGGTTTAGGGCAGTGCAGTGGTGTTCAGGCAGTGTAGGGGGTCATGCAGGGGCTGGTGTTTCAGGGTTTAGGGCAGTGCAGTGGTGTTCGGGCAGTGTAGGGGTCGTGCTGGGGGTAGTGTTTTAGGGTTTAGGGTAGTGCAGTGGTGCTTGTGTAGTGTAGGGGGTCGTGCTGGGGGTAGTGTTTTAGGGTTTAGGGTAGTGCAGTGGTGTTTGTGTAGTGTAGGGGGTCATGTTTTAGGGTAGTGCAGTGGTGTTTGGGTAGTGTAGGGGGTCGTGCTGGGGGTAGTGTTTTAGGATTTAGGTTAGTGCAGTGGTGTTTGGGTAGTGTAGGGGGTCGTGCTGGGGGTAGTGTTTTAGGGTTTAGGGTAGTGCAGTGGTGCTTGTGTAGTGTAGGAGGTCGTGCTGGGGTAGTGTTTTAGGGTAGTGCAGTGGTGTTTGTGTAGTGTAGGGGGTCATGTTTTAGGGTAGTGCAGTGGTGTTTGGGTAGTGTAGGGGTCGTGCTGGTGGTAGTGTTTTTAGGATTTAGGTTAGTGCAGTGGTGTTTGGGTAGTGTAGGGGGTCGTGCTGGGGTAGTGTTTTAGGGTTTAGGATAGTGCAGTGGTGCTTGTGTAGTGTAGGGGGTCATGCTGGGGGTAGTGTTTAAGGTAGTGCAGTGGTGTTTTTGTAGTGTAGGGGGGTCATGTTTTAAGATGCAATGCTCCAATACCTGACCAGTCTGCACTACATAAAACTGCAAAAAAACTAAAAATAAAAAGTGTTTTGCACACTTTTGTCATTGGGCTATATGTGGGCTACATCTGGGTAATATTTGTGCTACATTTGGGCTCTTTTTTCACTGGTGGCCATCTTGGAAGACTTCTTTGTTATGAAGTTTCCTAATTTCTTCATTTACTGCAGTCTCCTCAGTAGGAAATGCTTTCAGTTTTTACTTTGATTCCATCAAGAAGGCATTCAGATGTCTCACATCTGCCATAAATTCAGAATGTTAGCACTCTAGTTGCTCATTAGATCACTGGAGTAAAGCTACTGCTCACCAGGGAGTTAACTGGTAGTCTGCTGCTGGTATTGAAAGTGATTGTTTCAGTCTGCATGTCAGAATTTTCTAATGAAATAGAAGAGGATTTGAGATCTCACTTAAAACATGCCCTAATTTTTCTTTCTGCAGCACTAACCATAATTTCTATTTCAAATAGAACCCTCATTTTGTTCCTTTTTAAATTAAATGTTTTAAGTGTTACTGGTTTATTCCAATCAAGATGGCTTCAGGTGTGCCATACTTTTGTCATAAGTAAGGCTGTTAGCGCTCTAGTTGTTCTTTAGAACACTCTGGGAAGCTGCAGTAGAACACAAAGGCATCAACTGGCAGGCTGCTCCTGTTGAAATATAACAGGAAGATATTTGAGATCACACTTGAAATATGTCCTAATTTTTCTTTCTACAGCACTAACCATAATTTCTATGACAAAATGAACCCCATCATTTTGTTCCTTTTTAAATTAAATGTTTTAAGTGTTACCAGTTTATTCCAATCAAGATGGCTTCAGGTGTGCCATACTTTTGTCATAAGTAAGGCTGTTAGCACTCTAGTTGTTCTTTAGAACACTCTGGGAAGCTGCAGTAGAACACAAAGGCATCAACTGGCAGGCTGCTCCTGTTGAAATATAACAGGAAGATATTTGAGATCACACTTGAAACATGTCCTAATTTTTCTTTCTACAGCACTAACCATAATTTCTATGACAAAATGAACCCCAACATTTTGTTCCTTTTTAAATTAAATTGTTTAAGTGTTACCAGTTTATTCCAATTAAGATGGCTTCAGGTGTGCCATACTTTTGTCATAAGTAAGGCTGTTAGCACTCTAGTTGTTCTTTAGAACACTCTGGGAAGCTGCAGTAGAACACAAAGGAATCAACTGACAGTCTCTGCCCTTGTTGGATGTACATGTTTTACTGAGAATGTCAGACTTCATTCTCACATGAGTGAGAAAGATAATGTGAATTTACAGAAAATATGCTCTCATTTTAGCTTCTGGAGCACCTTCCAAACCTCCATGGGACAAGCATGAGAAAATAGTGTTCTCTCAAACATGATTCATGATATCCCAGCAGAAGGTTTTTCACATGATAAAATCACCTTAGAATACACCACAATTCCTAAAATTAGTGTGGTACCATCAACAAATAAATTCTAATGTAACTAAAGCCTGTTATCACCCTTTATAGTTCTCCTTTTGGTGACCCTCAAAATCTTCTATTCACTACAATGCATTTCAATGAGGTACTATCATTTATATTGGTCCCAAGATGGCTGCCAGCAATTCCAGGATGAAGTGCTGACAGCCAATCAGATCTCACGATGACATGTGTGGTTAGGCTCCGCCCAGATATATATGTGACTTTACTTTTGATTTTCTCAGGAACTACTGAACGGATTTACACCATTTAAGCAAAAGGCACGACACTGAACCAAGGGCTACCTCTTTGCCAAATTTGGTGTAATTCCGTTCAGCAGTTCGGGCTGTAGCTGCGACTAAAGGTTCCTATGGAAAAATGAATGGGGAAAACGCGTTTTGGGACCCCCTCTTTTCTCGGCCCCCGCTTGACGTATCACCCCGAGACTTTCAGGATAGGAGCGGACCGGAGCGCCCCAACAAGTTGGAAACTTTCGCAAGATTCGTCAACCGGCGCCAACGTTATTTCAAATAGAATGTCGCGGATTTCCTATGGATAATAGGTTTTAACTATAACTATCTACTGGCGACCGCCAGTAGATAATTAATATATATATATATATATATATATATATATATATATATATATATATATATATATATATATATATATATATATATCAAAAGCGCCACACCAAGTGAATAGCACCAGAGCTTAATGTGCAAAATATTCTGGATTCTGGAATGCTATGCTAAAGAGATATATATATATATATATATATATATATATATACCCCCGCACATAATCAGCATAGCCCCTGGGAGGTGGCGGTCCCCGGGGCTGCGGGGGCCCCTGTGGGCCCCCGCTATTATTTTTTAACAATGCCCCCGGGACCTGGCCCACCCGGGGGCCTCATTAAAATGAATCGCGGGAGCCCGCGCTTCATTTTTTTTTAAATTTCAGCGGGATTCGCGACCCCAACGCAAATTCCGCCGAAATTATTTTGACAAAAAATGCTTTTTTGGGCCCTGGGGGTCCTTGTGGGACCCCCTGAGCAGGGCTAGGGGGTCAGGGTGTTTCTACCCTGCCCCCTTTTCTTGTTTTTATCTTTGTTTTACTGTTTTCTTGTGACTCGGATCTACCGAGTCACAAGATGGCTGCCAACACTTCCTGGTTTGGAGTGTTGGCAGCCAATCGGAGTGAAGCTCGTGCCCGGGAGGGTTCGCGAACCCACCGCGCCCACAGATATCTAAACTTTTTCTTTTTCTAATTTCTCATGAACTACTGAACGGATTTACACCATTTATAAACAAGCATTTGCAATGCAATAGGTCTCGCAGTTACACGAGTTAAAGTTATTGGTATTGTAGATGACAATGCCTTTTATTTATGTTTTTTAAAACGAAAACAAATATAAAAGGCATTGTTATTTGCAATGTCAATAGCTCAAACTCGCGTAAATGCGAGACCTATTGCATTGCAAATGCTTGTTTCAAAGTTGCTGCTCTCCCTCCTCTCCACCGCCTGAAGGCAGTGCCCTGCTCCGGAATCCTGAGGAGATTAGGCAGGCTGTGACGGGCTATTAAATCAGAGAAGCCTGCATTTCACGCTGACGAGTTTGTTGTCCTCTCGCAGCTGTAACAGACACCTCCAGCCTCATTCCACTGTCGTGCCCCAATACCAGGTCCGGGGGCCGAACGGATGCTTGACAAAACGCCACTACTACTTTTCGCGGTCTGCCGTCCAGCGCCTCATCACATGTGGTATTTTATGCTTAACATGTATATAGGACACGTCGTGGTTTTCAATTAAGTTATTTGATTAGATGCTTATGGGTCTCTGTTTATTGTATTTATCTCTCACCTCACTGTATGCTGAAAGACGACAATTTTTACCTTCAAGTATAGTAAGTAAGGGTTTCAAGAAATATTAAATGTTTTAGAGCCAAAATACGTGGCCCTAAATGTCTTGCCAGCTGTGCTACTTCCCTGCCGTAAAGCCAGTCCAGCTCTGTAGCCGTTTTTGGATAGGTTTAGTATACAAAACATTATTTCAGAGTGACACATCTTTTAGGAAAATGTAGCTTAAGTGCCCTGAATTGGCCACAGCGCCTAAGATGTTGCTCAACCGCTAGCACTACATTAGTGAGATGAAACAGCAATGTTCTGCTAAGATGGCTGAGCTCCCTCACATCACGATGGCTGACCTCCCTCACATCACCACATTGCTTACACTTGCCCTCCAGCTTAGGCAATTTGGAATTCTAGCGGGTGAACACTGACCTCTACAGGTGAACGAGTGGAAATATATGTTTTGCAATTGTACTGCTCGTGCTACATCATCTCAAAAAGATTAAAAGCTCATCTACATGTTGCCGCCATCCGGCCATCAACAGCAGAAGCCGTGGTGCACGTTTCCAGGCGCTAATAGATGTTTCTCGGAGAAGCAGGGGACCTTGATGAATGCTGGCAGCAGAGGCAGCCGAAACCCAAGCCAAGGGCTACGGCGGCGAGAAGAACAAGAGAGGAGCGGGGACGAGAGGAGCGGGGGCGAGCGCGGCAGCGTGCAGAGCTGACCACACGCTCGTGCATCGTGCCTGAAACGTGCGCGTAACCGCACAGAAAAGGCCATTGTGCACGAGCGTGTGGTCAGCTTTGAAAACCCCACTACATAAAGTCTTCGCCAGAAGCAGCGCTTGCGCGCTACTCTAGGCTCGACCTAAAAAGGGCTCTTTCTGAACCAAGACCTACCTTTTTGGCAAATTTGGTGTAATTCCGTTCAGCAGTTCGGGCTGTAGCTTTGTCTAAAGTTTCCTATGGAAATTAACATGGGGAAAACGCGTTTTGGACCCCCCTTTTCTCGGCTCCCGCTTGACGAATCACCCCGAAGCTTTCAAGACAGGAGCTGACCGGAGCGCCCCACTAGTTTTGAAAATTTCGCGAGGATTCGTCAACCGGCGCCAAAGTTATTGGGAAAAGAAAAAACGCTTTTTGAATAGAAACGAGGTCCTAACTATAACTACCTACTGGCGACTGCCAGTAGCTAATATATATATATATATATATATATATATATATATATATATATATATATATATATATATATATATTTATATATATATATATATACATACACACACATCATTTTCTTTTCTCTTTGGTAGAGACACTACCAAGCTACCTGAAAGATAGTGCAGATTTCATTATTAAGATCAATAATCTGTACATTGAACCTGGTAGTTGTATGGCTTCCATGGATATCAGTAGACTGTACGCTAGTATACATCACCATCAAGGACTAGAAGCATGTAGAAAGGTCCTGAATGTGAGGCCATTAACCTTATGAACACACTAAAATGCAACTAAAAATTATAAAAACATTTTTGACGGAAAGTGTGTTTCTACCTGGTGATCAGCTATAAACACAACTGAGGGAGAACAGCGATTGGCATCTGTTTTGCCCCAAGCTATGCAAATTTGTTCATGGGCTGGTGGGAGAAGCAGGTGTTCAGCGAGGAGAAATTTCAGAGTCACATCCAAATGGTACATTTATAGCTATGGTATATATAGAACTTATTTATTCTATGGAATAACAAGTTGGAGGAACTAGAGGATTTCCTGCTTCTACTAAATGATCATGACTATAATATCAAACTAAACATTGACTGTAGTAAGAAAAGTGCGGATTTCCAAGATTTAAAGATGGAAACTATAGAAAATAATATTCACATGTGTTTAATCAGGCAACCCACAGTGGAAAGCAGTGTTCTCCATGCTAAAGGATGTAATCCAGTTAATCAAAAATGGAATATCACATATGGAGAATTGATTAGGCTTAAAATAAATTATTGTACAAAAGAGGCATATGATTCAGCAAAACCTCATCTTGAAGAAGAGATTCCAAAGGTTTAGGTTTAGAAGATAGCAGAAGAGCGGGCAAACAGTCATTCTAGAGAGGATCTGCTCCTCAATTCCAAAGGAACTATCTCAGATGTATCCCCATAAAGACCTAAACATGACGCCATTAGGTTCATTGCCACTTTCTCTCTTCAATCGGATATTTTAAGGAATAGAATTGAGAAACACTAGGAAGTATTGTTAAATGACAAAATCAAGTGCAAGTATCTTGAAATGAATAATCGCAAAATCATGTATCAGAAGGCAGACACTATTAGAAATCTAGCCATTTGAACACTATTAGACCTACCAGTCTTAGGGTGGTTTTGCCTTACTCCTCCATTTTTGATGCTCTCGTTTCTGTTGGCCTCTTTGCACTTTACCACTGCCGACCAGTGCTAAAGTGCATGTGCTAACTCCAAAAAACATGGTACAGTTGGCTTACACCCAAGTCGCACATTTAAGTTACTTGTAGGTTCCTAGTAAAGTTGTACTACATGCACCCAGGGCCCGCAAATTAAATGCTACTAGTGGCCCTGCTGCACTCCTCATGCCACACACTTACGTAGCCCTTTAAACATGGGGCCTGCCATTGCGGCGAGTGGTTGCAGTTTTAAACTGACATTTAGACCTGGCCAAATAAACTTTTGTAATGCCTGAACCTTCCTTTTTAATACATATGTCACCCTTAGGGCAGACCCTAAACAGCCCATAGGGCAGGGTGCAGTGTATTTAAAATATAGGATATGTATTTCTAACTTTTACATGTCCTGGTAATGAAAAACTCTTAAATTCGTTTTTCACTACTACAAGGCCTGCCTCTCCCATAGGATATCATTGGGTTACCTATTCACATTTAATGAGTGACAACTTTCAATTGAAGCAGACAGGAATGTTGAGTTTGGTGTCTAAAGAATTTTAATTTTAAACCCTCTTTAATGGTAAAGTTGGATTTTAATGCACCATTCTGAAAATAGCACTTTTAGAAAGTTGACATTTTCTTGTCCCAACCATTTGGTGCCTACAACCTGTATCCTGGGTCACTTGGCTGGGTGTGGCTGATAGTTGGTCTTTGTGTATTGCTCCCAGATAGTGAGACAGAGGGGGAATAGGTATTGGTAGAATGGGCCAACTCTGACTGGACAGGGGGTAGGAGTTGTCACCTACCACACATGCACATCACAAAGTCTCTGCCTCAACACACTTACAAAGGGTTTCACATTAGTGCTTTGTGACCCCAGACAAGCTCGGACAGGGCACTGAGGCAGGATATTCCAAATACCTCTGGGGGTAGAAACCTCCAGAACCTTCTCCTACTTCAAAACTGGCACCAAGTAAAACTTTGGTCCCTCACACCCAACTCTGTGGAGGACTAGTAAGGACTGCACTGCTGCTCTGCTGCAAGAAGGACTGCTATTCTGCTGCCCTGCTACTCTGCTACCTGAGTGAAAAGGACTGGACCTGCATCTTGAACCCAGGACCACCAGAGTGACTCCAAGGGATCTGAGCCTCAAGGACAGAAAAGGCTTCAACAACCTTGAACCCAGGCCCTGGACTCTGTCTGCTTTGAGTCTTGCTCTCCAAGTGGTGCCAACCCAGTCCTGGACCCTTGAAAGTAGGCCTGAAGGTGCTCTGCTAACTCAGCTGTGGTCTTTTGGGCAGAAATGATGCAGTGCGATACATCTCCTCAAAACTTTGCATCAGAACCGCAGCTGCGTGATGCATCCCCGACGCAGGACCTCACATCGATGCCTGCAGCTCCTTGGAACTGCCACTGCTGACACATCCCCAATGCAGAACTTTGCATCGCAAGCCTTTGTCGACAGCATCCTCGATAAGGACGCAGGACCTCGCATCGCAGCCTCAACACAAGACCTTGTAACGCTCCGCACCCAGGATTTAAGATACTTTATTCCGTGGGCCTACCTTGGTCCCTGTATCCGGCGCATGCTCCATCACAGGCGGCCTGAACTTGTGACTTTGTCCCGGTTAGGTATGACCAGAAAACCATAATTGGTGCTTTGTGCTCTTAAGAACTATTTGTACTTACACTTTTAAAACTGCATATCTCCATTACTACTGATCGGATTTACTGTATGTTTCTAATGTGGTGTGGGACTTTGTCTTGTGTTTTCACTTTATTACTGTTTGAAGTATTGCATAAATACTGTACACATTGCCTATACGTGAAGCCTGACTGCTTTTGTGCCAAGCTACCAGAGGGTTAAGCAGTGGTTGATTTGGGGTTGCTTGTGTCTTCACCCTGACAGGAGTTGTAGTTGCCTCTTAAGTAGGGTTTCACCCCCCTCAAGCAGTAACCAAATTTCCTTCAAACGCAATTAAGATGCCTACATGGGCTCAAAAAATCAAGGGTTTTTCCTCTGTTAAAGTTTAAGGCATGCAAATATTGCTTTAGAGTGACACACTACACTATTTTTCATAGGACAAGGGAAATGAATAAACGTGTATTGAGCACATCCTATTGTATGATTTACATCATAATGTGATGAGATATTTGGAGTACTACTTTCCCTGTAACAAAATGTAGACCCTAACATTTAAAAGCCATTACAAATCCAGATACTCGGAACCCAATGGGCAGACATTTTGAGCAACATCACAGTGTTGAAGGCCACATACTTTGGAAAAGATAGAATTCTGAAAAATAGAGAGAAGGGTATAGGGAGAATCATTTGCTGAAATTAGAATCACAATACATAATTGACTTAGAAACATATGAACCTGAATGTTTGACCACTCTAGAAAATTTGTAAGTACATTTGCCTGCATTATATTTACATTATGAAGTTATCTATATGTTTTATTGCTGTTTGGTTCAACATACCTTTTCCAAATTTTTTATTATCATTATTTTTCTTCCTTCTTTGTTTTCTCTCTCCTGTTTCCCCTCTCAGAAACTGCCTGTAATGAGATATATGTACCCACTAGACTCCATTGATGAAATAGACCCATTTGGATGAGACATTTACTGGGTTCTGGGAACTATTTATGTGTTAACATTTTCACCTGATTGTTTCTGTTGAGGACAACACAAAACAAATGAAATTATAATAACATTATTTGCAAAAATGAAATTGTAATCCCATTGAATAGATAATGGTTTCTGATGCCACATGACTTGCTGGTGAAGATTAATATTTATGGTACAGTTGAGAAAAAAATGTCCACCAGGATGAAATAACGATTATAAACTGGCGGCAATGTAAATTATTTGCTCAATTATATGTATCTGGTGAGTTCTGATGCACAGTGTGAGAAATGATGGCAACATGTATATAAGGAAGGAGGAGTTATGTGATTAATGAAACATTTTTTAAGTATTTCTTCACTTTTGTTTACCTATATATAACATTCTGTGAAACAAAATGCCAACCTCTGTAAAAAAAAAGGTTCAGTATAAGAGTCAAGACGTGTCAGATCAGCTTTTTCATATTATAAGCATAGAAAGCATATCGCCCATTGTGAGTACACTTTTGTCATGGAGTGTTGACTAGTTTGGAACATTCACAGGAAGGTCCCAACTTACGATTTGTACCCAGTTTTGCAAAGGTTGGGGCACCCAGCACAGGGGAAGACCGCTGTTTATATATATGTATCCACAGTTTTAAAGATTTATTTCCATTTTGTTCCATGGTATTAGTATCTTAGATTTAGAATGTAAACACTTGCTTAATGTTTGAATATCACATCCATTAATGGTATTTAGGATACTTTTGGCAATTTAGCTGATGGAGAGCTTCTTTTTGTACGAGCCTATATTGTCAGCAGCAAAGAACTTAGGGCTCGCTTACGAGTTTGGCGGTCTCACCGCCATGGCGGCAGTCCCAAGAAGGCCGCTGAGCTGGCGGTCGCCCATCGTATTACGATGCATGAACCACCATCGACGGAGTGGTTCCCGCATGGGCCACGGTGGACTGCAATGTTGGTGATGCGTACTCCATTGCTGTTGGGGCTGCGGCTTCCCACTGAGTCAATTACAAAAACACAGTTGTATTGGCCGTCCCCTTGTGGCGGTTCCTCAACATTGGTAGGCTGTCACGGTACGCTCTCAGCAAAGCACCAGCACGGTGGCCATTGGATGGATATAAAAGCAACACAGCTGATATCCATTGGCCAAGTGGACACACCTGCAAATCACACTATAAAACACACTCCAACCCAGACCAGGATCCTTTGCCTCTCCACTGCAACACAGCAAGTCAGACACCTCAATATTTTGTTCAGATAAGGCAGCCCTTTTTTCCTCTATCACAGTTAACACTCTCCACGCACTTTTGTTGCATTTTTTCTAATATCTCTTGGTGTTACTTTGCATTGTCACTCACTTTAATTTAGAGTTATGTCACGTCAAAAAAATCCACGTTTTTCAGAGGCTGAGTTGTTAGTCATGGTGTATGAAATCATAAGAGTAGAGCCACAATTGTTTGGAGCCCAAGTCAAACACACTACTTTCAGTAGAAAAAGGGAAATGTTGGACAGGATAGTCAACAAAGTGAATGCTGTGTGCACAAATGAGGAAATAAGGAAGAGGTGGAAGACCTGAGGGGGAAGGTGCATTCCCTGGCCTCCAAAAAACACCAGGAGGTCCAGAACACTGGCAGTGGTCTTCCTAGCGCCCCATTACAATTCTTTCTCTGGGAGGATTCTCTTGGCCATTCTGCATTCTGTGGGCTTGACAGTAGTACCTGGGGGAGTGAAGTCCAGTAAGTTACACCTCACTAACTGTAACAACACTTCAACGTCATGTACGCTCTCATCTCAGATTTTGTTATTGTGTTGTCTATCTACTTTCCTAACATGCTATACTCAAAGTATCTGAGATGTTTGAATATCAGTGCCAATGTGTATTGTTGCACATAAGATCACATGTATCAATCTCCATTACATGACACATTTTGGAATGCTGTCTCTAAGGGTTTTACTATTAAATCATCATCCCAGGACCCATGATATGTGTCAATATGTTAATGTATGGTCATGCCAACTGCATTTTGACAATAGGTATGTTATACTAACTATTTTGCATGTGTTGGCAAGTGGAGATTGAAATGACTACAACTGCCATGAGGCCCTGTTTCTGTAACATAAAACAAGATGCAATAGAGATTTTGCACATTCTCACTTGTCTGACATATAACAACTGGTGTTAATTTCTTATGGACTGAGCAATCTCCATACAGTGCTCTACTTAGAGACATTTCTGCCTACTTAGCTTGATGTTTTCCTGGTCTCCTCAAACTATTAATGGCATGAGTGATACAATACCAAGTGTGTACCTCAAACATTTGATTAGAAGTGGCAGGAGATCCATTGACTCTGCACTGCTCACATGATGAATAATGCTAAATATATAACCAAGTTGTGTGTTTGCCTGTATTGTACACAACTAGGTCTTGGAATGGGCAAATACATATGTTACTTCTCCACTGTGATGCCTTGAATGTTTGAGAGATGTAATGTTCATTCCTTAATCCAAAATGCAACATATCAGCACATCTAATGAGCTGGTCGATTCTATTACATATACTGAAAGTCTTCAAAGGTCTGGTTAATAAGTTCAATACCACAGAAATATATCACAATAGTAATCTCCACCTAATTAGTTTTTCCTAGGTCTCTACTTACTGTGACACAAAACATTTGTAAGTAGATACCACACTTCCACCAATAACAATGTTCTCTATTACACAACAGGTTGATCTGGCACAGCACCTGGGCATAGCTTGACCACCGAACAGATTCCCACTCCAGATTCCCACTGAAGCCCTTAGTGATGACAACACTCCTAGAGATGTGGACATGGATGACGGTCCTGGCACATCTGGTCAGCCAGGGCAGACAGTAACAGTGAGTCACACTGTGCCCACACCAACACCTCCCACCCCAGCTTCAACACCTCAGCCAACCCCAGTCCCCACAACCTGAGTATCTACCACAGTCACTACCATCTTGTGCCCCCCAGCCATGGATTCTGAGGTGACAATCATCAATCTAGTCACAGAGGAACCTAGACCCAGTCGGAGAGTGTGGGGGTAGGGTGTGTCGGAGGGATACTCTGGGCCAGATGAGTGAGGCCACTGGGGCCACCTTCACCCATGCCACGATCGTCCAAGTCTTGAGAACCTACCAGGACTCCCAAGACGTGATGGGCCAGGTATTGACCGAAATCCGGGAGATTAAGCTACTGCAGAGGGACGTACACTATGAGCTGGCCACCCTCAACACCAACATGGGCCAGCTCATTGGGATGCTGCAGGGCATCTCACAATCCTCTGCAGGGCTTTTCCACCACCATCCACCTCTTCCTGTGGTCCAACTACATCCAGCCCATCTATATATGTGGCAGCCACAGGAAGGGAGGCCTTGTCAGAGGAAGACACATCTGCAGACACCCCTGTCTCTGCAGCATCTGATCCCCCTGCAGTTGTAAGAAGGGACGTCAATGCAAAACTCCAGGTGGTGCAGATGGCAAGACACCCACCAGTGCCGGCAAAAAAACTCAATCTTAATTTCCTCCAGTGTGTGCATCACATTCACTTTGTGGACTATTTCTAGACACTTTTCCCTTTCTGATGGGAGTAGTATTTTGGACTTTGGACTTCAGACAGTTTGGCATCTACAACTATATTTCATAGTTTCACTCGCACCACCAGACTTATCAACCACCCCAGTATTCCCCTAGACACCACACCCACACCACCAGACCTATCCACAACACCCAGCATACCTAGCACTTCCACATCACACACACCCAAAAAAAGCAAACACACATACTCACTCACACAACAGACACCTACAAAACAGGAAGATACGTCAGACACAGACACCTGCACCAACAACACACCCACCCACACCTGACACTTCCACTTCCTCTATCTCCCAACCTCTACTCCCTCGCAAACATCCTGCTCATTTTACTTGTGAAAGTGTGTTATTTGCCCTTGCCCTTAACCCCATCAAACCGACCCCCCTCCCAAAACCAAAAGAAGCTCTTCCACACCCCAACCCAACCCATCCCTTCCACATCCCAATCCACCCTTGAGAAACCTGAGCCCCTACCACTAAACCTAGCTGTACCCCTAAGACCAAAACCCCTCCCAAAACTAAAGACACCCCTCCCAACGTCAGAACCACCCCGCTAAAACCAAACCCCCCTCCCAATACCGACCCCACCGCTCCCAAGTAAGATCTTCGAGGTGACTGCCATTCCCAATGGATGCCCCTTTCTGAGGAGGTTCCATGGCAGTATCATGATGGGAATGTTTAGTGGCACAGCAGTGTGCTGGAGCACACATTGTGTATAAGGACTGGCCATTGGCCTTTGGATTACTCCATCTAGTTATTTTGGAGAAATAAAAATATTTGGTTGGTTTATAACACATTAGTCCTGCCATTACTTTTCTAACTATTTGATGTTATTGGATACTTTGGGATGAATGACTACAGTTGTGTTTGTTTCACCCTGATTGCTGATACATTTGAAGTGGCTAGTATGATCTGACCTTAGAACCAATGCTGGAGTCACACAGGACAAGGAGAAATGTTCAATGGATGGATATGTGGGAGGAAGTCCAATTGAGGCTGGCATTGCATTGGGTGGTATTTCATATGGTAAGTATTTCAGCTTGGTTTGGCCAGTGTCAACATCATTTAGCTTGCACTTCTCCCTATGATGTAGGTGTGATATGTGTTTGATGTGTGCAAGTTAGATATTTGTTTATCCACACATGAAGGGTGTTAAATTGTCATACCTTTGTAGACATTTTTAAGGATGTGTCCATTTTTGTGTGATGATGATGAAGGATTTATAAAGCGCAACATATACCCTAGGGTGTGTGCACCTTACACCCACTTTATGTATATGTGTGACAAATGCTGTAACTGCTGTGTTTGCTTTCATGACTTGCACTTACACATTTCCCACATATGCATGGCACATGGTTATGCTATTCTTTGTCCCTGATATACTTCAAGCCAAGGGTCCTGTGCACATAGAGGTTTTGAGGCATGTGCAAAGTGAACTGTAGCCTTTCAGACGTCCCCCGGGTACAGTCATACCTGTTCTGCAGAGAGTCTTTACATTGTGCCCTTTGAATGCTTCTCACACTAATTATTTTGTATCCCATTTACCTGACATTACCTTTTAATGTGGGTGATGTGTGAGAGTCCATTACAGAGATTTAACAGAGATGGTGTGTTTCAGTTTCATGACACATCCATACAGATGTATCTTTGATATCACAACAGGACCTAGCATGTGACCAAAGTGAGGGTGTCACAGAGATTAATAGGTGTGATATTGATGAGGAGGTGCTGTTGTGCCACACAATTTAATGCACACATCACTATCCCTGATTATGGGATGTGAACACATGTCGACTTTAGTAAAGTGTGCCTGTGCAAGGTCAGTGACTTGGCCTAGAGGGCATCCTAGAGCTGTATTTGGATGATAAATTGAGCACAATTCCGAACAGGGGCTCACAAAATATGTTTGACCCAGGGACCCAAACCCCTTGCCAGGTCCATGGCAGGGCATTTATTTGCTGAGGAGTCGATGGAAACGGGTATGAGTATAGCTTACCATCGGTTGGTCGACGATGGTGTGTTTTTGGATGTCATCAAGCAGGAACAGCTGTGGCAGGACATGTATGATCGTCTCCATGGCAGCACAGGATGTGTTAAACTGAGTAGAGGTGAGTTTCAGCCTTATATCCCTCCCTTTCCGCCAGCTCAGATGTGGTTGGACTGCCAGAGTCACATCAGCAGGAAGGCACATTATAATTGGGCCAGCGATAACACTGGCGGTCCGCCCCCGACAAACGCATTAGCCTATCCCACCACTGCCGCAATCAAAACTTTCTGACGGCCTGACCGAGGCAGTGTTTCATCTATGTAACTGCATGCATCGTAATAGGGCGGTTGGACCGCAAAGGGTGCGGCAGTGATTCCGACGCCGTTTTGACAGTGGTACCACGATCGCCAAAGTTGTGTTCAGTCCCTTAGACTGTAGGAGACATGCATCCACCAGTCAATAAACATCTTTTCAAAGGTGTGGGGGAGAGGCATCTTCTGCCCTGTAAAATGTGTGGGAACCATTCTTTAGCTGACCCCTCTTATTTCTCACTACCCTCACTGACATTTGCTTGACTATAATAACATAACTGACAATAATAACAATTGACAGTAAGTAGACATTCACCCTATCTACAGTGCAATGTGTTAGTTTTTAGAATAGGAACCATGCATTGCTCCTCTGAGATGTTAACTTCGTGGTTCCTATTGTAATCTACTGTTGCTTTGGGCGTAATAGCCTATTGAAATGAACAATTCTGAAAGTGTCTCACTCTATAGCAGCAATAAACAAAGACAACATCACCACAGTATTCTGAGAAGTAGTTTTATGTTAAACCAGTGTTTACACAAAGCATTACAGACTTCACGCGTTGCTCAGAACAAACGTAAACCCTGCTTTGTACAGCTGAATGACTGGAACAGATTTAGAGACTCATCTTGTCACGTTTAACAAACATTGTGCCATTTTTTTACATGGTAGGAAAAATGTATGTATAATCTGTGCTGAAACAATGTACACAGCAGAGCATGCTTTTACTTCTACAGAGGCAGCATGTAATGCTTGGCTCTTTCAGAAAATATCACAGTTAATATCCAGTTCACAACTTTCGAAATATATCTCAATCTTACTCTTTTAGGTTTCAGAGTATGCCTCTGGTTTATAGCAGTAATTCTGTGAATAAAGTAGTTAATGATCAAGCAGCAGTTGTATGTCACTATGTCGACTACAGAAATCCTGCGTTATAAAAAGTATTGTAGCAAAAATCACGACAACCAATATATCACAGAGAAAAGTCTATACTACTAAGAATGTATTTACTATTCTTAGCTTTACATCTATGCACCCTCAAGATATACATATAATCAAGGTACATATGAGGAGTTAAGTATAGTAAACCTGTATTTACTTATGTATACTTTCCTTGTTTATAATTTGGGTGTCAATATGTTTGCTATATTTTGTTGACATGATATTCAAAACTTTATTTACCCCTTCTATACCCACGGGGAAGCAAGAATGGACAACATCAAGGCCTATGATATCTACACAGAATGCCTGTCATGGCAAACTGCTACCTCTGCTTGGTGCTCTAGTCGCAGATAACAGCACCAAGATTCACCAATATGCTAATGATACACAAATGTACTTCACAGTTTCCTCTGCTCAAGACATCCAGTGTCACAAACACGACCTGTACATCATCCAGACTTGGATGCCCAACCCCTTCAAGAAGCAGAACCCATCCAAGACAGAATTCCTGTTATTTGCCAAGAGCAACTAACATGAAAATGTACAAACCTGGGACAATCACATGATACTCAACAGCTTCAAACCCCA
Organism: Calotriton arnoldi; assembly: GCA_963921515.1. Taxonomy (NCBI): domain Eukaryota; kingdom Metazoa; phylum Chordata; class Amphibia; order Caudata; family Salamandridae; genus Calotriton; species Calotriton arnoldi. Next base: position 302,466 of record CAWUFW010005491.1, read on the forward strand.
ACTTTCACCAAACACCAAGTCACTTGGATTCACCATGGACATCTCCCTCACACTCAAGGAAAACACTGCCAAAAACTAAAAAAAAAAAAAAAAGACAACTTGGTAACAGCTTTCTCTTTTAAAGAACGTGAGACCACGTCTTCCAGAAAGCAACTTCAAAACTGCTATTCAAGTCTTCATAATCTCGCATTTGGATGGTGGCAATGCTCTAGTCTATGGTCTTCTAGACTCCACACTGGCACCCCTTAAGAACATCCTGCGTGCCGCAGCTCATCTCATCCAAGGCCTGAAGAAATATGATCACATCACCCCCATCCTTCTGGAAATAAACTGGCTCCCAATGCTGGCCCGCACCCTCTTCAAAACCACCTGCATCATTTACAAAGCCATCATGACCAACACTCCAGCTTATCTTGCAGACAAGCTCACAATCACTGGTGATTCACAGCCTGCAGACTGAGAAGTGTAAAAAAAAAAACACAAGGCAGAAGGCCTTTTCCATCTATGCACCTAGGATCCCAAACATTCTTGTATCCATCGGGACTGCCCCAACACTGCTCTAATTTCAGAAAAAGTTAAGGACATACTTTTTTCAAGAACATGACATCACAATGCACTAACTGTCGATAACCAACCTACTTCTCCTATCTCTGATTGACTTTAAGCTTGCCTTTGACTGTGCACAGCGCTCTGCTGCCTTTTGGTAAGGTTTGCGCTATAGAAATGCATATGCATACATGCATACAGCATTCTACCCTGCTAGGTGATTATGCCCAGATAGAGACTAATTACATTACATTTTTCTTTCTGCCCATGAAGGCGGGAAAAGCATAAAACAAGTTTTCATAACTGCCTAGCTGGTTTCACCTAGAGTTCCACTAGAGATCTAGATGTCATGTCAGAGGTAGGCAATAAGGCTTAGCGCAATGGTGGCCCCCTCTGCAAGAATGCATAGATCAACAAAAAAATGTTTTACATTGAATATATGGCTAATTAACGTTGTTTTCCATTTTCCCTCTCTCCATACAAAAGTGAAAGCAGGATGGCAATTAAAAAAATATACCTTGGCATTGTTGTTATGTGGGTGCTTCTGTGAAAACCAAGAAAGATGTCCAAAGCATGCACTGCTATCAATAGCAAGCTTTCTTTGTCTCACAGGATCTATAATTATGATTATGGATTGATAATGAATTATATTTTCATAAAATAAATATAATCTGAATGAAGGGGAACATTATTCTTCTGTTCCCCTTTCACAGTGGTGAGATGTGTAGCACATACATGACTTAGTTAGTATATATGAAAGAATGAACCATCCAAATTATTTCTCATAATGCGAAGTAGGAATCCTGAGAAGAAAAAAAAAAGCTTCTTAAATAACAGTGGACCTGCTAAAAGAACAAATCTTCTGTTAAAATGGAAATTTTTATAGAGATTTTCTAAATAATAACTAAACCACTACCTCTTTTCAATGTGCGGTCAGGTCGAACAATAATGTAGTCTGGGGGAATGGCAGTAGTTAGGTCTGGATTAGAGGAATCATGTAACCAAGTTTCTGTTATGAACAGTACTTCCACCACAAGAAATTATATAAGCAGTTCTAATTCATCTTTGTGCACCGCCACTAAATAGACATTTAGCAAAAAATAATTAAAGGTGTTTGAATGATTAGGAGAAATTGGAGTGCCATTTGTTTTAGAGCTGCTCCAAGGATTAATAGAACAGCTTGTAGGCCAAAGATTTTCAGGCCTTTTTTTGGATCTCTAGCAGTTCAAGCCTGGAATTAGTGAGTTGAGAATGCACAGGAACAAAGTCTCTGACATTTGGTATGGCCGGGGTACAGATGAGCTTGACTTTAGCGCACCAAAGGCGATCCTCTGGCACTGATACACAAAATTGCTGTTCAAATATTGTGCCCTTCACATCTCTAAAGAGCTGACTTTCTCCTAGCTTTGCCACACCTCCCATCAAAATGGTGGCAGCTACAAAGGAAAGTGAAAAAAGACTGTAAAGAAGAGGAAGTTGGTGGGCTTTGTATTGGGGAGCAGCCACCAGAAAACAAAGTCACTTATCTACCACAAAACGAGTAAGAAAATGTACAATTCACAATGGTAGGTGCAATAAGAACTGTATCCTCAAACTTATAACATTCACCAAAAACACACTCACACTCTGTTAACAAGCCCCAAAAAGGTCCACAGGTATGTTTACGGTAGAAAGATAAAACTAAGTGCCAATTATAGAACCAAACGTGCAATAAAGAAGAAACATATGGCATGTAGGAATAGAAAACATGGCATGAGAAAAATGGCACATTTAGATATCAAACTGTTTTTGCAAACTATAATAAATTTGTTATGTTAGTAACATGAGTGCATTGAAATATGTTTGAATTCGTCTTGCGCTCTTTACACTTGGATATGTTCCCATATAGTGTGTGCCCAGGAATTCTAAATCATAATTGTTCATTACTGTTAAGGCAGCTATTGGGTGTGATTAAATTCATGTGAGCTCAGACTATGGTTTAGGTCTTCCAGTGGACTGACTCAAGCCAAGATGCTGTCTTGATGTTGATCTATGGCTGTGCTTAATTTGAGCCGGTGGTTTCAGGTGCTCAGCACCGGCCCTTGATTGTCAGCACCAGCTCTAGTGACAGTCCACCACAAGGTGGCGTGGTCTGAGATGTGCACACAACCGTGTTTATTAAGTTAAATGGCATTGAAGATGAATAATACCAGCGTCTCACACTATTATTGTAGCTGTGTGTGTCCTGAAATTGTTCACTTGTAGGACTGCAATGGTTAGGTGTTATGTTGGTACTGTCATTGGCAGCGCTGGTAGGGACAATGCTTGGTACAGGCTGCAGTGGCCTTCTGATATGGGCCCTGGCACTTAATTTTTTTTGCAAATTAAGTACCGAGGTGTTTTACTGTGTGGAATTAATTTTTGTCTAATTTGAAAGCAGTTAGATTGTATCGATTTTAACATTTTGAATCAGACTTTTAGTCACACTATTTGTGTTTTTTGTCTGTGATCTCCGTGTGAATAAGTAGTGTGGCTATATATTTTGTTGTGTAGAATGTAGTGGTAGCTGAGTTTGTGCAATAAATGAGTGCGCTATCTGAAAAATGTGTATGGGGAGTTATTACTTGGGTGGAAGCCATTTATGCTTGCGCAACTGGTGTTAGACTTTTGTTTATAGCATTTTCTTTGTGTTGTCGTAATTTCATGTGGTGCGGAAAGGTCTGAGGTATGAATGGCATAATGTTGTTTCAAGAACTGGGTAAGGCCTTCTTCTTTTCCAGTTTTTGTAGCAGTCGAGAACCTTTACTGTTCATTCCTTGGTAGACACGAGTTAGGTCTTGTGGAGGAATACATAGAGTAAATTCAAGTACTTTCAAATGAAATGCTTGAAGTTATGCATCGAGATTTTAATTTTATTTTCTTCAGGGGATGGTGAGCCAATGGACAGCACGTGAGTTTGGAAAGAGTGTTCCCTTAGACTGAAGCTTAAAAGCATCCTGGATGAAACTCACTACCAGCGAATGAGAAATCGCCTTATTCTAATGAGCCATGATATTCTTACCGCCTCCCCTCCTGACCTTCTGATAATATAATAATTGATGACATTACAATGACAGTTCTTTAACGGAATACTGACATAGACTTTGGTAAGGTTTCTGTGAGCAAGAAAATTTAAAGACTATTGAGTAACTAAAGAGCTTGGTAGAAAAGAGTGGGCATCAAATTTTGCATTGAATAAGTAATATAAAATATATCGCAGAATTACTGTGATTACTCAAATTGAAAACTTATTGGTCTAAAGGCAATGATGGTGTTACATTAATTGAGTACATTCACCCCGTCTTTTCTCTACATGAGAAATGGCCCCAAGACAATTTACTTATGGGGTTATCTCTGTAAATGTAGTCATAGATTATCATTTGTTTAAAGGAAGTGGCTTTCACTTGAAAAACACAATTGCCAAACTAAGCCATCAAAACGACATCTTTGAACCCAAACATTCCTGATTTTGCTTCACAAACTCTCTCACAATAACCACTTGTTCACAGCCAATGACAATAAATAGCCTTGCTGTCTAAAGGATCTGATAATTTTGTCATTTAGCTTAGGCTTTATGAAGTCCATCTTAATCTGTGAGAGAGAGTAAATAAACAAAGCAAGTGTCAGACTGTAAATCATGAAAAGTGGCATGGGAAATTCACTTCATGTTAGTGGAATGTTTTCTACAAAAGTATTTTTTTTTGCTAGGTCATGATGTCGAATCCTAAGTAACTATTATGAATTTTAAAAAGATTGGTTTTGTTTGTTTTAGAAAGTTACAGACTTTTTTTTTGTTTAAAGAAATGAAAGCGTTCCCTGAAATACTCAATAACATTGGGTACATGTAATTGCTTGCTAATGCATAACAACAATTATTTATAAATATTTAACAAACAAGGCCAACTTTACGTTGGATTTTGTACTCTTACTGTATAGCATTAGAAATGTTGTAAATGACTGCTTTAAAAGATGTGCAACCTATCTGGAGTTTTACACAAGTTTGCATTATTTGTTAAAAAATATTGAACTTTTTACAAATTGTTATTGAAAAAAGCCCAATTTTAAACAAGATACCTCTGTATGTTGAACGCATACAACATATAATATATATATATATATACATATATATATATATATATATATAAAGTTCAGGGCTCCTTCTGCCTACCCCCGCCCTCTGCAGAGGATCGCAAAAGGTTGGCGGAGCGCGCCAACTGTAGAATTTCTAAATCTGTGCAAATCAAGCGATCACTCGGAGGTTTGCTTACACCAGTAGATGGTTTATTCCAGGGTTACGCGTTTCGCTTGCACAGCAAGCTTGGTCACACAGTGATACATGGGAAAGTTTGGCAATACATAGAGTATGTAGAAATTGAAAAAGGACCATTAGGTAGAAACATAACTGCAGCCAAAATGGCATCCATTTTAGAGTGTAGTTTTTCCACCTATACTGCAGAATAAATTGGTCACTCACAATAATAAAATGTATTAATCGCATACAATTATTATCCAAAGTGTGTCACAAAACCTGTTATAATCACATAAAAAAATATATACGACAGAAAAGTGACTATTTTACTCGGCACTATGCCGAGTAAAATAGTAAATGACTCATGGTATCGCTAGGATTAGAATATATAATCTTGGTCAAAAACACTACAATTGAGTATACGTTATTAGTATGTGATAATGCCTTTGTGTTTTGTTTTGCTTTGTTTGCTCTTGAAATTGAATTTGAATTGTATATAAAATGGCTAGTGCATTTTTACTAGTATGCAGAGCAATTAATACATTAGGTCACTTTTCTGTCGTATATATTTTTTTATGTGATTATAACAGGTTTTGTGACACACTTTGGATAATAATTGTATGCGATTAATACTTGATCGCTTGATTTGCACAGATTTAGAAATATATATTACCAAATACAACCAATATTTTAAAACGTGACAAATTACTTAAATGATATTTTAAGGTCTATTCATGTAAAACGTTTGTGAAATTATAAAATCAATATGGAATATTTTTACTAAAACGGAATACTTTTTATTGCTTCAAAATAATTATATTAATTTGTGACTTTAGTGGGGGATTTTGATGGGAGGTACGTTTTTTGCTGAGCACAAGAATATTTTCCTTAATTTAAGTAGGTTTTTTTCAATTTTTCCTGCTGCAGGATCCACGTGGAGCAGTTATTTAACAGTCAGCACTTAAATTATATTTGTGTACCATGAGACAATGAGTGCTAAAACTTTTCATGTAAATTCCTTACAGAGTTTTTGATAGTGACTATTTTTAAGGTTGAGTCCTTTAGCCACATGAAAAACAGTTTTACGATTGTTAGAAACTTTGGACCCTGTTGATGAATTTGCACAAAATGTGCAAAAAGGTATGCATGCATGTACGTTTGAGCCAGCAATCTTGCGAGCAAATTTGACAATGATGCTGTCCAGTAGAGCACACAATTCTGAGTGGATTTACACCGAGCCTGCATATAGCATTTGGTCCAAGTTCGTTTTTCTGATTAAACTGGCTTTATGTCCTGCATATAGTGTTTTTTCTGATATTTTTAATGTATTTTTGCACTGAGCACATAAATAGGTTCATGGACTAAAATTATATTCTGATCTCGAACTCTAATTGACTAAGAAGAGCTGAGCACTTTTAGTTCCAACAACCATATGTGAACAGCAAGCCGGTGCATGGAAATTTCAGCAGAAAAAATCCTTTCAGGGACACTAAGAGAATACCCCATTGCTTGGAAAATTTGCAAAAAATCGTAAAGGTGTGGATAAAACCCTTTGACTAAAATAAAAATTATTAATTTGGCTAAAAAAAACACAACGTTGTTTACAACCTTGTAACTCTTCTGCCATTATGTATTTCTTTCTGCCAAGCCTGGTGTGACCTGGCACTCATAGCCCTTTCTCCCCTAGCCCTATCTTTAACTTGGCACTAGTAACAGTATAACAGTCATCTGTACAGTGCTACTAGTACCAGTTAGTACTGGAGGATACTGGCAGGGCGCACAGCCATAGAAAAGGAATATTTGTGTTTGCTTATAACCTTGGCCCTGTGTGACAATTCAGGATGAAACTGTCCAAAAAATAATATCTCCACAAAGTATGACCAAAACTCACACTTTCTGGCATGCAGGCACTGTGGGCAAGGATACTGCAATAATGAATAGCCAAATGTCAAGCCCTAGGCCTAATCTCCAATGGGCAATGCAGCAGATTTTTTCAGTGGATATTGAGGGTAGTGGGACTGGGCACAAAATGTGACTAGTGGCTAAATGAAAAACATAGCCTACACCCACAGCCCAAGTGCCATGCCCCATGGGTGTTCCATCCCCCCTCATCCACAGCATACTGTTCAAAGCCAAAAGTCCTGACCTACACGGTTTGGGGCAGGAAAACTTGATGCATGGTTTAGTCAAATACAATATCCTTTTTCTAGAGCCTGTTAGGGATGGTCAAAAGTGCTGCCCAGAAGGGGCTGTGAGTTGTGTGCCTTTTTCTGGGGCTGTGTTTGACAGGTGTACTGGGCTCATGTAATGGCCAAGGGCTACAGCCTAGGACAATTATATGCTGGCAAGGACACAGAATGTAACTAGCTAGCACTCTGTACTGGATGAAGGGTGACAGCAAAGGCTGCCACATGCAGTCTCCCTTCAGCATGACTCAAGGCAGAGCCCAAGTGCATTTGACAAATGCTCCTGCATTTTTGGGTTAAGAAATAAAACTTAAAAAATATCGGGCCCAATTCACAAAAGTAATCTGAGACAAAATCCTAACTTTACGACTTTCGGTATTCACAAAGCACACTTAGGAGTAGTGGAGAGGTGTGGTGCAGCGGCCAGGGCAGCTGACTTCGGAGCAACAGGGTTCACGGTTCGATCCCCGGCTCCGGCGGCAGCTCAGCTCAGCACCATGTGACTCTGGGCAATAGCTCACTTAATTTCCACTACGGCCCCCAGCGCCTTGAGACCCGTAAGGGTGAGTAGTTCGCGCTTTACAAATACGGATTTAGATTTAGATTTAGGAGTAGTAAAGTTAGGATTTTGTCTCAGTTAAACTTAAGTTTTGTTCTTAAGTTTAACTTAAGACCAAAACTTAGGTTTAACTGAGACAAAGTTTTGGTCTTAAGTTTAACTTAAGAAAGTTTTGGTCTTAAGTTTAAGTTTTGGTCTTAAGTTTAACTTAAAACCAAAACTTAAGTTTAACTGAGACAAAATCCTAACTTTACTACTCCTAAATGCCCTTTGTGAATACCGAAAGTCGTAAAGTTAGGATTTTGTCTCAGATTACTTTTGTGAATCGGGCCCATCGTGTTTATTGCGTTGAGAAAATGGTTCACAACCAAAATTTTAATCCAGATTCAAAGCTGATCATTTTTGTTGCAGCAACGATTACTACAATTCTGTATTTATGGTGATCTACGCAACCATAATAAATCCCCAATCCACTGCTCATGACATATAAGATGGCAGCACAAATGAACATCAATGTCATCACTGGTGGCATCACAACTCACAACACCAAAGGAAAAATGTATTAATTCACAGTAGCTACTAACAATTCTAACTATTCAATTATGATTTCAACATGGACACTGTGTTTTAACCTTTATATTGTGATTTATTCTAAAAATTGTTCTAACAGACATTGCATTTTTAAACATTTGTTAACACATACAATTTTTTAAGTGGCAAACAGCATGCATGTATTATGAAATATTGGCTGAAGAGCTCCATGGATTGCCCATTTTAGCCTTAATTCTTGTGTGTTTCTGTTAAACTGGATAAGCCATTCATGACAGATACAGCCACACTCATGTAATTACTGTGGCCTGGCATAAGCCAAGTCTTCTAATATGTACACTGGGATATTTTTATTTAAAGTGTACATAAAGAAACTGTTACCAGTGCATGTGGGCAGCAGCCGCTGCAAAACATAGATGTAATTCAAATAGACCCACAGAGCAAAATCCATGTTCCTCGATGTGTCTTTGTTGACATCTGTCCTGGGCATACCAGCATGAACTACAGAGCCTATGGTCATTTTATTGTATACAAAATAATTCACATATATTTTAAACCATTTTGGGAGGTTTATGCATTATAATGCAAAACTCCTGCATATAAATTTATTTTGGAGAGGCCTTGTTCTATACCTCTATTTCTACAATTTGGCAGACACATGTAAATGCTAATTAACCTTTATAGGAACCTCGTGCCTCGCAAGAACGCCCATCTGTTTTTTAACTATGACAGTGGTCTTGTTCTCATGCAAAATATCTTAAAGACTACCTGCTCCAAGCCAAGTGGAGGGTACCTCCACTGTGTCTGACTGAAAGATAACTTTGGATCCGGGTTAACAGAACATTAAAGGATTCATTTTTACAAACTTGAGTTTGACCTTACAGTTTTTAAAAGCAGTACAGCCTTCTTATTGTTTGATTTGTTACTCTGGCACCTCCCTGAGTGTAAATCTTGAACTCTGCCCATGGGACTCGATAGTGAGACACAGATAGTTTGAGGTGAATTTGAGTGGCTCTGTGGATCATTCCTGATGAGTTTTTTGGGGGCTCACAGGCTAATATGGATGTTTATTAACATTCTCTCAAATTTCCCTCCTGAGGACTTTCTTACAGCAGTAATTAGTAAGCGTTATTATTATTGTGATGAACAGACAATGATTTAGGTACAGCATGTTTATCAGTCGGCATGATAGTCTCTTTTATGATACTTAATGATTTGCTCAGGTGGGTAGTGTATGCCTTGATGCATTGACCCAGTATAGAAAATTATTTTAGGTTATTATTATTTTACCAAAGCTGATATTCTGTAATTATTATTGTTTGCAACATAGTATTCTAAAATTATAGGAGTTGGGCTGGGGAAATACTAGGTTGTAAAGAGAGGGCCAAGTCGAACTTTATTCGATTTCTAAATAAAAATCATAAAAGTGTACAATACAAGTCAAACACTGTTCATGCACAATAAAAATACATCAAAAGTTTAAAAGAAACAATGATTCATTCTACACAATTACTAAAAATATACAAAAAAAAGATAGCAACCTGACCAAATATACATTTCATGGGGCATTACAAAGAAATATATTCATATGCATTGGGGCAATGACTCATACTCTCCAAAAGCTTAATAACTCAAGCTCAAGACTCCCGCTAAAAACCATATCACATAACATATTTTAGGCAATAATAAAAGCTGCAAATATAAAAATGCGGGTCTCACCTGTATAAAATTTAAAGACAACAGGAGCGACCTTATAAATTTGTGGCGGAGCAAATTATATCTAGAGCAGTGAACAATATCCATGGTGTCACAAGCTGAGGTATTATCACACACACGCCAGAAGTTTACTTTTTGTCCCAAACACCATTCCCAATCAACAGCTGGTGAAATGTTCCCAGTCTAAAATAATTCAGAAGTCGGTGGCGGTAGTTAGACTTTTCCAGGTAAAGGTAGTGCTCCATCTCACTCACTGATTTCACTGTGATATACTGCTGCAACGATTGTTAAATTGGATTAGAGGTCTTCCTCTCAACTGCCACTCTGAGAGAAAAGGCCTCCTTTAACCAGACAAGATCTTTTTTCGAGATGTGTCCCGGATCCAGAAAAAGCTCAGGTTTCCCCATGTTCTCATGAGTGGACTTAATGTAACACAGCCAAGGAATGCGTACCCTATTATCCAGGCCTAAACAGTCATGAATGATTAACCTATTTAACTTAAGCTCCTCCTTTAACCATATTGAAAACCAAATTAATAGAGGCTGGAGGTGTATAAAGTCTGATAGATAGCCCATTCCCAACTTTTGTGGACAATCTCTGAGCGGGTACCCTGAGCTACAATTGAAAGACCCCTCATAAATGTATTTTCTACTATCTGAAGTGGGGCAATAGAAACATATTTATTTATTTGCAGTATTTGTAAAGTGCATCACTCATCCCCCAAGGGGATATCACAGCACTGAAATAGCTGTAATCTCAAGTGTTCCAAAGATCCAGTATTGGGATTACAAATAATAGATAGTTATCAGTCCGGAAAATGCAGGTCTTCAGATCTTTCCTGAAAGTAAAGTGGTCCTCCGTGAGGGGGATAGCGAGTGGCAGTAAATTCCATTGGGCCGCTGCTAAACAGAAAAATGAGCGGCCCCCTGTCCTCACTTTTTTAAAGCACATTGTTTTAGATAATGCTAAATTCTGAGATCTCAGATTACAGGATGGTTATAGAAATCTGGTTTATGACGTGGTGACATTGGTCCGGTATTGTAAAGTGGCTTATGCACATGAGAGAAAATGTTGAACTTTGCTCTTTTGCGCCTAGATAGCCAATGGAGGGATTTTAAACATGCTAAGGCTGAGCTGACTCTTACTTTATTGTAAATAAGCCTTGCAGCTACATTTTGGATTACTTGAAGTCGGGAAAATAGATAGTCCGCCATGCCAACGTACAATTCCATAGTCCAATCGACTCATTACCAGAACCTAGACTACAGCTCTGTGCAGAACCACAGGTATCCAGCAGAAAAGCTTCCTCAGGAGTTTAAGTATACCGAAGCATTTGCCATATGTGGCATTTACTTGCTCTAGCATAGATATGGAAATATCTACCATTATTCCCAAGTTTTTTGCAGCTTTCTTGGGTTTGGGGGCTGAACCAAAGGTGGCCGGCCACCAGGAAGCGTCCCACAATCTGTTGAACTCTACCAAAGAGTAGTATATCTGTCTTTTCTGTGTTCAACTTCAGACAGTGTGCCCCCATCCAGCTAGATACCTCCATTAGCCAGCTTGTACGGTTGTCCCTAGTTTCCAGGTGAATGTCTCCTAATTAAATTACCAGTTGGGTATTGTCTGCATAGTTACAGATTTCAACGCCCCATTTCCTGACAATTTTAGCAGTGAGACATACACATTAAAAAGTATAGGGCTCAAGGAGGAGCCCTGAGGGACTCCACATTTGGACGTACATGGGGGTGACCTAAATGTGTCCAGCTGTACGGCTTGTGTCCTCTTATTTAGAAAGAAGCCAAACCATTTTAATGCTTTGGATTTAATCCCTAACTCAAACTGTTTTTTTATCATTATGTGATGAGACACAGTGGCAAAGGCCGCAGACAGGTCTAGTAATATCAAAACTGCGGCCTTGCCCTGGTCTACCTCTAATTTGATCAAGTATAGCAACTAGTGTAGATTCGGTGCAATTGTTTGCTCTGAATCCAGTTTGAGAGGGTACCCCCAGATTATGCACCCAAACTGGTTGTAGAGATACACTTTGCTTTAAATACATACGGCAGAATCTGGATTGGTTTTTGTCCCAATCGCTGCGAGAAATCTACTAGGCTGTATATAGCCCTCTTTAGGCAGACCGTATTGCTCTTAATCAAGGAATGCCAACTAAGTTCTAAATCCAGTAGGATGCCCAGATAAGAGAAGTTTTCCACCCTATTAATGTTCTGCCCACCAATCAAAAACTGATGTGCTTTAGTGTTCTTGGGACCCACCACCATAGATTGGGATTTTTAAAATTGGTTGACAAGTCCATACTAACTATAAAATCAGTACATGCAATCAGGACCACATCTTAAAGGGAAGGCACTGTTGATTTTATGCCTTTTCTTACTTGCAACAGTGGATGTTTCTGAAACAATATGTTTTATTTGTAAGGAGTACTTATTTTTGTATATATTTATTTAATTTAGACAGGGGGTAAAAGGGTACAGAGGGGGTCTAGGGGTTCTAGGGAGTCTTGAGAGAGGTGTTAATGACATAATTTTTAAGTTCTTATAAATTAAAGACCAGATTATAGGAACAATAAAATACAGGTCCCACATTGTTTCTCTTTCAGGTAACTTATGAGTAAAATTTTACATGTTTATATTATTTTTAAATAGGCGCACCATTGATTAATCATACTGTTTTGATATTTTCAATATCTGTTATATTTCTATAGAACATTGCATGCCAGTTGCTTTTTAGTTATGTCGACGATATTTTTCCACTTTGAAAAAAATGATTAAAGATTAGTTCTTTTGATTTTGCCCAGATAGCTTGGAATTAGGTAAAGTTTTATATTTTTCATTCTTACCAGGAAAGGAAAAGTATCAGAAATGAACTCCATTAAATCGGCTGATTAGTACTTTTATTTCGAACAGTACCCATATGACATCAAATGCAATACTTTTTTTGCAGCTATGAGCCATGCTTTTATGCAGAATGATATACACGACTGGACTGGAAATTTTCTTTTCATAAAGAAGTTCAAATGTTCATTGAAAACAAATGTGCCAAAATCTATATCAGTTTTAGTATTATCTAAAGTTGTCGGTTCCTTGTCTGAAATCTTGTCTCTGAATTTCACATATGACATGTGCGGAACTTAGGTGCATGGCCTGGTGCACCAGATCCCCACTAAGGGGTCGATTTCGATGCCAGATGGACCTGAGTCCGTCTGACATCGATTGGGTACTGGGACCGACCGACCTCCGGTCAGCGGTCCCAACCCAGCAATTAGGATGCGATCGAACACTGTTCGGTCACAGTCCTATTCTTTACAATGGAAGCATGCATTCCGACTGGAATGCATGCTCTCATTCTAAAGAGAAGAGGTGCAGTTCATCCTTGCACCCCGTGGCAGGAACCTCAAAGTGCCTGCCACAGGGTTCCGGTATCAACAGGGGGGCACCATAGGTGCCCCCTCGGCTGCAATCCGGAGACCTTGCACCCATGGGGCCCTGCTGGGGGCCCCCATCGTCGACTTCCAACAGCCTTTCTGTGTCGGAAACGCTGGCACAGAAAGACTGTCGGAATCTGACATTGTAATCCCTCGGGTGGAAGGAGCCGCCCTTGGGATTACAGGAGGTTCTCCGAATGGCAAACAGGCTTTCCGAGCCCATCGGAAGCCATTCAGAAATCCAGTTTGGATTAATTTCCGACCGACTCCATCCAAATGGGTCTGTCGGAAATTAATCCAAACTGCTGACTACGATGCTGTAGGAACGGCTCCGACTGAGGGTCGTAGCTGTTTCCTACGGCATCGTAATCGGCCCCTTAGACAAAGCCTCATCATGGACACATAGGAAATCATTGCTGGCACAATAGGGCTGGTTTTAGTGCTGGTGATGAGATCATTTTTATTGGTGTCCCCCAATGACTTACTGGTCGATGTATTCCCTCACTACCACCCTCCAAAAGGGCCTCTCGCCCCTTCATAGCCCCTCTCTCACCTGCATTGTATTTGTTTTATAGCACTACTCATCCAAATGTAGGCTGTTATAGCACTTTACATCACACACACATTATACAGAGAAAATGAATTATACATGTGTAAATCAGTCTATAGGAAAAGTTACATTAGACAATGACGTTACAAGGTGTAGGAATCAGATATCATCCATACTAGTAGGCAGTATACTTTAAGAGCGTTTTGACTGGAGAAGCAAAAACTCAGGATTTAAAACGTACCACAGTGGTAGTGATTGGCTTTACTATTAAGAATGTATTTCTACCCAAACAAACCATTTTTAGCTAAATTAGGACAACGAAAAGACTAGGGAAAAAACATAATGTTCTAATCTATACCATGCAGCTTCCAGGCAGCTCTTTGGTGACAGTTCATAGGTCACTGTGCTATGTTAGGATTGTAATTTATGAACTGCAAGTAATAAAGGGGTCTCTGTGAAAAAAGCAGCAACCCACTGAGCTATCCACATAAATACCGTTCTGTGATCTGCATGGTTCACTTTCTTTGCCGCAGGCATATTAACCCTCTGCACTAAGTTACGATGAGTCAAAACTGCCACTAGACAAAACTCCATCTCTCTCCAGCATATACATTAATCCCCAGAATTATCTTGACATATTTATTGTTGCCTGAAAATTGATGGACACACAAGTAACTCTGCTCATGTTATTTCTAAACATAACTCATATCTGCCAACTTGAACAAAAATCTCACTTTGTGAACAGGGGTCGGGCCTTGCAGGGAGTGGGGCTGCATGTGAGAAGTACCTACGAGGCACTTTTGAACCTCACCCTGCCCCCAGCCACCTCCTCCCCCCCCCAAAAAAAAAGCTTAGTGAGGCTGGTACCTGTCCTGGGGTGTTTTCACACTACTTAATGGACGTCAGCAGTGTAAAGCCTCGGAAAACGAGCTGGAAAACCACTATTGACAGTCGTTTTTCAGCTCGTTTTCCCTACCATCATGTGATATCAGCTCCTCACCCTGTGAAGGTGTGATGGAAGCTGATATTTTGCGTCACACTGTACCACCGTGTGAGTTGGCAGGTATGACAGCACCTTCCCCGAGCTCAGGTGCGGCAGTACCAGTCGTATCGCCTTAAGCAGCCCTGTGGCACAATAACGGCCTTTTTTAACTTTCATATCACAACTCTGATAAATAAATTGACATTAATTGGAATTTAATTGAGAACAAGTATTCATCCTGATCTTTGTGTGTGACAGGCTCAGTGGACAGGCAGTGATTTTTAATTTGAGACCTAAATATTACAGGCATCTGGTTGCGCCAGTTTCCCCGTATTATC
This sequence comes from Calotriton arnoldi, assembly GCA_963921515.1. Lineage (NCBI taxonomy): Eukaryota > Metazoa > Chordata > Amphibia > Caudata > Salamandridae > Calotriton > Calotriton arnoldi. The sequence continues at coordinate 317,601 of CAWUFW010005491.1, forward strand.
TTTATCTTTTACACCGTCGTCTACCTCTCACAAGCTTTACACCTTTCTGCTCTCCAAAAATGTCTGCCTCGCTTTAAATTATCTTTATGCATTTCTAATATATCAATCGCTGGCTCCTGCATGCATTTTTTTCTCCCCTCTCATCTCTCTTAACATCTTTTCTTAACTTTTTCACCTCTGTCCCCTCTTTCTCTAAAACTGGTTTCCTGTCTGGATGGAAGCATTGCGGCTCATTCAGCTGGAAGCACATCGCTGACCAACGTGATGATCTTGAGGTGTGGTCAAAAAACTTCAAATTCCAGCAAGCGATACTCAATACGTTTCCAGGGTAGATACAAAGACGGTCATAAAATGGGTTATAGTAATATTTGTAACTTAAAATGATCAGAAACACTGTAGCACTACATAAAATCAGGCCGCTATTAAGATTTTGTCACCGCTCTGTGTACCTCACTGTTGCTTTCTTGTCTATGCTCTTCCCCTTTCGTTCTCTCTGCCCGTCTCCGTCTTCTGACACTCTCTTTCGCTGTCAATCTGACGTTCTCTCTTTTTTACCCGCTATTTGTGTCACCTTCTAACTCACTCGCTCACTTTCTCTGGCCGTCTCTGAAAAACTCATCTTTCTGAAACGTTCTTTCATCCTCTTTCGTTCTCCGTCGACACTAACTCCCCCGGCGCTCTTTTCCCTCCCCGTTTTCCTAACTTTATCCCCTCCCCCCCCCCCTCCAATACAATCACAATCACATCAACAGAGTAGGCTAATAAACGCCAAACAAGAGCAGTCCTCTCAGGCCAGTCTTTCCTATTCTAATTACTTCTTGACAACTTTCCTAGTTACTCGCAATATAAGTGCGATTCTCTCCTATAATTCTTGGCTGTTGCCTTTGTTTGGCCGGGGCACGTTACCAACGAGACGACTTTCAAACTGGGGGAAAGTTGCAGGGACAATGCGGCATGTGCGTCTCAATGTTTTGACTTACGAAACAAACACGAAAAAAAAGCAGTGATTGAGGGAGTAAAGCTGTTAGCACTCGTTCTTCATACCGCATCTTACACCAAGGTTAACAGCAACGTGAACAATTACACCGTGTTTAACCTGGACGCATGATATTGCATTAATGATTACCAGATGGCTTTGGGAAAGCGGCGCCCCTCGCAAAGTCACTGTAATGGGTACAGTGGAAACGACCGCTTTCTCTCTCGCAATGTTATTCCACTGGTACAAACTCCGTATTAACCTCTTTTGGGTACAGAGAGCACCCGTAAAAGCCATAAACACACCCCAAAAGCGCACCTCAGCCTCACCCCGTACTACGTGGGCCGACAGTCAGAAAGTATTAAGTTGGCCAGAATGAAGGTAGGGTGCACAGACCACTCCCCAGCTGTAAGCGAGGCGCTCATGACGTCAGAGGGCGCAGGAGGTGCACGCGAGGATGTCCAGTCTGAGCTGGAAGGGGTGCGCTGCCTCACCTGGTGGCCCAGAGGAAAGGTCTCCCGTCTGCGTTTCATCCGACCCGAAGCCCACCAGCTCATGGCTCCGAGCGTGCTCCCCCTGCGGTGCCTCGGGCACAAGGCAAACAGCCTTACTTCTGCTCCTCTTCACACATTGTGTGAGGTGGAAAGCTGCCCGGCGCGCGCAGGTCGTGCAAGCTGCACGCTGTCGCGCTCACTGGCGCGCTCAAGGTCTGGCTTCTTTCTGTTGTGTTTTAGTGCGTGCGAGGCTCACCGACGCAGGCAGCACAAAGAAGGAGCCGAGAGGGATGGGGAGAGAGAAAGGCCCAAGTCCAACGTGAATTACCTCGGAGCACCAAGTAGGTGGACAGCGTAGGAAACACTTCATCTGAAAATACCTGTTGCTTAGGAACTGGAGGATACATTGAGGTGCATTAGCCACGTATACTGGAGGACCTATTTTAAACTGAATTTAACACAACAATGGACTTTTGTTTCTGCACTTGAACAGCATCTTCTGACGTGAGAAAGGACATATTCACGGGTCAGCTAGCTATAGAGCACTCCGCAACCACCCTTTCAGGAACCAAAATATGGTTCGAGGCCAGCACGGCTGCATTACTAATGTACGATGCCCTACGACACACGCCCATCATTACTTCTCAATTTACATCTGTTGTAACGACCCCTATGTGCAACGCAGAGGTTTGTTTTCAGATGTAGTCAAAGAAGGTTTCTACCTATGTTTATAGCAAGGCCTTTACGTGAACGTGTGACCTACGGGTAGCTTAGACTAAAACCTCAATGTTGATTGCAAGGTTTAGTTACTTTAATATTAAACATATGTGTTTGTAGCTTTGTTTCAGGACCAGTAATCTCAGAGGCCAAGGCCAGAAGAAGCACACAGCGAAAGAGTTAAAAAGTACACGGAAATGCAAACAAGTGAGGTCAGCATAGCCACATAAAAATGACATGTATTGATGAAACGGTTGCTAAGGAACCTAAGATATGTGCTGCTACAGCAGAGCAGCTGATAGACTGGGCTCCCTTTTACAGCGGTTTCAAGTGTGCTCCAGCGATAAGTTTGCAGTGTGCTGAAGTTAAATGTAGAAAACTACTTTACAGCCGCCAATGGAAAGGAAGTGACAATCACTCGTGAAAGGGAAAGATTAGGAGAAATATGGTCCAGCAGTTAGGACTTTTGTTTTGCACAATGTTTGCAAACTCGGTGTGTCCGGCAGAAAGGTCTATCTGCTAGTATCGACCAAAGGGGACAGATTAGAAGCTAATTCTGTACAAGTGATCAAAGATTTTGGCCTGCCCGACTTATGAATGAATTGACAATAAAGGAAGGAAGTGTAACATGACAATTCACAGCCCTGGCTAAAATGACATGGAGCTGGAGCAGTGGGGAATTAATCCCTAGATCTAACCATACCATACATTGTGTGGATAAAGATATTAATGTGTTCCAAATTAGGGTTTGTACATGCCATGAGGACACCTCCCTTCCTGGGCTGACCTAGAAATCATTGTTTCACACATGACTGTCTAAAGAGTTCCGTTGTACTAAATCAAAACTACAAGTCTCAGAATACTTTTATTTGGAAAATGAAAGCATAACACTGGAAACAAGGTGCCCATGTGGCATGTAGTAATGTGGCTAGCCTCTTGTAAAATCGACAATTTTCCTAACTGGAAGGGCTAGAATGCCATAACCCATTCGAAGCAACAACAGTATGATCTGAAACTTAAATTCATTATACTAGCTTTTTAAATATTTGCAGTGAGCTTCGAGAAAAACTGACTGGATTTTAATTTTCATTGGGTTGATCCTAGCCCTAATATGACTTTACCAGTATTGAGTGGTTACCATTTGCAAAGACCATTTGATATTGAACAGCCAAAGCCCGTCGCTGTGAATCTGTTTTAGATGACTTACAAAACTTGGGAGAATAAGATAGCCTTTATCTTCCTAACAGTTGTAAAATAAACGTAAAAATACTTTCCAGAATTTTCATAGATGAGTATCTGCAACTCTCACATTTTTGTGGAGCCTATTATACATGCTACAGTAATCTTCCGATCACCGTCTTCTGAAGGCAGGGAAAGCTCCAGCCCTTCTGTTCAGTATAAATCAGTACTTGGACTGTTTCCCTGGCTGCGGCAAAGCAGGGCCCACCGTCGAGGTCTCACCCCAGCTGGCTACTGTGATCCAGTGACCCCAACAGGTATGGCCCAACAGGAGGGACATCCGTACTATCGTGATCCAGTGACCCCACCAGGTAAGGCCCAACTGGAGGGGACAGCCGTACTATCGAGGAGAGCAGGCAGCCTTGCTTGGTCCCCTGCATGCAGGAGAATTAAAGGCAGATGCCCGAGAGCGCGCAATGCAGCTGCCGAAGCCACTTTGTAGTTAGAGGGCATATCTCTTCGAAAGGAGGGCGGGGAAGCCTTGTTACTTCCCTGGACCCCCACCAGCCTGAGCCACAGTACCTGGGGCATGAAAGCAGCACGGGGCTGGCGGTTGCCAGGATGGCAATCCCCTTTCAGCTGTGTATAAAGCAGGTGCACAGCGTGACATCAGCAGTGTTCCTTGGCCCCTCTCTTGCCCCAACCTCGGGTTTTCTTCGTGGCAGCGGTGGTTCTCCATGGTTTGTCGCCGGTAAAGGGGAAGCGCTCTCCACACGTTACCTGGAAACCACCAGCAGCTAGCAACAGCGCTCACCCGGAAAAATGTAATTATCATTGGCTTGATAACAGACGTGTCAACAGTGGTTTTTGACTCATCCATGCAGGTTATTAAAGATTGTGCTTCTGCAGGTTATGCGAGCCAGTTATCTTAGGACCTTGACTGGAGTTGGAAAGACATTCTCTATAAAAATAGTTCTCAGTTGCAGGAAATTATTTAGTAGAGGCTAATTGGAAATGTTCCAGGAGTGTGAGGATTCATCCTCTTCTCTTCCAACCTGTTCTTAAAACATAAAGAGAACAGAAGATCCAACATCTAAACCCAGACTCCCTATACTGAGAAGCCATGCCACACACAGGTTATATACAGGGCAGCTGTAGAAACCTACACAGACAACGCTTCACTCTCACAAACGTCCATATCAGCCTGAAGGATTATTTCCTGAGACTCCACAGGTGACAAGTATTCACTGCCATACCTTATTACTTCAAACAGCTACTTTCTCACATTTTGGTCCTGCAAGTCAATACCCTTCATCTCCCATTGCATGGAAGCTTTCTGAAAACTGTTGCAAAAAGCACCTTTGCAATTGAACATCCTTATCAACTAATAAATACAAATATTAGCAACAGCAAAGTGTAGTTGACATGCATTTGGTTTCTCAAAAACTATAAGATGGGCCTCCTTCAACAGGGCAAAACTCTGGGTGCCAATGACTTTCCCCCAAGTAGAATTACACAAGATTGTCACAATGCTTGTTCTCAAGCAATCTCGATCACTGTAGTAGTCAAGAAAGGGCTGACCTTGTTCAACATGAAAGCATGCAGTAGACAAAGAAAAATGTAGAGGTCAATCACAACAAAGAAAGGCTGCTTCTAAATTGCATTTTCAAAGCCATAAGTTGCTTGAATATCAAGTTAAGCAGCATCATTGAAATAAAAGATTAGAGGCAACTGGGTTAGCATGGAGAGCGAGGACTACAGCACACATCTTTCTTTCTCTAAATGTTTTCTAGAGGGAACACATTTGCAATTTAGAAGAATTCATTTTTGAAATTCTCTTTACATGATACAAGGCTCAAATTTTCTTTTTGTTCCTCTAACTGTGATTATGAAAGAACGTTTTTGCAGGTATAGTAAGGATCAGTTGTAAGTCCTAGGCTTTACATGTAAAGTGCATTCTGGTTCATTATGATAAATACATTTTGGGGCTCCTTGGATTTTTCTTAAAACAATTTCATGCTTGGAGGTGGAGTATCACTGCAACAGTAGAAATATAAATTGCTAAAGTAAAGGAACATTCCTACTAGGTTTTCCAAATAGTAAATTAAGCTCATTTTTAAAATGCTGAATTCCAAGATAAATTTAAGTCCTTGCATGAACTTCGAAACCTGCTTTCTTCACTTGTTATCCATCCAAAAATATCAAGATGAAAGCCTAGATAATTTTAGTGAATGTTTCTTTGCTCCCTTCAGAAGTCCATAGGCAATACATTTTAAAACAGTTGAAAACTACTCTTGAAATGTTTCTAAGTTTCCAACATTATTTATTAATAATGACTGGTGATTTTAATGTGAAACTACATTTCTTTGGACCAGAAACAGATATTCAATAACTTACGGTAGATATGACAAATTGCTAAACACAAGTGAGAGAAATTAGCATTTTTTAAATATGAATTTCATTTCAGGTAAATATGATACTATATCAAGCATGACATCCCAATACTTTATACAGACTGGTCTTTCGGAAGAACAGCCATGCTAAACTTAACATTTTTATTAGTTTATTTCAAGACTGTGTTGATATGTATAGTTAACTCAGGCCAAGTGACGCATGCCCACAGCGCCTGAGTATGAACCTCCAACAGCAAGAATGAACCTCTTTAAAGATGTTAGGTTCAGCAGATGGAATGGAAGAATGTAAAGACCAATGTTGGTCATCCAACAGGGAAGATACTTTCTTGCATTGGGAGTGTTCTCTTCCCAAATCCTTTCATAGTGATCCCCTCTGTCAAGCAAATGAGACCTGGACTAGGGTAAACATCTTGCATTTCTCCTGCAGAAAGGCATGGAGAGGGTGCAGATCTAAAATTGGACAAAGGCCTCCGTCCCTCTTGGGCACCAGAAGGTAGCGAGAATAACAACCACGTCCTACTTCTGGACTGGCACCTTTTTGATATCCCTTTTGGCCAAAAGGATATGCACTTCCTGCTACAAAATGGAGAGATGATCCTCTGTCAGGCGCTGGGGGTGTGAGGGGGACAGCAAAAGGTGCGGCAGTGAAGAGAGAAAGGGAAGGATGTATTCTTTGAGGATGATCTGCAGAACCCACCTGTTTGAGGTGATGCCCAGCCAACCTGGGTAGAGTCTGTGGATTCTGCCTCCCACGGGTGGCTGTGCTTTTGGAAGGTATGCTAAAGACACTTGGCCGGGTGGGCCGCAGGGGAAGTGGTGGACTGGTTGACCCGCTGACCTTGGGTACACTAGCGGTGGGCACCTCGACCGCAACCACAAAACTGCTGGGTTCTCTGTGGTGGTTGGACAGGCTAGTGGTATAGGGCGCCTTGGCCAAAACTATGAAGGAAAAGGTGGAACAGCGGTGTGTGGCGATGTGGGCCAGAGAGGCCCAGGGAGCGAGCCATAGCCCAAATCTCCTTAAATGGCTTGAGAGCAGATTCAGCCTTATCCACAAATAGGCGAGTTCCATCAAGTGTGCTATAAATCAAGTTTCTGGTTGGCTAGGATATGCACCTAGGCCAAGCAGAACCCACCACAGTAGCCAGGGCAAGTAAGTTACACACCAAAGGTAACCTGTGCTCATCCTCTGGTAGCTTGGCGCAGATCAGTCAGGCTTATCATAAAAAGCAATGTGTAAAGCATTTGCGGAACACACTCACACAGAAATACAATGAATACATCACAAAAGAGACTCCACCCAGGATTATATAAAATATATACGGAATATTATACATAACACAAGACAAAAACGACATGAATCATAAATACTGTGCAAACTATACAAATCCTGAGATAGTACTCGCTATCCTGACAATGCAAGAATCAACACGACATACATTAGCTAATACCTAGCAAGTAATACAAAATGTTTAGGCTAAATCACTTACAAATGCAGAGAACACATAGACAGCACATCTGTGCACCTATTACATGTTATGCTGTATTATAGTGAGCCCTATGAAAAGAATTACATGCAGGCATAAAAATACGCAGGGCTTGGAATGCAGCAGGAAAAGCATATCAGTAGCAGTAAAGACACATAGCCACAGGAACCCTTGCATACCTTATGACCACGGACGCTTTATACGTAGCGTGTAATTTGGAGATAAAAAGAGGACTCCCACCACGATGTTCTTTTAAGAAAAATAAAAAACATTTGATCGCCGTGACGGGAACGCTGAGAATGTTAGAGGTGAGTTTCTGCGAGGATATTTTATAATTGAAGAGGGTTTGAAATGCAGTTTTTCAAGCACTGACAGATTGTTATATACAGACAACAGGGACGATCTTAAACACTGTCAAAACGCCGCCGTCGAGTGATTTGGAATGCTCGATAAGTTAAGAGAGACAGCGTTTGAGTACTCCAAACGCAAAATAGGCATAAACCTTATCCCTATAAGAACTAGAAGACTGATGGGTACTACGTTAATAAAGCTAGTAGTACCACTAGTTAAATATATTATTGGTCAAGGAGGAGGTACTGACTATCTCTCTACTTTCATTTAAAAGTAAAATAATAAAGAACATAGAGACTAATGCCCTGATTAGCTTATGGATATAGCAGTATAGAATTATATGTGTCCTCTTTATAACATTGTTAACAGATTATGCCGGAAAGGCAGATGAAGTGCACCCGTACTGCTCTATCATTGAGCACCTGTAGGAGCGGATTTGCCCTAACAAAGCAGATTCTACAGGGACCCCACAAATAAGGAGACATAAGGGCCACTTAGAGGTAAGATTTCAAGGGCACCTCAGGTTTATGTCTGGGAATTAAGAACCTGAGTGATACTAGATTAATAAGTGTATATTTATCTTACAATAGAGAGACTCATCCCACAACAAACCTGTGGAGGAGGTTAAGGAAAACAAATAAATGAAATTCTATTCAGTGGTTTTGGTTTAACAAGGATCCAAATATAAGGTATAACATAAAAGCTGGGTATTGTGTATACTGCATGTTTTATAATTAATCAAATATGGGCCATAACTAGGCTGTATTTTATGTTAGAACATAATATACCCCAAAATCATTTTCATATAACTGCAACAACAGGAGGCGGTCATAGAACAACAGATTGCAGGTAACAATGGCCATTATAAATTGAGCAACTTTGTCATCAAGTTGAAAGCCAATAATTAAGTTGCAATATAAAGTTTAAGACATTGGATGAAAACAAATCTAGAAAGCAATTATAGACAGAGAGTGGGGTTCAAAACAACTAGTATCTTTGTACCCAACCGAGGATTAAGTATATACCTCAGGGTAGGAATAGTTAGGAATTGGAATGAAAGGGTGTGTTAGTATAATAATGAGGTGGTAGCAAGCAAGAATGATTCTAGTAACATTGAGCTTTGATATGTGAATATGCCCATTTTAAATGTAATTGTGTATATCTTATATTTTGTAGAGAGAGCTCTGTTGTCAAAAAAAGTTTTTGTCCTGAAGAAGGTGGTATCTATCAAGTTTCATCACTGAAACGCTGCGTCGACAACTCTATATTCTTATTGTGATATCTCTGTGTATTTTTATGGTGAAATTATGTAGACAGCTTTACATACTTAATGTGATATCTCTTTGTCTTTATGGTGAAACTATTTATAGAAATGTATGAATTGTGTTTTTAATTTTCATGCTATATATATCAGATTTCTACCTGAAGAAAGTTTATTTGTGACAAATATAGAGCAATGTATGTGTTGTTTTAACATAGCATCACAGTGATTTTAACAAATATATTTTTTTTATACTCCAATTTAAATAAATGAGAAATGTTTGCATATAATGAAGTCCAGTGTGTAGATTATGGAGTGAATGTAGTTGAGAGTGTGTACGAGAGTGCAAGGATTCATTCTATTGAATGTATTATTATAATAAGTGACACAAGAGGGGCTTTCTTTTGTTTTCATTATAAATGACCCTGTCCCTTTCGGATATAAGGGCAACTCTCACATTTTTGTGGAGCCTACTATACATGCTACAGTAATCTTCCGATCACCATCGTCTGAAGGCTTGGAAAACTCCTGTCCTTCTCTTCAGTATAATGCAGTACTTGGACTGTTTCCCTGGGTGCAGCAAAGGAGGGCCCTCCATCGAGGTCTCACCCCAGCTGGCTACTGTGATCCAGTGACCCCACCAGGTATGGCCCAACTGGAGGGGACATGCGTACTATCGAGGAGAGCAGGCGGCCTTGCTTGGTACCCTGCGTGCAGGAGAATTAAAGGCAGAGGCCCGCGAGCACGCAATGCAGCTGCTGAAGCCACTTTGTAGTTAGAGGGCATATCTCTTCAAAAGGAGAGCGGGGAAGCCTTGTTACTTCCCTGGACCCCCACCAGCCTGAGCCACAGTACCTGGGGCATGAAAGCAGCACGGTGCTGGCAGCTGCCAGGATGACAATCCTCTTTCAGCCGTGTATAAAGCCGGCGCACAGCGTGACGTCAGCGGTGTTCCTTGGCCCCTCTCTTGCCCCGCCCTCGGGTTTCCTTCGCGGTTGCGGCGGTCCTCCATGGTTTGTCACCGGTAAAGGGGAAGCGCTCTCCACACGTTACCTGGAAACCACCAGCAGCTAGCAACAGTGCTCACCACACGCTGATTGTGGTTAAAAGCACCCATCAGCTTGGAAGAAAGCAGACATCAGACACCACCTAATATCCCCAGGAAGCACCAGCTGGCACCTAGAAATGCTTCCCACAAAGCGGAGCACTGGCATTGGAAAGACGGTGCATAGAGCAGGATGCAGGCAGGTTCAGAGGTCTTTGGGGTCCCTGAGACCTCGGGGAAAGCAGGGGGGGCACACCAATGTGCCCTTGAAGAACACTGGGGCACAGAGCAGGGAGCAAACAGGCCAATACAAGAGTACACATGCAGGGTGACAGTCCCTCTAGCAGCCCAACAGGCAGCAGGCCATCACAACAAAGCAAATAGACTAAATGGCAGTTCCTATGGGCAACAGAGCGGTTCTCTGGCAATATGCAGCATGTATGGCCAGCAGCATCTGGTTACAAGTCCACGCAGTGTCTGGTTGGACCAGAGTCAGGGAGCAGCAGGCAGCAGGGCAACATGAAGAAAAGCAGTCAGTTGAGTCCTTTAAGTAGAACAGCAGTTGGCAGGCAGCAAGGCAACAAACAGAAAAGCAGTGCAGATGAGTCCTTTAAGCAGCGCAGCAGTCCTTCTGACAGAGGTTTAGTTTCAGATCCCAAAGTGCTTCTAACAACATGGGGTCAGAGCCCCTGTACTTATACTCAGAATTGTCACTGTTTAAAGAGGAACTTCAAAGGGAACCTTTAGAAGTGCACAACAATCCCTTTCAACTCCAGACATCAGTAGGGGGTAAATCAGCCCTTTGTTTGAGGGCAGAACACAACCTATACACAAGTAAAGTGTTAACGCCCTCTCCCTGTCCCAGCCTAGGAAGACAATCAGTATGCAGATGTAATCCCTGTCACACCCTACCCTTCCTGTGTGGCGGCTGTCTGGAAAGCATGCTCCAAGTGTAGCTATTACTCAGGCCTAGACGTGGACTTGAGTCAGGCTGCAAAGAACAAAGAGTCATAAGCACAGAGAAACGCCACTTTCTAAAAGTGTCATTTCTAAAATAGTAATGTAACATTCAGCTGCACCAGTAAGCAGGATTTATCCCCACCATTCTAAGCATACCAAATATGGTAACGCAACTCCATTCAGATCAGGAATTACCACTTAAAAATGTATAAGGGAATTCCCATTGTTAGCCTATCAGAGCAGTAGGCCTCACAGTAGTGAGAAACAAAATAGGCTGTTTGTCACTACCAGGACATGTCACACAATAAAGGCACATGTCCTACCTTTTACTTACACAGCACCCTGCCCATAGGGCTACCTAGGACCTACCTCAACGGTGACTTATGTGTAATAAAAGGAGAGTTTAAGGCTTGGCAAGCAGTTTTAAATAGGGCTGGAATTGGGGGGTATCCGCCTCTACCCAACAGCTGGTCTACACACTTTACCAGTCTTTATCCAATCCTACAAACCTGCAATATTTTAATAGGTTTTCTTTAAATTTAAATGTTGGTTTGTCAGTCAACTCATTCCCAATATACCCTTAACTAGAAAAGGTGCATACAAAGACACAAAAAAATGTGTGAAGGTGAGAAAGTCCCTCACGTGCGCTGCACCAGAGGAGCTACTGGTAGGTTCTCACCAGCTTGCCCACGTTTCTCATCATTGGTCACTTTCTCACCTATTAGAAAAAAAGTGTCCAGTAAAGAGATAAGAGGTGAAAGTAGTGATGTGTATATCAACAAAAGGAAAAAAGACCCCGTAATGTGCAAGAGATAGAAATTATCTCAAATTAAAATTGAGTTCAAACTCATATAGATGACGTTACAGTTTTATTCAGACCCGTGAGTATACTCAAAATTAAAAACAAACTGCATGTTGCAGACCAATTCAAGATGGGCCAAAATGTTTCATTGCCTTTCCTATGTTGTGGCAATTTCGTCAGGGCTCGAGGTCAAGAGTCACCTCACTGGACTTCTGAGTCTGTACACGGAGTGACTGACAAACACAAACAAACACAAATATGTATCAATTAAAACCACCAACCAGTTCGGACATCCTACATGGTAAGTACTGGTTTTCCGGGTCAACCATTGACCTGGATGTCATCCATTACAATATATATTTACCAGGTGGTAGCCAAGGGCCCTCGTACCAGCTTCCCACCGTGTCAAAGGGTATTTCTCTTTTATATCGTCATGCCCCTACAGCACACTCCGTTGCCATGAATGCACCTGTGAAAACATATAGCCGCTATTCATTCATTGCCATCTCGCTAATTCAAGTCACAGCTGTATTCCCAGCCCGCCGTTTCTAACACAGGTCCTACTCAAATTTCACCCATCAGTTACAAAATCACTGCAAGTGTACCCATTCTGCTTAAATATTGTAACTTGTGCCGTCAACTTTAAAAACCTTTCAAAAAAACCCTTTTGAGCGCACCAGCCCTCACCATCCATATCCACGACCAAGTCGAGTATCAATGATAACTCTCTGCTCGTCAGCCAAGCACACATACTCTTACCACATACACCCGTGTATCGAGCTTCGTCTCGTTCCGGCGTGCTACTGCGGTTCCGGCTTGTCTTTTTCAAATGTGTGTACCGGAAGGAGTCAGATCACCTCACCTCTGGTCCACATGCAGCCGCGTTAAGCGTGTAAAAACCATGGGCGCCATCTTTGAACGTCTATCGCCCCGTTCTGTCACATCGCTTTTAGCAGCTAACCCTGGCATTATAACCTAGAGGCTTCTACTTTTATCATAGTACATGATCAAGACATTTTTCTTCAGGCAATTGTCAACGGACACTCGTTCTTATCATATTACACCTGTAATTCCACTTCTTTGATATTATCATCTGAACTTCATTCATTAGTGCCCACATCTATCTCATCAGATTTCCTTTGCTAATTCACATTTTGCAAAGGGTTATTTGCCAGATATTTAACTTATGGGTCTACTAAATCACTAAAAGGTTACTCTATTCAGTGTCGCTTGCCAACCTTCATACTGAAACCTCAGCATTTCAAGGTGTACTGCTAATGCCAATATGAGAGCCATCTCATATAAACTCTACTTCTTACATTGCTGAGAGCGTAGGGCCATCTTTTATTTATAAAAAGTTACAAGTTGAACCATTTCCATCAATCAACTCGAGAAACATCAAGGGCACAACCAACTTGATATCAAAACAGCAGTCCCTACTCCACTCCTGCATACCTGTGAGTAATTAATTCCCACTCCGAACTGAGTCATCTACTGACCTTATTCCATTCTATAAAATCATTCAATCCAATTTGGTCAGCCTTTTCAGAATAGATCCAACGGGCATCTTTAATGGCGAGCGTCTTTTCAATGTTACATGCCTCTCCCAGTACTCTTTCCAGCACAAGCCATTTCAATGCCCTGTAATCATGATGTTGTTCCTGAAAGTGTTGCACCAGCCATGTGTTTAGTTTTCCAGACTTTATTGTACTCAGATGTTCCTGAATGCGAATTTTAATCTTTTGTGACGTTAAACCTATACAGTGTAGCCCGCACTGACACGTGAGTCTGTATATCACGTTAACAGTTTTTCAGTTACTGAATTTATTCAGATGCCATGTCCTCCCACTCAGCAAATGCACACTATTGGTCTTTTCCGTAAGATCACACACTGAGCAACTACCACAGGGGTAGTATCCAGGTGGGATAGATGTATTTTTGATGCATTGCACAGGCCGTGTATGTACAAGTTTATCCTTTAGGTTACAAGCGCGTTTAAACGTGAACCGGGGCTGTGGCATCTTAAAATCAGCTGTGGACAATAATGACTAATGTTTCCTTATAGCTTGACGAATTTTGGTTGACAAAGGGTCAAAAGTCATGACCACTGGCAGGCAATCACTATGCTGTCTCTTATTTCGTTCAAGTAGAGCTTCGCGAGGTGTATTTAAGGCTCTTTTACAAGCTTTTTTCACCACCTTCTTTGGATAGGCCCTCTGCATCAATTTGTCAGCTAAATCTTCAGACTGCTGCATATAAGCATTTGTAGTTGAACAATTCCGGCAGTACCGCAAAAACTGGCCCACAGGAAGGTTGTCACGCAAGGCCCTTGGGTGAAACGACTGATGATGAAGCAACGAGTTTCTATCTGTGGATTTCTGATGTACAGTGGTACATAGCTTATTTTCGACCACTGCAATGTCCAGATCAAGATACACTGCCTGCTGGTTACTAATGGTCCAGGTGAACTTGAGACATATATCCTGACCATTAAGCCAATTCAGGAACTCAAAAAGACAATTTACTGATCCTGACCATAGAACATCGTCTATATACCTCTTCCAAAGGCAAATATTTCTCTGGAAGGGATTTGATGGATGATGAATATAGTTCTCCTCAAACTGGCCCACATAAATGCAGGCCAGACTAGGCGTGAAAGTTGCACCCATCGATGTTCCGGATACTTGTAAAAACAGCCTGTTCTTATAGCTGAAATAGTTCTGCGTCAAAGCCAACTCTATACATTGTAGCACAAATGACTGCGGGGTATCATAAAACCCCTCCTGCGCCCCAAGAGCACGCGCTGCTGCCACCAGCGTGGCATCTTGGGGTATGCTAGTATAAAGTAACTCAATATCTATAGTCACCAAAAACTGCAGTGTAGAGTCAAATTCTATTTCATCAAGAATATTTAAAACATCAGTCGTGTCCTGTACATAGGAAGGCTGTTTTAACACCGCCTCCCTCAAGAAAAAGTCTGCGAATTGTGACAGAGGCTCAAGGACAGATTGTATTCCCGATACTATCGGGCGTCCGGGGGCAGTCGTTTACCCTTATGAATTTTCGGCAATATGTAGAATGCCGGTGTCCTGGGTATGGTGTTTATTAAAAAGTCTGCCTCCTTGCCAGTAATCCATTTTCTTTCTTTTGCCTGCGTAACCATTATTTTGATCAACTCTTGAAGCTCACCAACTGGATCACGGGGGAGTGGTTGATAATTTTCACGCACCCCAAGAAGTCTCAGGACTTCAGTTTCATAGTAACCCTGGGCGTAGTTTGCGTAGTGGCGCTACGCGAAGTGCACTTCGCACTACGCAAGCTATGCGTAGCTACGCGAACTGCATAGTGCGGTAGGGAAAATGCTGTTCGCACTGATTGCACAGTGCCGGATGCTTGTCTGCACTGTGCAATCATTGCAAACGGCATCTTGCACAGTGCAAGCGGTCGTTTTCTGCCGCTCGAGTAGATTTGTACTCGTGCAGCAGTTTTCTCAACGCGGACTGGTAGTTTCTCATCGCGAGCGGTCGCGAGCATACGCGGCCACTCGCAATGAGAAACCTGACCTCCCTGCGTTGAGAATCTCGCCGGGAGATTTATTTTGCTCGCTCGCGGTCACCAACTTGACGTTGAGGACTGCGAGCAAGCAAAAAATGCCCGCTACGCTAAGCTATGCGTTTTGACACTGTGCTACGTGCAATTCGTGTAGTAGCGCAAACTAAGCAAACTACGCGAGCGTAGCGTAGTCCTACGCCCAGGGTTATTTCATAGTCACTTGTGTTCCTGACACCTACTGCCCCGCCCTTATCTGCACTTTTTATCGTTATAGCATCATTGTTCTGCAAACTTTTGATTGCCTGAAAATCATCACGGCTCATGTTATTAAAAATGTGTTGTCTCTCTGACTGTTCCAATGTAGTGATGTCATCAAGCACCCGTTGCTCGAATACTAGCACCTCTGGTCCTACTGACGAACTAGGCGGACAAAACTGAGAGGGGCGATGTAAATTTGTTGAAAACAACGAGGGTGGGTCAACATTCTTGTCAGCAAAAAATTTTGTAATCTTGATCTTTCTCATTACCTCATGAAATTCCATTCTACATTTAAAGGAATCATGTCGGGGGGTTGGGACATATCCCAAACCCTTATTCAAGAGCCGTACCTCGCTGGGTGTCAAAGCGTGATCTGATAAGTTGACCACTACATTGGTCACAGAGGGGTCCTGCCCCTACTGCGGGTTATTCGTGGCGAGTAGGTTGTCCATGACTGGTCTTGATTCTGGTGTGCACGCCCTCTGCCTCTCTGTCCTCCCCCTCTGTTGCCCCTCTGATTCTGTCCTAAAAAAGACCTCAATAAGGCTCCTAGATCTTCATTGGACTTAGCTTGGGGGTTGAATCTCACTCTACTTTGATTTGAGGACTGTGCACCTGTGTCTTCTTCCTCGCTAGAGGTATTATCAAACGTCCAATTCTGAGGAGTTCTCCTAGCCTGTTGACGCCCACCCCTCTGATAGTTTGATTGTGGTGCTTGTTCGCTACCTGACTGGTAATATTTATCCTCCACGTAGGGAAATGCCCACTCATGGGAATACCTATCTAGATTGCGTTTAAGCCCTTTTATCTTTTGATTGATTTTGTAATTTTTGTAGTCTGCAAGATCCCCTTGGATCCGCAACAACTGCTCCTTTGTATCAACAATGGTTGTGTCCCTCTTGATGGTCTCTTCAAGTTCTAAAATCTCCTTTAACAATTCGTCACTAAGTCTTTTAGTTGTGTTTATAATTAAAATAAGCCAGTCCCGAGTACATTTATTCGCGATGTAACTCCAATCAACCCGGAACTTGGTATCTTCTAAGAAAATCCTTGGCTCTATTCTTACCAAAAGACTAGCTGGGGCGGCACCTGCTCGGAGATATTCTGTCATTAACGCCCCATGTAGGGCCACCCTTACTTGGTGTTTTTTATGTTACTCAACTTCTCCCATTCCTCTCTAGCTGAAGTTGTATTAATCAGAGGAGAGTCTGGGAACAGTGAAGGGCCAGATAGTATTGAGGCAATCTGATCATCAGTGAATGCTAAACAGTTCCTGTCCATCCTACCCTGTCAAGGTTGCAGTTACTGTTTACATGTATTCACAGATGTAGACAGGCCCGAAAGGTGTCTGTCAGTACTCTGGATTAAAACTATATTGTAAATAAAGGACTCCAATCTGGTTGGTACACAGTCCAGATATATTTAAAAATGCTCTCACGGCTGATCCGCCATTCACAAGTCAAGTAATAATAGGGAGCAACAGAGGGAAAAATAATAGTCAGGTCGCCCTCCACTCACAAATCACTATAAACAATCAAAGACCTGACTATGCGGGACACCATGCAATCTTTATAATAGGGCTGGTATTGGGGGGTATCCGCCTCTACCCAACAGCTGGTCTACACACTTTACCAGTCTTTATCCAATCCTACAAACTCGCAATATTTTAATATGTTTTCTTTAAATGTTGGTTTGTCAGTCAACTCATTCCCAATATACCCTTAACTAGAAAAGGTGCATACAAAGACACAAAAAAATGTGTGAAGGTGATAAAGTCCCTCACGTGCGCTACACCAGAGGAGCTACTGGTAGGTTCTCACCAGCTTGCCCACGTTTCTCATCATTGGTAACTGTCTCACCTATTAGAAAAGAAGTGTCCATTAAAGAGATAAGAGGTGAAAGTAGTGATGTGTATATCAACAAAAGGATAAAAGACCCTGTAATGTGCAAAAGATAGAAATTATCTCAAATTAAAATTGAGTTCAAACTCACATAGATGACGTTACAGTTTTATTCAGACCTGTGAGTTTACTCAAAATTAAAAACAAACTGCATGTTGCAGACCAATTCAAGATGGGCCAACATGTTTCATTGCCTTTCCTATGTTGTGGCAATTTCGTCAGGGCTCGAGGTCAAGAGTCACCTCACTGGACTTCTGAGTCTGTACACGGAGTGACTGACAAACACAAACAAACACAAATATGTATCAATTAAAACCACCAACCAGTTCGGACATCCTACAAGGTAAGTACTGGTTTTCCGGGTCAACCATTGACCTGGATGTCATCCATTACAATATATATTTACCAGGTGGTAGCCAAGGGCCCTCCTACCAGCTTCCCACTGTGTCAAGGGGTATTTTTCTTTTATATCGTCATGCCCATACAGCACACTCCGTTGCCATGATTGCACCTGTGAAAACATATAGCCGCTATTCATTCATTGTCATCTCACTAATTCAAGTCACAGCTATATTCCCAGGCCGCCGTTTCTAACACGGGTCCTACTCAAATTTCACCCGTCGGTTACAAAATCACTGCAAGTGTACCCGTTCTGCTTAAATATTGTAACTTGTGCCGTCAACTTTAAAAACCTTTCAAAAAAAACCTTTTGAGCGCACCAGCCCTCACCATCCATATCCACAAGCAAGTTGAGTATCAATGATAACTCTCTGCTCGTCAGCCAAGCACACATACTCTTACCGCATACACCCGTGTATCGAGCTTCGTCTCGTTCCGGCGTGCTACTGCGGTTCCGGCTCGTCTTTTTCAAATGCGTGTACCGGAAGGAGTCAGATCACCTCACCTCTGGTCCACGTGCAGCTGCGTTAAGCGTGTAAAAACCATGGGCGCCATCTTTGAACGTCTATCGCCCCGTTCTGTCACATCGCTTTTAGCAGCTAACCCTGGTATTATAACCTAGAGGCTTCTACTTTTATCATAGTACATGATCGAGACATTTTTCTTCAGGCAATTGTCAACTGGCACTCTTTCTTATCATATTATACCTGTAAATCCACTTCTTTGATATTATTATCTGAACTCCATTCATTAGTGCCCACATCTATCTCATCAGATTTCCTTTGCTAATTCACATTTTGCAAAGGGTTAGTTGCCAGATATTTAACTTATGGGTCTACTAAATCACTAAAAGGTTACTCTATTCAGTGTTGCTTGCCAACCTTCATACTGAAACCTCAGCATTTCAAGGTGTACTGCCAATGCCAATATGAGAGCCATCTCATATAAACTCTACTTCTTACATTGCTGAGAGCGTAGGGCCATCTTTTATTTATAAAAAGTTACAAGTTGAACCATTTCCAACAATCAACTCGAGAAACATCAAGGGCACAACCAACTTGATATCAAAACTGCATCTCCTTGGCAAATACTGGGGTCCTTAATCAGACCTCCGACCTCCTCCGACCCTATCCTCCTCCACTTCACTCCCTCCCCTTCACCTCTCCCCTCCCCCGTCTATCTCCCCATCTTACTCCCACCTCCCTTCACTCCTCCCTCTTAAAACCCCGCCAGGCTGACCATGACCCCCTCCCCAATCTGTTTTCCCCCACCTATCCTTTTTCAAATTTCTACCTCACCCACAGCTCAGCCCTGAATCTTCCCCCCTCCCCCCCCGGCCACTATATATGTACATTTATCTGCTCTTGCTAGGTCTCTGTTTATTAGACCTCAATGGAACGTTTGTTTTTATTTACTGTTTATACTGTGCTTTTTGAGCAACTCCTGTAATCTTGTTTTTCGCACATGTAAAGCGCTCTGATACCCCTGGGTCTAGCCAGCGCTATATAAAACCTTTCAAATAAATAAATAAATCAAAATAGCAGTCCCTACTCCACTCCTGCATACCTGTGAGTAATCAATTCCCACTCCGAACTGATTCATCTACTGACCTTATTCCATACTATAAAATCATTCAATCCAATTTGGTCAGCCTTTTCAGAATAGATCCAACGGGCTTCTTTAATGGCGAGCGTCTTTTCAATGTTACATGCCTCTCCCACTACTCTTTCCAGCACGAGCCATTTCAATGCCCTGTAATCATGATGCTGTTCCTGAAAGTGTTGCACCAGCCGTGTGGTTAGTTTTCCAGACTTTATTGTACTCAGATGTTCCTGAATGCGAATTTTAATCTTTCGTGACGTTAAACCTATATAGTGTAGCCCGCACTGACACGTGAGTCTGTATATCACGTTAACAGTATTGCAGTTACTGAATTTATTCAGATGCCATGTCCTCCCACTCAGCAACTGCACACTGTTGGTCTTTTCTGTAAGATCACACACTGAGCAACTACCACAGGGGTAGTGTCCAGGTGGGATAGATGTATTTTTGATGCATTGCACAGGCCGTATATGTACAAGTTTATCCTTTAGGTTACATGCGCGTTTAAGCGTGAACCGGGGCTGTGGGATCTTAAAATCAGCTGTGGACAATAATGACCAATGTTTCCTATAGCTTGATGAGTTTTGGTTGACAAAGGGTCAAAAGTCATGACCACTGGCAGGCAATCACTACACTGTCTCTCATTTCGTTCAAGTAGAGCTTCGCGAGGTGTATTTAAGGCTCTTTTACGAGCTTTTTTCACCACCTTCTTTCGAAAGGCCCTCTGCATCAATTTGTCAGCTAAATCTTCAGACTGCTGGATATAAGCATTTGTAGTTGAACAATTCCTGCGGTACCACAAAAACTGGCCCACGGGAAGGTTGTCCCGCAAGGCCCTCGGGTGAAATGACTGATAATGAAGCAACGAGTTCCTATCTGTGGATTTCTGATGTACATAAATATATATTGTAATGGATGACATCCAGGTCAATAGTTGACCCGGAAAACCAGTACTTACCATGTTGAATGTCCGAACTGGTTGGTGGTTTTAATTGATACATATTTGTGTTTGTTTGTATTTGTCAGTCACTCCGTGTACAGACTCAGAAGTCCAGTGAGGTGACTCTTGACCTCGAGCCCTGACCAAATTGCCACAACATAGGAAAGGCAATGAAACATGTTGGCCCATCTTGAATTGGTCTGCAACATGCAGTTTGTTTTTAATTCTGAGTAAACTCACGGGTCTGAATAAAACTGTAACGTCATCTATGTGAGTTTGAACTCAATTTTAATTTGAGATAATTTCTATCTCTTGCACATTACGGGGTCTTTTTTCCTTTTGTTGATATACACATCACTACTTTCACCTCTTATCTCTTTACTGGACACTTCTTTTCTAATAGGTATTGGGAGGGACTTTCTCACCTTCACACATTTTTTTGTGTCTTTGTATGCACCTTTTATAGTTAAGGGTATATTGGGAATGAGTTGACTGACAAACCAACATTTAAAGAAAACATATTAAAATATTGCGGGTTTGTAGGATTGGATAAAGACTGGTAAAGTGTGTAGACCAGCTGTTGGGTAGAGGCAGATACCCCCCAATACCAGCCCTATTATAAAGATTGCATGGTGTCCCGCATAGTCAGGTCTTTGACTGTTTATAGTGATTTGTGAGTGGAGGGCGACCTGACTATTATTTTTCCCTCTGTTGCTCCCTATTATTACTTGAAGCAGTTTTAAATGCCAAGTCAAAGTGGCAGTAAACTGCGCACACAGGCCCAACGGTGGCAGGCTTGAGACAAGTTTGAAAGGCTAAGGCAGTGGGTGGCACAAGCAGTGCTGCAGGCTCATTAGTAGCATTTAGTTTACAAGCCCTGGGAATGCAGGATACCACTTTACAAGGGACTTACAGGTAAATTAAATATGCCAAATAGGTGTAGACCAATCATGCCATGTTTAGAGGGGAGAGTACATGCACTTTAGAAATGATTAGCAGTGGTAACGTGCCCAGAGTCCTAAAGCCAACAAAAAGAAGGCCAGAAAAATAGGCAGAGGAAGGCAAACGTTTGGGGATAACCCTGCAAAAAGGGCCATGTCCAACACAGTGGATCCATTCTAATGCCAGGGGAATATTCAAAAGGTGAGGAATCTGCAGCTAGATGTCTCTATCAGAATTCACTTGCATAGTAAAAACTCTGCACACCTCTACTACTATAGTAGTGTGAGCATAAACTATTGGATGTAAGCCTGAAACGCATGAATAACGATATGAAATCCTATTACATGTTGCAGGTTGGAGTAGACTACCTTCTCCGATGATCTATAAAGACAGACAGACTTAATATTAGGATGAGTTAACGAACAATGTTGCCTCAAACTGTTAGAATTAGAGATCGATGACTAGCAGGAAAGTCTCAGTAAAAGTGCATTTCTTGAACCGGAGTTATAAACACTTCTGGGACTTAAAACAACATAAACATTATTAACAGTTGACTGGATGAATAGGAAATCAAATGGACACAGATGCCTGAAATCTCTCCAAGTTAATAACATAAGTGTTGTCAAGAAATGATTGAATGGCGATCAAAGCTGGAAAAATGGAAATATTAATAATGTATAGTCTTCATAATTTCCTGATCAAACAGTCCATATTGTTTTTTCTCTTTGTCATCTTGGCCTATAATTACTGGAACGTTCTTATTCTCTAATCTTTCTTTAGGCTAGTCATCAATAACATGGATCTTGCTGTCCTTCTAAATCTTAGAAATCTTATGGGTAGAATTACAATTACAATTTACAAGTAGCCCAAACTTTCATTGGTCTTAAAATAGTAAAACGATAAATTGCTTGAAAACCTGACTGGTTACCAGAGAGGTTTCATTCAGAATGGCAAATATTTTGAGATAGCTGTGTGGATATAGATTGCCAAATTTCTCCAAGACTTTTCTATAAATTTGAAATTGAAGTCAAGAGAGCCAGGAGATGGCAGGGATGAGTTTTCATGTTTCAGTTTTAATAGTTCATAGTCTTTAGGTACTGGACATTTTGCTAATATTAATATTAATTTATTCACAATGTATTCAGATTGGATTTGAGGATGAGTTAATTTAAATGCCAAATCCATTCTAGAAGGACAAGATTTCACAACGAAGGAGGTGATTTGTTTTGATTTATATATTTATAGAGCGCAACTATAATTCCGGAAGGAGCATCTTGGTGCTGTGCGGAAATAAGCAGAAAGATCAGACAGGCATAGCTTGTATCATAATTACACCAGAGATAAGCAAAGTGCACCAACTGCTGTAAAAATTCAGGTCTTAACAGCTTTCCTAAAGTGAGTTTCTGATTCTAACAGTCTTAACTGTGTGGGCAAGAGGTTCCACGCTCTGGTTCCCAGAGCTGCCAAGGACTTTCCTCCTTTAGTTTTGTATTTAAATGAGGGGGGTTTGAGCAGATTTGCTTAGGAGGATCTGAGAGTCCTGGCAGTGACATGAGGTGTAAAGCTAGCAATTAAATATACTGGCCCTGATTTCCTGAAAGCTGGAAAGGCAATTAAAAGAAGCTTAAATAGAATTATTGTATGGATAGGCAGCCAGAGGAGGTTTTAAAGGGCTACCGAGGCCAAAGAGCGGCAAAGTAGTTTCAACACCAGGCGGGCAGCCGCATGTTGTACCATCTGTAACTTTTTTAGCACCTGTTTGTTTACCCCTGCATATAGTCTATTTCAATAGTCCAGTCTGGATAGAATGAGAGCTACTGCTACTGTTTTCATTGCAGCGTAAGGGATGAGATAAAAGAACTATTTGAGTGATTTGATTAGAATGAAACACATCCCCGCCACTGCTAAGGCCTGTGGCTGGAACTAGAGGGAGGCATAACATTTTACCCCGAGATTCTTGACTACTTCTACTCTATTAGGAGGGGCAGGAATGTCTTCTGGCCACCATTTGACCAGATTGTCTTTGCCTATTAAAATTATCTTGGCTTATCTGTATTACATTTCAGATGGCTGGATGTCATCCATTGGATGACCTCTGATAAACATTGCTTAAAATCAAGTTCAGAGTCATTTGAGTCTTTATCTAAGACTAAGAGCAGTAGCGTGTCATCCGCATAGGAAGTGGTTTCAATATTGAATGAAGAAATTACTGAGATAAGTGGGGCCATGTAGATATTAAACAAAAGAGGCCTAAGGGAGGAGCCCTGTGGTACGCCAGAAGAGATAAGTCGTTCTGTTGAGAGGAACGGTCCTAAGGCAACTGTCTGTCTGTTATTGGAAAGAAAGAACTGTATCCAGACTAAGACAGTTCAAGATATGCCGCAACTTTTCATTCGGGATAGAAGGATGTCATGAGAAATGGTGTCCAATGCAGCAGACAGATCTAATAAAATCAGCATTTCATTATTTTATTTGTCTAAAGTTTGTTTCAGTGTGTCCACCATTTCCAATAATGCCGATTCGGTTGAATGCTTGGGCCGTAATCCTGATTGGCGGGGATGCAGAATCCTGGCCTCTTCTAAGAAAGTAGTAAGCTGCTTATTAACAAGTCTTTCTACAATTTTGCCACGGGTGGGCAATAACGAAATGGGACGGAGGTTAGAAAGCATAGATTGATCAATGACCTGTTTTTTCTGGAGTGGTTTAACCACTGCCAGTTTCCATTCTGCTGGAACTGTCACGGTGGCTAGTGATGAATTTATTATGTTGTTAATTACTGGATTAACGATCCCTACAATCCTGTGAAGTACTGCGGGGGAACATGCATTAAAAGGGAAAGCAGAATTACATGAGAGAATAACTTGGTGCGACTGTTCCGAAGTAATTCTGTGAAAGACCTGGAGAGACGGCCCTGTGTTAGTGGGATCTGGCTCTAACTCCTGAAAAGGTTGAACGCAGGGCACTAAATTCTTTTTGGATATTATGAATCTTTTCCTCAAAAAAGGCTGAAATCTGGTCACGTAAAGTCTGTGATGGGGGGATATCCTTAACTAGTGTTTTTGGATTAGTAAAGGACTTTACAATCGAGAAGATCATTTTCTGATCCTGCTTAGCATCTATCATTATTTTTGAGAAATACTCTTTTTTTTGCAGACTTAACTTGTTGACGATATTTTTTCCTAGCTATTTTATAAATGATTAGTTCTTCTGCTTTGTAGCCTCTTCTACACTTACGTTCCAAGCATTTGCACTGAAGGGGGAGATCTGCTAATGACGGCGTGTACCAGGGAGCTGAAGTTTTGAGATTGTGTTTAGTTGTGGCTTGAACAATGGTAGCTAATTCACTGCTGATAGAGGTAATCCATGCATCAAACGCCATGAATCGTCTACGGTATTTCCTGACGTAATGGGTATAGCAGCTTGTGCTATATAAGGCAGCTCTGGATTTGCTATAATCCTAGCCCATTTATGGCAAGGTAATGAGCTTAAAATAGAGTTCAGGGAGGGTTTTTTGAAAAACGGGTTAATGTTCACAGGGATTAACATATAGTCAGACCAAGCTTGAGGGATTGGGGTATTAAATGTTAGGGAAAGGAAGTTGGAGCCAGCCCCATCTAGGGTGTGGCCCTGTGTGGGACCTGAAACCAGCTGGTGGAGTCCAAGGGTTTCTAGTGTTTCAAGAAAGTTGTCCACTTCTGCTTCTTTCCGACATTCTAAATGAAGGTTGAAATCACCTAAGAGAGTAAAGTTTGAGTATCGTGGAATAAGGTGTCCTAATGTATCTACTACAGTTTAAAAAAAACTCTAGATTAGGGCGGTGGGGAACAGTATATCAAACCTCCTATAAAGGAGGTAGAGCCATTGAGTTTAAAGCAAAAACCCATGCTTATCAATCCTATCAGGAAGGAAAGGTCAAACTTTGTGCACTGGTAAGAGTCATGATAAATAATGGCTACCCCTCCTCCTCTTATCTTCTTTCTATCCTGTCTACAGATATTATAGCTAGGTGGGAGGGCTAGTGCAATATTGGGATTGCACCATTCCTTAATCCATGATTCTGTAATAAAGAGAAAGTCCAGCTGCATTTCACTCATCATTTCATTAATGTCTTGGGCATGCTTACAAAGAGAGCGAGCATTAATGAGTCCTCCCTTCAGCGAATTATTGGGGGGAGTATTAGTAGTAAGATATGAGCGAGTATCAGAAAACATCAAAGCTGTTTTGCAGTTAATGCAGATTAGAGGGCCCTTGATTTTACTTGGCAACAAACAGATATCAAATTTATGAACGGTATTTAAAGATTAAAAAAATTCTGCTGACATAGGAATACCTTAGGAAGATCGGCCAGCGTGGCTGGCACTGGCCACGTTCCGGATGCTGACGGGCGCAGACGGGCTTGCCTTTGGCATGCCGCGGCGCAACCGCTGCGCTCGTCTGCTGCGCGTCCACGGTGGCAGGCCCATTATATACTGGTGCCTGCCCAGAAATGGGCCTTCCTTCACCCGGAAGGGGAGGGTTAAAGTACAAAGTGCAAGGAAAGTAAAACAGGCTTAAAAAACCAAAGCAACTTTAGGAGCAACAAGCTCCGAGCGCTAAAACGAACAGCAAACAAATTCAAGGTAAACTTTCCCCAATAGTGAAGGAAATGGCCCGATTCGGGTCACTCGGGTCACCAATGACCACCTCTTTGCCTTCTACAAAATGAAGAGTCGGTCAGACAGTAGAGAATACAAACCAATAATAGTTTATTCAAAGTACGCTCAGAGCGGAGCCCTGTCTGCCCAGTCGCTAAGAGTGCTTCAGAGAGACTCTGACTTCAGTAAGCATAACAATACATTATGTACAATTCAGAATCAATGAAAACCCGCCCACCATGGAATTTTCCAGAGGGACGCAGCTGGACAGTAAATTACAAAGGAGTAAGTTTTGGTTCTGAGGCCGGGCACGCATTATCTGCCTCTCAAAGTCACTCTGCCTGTGCCTGCCACTAGACAAGTGGGAGAAGGCTTACATCTCAGAAGAAAGGTATGCGCTAATAAGAGCAATGCATTCATTAGTGTGGCAAAACCCAACTCCGAAGAAACATAACTTAGAGAAGGTCGTTTCTCGGAAAGAGAAAAGAATCAGTTTCAATCATGATACAAAATGGCACCCATACACAAAATGGCGCCGCAAATGCTAACTTACGTAGAAGGAATACAAAAGCACAATTTGTAGTCTAACAGACCCTCCTTTTAGCATGAGCTAAGCCATATATATTGATAACAAAGGACATATCATTCAATAAAACATGGTAAAGTAATTTAGGAGCATTCCATATCCTCAGCATCAGGGATGGAAACAGTAAGGAGGGAAGAGGTCTAAAAAATACCCTCATCAATCTGCATCAGATCGTTCACCTCCTTCTGGATCATAATGGTCGCATTAGTATCATGGACTGATATTTTCTTGGGAGCGAGAAGAGTGGTGCAGTAAGAGCAGCATAAGGGAAGACACTGCACCAGAATACAACAAGCAATCAAAATCACAATAAAATAAATCACCTTTTCAAGGATTCAACACCATCCACCAAAAAAGGACCAACTCTAATTTCCACTTTCCATTCCTTTGACATTTTCCAAAATATCTAAAATATGTTGGTTAATGTTCTTTTCCATAGTAATGATTCCGACTACACACTGGTCTACTACTACTGCGCACACACCACCACTCTTAGCTAGGATAAAATCAACTGCATATCTGGTTTGCTCAGAATATATTTGCATACTTTCCAATTGGGTGGTGATATCACGCAAAGCTGCTACTGTGGAATTAGACTGTATCAGTAGCTTGCATCCAAAATATTCCCTAGCACTTTCACCCCTGGCCATAGCGGTACCACCAAAAGTGATAATAGAGGAGAGAATATACCCAAAGGTGATACCATTACTATAGTTATTGATCTCAAGATCTGTCACCCCGTCGCAGAATTCCTTCGTCAAAGCCCTTTTGACCCATCTTATATTCGGTTTACTATACTTACAGGGCACACCTAGAGGAAGCACCATTCCCAAAGCGACGTCCTTTGTACCATTATAAACATTCGAGTAAGTACCATTGGACAGAAAGTAAAATCCTGGATGTGCATAAAGTGGACCTTGATAATCTACAGGAGCATATCTGGTGTTCATTCCCACTGTACTTGGATCTTCCTTTTCCACTAAAGACATTGTATTTTTAAACAGTATTATTCCAGAACAATTTATGTAAAAGAAAGCATCTGTACTATTTACTATCGAACAACATGCAGGATAATAACCTGCCTTTCGAGTAACTGTTAAATCTTGATAATACCAGCCTACTAAGGTAATGTTCTGTTCATTCATATACAAATTATCACAATACATATTAGTATTGCAACCTGAATATCCCTTCCCTATAATACAAACAAGGACTGGGATATCCCATCCCGAACTCACCCTTTACCTCTACAAAATGGGGTGGACGAACATATGAATAATTAACCAATGACAATGGGTAAGCAGTCCATAAACTTATGACAGATTCAGTGGGTTAACAATCTGTACCTTTACCAAAGAATTTCTTGTCTGTATCTAGAAATACATTGCTCAGAAGTGTCCTTTTTGTACGTACTTGAGGAACAATCTTATATGCAATACAGAATTGAGCATCGTGATTACATTCCAAAACCCAAGCCACCCCGCCCAGAACCAACAGCAGCAAGAACACAAGAACAGCACATAATGCTTTTTGTTTGGTAGAACAAGATTCACGTGTATGAACAAGGGGAATTACTGGCTGCTCCTCGTCAGCAACCATTCTGCCAAAAGGGTGCATAGCAAATGATAAAGCAAAGGGGGCAAATCTCCGGCAAGAGAAATATACAAGTTTCCAGTGTCCGTCAGAGCCTCACTGGTACAAGCTCCTATTGTTCATCAACGTTGGCAATCTTGAGCACTGGCGGTGGAGCTTGCTCTGTCCTAAGCTCTGGATGTATCCCACATCGATCAGGATAATGTACCTCCCAAGGGAGTACGTTCAATCTATCCTGTCCAATGTCACAACAATGCTCCAATTTCACATCGCCCTAAACTAACTCTGTTGGTACTACAGCAAAGTACACCCTAACTTGCACAGTCCATCCCTGTCTAATCAGACTTCTCCTTTGGTGCACTGTTCTTCGTCCGAGGATGCAAATTGTACCTGGTGACTCCAGGCACAGAAGGATCAGTGAAAAGGGGCTCCTGAATAGCTCTTATTTCTGGCGGGATAGCTTCATTCAAGAAGTCATCATTCTCCTTATCACTTTGCATCCATGTGAGGACAGCGTCGCTGAATGGAACAAAATGAGGAATCTGCTCGCACTCCTGGTCAGGTATCTCCTCCTTCACCCATTGGTCATTGGACAACGGTAGGGACACTTTTTTGCAATGCACGGCATGCACCCAATTCTTCCGGCCAGCGACCTTGACAGCTGTTCGGGTAGCCAAAAGGACCTGTTCGGGCCCCTTCCAATGCGGGTCCAAACTCTTCTTCTGCTGAAAAGATTGGCTTAACACATAGTCCCCAGGCTGGATGTCATGTCCGGGCCCCTCTGGCGTAGTTGGTAGGGACTCACGGACCTGATGGTGAATAGAACGCAAATTTTCAGTTAACTGGTACAGGTAATCAATCAATAAGGGGTACTCAATATCGGCAAACCGACGAGGACGTGGGACGCCCCAGACATTTGCCGGGCTTCCAAACACAACCTCGTACGGTGACAAACCTGTTCTAGAATGTGCTGTTGTTCTTATCGACAAAAGAGCTAATGGTAATGCATCTGGCCACTGTAACCATGTGGTTTCTTGAATCTTTGCCAATTTTAGTTTGAGAGTACCATTGTATTTCTCAACCAAACCTGCTGACTGCGGATGGTTTGCAGCATGAAACTTCTGTCTTATGTGCAGACCATCACAAATTAACTGAATAACCTTGGCATTGAAATGACTTCCGTTTTCACTCCAGATCAAATGGGGCAAGCCAAAGCGAGTAAAGAACTCCTTCAGGAGTACCTTTGCAGTTGTAATGGCTGTATTATCTTTAATGGGATAAGCTTCAACCCATTTGCTAAATGCACAGATAACCACCAGGACATACTTCAAATTGTTGCATCGTTCCAACTCAATATAGTCCATCTGTAGGACTTCAAAAGGAAAGGTGGGTGGTGCAAAATTACCAGGGGGTGTAAGAGTACCCTTCCCAGGATTATGCATCATGCACACCATACAGTACTTCACTAAATGTGCAGCTGTCTTAGAAATGTTGTCATTTTGCCATACAGGGTCTAACAACTTGCAAATACCCTTAGCACTAATATGCGCTGTGCCATGGGCCATGGTGACTACAGGAAGAACATATGCATCTGGCAACATCCATCTCTGCTTCCCTGACTTGTCAATCCAACATCCCTCAACGTTCAATTGTGCTGTACTTTCTTGCCACACTGCTAACTCTCCGGTCGTGGCCTCACTTTGAATCTCCTTCACATTCTCAAGTGTGTCTTCGAACATAGTAACCTCAGGTACCCACATAGCAGGTCCTGCCACAAACATTCTTTTCATTTTGGTCCGAGCTGTTTCCTTAGCTGTCTGATCTGCAAAAGCATTTCCCCTTCCTACATCATCAGTGACCTTCTGATGGGCACTACACTTTACTACGGCCAATTTCTTAGGGAGCGCCAAAGCAGACAAAAGCCTCAGTATGAGGTGCCCATGTTGGATTTTGGTGCCATGAGAAGTAAGAAACCCTCTCTCAGTCCAGAGTCGCCCAGAATTATGAGCGACTCCAAAGGCGTACTGACTGTCAGTATAAATATTGACAACCAGTCGCTCACTTAATTCACAAGCTCGAATCAAAGTGACAAGCTCAGCGGCCTGGGCCGATTGATAGGGAACTCGTGATGTCTTGACTACTATACGCAATGTAGTGACAGCATACGCAGCAGTTGTAGTGCCATCTGGTAATTTAAAGCAAGAGCCATCGACATATAGTTCCCTTTGGGGATCAGATAAGGGAACATCAGTCAAGTCTACCCATCCTTTCATCTCTTCTTCCGTCCGGAAGATACAGTCATGTTTATCAATTTCATCATGCTCAGATGGGAGGGGCAGTAACGTGGCTGGGTTCAGAGTGGCACATCTTTTAATCGTAATGTGTTTCGCAAACAATGTTAATTCATAACCTGTTAGGCGTGCACTGGTGAGGGGCTGTGTCTTTGTCTTATTCAAAAGTGTATCCACAGCATGGGGTACCATGACTGTGAGATCAGTATCAAGTACGAGTCCAGCTGATTGTCTTATAGAGACGGCCACAGCCGCGACCGCTCTTAGACAGCTCGGGAGGGCTCTTGCGACAGGGTCAAGGACAGCAGAGAAATAAGCACACAGCCGTTGCTTATCTCCAAATTTTTGTGCTAAAACAGAAAGCGGACAACTAGCCATCTCATGAACGTACAACACAAATGGTTTAGTATAGTCTGAAGTGCCGACTACTGGAGCTGAACAAAGCGCAGTTTTCAATTGCTCAAAAGACTGCTGACAGTCAGGCGTCCAAGGCAAAGGCTCATGAACATCTTTTAGTGTTAGGGCAAGCAGGGGTTTTATTAGTAACGAGTAGCAGGTATCCACTGCCGACAGTAGGAAGTGATACCTATAAAAGCACGCACATCTTTCTGAGTTTGTGGAACGTGCATTTTAACAATGGTACTGATGCGCTCCGGGGTCAATCTCCTACCCTCCTTCGACAGTAGGTGACCTAAATAGGTGACCTCCTGTCGACAATACTGAAATTTAGAAAGGGACATCTTATGTCTATGTTGAGCCAAATGCAACAACAATTTAACTGTACTGTCTTTGCAACCTTGTTCCGTGTCAGAAGCGATGCGCAAGTCATCCACATACTGCACCAATACATTACCTGAGGGAAGTGTCAGGGAATCCAACTGACTTTTTAAAGCTTGACTATAAATACTAGGACTTTCAGTATAGCCCTGTGGAGCTCGAAAGAACCTAAAGCTCCTACCAGCTAGGGTAAAACCGAACAAGTAATTGCTATCTGGATGAGTAGGAATACTAAAGAAAGCATTTTTCAAATCAATGACAGGGAAAAATTTTGCAGTAGAAGGGATCATGGTCAAAAGAGTAGCAATGTCAGGAACCACTGGAAACTGTGGAACCACTATTTTATTAACCTCACTCAAATCAATCAGGAAACGATAAACAACTTCATGGTCATCAGGAGAACCTGAGGGCATCCTTTTAAGAATTGGAAGAATAGGGCTATTACAAATATTAGCAGTTGTCTCCTCAACCACTCCCTTCTTAATCAAATCCTGTATAATTTGCAATAAGGTTCACTCACCTGCCGGCGGTATTTTATACTGAGGGATACGCAGCAAAATTGCACCATCCTTAACCTGTATCGAAACCGGCGATATCTGCAACAATCCCACATCTGCGTCGCCCATTGCCCACAGAGTGGGTGCACATCTTTAAACTCAGCAGGAAGAGGTGCATCTTTGGACAAACACTGCTTAGCGGGTGCTACATCTGGACCCATTGTCATATAGACACCCGCCGGAGAACAATAGATAGTGGCATGCAATTTCTTCAACAAATCCAAACCCATAAAATTTTCACCACAATTAGATATCAGCAAAAATGGCGAATCCACAGTGAAAGGGCCAATAGTCAATGCAAGAGGTTTTGAAATGGGGCTTACAACTGGTACACCAGAGAAACCAACCGACACATTATTATGGCCAGACAGAGCCGCCCCAGGGACCATATTTCGAGAAACAGAACTTTTCGTCGCACCTGTGTCCACCAAAAATTCCTTAATCGAACCTTGCAGTTCTGCTGTTCCATTAGGACCACGCTGGTCTACAGGTATCGGAACTGGTCCCTCACTCTGTCCCTGGCTGTCCTAGCTATAGGACATTCCTGTCACTTCATCCACGTCATAATCAT
This sequence comes from Calotriton arnoldi, assembly GCA_963921515.1. Classification (NCBI taxonomy): domain Eukaryota; kingdom Metazoa; phylum Chordata; class Amphibia; order Caudata; family Salamandridae; genus Calotriton; species Calotriton arnoldi. The sequence continues at coordinate 349,890 of CAWUFW010005491.1, forward strand.
CATGATAGTACTGTCCTTCATGAGGATCATCAAAATCATTATTATCAGAACGACCCTGTGAGGCTGCAACACTCTGTGCCCTATCGGTCCCACTAGCTCCACGACCCCTACCCCGAGAACCTCGTCCTCTCGGGGCTGCCACCTTCTGCAAAAGCACAGGGCACTTGCTACGCCAGTGTCCCTCCTCTTTTTAATAGGCGCACTGATTCGGACCCAAAGGCATAGTTGGTGGCTGCCAACTAGTGTGTGGAAGCTGTCGAGCAAGACCACCACGTCCACTCCCATTTCCTCTAAAAGCCTGCTGTAACAACACTTTTGTTTTTAAATCCTTATGCCTCTTCTCTGTCCTCTCCTTTTCTTCATTATCCCTATGCTCATAATATTTTGCCATATTCAAAATAACAGAGGGTGAGGAGGTGGACCAGGTACTCTCAGAAGCTTGCAATCGAGTCGCAATTTCAGGAGGCAAATTAGAAACAAATCTATTGACAAACAACCGAACACCCCCCTCGACAGATAAATCTTGTCCACTATAATCCAAAAATGTACCTTCAAATCGAGTAAAGAAACCAGACACACTCTCATCTTTCTTCTGTCGGCAGGCTGACAATTTATCCCAATCCACCTTTCTTAGTGGAATAAGAGAATGCATGTACGTAATTATGCGACCTGGCAAAGCAAGTATCTCTGCCGAAGGCTTATCACCTGGCTTTCTTTCCTGATCCCATGCCTTAATTTGATCCCAAGTACCTCCCAACTCCGGAACATGATCTTGAGTATGGACCTGTCTCCAAATATCAACCGGAACGAGAAGACCAAAAAACATTTCAATATCTGCAAGAGTCATTACCGTCGAAGAAGCAGCTGCAGTCAAGTCTTTGTAATAAGCAGTAGGATTCTTTCAGGGGTCAGGCAAATGAGTTTTAAGGGACAAAAGCTCGCTCCTTTTCCACGGAGTATAAACCCATTGTTCTTGAAACCGAGCTGCAACTGCTGCTCGAGTCACAATACCTCGCCCATCAGTTAACTCTGGTATCTCCGGATGATATATAGGATGAACCTCTCTCATCGGAAACTGGGAAACTGACCTGGGACTTTTCTCATGCAATCCTCCCCTGTATGCAACTATTGTTGTTACATTAGCAAAAACCTGCTCTGGCCCCAATTCACTAATATATACTCCATCTCTAATGTCATATAAAATTTGAGGTGCTTCCGCTTCAAAGTGCTGTTGCCAAAGACCAATCAAAGTAGCAGACATATGTTTAAGGGCATGTTGTTGTATAAAAGGCTCAAAATCTCTCATGGTCGCCCAAACATCCTCTACACTATAAATAGGATTACGGGCCCACTGCGCAGCATGATTAGCTATTACCTGTTTCTCTTCATCTCCCACAACAGAACTCACTAATGGTCCCATACGTTCCCGAAACTTCGTCCAATCTCTATCTTCAAATCCACGCACCGGCGATCCGCTACTCACTAAGGCCAGAGGATGAAAAACTACAGTGGGAGAGGCAACAGTAGTAGCAGTTACTATCGTTGCTGATGGTTGTGTCGCAGGGGAAAGAGTTGGTAAAAGGGATGCTGAAACAAGAGGTACAGCAGGCGTGCTAACAGCCACAGTTGCCACAGACGGCAAAGAAAGAGAAGATGGAGGAGGAGCTGAAGCCACAGCCACTGACGTAACAACAGTGGACTCAGAGACAGTAGACTCAACTGTAACGGGTGGCAGCGAGAGCACCGGAACAGTTGGATATATTCTCTGCGGGGCATATGGAGGTGGGGGTCGGGCATCCAACAATTCTTCCACAAAAGTATCATCTTCCTCCTGAGCCACATATGATTTGTCAAAATGTAATCAAAACCTTCTATCTTCACATTCAATACCCTTCTCCTGCTTTTCCCTCTCATATGCTACAGCCTTCTGCGTTAACGTCTGCAAACTCCCTTTCCGGGCCTCTTTCTCTGCTTTCATTCGCCTCTGTTTAGCTGCTTTTTGCCATGTTCTGAGGAAATAAAACATAGACTGCCTACTTCTTTTCTTAAACAGTTGTTCTTGTAAATACTCAATCTTTTGTTCATCAAAAGTGCCCGTCAACAGCCACTGCAATTCGGCATTGTCCCTCGTATATTTGTGCCATAATGTACTAAACATAATAGGACCAAGACCATGCTTCACGTACATATCGAAATTCGGAGTGCCTTCTGGAGGCGCCGGCTGACTTTCTTCCAGTCGAGCATCAGTAGAGCAACAACGACAACACAAAACAAACATTCTACTAAAGCTAGGCATTTTTAAAAGAGAACAGATTCACTATTCTATGCCTAGCAAAACAATTGCAATTGTTTCTGTCCCTAAAAATGGTCCTTAGACCATACCAAATACAAAGCAAAATAGTACCATATCCACAAAGAACCGAAACAAACTCACCTGATATATGCAGGTCACAAGAATCTATTCTCCACTGCCGACTCTCCAGACCAAATGGTCAGATCCAAGGGTTTCGCCGTTCAGGACTCCAGTCGGGATGACCACTGGGCGAGGCACTGACCGGTCAGACAGAAGGGGAAGCTGCGAGCATTAGGAACTCTACGTGCAGGGATCCCTGATCCGTCCGTCCGACCCGACGAGGGCCTCGACCTCCCCCCCATCCACGGAAGGGGAAGGGCCACTCAACCGAAGGAGTCCCTGTTCGGGCGCCAATTGAAGGAAATGGCCCGATTCGGGTCACTCGGGTCACCAATGACCACCTCTTTGCCTTCTACGAAATGAAGAGTAGGTCAGACAGTAGAGAATACAAACCAATAATAGTTTATTCAAAGTAGTACGCTCAGAGCGGAGCCCTGTCTGCCCAGTCGCTAACAGTGCTGCAGAGAGAGTCTGACTTCAGCAAGCATAATGATACATTATGTACATTTCAGAATCAATGAAAACCCGCCCACCATGGAATTATCCAGAGGGACGCAGCTGGACAGAAAATTACAAAAGAGTAAGTTTTGGTTCTGAGGCCGGGCACAAATTATCTGCCTCTCAAGGTCACTCTGCCTGTGCCCCCCACTAGACAAGTGGGAGAAGGCTTACATCTCAGAAGAAAGGTATGCGCTAATAAGAGCAATGCATTCATTAGTGTGGCAAAACCCAACTCCGAAGAAACATAACTTTGAGAAGGTCGTTTCTCGGAAAGACAGAAGAATCAGTTTCAATCATGATACAAAATGGCGCCCATACACAAAATGGCACCGCGAATGCTAACTTACGTAGAAGGAATACAAAAGCACAATTTTTAATCTAACAATAGTTATTCAATTCCGTTTCCCCCGAGCAACAATTAAAATTACATGAATATTTAAAATTAGGCAATATGCGCTTATATTAAAAAGAACAATTCTTCAATTCATCAAGCAGCATAGAATCCACTTATCCGCTGCGCGTCCGTGGTGTCAAGCCCATTAAATAAAGGTGCCTGCCAACCACTAGATCGCAGCAGCACCAAGATGGCTGCCCTGAAACGGGCCTTCCTCCACCTGGAAGGGAAGGGTTAAAGTGCAAAGTGCAAGGAAAGTAAAACCAGGGTTAAAAAACCAAAGTGACTTTAGGAGAAACTTGCTCCGAACGATAAAAAGAACAGCAAGCAGATTCAAGGTAAATTTTCCCCAATAGCTATTCAATTCCGGTGAGGTAGGAAGCTGTGAACTACAGGGCCAAATTACTATACAGAGTCAGCGATCACTCCCCTCATAACACTGCAGACAGTAGTGCATTTAATGTGGCACCGCTTAGTGTTTAAAATGACATTCAGATCGAAAAAATATGTATTTTCAAATGTACACCATATCTAAGGACCTGCCATTACGAGAATAATAGATTATGTGAAATATAAACAGGTTTAGGTCCATCTTTCCTGTTGTATTCCTCTTAGGGTGTCCGTATATAGGTTTTCCTGTATCATGTCCTTATATAGGCACAATTCACCCTGCCCTTATATAGGCATGAAATCCCAGTCCTTATTTAGGCATTAAAACGTGCACTCCAAATACAGGCATGGTCTCAGACACCCGTCCACCCTAACGTCACAACGAGTTCTTGAAGAACAGACCCTTAGGCTTCGGGAGTTTCTCCAGCACAGGACTATTGATTTCTTCAAGGACTCATCTATTATGCATGAACCGTTATACCTTAGGGGTTCATTCATGACGTCTTCCGCTGTCCGATTCACGTCAATGCTAACACTCTGAGGTACCTCTCAGGTATAAATATACCTTCCCTAGCCCCTGTAAATCAGAGGAGACCTCGACTTCAGAGGAGCCCGTTTCCCGGCCTGACGCACTGAGAAGACGCTGTCATCCCTGCACGCAGAGAGTCCAACTTCCAGTGATCTGACTTCCCTCGCGGGGTGTTGGAGTTCGAGTCTGGCAAGAGATTCCCACCTCTCTCATTCTTAAGGTATGGAGCTGACTAAAAACCTAGAGGGACTCTTGGCATACTTGGCATACTAGGCATACTAGGCTTAACATACTCTTAGTATACCATAGTAAGGAATACTTCACCTACTTCATACCTCTCCCTACACCTAGGTTAGGTTAGGTACATTGGGGTAGAACTAGCTTAGAAACGCATCGTATGAGTACTCGCATTTTTAGTCTATGTTATTTATGTAAATGAATATCTACTAAAGATCATGCTAGCACAGTATTATTTATTTCTACTGCTTACGCTGTACATTATTTATCTTGCATACTGTCTTGTGATCGTAACAGCACATATTACTTACACGAGAAACAAGACTGTTCAATAAATCTTTTATTGAAACGCCCGTCTATTCTTTCTGTGTAACTTTGAGGAAAACTAAGTATGCACGAGTGAGCTGAGTGAAATAGTTATCTATTGTTTCCACGACTCTGGGACACGTTCTGATTCTAAAGGGAAACAAAGTTGTCATGTTTTGCGGCTGCCAGAAACTACTCCCTTCTTGTTTGTCAAGGAGTTTCTAGTGGCCTCTGAGCTAGATGGCACAAGTAATTAAGTTTAATATACTCCATAGGGACATACTGACCTTAGTCCTATGTCAAACCTTTAGGGGATATTATTCCAATGCGCAGAGCCTATTAGGGAAATAGGAGCTACACTACATGGCGCCCAACGTTTGGTAAGGCGGTAATTTAACGTTAGATACTGAATAACTCAGCCGTGCTTTTTCTCTCAGAGACCCCTACCCATATACTCCAAAAGACATCTGGAGTGGGCAGGGTTAAGTATCCGCCACGGCTACATAGGGAAGCACCCTATATATTAGCTGTTTGGTTTGCTCAACGTTGAAGGATACAGTGTTCCAAAATATTGTGCACCTTATCTTTGTTTCCTTGAAACTTGTTCTACATTTTTCAAACAACAAAATGCCTGACTCCGACGATGCCACCGGAAACGGTGGAGCTGCGGCTGATCCAGCCCAAGCAGCAGTTTTTAACATTACAGGTTTAAATGAAACCGAGGAGGGTGTTATAGACATCCATCCAAACTTAAGAAGAGCCATCACTCTAAAACTCATAAAACATGGCCTCCCACCAAGAGGCGGTAGAGCAGTTTTCGTGATACACGAATCCTTTCAGACAGAGGTATTCTATTCATGGGTAATATTTCCTGAATCAAATTCAGTAACTAAACTGTTTCACTTCTACAAAGAAGATGATCCACCAGAGGAATACATTCCTTTCGAGGATATTGAAATCCATTAACATACCAGGAGCATCAGCTCTGGTTTAAAGGCGCCCTAAAACATCACAGAAACATTACCAGGCTCGGTCCACTAGGTAGACCAGGAGCAACATGGCCGATTCTAGCCGGCTACACACCTCATCCTGAACTTGAAATAATGTCAGACGAGGAACTACTTATTCAACTTACAGAGTTAATAAAAATCTACAGACAATTGGACCAATATGTCATGCGGACCTTCACAGTCCAACCACCATTGACACTTCCAAATCAAACTCCTCAACAGGGGAATACACTAAAAATTACACCAGACTCTATACGCAGTCATGGGTAAAATGCCCACAAAACGTGAGCAAATTCCATTCTGGATAGCTCAAAAAATTACTCAAATCGAAGCAGTATTTCCAAATACTAGCCCGTATGAGAAACACAGAATCCTAACCATCTGTTTACCAATGGGGATCACACCACAACTGGAAGACTGCACCACTTGGGGCTCAGTCTTTGCTGCCATCTATACTAAAACACATGGCAATCCGTCAATTGCGGTAATACCAGATGTCCTGAAACAAATTCAAAACGAATACGGGGCAGAGCCTGCTCTGAATTTAGGTATGAAATTACTGAAAAATTTCGACCAGGTCTCAACAATAATATTATCTAATATTAAAGGGGAGGCAGCAGCAGTGGCGATCTGCCAAAGATTAAGGGAATTGGATGTTACAGAACATCAAACTGAGCTACCCAGAATTATAGAACAATCTTATGCAGAATTAGGCAGAGATAGTTTGGGTGGAAGACCAGTGAAGCCAAAACTATCTGAAAGTCCTGAGAAGGACTCAATTAAACAAACTCCTACATCTTCTAAAAAGAGGTGGGAGACTAATAAACAAAATTCAAACGAGAAACGTTCTCAATCCCGAGGTAGGTCTCCTCAAAAGGAGCCCTCTGAAAGGAGGTATAACCTCAGGAATAGGGATAATTTGAAAAAACCTGACAGGTATCAAGATACTGATACACGTTCCTCTCGTACCTTTCAGATCTCATCACAGACTTCGGAAAGAAGAGGACGGTTAGAACATAGAGAAGAACGCGTGAAATCCAAGGAAGAGAAACACGCTCCAAAAAATAAAACAAAACCTCAATTCTCCAAAAAGAAAGTAGCAGGTCTAAAGATCAGACATGCCGAGAATACTGAGAACACAACTCAAGAACGGAGAATGGGCTCAGACAATGCTGGACAGTGCAGCAGAAGTCACAATAGCTCGCCAGAACCTGAAGGAACTTCTGGAGATAGTGGACTTGAATGAGTACATTACAGTTGAGACTGTAGACACCAGGGTTAGTACTCCACAAAAGTTATATGAAATAACACTCCGGATGGAGGGAGACATACCTAGACAGGTGAAAGCACTTTTTTGGGAAAGACTATCAAGGGGCTATGACATACTTCTAGCAGAAAAAGACTGGCCACCACAATTTGTCAGGGAGTGCCCACACGGCGAGGACATTATTATGCCTGCCTTCTCCAACCACATTCCAATTCACCTAAAATATACATATGCCAGGAAATGGGCAGTTGCCCAGGCCCCAGCATTATACAAAAATCATGTAGGATGGGATGAGGACTCACCTCACCATAAAATACATCTGAAACATGACCCAACTGCACAAAGGCAGTACCCAATAAAGCAAGAAGCTAAAAAACAGGTCAGGGAGATCTTAGATCAACTTGAATACCAAGGGGTGATTGAAACATGCACCTCCTCAATGAACAATCCTTTGTTTCCTGTCTCCAAACCAGACAATACATATCGTCTAGTTTTGGATTACAGACACTTAAACACTTGTTCTAAAACATTGCAGTGCAAAATGCACATAGCACAGCATTAATGAATAACATTGTGCGTAAAAAATATAAAACCACATTAGACATCTCAAAATGGTTTCTTTTGTCAAAACATAGCACCTGAAAGCAGGTACTTAACAGCATTCTCCATAATGGGGACCCAGCGTCAATTTTGTCGACTCCCACAAGGGTTCAAGAACAGCCCAGGTTTATTCTCAGCGAGGGTAACGGAGTTACTACAAATTTATGACAATGAGGCATTGTCCTATGTCGATGACATCTATCTGACAGACGATGACCTGGACAAACACTTGAACAGGGTGAGCACCATTATACTGGGCTTCGCCTCTGAGGGCTACAAATTCAACTTTAAAAAGTCCAGAATTGCCCATCTCAATGTCCTATTTCTAGGATATGAGCTTTCAAGTGAAGGCAAGAGCTTGGCAGCTAACTTTCTAGAGAAATGTGCGCTGATCCAACCTCCAAAAACGCTAAAAAACTTACAATCCATCCTGGGTTTCCTCAATTTTGGAAGAACATACATTCTAAATTACGCAGAAAGGGTTAAACCTCTCTACGCATTAATCAAACCTGATTTTTCAATCAAAAATTGGACACAGCGAACACACAGAAATCTTGCGTTCACTCCAGGCTAACATGTTAGCAACAAATCACTTACAAACACGCGTAAGTCAACGCAACCTGGTGATCTGAATAATTTCGGGTCAATGCGGATTCACCTACTTAACATTTAATGAGGGTGAAAAAATACCAATCGCATACAAATCTCATTTGTATACACAAGCAGAAATGCGCTTCATTTCAACTGAAAAAATTCTGACAGCAGTTCAAACCGCTGTAGCAAAAGAAAGAGCCCTAGCACAAGGGAAACGCATTATTGTCGTAACCCCAGTACCAGCTTTAGAAGCGGTCACAAAAGCAAGCATTCCAAATGCTAAAGCACTACATCCAAGATGGATACAATGGGTTAATTCTCTTGCTGCAACAGATGTTGAATATGTTTTTGACCCAGATTTAAAAACACAAGCATTCCTGCAATATGAACAAGAATGTCCTCTGCCCACTGAAATTCTGCCTCTCGATCAGTACGAATTCATAATTTACACTGACGGATCCGCACAGCCCGCAACAGGGAGTAAGCAAGCTTACAGTGCAGCGTGTGCAATCATTAAAGGTCGCATGCGAGATGGCATCTTCAGACCTATGGTCACAAAAACCCAGTCTCTAGGAGATTGTACAGCTCAGCGAGCTGAACTACAAGCATTCAAACTGGCACTTGAGTGTACAAATCGAGAATTCCCCACACTGATATTGTGTAATTCCTTTTACTGTGTTCAGTCGAATAATGAATATATACAAAACTGGCTTGAAAATGGTTTCAAAGATGCGAAAGGTGGCACATTAAAGCACAAAATGCTTTGGGAACAAGTAGTTCAGTTGAAAAACGAACTACCAAAGGCTCACGTGATCCACACACTGAGTTATCAACGTGATGGCGTTCACGTTGCAGGGAATTCATTGGCTGACGAAGCCGCAAAGGGGGCTGTTCAGACGGCTTCCTTAGCTGCGATCACTCGTTCAAAAACGAAAATAGACGTTGAGATAATGTTGGCTGTCAATGCTTCAAGAAAGGGCAGCAGTGCAGTGTTACCAAAGAAGTATCCACTCAAGTACTCTTATGTAATTGATGTGAACAACGTTCCTTTTGCTCGAATCCCTGGAGTGGGGGATAGGGTAATTCCAAACATGGAACGTAGAGCAGCTTTGATTTATGAAGCACATTTGGGGGAGGGTCTGTCACATCAAGGGATCTCTAAAACAATTTTGACGTTAAAAGAGATGTACTGGTGGCCTGGAATGAATACAGAAATTCACATATTCATCAATAACTGCTTAGACTGTAAATTACAGCGAGAAAGCCACCAGACACCATGCTGCAAATGCAGCTGCCGAGTACAGACACCACTGTTAGACAGCATTAGACTATCTACGCGCATGCGTCCTTCTGGACAAATGCAATCCCACAAATACTGAATCAAGGTTCCTATGGATATGGCCTCAGCGCTCGGCTGACGCTCGAACTGTTATAAAAGATTTGCGAGTCTTTATCGGCACATACGCAATAGGCACGCTACATTCTGACCAGGGCCCTGCGTTTAGCTCTCGGGCTTACAAAGAAGCCATGGCCAGTCTGGGCGTTGCATTGCGGTACTCCTCTCCATTCCATCCTGAGGGAAATTCGGTTGTGGAAAGGAAAAACCGGGACATAAAGCAGTCTATAACAGCTAGGGTATTAGGTTCGAGTGATGGGTGGGTCAAACATCTTTATGGGGTCCAACGCTCATTAAACAATCTGCCAAGAAGTTCTCTAGGGGGGGGTCACTCCATATAAGGTCCTATTTGGGACAAGAATGTGGGTACCAGACCTCGATCACGTAGGCACAGTGGTGGAAAATAAAACGTTTGATATCAAAGATCGTTTGGCTGTTTTACAGGAACTCAATGAACTAAGATCGAAACAAAGCAACGTATTCCTGCAGCCAACCACCACTGGGGATAAACCGGCGGTCCCAGCAAGGCCTGTCTGGATTCCAAAAGTTGGGGATCTAGTCAGAGAAAAGATTGCGGACAAGAAGGAATTTGGACCTTCTTACAGACAACCAGTACCTGTCCTAGCAGTTCAAGGAACAAGAACAGTACTTCTGCCGCCCCTTGCTGGAAGAAAGGAGAAAAGATTTGTGTCCATCGACCTCATCAAACCACAGTATGTGGCCAATACTAAATAGTAGGCCTCGTGGACTCCGACCTAGTAGCAGACACACTCCTCTCGCTACTATCCAAGAGGTTCAGACTGAAAGACTGATAACAATTGGGAATTCGGCTGTAACAGATGAAGGACTGAGCAACAATGCTATGGAACTCATCCCTCTTGAAAATCAAGTAACAGTTCGTCCAAATACACCTGTCTACACCAATGTAGCACGTGATCAACTGGTTCCAGCGATTTCTACAAATCCTGATGCAATTCCAACAATTGACAGAACTGCTTCTGGCTATTTCATTAACTTTGATACGTTCTCAGAAGATCCGAGTGAACCTGAAACGACGCCAGCATCATTCAAACTCAAGCAGCAAGTACAAGACTTTCTTCACTTTCTGAAAAAGACTTATTTGGTTTCTCCATGGATTGAACTCTGGATTACATCTGGACTATTTGTTTTCCTGCTCTGGCTAGCTTTGGTTACAACTGTGAGCGTGCTTATAAGTGGCAGATACATCCATGTGAATACTGAAGGAAAAGACGTGAACGTACTTTTGAAACCTCATAAATCTTCCCATCGTGAAGCAAGAGACTTGTCAACAGTGAACATCACAGCCGTTCCTATACAGGATGGTATAGTGTGGGACAAAACAGATTTTGATATCTTTGGCCCGACGGAACAATTGAACATTCCACATTTGTTTAAAATTTCACTAAGTGATCTAATTTTGTCCAGTACCTATTCTGATGATTGGGACTTTGAGACTGTTAATGACATAATGTTTGACCTAGAAAAATCTGCTGCATTTTCTAAAAATGAATATTTAGAGGGTTCATCAGACTATGAACAGCTGTATTGCTATAACCACTATGGTCATCATTATTTGCATAAATCTGCATACCCTAGAAATGTGTTTATGTTTAACCAATGGGAGCATTGTCCTACACCACCACAAGGTAGTTCAAAAACATTTGCTAACAAGTTTCCATATTTTTCAGGTTACAATACATCTGATCCAGAAACGTTTTACTATAAAAATGTAAACAAAACAGGGCTGAAAATTATGTTAACTAATACAAAACAGATTTACTCTGCAACATTTATTGCCCAACTGTCTAGACAGGGTTTCGACTTATGGAAAGACACAATAGACACAAAAACTGTCTGGGGTACTAAAGATTGGCAAGTGCAGGGGATAGAAGCTTTATTTAGAGCCTGTATCATCCCTGAACAAATAATGTTTTTGAATGAAACTGTCCAACAAACATCTTGTCTTGGACTAGCCAAGATAAAAGAGATGAAAACACCTTCTGTACCAACACCTGCAAGTGATAACAAAACACAGGCAGCGGTTACAGTTGACCAAATACTACAACTCAACAGATCTAATCCTGATTGGAAAAAATGGTTGATCTGGCCCATAGACACAAACAACTGTCAGGAAAGATTCTTGAATAAAACTCAGGGATTTACTATTCATAGGCCAGACCCAAGATACGTCCAAAGACAGCATCCGGGGGTAGTAACAACATACAGTGTAGGTAAATTATGCCTCGATTGGCTGCAGAAATCTACACTACAGGATGTGAAACAACACTTATCCTTACTTACAGAAGACGCAGACCTTAGGGAATTCTTGCTTGGACCAAGAAAACCGCGTCAAAAACGTTTCATATATGCCGGCATTTACGCTGCTTATAATGAAGCATGGAAAGTGTCACAGATGGAGGCCGCAGAACGAATACGTGAACTTGATCGTATTAATTTAGAGAAAACACTCACTGTGGTCGACAATGGGTTAACAACTTTGTCCTCCAGAATATATTCATTGGACAACATTGTATCCTCTGCTATCGACATACTAGAACAAGATTTGGCGATGTTAAAGCAAGGTCAACCTCAATTACGTTCTATTGTGTTATTAAGCTGGACGCTGCAATCTTTGCGTGCGGGCTATGTGCCTTGGCGTTTCATCAACACGTCGGCTCTGTTTGCAGAATACAATCTAACTGATAAACAGATCGAACTGGCACAAAGAGGAGCAAAGTATACAGTGTTGAGCATTGAAAAACTGGAAAAGTTACCATTCATAGTGGCAGAAAAACCAGCTACAGAATGGCTCATTCATGGCAAGATCACATTACCTGTGACTACTTTTCAGTTTCAGTATTGCCTCAGACAAATGCAAGCAGGCAAATATGAAAGGTTGGGTAAGGAATACATTAAGACATCTTGGGATTTACCGTATACATATAGATGTTGGAGTGGGGATCGTGAAGTGTTTTTGAGCGGTACACACTGTAAAAGTGCACTGAGCGGTTCACTTATATGTCAGGACATTTCTTTACACGGGGCTTGCAATGGTTCTGTGGCAAATTTGTCTTGCCACCAGCAGGGTACACCAGCTGCTGTGATTAATCCAACGTTTGGACAACTTTCGAATGGGAGTTACCTCATGTTGAATGATCAGAGTTGCTGCGGCATGTTGCCAGGCATCCCATATCTAGTAACGGTCAACTCCAGGGTCCCTTGCTGTATGCAAGTATTGTTTGCCCCAATAGACACAGTCAGGGAGTCGCCTTTGTGGCCTTCGCTGAATGTCTCTTTTATAAGATTTGATACTTTGAGCAGAATGAAAGCCATGCTTTTACAGCAAACAGTGCCTTTGACCTCGGCCAAAGAAACCTATGATCTACAAGTAGCAAGGACTTCGGCTGAGATACAGACTTTAATACGTACAAACTGCCCTATACATTTCGTGGAAATGATAGGACGTATTTTTAACGTCAGATACAAGCAGAATTGTACATGTATTTAAGAGCATCTGCTCCGGTCTGTTAGCACCTTTCCAGGCAATACTCGGAATCATCCCGAACTTTGCACATTCGGTGTTTGGTGGCATACCATTAATTCTAGCACTTGTTGCCGGAATTCTATTTCTCTTCCTGCTATTACGCTATGGCCAGCCTATTCGCAGACATCACTCCGAGCGAAATGGAGAAAGCTCTCCTTGAACGAAAGTGCCGTGAGCGAATAGTGCAGCCTTTGGGCATGACTCGTCTACGGGACCTGAATACCACGTGGTTCCTGTCATTCAGACCAATCTGGCAAGATTGCATCTTACCTGTCCTACGATGCCTGCTATGTGGTGAAGAATGCGTGTTAGACACCTGTCTAACATTTCCATCAGCAACGCCAACGGATATCGATACTCTGCTGGACCCGATTACGGCCCATGCTATGTGTTGTCCCCAGAGGCTACCAATACTGATGACGGCATTCATTGAGATCTCACAGTCGCTTCTGGCTGCTGCTGAGGTACGAGATGGATCTACAGGCACACAGGTAACAACGGACGCGAACATTGCAGCGGCATCCTATGCTGAAAGCGATGCTTCACATCTCTGTGCAATTAATCTACTACACGAGGTGTTCCAACTGACACCAACTTCAGTGGACGATATTTTGTCTACAGAAAAAGATGATCTCATGTTTACACCAGACCCGTACACTGACTCTGATTCAACCTACGGTGTACCAGAGACGCAGTAAAATTTGGCCTTCATATTTCAAAACTTGGAACTCTTCCCAAATTGAACTTTTTCCCATTTTTTCGAACTAAATGGCAATTCAATCTGCTTGAAGTAGAACTAGCCTTATAGTACAGACTTTGCGGTACTTCCTCAGACATTTTGTCATCTTATTTGTCTACAAGAATCATTAATGACATGAAATGACTTTGATTTTTGAACAAACTTATCGATAATTTTCTGTCAAATGTAAATATTACTGCTAATTTCATTCAAATTGCATTTAATTTCAAAATATATGCCTGAAATTAAAAGCAATGCTTAATATGTACAGTACCTTTTGCATTTTAATATGTTTTCAATGCTTTTAAGAAATATATATATTTTTTTAAATATGCGGTACTCCATTTAATGTTCAGCATTTTTAAATGTTTAGCATTTTAGTATTATCGTACACACGAAAGTGGAGTAGGTATTGTATTCCTCTTAGGGTGTCCGTATATAGGTTTTCCTGTATCATGTCCTTATATAGGCACAATTCACCCTGCCCTTATATAGGCATGAAATCCCAGTCCTTATTTAGGCATTAAACCGTGCACTCCAAATACAGGCATGGTCTCAGACATCCGTCCACCCTAACGTCACAATGAGTTCTTGAAGAACAGACCCTTAGGCTTCGGGAGTTTCCCCAGGACTATTGATTTCTTCAAGGACTCATCTATTATGCATGAACCGTTATACCTTAGGGGTTCATTCATGACGTCTTCCGCTGTCCGATTCACGTCAATGCTAACACTCTGAGGTACCTCTCAGGTATAAATATACCTTCCCTAGCCCCTGTAAATCAGAGGAGACCTCGACTTCAGAGGAGCCCGTTTCCCGGCCTGACGCACTGAGAAGACGCTGTCATCCCTGCATGCAGAGAGTCCAGCTTCCAGTGATCTGACTTCCCTCACGGGGTGTTGAAGTTCGAGTCTGGCAAGAGATTCCCACCTCTCTCATTCTTAAGGAAGGAGCTGACTAGAAACCTAGAGGGACTCTTGGCATACTAGGCATACTAGGCTTAACATACTCTTAGTATACCATAGTAAGGAATACTTCACCTACTTCATACCTCTCCCTACACCTAGGTTAGGTTAGGTACATTGGGGTAGAACTAGCTTAGAACAAATCTTATAAACGCATCGTATGAGTACTCGCATTTTTAGTCTGTGTTATTTATGTAAATGAATATCTACTAAAGATCATGCTAGCGCAGTATTATTTATTTCTACTGCTTACGCTGTACATTATTTATCTTGCATACTGTCTTGTGATCGTAACAGCACATATTACTTACACGAGAAACAAGACTGTTCAATAAATCTTTTATTGAAACGCCCGTCTATTCTTTCTGTGTAACTTTGAGGAAAACTAAGTATGCACGAGTGAGCTGAGTGAAATAGTTATCTATTGTTTCCACGACTCTGGGACACGTTCTGATTCTAAAGGGAAACAAAAGTTGTCATGTTTTGCGGCTGCCAGAAACTACTCCCTTCTTGTTTGTCAAGAAGTTTCTAGTGGCCTCTGAGCTAGCTGGCACAAGTAATTAAGTTTAATATACTCGATAGGGACATACTGACCTTAGTCCTATGTCAAACCTATAGGGGATATTATTCCAATGCGCACAGCCTATTAGGGAAATAGGAGCTACACTACATTCCTGCTTGCCTTTCCCCAGCATGGTTTCCCCACACACATTTGCATGCAACAGCTTCACAGCCACTGCTGCTCCTTTTCGTCGTTGTTGGGAGTTGATTTATAGATTTTCAAATGGATGCTTGAAATTCCGGCAGCCACCTCTCAACATGCCCTGTCACCCCGATCTACGTAAAGTTCTGTATTCCTGCCACACACCTCATGCACCCCGCTTTACTTGTGTGGCATAATGGACATACATTGTATATATAATCCAACAGGGCCTAGTATTTCGCGTAAAGCACGAGGAGCTGTTAACACACGTGACTTGGAAAACATTACTTCACTGCAGTGTACATACATTCTGTGTACGCTCTAGTCTTAGGTTTAGAATATTGCAACTTGTTTTCCTTGAAAGTCTTTGCTTCAGTCTCTTGGTATACACTGAATAACTTGTGATCACGCCCTCTGAAACCCACAATGCACCAGGCACAGACTCTACCTTAGAATATATATATTTTCCACATCAGAGAGAACAGAGAATAACGATGCCTTTATTCGTGCATGCGTCCTCCAGACGCAGTTTTCTCACTGGTACTTCGGGGTTTGCAGGCTTGCAATGTATGTCAGCCAGCTGTATAACCCACCGATCCCTGCCTCGCACTGCTGCCCACACTCTAATTTCCATCGATGCTACAATAAAGGGCCAGTGTTTCCACTGAAGGCAGGTTGCATCTGTAATCCTAGTGGTTAGGGACCTATTGATTCTCAATTTCTACCACCAATTCATGCAGCAACAGCATGGACATTACAGCCTAATGGGCGGGGAAGGGATCTGAAAGCACGAGCAGAAAATCCTGCTAATCCCTCAGAGTCCAAGAGTCAATGCTACACACTGCCCTTTTGGGTCGTGTTTCAAAAATAAACTAGGTACAATATTGACACAGCAATACAGTAGAGGCTGTTTATAGATTTTTTTAGAAGTAAAAAACAATCTTTTTCCAAAGCCAAGCAGCATAAAGGGGAATTAAAAGATGTTGCATGTTTGCATGGGCACACTTTTAAATCTGGATCGCTGAACAAACTCAAAATAATTTCCATATATAATGAAGTATTGCAGAGCGTGACATGCCTTACTCCAAAACGAAGGGCAGCCTCTTGGAAAGACAGAATGATGAACTGAAATCAGCAAGTGTATCTGCATTATATTTCCAAATTGAACACGCAATTCACGATAGCAATTCCATTTCTACCTATTTAATCAGCACTGAAACAGTTTTAAGCAGGATAAAATTAAATTACGTCTGAAATAGTTTAATACATGTGTGTCCAGCGAGAGCACATTTGCAGCTTTCGTTGTGCCCCTACGTTGCATGCTCTGAAAAGGGAAAATTCCACATAATTTTGACAGGAGTCGAGGACAGTGGAATATACAATATGGACTGGACTGATTCTCAATGACCTAAGTGTGCTTGCTTAAGAGGAAATCCTGCACCACATTTGGGAAAATACACCAATTATATAACATACAAGGTGAACATCTCTCAGTACATATGGATGACGCAGTGTGGCTATTTACTTGTGTACATGAGTATTACAGCTGAGAAGTGTGATCCATTTGGCCCACTGTATGAGTTACCTGACCGTTTTCATCATTATTGTTTTTCAGCATCATATGTTTATAACACCTTACTTATTGATATTCGTACTCATAGATGCATCAATCATGCACATCTTAGAGAGAATGGAAGAAAGAGGTGTGCGCTGTTGCATAATGTAGGTTCCGATGGTATTGGGGGTTAGAAAGTTACCAGCATCACCTGTTAGTATCTGGGAGAGACCCATAAAGAGATCGGACTGTAAGCTACCACTACTGTACTCCCTTGGTATCGAAGTTGCACTCTTTTTGAAAAACTGCACGGTTTCACAGTAGAGCGCAAAATGACTCAGGAACAGAGACTGACCACCGCTTGATAAGGCGCATGAATACACGAATACGCTGAGTACCTGCAAGCGAATGGAGAAGTTGTGGTGGCAGTGCCCACAGTAAATAAGAGATGAGGAGCAGTGGTAGATCCACAGGCAGCCATCCTGCACCTTTTTCTCAACACAACTTCTGCTGATGCAACACTTTTGTTGAACATCATTCCAGTTCTTGGGTATCTATAGGACCAATCCATTGCGTTGAGAGTTTATAAAATGAATAATAACACTGCTCGTCTCTAACAGTAGGGCAACACACACAAATGGTAAATGGTCTTAAAAGGAGAAATAAAAACTGTTTTGAGTGGCTTCTTTTCCATGGAGTCCATTGGTTATGGCAGGAGAGTCAAAGAAAGGTAACCTAGACACGCTTCAGGATTTGAAGGCTCATATCAACGTATTGATAAAATATTAATAAAAAAGGCGAATCTTCCCAAATGGTACCCAGGAAGTTTTACTTTTAATACCAGAAACATGATTCTAAGTCTGTACATTTAATTTTTATTTTCACAAGGATGAAATAGATCAGCGATCCAACGAAAAATACTATATCATTCTGCAGTTTTATCTCTTTAACTGTGCAAACATTGATGCTGAATAATTAAAACCACCCCAATATACTTGAACTGTTAAGGAATCTCATCTTGTGTAAGAGTTAGTATAGGCTGCTACTTCAGAATTCATTCCAATTTTGTTTTCACAACCAAATCACTTTATTAATTAAACATGGAAACTATACAATCTGTTGCGTTTGCAAAGATATAGCAATAAACATTGTATTAAAACAGGCACCTT
This sequence comes from Calotriton arnoldi, assembly GCA_963921515.1. Taxonomy (NCBI): domain Eukaryota; kingdom Metazoa; phylum Chordata; class Amphibia; order Caudata; family Salamandridae; genus Calotriton; species Calotriton arnoldi. Next base: position 368,223 of record CAWUFW010005491.1, read on the forward strand.
CTTATGGATTATCTGCATGCAGAAAGGATTTCTCAACCCCTGTCGTTGACCCTGTTTTCTCAGTTTGACCCCTTAGCATTGGACCTCTATTGTGGACAAATGCCTGCTAAAACCTTTTGGACTGGTCTCGGCATAGGGAACTGCCACAATAACTTTATGTAAGATGATTGGGCCATTGTGGACATATCCGCAAGGTAATTAAAGAAACCAAAAGCATAGATACCAGAAAGCCACCCCCTCACAACAAAGGTTCAACCTACATCACCCAGGTAACTGTATTTACCCCAACCTTACTGGCCTCGATAAGGTCCATCTGGTGAACTTCTTTGGTGAATAATGTTGGTGCTCTTTAATGACCATTGCTGATAACAGACTATATTTACCTGGAGCAAAATGTTTTATAATTTCCAATTCGGTTCAAGCCCTATTTATTCCCAGGCTGGACTATGGAAGTGCTACCGTATGTGGCCTTTCTAGATCCAAGTGGACGCCTTTAAGGGCCTATCTTAACAATGCTTTTTTTCTCATCACAGGAACAAAAAGAAACAAACACATCACTCCCGATCTAAAATCCCTAAACTGGCTCCCTCATGAGACAAGGATATTGTTAAAAATTGCCTGCATGGCCCATAAAACATTACATTACAACACCCAAGGTGCTTGGTACAAAAACTATAATCATCTGGTGGATGCAAATCCTCTAGATTAGCACCAGCAACTTGTTGCTGAAACCACAGAAATTCCATAAAAAGAAAACTTGCAACAGAGTCTTCTCGGGTATTGCCCCGAGAATTTGGAACTCCCCACCACCTGAAATCAGACTGGCCCCCTCAAGTGCATCATTCAAAAAAGAGGTTAACTGGGAACTACATGTTTTAGACTTTATATTAGATATATGGCACTGTTGTTTATTGTGTGGGTTCTTGTTCAGATTTTCATAAATCCTAAACTACTCTATTTTGATACGGTAAATGTTGACATTATTACTGCTACTATGTATATTGTAATACTGTAAACCTTAGATACTCCAGGGCTGATTTGGCTATCAATGATAAAATTTTGTGGTGAAAAAAAAAAAGAGGTTAAAATATTACTTATGAACAAATTTCTGCTCTAGGTCTCACAATTTGATTCAGTATCTACACATGAGTATTATTTGAATGTTGGATCATGTCTATTGTCATGTCGGCTTGGTCCTATGGAGGTAACTTTCCTCAATTTGTGAGCTTACACAGTCTGTACCTCTCTTGATTATGTTGTTGTTTGCTTTTCTGGTTCTTCCTTCCGATCATCTGTAAAGCGCTCTGATACCCTCACGGGTCATGTTCGCGCTATATAAAACTTTATAAATAAATTAATTAATTAGTACACGTTTTATTGTGTTTCGTTACAACAAAAAATGAAAACAAAACACAGAGAAACGATACATCGTAGGTTCTAGACTCCAACTCGACTACAGTATTAACTGCCTTTCCCAATGTACACACAGCCCAGCCGCTCCCCTTTGCAGTGACTTCACAACTTAATTATTCTACGGTTGTCCAAATTTAAGGGTCTTTGAGTACAGAGGCCCAGCGGTATGCCTTTATAGTTAGCCCAGGCCCCCAGATATTTTGTTATTTGTGGGGGCTGCTCCTGACTTGGAATATCGGCCTCTAAAGGCTCATTCAGTGATTCATTTCCCGTTTCCATACCCCTAGAGGTGGAGGGCCCGAGCCCTTCTATCTTTGGGCAATATCACTCTTAGCAATCTGAAGAACTGGCAACAACAGCGCCATCTCATATCGACTGCTGTCTAAGGCCTTGTTAATATGTAACAGGGTCCTTTTAGGGTCCTGTTGAAGCCTCCTCCCCAGCACCTCTCCTACAGTGAAGAGTACTCCTTCCCAGATGGGGCTAACCACTGCGCAGTTCCAGACCGTGTGTATTAGATCACCTTCACTCCCTGAAGAGCAAAGTCAAAGTTGTGACTCTATCCCACCTTCCAGAGTCTATTACGAGTAAAGTATGCTCGGTGTAGAAATTTCAGTTGAATGAATATGAACTGAGATGCTATTGCTGATTCTCGTGTGAAGGATAAGGCCTCTCTCCAACCGTCATCCGTCAGGGGACCCAATCCCTTACCCAGGCCTCTCGCAAATTCTTGAAAGAACCAGGGAATTGTTTTTGTAGGGACCGATATATTTGTGACAGTCTATCAATTTATAGTTGCTTTTGACCATATTAATTTACTATTTAGCCTGATGGTAGCCAAATGTCTTAAGGGGTATTTATTCCCTCCAAGGCCTACTTTTTATCAATTTTCCCCATATCCATTTTCCTGCTACATTTTTATCCACTTACTTGAATTTAGTTTAGAAACTGAACTTCATTATTTCTTTGACTATGTTATTATTTGATGTGCTCAACAGTACACTGGGCACACTTGTTATAAGGTCCCTTACTACTCAGCCCAAGCAAACACAACGAGCAAGCATTCCTTTAATGAAACCTATTTACTTTTGTGGGACGTTCTGTTTGGGATGGTGTGGGAGTTCTGTCACTGCTTCAATCGGGGCTACCTCCCTCCCCCATACCTTTACGTCCAGATTTCCTCCACAAGCGATTTCCTGAAGTGCCTTCTGCAGTATGATGTGTGTGTGTGTGTGGCAAATGACTCAGTACTTGGTTCAAAGGCAACAACCAAACCCCTAAAGAAATGTATTTGTGATGTATCAATCCAAAACATTAGTGATAACTCACTTGTTCTACAGTTAATAAATAATAGCAGCAATGAAATGTTTTAAATAAATGAAGATGACCTATCACTCATTCTGTTGTGATCTTAAACACGAACAATGCTTTAACACTTACAGGGTAATAATGCAATGCTGCCCAAAAGTAGTAGCAACTTCTGGATCGTTGCTTTAAAGAATAAAACAAAAACATAACAATTACAAAATACCGAGCCTCATATATTTTCAGCGAAAAAAACACTTGCAGTGTATCATTTTTGTTTTCAATAATTTCTTGTCCCATACTTGATTCAACCGTTAAAATGATTTTAATGCTTCATTGATGATTAGATTATTACTTAATTAAGGCTGGTTTTGGTCTGAGGCGTATTTTCTCCTGCAACGATAACCACAGTTATGATTAGAATAAATCATTCACCTGGATACCGCAAAGCAACAAATATGGTTTCTCTGGGCAAGGCATGGTAACAGTTTTCTAATAAAATACAATTGCATATTTATTAGGAGCACATGGCTCTTCTCAAATGTGCAAATTCTTTTTTATCTGCATGTGGGATTGATACTGTAAAAAAGCAAGGTAATGCAGCAGCTTAATGAGCCACCTAGTAGTGGTACCAAATTACTGAAAAAGGTTCATCGACTAGCAAAAATGTATTTTTCCTGGAGCACTCATCTTCCTTGCACCATTTAAGTCTGTGTATTGGCCAAAGTCACTCAGAGACCCGGGTGCAGAGAGGCGGGCCGAGCTAGCAATGCAAGTATTTTGCTAAGTTTCCTAGGCTAGCCCTCGATAAACACCTAAGGAGTGAGTGTGTTGCTATTTCTTTAGTATTCATTGCCTCTAATGCACTATCTCTTCTTCTACCCATGAGGGCAGGGAGCAGATTTACTTCCACAGGCCTTAAAGGGCCCAGGCAGGTAAATTACCATTATTTCACTTCTCCTTCTAAGCTAGGGATAGATATTACAATCCAAAGACATTCTAACACTAATGCCATACATGTATGTTCATGTACAAGAGACTTTCATGCAGGTAGGGGACATTCTTGGCCCCTTCCTCCAATACACCTTCTCCTTCTGGAGTTCTGCGCCAGGCCAGGACGCCTTTAAGGTAAGGATAGGTGTGCCAGTTGTGCATCTGTGTACATCTCTGTGAGAAATGATGAAGCATTCACACAGATCTTTGACTGCCACACCAATGGCTCAGTCCATAGTCACATATTTTGTAACTGGGTAATGTGTATTATCAAAGCAATTTGATCACACGCAGGTGTGTGGTATTTTATAAAATAGCTACTTATCTAAGGGACAAGATACTTCAAAAATGTACTTGTCCTGTAAAAAAAATCTACTTGTCCCTTTTGGTGCCATGCAAAGAGGTGACACATTAAGGCAGCCTTCTGAGTATGCCAAGGCTCCTATTATATCAGGGCATGAATTTTATCAAGGTTCAGATTCTGACACCATTACGCAAATCTACATGGATGAGCTGGGAGTAGGCCAGAAGCAGTTGTTCCAGAGTTGGAATGGTACTCTGCACGCCCACAAACCTACAAGTTAAAGGGTACTCACAAATGGCAGTACACGCATGCATTTTTATATAAGCAGCAACTGAATTCACAAACATTTGCTTGGACAATGGTTTCCAGGCCTACTTCTGTAAACTCTTGTGAATTCAAGAAAATCATAAATCTACTCCAAGTGAAGGACATATACAAGTGGGTTCCCTTTTGTGACTTTCTGTAAGAACTGGGACCCTAATTTATTTTCATGTTGCCCATAATGCTGCTCATAATGGTTTTACATTATTAATCTTTTTGACTTTTAAACTATTAGCATATATAAAACACGCTTACCAAATAATATAATCAGAGAAAAGTTTAAAGTTGCACAACAGTTTATCAAAACCTTTTTTTCAAGTTGCATTTTTTTGTGTACTTTTGATACTGAAAATGGCCAGTCAGTAATCTTGCTTTAATGCTTCTTCATGTGTTTGCATATAATCAGGGAAGTCTCTGGGGGCATTATAAGCAGCCTCAAATTATCAAATGTTACAAACGTACACATTTTTATACACAAACAATGTTAGTTATGCAAGCTGGGGAGAGGATGTAGCCTAACGGCTAGGGGGTCGATTTCAAATCTGGAGAACCGGGTTCGAGTCTCGGCAATGACACTCAACATCCTGTGATTCTGGGCAAATCACTTAATCTCCCCGTGCCTAACAAAAATGAATGTGTCCTTGTGTAAGCAACTGGTGCTCATGTAAAGCGCTCTGATACCCGATACCTTTGGGTCAAGTTCGTGCTATATAAAACTCCGCAACAAAAAAAGATGCGATCACAGCTCACTGTAATTCCTTAGAATGCTCACCCTAATAGTAATGTTTGTATATTACTGAATCATATATACAAATTTGAACAGCTTAGGTGGTGGGCCGGGGCAGGGGGTGGATCCCCTCCAGGGGGGCCCCCTCAAGTTTCGTTACACCATTGCCCTCCAATCAGTAGGGGTTTTTGAGGTTTTATGTTATGTGTAAAAAATCTGTGCCTTTGATCACATAGACTGCATTAATTTAGAACTTTCACATAGCATTCGTTTAAACCCTCATTAGAATGCTGCAGCAGTCATGTATTTTTGATGAGAGAAGAATAACAGTAGTGTAGTGATTTGAGGAGGAATTCTGTTAACATGTTTAATCCCAAGAGGCTGTAAGAAGTCTGCTGCAATGGTGGCATTATATTGTGGTTCTGGTTAAGTATATGGTTGAGAATCTCTATGAGGTTATTTACTTTCATTCAGATTGTGATGTCTACTGTAATTTATTTTAGGTTAGGGTGAGGGCTCTCAAGTTATAATTGTTACTGCTAGTGAAGAACTCTGGTTTCGCATACTTTAGAATAGTTTACTTTTTGTTAATCCCCTTAAGGGCATTTAAGAGAACGATGTTGACTTTACTTAAGTCTTCCTAGCAATGCCTGATTGCAAGAGATAAGATGAAAAAGTTACTCACCTTTGACAACAATATTTCTGGTGGATACTATGTATTCCTGTAGACCTCTTACCGTATAAATATCCATCAGCTGCTAAACAGGAACCAGAAAACGTTTTCCCTGAGAATTTGCTCTCAAGCACCATGAGGTGCTGCCACGCAATTCCAGTCATTGCTCCATTCACTCAGGATGTGATAACATTGGACTACTGTCTGGCACACTGTCATCGGTCCTTCAATTTTGTGTGCTCCCAACCAAGGAATGATGAGTGGAACCGAGAGGGCTTCTCAACATCAAACCAAACAAAAAAGAATCATTACATGGCTAGGGATCTTATTACTACTAGAATATCTCATAACAGGAGGGTGATGAATTTAGGGGGGTGTATAGTAAGAAGGGCATGAATGATGGAGTGCAATCGGTATACTGCATAATTTAACATATGGCAAAAGCAAACTCCAGGAACATATAGAGACCATGTAATTAGCTGTGATTGTGGCAAAGGGGTTGTGTTGGACTTGGTCCTCTTGGTCCCCTCTGCAGGGTCACCCCCAAACCTTTTACCTTCTCCCCTCCTGGAATGCTCAATTATGTTTTTGGAACTTAGGACTCTGCGCACTTTACCACTGCTAACCAGTGCTAAAGTGCTTGTGCTGGCTTCCTAAAACATACTCAAATTGGCTTACACCTGATTGGCATATTTAATTTGCTCTAAATCTCTAGTAAAGTGGTATGCCATAAACCCAGGCATGGTAAATTAAATGTTACTAGGGGGTCTGAAGCACTTATTGTGACACTCACTCAAGTGCCCCTCGAAAACAGGTCTCTGTCGATTCAGCTTGGTAAAATGAACCCCATGCCAAGCCTAAAACTCCCTTTTTTATACATATAAGTCACCCCTCAGATAGGCCCTAAACAACCCTGGTAGTGAAAAACTCAAAACATTGTTTTTCTCTACTGTGTGGGCTACATTTCCCATAAGGTAATATTGGGTTACCTTATTACATTATTACATTAACAAGTGATAACGTTTGTTTGGGAGCAGGTAGGAATGCCATGTTTGGTGTCTAAGGAATAGTAATTTAAAATTCTCTTTAATGTAAAGTCAGATTTTAAGTCACAATCCTGAAAATGACACTTTTAGAAAGTTGTCATTATGTTGTCCTAACCATTTGGTGCCTGAAGCCTGTTTTCTGGGCCACATGATTAGGTGTAGTTGGCCTTTGTGTATTCCTCACAGACAGCCTGCTTGTACTTGAACTGAGGCGTGAGGTCCTGCGTCGAAATGCGTCGGATCCCATCGGGAAGCAGTGGTTCCGATGGGCCTGCCAATCAGGAGCTGTAAGGTGCTGCTTCAAATTGCACTGTGCTGCATCAATTTGGTGAGGCCTTCGATCAGGGGCTGGGGGATTCCGGTGCTGCAAAGTACTGCGTTGTGCTGCATCGAATTGTGTCTCGCTGCATCAGTTCTGAGGCAATCCACAATTGGGCCAGGGAGAGTACACTCTGATGCCAGCAAGGGTCCAGGTCCTGGTGGACACTTCTTGGGACTAGGACTTACTCCAGCAGAGGCCAGCAGCAGGGCACAGGTAGGTTCAGTTGAGTCTGGACAGATGGGCAGATGCAGGACACGTCTCTGGAGCTTTTTATGTCCCTGTAGCTTAGAACAGGAGGTCAGTCAGGTAGCCCTTGGAGTCACTCTGGTGATTCTGGGTTCAAGGAGCAGGTCCGGTCTTACTTTCTCAGGCAGCAGGGCAGTCTGTCTTGCAGGAGGGCGGTCCTTTCCGCAGCAGCTCAGCAGAGAAGTCCTTCTTCTGTAGCCACCACAGGCCAGAAGTGTACTGAAGAGTGAGACTCAGGGTCCCATTTTAATACCTGGTGCAAGCTTTGAAGTGGGAGAAGCTTCTGGAGTTTTCCCCCACAGAAGTGTCTGGATTTTCCTGCCTCCTGCCCTGGTCCCAGTCTGCCTGGGGGCACAATAGGCTAGTGTGAAGTCCTTTGTGTGTGAACTGTGTCAGCGCCTTTGAAGTGCAAGTGTGGCAGGTGACAGCTCAGCCTATCTATCAAGTCAGAGATTGTCCATCCTGCCAACAGCCAGACCATCATTTGTGAAACTGTCTAGGAGGAATACACAAAGCCCAACAGCCAACTATACCTAGTCATGTGACCCAGGATATAGGTTGCAGGTATCAAATGGATAGTACAAGAAAATGTCAAAGTTCTAAAAGTGGTATTGTGGTATGTTCAGAATTGTGACTTTACCATTAAAGAGTATTTTACATTAAAATTCCTCAGACACTAAACATGAAATTCATACCAGCTCCCACACAAAAGTTCTCATTCATTAAACGTAATAAAGCAACCCGATGTTATCTTATGGGAGATGTAGGCCTTGCAATAGAAAAAATGCATTTTGACAGTTTTTCACCATGAGGACATTAAAAGTATTTCTCAAACTTTTTAAATACAACACACCCTGCCCTATTTGCTGTGTAGGGCCTACCCTAGGAATGACTCATAAGTATTAAAGAGGAAGGTTCATGTGTGGCAAAAAGGTTTATTTTGCCAGAAAGAAATAGCAGTTTAAAACTACACACACATGCTGTAATGGCATACCTGAGACCTGTTTTTAAAGTACTACTCAAGTGGGTGGCCCAAAACGTGCAGCAGGCCGACAAGTAGCATTTAATTTACAGCCCCTGGGTACATGTAATACCACTTTACTAGGGACATACAAGTGAATTAAATGTGCCAATTGGGTGTAAGCCAATCTTACCATGTTTAAAGGAGAGAGCAGAGGCATTTTAGCACTGGTTAGTAGCGGTCAAGTGCAGAGTCCTAAAAGCCAACAAAAAAGGGTTCAGAAAACAGAAGGGATGAAAACAAAAATGTTTGAGAGTGACCCTGCAGAGAGGGCCTGATCCATCATACACCTACCGCACATTATGAAGGTACGTCTTAGTAAGTGTAGTTGGGTAGGCTAGGGACGGGAAAGGAAGACTGAGAGGCACATTTGCTGTGTGGGGGCTGAGAGCAACATAGGTAGCTATTTGGTTTTGTAACAAAAGCTCATAGGGCTGAAAGTTTACAGTTAGTAAGGGGCTCGGAAAAATACAGTGTAATTATTATAGAACATAATAAGCAAATGGTGAAAGTAAAGTCCAGGAGATGTCCTACCTAGAGGGAGATTGTGAAGTTTCATAGTGGAAAAGGAAAACAGAGGTGGAGTGGGGACTTGGAGAAAGACAATGAGGGAAACAAATGCACTTTCATGTTTTATAAAAACAAGTTGCCAAAAAGCAAACAGTTGTGGAAGGATAAAGCAGCAGGTCAGAGACATGGGAAACAGTCTATACTCCATGGGAGGGACAAACAGTAGACAGATGGGGTAAAACAAATAAAACTAGCAAATAGAAAGCCAGATAACAAAAATGGTAAAACAAAAAGCCAATGGATAGGTGGAGTTTCTTTCCAGGTCAACTGGCAGCATGTCCCAAATAAGTCTTTCGCAACTACTCATCTGTGCTATCTGACAGGCTTTGGCCTAAAAAGTAGTATAGAACTGTGTAATTTGAATGACTGCTTAGGTAAGTTATCTCAAAACATCATTTTACTTACTGAATAGTAGCTACATCAGAAAGATTTACAAAACATCCAAGAAAATCTAGCACTTGGGCATGGTTTTAAAACTTTTTCAGTGAAGGGCTCGTTTAGATATCACGATCTTAGTGCCCATTAAATTATGATTTGATCAAAGCAAACCAACCAATGGCAAAACCGACTTTCTTGAATCCCAAAACAAGTTGTAAATTCCTTAGACATTCCACACAAAAGTTAACAATAAAAAGAAGTAGCATGGAGGCAAAACGCCATTCTGAGTGCAAATTTGGAAAAAGAATGTGCATATAAATGTCAACGAGTCCGATTTTGGAATTCAGGATTAAAAAGGTTTGCACTCATAAATGATTTTTCTTGTGCCATTAAGTTTTTAAGTCAAACCATTTGTGTATATCAGGTCCATGTTAAGCATATTGAGCTACTGTGTAAGGATATTATTGCATTGCAAAGCACACAATAATAGAACTCTTCAAGACATTATCTGATGAGAAAAAATGAGTGTTTACAACAGTGGAAAATTAAATCGATGCACATTATCAGATGTGGCCATGATGTAGTGCTGCACAGAGACCTAAGCGGTATGCAGATTTAAAATATATTTAGATGCTAGGAGTCATCAGTGAATATAGGTAATAGGTGAAGAACGTTTGCTTTGGGTCTGAACTTTGATGACTTGCAAATTCATTGCCTAGGATAAGATAAACTAGCACAACATTACAATTAGGAATGAGGAGAAGACAGTGCAGGTAATAGCAGAACACACCTTCCTACAATGCATTGTGCTTCCAGACCAATGAATGTCATTTAAGCCCAGTATAGATTTCCACATTAGCAAAATATAAAACATATAACAAGACTAACCTGTGAACCTCGGGATCCACGTTTGTGTTCCCATTCTGGGTGTCCCATGAGCTGAAATGAAATGGCAGAACAAAGGTAAGCCACAAAGTACAGAAAGAAATTTAATCTAATGTAACTCCCCAAAAAATTTCATCGTTGCACACTTGTTTGTGCTTGTTAAAAAAAGCTACTTTTTTTTTTTTTTTAAAGTTACCATATATTTAATTTCTAAAATATATTTGTGGTACCAAAATGGATTTCCATTGTTTTAAAAAACTATGAAGAAATATGCACAACTGAATTAGAAAACTGGTAAATGATTGACATGATGGTTTGGTAATAGTGACTATCTAGCCAGTCAATACGCTGAACGCATTTCTATGGTGGAGATCAGAAAGGATATCTTCTTTAAATGCGTGAAATTTCATTGCATATAAAGAGACTTCCACTCTCTATCTTGACAAGAGAACATAGGAGCTCAGACATGGTGGTACTACTTTTCACCAAAATGTTAGCACAAGAGGCCTTATGCACTAAAACTGCATTAGGTAAAAGTGGTTGAAATTTGCACACTGACTTTTACCGAATGCATTTGTATTTTACGACCCGACCTAGGCCGGTTCACAAAATTCAGAATTGTAGTGGGTAACAGTTTGATCTACCCCATAAATATTAAATGAGGTATGTTAGAAAAAGCAACCCACTACGACTGGCTACAATCACATGCATGGTGTCCTGATGGGTTCAGCAGACCACCATGTCTGTGATTTCTTTTCAATAAAGCATTTTTTAGGTGTCGCCTGAGCCAGCGCATGCGCTGCTCTGGCGAGACTTTTAGTAAGGGCTTCAGAAAATGCTACCACTGTGGCCTAGAGCTTGCTGTTACACGCGCGGGAGCGCGCTTACGAGCAGAGGCGCCATATGGCTTTTCTCATCATGCTCATTAAGCGCATCGCTCGCCGCGCTTGATCGCGATCACTTTCACTTTCGCGGCCGCGCGGCCAATGCTTATCTCCTCTGTCACTCTTCCTGCTCGCTGAGCTCACTCTCGGTTTCTTGCTTCCATTCACTTTTCACACTCTATTTGATGTTCTCCCTCTCTTATTTCCGGCTTTTCTCTCTTTCTCTCACCTGTGTTTCTACTTCGTTTCCGGTCTTTCCCTCTCTCTTCTTTCTCTCAACTTTTATGTCTCTCCCATATTGTTCTGCTCTCATCCTACACGTTTTTCCTCCTCTTCACGTGCACGGTCTCTCCCTCGAAGTGTTGCTCTATCTCGTCTCTTTCTCTGACCTTTGATTCCCGCTCTCGTATTGCTGCCCACATCCTTCCCTGCCACATCTTCTGATGACCTCCCTGTCTCTCCCTCATGTGGTTTTTCTTCCTCTGCTTTCGCTCTTTTCTCCTGTTGTCGTTTCTAGCTTCTTCATTTGCTCCTATGTCTTTACGTCCTCTCTTTCTCAAGTTTGTCCTGTGGGTTTTTCCTCATTTATTGCCATTTTCTTTTCTGTTCAACCCTTCGGTGGGTCTGCCTCTCCACCAGGAGGCCCTCCTTTTGTGGTGATCTGTCTTCTCTTTCTTTCATCTCTGTCATATTTATACATCTTCCTTTTTATGTTGCACTCATGCTAAACTCAACTAGCTGCCCTCACCCTCCTTAAATCTGACTTAGGCTGACCTTTGATCACTGCCAGCAGCAACAACTGTCTGTAGAGCTTGGGCCGAGGACTTTGAGCACATGCGCACTCCAGCCGACATATAGTGCTGTACGAACTATTATCACCAACCACAACAACACAAAAGACAATATGGCAACAGCGATGATAAAACACTGTAAATAAATGCATATAGTTTCAGACAATCAAACTACTGCAGGGGCAGTCCAGGAAGAATTTCAAAAACACTCTAGGTGACACAAACCTCAGCACTCATCATACAGCAGTAAATAGCAGGGAACATGCTTCTACCCTGTGCATAAACACACATCCACCTAGAATGTGCCAGGCTTGCCGGCAGGGGTCACAAGCTACTTGAGGAGAGTAGCAACCATCCATTCAGGAGTAGCAGCTGCTACCCCTAGTGACCCTCAATTGACGCCCATTCCTCTTTTGTTTAGTTGTTAATGAAAGGCGTCTTTTGTTCACATAACTGCAACTTTGACATCAATACACTGCACCATGATTGTGAACTAGACCGGGCTCCTGATAGGTCTGGAATGACCCAATGGCGATGAGTGAGGGGCAATGAGTCATCACAGATGCTGAGCGAGGTCAGAGTTCGCATTTTGGAGCATGGCCAAAGAACGTGTGTCATTCCACTGCTCGTGTTTTGGAGGCACTCCTTAAAAGTTTATGTGTTTGAGAGTTGGCTCCCTCATGTGCTTATAGTCTTTCTTACCCCGTGCATGTTGTTTCTTGCCCCATCTTTCTGTCTGTGTTGTTGCTTGTCTCCACCCACTGTCCATGTTGCTGTTTGCCTTTACCTGCTCTCCATAATGTTTTTTGCCCCTCTCGCCCTCCACCTGCTGTTATTGCTTGCTCTCACCCGTTTTCTGTGTTGTTTGTTGCCTCCTTTTTCTGTCCATGTTGTTGCTTACCCCAACCGCTGTCCATGTTAGTGTTTGCCTCATGCTGTACCTGTTGTTGGTTGCCCCCACCTATGCACTTGTTTGCCTTGTTCCTTGCCCAATCAAGCCCTCTCCTGCTGTCCGTGCGATTGCTTGACCCTCTCGCTACTTTTTTTATTTTGGTTTAGTTACTCTACAAGAGTGCAAGTTTTTCAGGTGTCTTCCTTGTGTACTTCTTCCCACTCCAAGTTGCCTCCCCTTCCTCCTCGTTGCCTCTGCCACCATCTCCATGTTGCCTCCTGCCCTACAATACAAAGAAAATATGACACGGCCAGTGCTAGCTGCATCATAGCAAATTTTTTTCACAGACTTGCCTTTGTATGTGTTGCCCCACACTTGTCCTCCTTCCCTCAGTGTTTTCTCCTACACCACCCTCCCTCCGGCCCGCCAGCAATAAATAACAAGCATTGGCATAGCCAATAGGTCTCGTCTTTGGGACCTTATAAGTGTTTAACCATGCAAAAGTTAATGTTGTTGCACCAAGGATATTATGCTGCATAACTAAATACTTAGAAGGTCCCAAAAGCGAGACCTATTGGCTATGCCAATGCTTGTTTTAAATGCAGTCCGTTTTTCTAAATGGAATACTGAGTCCCATCGACCACTGCCTACTCCTAAAATAGTTTTTTAAAACATTGACAAAGGCGAAGGGGTCCCTTTGGGAACACCTTCCAATCTATGGATGTGTTACCACCTTCTTTGAAGTGGTGGCAAAATATTAATGCTTTGCAACGGATTTCAGTGGCAAAACATGAATGCATACCTTTAGGAATCAGTTGTGGAAAAAATGCAGCCAAATGATTCTACTCTGTATTTAGAGTTTCCCTCAGAAATTGGAGTCCCGAATCTTTGCTGATTAATGCCTAAAAATGAATAAAAATGTATTTCACTCCTTTACTACTAAATGACAAAAGCTTAAAATAGCTGTATATGTGAAACATTTATATTTATTTTGAATATTCCGAGTTTTATCTTAATAACGCAAAGATCCATTTAAGAAAACAACATTTTAAATATATATATCCATATCAGTTTTTAGGATCATAAGAGTTTGGATATCAACACTGCCTTGGCTGCCTATCACTGTTCCCTTACAACCACCTTCAATCAAATAGCCCATTTCAAGAAACCCTTTTCCTCCCCTCCTTATCCAAGAAACCAGGCGCACTGGTACACTGACAATTTGCAGTGGGAAAAAACAAAATTCAAACGCCTGGAACAGCGACGGCGTTCCACTAAATCTCCTGCGGTCACGGCAGCCTACCGTGTCATGCTCAGTGATTATCACAATAGGATCAGGGCGCATTACTTCCACTATTGCCCTAGCGGGCAATTCCGCAGAGGATCTTTACAATGCGTGAATTAGCTTTTTTAATCCTCGCGCCTGCGCCGCTATCACTCCTGGATCTCAGAAACTCTACGATGCTTTAGCCGATTTTTTTGAAGATAAAATTAACACCATCTATAGAAAATTTTCCATCAGTTTAGAACAATCAGATACACTACTGGACCTGAATTAACTTCCTCCAGATGCCAGGGGTGTAATGTAGGTCTGTGACATTTGCTGTGAGGAGCAGATGAAGAAGATGCCAAACCTTGCCAAATCAGGCTTCCCCTTAGATCCCTCAGCACCGAGGATAATGACCAGTCTATCCAACCGCCTAACCCCATCAGTAAAAACACTTTTCAATCTTTCCCTAACTTATTCTAAAATGCCATCTGATTGGAAGCGTGTGCAAGTGTCTCAAATTCTTAAAAAGCCCTCCGCCACCCTTGAAGTTCTTGCTAACTACAGACTCACCTCGATACTACCTCTCCACACAAACATTCTAGAAAGCCATATTAACAAACAACTAACATCCTTTATAGAGAAATACAAGATCTTAGACCCCTCACAATCAGGCTTCAGAGCTTCAGAGCAATGCATAATACTGAGACAGCACTGTTGGCAGTCACCGATAACATCCGACTCTCTCTAGGCAGTTATGTTAGTATTACTGGTTCTGTCTGCAGAGTTTGACATGGTCTCCCACTCCATCCTTATACGCAGACGACATGATGTAGCTATTCATGGAAGAGAACTACTCTGACTCAGGGACTTTCTTGACAACCATACCCAACACGTCTGTTTGGGTCCGTATAAATCAAGAAAGATGCTTACCAACGAAGGGGTCCCACAGGGCTCCTGCCTGAGCCCAACTCTATTCATCATCTATGAAGCACCTCTGGCACAAATTGTAAGAGCTTGCAGTGTGGAGATCAGGTCATATGTAGACGACACTCAACTGCTCATTTCTTTTGGCCCTGATTCAGACAAAGTGAAAGACCAATTTACGGAGAATTGCAGTCTGGATGGGTAACAGCTGTCTCCAACTGAATAGTGGGAATTTGGAGATTGTGCTGTCCATCTAAGCTCACAGGCTCTGGTTGGCTGACTGGTGGCCCCCTGACCTTGACCCAGCTCCTTCACTCAAGCAAGTGGTGAGAAATCTGGGAGTAAAAATAGATCAAACATTATCCATGCGAGATCAAGATAATGCTACATGTGACTTCTGTTTTGCCACAATGAGGCTGTTAAAAAAGTTTTTCCCTGGCTCCCATCCACCTCTAGGAAAACCGTGTTCCAGGCTGATATAACTAGTCGCCTGGATTACGGGAATGTACTGCTGGTAGCAGCAAACAACACCTTGCTGGCCAAACTACAAACTACAAGCCATGAAGACCACTGTTGCTCGGTAACTTGCAGTCTACCAGCCGGGTCGCCCTCGGCTCCCATACACAAAAACTGCATTGATTGCCCATTAGAAAGCAGGCAATTTTTAAGCTCTGCTGCTTAATGCTCAAGGCTTTATACCAGACCCAACCTGCTCTTCTGTGCTCAAAACTGAGTTATTATCTGCCTTCCAGACAGTTAAGGTCCTCTAACAAAGCTCTCTTGCAGAGTCCATACATCCGTAACACCCGATTTGGAGGCAGATAATTTTCATATTTGGCCCGCATCACTGGAACAGTGTCCCTCTCCATATTCGTACTTGTTCCAACCTTCATGAATTTTAAGAAGATGTTAAAAATATTGTTGTTTTAAACAGTGCCAATCTTGCCTGATCAGCATAGCGCCGAGTTACTCCTCCGGGAGTGAGTCATGTGATATATCAAGTTCTAATAACCATAACCATTTGCGGCATTTTTGTAGCACATTTTTGTTGTGCTTTAATGTATGAGCAATACCCAGTGATCTCAAACTTTCATGCGCATCACAAAAGTTTTAAAACCTCACATTGTATATGGATATGTGGGTATGTACGCTATGTATTTTATAGAACATTTTACGTAAATGTACTGGAGACCTTTGTTTTACTGAAATCACAAGGCTAGCAACAGTTCAAATTGATATTTCACTACTTAATCTTACTACCTTAATATTTTATTAGGCATAATTATATAGAGTGAACCTAGTGTGAGCCACAGATCACACAGAATAGTAACAAGAAATAGGTGTCCCGTATGGGATTACAAAAGACACACAGAAACATGTACCAAGCACAAGGAGCACATTACATTGAAGCAGAGCAGGCAAGGGAGGAGGTAGAAGAAGCAAATCAAAGCAGAAGAGTGCAAGTCAAGTCACAGAGGAAGCAAGACCAAAGCAAAGCATATAGAGGAGTGAGGCAACAACGGATTGGTGATGGAATCCGTTCTGGGGTACAAGGGCCATGGTTAAGGGGTGAGAGTCGTCCACAATGCAAATGGGGAGGAATAAGCCTAACATGCAGCTTGAATGCATTCCATAATCTTACGTAAGGCCTATGACCATAAAGCTTTCCTTTCAGTGTGCGGTCTTTATGATCCTTAGGAATTTTAAACGTAACCGAGAAGGCACTGTATGGAGGCCACTGAAAAATATGTGCATGTTAGATATTTTGTCCATTTGTTTGAGTGACAATCACACAGAAGGCCTATGTATTTAAACACAGTTTAATCTCACAGGGGGCCTTTAAGAGTGTTTGAACTTGAAGAGGAAGCCAGTGCAGTAGCTTTAGGTTGAAGGTAAATTGCTTGAACTTGTGATTGATGATCAAGTCATTTGATGCAGGGAGAACTGTTCTGAGCATTGTCGGTGTAGACTCAGCTAGCCAGGAGGCTGCAGCTCATACGCATGTGTAGTAGGACTGCAGACAGGAAGTTTAAGGGATGGGAGGATTGATTTTCTACATTAGCCTATCCTGAAACCATGCCTCTGGGCTTTTTCTGGTATTTACTCTGATTTTTATTATATTATAAACTGCTGCCGACGGCTATACCAGTTGTTAAAGGCCCTGAACCCAAGTTATAGACCCGAGCTACAGCGAGGGCCTATAACGAGGGAGGGGGCCTTTAACAACCGGTATAGCCCAAGGCAGAAGGGCTATAAGGCTATTAGAGCATTCCACCCACTAAGGGTAGAATTTTCTAAATTGAAAAGGGAGAAACATAAAGACAAGCATTGGAATGTTGGAGCTCCGGGCTTATAACAACCATTATAAGCCCGGAGCTAATCCATTGTCTTCAGTGGAGCACTCAACATTTCAATGTTCAATGGATCTCTCAACATTTCAATGTTCTAATTAAAATTATACCCGTGTGCCAATAAGCCCTAACACACAATATATATTATGGCATTAGTAACAGAGAGCAGGCACTATTGCAAGCTAATTATCTACACACAAATTAAGATGCTGAGGGATCCCAATCATGATTAAAAGCATTTATCTTCACAATAAGGCCAGCTCACGGAGCTACTGGTGCTATATGAATATACTTGAGGTGGTCTGAATGGTCCCGTACTGGCATGCTTAGTATTCCTCCTCCTCCCAGAGCTCCTGCCGACACACGCACACACACACAAACTGACAGTTTTGAGCAGTGCCACACACGCTGGAGTGCACTGCTCCAGCTCAAACTGCCAAGGTGTCATGGCAGAAGTTGCAGGAGGGAAGGTGGAAGTAGTCCGTCGGTCCAGGAACCCCCAGGCTCCTGGGTGCCTTGGTAAACAATGTGAAAATGTGATGGATATCCCCAACTTCCTGCAGCTTCCAGTAACAGAGGTGTAAGCAGGAGACACTGTTGGCAAGCACAGCTCAACTTAAAACTTTCTATGTGTTTAACACAAAGACCGAGGGAAGGGAGAGGGGAGTCAGCCTAACACTAGGAGCTGCAGAGAAGGAAAGCACCCCTGCGACACCTGGCCGCCACCATCTTCTCAGCAGCTGGCATTCAGTGGCAGCAGCTGGGAATAGAAACCCGAATGTTATAACAGCGGGACTTCAGCATCGATTTATTTCATGAGAGCTTGTCATATTTACAGTGTTTAACATTCTGTTAAATTTGCAACTTACCACGCTGGAAAATTTTGTAATTTCTATATTTATCTTCTTTACAATTCAAAGTCGGTGATTTTAATCAAATATTAGGAGTTTAAGTCGTTTGTTAAAACTGCAGCTACCCACACTGGAATATATTCCTAATTTCTTGCCATGCTATTTTATTTAAAGTGTATACTCTATGCGCAATATGCAGAGACCCTAAGAACTTTTAAAAATATACGACCAGAAGGCCATTTCCTTCTTTAAACATGCGCACTTTTCTTCAGTTAAAATTGCCTGCCCATCTAAAAACGTAACCGTAGTCTAATTGTGGTAAAGGAAAAACTGCACTTACATGCTGATTAACAGGGGTACAGTCTCCGGTCCTGATCTCATGGGAACATTATCATTCACAAGTGCCTAGATTCTATAGGGGATTATCAATATCATTACCAATTGCAGGTGTGCTAACATTGGAGCTTACTTAAACAAATATACTGCAGGATATAAGTATCTCCGAAGCTCTGCCTGGCCGTGATCCGACTACAGTCACCAGCCATGCCCCTGCTGAATCGGAGAAACCCTCTATAACCCACTGTTTGTAGTTTACTTATTTTTTTAACAGTTTTAATGTTTTCCATTTACAATGAAAGACAAACAGTGAACATCATCAACTGCTTCATCTGAAGTTGAGTGTTTATCATATATTGTCTCTTTACCCTCCAGATTACTTCCTTGTGTGCTTTATATCCTCCATCCTTTTAGATTTACTCTTATCTGCTGCTCTCTTCTCGTGCTCTTAAGAAGCTATTACACATATACAATTTACTTAATATCACTAATATTTAGTTGTTATTCTTTTATTCTTGTAATTTTAGAATTCTATTTGGAACCAATACACAGTAGATGGTAAAATACCTAACTTAAGGACCATAGGCTGGATTTACAACTTCTTTTCGGAAAAAACAAAAATTTAATCTCATAGTCTTTCCTCCTATTTCAGAGTACATTTCTGAATTGTATAGCTTAAGAGAAATTTCATGGACTACTCACAGAAATTTACAATTTCCAGAAGTATTCCTCCATAGCCATTATGACAAATTATCTGTTACGTGACAAAATGTTTAAGTGTAGCAGAAATAGGCCTATGTACAAAAAATGATGTCTTTTTGTCTGACTAAAATTGGTTTTCTCATTGGGAATCCCCATCGCATGAAACACCTATAATATAGCTGTGTCTCTTCACATTCACACGCCAGAAACACATGGACTTCAGGCATTTCTAAGAGTACTTATATTATCACTGTGTAGGTAGAAATAGCCAAGCAAAATATTTGTGAATGCTCACAAATCTAGGACTTTGAAAGCTGTTCAGGCAAAGTGTATGGAATACTGGTAGATTTTCCACTTTTATAAGAACCATTTATTTAAGAACGTGGGTTATTCATTGCAAAGGGTGTGAATACTTCACAAGTAATAAGTTTGCAACCTTCCATTTACAAATAACCATGTACCCTGTTGTAGCACTTGACTCTCTCAAGGTAACAAAGCAGAGCAGCCCAACACGTACTCAGGGGAAGTAGTGTGGGCTAATGCTCCACATTGCGGGTACGCAACAAACAACACTCAATAAATCATTGCCAGTCAGTGCTTTTTCTTATAAAAAGGAAAAGTACTTTACTATGCACACCCTACTGAATACAATATAACAATTCACAAATACGTACATGTAGGCAGGTGGAATTACCTATATGGACACCGTCCTAATAGTTCTCACCTCTAGTGAGCCCCGAACGCCAAGACCACAGAACCGCCCATATATATTAGTCACAGTATATGAGGTATAATTGGATGCTACTCAGCAAGCCACTAGAGCAATACTATTTGACACGTGATACAAATCAATGTCCATGTTTCAATGAAACAACAGAAGAGTCCTTATAAAGTTTCTGTTCAATGCTTTATTGTTGCATCCTCTCCAAAACATACTTTGATTGTAGCCAATGCATTTCGTCCCTCCTGGGACTTCTTCAGAGCTACTACAGATTACGAAAGGTAATGTCAACGCGTCAAAGCGGTATTCCTCAAGCTCCAACTGAACATAAATACCTGAACAAAAGATAAGACTCTTTCTTCTACCTCTACTATGCTGCCACTCCAGCTTTAGGACCAACCAACAGGAGTCCCTGCATCCCAGAGCCTTTGTACAAAAGTGCCAGCTATAGGACTGCTTGAAATTAAATTAAACTTCTTCTGGGGCATCAATATAACCCCCTGGGAGATGTACGGTGAAGTTTTGAGGAGCCTCTACTGAATGGCTGCTGCACATCTGGCTGCTCCATAAAACACTTGCTAAAAACGATGGTGGGGAACCTGACCTTCCTCAGGCACCACAGAAGACAAACATGAAAAATATAAAGTCCTCACAGGTGCTTATAGGGCACTCCTTGCAGGAAGCATACATATTTTTTAAGGCAGCCTTGGGCCACAATCTTGCGTCTGTTTTTATTTATTTAAAATTTGGCAAATTAGCTTTGCACCACACTTTTTCTTTTTCCATACTGCGTGCCCTTTCCCCATTGATGGGGCATCTGCTCATTGCTGGAGCCATGGAAGGAGCCCACTCCTACATGGCTTGTCGGCTGCCGCCGCTGGCACAGCTGTTGTGTGTCAGTGCAGAACCAGCATCTTCTTACTTCACCTATCCACATCCGAGCAGGCAGAGAGGTGTTGGCATTGTGCTCCCGACTCCATAGAGACGTAAGCTGCTGAAGGGAAGCAGCACTCCATTGTCTTCCCCAGGGAGATGGACACCCAGGACACTTGTGATTTGTGTCAGCCCCGTGGAGATGGGGACCCCATGGGGCAACTTTGCTTGCCATGACCCCTGGGCCATGGCAATCCCCAAGGTCAAATCTAAAAATCATAGCGGAGAGCTATCTTTCCTCCCGATCCTGTCGGGGGACCAAACTACTCTGGTCCTTTGCTGCGGCCTCAATGGGTGAATTTAGACAATTTTCATGTTGTTTTCCTCCTGGTGGCGAACTCTAGCCACCAGGTGAATTTTCTCCTGGCCTCTACATTGTATTTTTCTTGTAGAGCTTGATTTTCATTGCTTACTACCACACCACCTGTCCGCCCTTGTGTGTCTGGCACCTCTCCTAGGCTCAAGGTCTTCCTGAGGTGCACCCTCAAGGCTGAATGCCTTCTCTATCACACTCCCCAGTCCTCATGGTTCTAGCTGTCTAGCAAGGCATGCTAGCAGCTGAGTCAGAGCCCCCTTCTTATGGAGGGTACCCGCCTGCAGGACCAGTCCACAGACGATCCAAGGAACCTTCCAGGGTCCCCCCTCAGCAGGTCAATCCCTCTACTATCCCATCAGAAGATTCAAGGGTGCCAGAGCCACTGGGCCTGGAGGAACACCTTGGTGCCATGCAGGAGTTCAAAAATCCTTAAGTCATTCTTGCAGTGAATGAGGTGGCTTTTCCTTCCAGCTGGCCATTCCCCTACCATCATTACTCCCAGGTCCAGATAGTTTTAAAAACTCTCTCCCTTGCACATGGGTTTTTAAGTAGGGTTGGAAAGCTCTGGAGGTAGGCACAGCTGCCAAATTCTAGGGTGACACATCATTCCTCCACCCCTGTACCAACCCTCCTACACAGCATTCTGGGACATTCCTACATGGCAACTTGAAGTGGTTTACCCCTATTTGCTACAGCTGTCTGATCCGTTCCATCCAAAATGACAAAGGGGAGTCCCTCCAGTATTTGACTCTAGAGGCCTGGCTGTCTTCCTTTATTTCTGTGGGAGTGAGCTTTCTGGCCAGGTGAGGTGAAAGGTAATTAGCACATAGAGATTCCGTCCCTACCCCTTCCTTTCTCAGAAACAAGTCCAATCACTGTCAAATGTCTCTTCTGTGTGGAGAGGCCTTTGATCCTCCTGCTGGCCAGCAGAGTAATTAACTTGGCCCAGTAGAGGGGGCAAAGACCTGGAACCTACTTATGAGCTGAGCCAAAGAATTATGCTAAATCCTCAAGTTTCATAAGAAGTACAGATATCACAAAAGTGACTTTGGATCTGTACTCAGGGCTCATGTTTACTCTGGGACTATTATCAGACTTGTGTCTCTAGGCCTAAGTAGAGCCAAACTGTACTATGGCTCAGAATTTGTTCATAATGTATAATTCAGTAAAGCACCAACTATTTTCTGTTAAACACTGCAGACCTACACTATGAATACCCACTCACTATATAAGGTCGACAGCACGTCAGCACCAATCCCTGAAGGACCCCTTCTATGACAGGCTACCTATGCGCAGATACTGAGCTGAGCAATACTTTAGTCTAACACATGCTCAACCTGCACATGTGCTCACATGCATGAGCTCACAGGTTCACATGTAACCAGCCACAACCTCTTACCCAGCTCCACAGCAGTGGGCCTTATTTGAAAGGTCAGACACTGGCGGCAAGCACTCTCATTCCATTTTTACAGAATTTACAGTGAGTGAGACTGTGAGTCCCTTGGTAAGACTCATAAACCGTGTAGCTACTGCAGACGTTTCTCATTGTATGTCTACGGTTGCAGGCTGGATGAAAAGGAATTTCCTCAAACTTAATGGGGAAAAGACCGAGGTGTTGCTCTTTGGGATGCAAGCTTCAATTTGGAAAGACAACTGGTGGCCAGACACTTTAGGTACACTCCCTACTCTAGTGGAGAAGGTCAAAAACCTTGGGGTGATCCTAGATAGTGAACTTTCGCTTAATGGACAGGCCAATCGTACGGTTGCGACCTGTTTCTTGCTCATAAGGAATTTAAAGAAAATGTTTCCCTTTATTCCAATCTCAGCGCGGAAACTGGTGGTGCTGGCACTGGTCATGTCTAGAATCGATTATGGTAATGCCCTATTCCTGGACTCATATTTCTGTACCCAAACCAACTGCAGGTAGCACAGAACACTCTAGTTAGGGCGATTCTTGACATTCCAAAACACCAATCAGCCGCTGCGGGCTACATGAGCTGCACTGGCTCCCTATCAGAAAGCTGATCAGGTTTAAGGCTATCTGTATTGTACACAAGGCTCTCCATCAACCGAATCTAGCTGGGATCATGGATATGTTCCACTGGTACACCTCAAGCAGAAATATCCATACAGCACATCGTAATCTGGTTACATTACCTAGAATTTGAAAGAAGAAATGGGGCAGAAGAAATTCCCTCCCACAGTCTCTGACTGTGATCAATGGACACCTACCTTTTAGAAAGGCACTTAAGACCCAGCTGCATACTATTTAGTCAGCCCCTACTGTCTGGTAAATGGTTTGAGCTGCTGCTGTTCTGTAGCAAACTGCTGTGGCTATAGCGCCTTGATGCCTATGGGTAATATTCACACTCTATAAAATCAAAATGAAATCAAGTCATATCATATCTACTTCAAAAGTAAAAAAAAATCCAGGGCAATTAAGTGGTTGGAACCCATTTGCTACACTTTACAATCCTAAATTTCTATCTACTTTTTTCTGTAAATCAGGTTATGAGGAAATGAGACTCATTGATGCCTTTTTGGTAACTTAAGCCACCACTTTTTTTTGTTTTGATGTAGACTGCATACTATATCTAAATGTGTTTTGTAGAACTCTCAGATTAAAAGATTGGAGAACCGATGTAGAAAGTGATTAGGTGATGTGCATCTAAATTGAAAAGCTAACATGTAATGTATTCGTAAATGGCCATTGATCTCTCTTTCACAAAATTGTGTAATGAAATCCTACACTTTAGTCATTACTCCGGTGTCAAAAATATTCAGCATTATGCATTCTGGTCCTGACAGTAATGTAATTTCGGGTCACTTTGAAACTAGATTCGTCTCAATTGATATTTAATTATTCCTTCTTTTAGCTCTCACAGCAGATGCACATTAGCCCATTTTTCATTAAATATTCTACAGTAGCAGGTCATTCTGCTATCGAACTAAGGGAAACCTTATTTTATTTTTTTAGAAGTTGTGATTGGTTGGGAAAATGTTTTTGTTCAATCAAGAAAGTTGAGATTTTAATGTAAAATACCATGATGACACTGTGGAAAACATTCAATTAGTCAACTACTTGCACTACAGTGCCTCGATGGACATTAAATAGTTTAAGTATCTAAATATAATTTTGAAAAATATATTTAATTCCTAAAACTCTGCCATGATTTCATTGGGAAAATTTGAAATTTACTTTCTGAAAGTTTAATACCTTTTCTGTTTGTGCCAAATTTCATTTCTGTTTGATTATGGTAAGAGGGCAAAGTTCTGAAGGTGTCTCAACATCATTTAATCTAATGTAACCCCTGAGGGTTGATTGATCATCAGTAGCACTTTCATTTTTGCATTTGTTTTTGCAATAATTATTCCTCCATTTGAAAAGTAGTTGGCCAAAATAAGTTAATTATCAGCCTTTTCTTATATGTCTTAAAGGTTCACATACATTTGTGAGGGCGTAAATGCCACTGCAACTGGAAAATTTCATAACTTAGAGCTGAGTATGGTATAACTGATTCTTAAAGTGAAATATTTGTTAATGTGTGCAAAACCACCCATTCCAACTATGCACACTCAACCAATCACAATCGTAGATCTAAACCCTACGAACCTTGGTTCTCAGAACAACTTAAGCTTCAAAAACAAAAGTGTTGCCGTCTCTAAAGGAAATGGAGGCATCACTACAACGCCAGTGACAGGGAAGTTTATAAACAATCTCTGCTAGAGTATAAAGAGCTAGTCCATAGAGAAAAAACTTGCTACTTACTACACTGCTGCTATAGTAGCAGCAAAAAACTCATCCAAAGAACTCTTTGCCACAGTAAAGAAGCTGGCCAAACCTCCAGAAGTGGTAAACTTAACGGTTAGTCAAGCTTTCTGCAATTTCTGCAATTCTCTGGCGACCTTTTTTCAGGACAAAGTAAAGTCAGTATACATTAATTTTGCGTCAGCCACGTCACAGAGCCCAGTCCCCTTCTAAAGCATGCTGACTAAGGAGGTCTATACCCACATCCCAGAATCCAGGGCTGGACTGCCCATACCGGGAACCATGCGTTTCCCCAGTGGGCCGCGAGGGTGGGGGCCGGTTTTGGCCCACTGGGGGGCCGTTTTTGTTACTGGGAGCTGGCAAGATCGGACCCCTGAAACAAAATTGGCCGAAACCGGCCCTAGCAAACAGCTTGGCCTATGCACCCCCCCCCCCACCGGTGGCTGGCCGAGGAGTTTGCCAGGGCCGGTTTCAGTTCCTAGTCCGGCCCTGCCAGAATCCCTTAATCCCCCTGAGCTATCTCACTTCCCACTACTCACTCCCGACCAGGTATCTAAGCTACTCTTCTCCACTAAATCGGGATCCCCTCTTGATCCCTGTCCCCCTAGGATCTTCCATCTCCTGCTGGAAGTATTCGCAACTTACCTCTCACCCATTTTTAACCAAATGTTTACCTCCGGCATCTTTCCCACTAAGTGGAAGTAGCATCTGTCCTTCCACTACTGAAAAAACCTAATCTAAATGGAGCCGACCCAAATAACTATTGCCCTATCTCAAGGCTCCCACTGCCCGCTAAAACAGTTGAAAAAGGCCATGAACATGGAGATCTCAGACTATATTGAGGAGCATGCATACCTAGATGCCACTCAGTATGGGTTCAGAAAGCATCACAGTACAGAACTGGCACTGATCTCTGCATCAGAACAGATCAGACAGACGGTCGACACGTGAGGCAATGAAGCACTGGTGCTGCTTGACCTCTCTGCCATATTCAACACCGTCAACCACAAAAAACTGCTGGAGTGCCTTGAAGGGATAGGTATTAAGGAGAAAGCCCTGGGACTACTTGGGTCATTTTTGTCTGATCAATAACAGTTGTTGCTCTCTCTGAGTTCAAATCGTCCAACTTTACTCTGCCCTGTGGGGTACCGCAGGGCTCGTCACTAAGCCTCACCCTTTTTAATATTTATGTGGCCCCTCTGGCTCAGTTGATCCATTCTTTGGGCTTCTCAGCAATCTCTTACACTGACGATACCCAAATTATTGTTTCAGTGACAAGCAATCTTATTGACACAGCCTCACAGTGTCATGCCTGTCTCCTTTAGGTGTGATATTGGATGGCTGCTAACTGTTTAAAACTAAACTCCAACATAACTGAGGTCCTGCTCTTCGGTGGCAATACCTCCTTCTGGTCTCCCGCTTTCTGGCTGCCTGAATTGGGCTCTCTGCCCACCCCAACAAATAAAGTGAAAAATCTAGGAGTCACCTTTGACTCCAAGCTTTCATTTGAAGGCCATGTGAATAATGTCACCTCCGCATCCTTCTTCACATTAAAACTGCTCAAAAAAATCTTTCCGTTCATACTCTCCAATCTGCGCAAACTTGTCATCTCAGCTCTGGTCTTGTCCAGAGCTGATTACTGTAATGGCCTTTTCATCAATCTTAGGTCAAGATGTCTCACAAAACTGCAGATGGTACAAAACGCAGCACCTCGCATTTTGCTGGACATTCCCAAGCATAAATCCGCTGCAGCCCAACTTCATTGGCTTCCTGTGAAAATACGCATTGAGTTCAAAGCCCTCTGCATAGCGTTCAAAGCGGCACACAGTACAGGACCCATCTTCTTCAAACTGAATTTTCAGATATTTGTTCCTACCCGGCAGCTTTGCTCTGCTGATGACCATAATCTAGTGATCCCGAGGTTCAGGAAAACCACCTGGGGTGGCAGAAGCTTCCTGGGAGGTACTGCCAGACTTTGGAAATCCCTTCCCTAAGCCTTAGAAAGGGAAACCCAACTCTTGGTTTTCAGGAAAGCGTTAAAAACCTGGCTGTTTAATCTTTAATTCATCTAGACTGGTTTTATGGCTCAGTTGCTCTACGAGCTAGCGCCTGGACACCTTCGGGTATTTGTTCGCGCTCTATAAATCTATTTTTCATTTAATTTTCATTTCATTTCATCCATACACAAAGCACACACACGTTTCCATTTTTTTTCTACAGTGGAAATATTCAGGTGAGTTTCAAAGGAGTGATCATGGAAATTCAGTGAATTTAATATGAGCACCCATGAAGTCTTCATTTTGTTGGCCTCACAAACTTGTAACGTATTCCTAAATACATAATGTAACATGTAACTTAGATCTGAAGGTGCAATTGTACCTGCTGAATTCAGTGAGGGAAAACACAAACTCTTATGCTGAAACTACAAAATAGATTTATTAAAGGTAGTGATTTATACTGAAAATTCTTTTGAAAATAATTCATCCAAAAGTTAAAACATGAAATCAACAAATATCCTAACTATACACATTCATGAAAGGCATCTGTGGTATTTGGGAAAACAGTGTGACAATCGATTCTGAATAAATTCCCTGCACTCCCCATAGATAACTGAAAATATGCATACAATATGTCAGGGTAACTTAGAAATGCTTTTGAATTAGACCAACAATAATAAAATTCTATATATATAGGTGAAAAATATGCATGTCATAATTTGTAAATGATGTTCTGCATTGTTTTTATCCAAAGATATTTATTCCCTTTTGTTATAAATATCTTTCTTTAGCTTCATAAAATTCCTCAAATTGGCACCTAGGTTTTGACATTTGATAGGCTCCTTAATAGGATCCCGCTCAGTTTTTAAAATGTTTTAACTGTCTTTGAACGGAATGGAGTAACAAAAAATATATATATATGTTGTGATCAAGACCGCGGCAACGCGGTCGAAATGAGTCAGGCTGGACACTTGTCTCTGCACTATGGGTGCTGCTTTAATTTATCTGCAATAAAAACTTCACCTTAACGAATGCGCTGTGGTCCATTCCTGCGTTGCCGCGGTCTTGATCACAACATATATATATATATTTTTTGTTACTCTATTCCGTTCAAAGACAGTTAAAAATTAAAAAAAACTGAGCGGGATCCTATTAAGGAGCCTATCAAATATATATATATATATATACACACACATACATACACACACACACACATACATATATCCCTGTTGCAATACCCACTGGGTATTAATAGTTGGGACCATGTTTCCATAGTGGAAGAGGTGTGGTGCAGCGGCCAGGGTTCCTGACTTTGGACCACAGGGTTCACAGTTCAATCCCCGGTGCCGGTGGCAGGTTAGCCCAGCACCATGTGGCTCTGTGCAATAGCTCGCTTAATCTTCCCGAGGGCCCCGAGCGCCGGGACACCTCTCCAGAGGTAGCTGTGTGCTTTACAAATGCTGGAATTTCATTTCATAGGAAAAGCATTTTTTGTTTTCCTAATTACTTTGATGAATTTTCACAAACCTTACCAAAAAAATACTCACCAAACTTCCTGGAAAGTTTTAGGGTGATCTGTCGAGTGGCCAAGAACAATGGGGGTCCCAAAGGCTTTTTCCAGAGGAAAATTGAACAGCAATGTTTGTATATTTAACGATGGGGAGGTTCCGGCAGATCTCCAGAGATCTGATTGACTGCCACCACATCAACAAGGATGTGGCGGCAGCCATCTTACAACTTGGACTCAGTACTGAGTCCTACAAAAAAAACTTGAAAAACAGATATAAGGGGTCAGGTTAGGGATGTCCTGCCCCCTCCAAGGCCTGTTGGGAGATTGTCCCAGAGATTGTCCCACAGGGCCAAAAACAACTTTTATTTTTATTTTGTTGTGGATTCATGGAGTAAAGCCTCTAAAAGCTTGGGGGGGATGCATGCCCCCTCCCAAAATGTAATTAAATAAATAAATAATTGCTGTCTCCCGCTGGCACCCAGAATGGGCACTGGCCGGGGAGCCAGTAGGGGCCCTGTGGCTGCCCCCCCCCCGCCCCCCTACCCCGGAACCCCCAGGGGTTGTTTTTGGCCATGCCCTGCGTCCAACACCACGCTGTGCATGGACGAAGAGTGTGCATGGCTTGGCTGCCCGCAGTATGGATGCACGGCCAGGCTGTACCTCCAACCCCAACCCACACCTGGCCAAAGACCATGCTCGGTGTGGAGTTGACCTTTTACATTTAAAAAAATCTCTAAAAATTCACTGAAACAAACAAAGATTAAAGTGATGTTATAGTTAGGACTTGTATTGATATCTTACTTTATATTAAAAAAGGAGCAAGGAGGAGCAACCGATGACCACTCCAGAATCCATCGCCTGCCAATTCTTTTCAGTTGTGACTATAGAGAAGAAAGTGCCTTCAAAAGTGGACATGTGCAATCTGTGCCACAAAGAATTTAGCAAGGGTGCTGGCAATAAGTACTCTTTTGTCACATCACGTCTATCTGTGCAACGCAGTAATTCTGTGTGACCACAAGCCCTGGCAACACAGAGATAGCAACCCTTTGTACTGTCATATTGGGTTATACTGTGGCAAGTATTGTAAAGATGTTTCTGTTGAACAGCAAAGCTCTGGAGCTCAGGACAAGATGGTGACTGTCTATCAAACAGAGTGCAAGAAGTAAATATTTTTATTTTTTTTGGATCCAAGTTCAGATTTTCTGTTTTATTATTTTTTTAGTTGAACCCTACAAAAAATGAAAAACTGGAAAACAAAAAAAGAAAATTTGAATCCTCAAAAAAAGGTTCTTCTTATAACCACCTTTGTTGGTTAAAAAAATCTCCTGTCTGTGTATAAATGCTAAGTCTATTCAGCCGTGCACTGCTGGGACAAGACGTAGGGCCCTGGGTCCAACCGCCTCTGTGCTCAGCCTTTGGCTATGTCTAGCAAGAGTTGGCCGCAGGACCAGGTTTGTGACCAGGTCAAGTGCCTTACTGGCCTTATCACGCCCAACCCCTGCTGCACGCGAACGAAGGGCTTGGCTGCAGGGCCTGGTCACAAGTGCTCACCCTTGCTGGTGGCACGCCCTACACCATTGTGCATGACATTTTTTTAATCATTATTTCTAATACCGTGATACCACACAGGTTCGCCCTGAGTCCAGCAGTAGTACCATGGTACAGACAACAAATCAGTAATTCTTTTTCTAATTACTGGGGCTTGAGAGTCAGGGTCTGCTCACACAGCCCAATAATGTGGCATTTTTCTACAAAGTCAGCAATCTGGGATTTCGTTCCAGAGTCCTATCATGGCAGGTGCATCATTTTGTAAAATGTTGTGCCCAGCTTGGTCTTTGATCAATCAGATGCAGCTATTTTTTGGAACCGCTGGACTCCCACAGGACCAATTGTATAGATATACCCAACTTTTTCTGAGAGTTAGCCCGTTCATGCCTATCCAGAGCCCCTCTTTAATTTCTCGAAAATGCCGGAATGGATTTAAACCAAATCACAAAAATCACAATTTCTGAGTAAAACGTTTAACTTTTCTGCCAAATTTGGGTTAATTCTATTCAGCCATTTTTTCTATATTGGAGAGCAAAGTTTCCTATAGAAATGAACATAAGAAACCAAACTTTTATATTGATATGTGTATGAGTATGGGATAAAGTACCACCTGCCATACATTATAAAGATATTGCAAGTCACAGAGGAGTTCCATAGCCATATAGAGGAACGTGGCCGAAGACCAAATTCCTCTACCAGGTTATGGAACTCTAAGGTGACTTGCAATATCCTTATCATGTATGGCAGGAGATACTTTATTTCTTATAAGACATGGTCACACCATCACCTTTCCCACAAACCACTTAAATCCTTGGTGCGTGGCTCTTTTATATGAAACAGAGAGAGAGCACATTTGCAAGTATAATGAAGACAAATATAATCTCTAGTGCAAAATTAAACACATTAAAAAATCTGTTAGACATATGTTGCAAAAAGATATTAGAAGCAGTTTAATACAAATCAGTTTTTTTTTTAAAGGTGCAGTAGAAACATGCAAAGATTCTTACTTTTCTATAATTACCCAAGAAGAGCAAAAAATAAACATGGTGCCATAAATATCTAGTTTCTTTTTGTTTATGTACAGCTAGAAAAACCGAGCAAGAAAAGCAATGTTTATTTTGTTCTTTAATCAGCTGCTTTAAATATGTTCTGTGGCTTAACCTGCCTTTCCATTAGGCTGCTGGCTCTGGCAGCAGGCATTTTTACATCCTGATGGGTTTTTTTTATACTCGGAAACTGAGTGTGTCACAAGTCTCCAGTTATGGAACTCCGAGGTGACTTGCAATTTCCTTATTATGTATTTTAGGGGGCACGTTATCCCATTTAATACATGGCCACATCATCACCTTTCCCGCAATCCACTTAAAATATGAAAGATTGAACATGTTTGCAAACATGAAGAATACAAATAAAATCTCTAGTGCAAAATTGAACATATCAAAAATCTGTTAGATATTTGTTGCAAACAGATATTAGAAACAGTGTCAGTTTAAAAAAAAAAAGCTGCAGTAGCTCTGAATGTGTAGAATCATGCAATAACAGAAAAGCTAGAATTTATCTAAGAAGTGCAAAAAATAAACATATTCTCTCAGCTTGTCATTGCAAACTATTAAAATAGAGCAGAAGAAAGGAAAGAACCGTTCGCTTTTGTTGCTTTAAACAGCCGCTTCAATTATGCTCCATAACCAGACCTGCTTTTCACCTTGGTTGCTGGCTCTGCCAGCAGGCATAGTGATGTCAGAACTCAACTGTAATAATTTTATTAGTCAAGTTCAGATCATCTTTTCTTTAGAATCGGCAAGTGCGTGCGTCACAAGTTACCAATTATAATTAGGGCTCCCGGTTTTATGCTATTTATTTTTTTAATATTTCCACCTGTATTTATCCATATTTATTTTTGGGCCATTTCATCTGTATTTATCCATATTTATTTTGTGAACATCATAAGGTCCAGCACTCTCCGCTAATATCAATTATAATACATCCGTTTAACAATATGTGTCATAGAAGCACAAAAATGGCAATTCAACAGAGTAGAGTCTTCAAAATTCTTTATTAATGTCTTCCTTATGACATGGAAAAAGACCGTAGCCAACGCGTTTCGTCCTCTCGGACTTCTTCAGGGCAAAAGAAACTGTTTAACCGTAGTTTTGCAATGGTGCGGGATCAGAATATAACCATCTCCTCCATGAACAGGTAAATAAGGGTTTTATCTGATATTTTTCCTAAAAAATTATTATTTGTTTCTGAGAATATTGTCTTCTTCCTTTTACTCAAATTATTTGAGAGTGATATTTATTCCCAATCAGGAGATATCTGCATTGTAGCCAAGATCATTGTATCTTCAGGCGAATGGCATGGTGGCGTGAGGATCTTGAGTAAAAGGAAGAAGACAATATTCTCAGAAAAAAATAATAGTTTTTTAGGAAAAATATCAGATAAAACCCTTATTTACCTGTTCATGGAGGAGATGGTTATATTCTGATCCCGCACCATTGCAAAACTACGGTTAAACAGTTTCTTTTGCCCTGAAGAAGTCCGAGAGGACGAAACGCGTTGGCTACGGTCTTTTCCATGTCATAAGGAAGACATCAATAAAGAATTTTGAAGACTCTACTCTGTTGAATTGCCATTTTTGTGCTTCTATGACACATATTGTTAAACGGATGTATTATAATTGATATTAGCGGAGAGTGCTGGACCTTATGATGTTCATGTTTTAGAGTATACTTTTTGTGTATTTTGGAGATCTAGGGGAATTGGATCTCAGGTCACGGGCACCTCAAACCTTTTTAAATAACTTTTTCTACTACGGATAGGTGCAGTCTTTCTTTGCCTCAATTCCTATCTTTCATAAAATAGTTTCCATATTTATTTTGTGTTTTGCGTATAAATGAAGTTGAAAAACTGCACATTTCCATATTTATTTAACTGATAGACGTGCACTCATACTTTGATGTCAGTCGTGTTTTAGCTATTTAAGCTGTCAAATATTACATAACAATACATCCACTGGTAAATACAAGCATATACCATAAATGTATGTTGACATATGCCGTTCTTTAACCCCTTCGCTGCTAGGCCTTTTCCCCCAATGTGCTAAGCCTTTTTTTTGGCTATTTGGGGTAGTTCGTGCTTAGGCCCCTGTAACTTTTTGACCACATAAGGTATCCACACCAAATTTGCGTCCTTTTCTTCCAACATCATGGGGATTCTAAAGGTACCCAGGGTTTGTGTATTCCCCTGGAGGGGATCTAGAAATTAGCCAAAATATAGCTAAATTTTGTTTTTTGGGGAAAAATGGGAAAAAAGTGCTGCAAATGAAAGCGTCTTGTTTTTTACCTGCAAATGGTATCAACAAAGGGTTTGTGGGACTGAAATCACCATGTTCCCAGCTTTCAGGGACTGACATACTATTGTCAGAAAACCAACATATTTTACACAGTTTTGGCATTTTACTGGGACATGGCCTATTTTTGCTATTTTTTGTGCTTTCAACCTTCTTCCAGTTAATGGTAGAAATGGGTATGAAATCAATAATGGATCCTGGAAAGCTATACATTTTAGAAAAGTAGACAGAATTCTGAATTCAGCAAGGGGTCATTTGTGTAGATCCTTCAAGGTTTCTTTATAGAAACTAAGAGTTGAAAATAGGACAAATTGAAAATGAGTTGAAAAAAACAGCCATTTGTGCCAACGTTTTAACCTGTAACTTCTTCTAATTATGACAGATGTTTGAAATCAATATACCGTTACATCCGCTGGACGTTTCTGGTTGTGAGGATATATAGGACTTGTAGGTTCACCAAGAACCCGACGAACCCAGAGCCAATAACTGAGCAGCGTCTTGCAATAGTTTTTTATTATGTAACGGGTATATAGCAATTCATTTGGGAAAATATATACAGTGAAGAATCGGGATGATAGACACCTATGTATTTCTGAAATTAGAACAAAATATAGAGTTTAGAAACAGTAGCTATTTGCACATTTCCGAAATTGTGAGTACCCATACTAGCTTGAGAATTATAGGACATTTTTCAAAGTGACTTCTTTTTTACACATTGTCTTTCATTTGAAAGGCAGAAATGCATCGTAAGTCAATAGGTAATAACAGTTACTTTACAATCCTGTGTTACCCTAAGTCTCCCGATAAAAATTGTACCTCACTTGTGTGGGTAGGCCTAGTGCCCGTGACAGGAAATGGCCCAAAACGCAACGGGACACACCATATTTTCACAGTGAAAACTGACCCTTTTTTTGCAAAGTGCCTAGCTGTAGATTTTGAACCCTAGCTCTGCCGGCTCCTAGAGAAACCTAGCAAACCTGTACATCTTTGAAAACTAGACACCCAGGGGAATCCAGGATGGGGTGACTTGTCTGGCTCTCACCAGGTTCTGTTATCCAGAATCCCTTGCAAACCTCAAACTTTGTAAAAAAAAAAAACACATTTTCCTCACATTTCTGTGGTGGAAAGTTCTGAAATCTGCGTGGATCCACAAAATTCCACCCACCCCGCATTCCCCAAATTCTTCCGAGAAAAATGGTACCTCACTTGTGTGGGTAGGCCGAGTGCCCGCGACAGGAAACGGTACAAAATGCAACATGGACACACCACATTTTCACAGTGAAAACTGACTCATTTTTTACACAGTGCCTAGCTGTAGGTTTTGAACCCTAGCTCTGCCGGCACATAAGGAAACCTAGCAAACCTATACATTTTTGAAAACTAGACACACAGGGGAATCCAGGATGGGGTGACTTGTCTGGCTCTCACCAGGTTCTGTTACCCAGAATACCTTGCAAACCTCAAACTTCTTTAAAAAAAAACACATTTTCCTCACATTTCTGTGGTGGAAAGTTCTGGAATCTGCGTGGATCCACAAAATTCCACCCACCCCGCATTTCCCGAAGTCTTCCAAGAAAAATGGTACCTCACTTGTGTGGGTAGGCCTAGTGCCCGCGACAGGAAACGGCCCAAATTGCAACGTGGACACACCACATTTTCACAGTGAAAACTGACCCTTTATTTTGCAAAGTGCCTAGCTGTAGATTTTGAACCCTAGCCCTGCCAGCACCTAGGGAAACCCAGCAAACCTATACATTTGTGTAAACTAGACACCCAGGGGAATCCAGGATGGGGTGACTTGTCTGGCTCTCATCAGGTTCTGTTACCCAGAATCCCTTGCAAACCTCAAACTTTGTCAAAAAAACACATTTTCCTCACATTTCTGTGGTGGAAAGTTCTGGAATCTGCGTGGATCCACAAATTTCCTACCACACAGCGTTTCCCCAGGTCTCCCAATAAAAATGGTACCTCACTCGCGTGGGTGGGTCAAGTACCCGCGACAGGCAAGGGCCCAAAACGTATTGAGGAGACATCAAAATTACCTATCACAAAACAACCTGGTTTTGCAAGGGGGGTCACCTGGGTTTTTGGCCCCGGGCTTGGCGGCCATCTTGGGAAACCTACCAAACCTACACATTTCTGAAAACTAGACACCCTGGGGAGTTCAGCGAGGTATGCCTTGTGTGGGCCCCCCAAAGTTTTCCTACCCAGAATCCACTGCAAACCTCAAATTTAGCTGAAAAAATCAAATTTTTCTCAAATTTTTGTGTTGAAAAGTTCTGGAATCTGCATGGATCCACAAATTTCCTACCACCCAGCATTCCCCCAGGTCTCCCGATAAAAATGGTACCTCACTCGCGTGGGTGGGTCAAGTACCCGTGTCAGGCAAGGGCCCAAAACATATTGACGACACATCAAAATTACCTATCACAAAACAAACTGGTTTTGCAAGGGGAGTCACCGGGTTTTTGGCCCTGGGCTCGGCGGCCATCTTGGGAAAATACCAAACCCACATATTTCTGAAAACTAGACACCAGGGGGAGTCCAGCGAGGAATGGCTTGCATGGATCCCCCGACGTTTTCCTACACAGAATCCCCTGCAAACCTCAAATTTAGCTGAAAAAAACAAATTTTTCACATATTTTTGTGTGGAATCACTGTGCCGGCACAAATGTCCTACCCCACAGCGTTCCCCTCAGTCTCCCGAGTAAAATGATACCTCACTTGTGTCGGTGTCCAATGCAGAGTTGGCTAAAAACTTATTTTTTTTTTAAATGTAGCGTTTAGAATTCTCCGTGCTATACTTTTAATCCCTATGTTTTTGGCTCTTCCCAGTCACAGGCCCTTGCCCCACCCACACAAGTGAGGTATCATTTTACTCGGGAGACTGAGGGGAACGCTGTGGGTAGAACTTTCTACCACAGAAATGTGAGGAAAATGTGTTTTTTTTTCAAAGTTTGAGGTTTGCAAGGGATTCTGGGTAACAGAACCTGGTGAGAGCTAGACAAGTCACCCCATCCTGGATTCCTCTGGGTGTCTAGTTTTCAAAAATATATAGGTTTGCTAGGTTTCCCTAGGTGCCGGCAGAGCTAAGGTTCAAAATCTACAGCTAGGCACTTTGCAAAAAAAGGGTCAGTTTTCACTGTGTCCACGTAGCATTTTGGGCCGTTTCCTGTCGCGGAATCTAGGCCTACCCACACAAGTGAGGTACCATTTTTCTCGTAAGACTTTGGGGAATGCGAGGTGGGTGGAATTTTGTGGATCCACGCAGATCCTAGAACTTTCCATCACAGAAATGTGATGAAAATGTGTTTTTTTAAACTAAGTTTGAGGTTTGCAAGGGATTCTGGGTAACAGAACCTGGTTAAGAGGCACACAAGTCACCCCATCCTAGATTCCCCTTGGTGTCTAGTTTTAAAAAATGTACAGGTTTGCTAGGTTTCCCTATGTGCCGGCTGCGCTAGGGCCTAAAATCCACAGGTAGGCACATTGCTAAAAACAAGTCTGTGCCTAGTGGGCTTTCTGCTGCCCTGTGGGGGGAATCGGGGGAGGGGGGATTGCCCCGATATGCCCCCAAGGGGGGCAGAAAGGCTGTGGCTATTTTTTTGAGGGGGCGGAGGCATTGGTATGCCCATTCTGGGCAGCTCCCATGCATAAAAAAAGCCAGCG
This sequence comes from Calotriton arnoldi, assembly GCA_963921515.1. Taxonomy (NCBI): domain Eukaryota; kingdom Metazoa; phylum Chordata; class Amphibia; order Caudata; family Salamandridae; genus Calotriton; species Calotriton arnoldi. The sequence continues at coordinate 405,240 of CAWUFW010005491.1, forward strand.
TAATCGCTGGGGCCTAGTGGGCTTTCTGGATCAGGGGCCACTGCCCCCATCTGCCCCCCGGGGAGGGCAGAAAGACTGTGGCATTTTTCGGGGGAGGTGTGGGCATTGGCATGCCCATTCTGGGCTGACCTCACCCCTGAATTTAAAAAAAATATATTTCCTGAGGCCTAGTGGGCTTTCTTCCCCCCCGGAGGGGGCAGATAAGGGGCTATTGCCCCCATTTGCCTCCGGAGGGGCAGAAAGACTGTGGAAATTGTTTTTGGGGTGGGGGCATTGGCATGCCCATTCTGGGCAGCCCCCACCCCTACATCATAAAAAAAAATCCCTGGTGCCTAGTGGGCTTTATGCCCCCCCGGGGGCAGATCAGGGGCTACTGTCCCCATATGCCCCGGGGGGGCAGAAAGACTGTTGCATTTTTTTGGGGGGTGGGGGCTTTGGCCTGCCCATCTTGGGCAGCCCCCAACCCTAAATCAAATGTAAAAAAAATCCCTGGCGTCTAGTGGGCTTTCTGCCCCCCGGGGGTCAGATTGGGGGCTACTGCCTCCGTTTGCCCCCCGGGGGGGCAGAGAGACTGGAATTTCTCTGGGGGTTGGAGGATGGGGGCATTGTCATGCCCATTTTGGGCAGCCCCCACCCCTACATTACTTTAAAAAATTCCCTGGTTTCTAGTGGGCTCTCTGCCCCCCCGGGGGTCAGATTGGGAGCTACTGCCCCCATCTGGGGCAGAAAGACTGGAATTTCTCGGGGGGCATTGTCATGCCCATTTTGGGCATCTCCCACCCCTACATGAAATTTAAAAAATCCCTGGTTTCTAGTGGGCTTTCTGCCCCCTGGGGGGGCAGATTGGGGGCTACTGCCCCCATCTGTCCCCCAGGGGGGGAAGAAAGACTGCAGTGGCCAAAAATAATTGGGGGGAGCAAAGGCCCTTCCCCAAGGGGCCGCTCCCCCCTCCCTGGTGTCTAGTGGGTGGATCCCTGCTTGGGGATTGCCCTCCAGGGGCGATCCCGAAGCAGGGGTCCACTAGGGAGGGGTACCATTGGAAAGGGGAGATTCTCCCCTTTCCAATGATACCTCTCCCGTCTTTCTACATGCTTGGGGGGCTGAGATAGCCCCCTGAGCACATAGAAAGTGAAACTGAAATGAGCCTGAAGGCTCATTTCAGTTTCGGTTTTGATGAAATGACGACAGCGCGACGTGCGCGCTGATCGTCATTTCAGGGAAACCAGGGGGAGTGCCTCAAGAGCTGGGGAAGCTCCTGAGGCTTTTGGGGAGAAAAGGAAATCCCTCTGGTGCCTGCACCAGAGGGATTTCCGGTGCCATGTGCGAGGACGGCCGGGAGCCGTCCTGCGCACACGAGCACTGATGCGCACGACAGCTCCCGGCCGTTGTGCGCATGAAAGGGGTTAAAGAAATTTCATCCTGTTTTTTATTTCCCATGCTGTCCATCTGCTCAGCTGCTGGCCCATAATTCAGGAAAGACAGCACAGAGAGTCACTTAAAAAGGGCACAATTTTCTGTATTTATCCACTTTAAAAAATAAATGCAGACAGAAACCACATTGTTTTCTGTCTGTATTTATCTGTAAAAAATCCGGAAAACGGAGTCTTAATTATAATCAAATTAGAGACTGCTGTTTATACAGGGATTACAGAATCCCATATATTATAACAAAATTGGGGATGGGTTTTTATACAGGAATAAATATTTCTTACTGACAGTCGCCAGTAGATAGTTATAGTTAGGAACATGTTTCCATAGGAAAAGCTTTTTTTGAATTGCCTACATCTTTGGCGCCAGTTGACAAATCTTCACAAACTTTTCCCAAAAAAGTGCTTCAGTGAATCTTGTTCTGCATGGAAAGTTGCGGGGTGATCTGTCAAATAGGGCCCCAGAGAAATGTGGAGTCAAAAAAAGTCAGTTTCCCATGTTAATTCCCATAAGAGTTTTGAACACGACTACAGCCTGAAAAGCTGGACGGAATTACACTGAATTTGGCAGAAAGGTAGCTTTTGGTTCCCAAATCACGCTCTCAGTTGTTTTGTGTGAATCCATTCAGTAGTTGTTGAGAAATTTTAGGAAGTTTAAATTTGTATATCTACGATTGTGGCTAATTCATGACTATTTCGTAATTAATCACGAATGCGTGCGCCAACAGCAATGCCGTATTTGGCTGGTCCAACCTGAGCAGAGAGTTGCGGCTACCATTTTAGTTCATCTGAACCGTCCCTGGGGCTCAAACAAAGGGACAGAAGTATAAGGGGTCAGGTTGGATATGACCTGACCCCATGGCTGGAATATAGGGGCATTTGAGGGACCCCTGATGTGTATAATATGTTAAGAAACAGTTTTTTTTTACCTTACGCTACTGGGTAGTTCTAGTTAGGTCAGATGTTCCATAGGAAAAGCGTATTTTGTGTTACTTATAACTTTGGCAACGTTTGGCGAATCTCCACAAAACGTTCCCAAAAAGTGCTACTTTTTGACTAGGTTGTGCATGGAAAGTTTTGGGATGATACGTTTAGATGGGGCCGAGAAAAAAGGGGGGACCCAAAATGCAAAATCCCAATGCATTTTCCATTGACTTCTTTAGACAGGGTTACAGCAAAAACTGCCGAACGGAATCATACCAAATTTGGCAGGAAGCTAGATCTTGGTACACAGATTGTGCTGTAAATCTGTTCAGTAGTTTTTCTGAAAATAAGGTTAAAATAATATTGATATCTAGACCATCTCGCGAGAATCCCTCAAACCAAATTTAAAAACATAGAGCGTTCTCATTGGCCCCTGCATTTATTTTCCCTTGGGCCAATTCACTCCAATGGGAGTCAGATTCCAGCAGGAGCGAATGCTCTGATTGTCTGCCAGCAACATGAGAAAAATGTTGGTGGCAGCCATTACAGGACTTGGGTTCTTAGTCCCCTACCCTGAAGTGTTAAATGAAAAAATATATAAGTGGGAAGGACACCCAGAGAGACCTCTCTCTGGCCTAAAAAAAATCAGCAAGAGTTGCACCAATCCGCGGGACTCCCAAGGGAAAAAAAATAGTAAAATAGCAGCCAGGGCCACAATGTTCAATTAAAGGCCACTGTGAGCGAACCCCCGGGCTATCAGGGCACCCACCTTTAATAATGCAGGTCACAAGGTCCGGAAAAGGCTCGAGGAGGAGGCCGTGTTCAGGGAAAACAAACTTTCCCCAGATACTCAAGCCCTACTATGGAGAGCCTTTACTTATATCAAACCCATGACAGTCATTGAACCTACATTGAGAAATGAAGTGAATATGAGTAGAAAAGTGGGTACTGTTAACACTGATGACTCTATGGAGAGAGTTTTCTCTGTACCACATTGTTTGCAGACAGTGAAACTCTCATGAGAAATACACCTCAGAGTATTAAAAAGTATCTCCTAAGAACAGTGCACACTCTATGCAAAACTTGTACAAAGAGCGACTATTCACTTAAAATAACCAAGGGCTGAAGGTGCTATAGATCATAATATCTGCGGCCTTCATACTGTGATGAAAAGTTTACAGATAGCCCATCACCTGAAGCAAAACAAGTGTATGTACAAAGGTTAGTACTTGGCACACACAGTCTTCTATGTTACATAGAAATTGTCATGCTGAAAATATTCTGTCTAATAGCGCAAGGCTGCTTACAATACTTAATATGTGTTATGTAATCTTTGACCTGTTGTAAACTTTTGCTGCAGATCCAAAAAACATGTGCCGAACATGCTGAACACAAGTCGTCAACTGCACACAAAGTTACTCTTCAATACAAAGATTTATAATGTGTTCAATACCTCTACTCACCTAAAATGCATTAGGAGTACATGCATTTTGGGAAAAAATTACATCTATTAGCTGGACACAGGGTGTACAAAATAAGGTCGAAAAGTAATATGGTAGTTACCAGCCACTATGTAAACTATAAAAAAAAAACTAGCACACTTGCTGGATGTCATGATTGATGTTATTTGAGATATCAGTGATGTCATAAGTGATTTCATAGAATATGTCATGAGTGATGTAATATGTGAGGTCATAAGCAGTGCATGGTAGGGGCTCAAGTTCTAATTAGCTCTGGTGTGATTATAGTTCAAAATGCTAATGTTGTCACTGACATTCATATAACTATAATGTCACTTTAACCTTTGTTTTTTTGTAGTGAATATACATATATATATATATACATACATACACTAAAGTAAATCTCAAACTTAAATTATATATATCTATATAGGTATATACAGATATAAGTAGTGAAGCTCAAACTCAAATATACATTCTATAAAATAATTTTGAATTCTTAATGTTAGTGATCTAAGTTAAACAGTTCACTAAAATTTAAATTCATTAACTGAAGAAAAAGAAACTAATTAAATAAAAATGAAATCACTGTTAATTTATGAAATATAACAGAATAAAAACAAAATAAAATGGTGATAAATGAATGGTAGAACATGTCAAGTAATGTTATAGAAGTGTTATACAAATGGTAGCTAAGACATCATAAACATTTAAAAGATGTATTAAACTATAGGAAGTAATTTCAATACAAAAGGCTAATAATAACTGCGGATATTTAATGCCTGATAGACCTATATTTGCAACCCAAGTTTGATTTCCAAAATACAAAAATTACAAAAATAAAAATTTCTGCCTAGAGGAAAATGAACATGGGATAAGATGTGCATGCAGATGTTTATTAATCTGGTAAGCAAATTCAGTTTGCTGCCAGCTACAAACACAAGGGCAGGCATAGACCTTTGTTACGAACAAGTCTCATGGGGAAAAAGTTTGAAGCATCCCAGCTGCCGCAGAAGTGTATAAACATTTAGGAAGTTTTATAAAAAAGTAATCAAATAATTATTACAAAATTATTGAACAGGGTAAAAATAGACAAAAAATGACAAACATCTTTATGAGATGTACACCCCTTGTGGGCATTTACCTGATGTTATTAGCTACTCAACAACACTCCTATTTACACTATGACACTGGGTCATTTCTCTACACTAATATATATTACCTCATTTTTTTGAAGTCTCATATAATTTGTACATACAACTTGAAAGCACATGAAGCAAATTCAAGAAGCCTCATTGTTAAATCCATATTTGTAAATCATGCAAATTATGTGCATGTGCAATTTTACCGATCTAAAGGCACCAGTTCACTGGCAACTAGGAAATGTGCACTTACTCTCGATCGCACACCAGAGTGCACAATAGTTTGATTAGTCTTAATTAGCTCTACTGTGCTGCACTATAGTTGATCCAACCAATTCAACTTCAGAGCTAACCAGTAATACCAGTGTACACTTATCAAACAGAGGCTCCCTCTTTTAATTCCTTCTCTAATCAATAATCTCAGACACTGATTCGCATAATTATTTTCAATTAATTTCAATGTGTTTGTGATGCATGTCAGTAAAACAATATTTTCATTAGGTTCTCAGTGCATATGACTACCAACATGCTCTTCATTAGAACACCTTTTGTTGATTTTAATAAAATACAAGTAAAATGCTCAATTCAGTAAGTGAATTTGAACAATTTCCATTGCTACTTATACAAACAGTTTAAATTGGAGTTGGACCCTGTTAAGGCCCATGAACAATGCATCTAGTACATTACAATGCAAACATTTACTCTCACTGACCATACGATTATATTCAATGTGTTACATTTAATTATTTCTCAATGTGCCATTTTATACTTATGATTTTACACATTTGAAAGTGAAAAACTGAATACATTAGCAGATTCCCACTGCCGTTTTTTGACATGTACTTGACCTTACGAGTGAAATTTATACAACAAACAACATAATATGGAAAGTGAACTCCTTTGTAGTTTAACTTATTTGTAAAATTGCCAGTCCTGAACATTATAAAGAATTGCAATAAGTGAGGTATTTAATGAAGGCAACAAAGTACTTTTTAATAAACCTGATTCCCTATTAATTTGTTGACTGGTTTAATACACTGTCCATTCAATGGGATCATGCGCAATATGTATTTAATGTGCCAACACATTTAGACCTCCACTGCTGTGGACAACATTCATAAAAAGGTATTCCTCAGGGTGAGACAAGTCTAGTTTAGTTGCGGACCTAACCATTTCCTGATATCTGGTCCCACTCCACCCTATGGGCTTGCATAACTAAATGGCATGAGCTTTATCAATCTGTTCTGCTTCTGAAGCATCCTAGAAGAATTCCACAGACCTCAACACACTTGCAGAAAAAAAGCACCAAGTTACAACTGGTCTTCCGCGATCGTCCATGGAGGATGGTCACTGTGTCCTGACTTAAGGCTTAATTTAAATCTTGGCGACAGGTTACAGGTTACTCCATCACAACAGTGACAGATATCCCGTCCACCGAAATCTAAATCCAATTATATCCTATGGGATATAGATTTTGGTGGATGGGATATCCGTCACAGTTGTGACTGAGTAACCCGTCTGCCGAGATCATAATCAGGCCATAAGTTTGTCTCACCATTAGACCCATCAACAACCTAAAAAGGTATCAGATTTACTAAAAAAGAAATGTACTACCCTCATTAGATACTACATCAATTACATTCTTTATATTGTAAATTAACTAATTGTACATAATAGATACTCAGGACATTTTTAGTGATGAATCTATAGGAAGGTAAACGATGCATAGGGGTTCGCTATTCATATTTAACTTGTTTGTAGCATGTGATTCCTAAGGTAAAGTACATGCCAAAATAAATAGGTGGAATTTATTGATGTATTCAGTTTTTCACTTACAAATGTGCTAACTTTTAACGGTATACTGTGAAATAATTAAGTGTAACACACTGTATAAAATATGTGTGCTATTAACACTAAAATGTTTATGAATGTATGGTCAGTGAGGGTCATTTTTTGTATTTTCATACTAACAGATGGCATCAATGAATACGATAAAGTTGGTGTCATGAAATCTATTTTAAAATTGAAGTTAGTGAAAAGTAGACAACTTCATCCTCCTCACCAAATTGTGCTTCAAACATCCTTTTGTCTAACAGACCTTCATATCTGTCACAAATGCAGTATATTTAATAGTTCCCATTTGCTTCTGTCACAGTACATAGGTTGGTGATTGTGGCTTTATTTTTAACAAAATGAAACACAAGATAGCTGAGTACTTTGAATAATTTAACCTTAACTAGAATTATTTCACTGTAAAGCTCTAGAGTGGAAGGACAAGTACAGTCTACAATTATATGCCACTTAACACTGCTGTTCATAACCTTTTGACTTCTGTGGACCCCAAACTGAATCACTAATGGAAGCTGGGGATGGTGACACAAGCAATTTCTATATTCGAACCTCAAAACAGTACACAAAAATATAGAAACAATTATACATCAAACAAATACACTTATATAAATATTTTATTTAATTCACAAACAAAAAAATATACAAAATCAAAATTGAAATTTTACTGAAATGTTTGGGCTTTTAAAAATTCTGTTCTATTTCTAAAAGTCAAAGTCATGTGCTAGAATTTAGCATGTCCTAATTCATGTTCACTTTGCAGGTCTGACTCTCTACTGTCCTATAGAAGAGGTGGGCAGGCCAGTGCCACTGGCCCTATCAAGACAGATTTACAGAGTCTAAGTCAGTCCAAGATCAGAGTGCCCCACCATTCCAGATATGGGTCCATCCACCAGGGGTTCCTTGTGATTCAGTAGAATCCAGTGCTTCTCAAATTCTTTTATATTGTGCTGGGTTTTTTAAGTGGGGAGGGGTTAGGCCAGAAATTGGGTACCTCAGCCCAAGCCACAGGTGACACACCATCAATCAACCCCTATCCCATCACCTCTCACACAGTATCTTCAGACTTTTAAAACTGGCAACTTCAGTTGGTCACCAATCATAGTTCTCTAGGAGCTCTAAGTCCCCACTTAAATGCCACTGCCAAACTGCCTCCTTCCTACCAAATTTCAAAAGGGTCTCCTGGAGACACTGGAGACAAAAGTCTGGCCTCTCCCTTATTGTGTCCTTGTGAAGGGCATTACAGCCTTGTCAGGCAGTGTGCTATTTAACTAACTTATGCAGATCCTGTCCCCACCCTGTTCATCTCTCGGTATCAGTCTATTATGTGGGAATGGCTTTAATATACCTGCTGGCCAGCAGAGCAACTAACTTGGCCAAGCATTGGTAGTTCAAACCCCAAATCTAATTACAGGATCACTCAGAGAAATAGGACCTTAATTAAAGTACATGAAGGTGAATATGACAAAATAAATTATATTTGCACTCTGGACTTTTTTTTTACCTAGGGAGGTGTACATTAAACTCTTCTCTAGCCCAACCAATGTCAAATTATACTTTTATGCAGCCTTTGCCTACATACATTCTTGCACTAAAGACTTTCTGAGAAGCACTACAAACTTACAATGTACTCAAAAAGAAAATGAAACCTTCTTTTTGAATGCCCTATCAAAATATAAGGCCTCCACAGTTTATAAGCACTGTGGTAAATGTGCCTCTGTGACAGTATACCTATGCGCAGATACCGAGCTCAGTTAGATAGTAGTCTCACTTGCTCAGACTGCACATGCGTGCACACGTGTGTGTACGTGATCAATTGCAACCAGGTAGATAGCATACACATCCATTTTACTGGTGCTTACAGTGAGGTAGACTCTGTTACAGAAGCTCACAGCAGAGATACAAAAATCAGGTGGCCCAAAAAGCAAAAAATGTAGTGGGGCTAAATGGGTAGGAACCTATTCCTCAAACTGACAATTTACTCTGTTATAAAGCTGTGGGAGAAAAATAACCCTTATTAAAGTGTGCATGTTCCTCATAGTTTTACGACTTTGATCGTATCTTTACAGATCAAACATTCAAATCAGCAAAACAAGACGGTATGATATCTAGAAGGCAAACATAACCATACTAATAAAAAAACACGTAAACCTCCTTTCAAATGCTGGAACCAGACCTTATTTCAGTCTAAAAAATATAACTTATGGTCTGATAACGCTACACTCGTCCCGATCTAAGAGCAATTCAAATCAAAACCTGCAAGTTATACCCCGCATCGCAGTTTGAAGTGTCACCTGGAAGCACCACATACAATAGATCATGATACAGTCAGTAAAGAGCACCAGTGTTTGACAGCATTGTTCAAATCAAAGACACTGCCCGAAGGAATGCACGTTAATACCATTCACAAAACAACATTACACGTCCACGTAAGGTAAGCTCTATTTATTTCAATTATTTTGTAAAGTATATTTGTGAGAATAGCTTCTTTATAGCACGTGGTACAATACACACAAAATACACAGAACAAGTTCATGGGTGTTTGGTGCAGTTCACAGTCTACATAAAGTACCAGTGTTGCAGAGAATGAGTCTACATTGACTCAGTCTTTAAGACCCTCTCCAGAACATTGTAAACTATCACTGAAAACATGGTGGTCTCACATAAAAACTAGGTAAACTCTGTTAAATTTTTCAATACTGGCTACTGTCTAGTGGAAAGAAAAGTTATCCTGTGTACATTTCTTGCAGGGGGAAATAGCCTTTACAACGAGGTTTTTACCACTTTGTACCTTTACAACACATTTTTACCATGCATGTTTTTAGAACGCATATGCTTTTACAACATATGCCTTTACCATGTATTTAAGGTACGTTTGGGGGTGTGGGGGTCTCCCCCACAAATACATTGTGTGTGTGTGTGTCTGTGTGTGTGTGTGTGTATATATATACACATACATAAACATTGTGTGATAAAGGCATACATTGTAAAAGCATATGCGATCTACAAAATGCGGGGTAAAAATGTGTGGTAAAGGCATGCAGATTATTTCCCTGCGTTGTTCGTCATACAACTCTTCCAGATGTGGACTGGCCTTTCTGGCACTCCAGCATTATCCAAGCATGTTGCTGGCCAGTAAGTTGCATTCAGAGAAGGGTGGGCTGCTATGTCTCAACCATGTCCCTTTGGCCTCATCTGTTTTTCGTCTCCTGTGGAATGGGGCTAATTTGAACATTTTTGCCAGAACTGATTTTGGTTTCCAGTCTGGCACTTAATGATAGAATGCACTAAGTATTTTGCATGAATTTGAATCAAACCACCCAAATCTCTCACCAAAAATGTATGATACTCATACAGCTGGTAGTACCATATTGCAGACCTACAAATTCCTCGAAACGATCGCATAATAAACAGTTCATGTGTATCATTAGAGTGTGAAATGGCTACAATGAGTGTGAAATGTGTTAATTCATTTCTGAAATCAAGGGGCATATTAGCAAGGGCTTTATCGCCGCTTTAGCGGCACTTTTTGCTGCTAAAGCGGCGATTTTTTTATCGCCCTATCAGCAAGCTGTCGCTAACAGGCGTTAGCGACAACTTTCTGGCGATAGCGGCCGGTTTTCCCATCGCCTTGCATGCCAGCGATAATTATCGCTAATGACATGCAAGGTAGGCGTTCCCAACTAAAAGCGACTGAAAACAGTCGCTAACACAACTTCCCCCTATTAGCAACGCAGGCGAAGTGATAAAAAAAGTCGCGCTAAGCTCGAATATCGCTAGAATTTAACACCTGCTAAAAACATGACTTACCTGTTTGTTGAATGGGAGGTGGATTGTCAGGCTAAGTCCACCATGGCGTTAATGCGTGAATATCGCTGGATTTCCAGCGATATTCACGCATTTCGCCGCTATAGCTGGATATTTTATCGCATTGGAGATAAACGTTGCTAATAGCGTGTTATCTCCGCGATAATATCCAGCGATAGGCGGCGATAAAAAAAAACACGCTAGGCGCGGTTTGTGATAATTATCGCAAGTTGTTGCTAATATCCCCCTTAGATTTTTCCTTGAGTAGAGGTAGAATAGCTATTCTGGGCAGCGTGATATTCTTAGACTTTTTTTCCAGCAGGTTTTAGGGCCCTTAGAACTGTACCGTACCAATGTACAACTGTAAGGGCCCAGATACATGGTAGGCCTAAAGCAAAGACTGTTTTGTGATATCTAAATTGGTTTGCTGTTTCGTTTATTTTACACAGAGCATGACAAAAACAAGAGAGCTGTCCTAAATTGGGGAAAGATTTGCCTTTAGCTGTGAATTTTTTCATATGTTCAACACAGAACGGTAACTTGCAAACACAAATTTAGATGCTCAGGTTTTAATCTGGTGTATCTTCTTTTTTGTTATGGATTTGTAAGCATTATATGCCATTTATTGTTATTTTATATTGAGGGTTCTAAAATGGAATAATTATGATTGCTTTCACAACTGATTAGGTCCAATGGGGTCAGGCTTCTTTTTAGGTTTTGGCTGGAGAGTGCAAATTTCGACAAGACTTATTGTTACCAAATCTTTCAAATATACATAAAGTGGGCTTTGGCTTCGCCTAAAGTATTCTTTCTATGTCAGTTAATGCTACTGGCTGCTTGGTGTATCATTCCTGCTCCCTTTGATTTTCAGCATTGAAGTGCAGGAGGGAATATGTTGCATCAAACTTAAACGCTATACATTAAAATCTTTGGCAATGACTCGCAAAATGCACTTTGGAGTGCCTGAAAGTAGTTTTCTAGGAGTACAAGTCCAGTCTGTAGCAGATAACTCTGCAGATGTAGGTATCAGATTTAGTTGTAAATGTAGTAGGGACACGGAGGAGTACTGGGAAAACATGGAGCAATTACTACAAAATGGGAGAGGTTTGGGGATACTTAAGGGGGAGTTTAGGGAGGGACATGCAAATATAAAATACAAACCCACTCAAGACTAAGGGCCTAATTACGTGTTTGGCGGTCCATCGGACCGCTGAACCTGTGGTGGCGGTCTCTGGACCGCCAGATTAGCAGTCCACCCGCAGTATTACAAATATGGTGGTGGGACCGCCACAGGACTGCCGCAACCGCCGGGGATCATTGATTCCGCGGTGGTGGTGCGGCAGTCGGAAGCCCTAATATCCTGCCAGTGCCGCTGTGGCACCGCAGAGCATATTAGGAGTTTCCTCACTGCCACTGTTTTTATGGCAGTGAGGCCACCATGAAAACAGCGGTGAAGAAACAAAGGACGCCCTACTGGGCCCCCTGTTGCCTCAGGACCAAGGGTGCCTGCAGAGGGGCACATGTTGTGCCACCCTGTGTGCACTCACCCCCTTTCCTGCATGGCATGGACCTTACAGTCCATGCCGTGCAGGAATGGGCTTTGAAGTTCCCATTGTGGTGTCTTTTTAATAGGCACCACTGTGGGAGCACCAAAGGACCGCCTGCTAGACCACGAGATTACTCGTAATCTGGCAGGCATCCAGCTGTTGAGTTTGGCAGTCTTGAAGCGGGGCGCTGACGTGGCACCCCCCTCCATGACTGCCAAACTAATAATTAGGCCCTAAGACAATTGCAAATCATAAAATATGCATCTAATTCTTATACAGCCCTAGAAGTGCTAAAACAGTCTTAAATATACTACAGTCCACCCTTGGAGTTAGTCAAGCACCATATATTGCAAATAACTCATACTGTAACACACTCCCATAGAAAACAGGCAAACTATAACACCCCATAGGAAATCATTCAAAATTAATTTAACTAATTCTAATATATATAATATTTATGTACACATTAGTATTACTCAATTATAAATATTTGTTTGATTTAATAATACACATATTTAAAAAAAATGTTTAAAAGTTTATAAAGTCTAAAAGTTGATATAATACTAGAATTATTTCAAAACCTAACTTTTAACCAAGGTTGTTACAAATTCAATACATTTAAGTGAAGGTGAGTGCTTTTGATTTCTAAGTACTGTTTAATAGTATAATATTTTTAAAAAGTGATATATTTAAATAAATATACAAATTATAACAAAGTTAACTTGTAGGAGAGAGTATGTTGTATTTTTCGTTAAGTAGTCCTAGCTTAATATTATGTGTTTAAAATTATTTAACATTTTTATTTTACATTACAACAATATTGCTTATTTTTTTTAAAATAAAATATAAACTTTATTAAATGGCCTTATATTTTCCTATAGGAATCTCTACAACCTTGCACTCGTAAGTACAGTAGTAAGAGCCCTCACCACTTCAATAGCGGTGACTCTTAAGTATTCACCTAGGTATTACTCTCCCCTTGGAAATAGTGGCTAGCAAAAAAGTGGAAATGGTGACTAGCAAAAAAGTGGATAATGACACCTGGGTGTGTGAGTAGATCTACACAAACAATCTTACTTTTGTGAACAGGACCCTACATCTCAAATTTATTGTATATAGCAAGTAATCGTTTTTTCAGCTTGTTTTTAATCGCAATAGACGCTTTTAAAATGGTTTAGTTACAACTCAAAATGCAGGCCAGGCCTATTGGTTTGCCAATACATATTCATAGAAGCTTGCAGTTCTCACCTTTTATAAAAATAAAGAAAAAGAGCATGTCTGGAACCAGTAAAAGGGTGAGTGTAAGGAACTGATAATTCCTTACAGAATCCTGAGCCTGTTAGTGATTTGCACAGAGGTCATTTGTTGCTAGTTTGGCACTCACTGGACATTGCTATGTTTGAAAGATTAAAAGTTCCGCAGTTCAAGAAGCCTCCTCAACAGTGAGGAGGAGAGCCCAGAGCTAAGTTCAAGCGTCATTCTATTTATTTTCTGCCTACTTGGCCAGTTTTTCCTTCTTTAATCTCTCCGTGGACACTTCCTGTGAGCTAAAATATTGTTGTTGTTTGAGTCCTGATAAATGAGAGGCAACTACTGTCACTACTGGAAGAGAAATTTTCACATGGTCCGTTCTTATCACTCCCATGTCCTCCAGTGAGCACGGCTTGCTTATTTAAGCATACCGCGCAGTGTCATTTTATTTGTTGAAGTGTTTCATGTTGGCAAGACTTTGATTTTTGCCCAGACAGGAAGTCAAGGCTTGGTGAGCTGTAAAAACGATTCGTTAGTCAGTTTTAGTTAAACGTGCATGAGGTTTCTAAATGACACTAACAGCTACCAAAAGAAAGTTCTTTAACTACATAGCGAGAAAATATCGCCTCCAGCACCTTGTAGTTTTTCAATGCAGTCCTAATCTAGCATGTCTACACTGATAATCACACCATCAAGTGTAGCCTAAAAACACAAAACCAGAAGCAACTATAAAATCAAGTAGTCTGCATGAGGAACCTTTATCATGATGTATCTTTGCATTGGTACAGTACTTCACACCCTACTGTGGGGCTCCAAACCTGCATCATCCAAGAACTACCTTGGTGCATAGATTACTTGAAGTGAACATAGGTAATCAAAAGGAATTGTTTTCTATTTTTGTCAATTTTCTATAAACCTATGGTACAAAATTGCATTGAATGGCTTGGTATATAAACGTCTTTCCCTATTGAGGTCCTATCTCTATAAGGTTGACAAAGTTATGTACAACCTGGAGTGACACATAGGGTTACAGTTCTCAGGAGGGAAGACACAGGCTGCGAAATGCTGCGATTACTTACCAGTAATAGTATTACACTGAGTCCTTCTCTCGTCGTGATGACAGGCAAAGGGGCCTCGCGATGTGAGTCAGCACGGTGAGAGGGACGGAGGGGTAATGAGTTTTTAGGATATAGACACCATAGAAGGGGAGTGGGGATTCAGTAGAGCCTCGTACCTGTTCTTCTATAGGTGCAAAAGGCAATAGTGATCTTACTCTTAACTCAACAATGGTCCCAGTATATGACCTGGCTTCTTGCCTGCCGCAGAATGCCAGGAGCTCAGATAGAGGCACATTTATCAGTACTGGCCATCACACAAGAACATAAATAATGACTATTCCCTATGCTAAGATTGTGGACGGCATCCAAGATGTTATCTTATGATCTTGAGCTTTATAAAGTATAAACTGATACCCGAAAGGGTCACCTCGTGGTCTGAGCCAATAGTAGACAGTGAACATGAACGACTGGGAAGGTTGATTTAAAAGAACGGTTTTGAGTAATTGTTTAAAGGCAAGATGGTGGACAGTGGATTTGAGCAAACAAAGTGGCTAACCAAAGAAAGCACAGCCTCTGCAGTGAAATTTTCTAAAAGCAGGCAGTTTAAGATTATTTTCCGAAGCAGAATGAAGTGAGCGGGTAGAGAAATACTTATAACACCTATCCTGCAAACAGACAGAACTGGGCTGTGTACAGCAAGTAGGCAACACAGAGATACTGAAAGAAATCCTGCTCTCTGCCAGAAGCCAGTGGACAGCGCAACGGTAAGGAGTCTTGTGTGTCCTCCGGTCTAGGCCAAAGATCCAATAAACAGTCAAGGTCTGAAGTGAATGTAATTTAGCAACCGATTCGTTAGGAGTTCCAAGGTAGAGGATGTTACAATAGTCTAGTCTTGAAATAATTGAGAGCTTGAGAGACACGTTTTTGAAATTCAGCAGCCAAATAGGGAAATATTCTCTTCAATACCCAAAGCTACAAGAAGAGACAATCTAATTAATTTGAGTAGACAACGAAAGCCTATCATCGACTTGGAATCCCAGGATTTTTACCACATTTGTGGGAGTTGGAGGAGGCCCAAAATTAAAGGGCCACCAACTGTCAAACCAAACCATATAGGTGTGTCCTAAAACTAGAATGTTGGTCTTGTCAGTGTCCTTTTTAAGGCATTACAGTACATCCAGTTGACAATGACTGTCAAGCATTGCTTAAAGTATGTCACATTATGATCCATAGAGCCATCCAGACGTTTGACGAGCTGAGTATTATCAGCAAACATCATGGAAAAATTACCAAGGATAGAATAAGTAGTTCCAAAGCACAATTTAGCTGTATTATGTTTTTAAATTCTGGGTTTGTGTTTCTCCTGACTATGCACTCCTAATATATATTGCCTACCAGTGAGGGCGATATGTGACTCCTACATCTTGTAACCCTCATCGTCTCATGTAATATTCCTGTACATCAATTTACACATGTGAATGATTTATTGTCTCTGTATAATGCGCGCATGTGATGGAAAGGGCTCTGACACCCTATACTGGGATGAGTAGCAGAATAAAAAAAATTAATACAAAAAATAAATTAGTAAGTGCTATTTAAATTATTATTTATTTATTACTCATACCAACACAATTGACAGTCTTACAGTGCATGCATATCTCTTATATATAGTGGTTGAACAGAGTCAATCCCTGCCTCCAAATCATAGTTTCTCTTAAGTACTTGTAAAGTGGTTACACCTACTGTGCCTTTGTTTCCTCCCCATGCATTAGCATCAAGTGCTAGGTTCCAGATAGCTCCCAGTTAGGATGATACTCAGTAGTATATAAAAGTAGGTCTGATTGCCCTTTAAATCAGGCCTTTGTTTTGGTCATCAAGTATAATGGGGTGACCCAGTTACCCTCAGAACCTGGGTATGTAGAGTATGTAGTAATGTTGGTTCTGTCGGGTACAACAATTGCTTTAACACTTCATCAAAAATGAACTCAAAGAAAAAGAACACACCTGTTATGAATTAACGAAAAGACAATATATTGACAGCTTAATCACTTTTTTCTTTTTCCATTTTTCAGTTAGTGTGGTGATAACATAGTATGGCTGTCACAAGCAATCAAAAACTTATTGAAAAACGGCGCATGATTAACTTACAGGTGATTAAGTGATCTAGAAGTGACAAGGTGCTGTAAGTGAGTGAACTATATACAGTGCTGTACAAAAGGTATCTAAAAATGTTCAATTCAGTGGACATCCGTCCCTAAACACATGAATCTCCAGTCCGTCTAGGGCTTAATCTGCCTTTCACGTGGAGTGGAGAGAGTAGGGTATGGATTGTACAGGCACGTTGACGTTTCGACCCAAAGGAGTGCGTTATTGAAGATGGAGTCACGGCGGGTCTTCTTCAAGACACGGGGGAAGGGGGGACAGCCGGTAAGGGTGGTATTGAATGCCAATAGAAGTCTTCAAAGCATGATCCACCAGGGGTTGGATTCTTATAGGTAATGTGAATCACATCAACGGATGGTCAGTTCAAGAATCAATTGCTCGCTCGGCGCAGCTCTCGGAATGGAACGCATTTTAGAGTAATTTGTCAACTAGATATTGCTGTTTTTATCTATTGCTGGTTCAGATACACCACTATATATAACTTGTACAACCCATCCTGCACTGAACAATGCGTCTCAAGCAATTATGATTTTACAAATGTATTTGTATCAAATTAAATCATTGATCAATAAATTACCGCTTGGTCAGACTACATTTCTAGACTCTCAAGCTTTCTTTATTTTCCAGATTTTCTCCCCCTTTTTCTCTGTTTTTCCTGTTATAATCGTACATTTCGAATCAAGTGAATTTCAGGATCCTTAAACAGTTAAAATATACCGTAGGGGAACACAGTTTCTCAGACATCACAGTCACAGAACACCTCAAGTGCTCATTACGAGCTCTTATACAATGTTTACATCTGGTACTTATGCTTTAGTACTACACAACTGGTATTTAATTGTTTTGATTCACTAATAGCATGTACCTATAATGGTGCAGCTGTGAATATAAATAGCAGCAAAGTTGTATATTAACTTCTGGAGAGCTATAAAATGAGTACTACTGATTAGACGAAAATGACGCTAGATAACTCTGAAATCCTTTCCTGGCTTTACTAGGTGTTGCAGTTCACGAGGTGAGAACAGCAACATCCAATAAACTACCAACCACTGCACAAGTTATGTACCATGAATTAATATTACATTAACGAATTGTGAAGACTGTTTTGGTTTGTTTGCACCACGATTTTGTTACACTGTGTATAAAAGCTTTGATTTTAATGCCACAACCAGGCCCAAAGTAAATCAGAATAAAATACACAAACGGAGAAATGGCCTAACAACCAGAGCTGCCGGCTTTGGAGCTGGGTCCCGTCTTCACCTCAACATCCTGTGATTCTGGGCAAATCACTTGATCTCCCCACGTGTTATAAAAAAAAATCTGACCTTGCGTTATGTCATCTGGTGCACATGTAAGGAACTCTAGTGCCTCTGGACCACTACCACATTACTAATATATTTTAAAAACTGCAAAAAAACACGAATAATGACAGCTGTTTAAAAGATGCTATTATTTCACAAATGAATGGCCCTCAAGTCACGTACCTCAGAAGGTTGGAAAGCTGAGTAGCTCCATCTGAACAAGAACCCCTGTCTTGAGGGGAGTGCAGTAGTCCTCAGTTGCTCACATAAAGCCTCTGACAACGAAAGGATGGTGCTAGGTGAAACCCCACTTATAGAGAAGAAAAGAGACCAGTGGCAGTCAAGAAAGCAGAAAAGAATAAACATTTCAAGAAATGAAAGCTTAAGAACATCGCTTTATTGATCTGCCGACCAAGACAGAGGGTTGCAAGGAAAGTATCGATCTTGTTGTCACTTCTTTAACATGCCGACAGCATAATTACAGGTCCGGTTTTAGGATTTGTGGGGCCCCGGGCAGAATAGAAACATGCGCGGCCCCTATAATTTGCATAAGATTTAACCTGACAGGAAGCGACCTCTTAGGAGGTAATATCAATTGGGCATTAATTATATGGCATTGTTTGAAGACGCTTTGCAAGAAGCTACTTACCTAGTTTTGATATAAGTAAAATGTTTAGAAATAGCATTAATAATCCTAATTAAATACGTACATAAATTTTAAAACTCTAATAAGTGGAAATACATTAAATGAATTTAACTTAGTTATTGTTCTCTTGAATGGGATAAATGAAAATGAAATGCAAATCGGGCATTCTGACACTAGGAGAGCTCCAAAGGAGAGGTGTAGACTTTACTAATGTGGAGAAAAGACAGTTTTAAGTGTTTTTCCAAAAAATTGGAGTCACACCATAGCTCAAGAGGGAGATAGTTCCAGTCCTGCACAACTAGAAAGGAGAAGGGTCTGTCTCCAATTAGGGCCATCTAAATTTTAGGATGGCACAGGAATTTGGATGGTACAGAGTATAGGATTCTGGAATGAACAGTACGGAGTGCTGTTGAAAGAGAGAACCTTTTTAATGCAGTGCACAATGACAAATGGATAGTGCCTTGCAGATAGAGGGTTTTGGACCAAAAACCCAGCAGACAGCAGAAAGGTGAGAGGAAATAGCATTGCGATGCAGCAGTCTCAGATGAGGAGCCTAGCACTGTCGTAAATGATTTGAAGGGTACTGAATGCTAAAAGGCGGGAAGCCCAAGAGAGAGGGCATTTGCATAATCTAGAGGGAAGATAACTGACTGCACAACAGCTTCACGGTAGTGAGAGGGGAGAAAATGGATGATTTTGTGTTGCTTATGGATGTAGTAAAAGCAAGTGGGTGAAACATGGTTAATCTGTTCCGAATAAAAAAGAGAAGATGCTGGAAAATGAATCGAAGATTTTTTTGCTGACTCCACCAATGTGGGCGATTGACCCAGCTCCACCAGCCACCAAAAAGAACACCATATGGTATGAGATCCTTTAAAAAATTAGAACCCTTGATTATTCACTTTAAGGTTTTAATGAATTTGTCTTCATTCAGAAATCAACTGTTAGCATTCAAGTCCAAACATATTCTTGGGCAAAGACCAGATTGCAACTGAGGGAAGTGATGTTTGGCTATCAATATGCGCAAGATATCAGCAAGAAACCCAAGTACTGTATGAGTAAGACTAACTGGGAAATATATAGATTGAACAGTGAAGACCCAATAAATTCCACAAGTCAGAGGTTTAGAACATAATAGAAATAGGTGGTGAGTGGATTGTTTCAGATTTCTCAAATCGGATACAGGTAAACCACACCAGGGGGATACTTAAATTCCAGGTTGTACTAGTTGATTTTTTAAGCACTGGCTGGGAAACAGTGTCAAATGTGGTGCTAAGTTTTAGTAGTATTAAGGCTGCTCTAACTCTATGATCAAGAGTCAGCCACAAATCATCTGATACAGCACAAATGCTACTTCAAACTCCTAGAGTTGTCAGAAGCCGGAAACATTGTCAATGAGTAAATTACGTTTTATGAAAGAGATTTGGAAGTTGACTTCTTTTTCTAGGATTCAAATTTCTCTTGCTGGTTCTGACCCTTATAACTTCCACCTCTTCCCTCCTGTCTCATCCTGCCCAACCTCTGACATCTTTTCTTTCAGTGGTCCTGCTTTCTTCCATCCATCTCTCACCAATACTTCTCTCTCCACTCTGCTTATGTTCCCTTGCTGGTTCTGTCCCTCTTATATCCACACATCTTATCCATACACTCCCCTTCAACTCTCATCTCTCCCCCAGCCTCATTACTTCTTTCCTTGTTCTGCTTCATTTACAACCGCCTCTCCCCTTCCATCCTTCTGGAACATCTTATCTTTTCTTGTTGATGCTGACCCTTTTAAATCCACCTTCCCCTCAATGCTCTACTCTTTTTCTCATCTTTCCCTCAGCTTTCTGTGATTGAATCCAGGAATATAAGACAACAACTGACTTGCATCTAAAAACAGCCAGGGGTATTGGTTTTGTCAATGGCTGTTTAAGATAAATGAGTAACAACAATAAATTATTTTATGTTCACCCTGTCACTGTTTTGACCAATGAGTACCTCCTTCACACACATTTGCACAGAATACCAACTGCAACTGGAATACAGGACCATTGCTCTGTGTGCTCTGCAGAGAGGCCATGTATTGAAAGACCATGTATTCTGAATGTATATGTGACATTACAACGCATGCCATTACATTGCATGCCGTTGCAACGCCAAACTTTACCCCGACTTTCTGTCGGGGGAGCGCTGGAAGTTGGAATAGATTAATTTTCTGTTCCAACTCTAGTGTGTGGAACAGAAGGGAAGGTGTTGGACTTAAATCCAACACCTTCTACCCACTGCTGCACACCTTTTTCGTTGCAACGGCATGCGATGTAACTGCTTGCGTTGTAATGGTTGTGTTGTAAAGGCTGCTTCCCATTCTGGACACCTTTTTGACCCACAGACAGGCACAGTGTGAAAGTTGTGCTGCCTTCAGTCTCAACTCCAAAGCACTCAACTGTGGCCTGTTATAAACACCTGGAGGCGACTCACTACGATGTGTGCCCCATACAAGAGTAATATGCTGTGAAATGAAATACAGAAACACACATCCTGTACATAGCTAACACTCTTGGGGAATGCAAGATTAAGTAAAGCATGTGAAATATAAACAGGAACAAAATCAAAATCGCCGCCATGGATTACCCTATCATGCAGTGTGAAACTGGGTCAGGAAATAGGCCCCGGCACCAAAATAAAAGTGGCCCCCATTAGTTAGCTAGAAAAGTGTCCCATGTTTCCAAATTAGGGCAGTTTTTAACTTGCTGTTTATGTTTTTTGTAAGGTATGGGAGACTGCATAGATTTGATTTTGCTGCAGGCAATGTTTGTTTTAATATCATGAAAATTAACAGTAAAAATGTGCTCACCTGACCATAAAGCAGGCCAACAAACAGCCCAAAAACAGCCTACATACTAACCTGACAGATTAGACCATCACGCACTGCCTGATTGCCCTATAGGCCAGTCCAACCCGGCTACCGTGTTATACATTTATTGTGCAGACACTGGATCATTGTTTTTGCAGGTAAAGTAAAGGACATGAATATAGGGTCCGATAGGGGCCTGTTTCAATGTCCGTTTTAATTTACCACCAGGTAAAGACTCGAGGGACCCAGCACACTTAAAGCCCTGCTCCAGCCACTTGTATGTGCTGTGTCTGCTCCTCTGCCTGCACCCCTTGTCTCACTGCCTTACTCACACCTATCTGCTCCCCCGCCCCCTCTCACTTTATTCCGTTTATCGTACCCCTTTCATTCACCTCTGTGATCCCTTTCCCTCATCCTGGGTGAGCTGAGCGGTTTTCACTGTGATGCGCTGTCATTCTATCTTTTGTTCTGCGCCCTGCAGGTTATCCTGCTTTTCATTCAAACAGGGGCAGGGCGCACTTCACACGTAAGGGCTCTTTAATTACCTGTCTAATCGCTGCTATCCTCCTGCAGATACAGCGATTAGGCCAAGAGCGAGGGACCAGCCTGCTGAAATTTATCAAAATAGAAAAAATAAAAACTCTTAGGGGGCCTCCAAACTCTGGAGTTTTTGAAAGTACGTAGCCCCATGGCTGCGAGCCGGCGCGGGGCCCTGGGCAGCTGCCCACGCTGCCCATGCCTAGCGCCGGCCCTGCATAATTAAAATAGGATTTGTAAACTTTAATTTCCGGCAGATCTCGGCTTGCCTGTGTGTGCCTCCGCGTTGCCTATATCCAGGGCTTGATTGTGCTCTACTCACACGGCCCGATTAGGTAATCAGCGCAGGGGAGTTCCATGCTTGCCTTGTCCTGATAAAACTCGGGCTTCTGTGTTATTCACTTGATTGATTCTGCTGCCAGCACAGCCACTGGGCGTCTCCATTCATTCTGTAAGCAGCTGCAGGAAAGCACGTCAATCCGATCCACGCAAAATGCGTGACGTAACTCTTGCCAATCAAAGCACGCGCGTCGAACGTGAGTGCAGCACTCCTTGTAATAGTTCACTCAGTAGTTCAAGTACATCCTGTACTGGGGCACCGGTGATTAAGAGTTAGGTAACTGGCTGTGGAGGTGCAAACAGTTCTATGCGATTAGGACGCCAGTGAATATATATTGATATTGCACTGCTGTGTGGTTCACACCTTCAAACCAGGCAGGGTCATCTCAACCACTCACTCTTCCATAGTTGATAAAATGAATACTGTAGGATTGGGAATAGTGCTCCATGTTTCATCACAGTAACGGATAGGAGTGGCATATGAAAATTGGGTCATTATTGTTGTCTTCGGGGTCCTTGTCGTTAGAAGCTACATCCACCTAGATCGTGCTAATTCCCCTGGTGGGAAATACTATCACCAATCCTAATGGTGCTCCATTTATTGACCTTGGAGGAATGAGTTTATCTTCTCATATTAATACATGCAACATGACTCATGTATACGGTTAGGTGTAAAAATATATACCGAATTTATGTATGCTTGTGTTTCCAAACATTTACTTATCAAAATATTATAGATGAAAGATTACTGAGAAGGAATTATTGACTGTGCTTCGTTCCCTTTGCATTGCAGGGATAAAAGACTTTAAATCAACTAGAAAAGAGCTGGATATGAGGTGGTCAATTACTAATTATACTGATTTTATTTTTTTGCAGTTTTGTTTTTATAGCGTGAACTTGGCCCAAGAGCATGAGAACAATGTACATGACAACCAAATTATATTACACATTTATAGGCTGACCCTACAGACAGCACAAGCTGTCTGGTTGCAAAAACATATTGTGGGCTTACTAAGAACATACATGGGCTTTCAGCTTATCTGTTGCTTACCAATGGTTGGTTTTACTGTCACTCTTATTTGCTTGCTTTCTATGCAATGGCTTTCCTTCTTTCATCCTCTCCATCTTATGTCTTTCCTTCACATCAAGCATAGCCTCTTTACCATCTCTTTGATTGGCTAACCTCTACACTTCCTCTGCTTGTTATTAAGGAACTATTTGGTGGATGCTTGTTGCTGTTTCAATAATTCAATATCATTAATGACTGCAGTAGTGACAGAAGTGATGACAAGAGTACTCACGCAACAGTGTTACAACAACGTTGGTGAATGTGTCATATGTTTGTGGGTACCATATCACAGACGATGGGACCTGAACCATTGCAAAATTAGGGGCTTTGAACACTTCAGATGCTTCAAAAATCAAGCTTTCGCCCATGGAACATTCTGAGTAGTATATCGTAACTAGTGGTGCAATGAAAATTTACATTTTGGCCACTAAGGGCCAGATGTAGGTAAATTCAATTTTGCGAGTCCCTAATAGCGATTTCTACCGAATCGCTATTAAGGACTCGCAAAATTGAATGTAGGTAGGAATCGCAAAAATATTTGCGATTCCTTAATATTCCTTAATTGCGAATCGCAAATTGCGATTCGCAATCAAGAATACCATCCCATTCATTCCTATGGGCCAAGAGGCCCATAGGGATGAATAGGATTTGCGCCGCAATTTGCGAGTCACCAAGAGGCACTCGCAAATTGCGGGCACTATTCAAGGTGCAAGGGTTCCAAAGGACACCCTGTTGCACCCCTGAAATGTGCATGTGTGCATGTGGCGCACATACATGTTAAGGGCATGTATGTGCGCCACATGGCACTTTGTAAAAAGCCAAAGAGTGCGTTTTTGCAATGAAATCGCAAAATACCACCAACTTGAAGTTGGTGGTATTTTGCCGATTTCTTAAGGCAAAATCGCATTTTGCGATGCCTACCAGCATAGCATTTAGGGAATTGCAAATTGCGATTCTCTAAATGCTTGCGCAAATTGCGATTCCTTATTTTGCGAGTAGGTTTGAACTTACCTACATTGCGAATTTCAGCGTTTGCGCTCGCTATTTGGCTTCCTACATCTGGCCCTAAGTATTTTCAAGTTGGCAAACTTTGCTCTCCATAAAGTCTGAGAAGTTATTCAACTTTGCAAAAATTCACCGCGGGCAAAATACCTGTACAAATAAATGTTTTTGCTAAATAATTTTCTTACTACTGGAAGAGGTTTTTTTTGTAGTTGTCTTTTCCTCTAACAAAGTCTTCAGTGAGACACATATTTATAATGTTGCAAACCCATAAATCTAGAACCCTGCTCAAACCTAGTAGCTTAGGGTGATCAGAATTTTAAAGCCAAAAACCGAGGCATTTCACAAAAATAGAAGGACTACAATTTTACTTCAAGCGAGCCCACAGACTGACAGTGCTCCTCAGCAGAGAATTACAGAACAGGCAGTGAAACATACATAAAATGCAATTTTTCAGCCCAGTAGCTTGCCTGGTAATTATATTACTTTCATGAAACAACTGCTAACTATCCATGCTTTCTAACACATAAAAATCACCTTCCGCCGTTTTCAGTCGACCCTCTTTAAAAACCGGGACATGAGCTAAATTTCTTGAAATCTGCCGGGACAGCTGGTGAAAAGCCGGGACCGTCCTGACAAATCCGGGACGCCTGGTCACCCTGTAGTAGCTCTAAACATGTTTCTGAAGACTTTCTGTTTACTCTGCTGTGAAGAGGGAGGCAGATATTAGGTGTTACAGTTACTGTAACACTTCCTCATCTCGCACTGCCACCACCAGAGCACAGAGAAATACCACACTGGGCATTTTACATTCCCTTGGTTTCTTGTACCATACATGCTTCCATTTCTAACGATAATGGCATTACTCCTAGTCCTACTCCCTCGCCTTCCTTCAGCACAATTGAGGCCCCGCCTCCCATCCAGACCCACCCCCAGCATAAAAACTCTGCCCGCCCCCACCTCCACCTGTACGTAAACAAGCCGAGCTAGCACTCAGATGAACCGGACCGGGAGGGAGGGAGGGTCCTTGAAGGAAGGCGAGGGAGTAGGACTAGGAGTAATGCCATTATCGTTAGAAATGGAAGCATTACCTCCCGTCCCTCCCTCGCCTTCCTTCAGCACAATTGAGGACATAGCAAGCAGAAGAAAACAGAGACGGACAGCTGAGTGCGAGAGAACACCAAAACAGAAACAGTGCCCCAAACACAGCAGATCAACATCCCAAGAACCCAGCGGCCCAGAACAGCAGACAAATGTCCCAGACACGCAAACGGACAGCGCCAGTCAAACGGAGAGGGAGAAGACCAGGACGCAGGCCAACAGATCCCACAGAGGAGCCCACCCGACAGGACACCACAACCGGCAGGGAGCGCAGCAAAGCACGCCTGACATCAAGCAACGCAGCCACCGAAGCCGCCAAACAGCGAGAGGAACACCCCCGGACCCCCACAGGAGGAACCACCCCCAAAAGACAGACAGTCAGCAAGACCGGGGACCAAAACCAACGACCCAACAGAGCAGAGGAAGGCCAAACAACCACCGCAACCGGATCAAAGCAAAACGGGAACCCACAGCCGAGCCAACACCCCCAAGCGTAGCGCAGAGGGGATGGCAACCAAAAAACAAGGCCCAAAAGACAAGAGCCGCAACCCGAGACCCCCAAGGGGACCAAAGGGAGGACAGCCAATACCAGCAGCCAAGACCCCGAAGGGAAGGACCAGACAGGGCGAGGGGGCACCAGACCCCCGCCAACCCGCAAGAACGCCAGGAGCATCAAGAAGCCAGAGAGCCGCCCACAGCACCCGCAGAGGAGACACCGACAAACCCAGAAGAACCCCACCCGGAAGGAATCGCCATGCCAAACATAGGCCAGCCACCACGGGAACAACACCCAGAGCAGAACACCAGTCCAAAAAGGACCGCCCATGCCAAGCCCAGGACAGCAGAGAGGAGGACCGACGGGAAGGCAGCCAAGCAACCGCCAAACGACCAGGAACCCCCAACCCAGCAAAGCCCAGACGCACCACCAGGCAGCAGGTGAAACCCCCACACAGAACCCAGGGGAAGGGCCGGAAACATCAAAGAGAACGGAACCACCGTAAGGACCCACACCCGAACGCAACAGAAGTCGGACAGGAGAGGAGACCAAGGCACCCCAGGCCAAAGGGGAGCAACCAACAACCCCCGAGCACAGAGCCACCCGACCAGAACCAGAAAGGCCCCGAGCAGCGGAAAAAAGGGGGGAGAAAGGCCCCCAGAAGATCCCGAGGCACAGGAGAGGGAAGGCCAACGACCCCCCCCCAAGCCCCGGGACCCCAGCCCAGAGACCAGAACCGGGCCTACAAGGCCCTCCCCGGATCCGCAACAGGACCACCACAGGGAGGCCCCAAGGACCCACCAACAGGCAGGCCACACAGGGAAGAAGAGAGAAACGAGGGAAAAAGGAAGGACCCAGTACAACAGATCCGCCAGCCCAGAGGTCACCCGCCGAAGGGAGAGAGCCAACAGTCCCAGCACCCAGACCGGAGCCAGAGAAACAGGACACCGGCAAACAAGGAATAAGGACCAGAACCTGGACCCACCCAAAGGGCGGACAGAGGACCACGCCCCCAGAACGCCAGACCGAACCAACACCCCAGGGGCCCAGCAGAGAGCCCCGAAAGAGCACCGGGGCAAGCCCCCAACAACTGCCAGTAGGAGGAACACCGGGAGACCAGCAGGGACAGCACCCCGAACCCGAACAGACCCCAGCCAATCCCGCACCCGGACAGGCCGGCGGCCAAGCCACCACAAGCGGAGCCGGAGGAGGCAGCAAATAGCCAGCCAGAAAGCGACGGAGGGAGAGCCACCAGGATAGCTCCCCCCCCGACAAGGACCTAAAAGGGCAGCGGGGACAAAAGACCCCAGAGACCAACCCAACAGGATCCAGACGGCCAGGCGGAGAAGAAGAAAACGAGCCCCGGGAACTGGAAAACCCCCAGAAGCCAGGAGCCCCATCCCTGTAGCCACAGGACCGCCGGAGGAGCCACCCCCGGACAACAAGGCCCGAGCCAGCGAAGGAACAGAGACCAGACGCAGGCAGGACAAGGGAACATGGCCATGCAAAGGCCGAAAACAAGCCCCAACGAACACCAAGCCCCGAGAGGGGACCAGAGAGACACCCCCCCAGGCCACCAACAAACCCGATCCCCAGAAGAACCACCAAGGTCCCCCGAACAGACCGAGCAAAAAGACACGCCGGCCGCACACAGCAGGCCGACTGACAGAGAAGGACGAAGGAAAACCCTCGCATGAAGGAGAGCCACGAGAGGCACCAGGACCCGCGGGAAGACCCAGGGCGAGGGCCGGAGGCCGAAGGGAAGGACGCAAAACCGAAAGGGCATCACCCACAGCGAACCGCAGAAAAGAAGCGGCAACTGGGAAGCGGAGAGAAGCGTCCCTGAGACCCACGGCACGCCAAAAGAAGTCAGGCAGAACCAGAGGAACGACGGACGAAAGGGCCAACACCAGGAAGGGAAAGGGCCGAACGCAGGAGCAGACCCACAGGAGAGCCAGGACAGGCCGAAGCCGCCGGACACCCCCAACCCCAGAAACAGAACGGAGAGGGCCCCAGGCCCGGGCTCCACGATAGGAACGCAGCAGACCGACCACAGGGCAAGCCAACAGGACACCCCGTCCAGCAGAGCCACCACGCGGGGACCGGAGACAGGCAGGGGAGGCAACCGAACCCCCGAACCCAGAGGAACCTGCACCAAGACGACCCTCAAAGTACACAGGACCCAGCCAACAGAAAACGGGCCACCGCCACCAAGGAAGAAAAGGCCGCAGATGACCACCCACCGCAGGGAACCATCCAGACAGCAGTGACAGGGACCCAGGCGAGGAAGCAGGGAGCCAGGGTGAAAACAGGCCAAAAACCGTACCCACCGGAAAGGCGGAGGAGACGCCCACATCGGGGACAAAGGAGAGGCCCCAGGACAAGGCACCTCAGAAAGGCAGGACGCCCCACACAAGGAAAGGCACGCAGAAGCCCCAAGGCGGCCAGAAGGACAGAGGACATGCAGCCCACAGTACCGAAAAGACCCAGGCAGCCACCCATCCAGGCACGAACCAGGCCTGACCCCGCCGAACAGCAGAGACCGGACAAGAGCGGGGGGGGGACCAGGCACCACGGCCGGAGGCCCTAACAGCCGCCGCCAAAGCCACGAAACCCCACACCAAGGAGGGCGCAGAAGAAGCCGAGAACAGGCCAGCGCCACAGCACCAGCCAAGCAGAACAGCCGACCCGCCAAGCAGTGCGGTCAGGACAGAGTCCAACAACCCAAAGGGAGGAAAGGAGCGAACACCCCCAACAAGCAAAGCCGCCGGAGGAAGCAAGGGACCCGCAGCACCGCAGGAAAAAACCCACTGATGCAAAAGAAGGCGTGAAGGAACCTGAAACCAATCAGGACCAACACAGCACAGAAGGAACGCTCAGGGCTGAGGAAAAGAGATCGCACACAGCAGGCTCCGCAGGCAACAGACAAACAGTCGCCAGCCGGGCGGGCCACAGTGGAGAAAGCAGCAAGTACAATCCCCACAAAAAGGGAAAAGAGCACGAAATACAGCAAGCACGGGCAACGCACGCCACTCCCACAGCACCAATCCCTACACCGGGACCGCAGGGCAAGCCCAACCAGAAGGGCCGGGAACACCAAGGAAGAATCCCACAGACCCCGCCCAGCAGGGAAGAGGAAAGCCCAGCCGAACAGCACAGGAGCCCAAGCGACCCTCCACACCCCCCGGAGCCAAAGGCATCGCCAGAGGCGGGAGAAGGCCCAATACCCCAGGACCCAGACGGAAACCAGCCGCCCACAGGATCCGCCGGACGAGGACGGGAAGGACCAGAAGGCAGCGGCCGAGCCCGTAAGCACCGGACAGAGCAGCCTCAATCAAGTCTCGCACCAGCCACAGACATGAGAGGCACCGTACCCCCCGCGGAGCCCATGCGTCTAGGGCACCCCAGGGGGACCGGAGACCAAGCAGCAGAGGAAGAAGACACCAGAAGGCCCCCAACCACCTCAAGCGACCCAGGGCAGCAAGCGGAAAAATAGCCCCCAGCAGCCCCAAGACAAGGCAGACAGACGACCACGCCCGTCAAGAGAAAACAGCAAGTCACAGTACATGGTACACCAAAAGGAAAAAGGAACAAATACCGGGTCAAAACCCGGCCTACCAGGTCTCCGTGATGAGTGCAGTCCGGGAGCAAAGGCAGCCAAGCAGGCCCGACCCGGAAACACAGCCCCAGCCACAGGAGGACCGCCAAACAACACAGCAGCTTCCTGAGCCACCGCTCCGCCCCCATCCACGAGGGAGACGAGGAGAGGAGGCATCGCCAGGAGAACTCCGTCGAGGGCACCGCCGTCGCAGAGAACCAACTCGAAGACTCCCCGGCACCGCCACAGGGAGGAACTGAAGGTAAGTCTCACTAGGGAGACAGAAAAAAACAGGTGGAGGTGGGGGCGGGCAGAGTTTTTATGCTGGGGGTGGGTCTGGATGGGAGGCGGGGCCTCAATTGTGCTGAAGGAAGGCGAGGGAGGGACGGGAGGTAATGTTCTTTATTGTACCGTAAATCTACAGCACTACACTCTCGAAGACGCCTGCAGGACGCGCACTTCCAACACATTCCCATATCAAAAGACGTTTCTATTCATAATGAGGATAATTAAAGAAAAAACTCCACAAAATTGAAAATAATAACAAGTACTTTCCAAGTCATGTCTACAATACCAGACCAGTATTTTTAGGAACGATAAAATATCCAAAGAACGTACTCAAATATAGTAAACTGTTCGCATGGTTGTGAAATCTGCATTAAGGATTTACAGAATAGAGCCGAGACACTTTCATTTGCCTCTCTGGCATCACAGACTGCTATTTTTCCAGTCAAAAAGTAAACGTCTAGTCTGTAAAACGCGGCGCGAGGGAGGCGGCCGTAGGAGTTCCTCGCGCTGCTCCTTCGTCTCCCCTCGCGCCCTCCCCCCGCCCCCAGCAGCCGGCCGGCGTTCTTGGCTTCACTCGGCTGGTTTGTTGGAGCCATGACGTGCATAGCTTTCAGAGTGTGACCCCCGTGGCAAACCTGTAAAACATTATACAGGATGAATAAGAACTTTCTTATTAGATCTGCAGCTGGGCTGGCTGGAAACAGACATATGGCAACAAGGATGTTTTGGAAGAAAGGCATTGCTTGACAAAGAAGCCAGTCTCTTGAATAAAGGTTTATACTGGCCCTTTGCTCTGTTTACAATACCATGCGCCAGCGGCAGGGCTTGCCTTCTTCGACATATTGTTATTTAGCCTCCTAAAACTAATCACTTTCTATGTAAGCAGGCTGCGCACAGATGAAGACTATTTTCTCTAAGAAATGGAGGAAAAATGTCTGGCTTTATAGTTTCCCAAGCTTTCTTTTTTACCAACCTGGAAGCGTCTGACATTCAATCCATAGGGCTCAGTCTCAAATAATTGTATGAAAACCCAAAAGATTTTGTTCGGACAAGCCACACGTGTACAGGTAGGATAAAAAAAGCCCGTTAGCCTTCCAGCGATGACTTGGCGTCAACAATACACGCCGGACGCTCGCGTTTTGTGGTTGGCTCGGAGCACCATGCCTCAAACATCAAGTCTGTTCTTAGCGCAAATTGCAGAACATGCCATGGTGGGTTCAGCAAAGGCTGGTATGCAAAAAGTTCACAACAACACTTCAGGTCGACTGTCTCCATTCACTGGAGGGGTCACTGCCCTGAACTTCAACACCTGGATTAGTAGAGACTTGCAGAGTGTAGCCTCACCTAAAATTAAAAATACAAAAACGAGAATTCTATCAGCTCCTTGGTTCTTCACTGATTTTGCGGCTGCTAAAAGACGCAGTCAAGCGTTGGAAAGTGAATGGAGGAAAGCTTACCTGGAAGAGGCTAAAAGACATATCAATCGGAACTGAAAATCTATAAAAAATACTTTATGAATCAGCCAAGAGAAATTATTTTCTGAGATCATTTCAGCAGCCCATAACTCTACCAGTGAAGTTTTCAAAATTGTTAAAGACCTCTTTCTTCCCCATCACATAAGAGCATATGATTGGCTCCAAGGAATTGAGTGAATCGCTTTCAAGTTGTTTTTAAGACAAAATACATTTCATCACCCAATTTTTCAAACTAGTTGGAAATGAGAGGTGGAAGAGTGAGATTTTTTCCCTAGGGTGGTATCCACATCACATTTTGATCATTTAGAGGCAGAAACTGTGAACTTAAATAGTGACTGTTAAATCAGATTTGCTGATAGATCCCTGCCCTGACTCATGCTTACATATGGCTGTTGTTACCTTTGCCCCAGTGATTAACAATTTGTTCAGTGCTTCTCTTGAAACAGAGATTTGTCCTCAGACATGGAAAGATGGCCAGATCTACCCAATATTTAAAAAGAAACCCTCTGCTGATCCTCTTCAGTTAAGTAATTACAGACCCATTTCCTGGCTCCTGTTTCCTGCAATGATTCTAGAAAAGGAAGTTAGTAAGCAGCTCTTACTACATATTGGAGCCAATAACATCTTGGATAAGACTTACGTGGGTTCCGGCCAATGCACAGCACAGGGACTGCTCTTTTAGTGGTAGTCGATGAATTAAGAGAGCGCTTAGATGAGGCTATAGTGATGCACTAGCATTATTGGATCTCAGTGCAGCCTTTGTCACAGTGTCTTGTACTACCCTCATACGAACATTATGTACAGTTATGTATTCAGCGAGAAGCACTGGATTGGCTTACTTCCTTTCTATCCAGTTGAATCCAGACAGCTAATATTTGTTATTTTTATTATATGTTTAGTGTTTTATAAGCGGAAACATGACCAACACGGTATCAGAGCACTATACAAAGAGCTGATGAGGTTTACAATACAGAAAAGACACCTTTCACTTAAGATACTCTGTACATAGAGCTCGAAGAGCATGGTATAAAACAATCGTGTACATTATTGAATATGGTGAATGACAGTTTCAAAAGAATTCTCATGGATAGAGTTCAAGGAGCAAGGCATTAAACAATAGTATACAATATCAAATAGGGTGACAGTTACAAAAAAGGTTCTCTAAAGACATATTTTTCTAGTAGTAAGGCTTTAATTTAACTAGCCTGAATGAGGTAATTGCTCTCATTGAGGGTGGTAGAGAGTTCCATTTTTTGGAGCAGATCCTGAGAAAATCTAACATATCTTTTTTTTCATCGTAAAGCAGGTTGGTGCCCAAGGGCTCAAGAATGAGGTCCACATTGTTTATTTTATACATCGCTGGTTAGGCTGATGCACAGTTTTGGCTTTTTCATAATGTCATACGCAGACAAGACACACTCCCCATGATTGATGAGACTACAGCTGCAATTGTTTTTCATGCTTGTATGGTTTCGCTGGCCCAATGGATGCATAAAAATGCTCCAAAATTGAAGGGGGATAAAAAGGAACTTTTGATTTTGGCCCTTGTTAATCACTTACACCCCAAATTAGTGGATTGCTGACTTGGAAAGGTTCCTTACACCGGTACATTCTGCTAAAAATGTGAATTTCTTCATAGAAAGTGAACTCTCATTCGAAAAGCAAGTTAATGTAGTTTCCGCATACTGTTTTTTCTATTTGCAAATGCTCTGTAAAGTGTTTCCTCTGCTGCCAACTCAAGTGTGAAAGATAGAGTACAGGTTACCATTGTTTCTCGTCTGGACTACTGCCATCAATGCATGGTATTTGGGCATTTCTTCAAAAATGTTGCCCTGTTTGCAACGTGTTCAGAACCCACTCATCAGAATTCCTATGCCCTTTAAGCACAACAACTAGGTTACCCAGACACCTAGGGATGTATTATGCACAGGGCGCACTCTTCCTGTTTGCACCACAGCGCACCTTTCAAAAGGTACACCAAGTGCAAACAGGGAAAGTGCACCCTGCTATGCTGAATGCACTGCCCTCAGGGCATCTGTGAAATACGGAGCAGCTGAACTTTCAAGAAGGGAGAGACATCCTCTTGCAGGTGGGTGCAGTGAGTGACTGCACCCGCCTGCAAGGGGATGTCTGTGTGGTCCATGGGGCCACCTTTTACCACATCCAGAGGGCTGCAATTAGGGGGCGCACTGAGAGTGCAACACCTTTTTGTGGCACACTTTCAGTGCACCTCCTGACAGATTCTTAGCCCTTGCGCCCTCATCCATAATACAGCGCAGGTGCAGAGGCAAAGATATTTCCTCATTTGCATAGGACCATGCTTCATGCAAATGAGAGAATGCCCCCTTGAGATAGCGCTGGAGCAACATGTGTCAGCGCTATCAGTATTACAGAAGGGGCCAACACAAGCGTCTGCGGCCCCTTCTGTAATACCAAAGTGCCCAGGGGGTGCACAAAGGGGGCACACACGCTCGTTGTGCCCCCATGGCACTTTGTGTGATATGGCCCCCGGTGTCTTACAGTGGCTTCCAGTAAACATGACAGTGATGTATAAAATCACAAGCATTGCCCAGTGAGCCTTTTTCCAACAAGACTTGGCGATTATCTGCTCTAAGCTTTGAATACATTCTGAACAGACCTTTAACATCTACTGATGCCCTTCTACTTGATGCTCCTCAAGTCAACTATGCTCGTAGGGGTGGGGGGCTTTTTCATTTCTGCCCCCTTAGTTCTGGACTAGTATGCCTTTACACCTCCGAGCTGAGCCCAATCTCACTACATTTCGTAAGGCTCTCAAAACTTGGCTCTTCAAATAAGTGGCTGATTCTTCAGTACCAGACGACCCTTTTCTGGGTATTTGTTGCATTTTATAATTATTTATCATCCTCATCATGACCTCATCACCTACAAAAATACATACAAAATTGTCTGAATACAGTCCGATGATATCAGATGTCTAAGACAATACCTTCCATGGAGAGTGGAGAGCTAGGCTCCATTACAGGTTCATAGGATCCGCGGGGAGCCAGGCCCCTGCTTGCAGAGTCCAGAGAAAAGCCGCCGGACATCGAGCCGGTAGCTGGGGGCTGACCCCGCCTCCCGCTCGCAGAGGCATCGACGTAAACCCGGATCTATCCCGCCTGGCACCCGCACTGCAGAGGAGCGGTCCGTCTCCCCCTATTCTGGGATCGGTGGCCGAGAGTCCCTTCCCCTGCACTACTTTGGACTTACCGAGCACGCTGCGGCCGTTCGGCTTCAGGGGCTGCCTGACTCCAAAATGGCGCCAGAGAGCTGCGGGTTCGATGCAGCTGGAGAGTAGGAAGGAGACTAACAACCGGAACACCTCAGCGGCCACAAGAAGGTAGGCTATGGATTTCCATTGAACCGACGGTTGCCGCTGGAGGGGGTCACACATTGACCTATAGGGATGACCCAGATTTGCTCCCTGATTATGTGAGAATGACTCTGGAGGCGCCTCGCCTGACCTGCTAATGGCGGTTACCTCTCCCACTGGCGGTTTTTCACACCATCACTCACCCCCTCTGAAGACATCCGGACACTGGCCCTTTCCTCCCGCCGCATCACTGCACAGATTACACCCCATATGCTTTTGAGTCATTGAAAATTTTGGGGCCCGACTGAACTTAACACCAAGGTCATAACCCCCTTGCCTGACCTCAAGATGGCCACCTCAGTTGGTCTCTCCACGATGCTTGACCACTCCTGGACAATCGAACTGGTCATCGACCTGAACTTAATCACTTCCCTCACCTGACCTTGATCCTGCTCTCCCTCCAGGACATGTTCTCTTTGAACTTTCCCTCGACCGTGGAGACCCTGCTATTTGACCGAAGCCCGGTTTAGCTACCTGATAGCTGAAGAGGAGATGGGCTGTGGATTCTCCCTCGGCCGTCACCTACCCAGCCGGACCTTGGGCAGACCTTCCCTTCGTCTCTCCGTCGTATCTATACCCTACCCCTTTTTCCCCTACCCCCTTTCCCTTCCTCACTCCATTTTCCTTTTCTTCCACGCTCCTTAAAAGTTTTTACTGGTATCTTTGGTAACTTGTAACTGATGTATGTTTGCAACTATGTGGAACCTTATGTAAAGCGCTCTGATACCTTCGGGTCTAGCCAGCGCTATATAAAACTCTTTAAATAAATAAATAAATTACCGGACAGGTCCAAGGCAGCTCAAAGCAGGAGTTTATGAATGCCAAAAAAACACATTTAAGGAACAGCAACCTCTGTGGCTACCCCTAAACCAATAACAACAGGAGTGTTAACTCTATATTGAGTGGACTTCTATAAATGAAGGACTAGCCCACAGGAACGAAGATTAACTGATCACTTCAAATAAACTTAAAGTAAAAATAAGCAGTCATGGAATTGTCACTACCAGACCCAAGAGTATAAGCACCAAACAGCCCAGAGGATGCTAGCCCTGTCCCACCACTGTACTTAAAACAGCTGAACAGAAGCAGTTACTAGTCAGGTCTGGCCAGGATGACTTCCAAGGATTGAACTAGAGAACCCAACAAGCTGCAGGTCGACCCGATTGACCAGAGACATCTCCTTCCTAATGACCACCATTTTGTATGAGCCTCTAGGTGTGGGCATTAGGATCTACTCAACACAAGTCCGCCCCCCAGTACCATAATGCTCCAGGTAGTACCCATTACGTCCAAACTATACCACGCCACAACCCTGGACAAATAACTAATTTAGTAGACTCTTGGTGAGCATACCACAGGCTTGAGACTTGAA
Source organism: Calotriton arnoldi (assembly GCA_963921515.1). Lineage (NCBI taxonomy): Eukaryota > Metazoa > Chordata > Amphibia > Caudata > Salamandridae > Calotriton > Calotriton arnoldi. The sequence continues at coordinate 441,321 of CAWUFW010005491.1, forward strand.
AATCTGACTCAAAGGCCATGTTCAGTGCTAGAAAAGACCGCATTCACAGTTTAGGAGAAAGAAGTCAGCAAACGAGAAACAGCCTGACACAAAGCAACCCTGAAATGTACGCAAGGCTACCTACAACACCACCATAAAACTGTGACAACTTATATGATCAAAATAAATAATTACTATTTTGCAATACGCGGAACTGCACCCAGAAGAAGATAGCCACATTTCAATAAATAAAATTCTGTTTGACACATTAATCAGGTATAACTTGATTCTCACACTGACATTCAGGAAGGCCTGAATAAAAGAGCAAAAACACATATTTTAGGAAACAACAATATAAAAAAGAGGGATTTTAGAAAATTGAAGAACACAAAGCAGTACTAAAACTGAAGAACTGATTCTTTGAATTTAAATAGTAAGAATGTTATTGAATATTGTACTATGAATAGTTTAATGACATTATACAACCTTGAACATAAAACAAATCTCAGATGTTTGTAAAGCAAACTAATGCACTTAAAAAACCAATACACAGCCACAGAAACACACTGAAACGCCCCCAAACTTGAACAGAAACAAATCTTAGATGATAGTAAACAAAACAAATCAACTGAAAAAGCCAATGCACGACCACAGTAATACACTGAATTGCCTTAGTAAAGGAGGTCCGGTGGGTGGGGAAATACCCCTGCAGTCGGCAGTCAATAGGCAAATAGTCCCCCAAAACCGATAGAGAGGGGCAACAGATATTGAAAAAAACATACATTTTCTTTCAAGTTCAACATTTATGTCTCATTCAAATTTCTGGGTATTGTGGTTACACTCAATGACAATTTAGAATAATCAATCCAGAATAAAAGGCTTGAGCAGATTTAAGGGCATGCTGCTTTGCCATATCAAGTGTACTTACTGCAGCAGCAGACTGTATTAGAAGCCAGGTGGACCAGGGTGGGCTGCTATCTTGCTCATGCTGAATTTATCGGTGGACTTTGAAACAGTCTAGCTCACGTGAATGGTTCAACAGCTACATCTTCTATGTGTGGACTCCATAGCACTTGATCTCCTTCATTTCTTTCTTATGGATAGGCCTTAAATTGGTCGATGTGGACAGTTCAGAGCCATGGCATTTAGATTACCATGTGGGGTGCAGTAGGGTTCCTAACTTATCTCTACTCTTTTTAATCTTTGTTTCCCCCTTGCAGCTTTGGTGAGGTTCTTTGGCTTCCACGTGTTACCCTATGCGAATGACTCGCACTTCATTGTACCACTTACCAACAATTTGCCGTTAATAGCCGATAAATTTGAACATTGCATGGCTGGTGTTAGCAGATGGATGAGAGACAACTTTTTAAAACTGAATGCAGATAAAACCGAGGTTATGGTGTTTGCACAGCAGTCTATTTGGTTGGAGTTATGGTGGCCAAATCATGTGGCCCTGTACCCTTCCTGTGGTTCTTTTCGATAATTTCTTGAATTCTAACATGCAGGTTAACTGTATTTCTAGTACCTATTTCTATATCATCAGAACCTTAATGACATTTTTTCCTTTCATTCCTGCAGAACTTCGTAAATCGGTGGCCATAGCGCTGATTACTTCACAATTAGATTACTGAAATGCATTGTACTTAAATATCAACAATTCTTCTTTGAACAAACTCCAGCTTGTTCAAAATGTGAGTGCGTCTTATTTTGAATACCCCTAAATATCTCTCAGTCAGAGAAGGCCTTCAAAACCTCCACTGGCTACCAGTCAGGAAACAAGTGATTTTCAAAGCTCTTAGTACAATATATCTGGCTTTACACCAAAAGAGATCTTTGCTTATCAGATTGTCTTTTCAATGGTATACTATAAGCCAAATAGGCCTCTGAGCTCAGCAGAAAAGTGATTGTTCTGAGGTTTCGGAAGGCTAGATGGGGTGGACACACCTTTTCCGTCATTGCTGTAAGCAGAGCCGGACTGGCCTACCGGGCATCGGGCATTTCCCTGGTGGGCTGGAAGGGTGGGGCCTGGTTTCAGAACAGTGGAGGCCGTTTTTGTTGCAGGAGGGCAGTTTTGCAGCAGTGCTGCAATATCGATCCCCTGTAACAAAAGCAGTAGTGCTGAGTGCCGGTTTAGTTAAGCAGCAGTGCTTAACACTAGCACCCTTGCCCACCCCCTGAGCCCCCTGGACCGGGGGTCAGTTTGATACAATTGCCAGGACTGCTTTGCATTCTCGGTCTGGGCCTGGCTGCAAGACTATGGAATACTCTTCCTACTTGCGTTGCAGAAACTGAGTCTTTTTCTTCTTTTAGAAAACATCTCAAAACTTGGCTCTTTTCCTCAGAGTTTTTGTTACTATAGTTTCAGATCCAGTTATAGGTTTCTCGCTTCTTATTTTTCTTTTGTCTTTTTGTTTTTGCATAGTTCTTTTTGTGTGCTTTTCCCCAGCATTGGGTCTTTGTCTCAGAACATGGCTTTGCGCTTTGATACCTTCGGGTTTAGTGTGCTTAATAAATTTAATTTCATTTCATTTACTGACTTTGATTTGGTCGGGCTGTTGATAGGGTAAATCTAAAATTTGGGTAAAGAGGAGCTCGGTAAGGTCTTCTAATTGGAGCTCCAAACCTCATATCCTATAATCCACAGCAGGCTTGAATGATTGGTTTGCGCCCTCAGTTGAGCTTTTAGTTTGAAAGACAACCAAGGGTCTCAAAGCTGGTTACTGACAAAACCTTCCTTGACAACTACACACAGTTTAGATATCTTTGCCTATCTCTCATTCTAGGCACTATTGCCTAGCTCCTTTATCAGTAATATCATCAACAGTTTCTATAAACCTTGTGCATCACCAAAGATATGGCAAATGTTCACTAGGTTCTTGAACACTATGTTTTTCAAATCTGCATTAGTATCGGCCTGTCTTGCTACAAAAAAAGTGTGCTATGTATTCCTTCTGGGGCATACCATTAGCAGCTGCACGTCATGGCACATATCCCCTCCACATACTCTAAGCAAACAACAAAGGAATTTTTTGCAACGTTTGTCTGGAAGAGAAGCTTTTCTGTAATTTCAAAAACTGGTCAATGTTAATAGTAAGCTAAAGATGGAAAACTTGGCCATTCAATTCTAACCAGACTTTCTGTTCCACGTGTTCATTGCACTGTGCACTGGTAGCACAAGTTGTCATCTAATTCATTACCATGAGTCAATTTTAGCTTTAACTTCACCTTTGACTTGCATCACATCACATCTTTCATCATTCAGAAATACAACGCAAGGAAGTGAGGTAGTAACACTTCCTAAGGGTTCATGTGCATTTGACCACAATACACGCATTCTATCCAGATTTCATGCCATGCATATCATTTTGATCTGGTTCACATTTCGTGGAACTAAGAAATTGTGTGTGCTGGAGGGGGAATGACATGTGAGGGGGTGAGGACAATCTTTCTTCGTTATTAAACACTATATATACTACACTTATCTAGAACAATTACATTTTGTTGTCATTGGCACTTCTAAGCCCTAAAGTCTGAAGGTTACGCACTGAGACAAGAGATGTATCTTTAGCCTGGGGGAGGCGGTAAAATCCTTTCAGCGGTGGGGAGGTGAGGCAGTCTGAATCCTGGACACTATTTTGGAACTTGGGGGTGCACCCTGGCCCTGTATTCGAAAATGTAATGCTTGAGCTCATTGGCAAAAGAAACAATTGATGGACGGAATGCTGGACAATGCAAACACTCACCCCCAGTCACAAGGACCTGGGTTAAATACTTGTGAATGGGGGTGAATGTTTGCATTGTACAGCATTCCGTCCATCAATTGTTTCTTTTACCAATGAGCTCAAGCATTAAATTTTCGAATACAGGGCCAGGGTGCACCCCCAAGTTCCAAAATAGTGTCCAGGATTCAGACTGCCTCACCTCCCCACCGCTGAAAGGATTTTACCGCCTCCCCCAGGCTAAAGATACATCTCTTGTCTCAGTGCGTAACCTTCAATGTGACTGGCAGGCATGCAGCGGATTATGATGCTCTGTCTTCCCTTAGTCACAAAGTGTATTTTTTAATATCCAGAAGGGCCCTCTGCTTGCTGAATAAGGTTTGTAGCACCACAAGACTGAAGTCAGCCCAACTCAGAACTGCCAACAATCAACTCACACAGCATTTTACCCGCCACAGTACGGAGGGACTCTGCAGAAACAGAGGAGGGACTCCTAGCACTCTGAGCTGTGTGCTCCATCTCAGGTTATCCAGCACTTCTATTCTTTTTTTTTTTTTTAAACATTTTTTATTGTTGAAAAGAAAAGAGTAACATAAAGCAGCAATAAACCAATAGATGAGTCCACAGTATACATTTACATATTTCAATGCAGGTGGCATCTGGGAAACACAGTACAAACCCCCACATGTAATCTCATTGAAAATATCACGTATGTCCACCAAATAATACACGCATATTAGATCAAGTTTGCGAAACAGACACTTGCGCCATTTAGAACTTGATATGCAAGTAATCACCTTATTTATTTCCAGGTAAGGGCACACTGTCAATATCAGATACATCCATTAATTTATGTCGTTCATGGTGCAATTCAATTGTAGGGGATAGGCAGATGTCGCCTCTGTATCTATTCCACCCCCCCCCATTTGCTGTCCCATTTCTTAGGGCATCCCCTGTGTTTAAAGACGTCTTTCTCGGCGATCATTGCCCTGTCCATGTCAACTGCCCAGTCGCGTACAGTTGGGACCGCCACCACCCCCCATTTTTGTGCAATATTGCGTTTTGCAATGGCCGATCCCAATGAGGCCCACGTTTTCTCTGTTTGTGTTAGGTCAGTGGCTTCCCAGATATTTAGAAGACATAGTTGGGGGGAATCCTTCAGAGTCTTACCACCTGCCCTCTCCATCTGCTTTGTGACATTGCCCCAGTATCGTTGCACTATTGGGCAATCCAAGAGGGTGTGAAAAAAGTTTCCCGATTGGTGGCATTGTCGAAGGCACAAGGGGTCAGACCTCCTACCCATTTTGACCAAGATCCCTGCGTCTAAGTATACACGATGAAGGATCTTCAATTGGACCAGGCGCAATCTCATTGGGATAGCCACTTCTCTGGGGGAGGCCAGAGCCTCTCGACAATCATCATCTTCTAATTCCCCCAGGTCCGTCTCCCAGTATTGCCGCAGGCGCAATAAGGGGTCTGGGCGATTGTTTAGTAGCTTTTTATATGTGAGGGATATGGCCTTTTTATGCATAGGGTCAAGTATCAGTATGTCCTCCAGCGGAGAGGCCTCAGGTAGTGGAACATCCTTAGGTAAAGCCGCTTTGACTGAGTGGCTAATTTGCAGGTATCGAAATGTCTCAGTCTGTGTGAGTTGGTATTTATTCTGCAGGTCTGCAAAGGTGGCCAGTTTCCCCGCAATCCACATATCACCCACTGTCGAGATGCCTATAACATCCCAGTTGTCAAACCCAGGGCATTTGCTAAGCTGACCCAGAAGGTCTGGTTCCCAGAGTGGTGTGGCTCTTGTGAGTTTGTTATGCCAGCCCCATTGTCTATTCACTCTATGCCATATATCCACTGTGCGTGCAGTGGGTCCCGTGAGATTGAGCTTATGAGGGTTCGTGTAGAGTACCCTATTGTATCCCCCCTGTCCCAGGAGCCATCGGTCTGTACGGAAATTTGGGTCGTCATATTCCCCATGTACCCATTTGTTGATTGCAATCAGTTGGGACGCCTGATAATAAAGCCTCATGTCGGGTAGTGCAATACCCCCATCATACCACCCCATCGTCAATTTTTTCATGGCTATGCGTGGAGCTCGACCATCCCACAGCAGTCCTCACACAACGCTTTCGATACTGGCAAAGTAAGTGTCAGGGATTGTGTTGGGGGTGTTTTGCAATGCATAGAGAAAACGTGGCAGTGCCAACATCTTAAAGAGGGCTGCACGTCCCAAGAGAGTAAGGGGGAGGGATCGCCAGTGTTTAGCATCGGATCGAAGACGTGCCAGGGGTGCGAGCAAGTTTGACTCATAGAATAAAGTCGGGTCTGGTGTGATATATATGCCGAGATACTTGAAGCCCTCTGGGGTTGTATGGCGGTGTACCCCACAGCACGTAAAGTTGGGACTTAGTCCAGTTAATGGTATACCCCGAGTGGGCGCCAAAGATATGGAATATATGGAGGACCCGGCAGAGAGACTGTGAGGGTGAGGCCAAATACAAGAGGATAGCATCCGCATACAATGAGATACGGTCCTTGTGGTCCTCTGTCCACTTCAGGCCCCGAATCAGCGGGTCCCCCCTGACCCAGACTGCCAGTGGCTCAAGCACGAGGGCAAACAGCAAGGGCGACAGAGGCCCCGCGCACTGAGTGAACCCACATTGACAATTGCTCTTTTTTCTCTAACCAGGCAAGAAGTTTACCCGTCCGTTCGCCATGTTCATATATCTTATGGCATGTGGTGTTATACCTCGCCTTGGCCGCTTCCGTCAGAAGCTGTTGGTAATCAAGACGCACCATCGCTAGCGAGTGTTGCGCCTCTTGATCAGGGGTGAGTGCCAGGGCTTTTTCCCTAGTCAGAATATCCTCCTCGAGTTCTGTTATGCGTTTCGTGAGTTCATTTTTATAACCAACCATCAACGCCAAGGCTCTGCCTTTCATGACAGCACCGAACGCTCCCCACAGGATGTGGGCTGAGGAGACCGACCCCACATTTTGCTTAAAATAACAATCACCTTCTTTAATTAGTGTTCCCTTAATGTGGGGTACCTTGAGCGCCCAAGGATTTATAGTGAGGGTGGCGCGGCGCTTGGGTGAGCCGAGTGTGATCGTTGTAAGGATAGGGGAATGATCAGAGATTCCGCACGCGAGGCATCTGGATTCAGTGAACTCATGTATATCCTAAGCGTGAGTGAACATGTGGTCAATGCGTGATTGACTATTGTGGGCACCAGAATGAAATGTGAACTGCACGGAGGTTGGGTTAAGTCGTCTCCAGATAATAACCAGGCCCATAGCGGACAAAAACTCTGCCAATTGAGATCCCTCGGGGGGGTCCCTACGGGGGGGAGGCGGTCCTTGGCACCATCTATTGCAAGGTTAAAGCCCCCCCCTAGCACCAATAGCCCCAGTGGTAGATCAAGCAGAAGCGTTCCAAGGTCTCGCAGCTTGGAACGTTGTAGCCCAGGGCGGACATACGAGGATACGACATTGAGAGTCTGTCCCTCCCAGGTGCCCGAGAGCGCTACTTATCTACCCTGTTCATCCGACCAGGACCTGTGTATCATATATGGACAACCTCTGCGTAGGAGCACTCCAGCCCCACGAGATCCCGACGTAAACCCTGAGTGAGCGACTAGGCGATATCCCCATCTATTTAATGCACCGCAGGAGTTGCCAATTAAATGCATCTCTTGGAGAAGGACAATGTCCGGCGCCTGCCGCTTCAGATATTGGAGAACTATACCTCGCTTGATTTTATCTCCCAGGCCATTGACGTTCCATGTAAGGAGTTTAAGTGCTAAACGTGATCCCATGTATGGATAGGTAGATGGTCAATGTAGAGTCGTGAAACAAAGGACATGTCTATGTTCGTATCTCGAGGGTAGTGGACGCAAGAGGGCATGTAGTGTGTCAGTAGGTCAAACCAAGTACTCATAGAATTTGTAAGTGGTCCAATGTTCACATCCTTGGGTACTTCCTGTGTTCCCCATAGTGATGCAGTAGGAACATATATGTGGACATACGGTATAGTAAGTGAAGAAAATTGCTGCAAAAAGTAACATGACCCAACAATAAAAGATAAAACAAACAAAAACCCCCACCCCCAAAACAAAAACCCTTCCGCCCCCCTCCCTGCCTCCCTGCATGACGGGCAATAAACCACCCGCCACCCCAAACTCGCAGAGTGCCTTTCGCCCACCCTAGAAAACTTGTAGGTGCGTGTACCAACCCCACTCCCTGTAACAGCATTTTGTGGCGAACTTATGCCCCCAGCACTTGCCCCCAGAGAAGAGGTAAAGTCGCGAAATAGTACTATTCAGTATGAACCCCCAACACCCCACTTTATATACATATTTACGTCTCTGTTGTCTTCATCATCCGCAGCAGGCGAACCCAAGCTTCCGTCACAGAGTAGGCGTAGCACAGAGAGTATAGTGTCCACAATGAGCTCTCCAGTTTGAACCGCATCTGAAAGAGTTCCAGGGTCTCCGTGCTCCTCCGTTTGACTATGACCCGGTGAGGCATCTGCAACAACGACATCATTCTTTGAGAGTCCTTGATGACTGTCCGTCCGATGTTGACGTCCCGTCCCACGGCGATCTTTGTTGTTCCGCTTCTCGACCGTGCGCCATCCCTCAAGCCAGTCCCACGCGTCCTCAGGGCTGGAGAAGAACCAAGTTTTTCCTTCCGCTTCGACACGTAGCTTTGCGGGGAACAGCATCGCGTACTTAATCTCCTGCTCACGCATAGCTCGTTTCACCTCTAGAAAGCTGCGGCGCTGTTTCTGCACCCGTAGTGTAAAGTCAGGAAAGAAAGTGACCGTGCTGTTATCAATTGTGACTGGCGGCCCTACTCTTGCAGAGTGTAATATGACATCTCGATCTCTAAAGTTAAACACTCACGCCAGGAGGGGAAGGGGCGGTGCTCCTGGTTTCGGTCTGCCACCTGGCACCCTGTGCGCCCTTTCAATTGAGAAGTAGTTGGATAGTCCCTTAGGTTGGAGGTGTTGTAACACAAGGTTCTCAACGAAGAGATCGGCCGCTTGTCCCTCCGCCCGTTCAGGCACACCCAAAATGCGCACGTTGTTGCGGCGCATACGGCCCTCATAGTCATCGAGTTAATGTACTAACAGTTCCTGGTTAACCTGCAGATCCGCAACTTGGCGCTTGAGAAGATCAGAGTCAGTCACGAGTTCCTTGGTCGTAGATTCCACCTCAGAGAGACGCTCATTCGTTTTCCGCATATCCGCCCTGATCAAGGTGACTTCTGTCGTGACGGTGTCAATGCGGCCCTCTAGGGATGTGCGCACCGTGGTGATAGCTGCTAGTATATCTTGCAACGTAGGCTCTGGCGGGTTTCTTACTTCTTTGGGAGAGGTCTGTGTCTCCCCTTGCCCCTTTTGCCAGGCAAATTTTTCCAGCTTCGTCTGGAGCGCGTGACGGCCGCCACGGCCACTCGCCATGTTGTATTCGGCGCTTCAATCGCAGCAGGGCAAAAAGGAGGGGTCTAGCTACCTACTCACCGCCGCCTGCGTACGGGACCAACCCCAGACCGGCCTGTTGGGTTTCGCCAGCTAGGTTGCGCCGGGGGCGACGGTCAATGAAGTGCGCCCTCAAGAAAGGAGATGTAGGGCTGGATTGCAACCCCGGTGGCCCAGTTGTTCAGTTCAGTTATGCCCTGCGTGCATGCTGCGATACTGGTGGTTTTTGTGGCCCTTGGTAGTGGCACCGGTGCTGCGCCACTGTAACTGCCTGCGGAAAGTGAACCATAAGAATCTGCCCCAGTTACTTATCTCTTAGGCCATGAGGCGATCTGGATTCGCTGTCCTCCCATTAAAGGCGGGGAACAATGATGGGCGCCGTGCACATCAGGTTTCTTTATTCCATGGGTCACCACCCCTCTGCTGCGTGTTTCGTACCTGGTGGATGGTGGGGGGATAGCAGTTGGGAGTCGATCGCTCCGCGGGCGTCAGGCCACGCCAATCAGGTTCAAAATTGGCCGGGAGCTGGAATCAGCATGGCCCCCACAGGCGTCACGTAGGGCCCGGGACAGCCGCGGCCCCCAGCTCCGTCACTGCAAGGAAATCTCGTCGGCGATACGCCCTCAACGGCGCAGCAGTCGTTCTGGGGGCCAGCATTTGCGCGGAAGTATTGAAGGCAGTGCGTACGTTCCTGTGCACGCCCCACTAGGCACCCTCAGGCCAGCGGTGCAATTTTCAGGCCGGCTGTAAACGGGCCCCAAGGTGCGTCACCCGCCCGACACCCAAATCGCCGGGGACTCTTCCGCTGCCGGTCCGGCAGGATCAGGGCCAGCGCGGCCCCCCAGGAAGCAGCAAGTGGGGGCCGCGCCCCGGCCGCAGGTCAGCACAGTCAGGTGGCACGTGTCCCGCAGGCCGCACCTCGGTCCTCCACGCACACAGTCCGGGTCCGGCACAGGATCTGCAGTTGTGCCCGGCGGACGCGGCCCAAAATCGGTCGGGTGACTCTCCTCCCCTCCGGGAACAATCAATGTTAATTTCGGTTGATTTTGTTCGGGGCAACACTGGAATTTATGGATTATTTAGGAGTGGGGTGAGGGAGCTCCGCTACTGTGCCATTTCCCTCGATAGCTGGCCACGCCCCAGCACTTCTATTCTTGAGTCAAACTTAAAAAAATTACCCAGGACACAGTTCCTGCAAGTGTTCAACCCATCTAGTGACTCTTTTGTCTTCCCTCTAGGTTTTCGATGCATGGATCTTGGAAGGACAAGTTCCGCTCTCTCTGAATTACAGGAGTAGACCGGCCCTCCATCATGGCCTCCACTGCCATCACAGCTGCTTCAATGCTGGTAATCTTCCGTGGTACATCCATGTGCATTGTGTTTAAGAATGAAGTAATATACCCTTACACTTTCAGGTGTTTAAGAATGAAGTACTATACGCTTACACTTTCTCAGCTTCTTTTCTTAAAATCCCATTCCTTCACACTTTTAATTCTTTATTTTTGTGCCTTCAAATACGTGTTCAAGTTCGTTTTCATTTTTCCCAAGCTGGATGTATTTTTATTAAAGTATATGTAATGAGTTAAGCGTAGTTCATAAAACTACAAAATCAAATACAAGTCAAAGGCTTAGAATATCCCATGGCAAAGCAAATCTCCATTTCACAATCTTGTAAGTAAGTTACCCTGTTGCAAGGTTTGCATCAGGCCGCTACATTTTGGCCGGAGGTTGTTCCACACCGGTAATCGCTAAAAATGATTAAATTCACGTTAATGAGGGAAGAACAGCCTTGAATATATACACACGGCACGGTTTGGTAGGACTAACATTTAAATGTCAGCTACTTTCCATTCCTAGGTTAGCATATACATTTCACACTGACAAAGTACTGTTTGCACACCGATGGCGCGGGCGCGAGCACGAGTTGGCGAAGAACTGCGAATAAACAGACATGGTTAGACGACATGCAGTTACCCTGGGCTAAGAGAGCTGCTTGCGCGTTAACCAGTGGGACCAGCGTGATATGTTTGCGTTCATGTACTACAAGTGAAGGAATGATGTTTACTTCTGTTTGAAGTGCGGCCACGCACTTTCTTTTCCCTCAGAGGGTCACACAATGCAAATGGAAGCCTCACTTGCCGTCTGTTTAAAGAGTACCTTGGTGCAGCAAATATTTCTACAACTAGCTCAAGAGCAGCATATGCACACAGAGGTACGCCAAGAAGCATATCTGGTTTTATTTTTCATTTCTGCGACAGCAGCTTAGATTTAAGCATGTGGTCGCATATATCCGCAAAGCTGACTGAGCCTGTCTTCAAAGTAAACACCTCCTCTGGCTCTAACTGCATCTTACACTAACCTGATTTATGAACGTACTGCTTGCAATTTGCTTTCTTGTCTTACACTAGTGAAATAAAAATCATGGGGAATATTCACAAAAGTAAATTTGGTCATAATGGGGGCGTAGCTGAGAGTTTTGAAGTGGTTGGGCGTGAGGGAAAGTGGAGGGGCCTACAAGCAACTATATGAGGGGACTTGGAGGTGCTCCCCAAAGAATTTTGTGAAAACTATGGGGCATTTTGGAGTTCTGATAAGCACGCTTACTAATGTATTCACCTGTGTCCAACTGTTCAGGTTGGGGAGACCGACTGTGTGCTCGATTGTATACCTTGCTTCGTTATTTTAGGGAGGTTGCCGCCGTTGTAAGGCCCTTCTAGACCATTACAGTTCAGAAAAGGTGAAATGGGATATTTATCAATACGTTAACCTTACTAACATGCCCTACTCGTGAAAAACTGTCACCCAGAGAGGTACATCATGATGAAAAACTGTGAAATGTCACAGATAGATATATTAATTTGAGTCCACGTCCATGTGAAAGTAATGGGGAGCCTTCCAAGGCTGGTGTGGGGAGGGCAGTACAAGTACAGGTACCAATTTTAATATTTTTTAAAAATATTTGTTTATTTTTAATATTAAAACAGTAACATAGCTCAAGGTGGAATTTAGTGTATAATGTTATGCATTTTAACCTTTTTAGATTTTATAAGCATAGGGGCTGTATTGCATTGATTAATATGTTTGATGGGGACATGCCCTGAAATAAATATAAAGAAAACAATATGTTTTAAAATATTGTTTACTTTTGTAATTGGGAAAGCAGCACAGCCCAAGGTGGAATTTGTTCCATAGAAAATAGTGCTTTGCCCCAGGAGCAAACAATTCAATTACATGACCTTAAAAGGGCAGCACCGAGTTGGAAAATGACTCATCCAAGGCTTAAGAGGTTCAGTCTGGGTCCAAATGAGAAAGGGGAGGGATGGCCTAGACGGGGCAAAGAGCTGCCATTTGGCCAGCATTTTACTAGCCTCTATTTAAGATAAACCCCCTCCACCAAAAAATCTGGAAATTTCGCAAAATCTGCTGGTTTTGCCCTTTGAAATGTAAACGTAACGCAGTGAATACATTAATAATAAATAAAATCACTTCAAAATATTTTAAGTTTAAGAGCTGTCTAATTGTTTCGAAATATTCACTAAAACAGAGGCAGATTTTTAATTAAATATAATGTAGAGCATCTTGCTAAAATGTTATTCCAGCACTTGCCCCTTTAGTTATCTGAAAACGCCTGTCAGTTGTGCGATTGTCAGTGACTCTTTGCTAAGTGGGGTCGCCTGTAAGTGGTGCTCTGTCAGAACCCTGAGGGCACATTGCTGCCTACTACAGTGAGCATAGAGAAGGGTGCACTCTCTAAGTCCTGCTTCTGACTGGTCTACAAAGCCCTTGCGCACAACGCAAGAGAGAAATGCATGCACTATGAGTCCACACCTAAGGCTCGGGGAATAGGAGCCTCTTACCACATATTGAGTGTGAGTTACAAGATTACCCAATCTGCTCTCCACAGCCGTTCTCCCTCGAATGAGCAGGCATACAGCATCCTAGAGTCCTCACATCGGGAATATGGTTGTATGATAGAAGCACGCATGGTTAAACCACGCGTGCCTCTACCACGCAGCCCAAACCATGAATGCGTCTCAACCACGCATTCGTTTACCACGCATGCCTTTACGTATAGGCATGAATGATAAAGGGGTACGTGTGGATAAGGTTGCCACTACCCCGGAGCCACCACACCCTGACCACACCCCCACCCTTGCGCTGTTCCTAAAACCCTGCCCCTTTATTAACACTACCCCGATCCCCCCACCCGCGCTGACTCTACCCATTTCCTTCCCCCTGCCCTCAGGCCTACAACCCTGCCCCTTTACTTACACTACCCCCACCCCGTGCTGTCCCTTAAATTACCCCTACCCCTTTCACTTCCCTGAAACCGACTCCGACCCCCCCACCCTAAAAACTACCCCGACTACCCATTCTCCTCCCACTGCCCACCGGCCTATAACCCGGCCCCTTTACGTACACTACCCTGACCACCCCACCCCTCGTGCTGTCCCTTATACTACCCCAATCTGTTCCATTGCCCTGAAACCTATCCCGACCCCTCCAGCCCTAAAAACTACCCCGACTACCCATTCCCCTCCCACTGCCCTAAGGCCCAAAACCCTGCCCCTTTACTTACACTACCCCCCACCCCTGCGCGGTCCCTTAAGCTACCCCTTCCACTGCCCTGAAACCTACCCCGACCCCCCTGCCAGCCCCGCTCACCTCACCACGGAGTCTTCCTGCTTCCATCTTCATCGTCTTCCATTTGGCCAGCAGCTAGACCGCACACTGCCTTAACCACACATATGCGTGGTTAAGGCATATGCGTGGTTAAGACAAGAGTGTTTGCGCTTGCGTAGTTGGAACACGCATGGTTAAGACCGTGGCGTTCCGACTGTTCCCCCTGGAATATGCATGACAGGGCCAGGCTCTTGGACATAACCATCTTGGCTCTCACTAACGCTAATGTCATAACAGTCAGCAGTTGTCCAGGTTACTGTAGTTCATACAAGCTGCATTATAAGTACCTAATACTATGTGACAGTCTTACACTTACATAAGACAAAATTGCAATGGGTCCTTTCCATCGCCCAATAGTGTACCAGTTCATAGCGTTAAACAACGCATCACCAACTGAGCAGGCATGGAATAAATGAAGAGTTCTGCCACTTGCTGCTGGCCAACAAAGGGCTTTAATTTATTCCACCACTGTAGGTCCCAACAAGTTACATACTATGGGCTCTTTTGACAGTTCACAATGGCACAAAATTATATTACCAAAGTCCATCCCAGCAGATCTCTTTGCCTTTACTCCCTTCAACCTATGCCTGCTCAGGAACATAAGCTTTAAATAAAATATCTCAGAATGGGCAACCCAGTGCAGTAACCAGCTAAGCGGACTACGACCATAAGAAATACCGTAAAGGGACTTGCAGCGAGACTGAAAGCTGCCAGTTTATTAAAAATCTTAAACTGCTTGCCTCTCTCTCACACCTCTTCATTCATCACACTGCTAAGCGCCGCATCCTATAACACCATAGCCACACATCAGTGGTCATCAAACATGACATGGAAATACTTTCCACATAGGATCAAAACAGAAACATCACACTTCCAACCACACCCCCTACATGTAGTGTGCAAACCATGTAGGCAAGCGCTTCAGCGCCACACAAAGGGGTAGTAAGCACTATATAAATGTGGTACTACAATACAGTTCTTGAGCCCAGCCCCATCCAGCTCCTATGAAGCTAAGCCATGGGTCATAAATGTACACTTATGAGCTCATTCAGGTTTTTTTGCCTGCCAGGGACTCACAAAGAGATTCCTGGCAGGTGTAAAGTTTTCACAAAGGCAGAGAGCTCCACACTCATAAATCCCACTCAGTAGTTGGGATGTAGGCATTTGATGGTGTGGTTTGCCTAAAATATTTAGGAACATCCAAAAACATACGTATGTGGGCATTTCCAAACATCTCTCCAACCCCATTTCACCCTAAAAATGGCCACAGCACAGGGCTGAATTCATTTATCTTCCAGGATGGGGGATGGAACAGATCACCCCCAGATTTGGGTAGAATGTAGAGTAAGGGCTTTCTGCAAGGGAAACATAGTTACCCCACTGAGATATATATATATATATTTTTTTTTCTTAAAATGCATTTGCAAGGGGGAACCTATTCCCACTTTGTGGACTTCTCTAATATTGAGAACTCTGCACAGCAGGAAAAGGAACCTGCTGGAAAAGTCACATGCTCTTTCTAGAAGAGTGCCTAGAAAGCTGCACCTAGCGCAGCTGTTCAGGCACTGTACTGGCAGAAGTGGAAATCTCCACCTGCACCTCTATGATTTTATTTTGTGAATAGGCCCCATTATTTCCTGGAAACACAGGAGGTCGTGTTCAAAATTGATGGTTTTGTGACGTGCCTGAAAAGACAAATGAACTAACATATGGCTGAGCTGCAAGGCTAATGGTATGCAAAAGAATTTGTAATATTTTTATTTTATCTTAATTTATACAGAGATTTATTTAACTCTGACATGGTACCATGGTCATTTCAGAGTGCTAGGAAGAGGCGGGAGACATAACAGACAGGGTGAATAAAAAGATTCTTGCAGGATTGAGCATGCAAAACAGATGTACAGGAAACGGTGAATCTGACGCTCTTCAATCGCTCCATGAGGTGTTGGAAGTTTTAGTTGAACACTGAACAGAACAAAAGTGGTTTACAGGAGTTCATTTAATTGGATTTTGTTGCATTGAACTCAAGCCAAGAGCTAGGGGGGGTGTTCTATATTTTCGGACCTCTCTTTGAGGCCCTTTTTTGGAGCAGCTGAGGGAAAGCCATTGTAAATTTCTAGTTGGTATGTAGTGGAAAGCAAGCTTTTAGATATGACTGATGGCCATATGTACAAAAAAAAAATAGGAATTGCGAATTCCTAATTGCAATTTTGACTGAATCGCAATTAGGAAATCGCAATTTCTATCGCAAGAAAATGTACAAACTTGATATCAATTCCTAATGAAATTGCAAATAGACCTATCTCATGAATATTAATAAGGTAGGTCACAATTTGCGACCCATTAGGAATGGCAACCATATATGGTGGTCTGTTGGGGTCAGCAGACCACCATGTCCGTAACTGCTTTTTAATAAAGCAATCTTTTTTCTCTTTCTTTTTCAAATGCAGCCCGTTTTACTTAAAGGAAAATGGGATGCGTTTCAAAACATAAAATGAAATGTTTAAGTTTAATTTTTAAGAGTAGGCAGTGGCCCACCCAAGCTCTTACAAAATATTTGTTTAAACATTCACAAAGATTAAGGGGTCCCATGGTAAATCCTTCCCATTTGCGAATGGTTACCAACACCCTTAAGGTGTTGGTAAAAATGAATGTTTTGCGACCATAATTCGGTGGCAAAACATTAAAACATAGCAATGCAAGTCGGTATTTGGAAGGGACACCATAAACACACCCCTTTTAAATACCGAATTGCTAAAGACAAATTGAGATTCGGTAACATCTTACGGAATCCAAATTTGTGCTTTGTACATAAGAAAAAGCATTTTTGGGGTCGGAAACAGCCCAATTCTGTGAATCGGGACGTTTGTGACTGCAACAATGCTTTTCTACATATGGCCCAGGACTTTTGCCTTGGTGTACTTTTGCATAACTCAGAGTCTTTTGAAATTTATGTCTATGTGGGGGTACTTCTAGAGCACACTGCTACTCCAAGGAGTGTCCTGGCGCTAAAAGCTGAGGGGTAGCAGCGGGGAAGAAGGGTTACGGGCATGAATAGAGCCAAGTTTTCAGTTTTATTCGGAACAGAGGTGTTGATTCGATGTTTCTCAGATGGAGGGGCATTTTGTTCCAGAGGGAAGGTCCGAGGCAGGAGAGAGCCTTACCCCCAGACCTAGACTTTTTAAAATGGGGGATATTGGCTAGCAGCAGGTTGGAGGAACGGAGATTTCTTCGTGGGGCATAGAAAGAGATCCTATGTTTGAGATACCCTGGTCCTGACCCATATAGGGCTTTCTGGATAATGAGCAGAGTCTTAAACATTACTCTTTTCCTTACTGGGAGCCAATGGAGGCTCCTCAGAAGGTGGGACACATGCGCGTTCCGAGGGAGCTCAAAGATGGTATGGGCTGCTGCATTCTGGAAAAGCTGAAGCCTGTCCAGCAAATAGCTAGGTATGCATAGATAGAGATCATTCCCGTAATCCAGCCTGGATATGATCAGAGCTTGAATCACCTGTTGTCTGGCAGCTCTAGACAGAAAGAATAGAAATTTCTGCAGAAGACGCAACAGAGCAAAACAGGTGCCTACTACTGCATTAACTTGGGCACGGAATAACAGCTGGTTATCCAATTTAAACCCCAGGTTTTTCACCACCAGGTTGTTCGCCACAGGGGCAGGATCGTCAGCTGGCCAGAAGACCTGCAGCGGAGTCTCAGCACCCTTGCCAAAAAAGAGTAGCTCTGTCTCCTGCATTACATTTCAACTGGTTCGCAGCCAGCCATCTGAAAACAGCTGAGAGGCAAGAACTAATTAGTATACCAGGACAGGGCTCGTTTTCCTTCCACATAAACAACAGCTGCGTGTCATCTGCATAGGACACAATTTTGGCCCCCAATGATTCAACCATCGCGGCCAGAGGTGTGAGGTAGATGTTAAACAGGGTCAGACTCAAGGCCGAACCCTCCGGGACCCCAACCTTCAGTGAGCGAGATGAAGCTGAATAGGGATGACATCAGACCTCCTGCCCCCTCCCCTCTAGAAAAGATGCCAGCCATCTCCAGGCCAAACCCCTAATGCCAATCGCATGGAGCCAAGTCAGGAGCATCTGGTGCGAAACCGTATCGAAAGCGGCCGACAGATCTAGCAGGATCAGCAACGCACTCTCGCCTGCCTCCTGACTCAGCCGGATGGAATCAACCACTTCTAGCAGAGCGGTTTCGATGCTGTGGTTAGGGCGAAAGCCCGACTGGCTAGGGTGAAGTAGGCAATTCTTTTCAAGAAAGGATGAGAGATGCTGGTTCACATGTTTCTCAAGGAGCTTCGAGAAGGCCGGGAGCAGGGAGATAGGCCTGTAGTTGGCAAGGTCAGAGGGATTAGCCTGGGCCTTTTTTAGCAGTGGAATAACCTTAGCCTGTTTCCATTTAGTGGGGACCATGGCAGATGAGAGGGAGGCATTTAATAGCTGGTTCATGGGTGGATTTATTGCCTCTGCTCCCAGTACCAGAATGGAGGCGGGGGCAGGGTCCAATAGAGGGCCAGATTTAAGGCATTTTAGGGCCCTTAATGAGTCCTCCAGAGAGATGGGGTCGAAAAAGTTCAGGGAACATACTTCCGTAGTAGAGGGTAGAATGTTGTTGAGTATTTCCTGATAGTTGACCACCTCTAAGGCAGGACCTGATGTATCATAACCCACCTCAAGTGGAGGGAGGCTGGCCTGGATAGAATCTATTTTTTCCTGAAAGAATGAGGCGAGCATCTCACACCATTCCTCAGAGGGCGATTTCACATTAGAACCGGCTTCAGGCGCGGAGAAGGACTTCACAATTTTGAAAATTTCTCTAGAGTGATTGCCTGCCTTTAGGATTCTGGCCTCAAAATAGTTTTTTTTTGCTATTTTAATTTCTTTATAATAGTTCCCTAGCTCTGCTTTATAGTCTGCTTTGGCTGCTGAACAGTAATTTGTACTCCATAGCCTCTCTTTACGTATACAGGCTAATTTTGATTTTTTTTAAGGACGGGGTGAACCAATGGCTAGGCAGTTTTGACCGAAGCTGTTTGGTGCCACTTTCCAGAGCCAAAGATTGACAGGCGGACTCAATCCAGCCCTCAACCAGGCCTACATCAACGCTAATCATGCCAGTCAGAGAGTGACTTGTGGCTTTAAGCTTTTTACTCAGTAAGTCCGATTTAATTTTGCTGAGGGCCCTAACCGTACGGGGAAAGTTGCTCTCTTTGAGAGGGACATTACTGAGTTTTGGCCATCTGAACCTAAGCAAAAAATGGTCAGACCAGACCAAAGGAGCGGGAGGATCAACATCAAGGGGAATTGACGTAAATATTTGGTCTAGCGTATGCCCGGCCAAATGAGTCGGGCCCTAGTGGTAGGCATAAGGCCCATGGCCGTACAGCTCTCCATAAGTGTATGGCTTTCCTTTAGCTGATCACAGTCCATGTGTAGATTGAAGTCCCCCAGCAGGACGCAATGTCCGTACCTCAGGGCCAAAGGGGATACCATTTCACAAATAGCAGATACAAATCCAGCAGACATGCCCAGGGGTCTGTATATAAGGCCCCCGAATATTGATTGTTTAGGACAAAAAGAAAGGGTAAACCTCAGTAACTCTGCCATCTCCAGGTTCACCTGGGGCAGCTGGGTCAGGGTATAGCAGTCTTTAAAGATAATGGCTATCCCACCACCTCTGCCCCCATTTCTATCCTTCCATACAATTTTATAACCCTCAGGAACAGCTGTCCAAATGTTAGGACCCGAGGAGTCTGTGAGCCAGGTCTCTGTTACAAACAGAGCATTGAAGTCTTCCTCACCAAGGAGGTCATATATATCAATAGCATGCTTTGGAAGGGAGCGTGCATTTATTAGTGCCGCCTTGAATGAAGGGACCTGCTCAGAGTAGTGTTGGGGGGAAGATTTATTATCCATCAAGGTAAAATTGCAGGAGGTGCATAGGGTTTAAAAAGGGACCTAGAGTGTCCAAGCTCAGCGGTGTGCAGCTGGGGGTGATATTGAGGGAATGAAGTTGAGAAGAGTTGTAGGTATGGCGGTGCTTACCAATTTTGCTCATTTGGGCATAGTGGCTGGCGCTGGTCGCCTCCGGGACGCTGATGGGCGCAGACGGGCTTGCCTTTGGCTTGCCTTCGGCGTGCCGGTGCCGCGCCCGCTTTGTGCATCCGCAAAGCGGCCCGGTTTAAATGCATCCACCTAGTTGGAGAGCTAGAGCGTGCACTACCAAATATGGCCGCTCTAGCTGTCCCTGGAGGAAAGATGCCGGCCGCCCTCAGAGCACTCGAGACGGCCGGCTAGAGACCCCCCACCTGTCTCCCACAACCAGGTGAGTAGAAGCGGACAAGAGTGAGTATTACAACATTGGTTTCAATCTAAAATCGTAATTAGTGCAACTTTAAAATTCAAATTCAATTTTAACACATTATTATATGCGGATGTACTCCCTTCCCCAAGTGCAGTCTGCTACAGTGCGGAGTTTAAAACAAAAGAAATGGCACAGAGCGAGTTAAAAGATTCAAGAACAAGGTACATAAAAGAGGTTCAGTGAAAACACGCGCTGCTAACCTTTCATTTTGCATGCCACTGGGAAACAAGGGAGTGCTTTCAATGCTGAGCAGCAGAGACGACACAGACTGAGCCACTTTCAAATCAGCTATCAACAAATACCACCATCAACTCAAGGATGCGAAAAAGGACACCCTTGCAGACCACATCGAGGCTAGTGTAAACCACACCAAAGAACTTTGCACTATCGTCAGAGAGTTCTCCTGCCCAACAGTCAACGAGACTACAATCCCTCCCTCTCAAGAACTCTGCGATGCCCTAGCAAATCACTTCCACAACAAGATATGCACAGGAATTTCGACTCCCAACCCACTGGCCTCCTCAGCCTCCCCACTCCAATGGAAGCCGCCCGACCAACATTTCACTGCATGTGAACAGCTCACCACACTGGACACCACAGCCATAATGAACCCATCTACTCAGAGCACCCACTGACCCATGCCCCCACCTCTTTAACCTAGGACGGGACGAGATCAGCCACCAGCTCATCACCGTTCAACGCATCCATCACCACAGCCACCTTCCCGATGCATGGAAACATGCTGAGGTCAGACCTCTCCTCAAGAAACCCTCCACAGACCCCAGCGATCTCCAGAACTACTGTCCCATCTTGCTGCTCCTATTTCTCACCAAAGTCCTGGAGAAGGCCATCAACCATCAGCTCAACAAACACCTAGAGAGAAACAACCTGCTAGACCCCTCTCAATCAGGTTTCCGAGCCAACCACAGCCTGAGACCACCCTGATCACCGCCACAGATGACATCTGCACCCTACTTGACAGAGGAGAATCGGCCGTCCTAAACCTTCTTGACCTCTCTGCAGCCTTCAACACCATTTCCCACCGCACACTCATCAAAAGACTGCACCAGATCGGACTCAAAGGAGACGCACTCAGGAGGATGGCGTCATTCCTCACGGGATGCATGCAGAGAATTTGTCTCCCCCCTTCACCTCGCAACCCAAGAGCACCATCTGCAGCATCCCCCAGGGTCATCTCTCAGCCCCACCCACTTCAACATCTACATGATGCCACTAGCCAACATCATCAGAACCTACAACATCAGCATCATATCTAGGCTGTCCGGTTTTAGGTTTAAACCTATAATAACTGATAAAACCCCACCGGAAGGGAAATAGCCCTCACCAGTGTAAACATATAAACACTGAAAAAAAACCTGCACAACCACAAACTAAATGCCATTCAAAGAAAGGAAAAGGAGAGTGAAAGAGTCATTTTTTTTCTTCCTGAAGGGGCCAATACAATGTAACTTTGTTGTATAAGGTAGCAGTAAGAAAGACTGGGCTAACATTATTCTGCTTGAGTTTTGTTGTTTAGGGATGTCACTAAAATATTGTTTCTTCTTCCTCTTTCAGTTTTGTGGTCTTTGGTCTAAAGATACAAGGGTTAGAAGCATGTTTTAGGTGTTTATTTATTTTATAAACTGTAGAGAATCAGGAAATATCAAAATCATATTTGATTTTTTGGTTACATTTGAGTCTTTCACTGATAGGAAAAATGTAGGTTTCATAAGAATCTTTCCCAATATGTACCATCACATTTACCCACAGAGAATGGGTAAAAACCCTTGATACATCAGCCCCCTTTTCTAGTGAGTCAGTATTGATAGTAGGTGAATTGCCAAACACCTCAGGCTTTAAACATTCAATGCAAGGCAAAGTGACAGGTATATGTGAAAAGAGTGCAGTCACAAAGCATCTGGGATATTGGTGAAAACATGACACCAGACTTTTGGAAAACATGGAACGCAGTGTCACTTGAAATGCTGCTGAAAAAAGTTCTTACCAAGTTCAACAAAGATTGGAGTGATTTTGTTTGTATTTGCAGTGATTCAGCTACGTATATGAAAAGGTTGTGTGATGACCTGTCAAAATCGATACCTGAGCTGAAGTGCTTCCCTGTAAGAGATCCTTGACACTTGTTAGATGGTATGCTGAAAGCATCTTTACAATTTTCAGAGTTAATGAAGAATGCTATTGACTTTTTAGTCCACTCTGGTGCACTGTTTTGTTGTGCACGGAAACTAAAACGCAAATATTTCTCATTTTGTGCTTTGTGTGGCATCAAAGAAAGAGTCATCCCAACTGTGTCACTTAGCTCTTGGTTCTCAGTCCTAGAGGCCATGAATGCTATATTATCCATGTGGCAACCGTTTACAGAAATTTTGCTGAGTGATGATGCCAAAGGCAAGAAATGTGAGGATCTTTGGTCACATATTGATAGTGATTTGAAAAAAGTACACTCTACTGCATTCTTAGATTTTTACAGGAAAGCATGACTGATGTAGTGGACATAATAAAAAAACTAGAGTCTGAAAACACCCTTGTCTACCAAGTGTTCAGCATAATTGGTGTAGATGTGTAACATCTCCTGGAGAGTAGGCTGGGCAAGACTTTTAGTGACTTTGACACTGCAACATATTCCATGTTAGAATGCTTGCCACTTGGTAAGCAAAGAAATGTTGAGGAGCAATTCAGGAACTTTTATTTTACAATGTATGAGAAATAGCCCTTTACCAACCATGGCATTTAAAGTCAATGAAGCCTCACTGTGGTACTCTGCACAAGTTATAGATCCCTTCCGTGAAAGGAAATTTTCCCCGGAGTTTCAAAAGTGCAGCCTCATTTTTGACTGCTTCAATAACTCTGAGGGCATATGCGCCCAGTTCAACGCATGTGTTGCAGAACCTGTTGCAGAGAATCACAATCTACAGGTGCACCAGTATTGGCATGGAAAGCTATGTCAGTGGCCAGAGTTAGCAAATTGTATACTGGCAAAGACTCACTGAAGAAGTATTGTATGGTGTACTACGATAAGTTTGATTTGTAAAAATGTATTTGTACCTCATTTACACTGTACGTACACTGTCTATATATACCATGCACTATCAGTGCAGAAAGCAATTCATAATAAAAGAAAAAAGTTCCCTAAACACCGGAAAAACACTGTTTCTGTTGTTTTTAATGGCGCAAAAATGTGTAACCACTGATAACCACTGTTTTTTTAAGGTATTGAAATCACTTGAAAACACTGAAAAAAAACCACCAGAATTTACCAAAAATAGAAACTGAAAACAGGAAAGCCTAATCATATCCTACGCCTACGACACCCAGTTCATCCTCTTGCTCTCAGCAGACCCCACTACAACGAGAACCAACTTCCACAACTGCATGAAGAACGTCACAGCCCGGATGAAGGACGACTGTCTGAAGCTCAACATGGACAAGACCGAAGTGCACATCGTTGGCAACCATACCTCCCTCTGGAATGACACCTGGTGGGCTGCAGAACTTGGACCCACCCCCACACCAAAAGACCACGCCTGCAACCTCTGCATCATCCTTGACAGCAAACTCACCATGAAACAACAGATCAACACAGTCTCCTCGGCCTGCTTCCACACTCTCTGCGTCCTCCGAAGAATCTTCAAATGGCTCCCCACAAGCACCAGGAAAACAGTCACACAAGCCCTAATCACCAGCCATCTGGATTACGGCAACGCACTGTACACAGGTACCACCATCGAGCTCATGAGAAGGCTCCAGATGATACAGAACTTAGCAGCCAGACTGATACTCAACCTGCCTAAATGGACCCACATGACCCAGCACCTGAGAAACCTCCACTGTCTTCCCATCCAGAAAAGGTGCCAATTCAATCTACTGATACATGCCTACAAAGCCCTACACAACCAAGGACCAGCATACATGAACCACTGGTTGAACTTCCACCAACCATCCAGAAACCTTCTGTATCCCTTGTCCTGGCACAGATTCCACACATGCGCCTTAGCTGCAGCAGAGGACGCTCCTTCTCCGATCTTGCCACCAAGTCCTGGAACGCACCCCCCCCCTCCACCTCCTGAAATCACACTCGCTGAAGGACTTCAGGAAGAAACCCAAGACTTGGCTTTTCAACTAGCCCAGCATCTGGATACCCTCACAGGTGATAACCTGCACTCTACAACCACCAACTGACTGGTTGATTGGAATGCTTGCTATGGTAGTTTCTCTATAACTGTAGGCACATTGTTGTTGCCTAGTTAAGTTTCACCATTAGCAGGGCTCAAATAAGTTCTAAGCAACAGTTGAATGGTTTTTTTTATTAAAAATTCGATTTTTGATGTGAATTTGAGGTCTGATTTGAAAATCACTCCCAGGTTTCTGACCTGTTGTGCTGGGGTTGATGGAGATTGTAGACTACCATCACTGTCAATTTTAGGGGAGCAAGTATAGTGAACTCAATTTTTTTAACGTGCCAGTTCCATGGTCTCTATTGTGAGACTGTGGACTTGGCGCCAAGACACCTCTGGGTAATCGTGCGCTATAGAAGTTATAATAACATAACAATAGGAAATGCTAAGAAAGTCACCTGCAAGTAAATCTTAGCAGGGGTCAGAAAGGTTGCGATCTCTTGGCACTTCAACTATGAGGAGATATTTCAAATGTAAGCATGAAGTGCAAAAAGAACATAGGAACAGAGACCCATGAACAGAAGGAAAATACATTTTTTTTAAATCCATAATAAAAAAAAAAATACAGTTTATAATTTGCAGTTTCTATCACAATTAGAGAAAAATAGACAAAAAAACAGAATCACCCAAAAAATAACAAAAAACCTAAATAAAAATGCTTCATTTGAGAACCACCGACAAAAATCAAAGAGCTTGACTCTATTAACTCTCAGGGTCTACTAAGCTGTCTGCGCCTTGTTAGTTGCAGGGTCTAGCCAAAAACTAGTCCTTGCACCCATCTGTTGGATGTGGTTTATGATTATAAAAATAAAAAAAAGTCACTGAAAAAAACAGTGTAAAGCAAAGTTATGGTAAACTCTGGTTATAACACCTTAATGAGTATTAAAAAACAACAACATTCACTTACAAAAACATGGTTAAAGTACAGTTACGGTTACCAATTAAAACTGAAAACCACTGAAATTTGCGAGTTATGGTTAGCTCTGCAAACTATAACTCATACAACAGCTATGCAAACCATAACAACACACAATTTGTAATGCTTATGACCTCACAAAAAATATAGCAAATGCTAACTACACCTGCTAGACCCCTTTCATGGGCTGCAGGATAGACAGGGGCTATTGAGCCCCAATCATGGTGGTAGAGCTTGATTGCAATTGGTATCATGGGGTATGACTTACTATGGCTCTATCAACTGGGCAAAGTACAACCTTCTCATCACTTGGCCCTCAGGGTAGCGAAGCTGAGCAGTCACAGACTACTCAGGGTGACAGCATGGCGGGCAAAAGCTCAGAATTCAACAGTCAACCCACAGACACAATAGCATAGTGTCCTGCCCAGTGCTTAATGTTTACTTATAAAGAACGTCTTTAATTACAAAGCAGAACGAAATAATACATAGTTCAATTGGAATTAAATTACAGGGTTATAATCCTGGTCAAGATCCCCAGCAAGCATTGCACTTCCTCTTTCGATACTTTCTCCCAGGTCTGGTAATTCTAATATCCAAAGTCCCCAATCTACTACGAGTAGAGGTATGAATTAGACACCAGTGTACATTACTTCACTTCTATCCCCACTGGTTTGATGCACCATAAAGTTCAATAGTTCTCACCCCGGCAATAAATCAGGCAAAAAGTCTAATTTTTACCTGCTTGCTGGTGAGCCGAATATGCCAGTGCTCTCCCTTTTTGCAGTGGCAGCTTCTCACTGCGGGGACCTCAACAACAGCATCCCTTCATAATGAGAATCTCTGTGCGAGATCATCACAGCAGGTCAGGTGTGGTTGTATGATGGTTTCGACAGTTTCAGCACTCCCAACGGAGTGCAGATGGGTAGCCAGGTAAGACAGTTGCTGCCGTCAGTTTGATTTGTCAATTAGGATGCATCTTCGGCACCTACGGCCTCCCAGATAGAATGGGCTCCACGTTAGCGGCAATGCAGCTCTTCTTCTCTGGCATCGGCAGCAGCAGCATCAGCTTGCAGATCCACAGCAGTTGTCATGTATGCAATGGTACTTGTGCTTGAATTTGAATTTGAGGTATTTGTAGAGTGCATAAATCCCACAGGCATCTAAGCGCTGAGCTGAAAAAGACAGATGTGAGGAGAGTACCTCCCACAAATAAAGCTGCTATCCTAGTACAAATTTGAGAATAACCAGGTTTAAACCTGTCTCTTGAACTCTAAGTAGGACCTTGTGCTCTGGAAGCTTTCCGGGAGAGAATTCCAGAGCCTTGCCGCTGCCACCAAGAAGGCCCAATCTCCCCACCATATCTTTCTGCTCCTGGGTATTTCCACCTTTCTCCCTCCTGCTGATCATAGGGCTCTACTTGGAACATACCATTTAAAGGCTGCTTTCAGATGTGATGATCCCTGAAGGTGAAGAGCCTTATGGGTCAACCACAGGGCTTTAAAGGACCACCTTTTCTGCACCCGCAGCGAGTGAAGGGTTCTCAATCCTTCTCTACAGAACAGAATTTTGGCCAAGCCAAAATCAGGCGAGCTGCCGCGTTGTGAATAATTTGAAGTTCCTTTAAGGAGAGTTTGTTAATATTGAGATACAGGGCATTACAATAGTCAAGACAGGATGTGATCAGTGCAATCACCACAATCACCACTGCTACCCTGAGCTCATTGGTGAGAAAAGGCAGGATTTTTTTCAAGGTCTTAATGCTCCAGAAACAGGTACTGACTGTCTTGTTAACCGGAGTGTCAAAAGTCAGTGTATCATCAAAGATCACACCCAAATTTTTAACTGCGGACACTGGCACTGGTCTACTACCACAAGTACTGGGCCACACACAACCGGACCAGATAGCATTATCCATCCCAAAAACCGTGATCTCTGTTTCCTTGAAAAGTCTTAGTATAGTTCAGGATAAGAACAGCTTAGAGACAACAGGCGAGGCCCTCATGGTACAGACCGCTCCTGGCTTCCCTCTCTATGGCAGTTTGCTTTCTCAGGGTGTTCCTCACACTGGCAATTAACCAAGACTTCGGGGTCAATTTTACAGTGACATACTTCAATGAGACACACTGTTTCTTTGGCTACCACTGTGCTAAATGTTCTCTGGGATGGCCTCTTTGCTTGTTCATATTGTCTTGCAAAGTCAAGATCTGCAGAGTTTTTACAGAACTTTTGCCTAGGGTATCACTAGCGATGTGGTTATGATGTGCAAACCATGCTTCGTGTCCGTCAAGGAATTCGGTGTCTAAGAGAAATTGAAGTTATGGAATCCATGCAAATTCAGGAACCTGGAACCTGCCAGATTGGGTTTTCTCCAAGCAGTCTTGGCCACAACTCAGTGGACAAAGTGAGCAATAAATAGAATAGTCTCTGCTCAGAACGAAAATGCTTCTTGGTCTTGATTAAGTCAGCACGCTCTCATATATTGTGTACAGGATGTCTCTGATGATGGAGTTGGTAAAACAAAACCACTGTAAATATTGCTTACTTTTGTAGCAGTGAGGGAGGAATGCTTCAAGAACTCGCAGATGATGTACAGTTGGCTGAAATGTTGCATACTCTGGAATGGACGAGGAGATTTGGCACCTGCATCTTGAGGACTGGTGTTAGTTTTGCCTTCTTGTTTGCCTTTTTTTTCTTTTTAAGTCACCTTTTTTGATTTTGTTTAATGTATGGCCACTATGCATGATGGTTTATGGGATTTGGGTGCATATGTCACGATTTCCATCAGCGTGACAGCATCGAGTGAGATGAACATGAAGTCTAAAATCATACCTGTAAGGTCCCACTAATATGTCTAAAGTGTCTATTTTGTCTGCCACCACACCAATGATTTCCACCTCTTGTCGCTAAATGGGAAAAGTTCAAGCTTGATAAAGCACCGTTTCATAACTGTCGGTAAGAATAAAGATTAAACAATTCTGATGAAGCCCAACAGGTTGCTAATGGGACTGTGTAATACGTGTGACTATGACTTGAACGCATATTGGTGTTTGAGGACTGTCATTCCGAGACACAGGAGGTCTCCCTGGAGAAGTCTGGCAATAGAGATGACACTGAAGGTATGTGCGCCTGTGGCACTGCTTTCTAAGCGGTGTGACGTAACACTAAGCGGTGTGCAGGTTTCTAGGTGCGCGTGGGACAGATGTCTCCTTGTCCACTTCACCAACCTTGTCAAGGCCGCGCTTCTGAGCCCACATCATCCTTCTGAACGCGACGAGCTTCCGCTCGGTGCGCTGCTCGTGTGTGGTAAAAATAGCTGCAAAAGATGTATTTTCAGAATGGAAGGCTGGAAAGAGCTCTTATCCGACAGCATGTTAAAAATAGCATTCCATTATGCGTGTGTGAATTTTCCACTTCCAAACTGTGTTTTTATTTGATGCGACTGTTCCGACTTTCCACGTCACAGATTTGAAAGGCACGCACCTGATTCCACAGTGCCTGGGCTGACCTTGAAACAGGAACAGAGGCGCATTCTGTAACACGTTCATTCCAACACTTGGACAACCGGCTCTTGGTACCAACTAGTTCAGGGCACAAGTCCTAAAAAAGAAGTGGGGGGACTAACCAAGTTAGGTAGTATACAAGTGACATCATGGCGCGTTGCATCACAGTGCGTGACATCACAGTGCGTGACATCGCACGGGACATCAAAACCCATGACCTCACAGAAAGTGATATCAGATCTTTAGACCTCACATATGTACAGCAGGTCTATCATGAGTACATTTGAGCGCATTACACTATTTAACAAGTGAGATTTTTGTGCCAAAAAATTGACTCTACCCGAAAACAAAATCTGGGCCTCAAATATACTTTTATTTTTTAATACCCTGCCACAAAAACATTGGCGACAAGCAGAAACAAGGCAGTAAATCTGGTCTGCTTAATGGTTGCAAAGTCTGAATTTTACAATATCTTATGGGGCTAAGGCACCTGCTGCAGAGATCTTTGTGTGCCAGCTGAATCTCAGGGAATAATAATAATGGTAAGATTACTCTGGAGGTTGACACATTTGCTGGAGAGATCTGTGTTATGTCTACTACCAGTTTTGAATCAAAGCAACATAGAGGGTTAATATGTCTCCTGCAAAGCACATTATGTAACAAGCAGTCGACAGATTTTTACCTTATGTAAATGGGTAAGTGGGTTACTGCTTTTAACACAGAGATTCTTTAGTTACTTGCAGTTCATGCATTGTAATCCTTCTAATAAGCACAGTGAGTTGTGAAGAACGTGACTGTTACGCCTTGTAACCCTCACTGTCTTATGTAACACATCCTGTACAATGATTTACAAATTTATATGATTTATTGTCAATGTATAATGTGTACACGTGATGTAAAGCGCTCTGACACCCTGCACTGGGATGAGTAGTGCTAAAGCACTGTTAAAGAAATAAAACAATAGTGGTATTTAAATTGTTATTGACCCCCACATACAACAATTCCTCGAAAGAGAGGCCGTGGCTATTGGAAAAACAAATAGACATTGATAATAAAATCAACAATACTATTGTAAATATTGCAAAAACAAAATTGACTAAACATGAAGAAAACATATTGAATCTGGGCCTATCGTATGCTCCACAAACTGACTTTGACTATGCTGGTACTAGAATAGATATGTATAAAGGAGTAAGAAAGTTAAAACTGAAAAAATATTTTCTAATCAACAAAGTACAAAAGGAGGGAACATATAGCCATCCTACGACTATGATGGGAGATCCCAATCCAGGGCTTTCACAGTCAGATTTGCCCCTGTTACAAGTATTGCAGGATTTGCAAGAAGAAAATTTGAGTCCATTGAACTATATGACAGATGCAAATAACATTCAAGGCATCACAACGACAACAAGGCCACCAAGTCAATTTAAACCAAAATCATCATTCAATCCCATAGTGGTCCGTGATTCAATTGACATCTTCCACGAGACTGTTACATCGCAAATCAAAACTTTGAATAAAACTGTGCAAGCTAAAGCAAAAACCTATGATAAGAAAAACCAACAGTACAGGAATTTGATCTCTAAATTACAGAAAGATAAGAATTTAATCATTCGTAATAGTGACAAAGGTGGAAATATTGTAATCTGGCCACAAGAACAGTACAAAAAGAAGCCTTTAGCCAGTTAAATGACCGTACCTGCTACAACCGTACTAATGCAAGTAATTTGAAAGCCACATACAATGATTTCTACAATAAACTTTCAAAATGGAAAAATGCGAACTTAATCAGCATGGATGAGTACAAGTACCTAAAAATGAGAATCCTACGACACCAACTATGTACTTCATCCCAAAGATACATAAGGACGCTGTCAATCCTCCAGGGTGCCCAATTATCTCTGCCAGAGAGGGTCTTTTAGAACACACCGCCAAATATGTTGATTATTTTTTACAATGTCATGTACAGAACCTAGTGTCGTATGTTAAGGACACGAGTGACTTTTTGAGAACGATTTCAAAATTTAATTGGCAGGATGACTTTGTACTTATTGCCTTGGATGTAACTACATTATATACCAGTATAGAGCATGTTGACGGTATTGCAGCCATTGAATATTACTTGGCACGTAGATCTGAACAATATAGAGATCACAGCATCATGTTGATTGAAATGATTCATTTTTGCTTATTCAACAATATCTTTATGTTTAGTAGCCAACTATAACAGCAAACTAAAGGAGTAGCCATGGGGGCCAGCTTCTCACCCAGTTATTCCTGTTTACATATGGGCATGTGGGAGGAGCTGGTCCTCATGCAAAGGCATAGCGAATATATGAGTAAAAATGTCAAATTGTGGTTGCGCTACATCGATGACCTGTTTGTTGTATGGCAAGGAACAATAGAAGAAGCTGAGAAATTTGTAGAAGTAATCAATTCCAACAACATTAAACTACACTTCACTGCATCATTCAGTCAAACAAGTGTTGAGTTTTTAGATACTCAAATATATATCAAGAACAATAAAATTGAAACCCGTCTGTATAGAAAGAAAACAGCGGGTAACTCCACTCTCCATGCGAGCAGCTCCCACCCAAAACACCTCATCAATAGCATTCCCTACGGGGAGATGCTGCGTCTACGACGCATATGTTGCAATGATGAAGATCTTCGGAAAGCTCAACAGGAAAGTAGAGTAAGATTTGAGCAAAGAGGTTACCATAGAAGTGTAATTGATAAAGCCATAACCAAATCCATGTTATTGACGAGAGACGAGGCACTAACAGATAAATTGAGCAACACTGAATCTTTAATAAACAACAATATTGATGATGAAGACAGTGGCAGTGAGGATTACAGATTAATAATGAGATACAGCAAACAACACAAGGCACTGAATAAGATTATTCAGCAGAACTGGCCTCTGGTATTGAGTGACCCGGTGATTGGACCCCTGCTACCGCAGAGGGTGTCCATCACATTCAGCAAGGCACCATTTATGAGGGATAATTTGGTTAAAACCAGCCCAGAGGTAATTGATAACAGTAGCTGGTTACAAATGAACAAAGGGTTCTTCAAATGCAAAACATGCAAAGCTTGTTCTCATGGGATCAACAAGAGTACATACAATACACCTTTCAGTGACAGAGTCTATAAAATTTCTAAATTGTTAACCTGCAAAACTGATTTTGCTGTCTATGTGTTGTTGTGTCCCTGTGGCCTACAATACATAGGCAGCACAAAATTGCAGGTTCATAAAAGAGTGTTGCAACATCTACGTGCCATCACTAATCAGGACAATACTTATCCGGTGGCACGGCACTTCAGGGAGAAACATGGATCCAATAATACCAACCTGAAGTTTTTTGTAATTGATGCAGTCCCTCCGAGTAGGAGAGGAGGTGATCGGGAAAGAAATTTAAGAAAGTTGGAAACAAGATACATCTTACAGTTAGACACAAAATTTCCGGGGGACTGAATGCCACTGAGGACTTGCATACTTGTATGACTTGATTAGATATAATTCATTAACTAGGAGGTTAGCACACCGTAACAATTGGAACATTAAACAATAATTTTAATAATTTTAACAATCATAATTACAAAATTAATACCTATGTGTGTTGGTTGAATCCATGTATCTATATTTTTTATTGTAATTTTTTAGTAGATCAACATTGAAATTTTTCATCAAATTTAGGAGCATGATTTTGCACATTATTCCTATTTTATATATCTTCTTGTTGACAACATCCAATTGAAATATAGGTGGATGGCTTCGAATCGCACACATCAGATGTTAAGTGAAAAACAAATCAGCATAATGATAAATTCAGTTCAGTTTGATTTCATCTTTGGACATATATCAGTCCAATATCAATATCAAGCACATAGTTGATCTTATTCCGAACAAAATCAAAACAAATTAATGGGAGTTGAAACCCATACATAAAAAATAAATTAGTAAAAAAAACAACATAAACAATAAATAATAAACAATATAAAATATATAAAATAAGGTCTGATAACTGTAAAGAATGTTTTTTGAGTTTTATTAATACATGTTTACACTTTTTTGCACTAGCACTTTATTATCTCTGCATCTCATTTTTACAATTTTAGCATGTCAAAGACAAATCAAAGTACAGCAGTATCTTTTAGGGATTTAACCCAGAAATTTTATCAATTAATTATATTTATGTATGGTAAAGGAAACTAGTATATAGGTATTTTACCTTAATCGACTGTTATTGGAATTCGACCCAGCATAAAATAAAATTAACGTTAAATTATACTGCGACCCAACGCTGATCGACAATCAAATGAAAATAATTACTTTAATTAGTAAATCATTTTAGGTTTGTTGGTTTATAACATTGTGTTTATAATGAAGTATACGTCTTTTAACATTTGGACGTAGGCAACGATATCTTTCTTTCATGTCTATGTTTCTGACATCATGTGATGCATTGTAATTAAGCACTGTCACTTTAAATATTTCTCACCCTGCACTCACCACTGTCATGTGATCAAGGCTCGGACGAGCCGAAACGCGTAATGGCGACAAGAGAGGAACAATAAAGACTTTTTGCACTGATCCTGGGTCTGTGTGTGTTGTTGGATGGATGTATCCTGTTGGAAGCGGAGGATAACACTGAATATATATATATATATATATATATACACATACAACAATTCCTCGTTCTTTAAGATTCCCCAGCTGCAGGAACCAGAAAGCAGGAATGGACTCCAATTTCTTGGTGCAAAATATTTATATAGTGCAAAATAGTTTCAGCAACAGCGCTTGTGTTGTGATAGCTGAAACTATGCATTAATATGCGTGACAATGCATTTCAGTGCGGTGATGCGGAGCACCACACTGAAATGCGTTAGCGTCACACCTGATGCGTGATACTTGGCAGGACTGACCGCCTGCTAAACACAGGACTGCGAGGCTGTGAATCTTCACAGCCTGCCAGCACGAGGAATTAACCTAAGGGAACCAGGAAGACAGACCTGAAGCCCACTGGAGGGCTATGAACATTGTATCAAATTGGGGAGAAAGAAGATTTTGGCATAATGACGGACCCTACTGGAAGGGCAGAATTGGACTTCGATTCCCAGCATGCAACTCACTGGTGAGGGCATGTTAAGAAGGGTAAATATAATTGGAGTATTTACCGGACTTTGCCAATCCCCCACCCTATGATTAAGGTGCATGCGCACCGAAACGCGTTAGGGACAGGAACTAGTTGGGTCTGTGTTCGTGGTTCCTGGCAATAAAGATTTGTGAAAATCATTCCTCGTGGAGTAGCGTCTCTATGATCTGGGGCACCTGGTGTAATGGATGTACGCGGCAGGCTCCAAGCCGCGGGAGATGCACCGCCTGCTAAACACAGGACTGCGAGGCTGTGAATCTTCACAGCCTGCCAGCACGAGGAATTAACCTAAGGGAACCAGGAAGACAGACCTGAAGCCCACTGGAGGGCTATGAACATTGTATCAAATTGGGGAGAAAGAAGATTTTGGCATAATGACGGACCCTACTGGAAGGGCAGAATTGGACTTCGATTCCCAGCATGCAACTCACTGGTGAGGGCATGTTAAGAAGGGTAAATATAATTGGAGTATTTACCGGACTTTGCCAATCCCCCACCCTATGATTAAGGTGCATGCGCACCGAAACGCATTAGGGACAGGAACTAGTTGGGTCTGTGTTCGTGGTTCCAGGCAATAAAGATTTGTGAAAATCATTCCTCGTGGAGTAGCGTCTCTATGATCTGGGGCACCTGGTGTAATATATATATATATATATATATATATATATATATATAATAACCTTCTGGAAATTTCACGAAGGGATGACTTGTAATGGGCAAGTTCCCTCACCATAATTCACTGTAATAAAAATCTTTGCCTTAAACAAGGCAAGCCTACTGAAAGCTACTATTAATAGCAAAATGCTATACTTCTTAAATTCTCTCAATACCTTCCAACGGAATTGATACTAGAGGTATGTGGTTCACAAAATTCAGCAGATAGTGTGAAGCATAAATACATCCATTTGCAGTTTTGTGCTCTTCATCTGCAAAGCCTTCACAGCCCGTACCAGACTGACAAGCTCACCACCTTCGGGGGCTCACAACTCACCCTCAGCCAGAACACTAAAATGCGGGAGACGAAGAAGTATAAAAAAGAAAATAAAGCAAGGCAAAAGGCCTTCTCCATCTATGCACCCACGATCTGGAACTACATCACAATATTGATCATGACTGCCCTAAGTCTCAGGAACAAACAGAAGACATACCCTTTAAGGAACATTACACCACAGCAAGTAACACTCCAATCTCAAAACCAAGCTATCTTTCTAATCACTTGTTGACTGTTTCTTTAAACTTGTGCTGTTCTCTGCTACTTTCGGCTATGTTCATGCTATAAAAACAAAATAATTGGATGGGGCATCATCATGCCCCAGACCGACTGCACAGCTACGTAGTGCCACTTTGGCAACAATTCATATTTTCCTTCATTATTAATCCTTTTTTAACCATATATTCCATCCTTTTTGTACTTTTCCTCTTGTTCAACCTTTTCTTAAATCCACGCGCGGGATATTGTGCCATTTTCAAGTTTCTCATGTTGAAGCTGTGCCCATCCGGACCTCTTGCTAAAACACGACAAATGCAGGAGTTCGTCCAAAGCAGCGTTTATTTAAAAACCCAATGCATTTCGGGCTGCAAGTGCCCTTCGTCAGGGGACACTGCTTCAGACATTTAAACTAGTACATCGCCATCTCCGTTTCAGTGAATGTTTATAAAAACAGACACACATACATTTATTGTATTCTCAGGTTGAAAGCATAAATGTATTTATTTAGTCTCACTCTAAATCTTACTCTGTAGCATCCATCATGGTGCTCATAGCCAGAAAGCAGAACATCTTGACTAACCCACCATAAGGCGTCTCCAGATAATGCGATAAAAATACTTCAGGACCAATAATTTTAAAGGCAACCTGAACAATATTACGTTTAAAAAAAACATTTTTAGAAATAATTCCATGGTTTGAGCAGCAGTAGTTAAAGATTTCCAGTAACTGGAATTCAACCAATCAGATTTCTAAAACCAAGCACCAATATCCAGTTCAGTAGCTGGGGTGGCCCACTCTGAGCAAATCTGTAGGGTTATGCTATTTGCGAACCCACTGAAGTCCACTAAACAGCCGTCGTGCACTCAGTGTTTGTGGCACGGGACACTGGGCCACCATAAAGGGTCAACTTGACAAAGAGAGCCTTTTTAGGACTCGCAGACCTAGAACTGGAGCGCGCATGCGCTCCTCGCTCTACGAGGCTTATTGTTATCGATACAGTTTGAGAAGGAGAGTTGAAGCCACGCCCCTTCTTCCCATTGGCTTGCGTCATAGTTCAGGCTAAACGCTGGCTTTCTATTGTAAAGGAGGCTTTTTAGCCCCTCCTTGTTACCGCCCTGTCCACTTTTGGCCCCGCCCACCCGGACTGGATCTTTTACGTGCGGCGTGAAACAGTCTCCTTCATTAGTCAAGACGCACTATATTTTTTTCAGTGCAGCGCGAGACTTGGTCTCAACACACGCCGATAGAACCGATCTCAGCGCACTCCATGCGCGTTCGTGAGTTTTTTTTTTTTCAGTGCAGTGCGAGATGAGGTCTGAACACGCGCCGATAGAACCGATCTCAGCGCACTCTATGCGCCGGTTTGTGAGGTGTTTTTCTTTTTCAGTGCAGCGCGAGACGAGGTCTGAACAAGCGCCGATAGAACCGATCTCAGCGCACTCCATGCACCGCTCGTGAGGTGTTTTACACAAGGCATGCCGATATATTCTCCGTCGAGTGTTTCCAGCATTTCTTCATTACATTTGGCGATGACTGGCCAGCCACAGCCTAGCGAGTGGCTAAGGACCCATGCAGTCAGTGGGGACGGAACATGACGTTTTCAACTTAAACGCCACATCGCATAATGCATTGCTGGTCCCCCGTTCTAACTGGCAACATTTATTACAGAAGGAGTTCCGTTCCACTGTGTTTTTGCTTGAGTCCTCCTTCTCTCTTCTTTGGGGCGATGGCCACGCCTCCTAAGGCGTGCGCGCGTTCCATAGACTGCTGTAACCCACCCACCATGTCTGCCCAGTGCCCTGCTGCCGACTCCCAGCGTGGCGCGTTGGCTGTCCTGTGGACGAAGAGCTCGAGTTTCTGAGCCTCTGCTCCTACCCCCCTACCATGGCTGATCCCCGGCTTCCCCAGCGAATGTTTTTAGCCGCATTAGCCGGAATCTACCTGTGTGCTTTCGGGTCGCTCTATGTGCAGGTCCCTGGTGAGTAACACGTACGACAGTGGCTACGTACGAGATCACTAATCGAAGGGGCATAGAGTGTGTAGACAGTTGTAAGAGAGGAAAGGGAGGCTGAGAGGGCAAAGTATTCCGTTAGCCAGTCTGTGAAATTCACGTTTTATGTAGCAAATCTGTACATAACACCTAGAAATGCTTGTTTTCGGACAGTTAGTGTTACACCCATTCGTGGAATTAAGTAGAGGGAACAGATGGGCAATGTTCGAAAAGGGTAACGGTGTGGGTGCGAATGAAGTGGCGGAACCCTGGAATGGAGGGGATTGAACCCGGGAGCAAAAGGCAAGAGAAAGGCCAACTAGATAATGATGAACGAAAAGTATAAACTAATGGTGTGCAAAGTTTATTTTGTTTGCATCCTTTGTAAACATCTATAGTAATTTTTGCTTAGTGGTTTTTTTTTGTTGTTTGTTTTTGCTTTACCACATTCCATTGAAATATTTACTTTTTTCCACCAATTTGTTATGTTTTCCTGTGTGTAGCGCTAATACAATTTCCGTTGCATTTGATCTTAGGAGATAATTGAAGAGTTTTTGCTTTTATGCGTCAACTGGAGAAGTACAGAGGTTTTTCCTGTATTGGGTATGGTCGATAGTCCTTTGCTCTGTTAGAGCAGATGCTCTTCATCTATGCGTAACAAATTTCAGTGAGTGAGTAGAATAACTGTATACCGTGCTGATTGTGAACATTTGTTATGTCGCAGCCATCTTTACCAAACACTTAGTAATAAGTGACCTGAACACTTTTGCTTTTTATGCAGTTGTCTCCGAGATCTAGTATCTTGGTATCTCGTTGATTGCCACCCAGGTCAGGCCAGTTTTCGAAGGCCTGTGTGACTAAAAAGTATTTAAGCAATGCTTATATCAAGTAGAGCTGCTGTCCTTGAAAAAACGGGAACAACGTACTGCTCTAAGCTCACTGGCTTACCAAGTTCTTTCGTTTATAGTGCAGCTATCTGGTTGCGACAGACTTATTGGGGACATTTCGATAGCTGATCTGGAAAGCAACTCTGCCCATTGCTTTTTGTTGCTTTCTAGTCAGTGGTTTTATTTGTTTTAGTCTGTCCAAGTAGTCTCCTTCCCCCTCCCATGAAGCAGTGCATACTTACCATGTTTCTGATTGACTCCTTTTATCCTTCCAAAAGTGTTCGTTTTAAA
Organism: Calotriton arnoldi; assembly: GCA_963921515.1. Taxonomy (NCBI): domain Eukaryota; kingdom Metazoa; phylum Chordata; class Amphibia; order Caudata; family Salamandridae; genus Calotriton; species Calotriton arnoldi. Next base: position 479,719 of record CAWUFW010005491.1, read on the forward strand.
CAAGTTCATCTAGGGCCTTTCCTATATTTCTGTGTGCATATTTCATTTCTTACCTTTAATACCAATATCATTTTTAAGCCTTAAACAAAACTTTTAATAAGTTTTCTGTGTTGCTTCCCACGCCTCATGTTGCTTCCCCACCCTCAGTGATTCAGCCAACTGTGTTATCCCCCCCCCCACCCACAAACATATTACTCCAACTTGGATCGGTAAACAAAAAGAAAAACGTTTGTCATTTTGTAGGCTTGCATATGCCAGCAGAATAACACAGCCAACTGCTTAGCCTTTTCGTCATGGTCTTTCATTTCAAATGTTTGTATGTGATAAAAGACATTGACATTTACAACGCCATTTACAACGCCAATAACTCTAACTTAAGCAAATGCGAGACCTATTGCATTTCTAATGCTTGTTTAAATCTTCTTGTCACTGCAACCAGAACTAAGCGTAAAGGAAATGGATGGGATGGACGGACCTCCTGCACCACTTATGAATGTTTAGTTAATCAAAATGCAATACATTGGTATTAGAAGACCGGCTGCTACGAGGTTTGAATGTCAGGCAGTCCTCTCTCACACTGGGCTTGGCATATAATATTACTGCACTTTCCATCACTGCCAGGCTAAGGTCACTTGAAAGCGTGTGCTGCCTCCTTGGCGATGTATTACTATGACGCGGACTTTGACATGGGCAGAGTCCCTGAAGAGAAGTATCCAGATCCTATATACAATGCCATATAATGGTAGCAACAGGAATGTTGGGGTGCAGCATACGTTGTTATATCTCTGTAGGTGCTATCATTAAGGCCTCATCAGGGGTATTGCGTGCGGTTCTGTTAGTCTTTTGATGTGTCTCATATTATAATGATGTGCGTGCACACTGGTTTATTAATATGCTGTCTGCAGTTCCTACTGAGGTATGCAGAGTATCATTACCTGCAGTCTGTGGTATGAAGAGTGGCGTGCCTTCTGTAATGTACTGTGATGTTAAGAGTGTGTTTTTATATTCTTTGTTTCATGATGTACTAGTTAATGTTTTGTGAGTTTTATGGTATCCATGCTGGGGTGTGCTGTGCACGTTTTACAATCGGTGCATTGCTACGTGGCCTGTGTCATGATGTGCAGCTCGTATAATTATATTCTGAAGGTAATAATATTTAGACTGTACTGCAAACTGTCGTCTATTACAATGCTCAGTATAGTATGATGCTTAAAGGGTATTATGATGCACCATGGTGATTCATGGTTGCAAAGTGTGCTTTAAGTAATGTGGCGGCACATTGTGCTATGGAGCATATTTTGTTTTATGATGTGCAGCATATGTTATGATGGAACATTTGTGTTACAATGTGTGGTGAGAGTAGCAGCGTGGGTTATGGGTGGTGTGCGGTATAATGCGCGTTTGATGCTGAACGCCTTTCAGGTTGTGAATGGGTGTTGTGTTATGCAATGTTTGATATGATGTGATGTGTGTGTGTGTTATATTTGCACCATGCCTTGAAACGCAGTTTCTTTTTCATGTTTTATGATGTGGCTAGTGTTTTCTACAGTGCGTGTCATTATGTGCAGTCGGGTTGGTATAGAATGATAAGAGTATGTAATCTGTGTCATGGTCGGTAGGACGTTTTGTGGTGGAATGAAGGTGTTTCAGTGTGCGGTATTTTAGTATTGGAAGCATATGTTTTGGATTGCAGTATATGCAGGGCCGTTTCTAGGTGTTTTGCCGCCCTAGGCGAGAATGGAAAAATGCCGCCCCCTCCCTTTTACTAACATCACTCTCTCCCCCTGTCATCCAGGCTAGAAGCCTCAATCATTTCCTGCTTTGATAGAGTTTCTATTACGCTCTTTTGGGTCTTTTTGAAGCATTTGGTGTTGGTTGGCACACAGCGATGTGGTAAATTACTCTAGCTTGCTCTCACATTCCCTCAAAGGTGAAAAGGTAAAATCTGTTACTTGGCGGGATACCACATTCTTTGGAAATCCAACCATGAAGATGAGTGCAAGAGGGCCCTCGCCATTATCTCAGAGGCACCACCTGGAGTACATATTGGCATGGTCCACCACACCTTAGACACACTTATGGCCTGTGTCCATCATCTCACATGGGACACCAATCATTAGTAGAGGCACTGAAGGAGCCTTGGAATGGCCTCTAGTCTTGCCACTCACTTTAGATGTTGGGTATGGTGGTCATACCTGGCTAGTAGAACAATAGATCTAACCTGTCCTTTGTCTGTTTGGCTGAAAGTAACTTATGAGCCAGAAGCAAGATAACGTTTCTGTGTGCCTCTAGAGCTATCAGAACAGGTACTTGCACCTGTTCTGGTTCTATAGGTTTGCTGTACGATAGACCTTCCTCCCAGAGCAAGCTTTGACTGCTAACCACCCCAGTGGCAACTTGTTCTTTGACCACCATGCATAGGCCCTGTGGAGTAGGACACTCTTCCTGTGCTTGTTTGAACTTCCACCTGTAGCTCTGACAATGACCCTGAGTCCAATGCAAGAGTGACCCCAGGGGCCTCAATGTCTGGACTAGAGGCAGCGGGCACCATAACAATATATTCTCAGACCCTGCCCTGGTTTGCACTACAATACACTCTCTAGATCCTTCACCTCCAGGTGTGGAGACAACCTCAGCCTAAAGCTGAAATGCTGCCTGTGATCTCGACAGCAATGTTGTCCAGGGAATGCAGGCTTCTGGCCAATGGCCGAGGCCAGACACACAACACTACAGCTGCCTGGACGAAGATCGGATCACCAAGAACAGAGTTAAGTAAAGTTAGTTTTGCCACTCCCACCCGAGTATCTGTAAGAGTGCTAGATTAGTGCCCTTCAATTTCTGGTACTGTGCAGTACGTTTAAAATCTTCTGTGTATTTCTCGTTGCTGAAATGAGTGCATTTTCTGATATTTATGTGCTTTCCTCATCTTTATGTTGCTTGCCAGAAAGTGTCACTCATAGTACATGAAATCAAATGTCACTCATAATTACACTGAAATTATGCAAATGTCACACATAGCATTCTGAAACCTTGGCAGCTATGGTTTTAGTGCCTGGAATGAGCCGGCCCTGCAGGCACTTCAAACCCCCTTGGCTCCAGACACGACCGCTCAACTTACTGCTTGCTTTCTTTACCTAATACTTAGCCTGGGCCAGGTTATAACTAACTGACCAGGCCTTTAGCCCCCTATATTTTTACATCTACCTGCCGCAGCCGACCCGGATCCCACCCTGGCCTCCCCCGGTACCTGATAGGCCTGCAGGCCGCAGCGGAAACTCTCTCTCTGCCTCTTGCCGGCCGCGCGCGCACAGCCTCCGCCCGTGGCGCCGAACATGACGTCTAACGTGACGTCACGTCGACGGTGGAATTGAAGGCGCTACGCTACCTCGCCTCACGGGGATTGCGCTCGAAAAAGTCATGGATGCAAGGACCTCCATCAAAGATCGCAGCTAATTTTTGATGGTAGCTATGGGGAGAAAGCACACCTCCCCAGCCGAATTTTTTGGGCTGAATTAATGCGTTACGGAATTTGAGCTTCAACTCGGGCACCTGCTTTATTTATATCTGTAAGTGCTTCCTGTTGAGGTTGAATTTTTTTGCCGCCGGCCGCCCTCCACCTTTTGCCGCCATAGGCGGCCGCCTACCCCTGCCTAGTGGTAGAAACAGCCCTGAGTACATGATATGGTGTGTAGTGTATGTTATGACGTGCGGCGTGAAACATTTTTTAGAATACCCTAGTGTGTTGTGCTGAGAAGTGTGTGTTACATTCTACAGTGATTGTTGAGCAGAGTGCAGTTCTAAGGGCAAGGCTTAGCCTTACCACTGCAATATTTTCACATCTGCATTCCCCATATTACACTTTACAGTAAAACATTTGAAACTGAACCAAAGGGAAATGAAGGAGACCGTGTAAGCACAGAACTATACATGGTGATTGGAAACAAAGGCATATTTGGACAGCTCCAGTCATCTTAAACGAATTAGCTGCGGTTTCTATAAATTCCACAGTAGGCAGGTAATTGGTGAACCTGGCCAGAAGAGGCCACCCAGAAGAGTGCTCTGACTAGGGAAGCAATAATGAAAACCAAGTGCACAAGGTAGGTTTCTGGGGATGACCACCCTGCAACCAATCACTTTCTGGATGGACTTGAAAGAAATCTCACCCTGAGGACAACAGAGCTCAAGGCCTTTGTTAGACTGATACAAAACCCATGGAGCCACTCCTGCTAAGAGCCGGTTGGCTACTGGTGTGTTGTGATGGGCGCTTCATGCGATAACTAAAACCAAGGCTGCTGCTTTCCAAAAAACATTCTACAAAAAGGCACCTCACAGAAAGCAGTTTCACTCTACAAGAGAAAAACCTTTTTTCACTGGAAAGGTTTATATCGTTCTAGGGGAAAATCACACATCGATTTTGGAATCAAGTCAGTGATGAATGGCATTATGGTCAGCTTGAGGAGTGAAGAAGAGACACTTAGAGGACATTACCCTCACTTCGAATGATAAACGGGCCCTTTACCTGAGGATTTTGGAAGGGACAAAGAGGGTCCCGAAAACATTGCGGGAGACTTGGGAGGTGCTGCATCCCATTCACCCGATGACAGGGACCCTCCCCCTCTCAAGTTAGGTCCAGTGTTCCAAGCTCTGTCCCCAGGAATCTTCCACTCTCCAGTTGAGGAGGTAGAGCATGAGTGCAGTTACAGATTCATTACACCCTTCTGGCCTTTTGAATAACCTTAGGTGGCTTCAAAGGGGTGGTCCCCTCACACCATAAAACATTGTCAGGAGAGATCAACAATTTGTCTGACACATGCAGTGGCAACTGGAACGGATCGTGGGTGGCGGGCGGGGGGGTTTTGAGGTAAGAGGGGTGTAAAAAAAGTGTTTTAGAAAACCTACCCCCTCATCTCGCCTCTCTTTCATCATTCCACCATCGTCTCTCCCTCCCAGAAAGGAACAGGAAGCACCCAGGCTGAGGCTCTCCTGAGCCAGTCACAATACTGCAATGCAGGATTGTAATAGGTCTGAGCACCACGGTATGGCACTCAGACGGGGCCAGGGAGCCTGGGCATGTTCTCCACCCAGGCTATAATGCAGCCTGGGTGGAGAACCTGCAAAGTGCGAATGACTGTTTGGCCGGCCCCAGACGGCCGGGCAAACAGTCATGGGCACTTACAGTGTGCCACCACTCCTCCCCCTGCTCCTCTGTCACCAGAGCAGCCCTGCCCCACTCGCAAAGCTGCCACATCAGGAAAAAATAAAACAATAACCTCGAGCTATTATCATTTTATTTTTCCTTAATTTCACTGCTGCAAAGCAGTGGGGTGACACTCCTCCGCCTTAGCGGTGGAACCGCCATTGGACACATGGACCAGTTAGTAACTGTATCAACAAAATAGCATGTGGAGGCTATAGTAAATACCAATGGGGCCATCAAGTTAGCCTGCTGGCTCCACAAATTCTGCCTCTTACTGTGAGAGTGTGGCACAGGACAGACACTGTGCCCTCTGGATTTTGACCTACATTTTCCTTTGTCCTGTTCCCATCAAGAGTGAGCATTGACCTGGGTCTCCAGAGGGTGGTCAGATGTTAGAGGGGATAACTCAAGGGCAGAGATGAGGGTGGGGCCCGAGGTTTATATACTTCAGCTGTGCCCAAAGCTCCTTCTTTGCTTCAGCCGTCAACTGAACCACCATTTAGCTGTAAATTCATCACCATAGAAGGCTTTTAGTGATCATGCACAGCTTGGGAACCTGCAACGGGTCTTTTGTGCTGATGCAATGTTCTGCACGTAGCACGATTATTAATACAGGCCTCTTTGGGTCTCCTTCGCTCTGTGTTTGCCATTCTTTGGCGAAGAGTGTGTCACCTTGTTTTAAGAAAGGGCAAGCAAATGGAAAAGTCAATGAACCAGTGCTTAATATGTGCTTGTGGTTGCAGAGGATGAGCACTGGTACTCATTTTTGGGGATAAGGACTTCCTTTTCATCACCACACTTTAATCCAAAGCAAGGAAGAGTGAGCCAGAAAAGAGAGAAATATGGTGGAAAAGAAAGATAGGAAAACAGTAACAATGGGAGAAAGTGGATGGCAAGAACCTGCATGATAAGATAAGGCACAGAAAGTGTAAGGTGGTGGATAAAGAAGGCAGATTCGGAATCAAGACTAGCTGGCCATGGTATTCGACAGCACTGGCACTCAGCAGCACAGATGCTAGAATTTGGAGAAAAAAAAAATGTGCCCTGCATTTTTTTAAGCATCACCATGAACGAATCTACAGCTTTCAATAGCATTACAGAAAACTCATGAAACTGAAATCCCTGATAAATGTACGTTTTATTCCCAAATTGTTCCATATTAACCTAGCACATAACCACTTGCAAGCTCAGTTTCATACCATAACTGCCTTCGGGTGTGAAACTTACAAGCACATTCCACCAATAAATGCCTTAATACCTTTGCATATGTGAAACTTACAAGCACATTCCACCAATAAATGCCTTAATACCTTTGCATATGTGAAACTTACAAGCACATTCCACCAATAAATGCCTTAATACCTTTGCATAGTGATGAAATAAAGAACGTATAATATGGCTATTCAAACTAAGGCAAACGCAGATGAAGAGTGCTTGCTCACTGACTATAACTTTCAGTGTGCTGTCATAAAAAAGATTCCATACAGTGTTTATTTTGTAAACTAATAAGTTCCAGGGCCCAATATATTTCTCAGGAGGTCACTGCAGTTTGTCCCACCTATGGTCCCCGTCACCGCTTCCAAATACCACTACGAACGACGCCTATTTACCACTACAGCCCTACAAATGTGACCATTTGGATTATAACAGTGGACCCAAACCTGTAACAATTTCCTGAGCACCATGGCATTATTATTTTTTCAATAGAATAATAAATTGTTAAACACTTTGCTCGTGTTTTTCAAAAATAGACTGACAGTGCCACCATGTGGTAGACTCACTCATATGTGCTGGTGTTGCGAAATAGTAACAAGAACCATCAATCACCAGCAGAAATTAAGCATTGATTTAGTATTAGCAACTCAGAATGAATACAAGGTGCTGTCTATGCCAATAATCTGTTACAATAAAATGCAAATTAATGTAAAAAAACATTTAAACAAGCTTTTTCAGCACACCATGGGGAGAGCAAGATAACATTCAGTATCCATGATAATTTGGCCAGATAATGGTACAGGTTTTCGTACTAATCATCTAAGGTATACAATCTTACCAGTCCTCTAAATTTCTGTACCATTATTATCTATGAACACATGCAGATCTGCTGCAATAAAGTAAGAAGAGCTGCTGGTGTGGCTGGGTTGTTTCATGCAGTGGATTTGCTACAAGAGTTAAAAGTTCTGGTTCTGCAGTCTAAAACACTGGGCTAGATAACAAATCATTTTTGACTGGCTTTATGTCAGGTCCTTGGGTGGTAAGTTAAGGCAGTGCTTGCTTCAAACACCTTTTACCTCTATATTATGAAAACAGGATCCTGGAGGTGGTAATGTATGACAAGAACAGTTTTTCTTTTGTTTTTTGTCCTGCTGTGTTTTTATGCTACATTGTTGCAATGTGATTTTGTTGTATCTTGCTGAGATTGTTGTGTTGCGTTCCGTTTTGACTGTTTACTTGTGATGCACCCTGTTATGTTTGGTGTTGATATGTTGCTTTGTGTATGTTATTTCTTTATGTTCCTTTGCGTATTTCAACAAATGATGCTACCTTTCCAGCCAAAAGCAGCACATCTTGTAAGCTCCTGTGACAATCCACCATGTCAGCCCAAAACTGTGTCAGAGAATGTGTTTTAACCTGGCACTCCCAGTGCTGACGTTAAGTGATTCACCTCACTGTAATTAATAGGCACTCACCCTTAAATGTGAGTAAACCGAAAACCGACCTAAGGAGGCAACATATGAAATGAATGTATACTTTCTGTTGTGTCTTCCTTAACCGATGCGGGAAAATTTTCTCAGATTTTTCAGTCAGTGGCTGGTAAGGTAGATTTTAAAGCATAAACTCATCTAAGTGATTCTGATAAGTTTAAGATCATGTAACCATACACAAATAACAAAGGTACATGTAGACAAATGATTTGCTGGAGTAGAAAAGCACAAGTCGTGTTTAATTTTTTCTTGTGAAATATTGTGGGTGAGGTTTATGACATCAATCAGAAACGTATACTCATTGGCTGTCAACTTGTCCCAGCAACAATCAATTAAGTGGATAGAACTCAAGGCATATCCGTGGGAGTATAGGGGCAAAGGCGAGGGATTGCTTTCAGTCGCAAGCAAATGCATTTCAGGAATCACCTGAGAACAGAAGTATTCAGATTCACCTTTTAAATACTCCTTCTGACTTTCATCAGGCCAGAATTGTAAAAAGTAAGCTATGGGCACCAACCAAAACTTATTGGACACATTTGTCCCCAATCCACACTTTGTCAGACTTGATATATCTTTTTTAAGGCCTCAGGTACAGACAGAAACAACTTTGAGTGAGCTATGGTTTTGTTGTCTTTCTCAAATGTCTGCTTTTGATTCAATGGATTGCTTCCCTATTCTTCTGCTTGACCCCCCCTCGCCCACACCCACCCTGCCCCCAGACATTTCACTCCTACAGTATTCTGATTGGATGAGTTGTACTCTTCCACTGCTGTTCGATACTCCCCTACCTACTTTCCATTTCACTTCAGTTTTTTATGAAGGCCCAGCAGCTGCAAAGTGCTACAAGGCTGCTCACTTCCTTTATTTGCTGCTGGCCATGCTTGAATGGTAAATTAAAATGGCAGCCATATGTAAACGTCAGGATGCAAGAGCTGAGACTTATTGACTTTGCTAATGTTTGTCTCTTTTGTGCTCAGAAGTAGGTAAAAGTTTACTTGTGGTGCACTATGAAAATCCTAAATAAATAAGTACATGCATTATTGAGATCCTTGTTGACTCTGAATAATTGTAAGCGTTTTCATTCGAAATCATGCCATAGTGTCTCCCTTTCCAAGAATCTTCTTTTGGTCTACCCCTACTGAGGTTTCATGGAGGCATGCAGAGGTTAAGGTCTTCTTGCATGTTCTCTACATCGGCATAGCCTGTCATGTTCTGAATCACCCTTGCATTGGTCGAATGATGTTATCAGCCATGATTTTATAGTAGCTGCCAGTGAGAGTCCAAAGGCATGCACCATCCTTTGACCTTTTGTGCATTGATGTTAATTGGAGGTGAGTGGTTAACTCTGCTCCACCATCTGAGTTAGCAGAGCCTTGCCCACACCGCTTGGAGCATGGAGTTTAGCAAATACTTTGCCAACTGCCTCGTGGAGTAGTTTACTGCCCGCCCTTCTTGACTAAAACCAGGAATGATTACGTAAAAAAAAAATGAAAACTCCCTCATCTCTAACGGGCAGTTGTCTGGCAGGAAATAACACTGGGGCGCTTGTAACCTGGCCTGATAAGAATGGGCTTAACTCATCAAAAGGCTTCAATTCCTACTGGAGACTGATAGGTGCAATGCTGCATGACAGTCATACCTTCTGCAGTGGGTGCAGTCCTTGTGCTGAGCCACAGTAAGTGGGGGGAGTAAAGAAAGAAGTTGTCGCTACCAAGGTGGGGGAACTCGGCTGATGTAGGTGCACTGTAGATGCTTTCGGAAACGGAATATATACAAATCCGCTTCAGGACGGAGTCGACCTCTGGTGACAGAGAATCAGCGTTGGCACAGAGCTTTTGATTACTCCACAGCGCTCCTATGGAAGACTGGGAAGTGCAGGAGGCAAATTTCTGATCAGTGGCACAGCACTAAACAACTAAGATAGGTTTTCTCAGCCAATCACAAACCAACGCATTGACTCCAAGTCTATTCACCCAATGAACAACAAACAATTTCTGCCCCTAGCTGTAGTTATTCAGCCAATCCTAGACGACCTCACTTTGCCACAACCAATAGGATATGTTCCCTTATACCTGACTGGTTTGTAACCACCTAGGTGTGCAAATCTCTGATTTTGCTCCCCGTAAATTATGGGGCAGAAGATGTCAGGTGAAAAAGTATAAACGGACACCAGATTTCTATAAGTAACGGACTGTCCAGTGAAATTCTGAACAGGTAGTGAACAAACGTAGTAAGAAAGTCTTTATATTGTTTCATGGGTTTACCTGTTTACGTGGGTGAGATAAATGCTTTTCAGTTGCTAGCCCTACCCTTCCTTGCTTGGACTCACTCCACTTGCGATCAAACCAAATGTTTGAAAGTGTATGAACAAAAATTCGTTTTAAAGCACCAATGCTAGGTTGCCAACTATGCTCCTTCCCTTTCATATTCTGTCATATTGATTACTATTGTGCAAGTTAGTGCTACACATTTTTAATTAATGACAGCGCTCCTGAAAGGAACCAGAGTCCCCTCCCCCCCCCGCCTGGACAGTGCTTTGTTAACTCAGTTTACACAGTTGCCTCCATTCAATAGCATGAAACAAATCACTTCCCGGCCACTGCTGATAAGGGGTTTGCGAAGTTAGCAGCCTGCATCCGCGGTTCTATGAAAAGTTTTACTGCTAAAGTAAAGATGTGGAGTGAAGTTTACAGCCTCCAACCTTGTGGTCTCATCCATGGGATCATTTGAGAAGGAGACGGGTTCTGACTTAAGCGCTCTGGGTTTTTGCCAACATGACCACCGTGTACGGTAGACCGGAAATAAATTTCGCCACTTGCATAATTCCACAGAATCTCGCTGAGTTTTTAGGTAACTCCACAGAATTCCACGTAGTAAAACTCTGCAAGTTCCGCCCACCCCTAATGTTAATATGTGAAGTATCTTCAACTAAGAGTCTTTCCCCACTTTGCTTTTTCATGTGCCAAGTCTGCTATGAATATTAGTAGTATGTTTCACTGTACTGTTCAATTGATAAGCATAAGTCAGCCCCCACCAAGATAGATACTCCAGACCCGCCGCACACCATCGACCATGACCCCTTGCCAGCCTGGGCCAGCGTGAACATCGATGACACCATCAAGACCATGGGCACAATACACTCCGGCTCCCCGTCAGACCCTTTCCCGCACCACATCTTCAACTAAGCCAGCAGCTCCATCGCACCCCACCTGTGCAACGTTATCAATCTCTCCTTCGAGACCGCGACCTTCCCAGAGAGCTGGAAACACGCAGAGATCAACGCCCTACTCAAAAACCCAAGGCGGACCCAAGAGACCTCAAGAACTTCCGGCCCATCTCCCTGCTTCCGTTCCCAGCCAAGGTCATCGAGAAGATCGTCAACAAACAGCTAACCCGATACCTAGAAGAAAACAGCATCCTGGACCCATCCCAATCGGGGTTCCGCAGCAACCACAGCACTGAGACTGCCCTCATCGCCGCCACCGACGACATCAGGACCCTGCTGGACAACGGTGAGACCGCAGCCCTCATCCTGCTGGACCTCTCCGCCGCCTTTCGACACTGTCTGCCACCGCACTCTACGCGCACGCCTCCACGACGCAGGGATCCGAGACAAGGCCCTGGAATGGACCGCCTCCTTCCTCGACGGCAGAACCCAGAGAGTCCGCCTCCCACCTTTCCGATCCGAAGCCTCCGAGATCATCTGCGGCGTACCCCAGGGATCTTCCCTCAGCCCAACACTGTTCAACATCTACATGGCCCCACTCGCACGCATCGCCAGACAGCACGACCTCAACATTATCTCCTACGCCGACGACACTCAACTGATCCTCTCCCTCACCAAGGACCCCCTCGCCGCCAAAGCCAATCTCCATGAAGGAATGAAGGCCGTCGCCGAATGGATGAAGATCAGCCGACTAAAGCTGAACACGGACAAGACGGAGGTCCTCATCCTCGGCTCCACCCCTCAGCCTGGGACGACTCCTGGTGGCCAACGACGCTGGGAGCAGCCCCGACACCCACAGACCACGCACGCAACCTGGGAGTCATCCTCGACTCAACGCTCTCCATGGCCAAGAAAGTCAACGCAGTCTCCTCCTCCTGCTTCAACACCCTCCGCATGCTTCGCAAGATCTACAGGTGGATCCCGACAGACACAAGAAGAACAGTCACCCAGGCCCTCGTCAGTAGCAGACTTGACTATGGGAACGCCCTCTACGCGGGAGCCCCGGCCAAGCTCATCAAGCGACTGCAACGCATACAAAACGCCTCCGCACGCCTGATCCTCGACGTACCACGCCACAGCCACATCACCCCCACCTGAGGAACCTGCACTGGCTCCCCGTCGACAGGAGGATCACCTTCAAACTCCTCATCCACGCACACAAGGCACTCCACAAAACTGGCCCAGCCTACCTCAACAGACGACTCTTCTTCTACGTCCCCAACCGCCAGCTCCGCTCCGCCGACCTCTCCCTCGCCACCGTCCCTCGCATTCGAAGAACAACCACCGGCGGCAGATCCTTCTCACACCTCGCCGCAAAGACCTGGAACACCCTTCCACTAAGCCTACGACAGACCCAAGACCTGCTGACTTTCAGGAGGCTACTCAAGACCTGGCTGTTCGACCAGTAGCAGCACCCCCCCCCCCTTCCCTCTCCCCAGCGCCTTGAGACCCTCGCGGGTAAGTAGTGCGCTCTACAAATTCTGTGATTGATTGATTGATTGATAAGATCACTGAGACGATCTGTCTGTTGCATATTGGAATAGGTAGCTCTGCTGTATTCAGCCAGAAAAATACTCTTCAGTTGCGGTTAGAAACTAGGTGGAGTGTATGAGTGTACACAAAGAAAGGCACTGATGCAGTTTCAGGGCAGCAAAATGTGATCCAAGGAGGGAGGGTGCAGGGAAGACATTTCTCTTTGGCTGTTTGTCCTGTTTATCTGGCATCACATGATTTGCTGGGTACTGCCATTTATTTTTTCACAGGTTGCCTTCCACATTGGTAAACTGCTTTAAAAAAGTAGCAGTATTAACAACTGCTCTATGGGCTTCAGAAGTCAACATGCATGGGTTGACTTGACTAACAAAAAGGATATATGTATGTCAAGGTGAAGTTGGAAAATCTAAGGGTGTCAGGAGTAAACTATATCGAAAGTTAAGTGTAATAGCGGAGAGCACATACACTCTATGTCCCTTCTGATTTTTTTTATAAAATGAAGACTACATCCTCTGGCTTACCCTCTGACAGCCAAACTCAAACAAGTCGTTTGACAAATGTTTTTGCTCTGGTTTCTATTTAATGGTATGCTAGAAAACAAAAGAACAATTCAGGTTCACAGGATTTACAAACGCGACATGCAGCATGAACATTTTTGTGAAGCTAACACAAGAAATATACATTTTAAAACGAGTAACCGGCTGTGCCATTAACACCAGCTGGGCTAAATTCTCACTTCCATAAAGTTGAAATACAGGGGTCGGCAGGAGAAAGCCGGCAACTTGACTCATGTCATGTGTGAAGAGCTGGTGTGGGTTCCTTGGGGACATTTTTAGTAACATGTGGATAGATTACACAAGAAAGAATAGTTGTTGTTGGAATCTGCAAATTACACAAGATGTGATGGAGTATAGAAATATAAAAAAACAATGTAGTCATGAAACTACAAAATCTAATAGTCATGCATAGTTTGTATCATATTTTATCATTCCAAGACAGGCAATGAATATCTATTTCTAGTACAGTCAACTTGCTGCATAAGTGTAATGTTTAAGTTCTGAAATTATCATAATTTTCAACTGTGTTATGATACAAAAGAGAAGAATGTTCACATCTAATTTACATCTAATTACAAGGACCTCAGGAGTTTGGTATACATCTGCCTATTTGCCACACATACAATGTTGTTATTAGACGCATAGCTGAGAGGATGCGTGCGTGTGTGTCCAGACACATGCCAACTGATGCCAAGTTTGGGCGCTGATTGCTGTTGAATCAGCAGCATTATTTGTCACAGCAGAGAGAAACCTATGAAAGGCACGGGGAAGAGAAAGCAAGAGGAAGTCAATGTTGCCAGAGTAATCTCAAGAAAGATATGTTATACAACAGTTTCCTGCTTTAACAAGCAGATGGCTAAGTGGGACGCTGGCAGGGATTCAGAATGTACAGTAATGCTACAATCACTACTAACCCAGCGACGTTGTGGTTCGGGTGAAAACGGTAAAGGATGGACGGCCCTTCAAATGACCTCTGACTCTCAAGTGATCGTGATGAAGAAAGTGCAGTGAAACAATACACACGTGAGCACAGTCTGAAAGGGGAGGGAACAAAGCAGCCCTCTGAGTATGCGAAGACTTTCAGGATAATGAAACTTCCTAACATTTTGGGATTGCGAGGCGATACACCCTGAATTGTGTTTCATCTGTACAGCAAAAAAAACAAAACATCAACGGACATCACATGACGCGTTTAGCTTACAGTTAATTACCCAACTGTCATTTGTACAGACGTTTTTCCTAATAATAGCGAACAAATATTTGTGCAGCCCACGCACACATTCCAATTCCACTAGGCGCTAATAACACGTTTTCTAATTACCCCAGTCAATGGGTTCTGTTTTCGCAAACTAGCAGTTAGGTAAGGATCTGTCATTTGGCCACGACTGAAACAAATGACATGTAAACACTGCAGGAATCCAGGGGCCACACTGGCCCTTGGCTGGCACAGACCTATTATCTGCAGGGAAAGGTGCCACCCAGACAAGGGTCTTGCCTGGCCCCGATGTCATTTCATGTAGCCTTCTACAGCAAGACTCCTCAAAACGTGGGTTGCTGTTCTAATTGCATTTCAGTTGCGCTGTTATTTACAGAAATTGAATGTTGATACTTGTATGTGATGGGTCTTTAACTTAGCATCAACATGTGTGTAGTGTGGGAGGACTGCTGGAATATAAGAGGGTTTTTTATTATGGTGCTTATTTGATGGGCACTCTGTGGTCAACTTAAGCTACGACGACCCTTAGATGTTTGGCTGCTGAAGAAGCTGATTGGATGGTTTAAGAAGCAGGGAGTGGGCATGGATGTGAGACATTGGCGCTGCTGAAAAAGGGACTTCTGTTTTGATTTCTTTAATCTGAGGCCCCTCTGCCCACCTGTTCCTGAAGAACTTGCAACCCTTTAGCAGTATCGCTGAAAGCACACTTTCATGCCTCACATTTAGGTAATACTGTGTGCTGTCAGTCTATGCGTGGAAGGTAAGACGCAAGAGGGTGGACATGAGGCTCCTCAGATATTAATGAGGAGGGCCTTGTGGAACTCTGCAAACGCTGGGTGCTTGTTAACAGAGGAAGGAGCTTGACTTGTTTGTTGTCAGTGACTAGGAGGCACCTGAACTAGTGGAAAGAGAGACGTGAGCCACGAGTTGTGTTGCGTATCCTGTCTATGAGAATGTCATGTAGGACCTTGTCAAGGAAGGCAATTCTGATCAGCAAGTTCGGGGTCGTGTGGGAGAGGTTATCATTGCAATCTGGAACAAGAAAAGTCTCTGTGAGGTGTCTAGGCCAAAATCCTGAATTTCTCCAGCTCGCCAGGGCATATTGAGGGCGAACAGAGAGAGAGGAGAGAAAACAAAAAAGAGAAAAAAAAGAAAAAGTTGGGCTGGTTGGAACGTTTGCTCCAGGGCTTCTAATGGTTGCACTCTGCCCCAGGATAGATGTGGTGGACAGTTTTCTTTTCCTCCCAAATCCTGAAGGTCTGTGGGGGTTCTTTTTTGAGACATGATTTGCAAGCACGGTGAGAACAAGGGAGATTTTATTTCAAGGGGTGATGTAATGGTAGATTGAATGCTTGAAATATCTGGGAACTGATCAGTTAGATATAGCTTGATGATGTCTGTTATGGTGCACACTAGGATGATCACATTCCCTGGTCAGGGTGGCAGCAACGGTGACGGTGGTAACTTGGAAGAGTCAACAGATGCAAAGCACGGACTTGCGTTAGGTGATCTGAAGGTGAAATAACAGATTTTCTTAAAAAAATAGTGGAATGGGTATGAGTCGAAAGGGGCGAGCTGTTAAGCAGGTTGGAGACATACTGCTGGGTACTGTGACCCTGAGCCAATGAAGATGTTGTTGAGCCTGGTACATAGATCTGGGTGGGGTGAAACGGGTAATTCAGTACAGAGAAACCTATTTTTTTTGTAAGTGATAGATTTATTTTAATCTGGGAACCCCATTTTGAGAAATGTTGTTTCCCAAAGTTTGATGGTGACAGGGCAATGGTGTGAATGATTTGTCTTTTACCAAGAATGTTTACCTAGATGGGAGTGGGTAGCACATAAGGGATTTGAAGTGCAAGAGTGGTGCAGATGCAGATAGGGGCCTTCGGGAGTACCAGAGTGGGTGCTAAGTTGCCCGTGTCCCATGACGTTGGGGGTTGGAGCGGATGCAGAGGAATGCCTGTGGGCCCGATTGCGGTCAATTCGCAGTAGCCTTCTGGTTTCAAAGGAGCAGTGAGGGGAGGAAATCAAGGTCATCAAGTATTAAAAATATGTAATGCTTGATGGCCTGTGCTTAGTGATTTTTATTATTTAACATCTTTCTAAAAGCAAATGCAATAAAATATCTTATTGAAGTGAATTTCAACATTTGGATACATCCTACAATTAGCACACTGGAATAAGTTTTAATAACAGGTACAGTATTTTTGAAAGCACATTACAAACGAAGTACATTTACAACTGGATCTATTTGATACAAATTACTATAAATGTTAAGAATATGGAATAAGAATATTACATTTTGAGGTCTGGGTAGAACATTTGCAAGTTCTTAATAGTAACTATCAAGAGATTTCTAGAACGTGATTGAGTACCCTTACATTTGACAAAATGTATTAAGCAAAGATGCCCTTTTGTAAACAGACAGGAAGTAGGTGCAAGAAACAAATTACCTTAGGGATTAGCATGAACATTGATGAATAGTAGTGATTTAAGGTTTGTTTATGGGAAATACTTCTATGGTAGTCACTTACTTGTAAGATATATATGGGGCTAATCTGCATCTATTGACTGTTTCATCCATTTTGCTCCTTAAGAAGGTGAGCACCCAAAATCTACCAGGGGGGGAAGCATATGCCAAGGTTGGCTTCCCTGATGACGCTCTCAAACAACAAATATAAGGTATCAACCAAGTAAAATAAACACAGCAATATGCTACATTCTCTACGTCATAGGTTAGATAAGAACTGCACTTTCCCTTTAGACATTCTCTACGTTACCCTTCATTTTCCGGCAGGGAAGTTTACAATAAAGTAAACAAGCATTGGCATAGCCAATAGGTCTCGCTTTTGGGACCTTATAAGTATTTAGTTATGCAGCACAATATCCTTGGTGCAACAACATCAACTGTTGCATGGCTAAGCACTTATAAGGTCCCAAAGGCGAGACCTATTGGCTATGCCAATGCTTGTTACAATTGTTTTTGCCTTCTGTATTTTTTAATATTTAATAAACCTGCATGCTGTCTAAACTTCCTGGATTCAAACTTTATTAAGGCTTATTTAATTGATTATGCTGATTTAGTTGCCAGAGAGGTAGAGAGGTGTAGAGGTAGAGAGGTGTAGAGAGGTGTAGAGAGGTAGAGAGGTGTAGAGAGGTAGAAAGGTAGAGAGAGGTGTAGAGAGGTAGAGAGAGGTGTAGAGAGATAGAGAGAGGTAGAGAGGTAGAGAGAGGTAGAGAGGTAGAGAGGTAGAGAGAGGTAGAGAGAGAGGTAGAGAGGTGTAGAGGTGTAGAGAGGTAGAGAGAGGTAGAAAGAGGTAGAGAGGTGTAAAGAGGTAGAGAGGTAGAGAGAGGTAGAGAGAGAGGTAGAGAGAGAGGTAGAGGGAGAGAGGTAGAGAGGTAGAGAGAGAGAGAGAGATAGAGAGAGAGGTAGAGAGAGAGAGGTAGAGAGGTAGAGAGAGGTAGAGAGGTAGAGAGGTAGAGAGAGAGAGGTAGAGGTAGAGAGGTAGAGAGAGGTAGAGAGAGGTAGAGGTAGAGAGAGGTAGAGAGGTAGAGAGAGGTAGAGAGAGGTAGAGAGGTAGAGAGGTAGAGGTAGAGAGGTAGAGAGGTAGAGAGAGGTAGAGAGGTAGAGAGAGGTAGAGAGAGGTAGAGAGGTAGAGAGAGGTAGAGAGGTAGAGAGAGGTAGATAGGGGTAGAGAGAAGTAGAGAGAGAGGTACAGAGGTAGAGAGGTAGAGAGGTGTAGAGAGGTAGAGAGGTAGAGAGGTGTAGAGATGTAGAGAGGTAGAGAGTGGTAGAGAGAGGTAGAGAGAGAGAGGTATAGAGAGAGGTAGAGAGGTAGAGGTAGAGGTAGAGAGGTAGAGAGAGGTAGAGAGAGGTAGAGAGGTAGAGAGGTAGAGAGAGGTAGAGAGGTAGAGAGAGAGAGGTAGAGAGACAGGTAGAGAGGTAGAGAGAGGTAGAGAGGTAGAGAGAGGTAGAGAGGTAGAGGTAGAGAGAGAGGTAGAGAGGTAGAGAGAGAGAGGTAGAGAGAGAGAGAGGTAGAGAGAGAGGTAGAGAGAGAGGTAGAGCGGTAGAGAGAGCGAGGTAGAGAGAGGTAGAGAGGTAGAGGTAGAGCGGTACAGAGGTACAGAGGTACAGAGGTAGAGAGGTACAGAGGTAGAGAGAGGTACAGAGGTAGAGAGGTAGAGAGAGGTAGAGAGGTAGAGAGAGGTAGAGAGAGGTAGGGAGAGGGTGAGAGGTAGAGAGAGGTAGAGGTAGAGAGGTAGAGGTAGAGAGAGAGGTAGAGAGGTAGAGGTAGAGAGAGAGGTAGAGAGGTAGAGAGAGAGAGAGGAAGAGAGAGAGGTGTAGAGAGGTAGAGAGGTAGAGAGAGGTAGAGGTAGAGAGAGGTAGAGAGGTAGAGAGAGCGGTAGAGAGGTAGAGAGGTAGAGAGAGGTAGAGAGGTAGAGAGAGAGGTAGAGAGAGAGGTAGAGAGAGAGGTAGAGAGAGAGGTAGAGAGAGAGGTAGAGATGTAGAGAGGTAGAGAGAGAGGTAGAGAGAGGTAGAGAGAGGTAGAGAGAGAGAGGTAGAGAGAGAGAGGTAGAGAGAGAGGTAGAGAGGTAGAGGTAGAGAGAGAGGTAGAGAGGTAGAGGTAGAGAGGTAGAGGTGGAGAGGTAGAGAGGTAGAGGGAGATGTAGAGAGGTAGAGCAGTTCATCAAAATGCTCAGGTGCCAGGATCAGTTTTTAGGCCACAAAGCTACGGGTTCATGTTTAATACTTTATTGGGCGATTAATTAAAACACATACGATATACTCAGTAATGCAGGCAAGCTGACCCTTTCTATGTAAACAAGGAGGCACTGCTCGCTCCTGCAGGCAAAACGCAGTGGGATGCGAGGAATGCAGCTGAGGGGGGAGGGGTGGGGGTAGTGCGGCCGAGAGCACACAAAGCGTTTCCCTTGCGGGAGCGAGCAGGGGCACCATCTGGTTGCAAGTTAATTACAAACAGATGGTTTCAAAGCTCGCTCCCGCAAGGGAATCGCCAAACGTGCACGCGTTGCCATTGAAAGCAATGCAAAGCGTGCACGTTTTTGGCCCAAAAAGTGAATCAATTCCTAAAGGTCTCTTCCTAAGCAGCGCATGCGCGCTGCGTAGGCGAGACCTAAAAAGGGTATACATTAGCTGATGCCTATTTAAAAGCAACATTACCTTAGACACATAAGAAATCTTGACTCCGTAATAAGCTTCCATTTCAAGACCATACAAATAATTGTTCAGAAACAGTCTGGTCCTAAAATATCTCAGGGAGGGCTCTGCAACATTACATTCTGCTGTGCGTCAGTAAATACAGAACTGTCAGTGCTCTAACTTCAGACTCTTTAAAAGATGCTATGGGTCTCATCAGTGATTTGGGGCCTCATTTAGAGTTTGGCAGATAGGATGTTCCTTCAAAACATGATGGATATCCGTCTGCTGCATTACAAGTGCCACGGGCTTAAATTCATTTATAATACAACAGATGGGACATCCTCCACATTATGTGTTAGAGTGTCCCATCTGCCAAATCCAAAATAAGGCATAGGTCCCTAAGCCTGCATTCTAAACCAAACATGGAACATAGATGGTCGTTTTGGGGGTATTGGATGAAACGGCACAGAAAAAGGTAGCGTGACATACACAATATCTATAAAGCTACCAAGTGCAATATCCTATTTATTGGCATTGATTAGTGAGGGGCACCATGAACCAATTAAAGGTTTCATTTTCATGAGCCCTGGCCCTTCCCCACACTCAACGATGGTAATACATAATGTATCACATTCAGTGCATCAGCACAGATACCACATATTTTTTGTAATTGTATTTATATAGCGCTTACTACCCTGGACGAGGCATTGAGGTGCTTTTTGGCGAGTAGCACACCACTCCGGAATGAAAAAGTGGATTAGTGGTGAATTAATGGGGGAAATATAAATTGTGATTGCAGTGGTGGGAGTGGTAGATATGTGAATCTGTTAGTTGGATGAATAGGATAGAGGATGGATAGAGAAGGGAAGAATTTAGAAAGGTTTGTTCAGGTGTTCACAGTAGTAGAAGAGGTTTAGGATGAGTCAGAGAGCCTGTTAGTCGGAAGATTTGGATAAAGCATGGATAAAGGAGGGAAGAGTTTGGAAAGAGATGTTTAGGAGTTCATAGTAGTAAAAGAGGTTTGGGATGAGTCAGAGAGCGGAGGTTGGGAACATTCTGGAAGAGGAATAAGATGCATCATATATTGGAGATTTGATGAGGTTTGGGGAGATTAGCTATTTTCTTTCTTCTCTTCAGTGGGAGAAAAATATATAAATATGTAGATACATGACCACGCATAAAAGGTATACATATATAGATTTCACATGATACATATATGGAGAAAAATCAGGAGATATAAAATTGTACTGAATAAAGTCCCATATGTACATGAATGGATACATATTTACACACTCAGGCTTTCTTTTTTTGTTGTAAGTCAAGAGTTCTCTTTTTAATTTATGTTTTTTTGTTTTGTTTTATTACATTTTTTCTTTTGTTTTTTTATATTTGTCCCCCAATATTTCAATAGTGAAGCACCCATAGATACAATTGCTATAATCCTATGTATACATTGTGACAGTTGTGTGCTATTATAGGAAAGTAAACCCATAAGCTTACACTCATCAACATATATTTTATGGTGGCAAAGCTTAACTTTGAAAAATAAATAAATTGCACCAAGGAAGTGGAGTCCGTTCCTGTTAAGTTCCAAGCATTTAAGGAGCTTTATAAATAAGGTTATGCGAAAGATATATATATATATATACATACATATAGATATACATATTTATATGTATATATATATATATATATATATATACATATATATATAAATATATATGGAAACCATGATAAAGTTAGTTATACATATGTGTATGATATTTTTCAATTATTTATTTTTAAATATATATTTATTTATTTAATTTTCATTCCTTTAATAAGTATGTGAATATATGTATAGAGATACATACCCATTCTTTTGTTTGGATAAAAGTAATACGTATATTGACTTGTTAACACCTACACGTACATTCTGTATAATCATATTTATATGTTGTGATATGAGTGATCATAATAAATAGAGATCCATACGTTTGTGGTCAAATACTAATATGTTATTTATGTATTGACCTATATACATTTTAAGCATAAACATAAGGCGTGTGTATATTTAGCCATAATTAATATATACATTTGTACATTTGTTAAGCATAAATACAAGAGAGTATATATATGCATTTATTAATAAGTAATATGTGCATTTATACAAAGAGATGCAAATATCTGAATACATGCATATAATCAAAGTATACAAGTTTACAAACACATGTATATGTACCATTGGTGTCTTGTGCATACTATTGCTTTACATTTGTATTTTGAATATGATGGTCATGTAGGGAAGAGTCAGCTCTTGAGTAATCTTCTGAAGATAAGATGGTTATCTGTGGATCTTATGTTTGGGGGTAACAAATTCCATAGTTTGGCTGGGGGGGTAATGAATTCTATTGTATGGCTGCTTGAACAGAGAAAGATGTTGCACCCATATTTGTTTTTCTTGTATGCTGGGATTTTGAGGTGGGGTGCCAATCTAGAGCAGAGGTTTCTTTGTTGTGTGTATTTTGTGACTTTATTTCTGATAAAAAGTGGTCCTATTCCATGTAATGCTTTGTGATACAAAACAGCTTAAAAGTGGATCTTCTGGCAACCAGTAACCAATGTAGGGCCCTTAAGGCAGGGGCGATGTGGGTTGATGGCTTTATATATAGGAGTAGCCTGGAAGCAGAGTGTTGAATTCTTTGAAGTCTTCTCATAGTCAAAAGAGGTGATCCATGGTTAAGGCCGTTGGTGTAATCAAGTTTAGACAGTACAAGAGAGATAGTAGCTTGGACCTTGTGTGGAAATCTTAGGTGGGGGAAAATGTGTTGCAGAGTTTTCATAGTAATGAAGCTTGATCTTGCTAACTTATCCACTTGGGCATTCATTGATAGCTTAGAATCCATGGTAACTCCAAGGTTTCTTGCCTCTTTGGATACTTTAGTAGATGGTCCCAGATTGTCGGTCCGGGCAGAGAGTGGGTCATCACTTTTCTAGTATTCACAGATAATTATTTCAGTTTTGGCTGCTTCAATTCGAGATAGCTCTATGTCATCCACTAATCAACGGCTCTGAGGCAACCGAAGATTTTTGAGTTGCCAATGTCTTTGGGGTTTTCCAATTTAAGAAGTATTTGTGTGTGATATATGTAGGTATAGCAGGTGAGCTGAAATGTATTGATCACTGCCGGTAATGACTTCATGTAGATGTTGAAAAGCATGGGTGAGATGATAGAGCCTTGAGGGTCCCCTGCTTTTATTATGTAGGGTTTGGATGAGAAAGGAGGAGTATGAATAACATTTGTTCTGTTTTGTATGTAGGATCTGATCCAGTCGAGAGCAATCACCTCCATGCTGGCTTTGCGGAGTCTTTAGATTAGAGTGTCATGATCAACTGTGTTGAAGGCAGCTGAAAGGCTGAAGAGAAGTAGTGCAGTGCCCCGTTGTGGGCTACTGTGTTATTACAGTCATCCCAGATGGTGATTAGAGCAGATTCTGTGCCTCTTCCTGGACAGAAACCTGTTTGGAAGTCGGAAAGTATGGTGACTTTGCAGCAACGATTTTCTCCTCCCCGTATTAGTTATCTTTAGGTAATTACAAATCCAGCATCTTATAACTGGCATTAGAAAACGTGAGATCGGTTGCTCACCAAATTTTCTTTTACATTTCTAAATGAGTGCTCCTGAGAAGGGGAATATCAGACTGGCATATAAATTCATTCTTTTGGCAAAGCTGGAGCGACAGGATGATGTCTTCCAGCTAAGGGCAGACAGATGGAGTAGGCATCTCGGTATAGAGGTGACTGTGGATGATAAGAGCTTAAGCAACTCTCTCGCACAGAGTGCTCCCAACGCCTCTCACATAAAGGCCCATCACATTAAATGTATTAATGACTTTATTATACACCCCACCATTTGTTTATCATGAAGCTTAGAAGAGACAAGAAGTGCTTAAGGTGTGGGGCTGACGGGGCAAATGCAGTTCATATCTTTGATACGTATCCAGTGTTATGTAATTATTAGGCCTTGGTTTTTGGGAAACTTAACAGCATTTCTTGTGTTGATATTTTGTGGAATTCGAAATTAGTTATGTTGGGACATTCACCTGCTATGCCACCAAATATTGTGGGGTTATTTTTTTTTTCGATCTCCCTTGCCTGTTTTGTTCTGGCACTATACTGGTTATTAAGCGAGCCACCAAGTCCCTGGGTCCGGTGGCATGAATGTTTGAATACATGCTCTCTGGAAATGTTTGTTCTAGATAATGATGCTTGTAAAAAGAGGCTGAGTAGGATTGGGACCCAAATCAGGTTTTGGATGGGCCGGACTCTGGCTGGCCAAGACACTATATTTCTTCATTGATGATTTCTTTTGTCTCTTAAATGATTTGCTTTAGTATGATGCTTCCTCTATTATTATTATTACTGTTTTGTTACATTTCCACTTGTATAACCCAGATTCTGCTGATATTACTTTCTCCAATAAAAAAAAATGCTGCTCTTTCTATTAGTTTGCTGAGGAATGGTCCACTTGCAATAGGTCTGTAGTTGTTTGGGTCTTGAGGGTCCGGGTTTGTTTTCTTTAATGATGGATGTATACATGTCTTCGGGAGGGTGACTCCTGTTGGCAAGGAACGATTGGTCATTGTTCTGACTGGGCTGGCAGCTGAAGTTGTTAAAATGATGTTCTTGAACATTTGTAGTGGACAAGGGTCAAAGCATGGACATCATTGGGGAGTAGTCAGGGGTTGCAGCTGTGACCTCTAGCTTTCTCCCTGGTGCTCCTGGGACTTCCTTTGTGACCCCTGGCCTCAGAGGTGGCAAAACCTTTGCATCTTCTGAGGCCAGGGGTCGCACTGCGACCCCTGACTACTCGCAAATGACGTCCATGGGTCAGAGGGGCAGCGGCTGCCTGCTTGTTTTGACAAGATCCATAAATTCAGTTTCTGATAGGTGCTTAAAGAAATTCAGAGGCTGGGTTAACTTACTCTTGGGGGGATTGTTGGAAAAGGGCTGGGGCTGGTGATTTTCTTATGGTTTAAATAGGACTCCAACTTGTCTTCTTTGGTTGTGTAATGATTTGCCAGTTTGTCTGTAAATTCTTGGGAAAAAGGATAGTTTCCTTCTGTGTATTTAGGTTTACAAAGTTCAGTGAGAATTTTATAAAATTCTTTATTTGCACATTTTGCATTCTGAACACTGTTTGAATAGTAGCTTTTTTTTAGCGTTTTTAATAGAGGACTTGTATATTTTGATGTGTTCATGTAGGCGAAGACAGTCCTGATTGTTGTTTGTTTTGAGCCAGGTGCTTTTCAGTTTTGCAATTTGTTGTTTTATCTTTTTTAGTTCTGCATTCATCCAAGGTGCTTGTTTTCTTTTGGCATGTTTTGTTGTTCTTAGTGGAATTAGGATATCAACAGGTTCCAGGAGCCACTCAGAGTTTTTGAACTGAATTTATTTTGGCCGAATCTGTGTTGGATGTTAGTTGTGTTTCTAGGTCCTCAAAATTCAGTTCATTCCAAAGTCGATATATGCTTGCTGGTCAGGTGGCCTTAGGTGTGGAGAGTTGTAGTGTTTTTTGTTAAAAAGCTTACAGATGGTGGTCTGACCACATGACTGGAGTAATCCTCTGTAAAGTGACTAGTTCTGGATTGGCAAAAACGACATCTAGGATATGCCTAGCAATGTGTTTGGGGATGATCTGATGTAAGTTCAGTGTGTCTAGATTAGTGATGATTGTTCTGGTATGTGTCATATTAGGTTTATCAAACCACATGCTTAGGTCACCTAGGATGCATAGGTTGGAGTGTAGTGTCAGAAGGTTAGAGAATGTGTCTAGAAATGTGTCTGGGAATGTTGCATTGTTAGGTGGTGGTCTGTAAAGAAGGAGGAAGTTACAGGAGAAAGTTGGAGTATGGTTGCATCTGGTGATAAGGGTCTCATCTCACAACCTTGTATGAAAACATCCCCAGCTTTGGTGAGATTTAATTTTTCCTCAAATATAACAGCTAGTCTGCCTCCTCTTTTGCCTATGTGATTATGTGTGAGAGTTTGATAGACTGTAAGAACAGCTTCGCGCAATGCTGGTGCCACGTCATCCTTAAACCATGATTCGATTATGAATAGCAAGTCACGCTGTGTGTCTGTGGATAAGTCATAGATGTGGTGCTTGTTGTTTAGGTAGTGATTGTGCATTTGTTGGTAGACGGTTTAGAGATTGTGATTTGGTGGTTGTGTGAGTTTGTTTTCTGGAAGAGTGAGTAGTATCTTTTGGGCTTGTAGTAGATGGTCTCTTGATGATGTTGTTAACTGTATCGGAATAGCAATAGTGTTTGTCTATATCGTTATCCTTGTCCAGCAGGCTGATAAAGCATTTTATTGGGTCTGTGTGTGCAAGTGGTGGGGATAGTGGTGGAGAGTGAGGTGTTCAGCTGTGCTGTCGTTTTTGTGGTGTAGTCTTGTTGTGTAATAGACAAGAAGATGCAAAGTTGTGAACAGGGGTGTATTTATGTCGTTATATGTGAGGATGAAAGGTGTGTGTGTGTGAGGGGTGGTGGCGGAGCAAATGGGTCATGTTTTAAGGCTCTAAATTGTGCAATGTATGAAAGGGGGAGAGGAAGAGTACTGTTGTTTATTTGAAGAGTTTGTGTTTGGTGTTGTAAATGTTTGAAAATTGCTGTGTAAAGTTGGTGTAGGATGTGTATTATTTGTGTGGCCATGGGGGAAGGAGTGGGTGTTTGTATTTTGTGATGGAAGGTAGTAAGAAATGCTGTGCGTGTGATGTTTGATTTTTGAGGAGTTCTCATATGTGATATTGGTGTAGTGAGTTTGTGTGTAGGATTTGGTTCTAAAATGCTGGTGGGGAGAGTATATTGAAGGCGTAAGGGGTGGTGATGTGTCTTGGAGGAGAGTGTAGGTGGCATGTGGGAGGAGCTGAACAGAGGCTACGAGTGTTTCTAGCTGTTTTAGTTGCATGAAGAGGTAGTATTTGGGGAGGAGTGGAGCGTAAGGAGTGTTTGTGAATTTTTGGTAAAAAGAGGAGGATGATATGAGAGAGGATTGAGTAAAGGGTTGCTGGTGCTGGAGTGGGGTCTTTTAGGAGTAAGTAGAGGGTAAAGCTGTTTTTTTTATTAAAAGGGAGGGTGTGTAATGTGATTTGTCTTGTGTAGGTGAAATGTGAATTTGATAGTGGTACAAGGCAGAGTAGTGGTTTGTGTGAGTGTAAAGGTGCCAGTGTGTGGCAGCAGGTGTAGAATGGTATATAGATGTGTTTTGTGGTGTTTTGTAGTGTTTGTGGAGAAACTGAAGTGTGGAATGAGTGTGTTCGTTGTGAGTGAGTGGTGTGCATTTGCTTTGCTTGTATGTTTAACAATGTGGATGGGTTATGGTGGTGGCTGGTAATTTGGAAAAAGGGCAGCATATCTGGCCCTAGGCCTGACCCGAACACGCAACTGACTTTGTCCTCTCCGCCCTTAGCCTCTCCGCCCAGGCTAAGACGCCCTGAGCCCCAAGGTTGAATAGTCCTAGTTGTCAGGTGACCTTTGACCGATGGAAACCCTAGATCTAACCCTAGCCAATCAGCACCCTAGCTCTAAACCCTAGAGCCAATGGGAGGCCTGGCCCTATTAACCAGCCACAGCCTTAGCCCTAGCAGCCAGTCAAAACCTAAACCCGAAGCCCTAGGTCCAACAGAAATCCTAGCTCTTGGAACCAATCAGAATCCTAGCCTTATGAGGGAATCACAAGGCAACACCTAAGCCCTAGGACCAATAGAAATCCTAGCCCTAGGAGCCAATTCAGAACACAGATTCAACATCCAATAAGAAACCTATTTAAAGAGCATGTAACCTTAAACTTAAGGTGCTGTGCAGGTGTTAGGAAAGGGCAGAGGCCTGGTCAGGTGCCCCTGTGGGCTAATCATTAAAGCAGAAACTGGTGTGTAGGGGGGCTCTGAGCTGCTCCTGAGCACACAATTTCCTTCTATACAGACAGGTCCAATACACACTGTGCAGGTCCTGTTCAACCCTGCAGGTAAGGCCCATATGTCAAAATACTAAATACTGCTTTTTGTGTACTTAAAAACCTTGCTTTTCTAGTGAAAAGGAGAGCCATGTATGCTTTACAAACACAATTTCTAACCACAAAATAGGTTAAGCAGTCTCTTAAATACTCAGCTTAGGGGTGTTTTTGCCTTTTTAGATTCTAGAAGGCAGGAGGGGGGGGAGTTTGCCTTCTAGTAGCCTTATCACTGTTTATTGAAGCAAACCCGCAGTGAAAAAATAGCCATTTTAAAGAAAAACTGCACTGCACAGTGTGTGTTCTTACTACCTTTGCTTTGACCTGCCTCTCTGGGTTGTTTAGGCCTCACAGAAGCTGGGGCTACAAAATGGAGGTGTCTGCCTTGAACTTCCCTCCACAAACTTAAAGGGCTGTGCAGGTGATAGGGGACTGCAGAGGACTGGTCAGGGGCCTTGTGGGCCAATCAGTAAAGCAAAAACTGTGTGCAGGGTGGCTGGGAGCTGATCGTGGGCACACAATCTCCTTGGATACAGATAGGTCCAGTACTCATTTTGGAGTTCCTGTTCAACTCTGCAGATAAGGCCCAAATGTAAAACTACTAAATACTGCTTTTCATACACTAAAAAACCGTGTTCTTCTAGTAAAAAATGAGTGCTATATATACTTTGCAAAGAATTACACAACTGGAGAGTACCCATCAACCCAGTTGAGACCTGGTTAAATAATATGTATAACAAGCAACAATGTCTCAACGGAGAGACGCCAACTTGGCAGGCGGGTGATAGCACGGATCAAGGTGCTGCTCTGCTTGATAATCAGGAAGAAAGATGGGAATTATATGCTCCGAAGCATATGGGGCCCTATTGAATAAATGGTTAATATCTAGACCAGGCATTTACACGGTACGAATATACTGAATTACGGCTCGTTTTTAGTTACCATACCCAGAAAGATAAACTTTTGCCCTGACGAAGCCCACATGTAGTGGACGGAACGCGTTGGCTGGCCTATTTCATTTTCTATGAAAAAGGAAAAATAAAAGATTTTTTCGGACATCACTTGCAAAGAAAGGACTACATTTTTGTGGAACGCTGATTGTGCGGTGCACTTCACATTTGTTTGTGGAATGTCTCAACAGGTATTAGTGGAGGACAATTTTACTTTAAAAAAAGCATGCACAAAAAAAACTGCAAAAGGAGGGAGAAAACAGGGAGACAACAATAAATATAGCAGTTAAATGCAATCTGTATTTTAGGCAAGTATAGCAAAATTGGAGAAGAAAAATATTGCAACACTTTGTTACATTAAATGTACATGTAACCTGTAAAGACAAGTGAAAATATATATATACAGCGAAAGGCCACCAAGACAATGAGAACAAAAAATGACAATATATACAAAGACCTTTAAGTAATTCTGATGTATAACTATGGGAACATTTGTTTTCATTGAACCACAAATGAAGCGCCAAAAGTTGTGCTGGAGTGTCGACAGCATTTCGACCGGTTTTAAGTTCAGGTCATCTTCAGGACCGGGTCACTGCTTCCAACGGGACTGCCCAGGTACGGACCACACCACACGAAAGAAGATACGCCAACTCCAATTCCTGGTTTCAGGTGCAGTGATTTATTTTCAAAGTGTAGAAACTCCAATATAGCTCAGGCATAGTGCCTGCCACGACGCGTTTCGATCGCAAACTGCGATCTTGATCACATGACAAGCCACATGACAGGTAACCATTTAAATGGAAAGTATGCACTATCGGTTGTAAAAAATGGCCGGATTGGATAGTGAACAATAAAAACAGACTGATGGACGATCATAAATAATGCAGTTAAATCTCCTAAGCCATACATGTGAATATACAAACAGTAAAATGTATAAAAACAGTATTTAGAGAAAGGATAATAACAATCGCCAGTGCTACATTAACCAAACGATTCAGTATCTTACATAAAAACAGATACCTAAAATTGAGGGGAATAAATAATCATGGAGGGAGATAAAAAAAGCCTAAGACAGTGCAAAATAGCAAATACTCCAACCACATAATTATGCGACTTATGTACAATACATGTTCATAAATCTCTCAAGTAGAAAAAATTACCAAGATATAAGTCGATCATAAACCCCTGAGAAAAATTCTGGCTAATCAATTCTGAATGATGCCCATATAGTCAATAAAGTGCTGTGTGAATGTGCAAATAACAATAACCCTAGTGCAAAAAAGCTAATATAAATACATCATGAAGCCGCGGGGAGGTATCAACCTTAAGGCCAGACAAAACATATCTAAAATGCTAATGCTTGATATGCTTGATCATAAAGTGCTAGTGCTAGAATGATATTTCATAGAGGCAGCAATCGCTATGAAATTTAAAAGGGGAGGAGATACAAAACTTTGTTGGAAAAAACATAATAGTGCAAAATGCTAAGCAATATATTAGAAAAGACCTAAACTGAACCAATGGAGGACCTATCAGATAGCTAAAAAACTAGAGACGTCAGTTGGAACAAGGTTCAAAAGTACAGACTGTTATACAAAATGTAGGCAAAAAGATGGATGCAGTAAATGACATGGTGAGAAGGCATGTACAAGATGGTTTATAGGAAGTTATGCAAGTCTTCACCCGTATTCAGACCGTTCGGCATTTTGGTGTCAAGTGCCAGGATAAAGTTAGTCTCAAGTTGGCGTAGATTTTTTTCACGATTAACGCTTCGTTTGAGAGCAGGGACAGCTCCCAATACTGAGTAATGCAAGTCTTTCAGATTGTTCTGATGCACCAACTTGAAATGTCTCGCTACGGGATAACTAGGGTCTGAATTAACAATTGCCCGTATGTGCTGTAAAATACATTTATGTACGGGGAGCTTGGTACTGCCAATGTATTGGAGCCCACAAGCTCATTGTAAAATATAGACAGCATATTCAGTACGGCAGGTTAAATGCTCCTTGATGGGAATAGGATTAGGACTAAATGCAGTCAAATATTCCTTTAAATTCATGCCAAATTTACAAGCGCGGCATGAATTGGATTTGTAAAATCCCGACTTCATTAACCAAGTGGATTTAACAATTACCTGAGGACTGGTTCTAACCAAAGCATGCCTCATAGAGGGAGCTCTCCTGAACGTAATAGAGGGCAAACTTGGGAGCATAGGTTTTAACGTCATATCTGTAAGTACAATAGGCCATTCCGAATAGATAATCTGATGGATTTTACGTTCCTGCCTACTAAAAGTGGTGATGAATCTGATATCACGTGTATCACTGTCAATGCCTTCAGTGGGGGATGCCTGATTCTTTTCATGTTGTTTTTTGGGTATAAGTATTTCCTCCCTGAGACGTGAGTTACCTTTACACAGTGCTTTGTTAAGTACAGATTTACAATACCCTCGACTCAAAAAACGTTCAAATGCATCTCTCTGGCATGTTCTCAAGTCTGTGTCAGAACTACAAATACGGCGAATTCGTAAGAATTCGCCGTATGGAATGCTCTGGATCAGATGGCGGGGATGCGAACTCTCTGCATGTAATGTAGAATTACCTGCAGTTTTTTGGCGATGTAATTTCGTATGGATACATCCCTCACTAACATAGACCAAGACATCAAGGAATTTGACACTATTGTCGCTAATGGTGGCAGTGAATTTTAAATTCAGCACATTGTTGTTAACAGCTGTTATAAACATGTTGCGATACAAAAGGGGATGATGGACGGAACGCTTGAGCCAGATCAGTTGACTGGGGGTGAGTGTTTGATTGGCTCAAACGTTCCGTCCATCATCCCCTTTTGTATCGCTTTGTTCGCCCTAAGTTGGCGGGGGTATGCCCAGACGTGGGTCCCTTGCTCACTTTGCCACTGGATTCAAGCAAGCCTGGCTGATGACGGCTGGAATGCCAGAAACCGGTCCTAGGATGCTTGTTTCCGGTCCAGGGAAGACATGGCTTGGCAGTTCGGGCTGGACTGTTCCCATGAGGCACAGGGTCAGACTGATTTGCATATGGCCATGTCTGAACTGGGGTGGTGGAGTGAGCTAAAGAATGATGATGGATTAAACCCAGATCAGTTGACTGGGGGTGAGTGTTTGATTGGCTCAAACGTTCCGTCCATCATCCCCTTTTGTATCGCTTTGTTCGCCCTAAGTTGGCGGGGGTATGCCCAGACGTGGGTCCCTTGCTCACTTTGCCACTGGATTCAAGCAAGCCTGGCTGATGACGGCTGGAATGCCAGAAACCGGTCCTAGGATGCTTGTTTCCGGTCCAGGGAAGACATGGCTTGGCAGTTCGGGCTGGACTGTTCCCATGAGGCACAGGGTCAGACTGATTTGCATATGGCCATGTCTGAACTGGGGTGGTGGAGTGAGCTAAAGAATGATGATGGATTAAACCCAGATCAGTTGACTGGGGGTGAGTGTTTGATTGGCTCAAACGTTCCGTCCATCATCCCCTTTTGTATCGCTTTGTTCGCCCTAAGTTGGCGGGGGTATGCCCAGACGTGGGTCCCTTGCTCACTTTGCCACTGGATTCAAGCAAGCCTGGCTGATGACGGCTGGAATGCCAGAAACCGGTCCTAGGATGCTTGTTTCCG
The DNA here is from genome assembly GCA_963921515.1 of Calotriton arnoldi. Lineage (NCBI taxonomy): Eukaryota > Metazoa > Chordata > Amphibia > Caudata > Salamandridae > Calotriton > Calotriton arnoldi. The sequence goes on from CAWUFW010005491.1 coordinate 511,865, forward strand.
GTCCAGGGAAGACATGGCTTGGCAGTTCGGGCTGGACTGTTCCCATGAGGCACAGGGTCAGACTGATTTGCATATGGCCATGTCTGAACTGGGGTGGTGGAGTGAGCTAAAGAATGATGATGGATTAAACCCAGATCAGTTGACTGGGGGTGAGTGTTTGATTGGCTCAAACGTTCCGTCCATCATCCCCTTTTGTATCGCTTTGTTCGCCCTAAGTTGGCGGGGGTATGCCCAGACGTGGGTCCCTTGCTCACTTTGCCACTGGATTCAAGCAAGCCTGGCTGATGACGGCTGGAATGCCAGAAACCGGTCCTAGGATGCTTGTTTCCGGTCCAGGGAAGACATGGCTTGGCAGTTCGGGCTGGACTGTTCCCATGAGGCACAGGGTCAGACTGATTTGCATATGGCCATGTCTGAACTGGGGTGGTGGAGTGAGCTAAAGAATGATGATGGATTAAACCCAGATCAGTTGACTGGGGGTGAGTGTTTGATTGGCTCAAACGTTCCGTCCATCATCCCCTTTTGTATCGCGTTATAAACATGTTGGCTGATTCTCTAGACCCTTCCCATATCAAAAAGACATCGTCTAAATAACGCCAATAATGTTTAACATGGTTGTCCCAGAATCCTCTGTGTTGTGACATGAGGACGTGCTTCTCCCACCAGCCAACATGTAAACATGCATAGCTAGGGGAGAAGCACGCCCCCATCGCCACCCCTCTCAGCTGTTGAAAAACATTGTTATTGAATAGGAAATAATTATTCAACAAACACAGTTCAATCATTTTGACAATCATGTCATTGTGCCCATCCAAATGGATGGAGCTACTGCCTAGAAAATATTGCACTGCCGCCAACCCATCAGAATGATTGATACTAGTATACAATGACTCTATGTCCATAACAATGAGTAGAAAATCAGGTCGCCATTCTACACAGTTGATTTTCGAGAGGAAATCTCCAGTGTCTTTTATAAAGGAAGGCAAGTTGGTAACAAAAGGTTGTAAAAAGAAATCCACATATTTGGAAATCATCTCCATGAGGCTTTTTCTTGCCGATATAATGGGCCTGCCTGGTACTGGGACCACATCTTTATGAATCTTTGGAATAAAATAGAGCACTGGAGTTACCTGATACTCTATTTTAAGAAAGCTAAATTCGTCCTTGGTTAGCAAACCTTGTCTCTTCCACTGAAACAAATGCTTGGATACAGTGTCCTGGAGTTTGCTCAAGTCCTGTTTGGAAGCTTTTCTGTAGCATGTTGTGTCTGACAAATGCCTATTAGCCTCCTCCAAGTATTGATTGCGTGGCCATAAGACAATATTGCCCCCTTTATCAGATTTGTTGATAATAATGTCATGTTGTTTGTTTAATTTCTTCATTAATGTAGAGTATTGTATCGCTTTATATTTCCTTTGATGATGAGTCTGGAGAGTAGTGCGATTCAATCGTTTCAGCTCTTCCACTATTCTATCGTTAAAAATATCAATAGCATCCTTAGGCATGAGAGGAAGAAAGGTGGAGGCTGGGTGAAATGGACTTGTTGCTGGTTTACTAGTAGCAATGCCCAATTGGGTGGTTGCAGGCTGTGTGGATAAAGTAGAGGTACTGTCTTCAATGGACAAAGAGTGTAATAGACGTAGTGTGGGGATATCATTCGCCTGCAAAATGTCATCAGGCTCACTGGCCGTGGGGATGTTGCTGTTGTTATTGGAAAATTTATTCAATTGAAAGAATTTTATTAATTTCAACTTGCGAATAAATTTGAATACATCGATTCTGGATTTTCAATAAGAAAAATTACTTTCTGGACTATACGTCAACCCCAATGATAAAAGCTGGATTTCTGCTGATGTTAATACAGTCTCTGTGAGGTTGATAACTGTATTGATACTGGATTGAGTTAGCGGCGCCACTTCTTGTTCGCTGTTCATCTGTTTGAATTGTTGCCGGTGGATACGCCGCCTCTCCCTCCTGCATTGATTCCTACCTCACCTTGCTGTGGTGCAGGATTGCGGGGGCGCAAGGTCTGAATTCAGTTCCTCTGCCGGAGTCAGACCGCTCATGCTGATGGGTTGAGTAACTGGTGTACTCGGTCTCCCTTCATCAGAGTCACTATTGGTCATCAAGGAGCTGGCATCTGATTCAGAGTGGGAAGATATGTTAACAGTCGAGACTGAAACTGCTGGTTCTGATGCCCTGTTGGCCAACGCTTGTCTTTTATAGTTGTCAAACCTTTTAGAGAATGTGAATATTCTGCCAGAAGATGTATAACTATGGGAACATTTGTTTTCATTGAACCACAAATGAAACACCAAAAGTTGTGTTGGAGAGTCGACGGCATTTCGACCTGTTTAAAGTTCAGGTCATCATCAGGACTGAGTTACTGGTTTTGTTGAAGTGTTGTATGTGTATATATATATATATATATATATATATTATGCAACTCGCTTCCAACTTCTGCTCGGACTAGAAAAACGAGCAAGGACCCAAGTAAGTGCAGATATTTTCTTTATTGCTGAGTTAGTCCGCCATGATGCGTTTCGGCCGTGCCTCGGCCTTGATCACATGACTATATATATATATATATATATATTCCACACGTAACAGGATACCAGGATAGGAAAAATCCACGAGCCCGCTCAATCAGGTTTGTAAAGTTTTATTCTTTGTTGACAAAGGAACGTGTTTCGACCACGTCCGTGGTCTTGATCACGGTCATAGTATATGACCGTGGTCATATACTAATATATATACATAAATATATATACTAATATATATACATAAATATATAATAATATATATACATAAATATATCTACTAAAATATATATATATATATATATACACATATATATATATATATATATATATATATATATATATATATATATATATATATATATCGAGTTTGTCCTAAGACAGAGAAGCACTCCGCAGCAGATGACTTTGTTAGAAGACCTTTATTTCCAAAGCTGAGACCGGCATTTTACATCCAGGGGTTTTGCATTCAGAGGCCCACTGAAGGGTTAAAGAAAATAATAAATAAATAAAGGAAAATGGCGCAGACCCACCGGAGGGTTTGAAATTGTGTCAGCGCACTACAAGTCCCAGCATGCTTCATAGAGTGGACTCACCTGAGAGGCCCCACCCAAGGGCAGGAATAACAACTGGCATGCAGATAAGGGTGCATGGTAATGTGACTGCAAAGTTTTACTTGCCTGTGAACAAGGACCAGGAGGTCCGAAACGCGTAAGGCATAGAAATTATTTGGATGTAAAATGCCGGTTTCAGCTTTGGAAATAAAGGTCTTCTAACGAAGTCATCTGCTGCGGAGTGCATATCTGTCTTAAAACAAACTCGATATATATATATATATATATATATATATATATATATATATATATATATATATATATACGATAATAATTTCTCGCCAAAAAAACGCTGCTCACTTCTCAGGCAGGTGCTGCTGCTGAGCGGTGGCGAACCGCTAATCATTCCTCCAAGACACTCTGCTAACACAAAGTATGCGGCGCACTCTCGAGTAGTTCCATTCAAAGTTTATTTACTGAAATCCACCGCTCATCCATTGCTCATTTGGGGGCGTGGTATTGTTTAAATAACGGCTTGCCTGTTAATGCTATTGATGTGTCGAGCCTCTGAGGAAGGAGCCCTATGGCTTTGAAACGCGTTAGGCAATAATCGACGACATTGCTGTTTAAAATCATCGGTGCATGGAGGCATCTTTACCATTAAAGGAACTGTTCCTCAACATCGCTCGAGTGCGTGTTTGTCTTTGGGGCAACTTGGAGCTGAATATATATATATATGTCTAGCATGCTATTTATTAACATCTCTAAATGTGTGTAAGTGAAAAGGGCATAAGTAACAAGAGGCAATCCTTAAGTGAGTCATGATACCCCTCCCCTTCTTCAACAATGGTAATTAATATTCTACACACAACAGATCTACATGCGTGGTTCACGGTAGCATGGAATCCTTTCATGTTTTTGTGTTTTAAAAAGAGTTATTTAACTTAAACCAAGATGCAAAGGGTCAAATTCGTGCAGTAAGGTAAAATCACACTGAAGAGTCCTTGTGACTATTATGAGAGATTTTTTCCTGTGGAAAGCCACTGTAACATGCAGTCCCGTAGGCAGTAAACAGTGTTTTTTCTTGTTAATTTTGCTGAACTTTGGAACTTGGAAGTTGGCCTTAGCACTTTAGTAATAATTTTGTGAGTGTGTGTTTATTGGTAGAGTAGATCTAAATGACATGTTATTAGGTCAGATGTATTTCAGTGCCATGGAATATTATACATCTCATAAATTACATCATCAATGACATAGTTATTTTTCATGGTTAATCAAAACCTGATATTAAACGTTGCTCAGTGAAATTCTAACCACTGCCCCTGTTTGGCCTGGTCTGCAGTACAGGTGTCACGGGAAGCGCAGCTAGACATATCACTCCCACACTGAGGACTGGGACTTGGCTGCTGCTACGCCCTCTCCAACTCATCCAGACCCCGAGTTCGGGTCAAAAGAAAGTCGATTGGTCGTGTTATAAAAATGTCTATTTTCTGGGACTAATATACAGAACAACCCCTAAAGCTGTGCTTTCACGAAATTCTCGACTAACAATGTCCAAGATTAGTAGACTTAAACCGGTATGAACGTGCGTGAAACAATGGGGCCCCTCAGAGAGCTATCCTACCACTCATGTGACATGGCCTCTATTTAGAGATGTATTAAATTAAGTCATGCTAACAAGGAGGAGGAATATGGTACGCACTGTTAGAAGTCCCTCAGCTCCTTTTAAGTCAAGGTGTTTTGCAACCATTAAAGTGATATGGCTTCTCAAGAGATTTTCCTCAGTTAAAGTAACAGGTGAGGTTTTGCGAATACATCACACTCTCTACAAAGAAACTACACCGATTTCTTGAATGATGTCTGAAGGTCAACAGGGTGACGTAGGCTCCTTCAGCCCCCGCAGTGCAGAACCCCAACCCTTTAAGGGCCCCTAAGCCCTTCAGGGGGTCACATTTAACCCAAGACCGATCAACATCTGTGAGATAAAGGAGACCTTTTACACATTTTGCAGAGGGCCTCATCATTTTGCATTACACCACTGCTCAAAACATTAGACCTTTTTGTCTTTCTGGATTTGCATACAGTGCTGGGCTCTTATGTGTGCTATTCACTCACTAACATTTTGAAGGTGGAACCATTTCCTTCAGGAATTTAAATCACAGTACAGTGGTCTAAGCTTCCTGTGCAACGTGGCGGCACTAATTTCCGATGGAGCTCAATTGCTCCTACTTTTATTTCAAGATGATTTTCCCATCATCCGAGCTACACTGGTTTCCACCTAACAAAACACAATAATATATATCGTGAAATATTACCAGTATTTTACATTGGTTTTCACTTTCCATCTGTTCTGCCCATGGAACGTGTTTAATTGATAGTTATTTTTTTTTCAAACTTTTTGTTTGTCTACAGTGTACAATGCCCACAGATTGCCCTTGTGTTTCAGTCACAACACTCTCTTCAGAAGGGCTCCTTTAAAATGTTTTAAAGGACCGACAAACTTGTTTCTTGCAGCTCTTTCTTAAATGTGTCATTTTTGATCATTCTTCTAGACTGACTGATTAAATACGTTTTACTCTAGAGAACAGATTACATTTATGTTTGTAAATATTTGAGTACTTGTATTGGTAATTATTTTTAACAATTGAGAATCTATAGCTTAATTCTATTCTGTTCACACATATGCTGGTATAGTCACGATTTATTTCAGTAATTCAACATGAAAAAATGTGATATATAAGGACAAACAGTATGGAACCAGCTTAGCTGCCAAGTCTACACTCAGCAACAATACTGATCCATTAGACATTTGCAGTTGTGGCTTCTCGGTAAGTGTATCAATCCTGGCAATCGCATTGGGTAAATAATCTGGATGTTATTTACCTATTCTTCTGCAGTGAAAACTAATGCTAAGTGAAGCACCAACTATCTTCTTCAATAAAACAAATGTTGACATCTTCTGACCATGTCAATCAATTTGGTGCACAAGATTGTGGTCTCCAGTGAGAAGAAACAGACAACAGTGCCTTTCACAATCAAATACACACCTGGTTATTCCCCAGTCTCACTTGTTGTGTGTTCAATTTTCTTTTTCTTTGTCTCTTAAAAGATTTTAACAAAAATAAGCAAGAAGATAACATACAGAGTATATCTCAAAAAAGAAAATACCATGTATGTAATAATAGCTCTCATTAGTGTACAAGAGCTGCGGGAGAAATAAAACAAAACCAAAAAAGAGAAGAGTGCTCAATTTCCTTTCAAGGACAAGCCGCTATCCAGGTATGCCCTTGATATGATCTTCAGTTTTTTTATTTTCAATTATTTATTGACTTTAATGTAATAAAATAACTGGAAAATAAAACTGTACCACCTTCAAAGAGGGCATCAGAACAAAACCATGTCGAAACCAAATTTATTTCACCACACCACCTCCGTTTATGTATGACATCTGATGGAAGGAACATAGGGAACTGCTAGGAAAAAGAGAAGGCCTCTCAGTAAAAAAAACTGCAGTCCCTGAGGAAGAGCATTGTATTCTTTGTAAAAGATCACACAACTAGTTCTTGCAACATGATGAGTGGAAAACTGGAATGTAAACACCAATTCTGGCTTCTGGTGTTCTTTATGCGCCATATGGATCAGCCTAAATTGTACTTAAGACCATGCATAACGTCTGCTTCCTGGGATGGGAGTAGTAAGCTTGAGGGAAGAGACATGTACCATCGACCAGCCAGATGTGTCATGTGCAAGCTGTACCTTCTTTAGCAGAAAATGGGGAATATTTGCATGAAAGGCACTGAGATATTCCAAGCATATTGATATGAGTTGAGATTTAGTTAATTAACTGCGACTTCAGCCTGTAAATCAAACGCAAGCAGTAGTAACCTGTTATCACTCCACCTTGCAATCTGAAATATCATTTCTGGGCAAACTGACCATTTTTATGAACGATGATCACACATGATGAACAAATTCTATTAATACTTCGATGTGGTGACTATGCTACCACTGAATAATCCTAGCTCCTTAGAGCCCATGAAAGGCCCATTTAGAGAAAATGGCAACATTAGCTAAGACTTTGGCAAAATGGATACTATGAATCTAAATTAAGCATGGTGTGCGGATGGCCCAAATGGCGAATATCTTTCAGGCCATGATAACCACAGTAATGCCCTATGGAGACAAGTTCTGGTGCCTCGTTCACCAAACAGCAATTCATAAATTGTGCAGAAGACATTCTTGAAAACAATTTTCTTCCTGTAGGAAGTCAGTTCTAGCACACAATCATAACTATACCAAAGTTTCTAAGAGGCACAACAGAGCATCTTTCAGCTATGCCATAATGACAAATGCATCAGCTGATAAAACTATAGAATGTTGCTGGAAGAACCCGGCAAATGTAAATAACACCTCCAAAACCTATGAAAACAATGGAGCGTGCATGCACATGGCTCAAGACAAGTTTTTATCTAGTCATAACAACAAGCTGTCCAAAGCACAGCTAACATGTACTCTGAAAAAGGGCTTTGAGAACGGAAGTGATTCTTGCTAAATTGGAGGCTTGGGAAAACATTGGCTAAGTTTTGTCTGCACAAAAGGGCATCCAAGTATGTTCCTAGTGACAATGGACAGATGAAATTTTGCTCTATCAACCTAATTGAATTGAATAATTTTCATTGCAGAAACAAATGGCACAGTGTGTGTGTTTCGGGACAAGTAGGCCTATTGCGCCATTTCATGTTTTTCTACCCTGGATGCAGCAGACCAACAAAAAGTCACTTATGGTGCAAGCTTGAAAAACAAACATACAAAGTGATAAAAATATGCCTAACCTCGTCCTCAGGGACTGATTTCCATAAATAATGACGAAAGTGGGACTGTAGCGTTCAAAGTCGTAAGACTAACAGAGTCCAGAGAAAGTCACAATTAAGAAGCTCTTGAAGAAGTACTTTATTCAGTTTCACACTGATAATGCCGTACATGCCTATATCTTTAGCCTCAATACCAACTCACAAGTCACCACAGGGTAAGTTGATTGGAAGACAATGAAAGATCAGTAGTTATATATGGTATCAATGAAATTAAGCTGATCCATCTCAAAGCAAATATAACCAAAGCTACAGACTTGCTGACCAGACTCACCTAATGCTGATTATTGATCTCATAGACCTTAAAAGGAGGTTGAAGTGAAATCATTATATTAAGATGAGGATGAACCTCCCTGACACAATGACAAGACATAAAAAGGGACAGATGCGAAATAACAGAGTATGAAAATCTGCAGAATCCTTCAAGAAATAGAAGAATGCCTACGTTTGTTACCTGCTTTCCTACAATCCATTATTGTGTATCCTTGTACCTTTTTCTGTTTAATAATCCAACTGCTGAGATTAAGGAAAGAATCAATGAACATTACACAATTTCCTAATTCTATGTCTCCCTTTCTTTGTCTTTTCATGATCTTATTATATTCAAAATGTTAATGTTTATTTCGTCTGGTCTGATTCACTCATACTAAAATAAAACATAAATTAATTTGTTCACCTTCCATAGCTTAACTTTAGGACATTAACATACATGATAATATTTTTTTTGTTTTATTCCAATTCATTTTCAACAAATTATGTGACAAATGGGTATACATTTCTAAAGAAGTCTTTCATATTTTTTAAAATATCTTTAAGCCAAAGCCTCACTCACATTGTCTTTTTTAACACATGAAAATAGACTTTTTCTAACCCAGTTATTAAAATCGGGGATATATATCTGCTTCTCTGGACACTTGGGGCTTGTATTCTACACATAAAGTAAACTTGAATTGTACTCTCAAAACATTGCCCCTTTCACACTAAACCTATCACTGACTTTGGCCTTTTGTCACTGATGGGCATATTTGTTATCATTAAGAGCAGTGGGAGATTGCTTTCAAAGTAAAATGTACACATAAAAAAGTGCAACTTGAAACAACGTATAACTAAACCATTGTGAAACTTAACATAACATTGTTCTGAAGGATAATTTAGTGAAATGTGTTTGATGGATGCCAATATTTAAACCAAAGATCAATATTCAGAATCAGTATAAAGGTATTATAGACAACATTATGAGCAACATAAAAAAGGGCCTGATTCTTACATAATGTCACAAAAGTGCATCCACAGGTCCAAGTCCTTGCACTGGTGCATTTAAGATTTTCAGGAATTCACAAGAGTGTATCGAAGTAGGCTTGGAAACCATATTCCTATCAAAAGTTTGTAGATTCCATTTTCAAATATTCACTCATATATGTGCTTATGCAAAAATCTGATGAGCGATTGGAAATAACTTTCCCAACACCTCTGTTTTTCCTGCTCGTCAGGAGTAAATTTCCAACCTTCTCTAATGTGCTTAAAGATTCTTGAGAAGTGGGTGAATATCCTAATGTGTTAGTTTGTGGGTATGAACAGACTCGCAGGTAAATTTGTGAAAGGTGGAAAAATCAGAGCCTTGCTGGAATCCAAACCCTGATATAATATGAGCCCAGACACAATAAGTGTGACTAATCAGAAGGATGCCAAAATTTGTCACCTCACTGCATGGCACCAAAAGAGACAAATGGATTGTTTTTTACAAGACATGTAGATTTCTGAAGCATCCTGTCCCTTGGAAAAGAAGAGATGTATAAAGTAATTCCACACCCCTGCAGGTGGATATCTTTAATCTCTAACAATTTCATTAAAAATGTTGTATATTTCGTTATTCAAGATTTCATGATTGAATTGAGAGGCTCACAATGTTTCTCCTTTAGTACAGCACAGTTCAATGCATACATGAGGCTTCTGATCACACTAATCACAAACCATATGTTTGTTAAATTATGTAGGAAGCATGCACATGTTGTTCTAAATAAACAAATCATCTTGTTCTTCACCCAGACTTGCTACTTGCAATACATTTTGAGTGCAGATTGACTATCTAAAATTCAATGATTGTAAGGCTGGGGTTATAAAATTGTGATGGACACTAACATCACTAAACCTGTCTTTTGAACAGATGTATTTGGTCCACGTCTACTTTTTAATAAAGCAGTCTGTAGCCCTCTTGAGTTTATCAATGCAAAACAAAGCAGTTTCTTCTGAACTGGGGATCTTGGAAGGGTGCTACCTCTCATCTTGTAGAGGGGTCTCCAACCTTTTCTGTACTGAGAGCTACTTATGATCAATGAAATGCATTGAGAACTACTACTATTATTAGTGTTGTATAATTTCAATTTCTTTATATGTATAATAATTGAACCAAGCAAAATCTTTCTAATTTAATAAGCTGGCCTGCACACAGGTTCACTACTCAGATGTAGCTAGAGAGCTACAGTAGCTCACGAGCTACTGGTTGGAAACACAAAAGACATTTTGAACATGGGCTACTCTCTTTCTGATTTGAGTCCAGTAAGACTCTTGCAATGACAGTGATCTGGGATTGACCATCTCTTTATAGCAGCTTCAAAATGCAGCAGTCCAGCTGGCTGCTAGCACCACTGTATGTTGTTAGTTCTTTCTTGGTTACACGGGTTGCCTGTAGCACTTTTTTGTATGTATCTACAATTCTTAAACTCAGAATTACAAATGTTTTTCCTAAAAAATCGGACACTTTCAGCCTTCAGGGCTAAATGCTTCAAGCTTCAAAAAATAAACTGGGGGTGTGGAAAATTTAGGACAGGCCTCTTTACAAGGTAATAGCTTACCATGCTCTCTCATAAACAAGACAGGTACACACTGTTTTTGGAGGCATCTTAAAACCTGTATCTAATTGGAATGAACAAGTGATCATCGAGACCCTGGAAAAAAAACAGATCTGGATGTAATAAGTATTTTTTGGGTTGCCTGGATAGTGTAGTTGTGTAAAAGGCTTCAGAGTGTTTATAAATACAACAATAAAGACACACTAAATAAATAAAACAATGAGGAGGTCTGATAGGTTTACTCTGTAAATTGCCCTTGATGTCCATCAACTACACCTAGAGGCTCTCTCATGTCAATGATTAACCTAAATGTCTGAGAGCCCGAATCACAAAATCCAGACTTCTGCCCCTCCAGCTAAACTATGTCTTTGATGTAATCACTCACCAGAACTGTCTAAAAAGGCACATCAGAGAAATGATTATAGTTTTCCAGCACCTTAATAGCCAGTCTTGCTTCTTCTGGTTTACCTATACCCAAGTATGTTTCAAAAACTGGAAAAAGACCCTCAGAAAAGGAACTGGGGCTGTAAGTGAGCAATAGGAGAGCTTCTTTATGACATAGGGCCTTATTACAAGTTTGGTGGTCTTCGGCAGGGACTGCCCCCACCACGGTGCACCCACACCCGCAAACCGGTTTACAAGTTTAATCGAGGGTGGGCGGTTCTGTGACGGTCTCATGGTGGCGGTATGGTAGGCTCATAGGAGAGCCTAACAAGCATACCACCACTGTGAGAGAGCCTGCAGCACGTTCCTGCACGGTGTGGCATGCACCATGTCGTGCATGCCACACCATGCAGGAACGAAGGTGCAATTCCAGTGGGGCACAACATGTGTCCCCCGCAAGCTCTCCCATGGCTAGATTAGGCTGGGGGCTCTGTTAGGGCCCCCTTACCTGCATTTCTGCCACCCTTTTCATGGCGGGTTCCCTGCCATGAAAGGGAGGCGAATTGCAGGTCGTCATATGCTTGGCAGTGCCGGCATTGACACCGCCAGCATATTCAGACCTTTGAAGACTGCCGCCGCAGTGGGATCCTTGACCGCGGAGGAGGCGGCAGACTTGTGGCAGTCCCACCGCCACACTTATAATTGGGCGGACGGGTAGTGGTGATCCCAGGACCGCCATACTCGTCATAAAGCCCATAGTCTCTACCACAGTTTTGGGATCACTGGTATCTTAAATAAATGCATAGCTGGGGCAATGCTCATTTTTCATCTTAGATGATGGTAAATGTTTTTTGACTAGAAATGTAGCAGCATTTGTTGACATATTTAAAATAAAAAACATAACATAACACAATTACATATAGAAACCAGCACAACACCACAATTAAACATAAAAGAGTACTACAAAACAGTCAAAACTCAACTCGACACCAAAACCACAATAAAGCATGACTACATCATGTTACAAAAAACTGCACCACAAAAACACAGTGGCACAAACAAAACATTAGCACATCACCACCACAAAAAATGCAACACAACACATACAGGCATTCTAGTCATACATTACCACCTCCTGAAACCTGCTTTCATAATACTGTGGTAAATGTGTTTGGATCAAGCACATCCTTAAGTTACCACCAGGGGCATGAAATAGCATCAGTCGGAAATGTTTTGTGATCTGGGGACCCAGATGCCGCAATTAACTGCACTGGAATATTAACTAAGGATTGAGAGTATTAATGCATGTGAAAAAACGAAAGAACAAACAAAGTTCTGACAGGGAAAATATTGGGAGTAAAGCTATCTTTTTATAGACCAACAAAGCAGAAAAGTGAGATGAACATTTCAGTCAGATGAGACTGCACCAGAGAAACTGCAGTTTTGCAACATGAGATTTCGCCAATACCAGTGCAAGGTAGCAGAGAGATTTGCCCACATTTAGTGGAAAATCACTATTTGCTCTGACTGACAAGTTCAAAAAGTAGATTTTCACATATTTGCAAGAGCAAATGACTAATACAAATAATGTTGCAAAACTCATTCAGCACCAGGAGAGCCTGGTATAATAATGTAGGAGGTGGTTCAGCTTTATTTAAAGCAACACATATGTGCTCCCAGGTCATCTATAAAGCAACAGATCAAACGAGCCAAACAACAAGGAAAAAAGGAGGGGGTTGAGATTGTATGTGATTTCTCGCAATAATGTATGTGTAAGGTATTAGTGAGATAACAATAATGAAGATAATTTGCATTTTTATTACATTGCTTGCTACCATAGATATAGCCATTTTGTAGGGTTTAAATATCAGATGGCAATATTGCTCAATGTAATAGTTCTCTTTTCATCGATGTTGGATCAACACTGCTACGTTTATTCACTGAACATGTACGTTACACACAAATCTTACCATAGACTGTTTAACTAATCTGTCACCCCCACCCAAAAAAATACAGCATCTATTGTTGCAAACCCAAATAAAAATGTGTTCACTCAATGCTCTCTGCTGAACTGAAATGACACGGTAGTAGCTGTAATTAAAAGACACTGTAATTGAACAACTAACACAATAGACAGAGGTTAATGTAGACATTTGTACTAACTTACATGGAGTTACGGTTTATGGGATAAAACACTAGTTTTCAATTACCTACAACGCTGTTTTCGAGCTTGTACATCGTAGGTCAATGAGTCCTTCATCCCACTACAATAAAGTCTGATCAACAAGTTCCTGCAGAACATTTGAGAACACATTACAAACTAAAGAGGATTTGAGTCATACTTCATAACCTTAACAGCATTTGTTCCAGAGTAAAATCCTATTATAAAAGACATAATATTCCTTAGTTATGTGAATAAACATTAAATTATGCTAGCTAAAGCTGCATGGCAAAGACATTTTGTTAATCAAGAAACACTGGGGCCTACTCATAAAGGTGCTTTTGAGTAGTAAATTAACATTACTGTAATACTCATTCGTGTCTTCCTTTGTTAATTTGTCCTATAAACACCTATAACTGGGAAAAATGGGAGAATCCAGGGACTATTCACATGCAGTTAGAAGAAATAGAAAGAACTGTGTCCTCTTTGCGCTTTTACTAAACAAAATATTAAAATTAAGATGTTTGTGGCCAGTTTACCAAATCATTTATGGGTATACTAAGTTCTTCTATGTCATAATCATAAAAGCCTTTGTGAATTGGTCCCACTGTTTCCAAAATGCTTATTATATTTACTATTACTACTACTACTACTACTACTACTACTACCACCACTGTTTCCAAAATAATAAAGTGGCATTATTGGCACAGAGAGGTCATCATGGGCCCCGAGCAAGCAAGAAACTACAGTTACTCCCACCTGGTCCCTCGCTGACACTCCTGATCACTTAGCCAGCCCCAACACTTCCCAGCCTCCGCAGTATGATCAGCACATTGGAAGAACGTGTGTCGGTCTCAATACTACAGTACTTGGTACTTCAGGTAATGTGAAAGGCTGCAGGAGCATATGTTAGCAGTTTCATTAGTGGGGTGTAATTACCAGGAGCTTTCCCATAAAAAAAGGTCAGGAATTTTTGCAAGATTTGCAATTAATTAAATTACCATTCCATTCCATTAATAGCTTTATTTCGATACAAAGATCATAAAAGCATCGACCAGTTCATCAGAAGTATCAAAATATAAATAAAGATAAAACAGAGTTTGATCACACACAGTCAATAGAAAGACAAAGATAAAATTCTGATAGCAATTAAACATGGAGCTATTTTCTCATAATTCTAAAATCCATAAAATGTAATTTAAAATCAATACAATTGTACATATTCTAAACAATAGCGCACTCTGATGTTCTATACTGGTGGACAGTGGGCATACCCGTCAAAGACATCAACTACTCATTAGCAGAGGTAGCTACCCTCTGTAAAGCCCTGCACCTACTTAACCATGCGCATCCCAAAAATTTGGCAACTCCACAGACATACAGAGTGCTAGGGTCCGAATTCAATATGCGTAAAGCAACTCTATGATCTAGGGTGCCTAGTTGTTTGCATATGGGCACAAGCCACCTAGATCTAGCACTAGCGTGTGCAGGGCATTCAAACAGAAGGTGGGCAACACTCTCCTTTACTGAACCACACAAGGGGCATTCAGTGGTGGTGCGGTGGGGTGGAGACCACTTTGCAGTAAATTCACGCACAGGGAGGGTGCCCATCCTAAATTGAATATACAATGACCTATCTCTTGGGACCTGAATAATATCCATATATGGTTCTAGACTTCTATGGTGCTTATGTAAGAAGAACTCCTCCGTGAGTCTTCCCTTATCAGGGTTATTTAATTCCTTAGCATCAATCCAGGCCCAATAGGACCGTTTGAGGTCTTCTTTGCTTGGTGGAATTTGGGTGTCCCAAGAATCTTTTAGGTCAAGTGCAATTAACAGTGATTTAACATTAGAGATCCACTTGATCTCTTTTCTGCTATCAATGCACATTAATTCTGTGAGTGTCTCCGCATAATTCGCCAATTCTGGGGTCCTCCTGAGGCGGGCCCAGTAGAGCAGAGGTCGAAGTTTGGCCAAGTCTCTAAAATGGCGCCTACCCAGATCACTAAACAACGGGGTTAAAGGAACTCCTCGTGGAAGCATAAGCAGATCTCTAAAGAATTTGTTTTCTGATCTGTTAATCTCGTCAAGATTTTCGAAACCCCATAACTCCGCACCATAAAGTGCTGAGCTAACGGCCTTGGCTCCATAAACAGTAAGGGCCGGAGCAACAGGTCTACTATAAGATGAGCGATGTTCTCGGCTCAGTGCCCCCGTAATCCTTTTATGATTTAAGAGCATTTTGTCAAGATGGGGTCGCCAATGTACTTTTTCAGATAGACGGATCCCCAGATAATCAAAAGTGGGAACCCTTTCTAATCTAATCCCATCTAACGTAAGATTGTTCCTAAACGATTTGTGTGGATTAAAAGTCATTAGTTTAGTCTTTGTAGTATTTATAGTTAACCCCCGACAATGGCAAAAATTTTAAAACCTGTTCAAAAGAAGTTGTAGGCCTGCTGGGGTCTTAGAGATAAGCAACGTATCATCGGCAAACAGGAGAGTTGGCACTTTTTTCCCTGCCAGGGCCGGAGCATCAGCCGGTACTTCTTGCAAGTAGCTGACCACCCCGTTCACATACAAAGAAAACAGGGTGGGTGCCATCACACAGCCCTGGCGAACTCCCCTGTTTACTGGAATCCTCCTAGTGACCTGTCCTTGAGACCCCCATCTTATCTGGGCGTAATTACCCTTATGAAGCCTTTCCAACAGATTAAGAAGTATCAGGGGGATGCCCAACTCTCGCAATATGTCCCACAGTCTATTACGGGGGACCAGGTCAAAAGCCGTCCTCAGATCAATAAAGGCAAGGTACAAACTGCCCCTGCCAATCGTTACCACTTTCCCATAGATCATGAGGAGCCTAAAGACCTGGTCCACTGTGCTGATGTTAGTCCGAAAACCTGCCTGGTACTCGGAGAGGATTTTCTCCTCCTCAGCCCATACCTGGATTCGCTGCAAAATTACCCTCCCAACCACCTTTTGCATTGAGTCGATAAGACTAATCGGTCTATAGTTCGAAGGGTCTTCCCGTTCTCCCTTCTTAAAAATGGGCACTACCTCTGCACCCTTCCATGATTCCGGGACTGGGCATCCTCTAGTGATCGAGTTGATCAGGAGCAGAACATACTCAGCCCATTTATCCTGATCAACTAAAAACAGATCGCTAGGAAGGCCATATGGTCCCAGAGCCCTGGCGGGAACCATCTTGCCTATGGCCTCCTCTACTTCTTTTTGCGTGAAAGAATCACACTCGATAGGCCCAGAGAGAAGCAGAGATTCACCACCAGTAGTCATAACAAAGGGCCTAAACTCAATTGAAGGATGACCATCCACACCTGGGCTATTTGGCCCGGAGTAAAGGTTACCAAAATGGGCACACCAAGCTTCAGGGGTGATATGGTTGGGCATTTGGTCTACTTCACCCCTACCTGCCCTCCTGACCAATGTCCAGAAAAGATTAGTGTCTCTTGCAAGGCTCGCATTCTTTAACTCTTGCCATCTGGCTTCATCCCAATCAAGCTTTGCCCTGTGCTGCACCTCCCTATATTCTTTCCTAGCCAAAGTGATTACTGCACCCTTCTTTATTTTAATCGCTGCGGCTAGTGCCCTCCTTTTAAGTCTACACTCTTTGTTAAACCATGTTTGGACTTTCCGTGCATGAGGAGCAGGGCCGTGTGATCTAAGTGGTGCCTGAAAGTGTACCCTGATCTCCTCAATTGTACAGGTATATATGGCAAGAGCGTGGGTGGGATCTTCCACTATCCCCTCTCTAAGCTTAATGGTTTTATCATATAATATTTGCCTAATGGCCTGTAGCTTTGTATCCTGGAGGGCAACCTTGTGCCATTTTAGTGCCCTTCCTGAATTGATAAGTGAGACTTCTTTAGTTGCTAGGGGCGTAGCTGAGACCAATGATGGGCATACAATTTGCCAAGGCGATCTTAATGACAAGCATAGAGGGTTGTGATCACTTTCAAGTGTGCTCCCCACTACCATGTCTATAACGTGACCCCAGAAACCAACATCTATTAATATGTAATCGATGCGGGAAGGGCAAGATACTTTGTTATAAGTGAAAGCTCCCTGCAAGTCTGATTTTGTCCTGCCATTCACTGCTCTTAAACCATATTCCAATACGAAAGCATTTAATTGGATGGCCCTTTCAGACCATCTTTTCACCGGGGGTAAAGTTAGCGAGGGTATGCCCCATTTCCTGTCCTCCTCTTCTATCCCAGTTAGATCCTCAGCACTAAGAGGCTCAAAGGTGCTATTCAAGTCGCCTGCCACTATGATCCTAGATTCGGCTGAACAATTTATCAGGCCTTGTTCAAGCAGAGTAATAATAGGGAAGCTTTACCTCCCACTAATCCCCTTGCATAAACATTAAACAAGTCAATATGTTCCCGCCCTCTTTGTCCCCTAATTGTAAGCCTCAAGATGTCAGGGCATAGTGCTGCATAATGTTTTATTTTAAAATTTAAGGCGATTTTAACCCACACAATCAACCCTCCAGATGGTCGACCCTTGCCTACAGTAGTAGCCGGGATATGATAACAGCTGTAGCCAGATTTATATAATGGGACCAGACTCCATGTTTCCTGGAAAACACATATGTCGTAGCCCTCTATTTGCTTGTTCCAATTTGGAAGTGAAAGTTTATTACATAGGCCAGCAATATTCCAGGAAATAATTTTTAAGTGATTTAAAAGTGATAGGTCACGTGCTAAGGCTATGCTGGAATCAATGGAGTCTATTAGACCGGTTGTGGGTGATTGGGCAGACGCTGGGGGGGGAGGTTGGGTTATGCTTGTCAGAGGAGTTACATTATATAGTCAATCATTAAAATCTAATGAAGAAGAACCTAAGCTTTGGCCTGCCCCGAGTGTATTTTTTGCGATAGAGGGACATCGCTTCAGCTGTATAGCTGAGGAATCAGGAGAAGAAGTGCGAAACTCTAATAGGATAAGATTCTCTGCCAGATCGGCATTGCTCAAAGTGAGCTCAATGTGATCCCATAAGAGCGAATGCGATGTACACCTTCTAGCTCTGAGGATGTCCTCCCGTATAAGTGAACGACATCCCCTAACCTGCCGTATCCAGTGAATAGATTTATTAATCAATGATTCCTCATTTTCATAACTACCCCCATTACATAACTTAGGGACATTAATCATACAAACATTCTGACCAACGATATCCAATGAATTCGTCTGATGGATCCTACTGGGGGGGTTGACAAATGTTAGACTCTTGGTAGGTTGTTTACTTGAGGAAGCAATGCGGTGATCTGGATTTTGCAAGGGAGCCGCAGCTCTAGAATATAGCTTAGTAGGCTTCGAACTTCCCATGGGATTTATTAACAGCACATCATTATGTGTTGAATGCGAAGGGGCAGGAGAGCTAGCTCCTGCTCGCTCTCTTCCGCTCTGGGGGAAAAAATGTGGTTTTTTTACTTGTAAAAGCTGATGGCCATCTATGGATGGAATTACCTTCTGGCCACTAGAAATATTAGTGGCGGTTAGTGTGTTGATTATATTTACTAGGTCATCCATCTTCAATCTCATGGCCCCAATTTCCTGCTTAAGTGAACTGACAAGCTGATATAAGTCAGACAGGGATGGTGCCGTCTCTCCAATACTCTCTAATTGAGCTAGGGGCGCGGGAGAAGAAGACGATGAAGGCAAAGGATCAGTGAGTTGGGCCAAGACAGAGAACCTATTTGCACATATAATAGGGGCTCCGGAATGAATATGCGCGGGAGCAGTAGATGTAATAATAAGAGGTGTCTCTGAACTAAGGGTGCTTGCTCTCTCTACCTCGCCTGAATCATGTCTGGGCTCAGAGTCAAAATTTAAGACTGCCTCCTTCCTCTTCTTGTGAAACATTGTGGGAATGACAGGTGGTTGTGATATACTAGGATTCTGAGTAACCAAATGCGCAGTGGAGCTAGTCACAATTGATTCCGCTCCCAAAATGTCCTCACACTCGTGAATGAGGACATCTATCCTATCCATCACACAGTTTTTTGCAGAGTGTCTGTGCAATTTTTTGGCTTTCTTCCCTTTCCCAGGTCCTACTGGTACTGCAGACCCTGCTCCCTCCATTAACTTCCTTTTGCCCATTTTATAACCCCAAACAACAGCAAAATCAACACTAGAATTAGCCAAGGGATAGAGGCAATTTTTTTTACAGAGGACTCAAAAGGTTCAGCCGTAAGTCAATGGGCCCATATAGACAGGGGGCACAGTACCTTGTGAAGTGAGTTTCCAAAAGGCAAAGCAGCCCAGCGGGGCGATAAAAGAGGGTGGCCCAGCCCAGCCTCCTCCAGGCGTTGACGGGCGCAGGACGGGCCCGCCCTTGGCCCGGGCTTCGCCCGGGCGCGGCCCGCGCGCGGCCCGCGCAGCGGTGTA
This sequence comes from Calotriton arnoldi, assembly GCA_963921515.1. NCBI lineage: Eukaryota > Metazoa > Chordata > Amphibia > Caudata > Salamandridae > Calotriton > Calotriton arnoldi. The sequence continues at coordinate 531,634 of CAWUFW010005491.1, forward strand.
GGTTCGGCGCTTTTCAGCGCAGGTGAGAGAGTCTCCTCCTCCTCCCCTCACCAGGAGTAACAGCAGGGCACTTTGGGGCTTGTAGTCCCCCTCACCGGACAGTAGCAAGACCAGCAGCGCGTCCCGCGCAGCGGTGTAGGTTCGGCGCTTTTCAGCGCAGGTGAGAGAGTCTCCTCCTCCTCCCCTCACCAGGAGTAACAGCAGGGCACTTTGGGGCTTGTAGTCCCCCTCACCGGACAGTAGCAAGACCAGCAGCGCGTCCCGCGCAGCGGTGTAGGTTCGGCGCTTTTCAGCGCAGGTGAGAGAGTCTCCTCCTCCTCCCCTCACCAGGAGTAACAGCAGGGCACTTTGGGGCTTGTAGTCCCCCTCACCGGACAGTAGCAAGACCAGCAGCGCGTCCCGCGCAGCGGTGTAGGTTCGGCGCTTTTCAGCGCAGGTGAGAGAGTCTCCTCCTCCTCCCCTCACCAGGAGTAACAGCAGGGCACTTTGGGGCTTGTAGTCCCCCTCACCGGACAGTAGCAAGACCAGCAGCGCGTACCGCGCAGCGGTGTAGGTTCGGCGCTTTTCAGCGCAGGTGAGAGAGTCTCCTCCTCCTCCCCTCACCAGGAGTAACAGCAGGGCACTTTGGGGCTTGTAGTCCCCCTCACCGGACAGTAGCAAGACCAGCAGCGCGTCCCGCGCAGCGGTGTAGGTTCGGCGCTTTTCAGCGCAGGTGAGAGAGTCTCCTCCTCCTCCCCTCACCAGGAGTAACAGCAGGGCACTTTGGGGCTTGTAGTCCCCCTCACCGGACAGTAGCAAGACCAGCAGCGCGTACCGCGCAGCGGTGTAGGTTCGGCGCTTTTCAGCGCAGGTGAGAGAGTCTCCTCCTCCTCCCCTCACCAGGAGTAACAGCAGGGCACTTTGGGGCTTGTAGTCCCCCTCACCGGACAGTAGCAAGACCAGCAGCGCGTCCCGCGCAGCGGTGTAGGTTCGGCGCTTTTCAGCGCAGGTGAGAGAGTGTCCTCCTCCTCCCCTCACCAGGAGTAACAGCAGGGCACTTTGGGGCTTGTAGTCCCCCTCACCGGACAGTAGCAAGACCAGCAGCACTTTACAGTGGAGAGGCAACATCGGTTCCTCTCCATTAATTTCCGTTTGAAAATAAGTGCACAAATAACATGAAAACACCACTTAAAATGAGGGGGGTCCATTTCACCCTGCCCCGCCTCCTCCAGGAGCTTTCTGAAATTAATACGGAGGACAAATGTGAAGATGGGTTCACTGTTGAATGACAAGGCTGGTTTTGATTACGATATCTGCATTAACCTTCAGAAATACACTCCCTCCAGGAAAAATGCTTCAGAGCATGTCACGAATATACATTCTCCATGACTAGGCTAGCACACTTCAAAATACTGGACCCTATTCATTAAGGAATTCTTAGCCATAAATGCAAGATCTGGTCAAAAATACCTCATAATGCCTGCCAGGAATCCACAAAATGAATTCTGGGAGGTATAAATCCATTTACTATTGCGGATTTCTCTGTCACAAGAACGGAGAAAACCACAGTAGTAAATCACATTCAAGAGAATGAAAATGGGCATTACAATTGGTGATGTGTCTCATCCTTTTTTGAACATTCGCAAACTGGAATACAACCCCTTCAGACCCTGGAAATGCTTAAAAACTAACCTCCCTACAAAGATGGGAAGGGAAACCGGATCATCCACAAATTTGCTGAGGGTGTAGAAGAAGCGCTTTCTGCTTGAGAAAAATAGTTTTTTACTCAGAGAAAAAAAGTGCTTTTGCATAGCAGGCCCTATTCCTCCATTGCATAATTTCACACTATGTAGAAATACGCACAGTGGGAATGGGAGCCTTTGGGAGATGTCACATGAGATTTCTAGTAGTATGTCTGGAAACCTGCACCGGGCCCAGCTTTCACTGTGTATTACTGGGAATTTTTCTGAATTCCCCAAAGTAGTAAATCTAAATCTGTAAGCAGGCACATACACCTACTCATGCAGATTTACTATTTTGTTCGAGAAATCCCCCCAGTGTTTTTATTAAATAGAATTCAATCAGAGCTTCAATCTGTGTTGAGATGCAGTTGCTGTCTGCAGACAGGAACTGATCACCCCCAAAGCTCAAGTCATGTTTATTGTTTCGATGAATCCTGGGAAGGAGATTGGGAAAACGCTCCTACAAGAGGAGCCCAACTGAACCTGCTATGAGATGCTCTGATGCTCTTGGACCGTGCTGATGGGGGTGATCTTGTATGATCTCAGCACAAATATGTGACACCATCGTCGGTAGTGTGCTGTGCCTGTTGTCCTCTGCTAAGCTTTTTTGAGGTCAGAGAAGACTAGTCTGTAAAATATCTCAATATATTCTATCTATTTTGGCATTCTACAATTTGGGGACATTTTTCAATGTGATTTCATGTGAGTACATCAATAATGGCTAGCTTACTAATACATAATCTAATGTTGAAGATCTTGGTGTATCTGTTCTTTCTCTAAAAAGTCCTTATATTTTAGTACCCCAACAAAGAAACATATTTGTGGAGGAGTACAAATCCTCTTGGTGAGCAGGCAACTCTCCTCTACTTTAAAAGCAGACTGCCATGAAAAAGTAATCCACTCGACAATGATTTGTGAACCAATACGATCTCAGTGATGCAGCAGATGTCTACACCGGGATTGAAAGCAAAGACTGCAAAACAAACGACTGGAGTCTTGCAATCCAGGATAGAAAGAATTGCCATTCTATTACATATTTTTACACAAAGGCTATAAAGCTGCAGCACAAACATCCTTCGAATACTCCCTCACTAATGGTGTAGTTCTGTGTACGTTACAGGTAGGTATAGAAATAAATGACTTAAAGTGATGTGCATTGTTATTTGGCACAATTGAAGAAGGGTTAAGAATATTCCTGGGTCCGTATTTTGCAGCTGTGCATCCTCGCACCTGCAAGAATGTGAAAAACAGGACTATGTGCCCTGTAAGCAATAAAAGGACACTGGCTGAAACACAGGTTCTAGCTCAGTCATGGAGTGGTTGTTCACCCCCAGCTCTGTACTACTAGGTCAGAAGCAGAGATTGGCGGATAAACCACTGCTTCATGATGCTGCGCTGGTTGTCTGCAGCTCGAGCGAGGGCATGTGCTGCAGCGGGCACAACGTCATTCAGCATCTGTAGGCAGGTGCAAAATGGGCTGTCCATCTTCATGATTGTAAGACCCTAGATCTCAATAGAATAGTACTGTAAACAGATGATTAAGTATGGGGTTACCTGTTCTTCCCTGGAAATTTGACACCAGGTTAGCTACTTCTGAAACCAGGAAGCAGATGCATGCCACATAAAATGGTTCAAAAGGGGGTTGAAAAATCTTTTCCTAAATTCTTTGAAAGTCACATACTATAAGTATCCGGACAACAGGTCACTGTTCATGACTCCTCCTGTAACCATTTGTAAGCGCCATCGTGATGCTCAAATAGTAGTAATGACAGCCAAAATAGAAAATGAAGCAGTATATCCTCCAAACCAGAGTGAGATGGGTAAAATTCCATCGATATGAACCAGAAATTACTCCTGCTTGTGGTATTCCCCTTCTCTAGAGGCAAACAGTTTGACAACCTAAAGAGATTGAATTATAAGACCTAAGGAACCAAACTACCAGGGTTCAAGACTGTTTTAAATACAGATATTAGCAGAATTAGCTAAGTCACTTTTGTGAGGCAAAATTTGGATCTGATCATTAGTCCGATAGAAAGTGCTAGTATAAGGTATCCAACTCCAGGGCATTATTGTAAAAATGATGTACAGATCAAGATGATAATCTTCAAATCGGGACTTCCACCAAACGTAACTCACCAGGCCATACCTGGAGGGACATTTCCTCATAATTACACCTGGTGATCTAGACACCTAGGTGAAATGTCTTCCACGAGGATCCCTTTCAGCATTCATTGATGGACAGAGGAGTCCATGGAATTGGGATTATGTGAAGAAAAAAATGAAAATGCAATTACGTAAATGGAATTCATGGGGAAACCTCGAAAGATGCAAAGAACCAAATGAAAACGGCGCACATGACACATCATGGTAGCTCAGTAAAACGAGCAATGCATTGTTTGAACTAGGCAGTGAAGTCTATGGGTTTAGCATAAGTAGTCAAAGACCTCAATGCTATAGGCTGAAACATACATAGCAACCAAGCTACCAAGAAAGTTATTAAGCACTTAATCTCAAATTTTATTTAAATATGCAACATTTTTAGTGAGACTTTATGAATGGTTCATTGTAGGTCCAGACAATATGCCTCCTAACTTCCTGGAGAACACATTATACTGGCTAGGGGACCACCACAGTTTTACACAGAAACAGTATAGCACATCCAGAAGCACACTGGTGTGGTGTATACCACACTTTTGGCCAACAGTACAGTAATTAAAGTTGTATCACAATATCTGTCACGTTTACGACTGAATACTCAATAGGAACAATCCTGTCATTCGACTCGATGGCATGAAAATATGAATATATGTACATTTTGACAAGAACATCTGATTTGGTACGTACTGAACACAGTGTATCTAAAGTAAGTTAATTTTGTTCATGAAATGTCATATAATTACAGGCATATTTGGATTTACCGGAAAACATCCAATTATGCAAGTTTAATACTGTCACAAAACCCAATTTTTAGGAAAGCTTAATGAGTACGCAAGAATGTTTCCAATTATTACAGAAATAATTCTTCCAATTAACAATGAAAGAACAACACAGTTCAGAGAGACTCAGTTGTCCTTGAAAAAAAGAATCAAAATCAAATCTATGATACGGTTCCCTCAAAGAAATCACAAGGAATCCTTATTGTAAGTGTTGAGTACCTGTGATAGACATTCAGAGAGTAAATAAGAGAGCCCCCAATTCTAGGAACAACCATAAACATTTTTGTCAGTCAGTCATTCATATTTCTAGACCGATGGACATGAGGGAATTTGGAGCACTCCATAGAGACTTGTTCGCTATGTATCATTACTTTGTTAATATAGATCAAGAGACAGACACTGGAGAATAAAGTTTTTTTAAACTGCAAAACACTATGGGCCCGATTACGATCTCGGTTGTAAGGCCTTATGACCGAGATCGTCAGTTTCAATTCCGGCCGGCTGATTACAATACAGCCGGTTGAAATTGAAACCGGCCGCTCATTCTGGCTGGCTTCCGATGGGCTCCAGGAGCCTATCTGCCAGTCGGAGACTGGCCCGTAATCCAAATGGAAGGCGTTTCCGCCTTCTGGATTACGATGCACAGTTTCCGGCAGGGTTTCCATGCCGGCCTTTCTGACATAGAAACCCTGTCGGAAAGCGTGTTTGGGGGGCAGTAGCAGGGCCCCCTTCTGTTTTTGACCTCCGGTTGGGGGCTGAGGGGGCGCCCCCTTGTTGATCTCTGTACCTTGTAGCAGGCACGTTGAGGTGCCTGCCATGGGGTGCAGGGATGAACACAGATTCCCATTCCTCTATGGGAGCTTGTGTTACGGCCGGTTTACGGCCGTAACACGAGCTCCCATAGAGGAATGGGAGTATGCGACCGCATTATGTGTGGTCGCATCGTATTTAGGAGGTCCGGACAGCCGACCGGAGGTCGGTCGGTCCTGTTTCCGCAATGGTGTCGGGCGGACGCAAGTCCGTACAACATTGAAATAAGGCCCTATGAGTCTGTTTTTTTAAATGCTGTTTGAATTCACAGTATTCCTCCATTTCAAGAAAAACAAATTTGTTGATGAGGAGCACTATGTAGGAGCACCATGTAGGAGCACCTACTTTACAATATCTATGTTAAGTCAGCAGGTTTTGCTGCCAGGTTCTTCACAGTGATAGGAAAGAAGGGACTATAGAGTACTTAACTACTCATTATTTCTGTTAGTGGTCAGAGTTCCCTTGGCCCACCATCCCCTCCCTCCCCCCGCCCACATGAGCTTGAGTGGCAAGGGGTGCTGTCCTTGCCTCTTATGCTCTTATATTTTTTATGGATATGGGCTCAGAGGACTGCATCCTGTAATGGAAGTCACAAGAGAAAAATCAGCCAATAAGAAAGAGTTCAGGTTTGCAGACCCAGTTTAGGTCTGGTTATCCAAAGTGGACGACACAAGAAAAAGCTCCCTTGTCCAATCACATTTGTCTTTTTAATGTGGGACCTTGAACCTGTGTTCAGTTGAGGGCTCAACGTCCAATATATACAAATGAATTAACCCTTTCAAGCCCACCTGACACCTTTTGTAATGCAAATATCTCAAAAACTACTGAACAGATTTACATCACAGCACGGTTTCTTAGTAAAGTTCTACATTCATACCAAGTCAGGCAGAAGCACATTCAGAGATTTTTGCTGCAGCAATGAGCACAATTTCAAATGGGAGCTAGACTGATGCAAAGTCTATTGTTTGACCCTGCCCCCTTTCTTTCCCCTGCATGGCATGCCAGAAAAGAGATGACACACACACACATCTATTTGTCAGCTACATACGCATTCGGGTATATCTGAATGATTTACACATTCAGATATGATACACTATGACAACTGGCTACACTGTTTTCGCAATTTCTCAGAAGAACAATATAATCTATTTTATTGATGTACAAGTATCATTTCTAATTCCCAATAATAATTGTTCTTTATACCATAGAGGATTATGTGTTTAATGCAGTGATATTAAACAATAAGTTGTACACTTTTTCCTAGTATGAAAATATCAACATGCAAACAACATATGAAAGGCCTTTCAAATCAGCAAGAAGAAAAATGTCGCCTTTTTGGGCAATTTATGTTTACAGTAGGAGCTTGTTAGGTTATTCAGATTGCATTATTATTGCAATCATATCTTTAACAATGCAAAATTGTTAGTGATCGATGCTTGTTTTTTGATTTAGCTGAAATAAGTAAACTTCACAATTTGAAAACCTATTCACCATAAAGGGCAGTTTTCAGACAGAAGCTGGAGACTGAAAACTGATTTCAGAATCTCCTCTAACAGAACTAATATTAAAACAAATGTTACACTCGTATTTGTATAGCACAAACCCAGTCAAGGCAGCAGAACACTGCACAGCTCTGTCAGACAATGCACCTGTAGCAATGCAATAAAAATGAGTGTTATCTTACATTTCTACTGGTACTGGTGATGTAAACATACTATAATTAATATGGGTCTTAGCAGTGATTCTTTCACTAAATACCACCAATAAAAGGCTTTGGTAAATGATATGCAAAACACGCATAACTGAACCGCAGTAGTCCCGTTACCACAAGTTATTCCCCGCCTTCGCCACCAAAGACGCAAATCTAGTGATATTATTGCAAAGTGCCACAATTACCATTGTGGGGCACTACTTACTACATTATACAAAATCCCTATTGAATGGCAAAAGTTATTGCCATGCAAAAATATAAAATAAATGTAGCCTAATTATTTTGGGAAATATAAAATTCTGTCTTCCTGTGGTGATACCAACAATGGCTATCAATGCATTAAGCTCTTGAACTCCTGAGTTAAACCTTCTCCTCTCCAACAGGGAGTACCTAAAGACTCAAGACTCCTGCCCATCCTCTTCAATGTATACTTGGCAACTCTATTGCCTTTCTCTAAAAATAATCCCAACATCTCCTACCAGTTCTAGGTCGATGACTTGAACAAAGCCTAAACGACACTGCCTTGATTTGTCTGATACTTTCAAAAAATTGAACCCTTGATGAACCATCACCACCTGAATCTAAGCCAAATGAAAATTCCTTCCCATTTCTCTCCCTAGCTGCTCAAACCAGGTGCACTCAATGCTGAATGCATTCAGCATCATAGAATGTGACCCACCCTTCATCGCCTGCAACAAATCCTCGGGTTTCAAGATGGGAAAGATTCTCAACCTTCAAAATATTGTAAGACCCTTAGCATAAGGAGCACAATTCTAAAGTAGATCCCTGATTGGATTTAAACCCTTACTCCCAATTGAATAATTCAAACACGTGGCCAACTCTCTTGTTTCATATTGATTGGATTTTTAAAATCCTTATGGCTTACCAAAGTTACACATCACTCCACTAAAAGCCTACAATACATGCTTCCACCAGAGTGGTCTCCGGTGCCAGGAAGTTTAACCACATCACACCAAACCTGGTCTCCCTGAATTGACCTTGAATGAAGCAGGTGTATTGTCAACCTGAATATGTTATGCATACAACTCATCACTCTAAAACCCCTTATTGCATAACAAATAAACTAATTGTCTCAGGTGGACAATGGCAGCTACAGGGTTCAGAGACTCTTGTGCTTGATTACAAGATATGCAGAAACTCTGGAGAACAACCAAACTTTGGAATTTGATACCACCTGCCTTTAAACAAATCCGGCTTGAAGGGGTGGCTTGTAACCACAATGACTTCTTTCAAACTTGTTGGGGGCTTCACTGTCCCTCTCAAGGGCCAGGTGCCGGCATGCATGGACATATGGCGGAGCGGCTTAAGTTAACTTTGGAGCACTAAATGCAAGTGTACCAGCACACATTGTTTCTTAGGTCTTGCCACGGCGTGTTGCCAAAATACCTCCTGTGAACCACACTTAAAACTTACAGTGGGGCTTAGAACCAGCTCATTGCTTACCATTGGTGGGCTTTCTTGTCACCGTCAATTGTTTGCTTCCTATTAGATGGCTTTCTTTCCTCTTCTTGAGTTTGTCCCCACTGCAGCATAGCTTCTTTACCATCCTTTTGATTGGATGACTTTAATCCTACCACTGTTCATATTATTGGAACTACAATTTATTTTTCTGTAAGCATTCCAAGAGAATGCATGTGCTTTCTTGTTCTCTCCCTCGTGTTCTGCTTCTCCCCCAAATTACCTCCCACATGTTCCATGCTGCTCTCTACTCCCAATATCCCCAGCTTGTCCACTGGTTGCCCACTTGGCCCTTTTTGCATAATTCCTATTCTCTCACCCTCACATCCCAATGCAAACCTTTTTCTTTTTTTGTTCACTTTTTTTTCAGGAGACCAGCAGCAGCCATTTGCTGATAGGCTGCCCCACTTACAAAAAAAAGCGCTTTCACAAAAGTAAAGATTATTATAATTTTTTCTTTACCACTCCAAGTAGCATTTATGATCTCGGAATGGTAAATTACAAAAAGATCAAAATGGCAACTGCCAGCTGCAACATGTACACTTCATCACACTTTTATGCTTTTCTTTTTACAAAGACTGCACAGCATCAGAAAAAGCATTGCCAAAGATGGCTTGGCAAAAAGGCGAGCCCTACTGGCTTTGCCTATTTATTATTTATTAGATAGCACCTTATCTCCAGGACAGGTATTAAAGCATTTTACAGAGAACCAAAAACAATTTACGTGAATCACATATGAGGGGGCTAGGAAGGGAGGGGAGAAGGGGCGGGGGCAGGGAAGGACAAAGGCTGAAGGAAGGTGGGAACAGAAGGAGAGAACCATCAAAACAGTAAAACCTGAATAAAGATAACATGTCTATAGTTGGGATGCCAGATTGATTCCTATAGGTGGCTAGGATGACGGCTGCAACTAGCAAACTGAACGGGTACTAGGTCTCTCTTCATCAAGATAAGACTTGAATAAGTAAATCTTGAGACATTTCCTGGAAGTCAAGTTGTAATGGGCATGTCACTGGTCTTGAGCAAAGAATTCCAGAAACTGGGCACTGACCCCAAGAAGGACTGCTTCAGTGGTAGCCAAGACATGAAATTTAAAGTTTCCAATGCTATGGAAGTCTTGCTTCTCAAAAGTATTTTGCCTTCAGAGGTTACACAGGTACTTTAGTCTGCTGTGGAGTAATTCTTTGTAGGAGATACAACCGATCTTGAATTTGATTTGTAACTCCACTGGAAACCAGGGAAACTTTTCAGAATCTGGGAGATATGATCAAATATTTTTTCCTTGACGATGAGCCTAGCTGTGGAATGAAAGAGGACTTTAAAGAAAGCCAAAGTTAATGTATCATCTGCTATAATGGCATTGCCTGCGTCTTTTTTTTAAAAATGATCAGAGTGTGCGCTACAGATCCTAATCATTGGAGAGACTTTTTTTCTTTAACTGCGGATGCTGAAGTTGGCTGATTGTGCCATTTGGTTAATCTGATCTACCAGAGAGACTGGGGAGTTCATTTTGAAATCAAGGGACCTGACTGAATTGTTCCTTGCCGAGTTGCACCCCAATTTAGATAATTCTGAGATCAGAGCTGGGTCAATTTTGTTGGAGGATCTGCGGGAGATTAAAGGAACTCCGTTTTCAATGTTTTCAGTTTCAAGCAAGGAGGTTTCATCCAGACACATATTATTTTCTAGCCCTTTAGTAGGATGTGTAAGTCCGGCTCTAAAGATAATTTTAAGTACAATTAGGTGTCATCGGCGTATTGCTGTAGCTTTATGACAGTGTTGTTTAGCAGTAGCTCAAGTGGTTCCACATAAAGATTGAACAAAATTGGAGAGAATGGGGATTGACGAGGGAGAACATGGCGGCCACGTAGCACGTAGGTAGCAGAGCTCCGGAGCTCCCAGCCACAGCGTTCGAGAATGCCGCTTTCTACTGCCTTCTAATGCCTCCTAAATACCGTTTTTTTCAGTTCTAACAACTCAACGACATCCTGATGTGCCTTACCGCTTGTCTCTCTTTGGTTTTGCCGGCCCCCAGTCTCCCCGCCTGTCTGAAAGAGCCACAGGGCAGCAGCGCGAGGCTTCCTCCGTACGAGGGGAGGCAGCGTCAGCACATACGCTGCAGCCGTGAACTCCGGAAGATTAGGAGTTACATTACTCTCGGAGGGTGAACAGCCGGCTGCCGCTATTAGAAACGAAGGAAGCCAAGACCTGGAAGGTAGGGGGGCTAATGCGGGGATCTTTTCCTGTGCAGCAAGAGGGCAGAAATTAGTTGGCAAAGAGGGTGTAAAGCTTGTGGATACCGAGGTGAGGCAGACTACATCATTTGATTTAAGTGTTACATCTAGTCCAACTAGTCCAACTACTCTGAAAGTTTCCAAAGGGGTTTGCTCAGAGAGAAATCCAGACGGGAAGTAAAAAAGAAAGGAAGAAAGCAAAAAAAAAAAGAAGGAAGAGCTTACAGATCCCAAACCAAGGATTACACCATCTTTGAGATCGTTTTTTAAAGTACAGCCATCAGTACTCACATTAAAGAGACCCCCACAAGCGGAGGGACGGGGGACTATAGCTGTCTCAGACATCTTAGTTACAGATATGGAGTGTGGCGAGCAGTCTGGTCAGGGTAAATCCCATGAAAGCGTTAAAAGCGTTAAAAGCACTCTAGATAGAGCAAATAGTAATGGTGATAGCAATCAGGATGGAGAACATGAAGGAGGAGGACACATATCAGCTATGAGTACAAAACCCCCTGAAAGTGGGAGTCCGGTGGAACCATCGGTTAGTTCTCTAGAGGCGATGTTGGGATTACTTACGGCAGACATTAGGAATGGATTCTCAGTATCTGAAGCAAACCAGAGGGAAATACGCAGGTTTTGCGAAACATTGGAGAAAAAGTTGGACACTCTATCTGAAAGGACAGAAACACTTGAAAATACGGTGGAGGAGTTTAAAAAAATGCCTTGCGACTAGCAAAACGGAGCTTCAGGCACTACGTAGGGATGAGCAGGGACTTCAAGAAAAATTGGAGCAGTTAGAGAATAATTCCAGAAGGAATAATTTGAGAATTCTAAATGTACCCGAAGGAAAAGAGAGGGATGATTTAAAATCTTATGTGGTAGCTCTCATAAAAGCTGCAGTTCAGGTAGAGGAGAGTGAGGCCAACATCATAAAAGATATACAAAGAATCCACAGAGACCCCTTTAGGAAAAGCCTGGGTAGAGTGAAGCCAAGAAAGATCCTCATTCTTTCAGACATACACATTAAAAGAGAAAATTCTGGGGTCCGCATTAAAACTAAAATCCTTGAAAGGCCCTGACTTCTCATTTGAAATAAGATCAGACCTATCGCGAGCCACCCTAGATAGACAATGGGAGTTAGGCAAATGCATGGATGACTTTAAAAAAATAGGGGCAACTGTACAACTTAAATTTCCCGCATCACTGAGAATAATGTACAACAATAAAATGCACATGATAAGGAGCATAAGGGAGGCTGACGAGCTGTTCGAAAGTATCAGGGGAGGTGGAGGGGGCAGTTGAGGGGATTAATGTTGCTAAGTAATGAGTTGGTTTTCTCTACACATATACACTGAATTTTATAATTACTTTCTTTTGGGCTGGGTGGTAACGGAACTAAAGAACAATTTGGACGAACATCAGGTCCAAGAAGAAGAAGCAGGGGTGGGTTCTCCAGGGTAGGGGGTGGGGGGGGCTGATAGAAGGGTGTCACGGGGTGGGGAGCATATGGGAAAAAAAAAAATCCTCAAACACTTCAGATAAATTAAGCAGAATTAGCATAATGATGATATGTCCATTCAGATCTTAAATTGGAATGTTAACGGGCTACGTGTGAAGGGGCGTAGGGATAGGCTATTACAATATCTCAGGGATTCTCCTGCCCAAATTCTGATTCTACAGGAGACGCATTTATTAAAAAAGGAATGTGTTGATCTTTTTGAAAAACAAAGATGGGTACAGCAAGTCCTATGTACGGACCAGAGTTGGAATATTAGAGGAGTAGCCATAATAGTGAAAAAACAAGCAAAAATGTGGGTGACACAGATGAGGGCGGATAAAGGGGGTAGGTGGATTATAGCTGATGTTAAAGTAGAGGATAGACCATTAACGATTGCAGGCTATTATGGCCCAAACCTCGATGACTCTGAGCCATTAAAAAACTTGTTCGCAAATCTCTTGGAATCCTCTGGCCCAATAATTATGGCAGGAGACTTCAATATAGTATTAGATTTAAAGTTAGATAAATCAAATAAAACTAGAACAATACCGACGCCCAACTCAAGAGCTCTTTTAAAAGCCATGATGACCCAGCATACTCTGTGTGATCTTTGGAGGGAAAGAGCAGGAAATCTACAGGGTACATCTTTCCACAACAAGAAATATGGGAGCAGGTCTAGAATAGATTATTTCTTTTTTTTTTTTTTTTTATTTATTTGAGTTTTATACAGCGCTGGCTAGACCCGGAGGTATCAGAGCGCTTTACATGAGGTTCCACATTGTTACAAAGTTACATCAGTTACAAAGTTACATCTGTTGCAAGAAAACATTTAAAGAGCATAGAAGACGAGATAATGGAGCGTAGAAGGGTAGGGGAGTAAGGTAAAGGGTAAGAGGGAGATACGGTGGCGAGACGAAGGAGAGTCTGCCCAAAGTCCGGCTGGGTAGGTGACGGTCGAGGGGGAAGTCCACAGCCCATCTCCTCTATAGCTATCAAGGTAGCTCCACCGGGCATCGGCCAGAGTGCAAGGTCTCAACGGTCGATGGCAAGTTCACAGATTCAATGGTAGGGGTAGAGACGAGGATAACTATGTCCAAAGTCCGGCTGGGTAGGTGACGGTCAAGGGGTGACCCAGAGCCGATCTCCTCTATAGCTGACTAGGCAGCTCCACCGGAAATCGGCCACGATGATCGGTCTCTTTGCGCTTAGGAGTTCATGTAAAAGTCAGGCGTTGTCCTGGCCCGTCATTACAGAGGACACCCCGGGCTCAAAAAGCCCCCAGAATAGGGTGCCTTCGCAATGGGGGATCAGTTGGAATGTCCCTACAGTTCAGTTTGGGAGTGCCCCGGAGCCTCAGGAGCCCCCCGCGGCGGTAATTAAGACTGGTCCCAGCCGCCATCTTAAGGTCAGGCATTGCCCTGAGAAGGCTCCACAATGAATATTTCGGCCTCTACAATGTCCCCGGGCCAGATCGTTATGTCAGGGGGGAATTCCCAATAATGCCCCCACTGCTCCTTACAGAGGAGCTGTCAGCACATCGCCTGTGAGAGACAGTCAGTGCCCCCTCCCCCTCTCAGCTTCAAACTATGTTGTGCACTCACCGGTATAGCCTGGTGACAGGCAAATAACAGTCCAGCAGTGTTGCAGTCCAGGGGCAGGTCTCCCACACTCCCGAAGGCGGAAAGACTGTGTGAGCGCCCAATCACCCCTCCAGAGGCCCTGACTGCAGCCAGGTTGCACACCGCACCGCAGCTTCCGGCTCCACGAGAAGCCCTCGTGGGTACACCTTCATCCGGATTCTGACTCTTTGGGGGCTCGGAAAGGCAGAGGATGGGCCAAGTCTCCCAGCGGCGTTCCTCTACAGCCGCAGTCCCAGTTCATCATTCGCTGGGTAGCATCGCCGCGATCCTCCGATCGCTGAACTCCTCAAGACGCCATATTGGGGTCAGGGCAGCGCCGTCTCGATCGCTCCCCAAGTCACCCTCAGGCCGTTACTGCTGCCGCCAAAGAAACCGCCGGGCTCCAGGATGCTTCCGACAGCAGAAACCGGCGTCCCGGAGTGGCCAGGCCCCCTGGGTCCGCTAATGAGGAATCGGCGCTGCGGAGCCTCGCAAGGAAGCTACCGCCCGGGCGCCATCTTGGATGTCTAGTAGTAGATTCTTAGTAGATTGGAGCCTTAGAGAGGACATCTCAGATATCGAATATAAGGCGGCCCACCTCTCAGATCACACGGCAGTCTTCCTGACGCTTAAAAACAGCACTAGGTGTGAAGAAAGAAGGTGGACGTTAGATCGCACCATATTGGCCGATAGTGAAGTAATAGATAACCTAAAAGAAGAGGTCCGAGAATTTATAGAGATCAATAGCGGCTCAGCCACAAACGGAATAGTCTGGGATACCCTAAAAGCATTTATTAGAGGTAAGATTACTAGTGTAACCTGCCTTAAGAATAAGCAGTATAAAAGTGAAATTTCTCATTTGGAGGATGAGATGGAGCGATTAGACACGGAGATAAAAAGATTAGATCTAGGGGAAAACAAAGCGGAGTTAGAAAAGAAACAGCTCCTATTTAAGAACCAATTATCGGAGATCCTCCAGATAAGAATCAAAAAGAGGTGGGACGCGAGCAAGTTAGCGCATTTCAAGTATGGGGAGGGAGCAGGAAAACTCTTAGCCTGGAAGGTTAAGTCAGATCTGAACAAAAATCGGATCAAGGAGATCAAGGAGGAACGAACTGGAAACTTGTTGAATAGTGAGACCGAGATCAAAGAGGCTTTTAAGGAGTTCTTCCGTATTTTATATACGGAAGATAAGGAGAAACTAGGGGATGCCGAGATAGAAGGCTGGCTAGCGGAATCAATCCAACCCATAGATGCTAACCAGCAAAAAGTTTTGGACCAAGAGATTACTAAGGAGGAGGTAGTTAAGGCGATTCAGTCCAGTAAAGGGGGTAAAGCGGCTGGGCCGGACGGCATTCCAATAGAGCTTTATAAAATCTTGGCAGAGGTAGTATCCCCTCTCTTAACATCAGTAATGGGTGAGGTACTAGAGCATGGAGTACAGTTACCAAAATCATGGAACGAAGCCACAGTTACCCCTCATCCTGAAAACCGGTAAAGATCCGGCAAATTGTGAGTCATACAGACCAATATCTCTCTTGAACTCCGATTACAAAATCTTTACAAAAATATTGGCTAGTAGACTAGCCAAAATTACGGGCTATACAATCCATGAAGATCAGAGAGGCTTTGTGAAAGGGAGGTATCTGCACGAGCTCACTAATGAGCTAATTGGGGCTATTGATTTCGCAACAACTTTTGATACCCCTTTAGCAATAACAACTTTGGATGCCTCTAAAGCATTTGACAAGGTGAGGAGGTCTTATTTATTTTCGGTACTTAAAAGATTTAACCTGGGGGATAAATTTTGTAGAGCTATACAGCTAATATACCAGGAACCCATAGTAAGGGTCTTGGTGAATGGGAAGTTGACTGCACCATTTAAAATACTCAGGGGCACAAGACAGGGATGCCCTCTTCCCCCCTCTTGTTTAATTTTTATATGGAGCCTCTGGCCTTTAGACTTAGAAACACAACTGACATTCCCCCTTTCCATCAGGGAGATTGGGTCAAAAAGGTTGCGCTATATGCTGACGACCTCATGGTATATTCATCTGATTTGGACGTTGCTCTACTCATCATTTTACGTATAGCATCAGAATTCGGGAAGGTATCATGGTATTCAGTGAATGAATTGAAAACAGAAGTTATGGTATGGAATCAAGTAAGCAGTAATCCATGGATCGAAAAAGAAATGCGATATCATGGTTTAAGGATAGTCCAAGACATAAACGCAATTGCCGAAACTAATTTAAGGAGAGTATATACAGAGATCGTTCGACTACTGAAAGGCTGGGTACACCTCCCGTTAACGATCCTAGGGAGAGTTAGTTTGATCAAGATGACTATACTGCCAAAGATCACTTTTATATTCAACTCCATACCTTTGCACTTTGATAAAACTACCATACAAAAAAACCAGCAGTCAATAAATTCATTTATCTGGGCCAATAAAGGGATTAGGATCTCCTGGAAGAAATTACGGAGGAGGAGGGAGAAAGGAGGGTTATCCCTGCCAGATATACAATATTATGCATGGGCTTTCCAACTAAAAAATTCCAGAATGCTCGCAAAGATACCTGACGGATCTATAATAGGTTTAATATTTTTAGCTATGTTAAAAGAATGAAAAACAGATACAGACGGCTTCCTTTTTAAATTCGGAGACCCAAAATTCTTTAAGAAGATCAAATTGAAGGTATTACAAGCAATGGCAAAAATGTGGTACCATATTCGACGCCTTTTGAAAATGGACTATTATTCACATTTTGCCCCGATCTGGGATTCCCCTGGGACCCCAGAGTGCCTCAAAGATAAGCTGGCGCTATCCATCAAGAATGCTGACCTAAAGATCTGGGGGGACCTAACTCAGGAGGGAAATCTGTTATCCTGGCAGGACCTTAACGGGTTGATGAAGGGCACTCTCTCAAAGTTCAAATTTCTACAACTAAAAAGCTGGGAACAAGGCAGGAAACTGGCATTGGGGGTAGGCAACATCTTGGAGGAACAATTGGTAACAAAACCACCGGGGAAAAAGGAAGTCGCACTTTGGTACTGGCACATCCAGGATATTATAGATGGAGAATTCACGTTGGCGGAGGAATTGTGGAAAAACTACTTGCCGAGGGAGCAGCTGCAGAATATTTGGCAAGTATCGATGCGCACACTTTGCCTCATTGTCAAACCTGCCTTTTTAAGGAGAAACCATCTTTTCTCACTCCACAGGGCAAACATATCACCCGAAAAACTATCAAAGATGGGGAAAGGAAGTCGAACCAGCTGTGCTAAATGTGGTTTGGTAAAGGCAACGGACGTACATATGTTTTATGAATGCCCAGCTAACAAAGTATTTTGGGATAAAGTGGAAACATCAATGACAGGTATTTTGGGTCAACAAATAAAGGTAAGCCTTTCATTGGTTATCTTTGGAGTGGTGGATGGCCTTATGGGTGCCTTTAGGGATTTACTATTCTATGCAATATTACTTGCTAGAAGAGAAATTTGTCGTAAATGGGTGAGTAGTACACCACCACAGCACTCGGATTGGTTGGAATCCCTTGTATATATGTCAAAGATGGACCTATTGGGGAAAAAGTCCAAGAAGAAAGCATTTTGGAATTTGTTGCTAACCCGAATGAATAGCCCAGAATGGATGCTGTAAAATTCGAGGGGGAAATGGCGATATAAGATAGTAACCTTGTCCAATGATTACACCGGCAAAATACTCTAGACTGCTCTAGGGTCTTCCCACACTCCGAGTATCAAAGCAGTGCCGGTGTAAGTTAACACCGTGAAAGAGAGACACCCGCAGGAAAGATAATGTTTCATTGTGGTAAGCCTGTCAGTGGTTGGTATCTCTTTCGAAAATAAGGCCGAAAGAATGGACATTGGTTTCTGAGGTGAATGAGGACAAAAAAAAAAGAGAGAATGGGGAGTCTAGAGGAGCACTACAGGCCACATGTTCTACTGCAGATATAATGTTCCCTGATTTTACAAGAGGAGCCCGGCTTCCAAAGAAGCAGTGGAACCAGCTTGTTTCCTTTGTGTTTTGTCAAGTTAAAGGTCTATCCTGTGGTAAATTACAAAACATTGAGTCATAAATGTTGCATTTTAAACTTCGCAAACGAAATTCTTAGTAGCAGTGTTTTTATACTGAAAATTGTTATTATTATTTATAACAATAGTAATTTCTCTCCGTACGTGTGTGGCCGGTTCATTTTGCTTAGATCAGTCCTGCCTGAACGCCATTACCACCAAAAATGTAGCTTAATATTAATAAAGCATTAACAGCAACAATAGGAATAGGAATACAATTATTATCACTAGTGTTAGTATTAATATTAGTAGTGATAATGATAATAATACAAATAAGTCATCTAGTACTAGTAAAAAAATATTAAGAATAACCTGCATGTTATATTTTGAGAATCGTTATCATTATTACTAATAATTCGCAGGGCAGATTGTAGTGGTTGCTGTTGAAAAAGACAAGACTTTTGTTAAGTTTAAGAATGAATTGCATAAGAGCGGCCCGTGGTGGGAGTGCTGCCGGGCGGTGACGTGGGGCGGGGGCGGGGCAGGGTGATGGGTAGTAAACTACGGAATACGGCCGAATAGAGGTCCGCTGCATCGCAATGCAGCGCGCGCAACGGAATTCGTTTTATTTATTTATATGTTTACTTACCTCTATTCGGCCGTATTCCGTAGTTTACTACCCCACGTCACCGCCCTACAGCACTCCCACCACGGGCCACTATTTTCTAAAATGTAAACTCTCAGATCTGTAAGGTCAAACGGAGAGTGCCGTGAGATAACCACATGTCGCCCTTATTAATGGACCAGAACAGATGCTGGAGCAGATGGCGCCATCTGAGATGGCGGTATTGTGGCGGCTCTGCGGTACCCTTGTTTATTTTACAAATGCTCTTAAAGCGGACAAAGTGTTTGGTGGTAATGGCGTTCAGGCAGGTCTGATCTAAGAACAATGAACCGGCCACACACGCACGGAGAAAGGTTTCTCTAAACTCAGGCCAAGCTTCCGACCCCTTCATTATCCCAACACTAAATCAAGCATTCTGCCGCCTGTATACACGTGTATGTTTTAGAAATGTCTTCGCCCAAGGACTCAAACGAGAGACATGATTCAGCGTTTAGGTGAGGTATGTCTACGACTAAACATGTGATCATAAGGAATAAATATAAGGAATGTTTCGCCTTTTCTTCAGAACCCAGGGAAGAGTGCGACTGAGCGCACAAAAATCAACAACAACAAAAAATCACCCCAAACAAACGGGTCCCTTGATACCTGGCTGACTACAGCAGTGCTTTCTGAACAAGTTAAAAGCACTATATGTTTGGAACAACCAGCAGTGCACGTACCGAGCTCGCTAATTGAAAATATGACGTCATTACAGTGATTTATGAGGGACACAGTTGATGTTTAGATTAGGAGAATTTACTAAAGATGGCCAAAGTAAACTCTGCGGGCTTTGTTTAGGATCGCTCAGTTTATGAAAGTGTCGTTGAAGAGAGCCATTAGAAATAAACAGAAATGTGCTGGTATCGTCCATTAAAGGGGGCCTTAAAAAAGAACTCTTGGCTCTGCTACCCGTCCTCCTCTTTCATTGGAAGATTCCTTAAGTAGTTTGTTGATTAAAATACTATAGAGAGAGTTCACATCTAATTCGAGCCCGAGCATATATTTTAATACATTCGGTAAAATAACTAGAAAGGGGTGAGAATCAACTTTGCCAGAGTTATGAAGTTGTAAATATTGTGCAGAGGCGCGGCAGGTGGTCTGAATAGAACTGAATACCAAAATCTGGATTATTGTTCTACAATTGTAAAAACACACAAAAAATATAAAGTGGAACTGCCACGTAAAAAAACAAACACTCACATGCCCTTATCACTTGAAGTCTGTCTGTGCATATTTTGTCAAGATGGTGAGGTCCCAGCATGATGGTTAAAGGTTTTTGGTGAACATATAGAATTATAGATGGGTAACTGTTAGACCTGGCATACTTGGCGTGGTTTCTCCTGACTTTTTTTGCCTTCTGACCACCTGTTTTGCTGACTTCGTTTCTGCAGGCTTTAGAACTCTGGGCACTTTACACTGCTAACCAGTACTAAAGTGTATGTGCTCTCTACTTAAAACATGGTAACATTGGCATATCCAGAATTGGCACATTTAATTTACTGGTCAGTCCCTAGTAAAGTGTGCTACATGTGCCCAGGACCTGCACATTAAATACTGCTAGAGGGCCTGCAACACTGATTGTGCCACCCACATAAGAAGTCCTTTAAGCATGTCTCAGGCCTGCCACAGCAGAGCCAGTGTGTGCAGAGTTAAACTGCCATGTCGACTTGGCAAGTTAACCCTCTTGCCAGACCCAAAGTTTCCTTTTTAATACACATAAGTCACCCCTAAGATAGGCCCTTGATAGCCCAAGGACAGGTGCAATGTATTTCAAATTTAGGACATATACTTTTAAGTTTTACATGTCATAGTAGTGAAAAACTCTTAAATTCATGTTTCACTACTGCAAGGCCCATCTCTCCCACAGGTTAACATTGGGATTACCTTATTACATTTTATAAGCATACTTTTCAATTGAGAGGTGATTGGACCCTAAGTTTGGTGTTTCTAGAATCACAATCTAAAATCCCAATTTATGGTGAAGTGGGATTTTAAATTGTAATTCTGAAAATGCCACTTTTAGAAAGTTGCCATCTTCTTACTTTAGCCATTTGGTGCCTTCTGCCTGTCTCTGATTACATGTATAGGATGGGTGACAGCTAGGCTTTGTGCATTCCCTCTAGACAGCCAAAACAAAGGGAGCTTAGTCATCACTGATAGGACATCCACAAGTTGATGGGCCACCCTGGGCAGGATAGGAGGGAGGAGCTGACACACTTGAATATGCTGTGTCCTGTCCCCACAAAAAAGGGCTGCAAACCCCCCTTGCAGTGAGTCTGGAGCCAGGGCAAGAAGGGCAGGGACTCTGTGCACTTCAAAGGCCTCTCTTTGAAGTCTCCCTTCACTTAAAAAGGCACAACTGGGTATAAGCACTGGTCCTCAGACACGACCAATTTAGTACACTTCTGGACCTGTGGATACTCTGCCAGGAAGAAGACTGCTGCTGTGCTGGTGAACAGACTGTCACTCTGCTGGACAGTACTGTGCTGGGCTGCTGGCCTCCTTGCCTGGAGTGAGAAGGTCGGGACCTGCATCTCTGCATCCCAGAACCAAAGTGATTCCAAAGGCTTGCTACTTGCCTCCTGTTATAAGAAGTCTCTGGGACATCAAAGACTTCAATTCAATCATCTAAATCACCTGGACTCTGCCACCTGAGAGTCTTGCCCTTGGAAGTAGGTATAAAGTACTGCAACTACCAAAAACCCACGCATCGCTGTCGTTGCGTGGCTTGGAACCAGTTCATCGCCCTCGATGCCGACGCATGGCTGCTGCTTCAAGGACCAAAATCATTGCATCACCGACTGTAGCACCTTGCCTCCACTCCCCGATGCATCCTGGACTTGCGCAGCTCAACGACAACACATCGCCTACTTCTTGGAGCTCGACGCATCTCCAACTCGTGCAGCTTGGAACCAATAAATTGCCCACATCCAAAGGGATTGACGATAATGCATCGCCTCCTCTGCTCCATGCATCGGGTCTTCATCAATGACGCAACTAGGTACTTTTCAGCGGGACAAGGTTGGTCCCTATATCCAACCTGCACTCCATCGCTGTCGGCCTGAATGTTTGGCTTTGACCTGGTCTAGTGCGACTAGATAGCCCCGGTTGGCACTTTTTGCTTTTGAGCACTACATTTCAGTTTAATCTTTAAAAACTCATAACTCCATTCAATCTTATTGGATTTTTGTGTAGTGGTACGTTTTGTGTGGTGTTTTCACTGCTTTACTGTTTGAAGTGTTGCACAAATACTTTACACATTGCCCCTTAAGTTAAGCCTGACTGCTCTGTGCCAAGCTAACAGATGGTGAGCACAGGTTAAATTAGGGGGTGTATCAGACTTACCCTGACAAGGACTGTGGTTTCTGCTTGGATGAGGTGCTTACTTTGCCAACCAGAAACCCAATTTCTAACAGTAACAATGTAGAATGGGGATTTTTTTTTACCAAGGGGTTCCGAGTGCCAAACTAAAAAACCAAAGCGAAGTTTGAGTTGTCTATTATGTAAATCAGAACCCCAAAGTTAAAAACATCCTAGTTTTTAGGTATTGCCTGCAAAGCACTTGCACTATGCTTGTGAAATCTATTGCATTCAATATAAATCTTAAAAGGGGCTTACATCCCGTCCCCTTGCTTTTTGTTGGTTTCTGTGCTTGCCACTTACTTTTCCTTCATTTACATTGGCTGTAGCATACTATTTCCTGTTGATCTCGTGTGTCTGCTCTTATCAGTTTTCCGAGGCCCAAGTACTCCTCTCCATCTGCAGAACTTCTTTCTGAGGCTGCTCTCTTGATGCCGTAACTCACATTTCTTCCACGAGGCTTACAACACATCGTTCTCCAAGCCTCGCTTTCAACCCTGAGCCCTGCCCGCAGAGTCCAATTGCTTTTTAAGTACAGAACATCAACGTAATACTGCACGTGTAGTCCAACTGCCCAAACAAAGTTCTATCAATGCAATCTATTGAAGACTTTCCAAATGTAGAAAATGGCCACCAATGTGTGCTTTAAAGTCTATTTCTAAAGACATTTGGGCTTGTGTGATGAACATGCTACACGTCCAACTAGCAGCCCTCTACCAGCCCTCGCCTCCTGCCTGTAACATGTCATGTAGGGATCCTTTCTCGTTCCAAATCACCAGCTCTCCACTTTCAGCAATTTGGACTGGTCCGCATCACCACCGGACCGTACTCAGGTCTGCCTGTGCCTTGCATGCTGACACAATTGGTTCCTGCCTCCTCCTGCTGCCCACTAGTGCAAGACAAAAAGCAGGTCAGTGGCCATGCTTTTGCTTTGCCTCGCTTCAGTACTGTGGGGCAGTTACTCATGCTCGAAGGGACAAGTATTAAGAGGTAACATAACGGGGCAGGCTTTGGGGGCAATATTGTCTTATGGCTGACAGATTGGGTGTCTTTGAAACAATACTTGTTTTGCTGTGGGAGATGTGTGCTTTGATGCTGACGTGGAAATGTGATACTTTTAGTTGCACAGTGAGTTAAAGGCTCATGCTGAAATCTGTTGATCCAAGCCACAAATTCAATGTCCAACCAGGCCAACTCAGCCTTTTATCCCTATACGGTTGATACATTGAGTACTATAGAAGTGGATAATAGTGACCTCCAGATGTCCTGGATTAGCCCGGAGGAGCTGGTCAGAGAGCAGAGATGCTAGCAGTGGTGAAAGAAACAGCAAAAAGGTATAGTACCTGAGGTGGTCAGTTTGGGACATGGGTTGGAGGGACAGCTACATTAACGCCCAATCGTAATCTGTGGAAGTTGGTGAGGGTGTGATTTAGGTGGAGGGCAGTGTTAGACCAGCCACTGAAACGAGTTTGTCAAGTCAGGAAGTTACAGGTAATGGGAGCTTCAAGGTGAAGAAAATAACATGTGATAAGGGAATGAATGTGAACATAAGAAGGGAAAGGAAAAGGAAGAAGGTAAAAAGGTGAGGGTGAGGTGGGCGACCCGCACTATAGGAAAAAGCTACCATACATGGGGATAGCAATATCTTTGGGGTCCCATTTATCTGAAAAGACTAAAAATAATCTGGAAGCACAAATACATGGATGTCTTTAAATTGCTACATTGGGGTTTGAAATTCAAAAGAGGGCCCAAGGAGTTGGATTGGGAGCTAGTGAAAAGGCAAAGGGTTCCTATGATGGTGGGCAATAGCTCCCATTGGCAACCATGCATTACCGAAACAAGCTTCTGATTACATATCGGACCCTTTTGTTTCGGCCCTTCCAGCAGGGAGTGAGTTCATGGGTTATGGGTTTTGGGCCATGCAATTTTTCCCATCACAAACACAAGTGTTCTCAATGCGCAGGGAGACACCCACTGGTGCAATGCTTTGCTATGGTTAACACCGGGGATCAGTGGAGACCAGGAAGGGATAGAGGACAAGAATCTAAACATATGCCGAAGGGCTCATACTCCTGTTAAAGTAGTGAGGTCGAGTTGGCGGCTGCAATTTTACCCTGATAGGGAAGTGGCCACAAAATTGGAATATGGTTTCATAGAAGGGTTTTGACTGGGATATCAAGGACCTATGGTTCAAAGATGGGCAGACAAGTTGAAGTCGGACAGGGAATTACCGCAAATTGTTGAACAAAAATTGGCTAAGGAATTTTGAAGGAGAGCAGGATCGCAGGACCTTTCTGAGACTGGCTTCTCCCTAATTTGATGTTATCCCCTCTTGGGGTAGTGCCCAAAAAGGCAAAAGGTGAATATCAACTCATATACCACCGGAGGGGGATTCAGTAAATGACTAAATTGCAGAGGAAGAAGCTACAGTTACCTACTCATCAGTGGATGATGCCATGAAATTGGTGAGGTGCGGGAGGGTCAGGAGCGGAGATGGCAAAAAGTGACAATCAATCAGTGTTTTGTTTATTGCCTGTATAGACAGCAGATTTTCCTTTGTTGTGTACGCAATTTGGAAGGTCCATATTGTGGATAAGATTCTGCCCTTGGGATGTACAATTCTTGCTCACTGTTTGAGATGTTTAGCACCTTTTTGCAATGGGGTTTCACAAAATGGAGTGGCCACAGATAGGTGTGCCAAAAACTGGAAGATGTTTTGTTTGTGGGGAAGAAAGAAGTTTATCTTCTCCTTGCAACCTTAAAACTGCCTTGAAAAAGGTGTAGGCAATGTGACCCAGGGAAGAGGAGTCATTGTGGTTTACTAAATCAGCACTCAGGCAGGAAAATCCTATTGTCAGTGCATGCTTCTCAATCCATCCCTGCAGTTATTTGATTATTTCAATTGCCATGACATGGCTGATTAACTACAGTACAAACGGCTTGTTTTACTTCCTCTGGAATAGATATGTGCAATAAGAATGTATTTTTTATGTCTGGATAATTAATTTATTTTGAGGTGCCAAGCATGGGTGAGCAATGAGATTGAAAGCTTTTATTTTCTATGTTAATCTCAGATATTGTAGTGGGGTAGCTTCTCTAGTGATGATTCCCATATGGGTGTTTAGGGGCTTCAAGTCGAAACCCAAGAACTGGTAGCCCTGCCACAAGGCAGTCAGGTCATAGTGCTGTACCTGCCCTTTTTAGGACAAGGTCAGAAATCATTAATGTCAGCACACAAAACACTCCCTGAGCATCAGGGTCAATTTTTTTGTTTGTTTTTCAATACAAAAAAAGATTTGCCAAGTGCTGCCAAAGCAATGATGCAAACACTTCTGCCTTCAGTGCAACCGACGAACCAGCATTTGCTTTGAAGACATTGAGACACCCACCCATTAGGTGGATATGTTACAGTAGGGTAAGTAGCCCCATTGAATAGGGGGTTACTTTTGACTTGATCGCTGTGCATTGCCTCACTCTCTATTTTCTAAGATAGTTCAGAAGCTCTTTTCTGATGTATTATGATGCATATGGGAAGCCCTCTTGTTTCTCAAGCACCATGGGGTCTTTGAATGTTTTAAACAGTTGCTTGATTGTAGAATTTCAGGGGTGTAGTGATTTGTATTAATAATTTTCATAGCTTTGTGTTAATCTCTTTACAGAAATTTGCATAGGAGAGTGTTACTGTTAATTTGATTTGCACCATTGACAAACTAGTCTCCTCCTTTTACCTTTAAACTATGCCTAGACACAGACTGAAACATTTGTGAGTAGTTATCTGTGTGTTGATTGCCTATTTCAACGGTGCACCCTCAGGCTTGATGTATTATTTACTTTATGTCAAATAATCTGTCCGAGGCTGTAAGAGTATAAGGATTCAATCTACTGTAAGAATCATGGAATCTTCCTAGATCAACTTTTTCCCAGGACTTATTGGGCCATTTCATACGAAAAGAAGTGTGTTTTATGTTGAGGAGCTTGTATTAGATCAGTATGTGACCAGTACATTTTGAGCTTGGTTTATTTTTGATTGGAGATATGTAAATCTGGTAAGTGAATACTTGACCTAACATGCGAGAGAGAGAGATAAAGAGTCAGAAACAGACAGCTCTATTACTTATTCTGTTTCCAGCAATATGAGATTTTATGTTAAATCATGAGCATGTCTGTCATCATTTCTCCTGATTCAAACATAGCAAAACTGCTACAAAAATATTTTTAAGTGGGTATCACCTGCAGGTGGTGTGTATTATTCACGGTCTGCTCTAGGAGGATTTTGTTATGATCAGGACAGTTATGCACTATCATGATGATAAACAATTATGTTGTCTTAATAGTAAACCAAACCCCTTTGTATTCTAGAACAACTATTAACATTGTGATCTTAAGACAGGTAATTTCCTCAGCTTTATATGGACTACTCTTCCGTTTGTTGATCCTGATCTTAAATAATGTGAAACAGTCAATGAAAATATCTTATTGAATAAAGTGATGAACTTGTTGGAGAAATCTACCTTAGAGACTGCCAGTATTTAGAATTGATTTATCATTTAACCATCTTAAGCATGTACTAGACTTCTGACAAGACAGTTTATATGATCCCACTTCAGGCTATTTGGGGTACCTGCTGTAATGGTCATATTTGTGTCGATTGAGATTTATGCTCTCACACCCTGAACTGACGATAACAAGTCAAACAGAATAAATTAGCTCGATTTACAGTGGGAAGTCACCGGGGTACAATCTAGAACCAGCCTTTAAAATAGATTTATTTAAAAAAGATAATTGGCTTAATTCGGGGAGTTTGTGTATGTAAAGTAATCAACCACTATCACCTTGTGCATACATCACAGCCTTTACTCACCTCTCCAAATTCTCTTTTTAGTATGGAAAATCATTGGTCTATCACAAGATTTCAAGCGTTTATACTTTTTCATTGATATGGAGCTTCTCCCATTCCCTGTTTGTCTACTGGGTGGAAGGAGAAAGAAGACCCCAGAAGTCTTCTCTATAAACCATCTCTTACTGCACCGTAAGAAAAAAGACAAGGTCAGAAAAGGAAGTTCTTCTGTCTGTGCTATGTGTACACTTGAAATAGCCAGAGCATTTCTCAAAAATGGAATTAGACATCTTAACACCCTTACCCCCCAAAGGCACTTATCTGCTATTGAAGATCCCACGCCATGTTAGAGCTCTAATTTCAACAAGTATCTCAAAGTCAAGATTACTTTTTTGCATGCCTCTTCCGTTTATGTTTACAGAGAACTGTCTTTAATTTATGCCAGCCTGGTAGTGCAGGGCTGCACTTGATTACTGCCAAGAGGCAATCTTGGTGTTTGGATGTCCAATTGTTGTAATTTGTGACTTATACCCCCCTAAGATCGGGTGCGGCTATTCTCTGGCTCATGAGTCCAATATAGCTCAATGAGTGTCCAGAAGGGTTTGTTATTTGTTTCTACAGTCATGGTGATACCCCACACTGCTGTGGCTTTTTAAAGTGTTTTGGATGGAATTTTCCATAGTAACTCTACACTGGTTCAGGTTCCCTCACCCTGTCTGAGAAGGTCCCTGAGAAAATACAGCATGCGTGAAAATATAGCCTCTTTGCAAAGTTGTTTATTTTAGTATGTGGAGAGCTGAATTCTTATTTTATCTTATTTTGTATTCAACAGATTAATCAACCATATATAGACCAGGATTAGAGTTTGCTGTCCAGTATTTTCCCTAAGGACTCCCAGACCATGCTGTTCTATGTAAAGATCACTGTATTTGATGTGCTCTTTCCAATAGAGAAATGTTCTCTGTAAAGCATTTCCTCCTTTCAACTCGTTTTGCTCTATATAAATAACTAAAAAAATCAGAGTATCAAAGAAGCCTTTATTGGAACACCCTTGTAGGCTGCAGCAGGAGTGTGACTTGGTAGCTTTTGGACTTGAAACTAACAACAGATAGGCAGTTATGCCCCAGAATCTCCTGCTTAGGTCTAGTGTTAGCTAAGAACTTTTGATTTTTATTAAAATATGTATAAAATAATTATATATGGGGGCTTTTAGCCTTTGGTCTGTTGTTATGTCATTCACATTTTGCTTCCCCCCACTACGGCATACAGTATGGGGCAGTGGGACATCCTACTTAAGCCACTGGTTAACTTCACTTTGAGAGGCTGCATTTTGCTGTCTCACATGGAAAACATTCACACACAAGCTGATTCCCTTCAATATCAGTGTTTTTCTTTTTACTTTTTAAGTACTTTAGAGTTGTCTTTGTGTTTAGAGCCTGATTGCAGGACGCTTCTGGTGCACATTCCATCTTAATCAGATCCCATCTTCTGTCAATGCTGTTGTAAATTCCTTTTGGAGTGTTTTGCTTTTCTGACTGCTCATATTTTGCATCATACCAGATTGTGTCTATTTGAAAATGTTCTGTATTTAGGTACCTTTTTACTGTTTTTTTAATTTCTCTCCTTTCTTTCCTAATTTCTTTCTGTCTTCCATGGCAAAACAAAAATTGCCAGAAGGATGGTGGCCAAAATCAGACCTATTGGCTTTGCTGATACTTGTTTGTATAATGTTTACTATTTACAATGTGATTTATAAGTACTCTCTCATACAATCGAAACACAAAATGAACTGTTAATAAAGGAGCACCCCCAATTTCATTTGCACTCATTTCTCATGACTTGAAGGAGGAAGGAAAAACCCTTTCCCGTGATGAATTTAGAGGCATCAGCATCCAGGGTGCATGAAAAGTATAAGGTGTAGAATGTGGGTCATAAACGATGTAGGAAAATATGAAAGCACAAAGCTGCACTAAAGAAAAAAAATGGACATTCGCCCAGGAAACCATAACAACACCATGCTTCCAACAAGTTTCCATGAATGAATAGCCGTCCAAATATTATCCACCTCTGCTCTCACTCTCCACGCAGTTCAGGGTGTCTGTTTAATCTTCATTAGAGAGCAGTGCAGTAAGACAGGCAGGCCCGCCATCTGACGCTAAACATTAACATGCAAAAGCTTTTAAGACGGCACAAGGTAGTGGTGAGGATCAACTGAGCAGTTTCATCTGCAGGAACAACAGGCACTGTGATCTGAGTCCTTTTCCTACCACAGGCTTTGCCTTAAAAGCCAAAATAAACATTTTACATGTCCTCGAATTTGGACCTGAAACATCGAAGCACTTTCATTGTGACATAGACATGGCATTGGTGATGAGTTGTACAAAACAATGTGTGTCTGAAAAAAGCTCTTTAAATCCTGCCACTGGCACCAGGAGAGAGGAGTCATGAGCACATGATAAAAATGCCTGAAGGGTAGCTCTATTCTGGCACTATTGTAGCTCTAGCAGCTGCTTGAATAGTAGAAGCGAGGAGAAGGCACCACCCAATAAGTGCCAACCGTGAACACTGTAATGTTGCCAGGTCATGGGCAACACCACAAAGTGATCCGCGCACAGAAGGATGTTTGTAAAACCCCTGTGCGTGTAAGAGCAGTGGTGATGGCTGGCGTACGCCAGCGTAAGATGATAAATAGCCCGTGGCCCCAGGCGTGGGGGCTATCAAGGGCCTGGCCGATGACACCACACTGGTGGCGAGGGGGCCACGGTACTTACGAGTGTTCTCCCTCATATCCTTCCAGCCTCCTGCAGTCTCTCGCTGAGGCCTGGAACGTTTCAGCGGCTCCTGGTGCACCCGGGACTTCGCCGACGGAGCCTCCCATACCCGTAGAGCTGCTGGCCTGCTGCGTCCCCGCCTCGCACTGCTCCATTGTACCCGAGGGGCAGGGCTCTATCTCCCCATAGGCACGTCCTGCCTCACAGGCTGATCGCGTCGCTGGTTTGGCCATGCGGTGTCAACCCCCTCCTGCTCCCTGACTCAGCGAGGCTCCATACCCCAAGTTAAACCCCCCCGAGGCCGAGGGGCATCTTCAGTGCAAAACAAAAAAAAATAATAATAAAACATAAGAAGGGAAAAGGAATCTATTAAAAAAAAAAGGCCACCAAATCGAGGGAGGCTCCCTAGCTGGAGGAGTGTCTCATCTTTTCATCCACTGGCAGCTTCCACAGGTCAGTGCATCAATTTTTCGCAGTGCCTAACGCAATTGCGCAGACACAACATAGACCATCAAACCCGGACTGTGACCTCTTGGGAACCCCAATCGCCTCCGCTGCCCTTCACCCCTCAGCCACATGGCGTCCATCCCTCCGCTGGAACCTTTCACGATCATGCTCTCCCCCCAGCTGTTTGCTGGAAAGCTTGGTTGGAGCACCTGGATAATTACTTTGAAGCTACTGAGGTCCCTGCAGGCCGCAGACACCCCATACACCTAGGAGGAGCTGACATTCATAAAATATCGAAGTCAGTGGTTGAAGCGGGTCTCCGGTGAAACTACGCCACCCGAGGGACGCCATCACTGTTCACTTCGAGCCTTACGCCAACCCAGCCTACGAAAGGTTCCTTCTGCACCAAGCTCGACAGCTACCAGACGAATCAGTTGATGTTTTCCATGGGTGGTTAAGAGAGCATGCCAGCACATGCACTCTGCCAGATGAAGACGATGAAGTCCGGGCCCAGTTCATTCAAGGGTGTGCCTCCTCGAAACTGCGTGAGCATGTCTTGCAAGAGCCCAACATGTCCATTAGAGACATTCTAACATTAGGCACTCTAAAGAACTTTCCAAAGTTCGGGCGGCACACATGGACCCAAACTCCTCTACCCCTATCAAGGAAGAACCAGTTAATGCCATACAAAAAGGGGCATGCAGGGGAAAACCGGAGCCCGCCAAGCCGTCTCCAAACCCCACCAGACAAGGACCACAAGGTGGCACCTGTGTATCGTGCGGTGGCCCATACCCTCACACCGGAACTTGCCCCGTCAACAGCAAGACGTGCAGGGCATGTGGCAAAAAAAAATACTTCTACAAAGTCTGACGCTCTTCGCAAGGACGACGATCCAAAGGCTCACGGAAGGTGGTGCGCATAGTAGAACCACACCCAGACAACCTGTTGGATGTTGACAAGGACGAAGATGATGCAGCGGTTGTCCTCGTGGTTAGGACACTAGATACCTCTCAAGGCTACCCACCAGACCGCCCCTATGTGCAGGATCGAAGTGCAAAACCACCCTGTCTCTGCTCTCAGACACAGGAGTCACGATCAACCTTATGGCTGCGGATGTCTGCAGCAGCTTACCTGACCCACCAGCACTCTGAACACTAGTGTGCAGGTACACACTTTTGGCAACCGCTCACCGCTGCTGCTTTGCGGCGTATTTCAGGCAGACCTGTCCCATGACGCCACACGCCAAAGAGCAAAAGTCTACATGTCACAAGAACAGTCAGCATTTCTGCTTAGCTGGCGCACACCCCAAGATCTCAACCTCATACAGTTTGCCTTTAGCGTTCATTTGTATGATCTAGATCGTCTGTTGCAGGATTTGACACCACTGTTTGACGGAATCGTCTGCATGACAGGTCTGGCCATCCAACTGCACATTGACGAGTCCATTGCTCCTGTGGCCCTCAGGCATCGAAGGATTGCTTTCCACCTTCGACTCAAGGTAGAGGCCGAACTGAAGCTACTGGAGAAGGAAGGCATCATTGAGCGGGTACGAGGCCCCACACCTTGGGTATCCCCTGTTGTAGTGGCAAAGAAGCCCAAGCAGCCAGATGCCGTCCGCATTTGTGTTGACATTAGGGTCCCGAACCTAGCGACCAAGCGAGAACGCCATCTTACACCATCCATAGATGACATAATTGGGGAGCTGTCAGGCTCCAAATCATTCTCCAAAATGGACCTCAGGTCTGGCTAACACCAAATCCCGCTGCACCAGGACTCCCGTCCCATCACCACCTTCTCGACCCACGCAGGCCTCTGGAGATACACAAGGCTCAACTTTGGCATCTCCAGTGCTGCCGATGTCTTCCATTACATCCTGAAGAATGTCCTCCATGGCCTGCCTGGGGTGCTCAATGTGAGTGACGATATCCTTGTTCAGGCCTCCACGCTTGAAGAGCATCTGACTCCTCTCCAGGCCGTCTTCGCACAGCTCAAGGAACGTGGGCTCACGCTACACTGAGAAAAGCATGGCTTCCTAAGGAGGCACATTAGTTATTTTGGGTACCACTTTTCGGACAAAGGCATCGGCCTTGACCCCAACAAGGTAAAGGGCATTCAGGAGGCCACGGCCCCAGCATGCGACTCAGGAGTCCACAGTTTCCTGGGCCTGGTGACATACTGCGGATGCTTCATGAAAAACCTGTCAGACATTACCGGCCCACTCAGGGATCTCACCAAGTCATCCAGTCCATGGGTATTTTGGACCTGAGCAGGAAGAATCATTCCGACAGACCAAGGCCACCTTGTCTGCAGATACCACTCTGGTGTACTTCAACCCCCAGAGGCAATCAAAGCTTGTGGTGGATGCTAGTCCCATTGGCCTTGGGGCAGTACTGGCTCAACGGCAGGAATGCGGAGAATGGGCTCCTGTGGCCTACGCCCACCGCACACTCACACCCACGGAGCAGCGCTATTCCCAAATAGAGCGTGAAGCGATTGCCATTTTATGGGACTGCATGCATTTCTACATCTACCTGTACGGCCATCCCTTTTCCATCATCACGGACCATAAGCCACTGATCCCGCTCTCCCAAGGATCCTCGTCAAGGCCTCCGCCGAGGATTGAGAAGTGGATCCTGCAGCTGTAAGAGTTTCAATTCACCGTTGAATACCGAGCTGGCACCCGGAACCCAGCCTTTTTCCTGCCCAGGCATGTCAGAACAGCCACTCTCCCTAAAGCCGCAGAAGCTGTGAAAACCAAAGAATATGTGAGGATGATTGTGGATCACTCCAAACCGACTCAGGAGTAAGGTCTGGTTCCTGGCTCTGGACCAGAAAGTGGAGGCTGTAGCCACGAGTCCGCCCGACCATCCGACACCGGTTATCACCGAAGCAGGCCCCAGTGCCCCATGGCAGAGAGTAAGCGCAGACTTTGGCAGCCTACCCAGTGGACAACACATGCTGCTCTTTGCAGATGACTACTCACGCTATCCCGAGGTAGAAATCATGGCGACAACCTGCCGCAGAAAATATCCCAAAGCTGGAAAAGCTCATGGCCACTCATGCCCTATTCAGAGATATTCGCAGGGACAATGGGCCTCCCTTCAACAGCTCCGAGCTAGCGGAATATCTGATCTCTCACAATATAAAGCACCGCCGCATAACCCCTCGGAGGTCCAAAGCTAACTGGGAGGTAGAACACCTGATGAGAACCCTTACCAAAGTGATCCAAATTGCAGTGGCAGGAAGCACCAACACTAAATATGCCTTGTACCAGTTATTACGGGAGCATAGACTCACACCCCACTGCACGACAGGCATCTCCCCAAGCAAGCTATGTTTTGGCCGGACAGTGACGGATACCATTCCCCATCTCCCTGCGTGGGAGGAAGTGCAAAATCCCCCAAATAAATCAGACTTTCGAAGAACCGGCACCAATGAGTACGCCTCCCGAAAACGACAGCCTCGAGAGAGCCCCATCAAGCTGGGCGACCAAGTACTTGTGAAAGACTGCCACCCAGGGGGAAAGTTCAGACAACTTTCGAACTGGATCCATGGATTGTCATTGACATCAGAGGCACAAATGTGACGGCCAGGAGAGGCCACGAGTGCGTTAAGCGGAACATCTCTCAGTTCAAGAAAGTCCCGGGGAGAGCTGGGTTTGGGTGAAGCGACCCCCGGACACCAACGGTGAGTACGATCTGGATCAAGAGCCAGGCGCATTATCAGAGGAACTGTTCTCAGCACTGCCGCCCATCCCATCTCAAGACACAGAGAGCATACCCCCGGCGGCACTCAGCAGGAGCCCATGGGCCTCCGACACCCCGAGCAAGGGAGGATCATCACTAGAACTTTCATCCAGGGGTGACCAAGGATGTTATCTGCTGCTGCCCCACCCCAAGCCACCTCGGAAGTACAAAGGCTTTATGTCCGGCTAACCAGGGGATGATGACAGTGTTACATTCGTGAGTAGGTGCATCTTTACCATGACACCAAGTAAGAGTATGGTGGGAGTGGCTGGAATTGCCTTGACCTGACTTCAGTCTTTCCTTAAAAATAGACTCTTCACAGTTTATGAAGAGGATGTTGCTTCAAAGCAGATTCCTCTTATGTGTGGTGTCCCTCAGGGATCCTCCCTAAGTCCTACCATGTTTAACATCTACATGGGTTCTCTGGCAGAAATGGTGTGTCCATGGGGTATACAGATCGTCACTTATGCTGATGACACCCAACTGGTGGTATCCCTCAGCCAGCAGGAGAAATCTGACCCTGGTTTAACCCTATGTCTTGAGAAGATTTTCGAATGGATGGACAAGTCATTTTTTAAAATGAATGGAGCAAAGACAGAACTTATGCTCTTTGGTCACTCTGCCCCCCTTAATATAGATTCTCTATGGCCTAGTTGCCTAAGCCCGCCACCCGTCCCGAAAAAACAGATCAAGAGTCTGGGAGTGTGGCTTGACTGCAATCTGGACTTTAAGGAACAAGCTCGCAAAGTCGCAGCCAACTGCTATGGACTCCTAAGGATGATCAGAAAGATTCTTCCTCTTCTCCCTTTTGTTGCCAGACGGTTATTAGTTCAGGCACTGATACTCTCATGGCTGGACTATGCTAATGCAGTCTATCTGGGAGCCCCCCAGGGCACGACTAAGAGACTGCAAACTGTTCAGAATTGCGCAGCCCGCCTATTACTGAACATTCCCAAACGTAGTTCAGCCAAACCAGCCCTTACTACTTTGCATTGGCTCCCCATCCAGGAAAGAATTAAATTCAAAGCAATGTGCATTGCCCATAAAGCTATCTCCGGGAAAGGCTCTCCAATGATTCACTCTATGGTGCAACTCTATCGCCCTAATAGGGCCTTGAGATCCGACAACAAACGATTACTC
Organism: Calotriton arnoldi; assembly: GCA_963921515.1. Taxonomy (NCBI): domain Eukaryota; kingdom Metazoa; phylum Chordata; class Amphibia; order Caudata; family Salamandridae; genus Calotriton; species Calotriton arnoldi. Next base: position 566,642 of record CAWUFW010005491.1, read on the forward strand.
GCAGTTCCCAAGATCAAGCGATCACGAACTGGTGGTCGGCGGTTCTCATATAATACAGCTAAGTTTTGGAACCAACTCCCCGACCACATAGGTCTGGAATCCAATCACCTTAAATTCAGAATGCAGCTTAAAACTTTCCTCTTCCCTCTTCCCTCTTCCCTTGATCTTCTTACAGTCTAAATAGGCGCCACAGTAAGCGCTGGGATGCCCATGGGTAGCCATGCGCTATATAAATGTGTATTCATTCATTCATTCAATGTAGGCCAGGATCTGGACTGTGGCGAAGCATTGTTGTTGTTTTGATATTTTCCTGTTAACCGTTTGATATGTTTTGAATCCCCTGGTAAAGGAGGAATGTAGTGTTGCCGGGTCATGGGCAACACCATAAATTGATCCGCGGACAGGGGGATGTATGTAAAACCCCCGTGCGTGTAAGACCAGTGGTGATGGCTGGTGTATGCCAGTGTAAGATAATAAATAGCCCAGGGCGCCGGGTGTGGCTCCAGTTCGAGACCACCACTGAACAGAGTCAAACGTGCCGTCCTTTGGGGTCTATCAAGGGCATGGTCAACAACACCACAAACAAGATGCAAACATGCAAGAGAGTGTCCAGTCATTACCCAAGATCTCCAGACACTGAAAGCCATGTTCTGCGCTGGGCCCCACCAAGTGCATTTCATTTATACAGCAGTCTGACTCACTAACTTGGAAATATATTGTTGTGCCAAAATACTGCATTTGTTCCCAATGCAGAGGGAAACTGCTCATGGACAGCTAGCTGGCAAATGCTTCCCATATTTTGTCTTTTGCTCTGATCTCCTTTGCATCCCAAGTGCTTAATTCGTCTTGCTACATTGAGAAACTGTTGGGTATCCTCGCTAGCAGTTGTCGCATGTTAAGAGTTCTCAGCCAAAAGCACTCAACAAAGAATATTTTTTTAAATTATGAATGGCCACCTTCATGGTGAGAGGCCATGCCATGTCACTTCCTGACATGCCATGTCATTGGAGTTAAAGGCTGCTCAATGCCACTCCTCTTATTTGGGTGAAGCGACACATACTATTGCAGAGTACTCATAATCTCCAATAGCTTCCTACATTCTGTTTCGAGTAAGAGAGGTTTGTCCACATTATACATTAGAACTGCAAGTCACATTTTAATCAGTTTATCCTTTCGTTTTATAAAGTTTCAGAAAGACAAGAAACAGTCGGAGATTGTGATAACCACTAGTGATCTGTGGGCCAGACTGAGCATGAGAAAAAAGGCAAGGGCAGCGTATAGTGCGTAATTATCAATTCCACCAAATGGCATCAGATTATTCAAAATAACAAACAATTGCCATAGTAAAAACCAAAGTGGGGTTCTTTGGGGGTAGTGAGTCCTTTCACTGGAAGGCATAATGCATTTGTGGTCTGTGATACCCTCAACAAAAATCTAACACTGCACTTTCTTCTCAGAAATTGACTTCAATAAAGCCAGCCTTGGACATGCATCACAGTATTTATGCCTGGGCAGTTGTTCTACTTTTAGCTATTTTATTATGGCATTACACTCAAATACTAGAGGCCACATGACATGTCAGCATTGCTATTGCTAGTCCTCTACCTATGTCTACATCACATGATTTATTTACGTTGGGGTGTTTTGATGAGAGATTTGCAGTCCATACTGAACCCATTCTGCTGGCATGGACCCATGGAAAGAGGAATTGCTGCTCTCTGTATCATGTTCCTTGAGATGTTGGAGTCATCAGCTTCATATGTTTAGAAGTGTAGCATGCACTGTAACATGGTTCCACCTGTTATTCTCGTGGCAGGACTCTGTGCCCAATCCTCAGGGCTCAAGTGCGCAGCACTGCAGATGCAAACAAGTGTGTGTAACTCTCGTGCCAGCCCTGCTAATCCTATTTTGGTCATGGCCCTGAGGTGATGCGACACGCATCAAACAGCTGCCTGCAGGCTGACTGGCGGAACGGGAGGAGGCTAAAGCGGGTTAGAGAGGGACACACATTTCACAGGACAGACAATCTAAAGATTCAAATCCTCAAAACAAATCAGCCTTCGCCTTTTTCATGGACAAGCCAACTCCTGACAACTTTGAATGATGAAAAGTGGTTTCGAAGGAAGCTGTAGGACACGGTGCCAAGATGTATGACTTTTTAAGAACATCAAACAAGCAAAACAGCAATTGTTTCCCGTCCACATTAACAAGTGCAATCAACCATCTGGACATGTTTGAGAGTGATTGCCTTTACTTGAGGAATTACTCATATGAAGCACCAAATAACAACAAAACCATCAATGATATTAGCAATGCCCAGCTATTTCGGGGAATGATCTAGTGAGAACTGACTAGATGCAAAGTAATTAGTAGGAGAAACATGCACACAACACAACACACCTGAAGTACACATCAAAGATAGGGTTCCAATATCACTGAATATTGATATGGAAGAAGCAGGATAGATCATATCAGATATCAATCAACCATAACGCAATGTCAACGTTTGCTAGCTACCTCACTGAGTTGTTCGTATTTGATATTCAAAGTTCTTGTCGCAACATGATTTATTAAAGAAAGGCCGCCAGAGAGACATTGGCCATAAGGATTGACAGACAGATCAACATGTAGACTAAGAGCGATAGAGATTACGGGTCTACATCAGCAGGTTTATTACAACCATTCTGTTATATGGTGCTGGTGGAACAGCAAGCAGTAATTCCCCCCATGTGGCAGGTTTACCATTAGAGCTGCCCAGCTATGGCTCAGCATGAGGTTCTCTAGAACTTTGTGACCAAAAACGAACCATGCTTTCCTGTAACATCGGTCTTACGACTGCCTACTCACTTGCTCTCCATTATTCTCCAAGTTGGGGGGCAGCAAAGGCAGTGTGCAGGCTTTTTGCATTTTCAATATTGGGATAATGAAAATGCAAAAAGTCCATAGCAGTGGACAGTCAATTCTCTGCTGCACCCAAGGGGACCACCAGGACTGCGAGCTTCTTGAAACACTTAGAAGACCGTGTTGAACTAAGGATGAAGCAATAAAGGACCTGCATTGCCTCCCCTGTATTAGACACAACCTTCAAGGTGTTTCTGTAACTAAGTCCGCAGTGACCACACATAAATTGTATGTGAAAATGCATGTCTCTGGGATGCTAATCATTTCTTATTGATGGAAAGAGAGAAAGAATACAGTGTCTAGAGAGACAGAGAGTAGGATGTGGCATTACAGCCCGAGCTGCTGACTTTGAAAATGGGGAACCAGTGGAGGAGGGCAGGCCAACAAATTAACAGGGAGAGCCGAGCCAAGGATCTGGCTCAGATCTTCAAGCCCGTACAGAGCCCTGAAAATTTTTGCTATCTAAATCACAACAAACCACGTAAAATATTATAAAGTCTCTCGAAAATAAAAAAAAGTGTATTTCTTTAAGATGTGGAAGCTTTGACATTTCTTTACAGTAGTGGTATGCAGTTCCTATTGTACAAAGCAGGTAGTTGTATGTGATCTGGGGGTATACATGACAGTGTATAGTCAATAAACAGGAGAAAAGTTTCCTCCTTTCGGAAAAAGACCCTCACACACCCAGCCGGACCAGCAAAGTGAGGGGTAGGACAACCGCCGACTCGTCTTCGACAAAACTGACACTACACCTTAGTGTCTACACCTGCCGGTACATGATGCTGTGCGTTTTTGACCCAAATAGGGTTATGTTGTAGATCTACAGGTACCACTTTTTAGGGTACTGTATGGGTGGTCATTACTTCACTTCACTTAGTTTCTGACCACCACCAAAAAGTGTAGGTAGATCTAGGTTTGGTCCTGAAGAATTGCCATCAAATTGATAATAGGCAAGAAACATGTTGACCCATATCACAAGCGTATAACCTCACAAACCTTAGAGTGAGCATACGCGTCTTTTCGTTTTAATCAGGGTGGTGGCCACAATTCATTAAAATTGTTGTGAGTGGACCACCATTTCTGTTTTAAATTTCACATCCCTACACATCACTATCACCTACACTGACCTAGGGCCCTCACACGCACTACACCCTACGACTTAAGGAATAAAGATCTCCGCCAAGAAGGCCCCATCACGGGTGCCGATCGGGAATTGCAGCGCCGACCCGATAAGGAGCAGACCCGATGATGAAGCAAGACACCTAGCTGGCTGGGTGTGTGAGGGTCTTTTTCCAAAAGGAGGAAACTTTTCTCCTGTTTATTGACTATACACTGTCATGTATACCCCCAGATCACATACAACTACCTGCTTTGTACAATAGGAACTGCATACCACTACTGTAAAGATATATTAACGGGCATGTATGCTGGACCTGGATAAAAAAGCCCTAGTTTCCCTTCCTTTGATAAAATGAAGCTTTGACATTAACAGGATACATTATAGCAATACAGTGATATATTCTTATAAAAAGTGGTAGTTTTGTACAACTGGCTGAACTCACGAATTTGAAAGTGCTTTCATACACGATAATGAAGAATTTTTTTTGCTGAAATAAAATATTTGCCTAAGATCACACAATTTAAGAGGGAAGCCATGATTTATCCAGGTTTTCTGGTTTCATTGTGTGCAAATAAGACAGCAAATGGGCATCTGTCTTCCATAATGTTAAGGCCTTGCTTCTTCTTACCTCTTTGTGCATTTTTCTTTAGTTTTTCAAAAATAGCTCAAACTCGATCCGAAGGTATTGGAGCACTTTACATGAGCAGCAGTTACATTACACAAGATGGGGCGATTAAGTGATTTGCCCAGAATCACAGGTTGTTGACCTGATGCTGTTATTCGAACCTGATTCCCCGGTTCCACAGTATGCAGCTCTGGCCACATCCTGTACAAAGGGAGGAAAGCAGGCAGAAGCCACATCAAAGCTCAGCTCGTTATGGGTTCGAGGTTCCAACAAACCATTGAGCTGAGCTAGAGCCAGGCTTCAGGCTTGAGTGTGGCTCGAGCTTTCAGTGGCTCCTCCACCTCTAGGAACCAGGCGTGGGCTCAACATCGAGTTATTCTGGCAAATCACCCCGTATCCACAAATTGAATGCAACCTTGTGTAATGTAACTGGTGCTTATGTAAAGCAACCTAATATTTTGGGTCGAGGTCGCACTATGTAAAACTACAAAAAAAGGAGAGGAGAAAGAGTGAGAGAAAGAAAAACAGAGATAGCAAGAGGAAGAGAGAGCAAGCACAGGAAAGAGAGATAGATAGGGAGGCAAAGTTATAAAGAAATATAGAGTGGGGCTGGGTGGAGAAAACGAGAGAAAGTGTTAGACATAGTATATGTGAGGAGTGTGTGTAAAAGGCAGAAGAGGGACAATATTAAAGAATGGCTAGACAGGGTGGAATCTGTTTGCCTTTTTTTGTTGCCTCGCGCTGTGGCTCTTAGAGCCAAGCCAGGCCCTGACTCATCTCTGGCTCTCCTTTCCTTACAGCTCCCTATCATGTTCATCTCTATTCAACATATCTGCTTAGAATCCGCGGATTTTAGATCACTGAAATTCTCAAAATCAGGTCATTTGATAGATCCATAGGCTGGCAGCCACACAATGATACTCAAATATAGACATATAAAAAACAGAGACAGTATTAAACACATATGGTCGTTGTACGTCACAGCCCATACATGATCCTTAGTTTAATTTTCTAAAGTAACAACTACATTTCGTTATTACAATCCAGAACCGTGAAAGGAATAAGATATACATTTGCTACCGCAAACTGAGCACCGATTAGTCTAAATAAGCATTAGAAACGTCCTAATCCCCTGAACAAACATTGCAGTATTTAATTAAATCAGACTTGTAAACTCAGGTTCAAAAGTACATTCCAATTTACTATTACATGAGAAATAAAGAGCAGCAGTGTATTTATTCCAACAGAGATGATGATGTTATCTCAGGACAAAGACATTTCTGTCGCATAAAGAAAGTACTACACCAAAAGACAAACAGGATCAAAAACAGCAAGCAAAATGTTCTATTAAAAATTATATTTAGAGATTTGTGTGGCACATGATTGCAATAAATGAACCATCAACCCAGCTTGCAATGCCGGGACTACTGATTTTGCTTGAAATTTAGTTAAGGAGGAGAAAACACATTTTTGTTATTGTCTCAATTTAGAAAAGTTATAGGTACTTTTTAGGTCGAGCCTCGAGTAGCGCGCAAGCGCTGCTCTGGCAAGACTTTATGTTAGGGGTTTCACAAAGCTGACCATACGCTCGTGCGTCATGGCCTTTTCCCTGCGGTTACCCGCAAGCAAAAGGCCATGGTGCACGAGCGTGTGGTCACGTCTGCTGCTTGCAAGCGCGCACCACTCACGTGCTTTTTTTTTCCCCTTGTTTTGTTTGCTAGCGCCCTTGCGATGCTTTCACATTCATGGAGGCCACGCCCCCTTCCTTTAGACATGGGTTGTCTAAAGAAAGGGGGCTTGGCCTCCATAAATGTGAAAGCGCCGCATGAGGCACTAGTAGACAGGTTACACCTCTGTGCTGCAGTCTGTTTTCTTCCTGTCAACAGTTGTCCCGAAGTAAGTTTTTGCTGTGCAACAAGTATTGCAGGTATGTTTCATCACAATCAGGTTCTTGCCTGATAATGATGAGGAGGCGAGTGTTGTTTTTGAGTCGGACCCTCGTGTTGCTGTTTTGATTGTGGCTCGAGGACACAAACATAGTTCTCTCGGTTAACAATAGCCCTCCATTTTGCGTGATGTTGAACTGCTCTGAGAATGAAATAATTTCTTTTTTTTATTAATGAAAATTGAAGCTGCTGCTTCTTGTACTAGGCTAAGAGTAAAGGGCCTGGAAAACAATTGCCTGTGCCAGGAAATGCTGGGTGGAGCGTGACTAGCGCACACACGCATCGCTGATATCGGTAAATATGTATCAGTGTGAGTCCGCACTCGAAGATCGCAATTTGCCATGCATTTGTTTTTCTTAGTTATAGTTGTTCCTGGAATGTTAACAAGCGAATAAAAAACATGATTGAGTGGCCGGAGGTGACACAGGCACCGGGCAAATGATGGCGCATTGTTTCAGGAATACTGTGGCAGTGTAGGACACTGTCGCCGCCTCAACTTCCCACAAAGTCAGAGGTTGGGCCTTGAGACAGCCTTCTCATTCTCTCGCGAGTGTTACATTAAACGTTACATACAGGTCTCTGCCATAATGGTATAAATTTGCTGCGTTTTCGTTAAAGCTTGGTTCTACAGAGGCAATATTCCAGTGAAACCTATAGAGATGGTTACTTGTCAAAACGGGGACCTCAAAAATATGTTTTGCAAAAAGCCTGTGCAGGGCTTTAAGTGGGATGAAAAAATGGGGGGGTCTCGTAAAAGGTCGTGGCTAATGTAATTAAGTGCGTGACTTAAAAACACATTAAAAAAAATATCTATGCTTAGCATATTGTTCCGCCAGACTGGTATTTTGCATTTCTGTCATTACATCAAGATATATAATACAAATAACATTACACCTACAACAAGCCAGAATTTTTGACTTTGTCAATGGTTATTAGTTGCATATGATAAATAAGCACCAACTACGGCTCTCTTGTATATAACATCGAAAATGCTTCAGTTCTGAAATGATGAGACTGAAAGATCTATAACGAGTCTCTGAAGTCACATCAAAGGCAGTGCAGGGTGGTACTGCTGCAGAGTTAAGATTGTTTATTCACCCTGAGGGTGAGCGCAAAAATGGAGAGCCTGATACGGACCCGTCTCGGCACCTGCTTTTTAGAACTGCCGGTGCTGAGCCCCGGCAGGACCCGGCCCACTTAAAGCCCTGAGCCTGTGGAAGGTTAGTGTTGGAACCTTGTGAGCCTTGTTTTATGACATTTCGGATCCTGTAGCGGAAGGTGCGGCTTGTTTGTACAAAATTACCAAGCGACCCGTATTTGCTAGTCTTTGATTATTGGTTGGGTATTGGGGATACTCATGGGACAGACAAGTTGTTGCACACGGTATAAAACGCTGGCCGAGATACGCATGCCCTGTGTAGCTCAAAAGCTTACTTCTACTCAAAGTTCTTGCGTCTTTCAGACATTTAATTAGCAAGTGTTTCTCGTACCCAAGATTAAATTTTTCTAGGCACAGCACTAGGTAAATTGAATTGCAAAATGAACATGTGTGCAGTATTTTATTTCCTTGGACTTAAGTACTTTTGTTGAATCCTATTCTTGAGTTGTTTAAAATACTATATTGCGTTTGAATGATAATATTCTATCCCCTTTCTGCTTTGATGTTCTAGGAAAGACTACCATAATACAAAAAAGTAACGGACTGCCGCTTATGTTAGGCCATGGAGTGAACTGATGCTTTTGCCTTCTAAATTTTTTTTTTTTTTAAATTATCCAGGATCCTTGCGAAAAAGGTTTAAAAGTACACTAGTGCTCCTTTCTGCTACGTAGTACTGAGTCGTCACTCATTAAGGCTGTATGTCGTTTGTCTTTTATTTGTGGGTGATGCAACTGGATAGCAACACTCGATGTGCCAATATTCCTGCCTTAGGCAAGTGTCGATGTTTCATAGTATTGTATCTATGAGTGTTTGTGTGCTACAGTAACGCTCCACAATATTGAGCTAAACTATTTCTTATTGAGATATGTGCAGGCTGAGAGGTTTCTGGGGGCGTTTGGTTTTGCAGGACTTCATTGTTGGTAAAAGCTGCATTTTCGTCAATCAAAAGCAAATTGGCTAAAAGCAAAAATATTTTTAGACCTCAAAAGCACATATGGCCAAAGTAGTCACTGCTACTGAAGGGAACTACTTAGTGTGTGGATATGTTCCTTGTAAAAGGGCAGAATAGTGTTGTGCATAGTGATGACAGTCAGTTGCAGAAGTGGCCTTACAAATTGCCTCACACTGTATTCTGCAGGTGACAGAAGAAAAATGTGATTTACATAATAAAACCAAGAATGAAAAGAGCTAGTTAAAAACCCCTATAACTATGCTTGTTATTCATATAATTTTTTTAAAATTGAAAGGTCTTTAGCTCATACCATAGGATGCTACTCGCCAAAAAAGTGCTTCAACACCCCATCAGGGGTAACAAGCACTATACAAATGCAAACCCTTTTCCCTCTTCTATCCCTCCGCTATCCTTTTCAATACAAATAACTCCCTAACCTATCCACCACTCAAATTACTTTCATATTTCACTATACTAATTCACCACTAATCCTTTATGGGTTCTGGAGTAGCGTGCTACTCGCCGAAAAGCAGCTTTGACGCCTCGTCAGGGGTAGCAAGCGCTATATAAATGCAATTACAATACAATACAATACATTTTCGTCGGGAAATGCCAAAACGTCTGGTTGTACACCTGCATTTCACGATGGTAATAAATACACAACTACGTGTTCCAGAATGCCAAGGGAAACCGTCCTAGGGAACGAATCCACACCTGACATGGCACTACTTGAGATCTGTCATAAGGCGTGGTCTGCATTTTTCACTGTTATTCAGGAAGTGCTTCACTTTGGGTCACCGTGTTTATTATTCATCTAAACATTGAAATGGGAGGAAGCACACTTTCAGCTTGGAGCGCTAATCCCCCACCCCCACACAAAAAAATACTTAACTGAATGGGAGAAGTTATTATCAACAGAATCAGGAATAATTGCCCCTGGGGCTTGGTAGTCGCACCAGAAATACAGCTTTTTTGGCAAGCAACGGATATAAATAAACAAATCTGGCTCACACTGTAATGTTGTTGGCAGCTTTTTAAAGTGTGTTTGCGTTTCGTGCCCTTGGCGAAGTTATCTCTGTTGGTGGTGTTAACATATTGGAGGACGCCCTAATCTGTGACTGTCTTTCCGTTGTGTGCAGTCCAGTTTTAACAATTGTGCCTTGTTGTGCATTCACCTACTACAACAGTTTACTATGTATGCTTAATGCTTCCATTCTTTAGCTTCGATTTCTGCTTTTTAACTCCTTGCATGCGTCGGACGGCCCCCGGCCGTCCGACGTCACAGTGGGCGTGTGCGGAGGACGGCCGGGGGTCGTCCGAACTCCGCCCACTCATTATTTCACCAGCACCGCGGCGGAATTCGCGCCGCGGTCAACGGGTTAAATGGATTTTTTATATTCTCTGTTATTGTACTTGTGTTTACCACTTATACATCAGTGGGCTTGACTTAAGTGGCTCTCTTAGCTAAACTGCTCTTTAAAATTAATTAATTTTTGTCAGTGTGTTTTTTGCCCGAGCCTTTTCTTTGCTTGAAACAAAATCTGCCTTGTAGCCGGGGATTGATAACTTCCCCAGTGGTGGATTGTTTGTATGCAGGAAGTGGTGTGAGCCTCGTGTGGACAATTTGGTTATGTTGTTCCTCCTCTATTGAACTAGGTGGGGTGATCCATTTCCTGTTCCTACTGTGTACCTTGTTCTTCAGACCGTTCCATAATTCCTTCTGTAAATCGGTTTACTTTGGCTTCTGTGTAGCAATGGTTTAATTGCAACACCATCTTAACTCGCCATTTTTTCCTCGTAGTGCTACTTTGATTTACGTCTCTCAGTGTACAAATATTTTTATGTTCGACCTCCACCTCTGTTTTTCTGCCCCTTACCCCCAACCTGTGCCTCCTAAGGCTTTCCTTTATATGGGACCGCTAGGAACAGGAAGTATTCGCTTTAACATCAAAGAGCAGGCCGGGGCTAATCCCTTTTAATGAATGGCTGTTCGCAGGAGGTGACAACATGTGCTGGGACAGACACAGGTAATCATAAGAAAAGAATAATGGTTGCTAAAATACATTGACAAATCATGCGAAGTTAGGAGTGATGATCTATTCAACTATTTTGTGGCAGACTTGTGGCTGTGCTTATACACAATCTGCTGCATCGCTAAATGCTTATAAGGTCCTAAAGGCGAGACCTATTGGCTATGCCAATGCTTGTTTAAATTAAGGGGCAAGTGTTACCAGAACTGCTAGCCCTTATTATTATGTGCTGCTGCTGCTCAACATCTTCAACAAGCCAGGCAACCAATAACTATGACGTATCACTTCAAACCGCTGTCCCACTCTTCCCCTCAAGATAGAATCTTCTGTTTTCATTGATCCCTGACCCCTGGATGTAACGATAGGACATAAAACAAAGGATGGAGATTGCAATCAGTTTATGTCATTGTGCTTCAAAAGCAAAGCACGTTTGAAGCACAAATGCACGAGAAACGCGTATCTCTCTGTTTACGATAAATTGTGAAAATCCTGCAGCTGGAAAACCTCACTTGAAACATTTTCACTTTAGCCAAATACTACAAACGCTTCATCTTGGATAAGGGCAGCCTGCCGGCCTTCGAGGAGCTGTAAAATAATTTTTGGGACATTCCAGAGGTCGAATTGACCATTTTCAATAAAGATGTCATTCTAAAATAACGTTGTTTCTCAAAGTCATCAGTGAACTTAACTAAGGGCAGGGGAGCGAAAACATCAAGACCACACAAAACTCATGCAAAAAAAGGGGTTATGGCTTTTATGAAGAATGGACCAGGCTGAACCGCATAATTTAGGGCCTCCGGGGCTCAGCAATGTAAAACTGTACTGTTCTTGGTACAGGAAGTTAGCACCCCGTGCCCCCTCTTTCTAGCGAAAATAAACCGTGGCTCTGAAGAAAACCAGTTAACCGTCCAAATACATTGTTTCTCCTCAGTAAGAGCAATCCTAAAGCAGGTGCAGAGCAAAATGAAAACAAGCCAGGAAAAAAGGGCATTTTGAATTTGCCAGCATCAGTCATATTTTATTTTCATTCTCATATCTACATTGGAGTAAGTTCCGTTCTTCATCTCTGCAAAAACTATACTTTTGGGGTAAATAGTAGACAAACAGTTCCCTGTATCCGAAGGACACAAAGGTGCTTCTAGCTCAGTGAATCCTTCAAATTCCCTCTGTGTCGTCAGGCCCACTTCAAAGGCGTGCACTACACTTGCACAGTTCCTCTTTTCTGTGGGCACCTTGAAATAAACTCGAATATTTTCCTATGCCAGTCTGCCGCAGTGCGTGTCCAAGGTCCCCTGAGGAGGGGTCCATGCCCAAGGTCATTAGGGTTAAAAGACGTCATCATCAAGGAAAATATTCTTGATTCCAAGCATCTTTGTCGGGTTCCATTCAGCAGGTTAGACAGTTGAACACCTAGGACCATATACTGCATAAGTGCAGTGGCGTAACGAAAGTTGAGGGGGCTCCCCTGCCACGTACACGGAGGGGCCCCCACTCCGGATTTAATCCGGAGGTTTCGGGTCGGAGTATTGGGCTGAGGGGGCCCTCTGCAGCTCGGTTCCCCTCCCCCCCCCCCGCATAGCGGGGGCTGCGGGGGCCTGTGTTACGCCCCTGCATAAGTGCCATGAAGAAACTGTTCTGGGGCGAGTTCGAAGTGGGTCTGAAGAAGCGCTGAGAGCCGGTGTAAGACAAGCTGCAGCCTTTGTGGCTGTCTCAATAAGTGCTCTTGTTACTGATTTGCAGTTTTTTCTCCCTGTACTGGTGTAAGGCCAGGCACTCTTAAAATTACAGTTTTCATCCCCTTTTGGTGCAATTTCAAAAATGCAATCCGCAGTTGATATTTAAAGCCAACGCACTGATTGCTGGGATTGCAAAACATCTGCATGGCAATGCCACCGGACTGTAGCAGCGCCAGAACCCCTGGATCCCACCGATGCATCACCACCCGACGGACCTACGACGCCGCCACACTCACCGCACTCAATGCCGGCCGGAACCCTGCCTGCTACCGAGCCTCACCGAGACGCACCCACGGACCCTTCACCTGCCAAACCTGCCGATTCACCTGCCCCCGGACGTGCACCACCTCCGCCAAGTCGAGCAACAGCAGCAACCACCTGAAATGCATCCTGCTGAACACCCGCTCCGTCCACAGGCACGCCGTGGAACTCTGGGACCTGCTCGACGCAACAGCACCGGACATCGCCTTCCTCACCGAAACCTGGATGAACGCCTCCTCAGCGCCCGACATCGCCATAGCCATCCCGGACGGATACAAGATCACCCGGAGGGACCGCGTCAACCAGACGGGAGGAGGCATCGCCATCGTACACAAGAACACCATCCGCATCTCGACTAACTCCGATGAGACCTTCTCCGCCGCCGAACACCTACACTTCCAGATACACACTGACCCCAAGACCACCCTCCGAGGCACCCTCATCTACAGACCCCCGGGACCACGCACACTATTCAGCGAAGACATCGCAGACTTCATCAGCCCGCACGCCATGCCCTCCGCCGACTACATCCTCCTAGGGGACCTCAACTTCCACCTGGAGAACAGCAACGACAGAAACACCACCGCCCTGCTGGACAACCTCGCCAACCTCGGACTCAAGCAACTGGTGAACACGCCCACCCACTACGCCGGCCACACGCTCGACCCCGTCTTCTCGTCCAGCAAGCACATCTCCTTCAGCCACGCCACCGGACTCCACTGGACCGACCACAGCTGCGTCCACTTCAGCTTCAGAAAGACTGCGACCCACCACCACCCGCAACAGGCTCCCCGCCGGAGCTGGAGCAAGATCACCGCCGAGCAGCTCACCGCCTCCCTCAGCCAGAACACACCCACCAACACAACGGACCCAAACGAAGCAGCCAGCAACCTCGCCAAGTGGCTGACCGCCTGCGCCGACGACCTCGCACCACTAAAAACCCTCCCAGCAGACCCGGAAGCAAGAAAACCCCTTGGTTCACCAACGAACTCAAGGAATCCAAGAAGAACTGCCGCACTCTCGAGAAAACCTGGCGACTCGACCAGACCACAGACAACAGGACCGCCCTCAAGCACGCCACCCGCAAACACCACCAGCTGATCCGTGCCACCAAGAAGTCGGCACTCAAAGAACGACTGGACAACAACGCCCATGACAGCAAGGAACATTTCAGCATCGTCAAAGAGTTCTCCAACCCCAGCGCCGGAAACAACGACATCACCCCCTCGCAAGACCTCTGCAACTCACTCTCCGCGTTCTTCCACCGCAAGATCACCGACATACACAACAGCTTCGACGCTACAAACAACGCACCCTACCGCCGAACCAACGCCCGCCACCACCACCCTCTGCAACTGGACCCCGATCAGCACCGAAGACACCACCCGCACGATGAACTCCATCCACTCCGGATCACCAACCGACCCCTGCCCACACCACGTCTTCAACAAAGCCGACGCCACCATCGCACCCCATCTCCGGGACATCATCAACTCCTCCTTCCACACCGCCACCTTCCCGGAGAGCTGGAAGCACGCCGAGTTTACCGCCCTCCTGAAGAAACCAACGGCGGACCCCACCGACCTCAAGAACTACCGTCCCATCTCGCTCCTTCCGTTTCCGGCCAAAGTCATCGAGAAGACCGTCAACAGACAGCTTGCCGCCTTCCTCGAGACGAATGGATCCCTCGACCCCTCGCAGTCCGGGTTTCGGGCCAACCACAGCACCGAGACCGCCCTTATCGCAGCCACCGACGACATCAGAACCCTAACCGACAACGGGGAAACAGCTGCCCTCATCCTCTTGGACCTCTCCGCGGCGTTCGACACCGTCTGCCACCGCACCCTAGTGAAGCGCCTCAGCAACATCGGAATCCGAGAGAAAGCACTGGAATGGATCATCTCGTTCCTCGCCGGAAGAACCCAGAGAGTCCGCCTCCCCCCGTTCAGATCCGAAGCCACCGAAGTCATCTGCGGCGTTCCACAAGGATCCTCACTCAGCCCAACCCTCTTCAACGTCTACATGAGCCCCCTCGCAGCCATCGCACGCCGACACAACCTCAACATCATCTCCTACGCCGACGACGCCCAGCTGATCCTCTCCCTCACCAACGACCCCACCACCGCCAGAGCCAACCTACACGACGGGATGAGAGACGTCGCCGACTGGATGAGGAACAGCCGCCTTAAACTGAACTCAGACAAGACGGAAGTCCTCATCCTGGGCTCATCACCCTCCGCCTGGGACGACTCCTGGTGGCCCCCGGCCCTGGGCACCGCGCCCAAGCCAACGGACCACGCACGCAACCTGGGCTTCATCCTGGACTCCTCCCTGTCGATGACCAGACAAGTCAACGCCGTCTCATCTTCATGCTTCAACACCCTGCGCATGCTCCGCAAGATCTTCAGATGGATCCCCACTGAAACCAGGAAGACCGTCACCCAGGCACTCGTCACCAGCCGACTGGACTATGGGAACACCCTCTACGCCGGAACCACAGCCAAACTTCAAAAGAGACTCCAGCGCATCCAGAACGCCTCCGCACGACTCATCCTGGACATCCCCCGACACAGCCACATCACCGGACACCTGAAAGACCTGCACTGGCTCCCCGTCAGCAAGAGAATCACGTTCAGACTCCTCACCCACGCACACAAGGCCCTCCACGACCTGGGCCCAAAGTACCTCAACGACCGCATGACCTTCTACACGCCCACACGCCAGCTACGATCAACCAGCCACGCCCTCGCCACCGTACCACGCATCCGCAGAACCACCGCCGGAGGAAGATCCTTCTCCTACCTGGCAGCCAAGACCTGGAACTCCCTCCCCACTCACCTTCGGCGAACCCAGGACCATCTCTCCTTCAGGAAGCAGCTCAAGACCTGGCTGTTCGAGCAGTAACTTACCCCCTCCCCCAGCGCCTTGAGACCCTCCCGGGTGAGTAGCGCGCTCTATAAATGCCGTGATTGATTGATTGATAGCATCAGGCGAGTCTTTTATTGTAGAAGGGCCCTTCCCGCAATACTGGCGCCTACTGTTAGGGCAATGTTCAGCTTGCACCTGAAAAGTGGTGCAAGCTGGTGAAAGGCCTGGTTCGCGAACCTTACCTCATCTGCCACCTGAGAATTGAGCCACATAAAAACAGCCCATGAAAATTCTTGCGGTTTATAGAATTGCTCAACACAGAACTCAAAAGAGAGAATGTTTCCATAGGAGAAGATTTCCTCAAAACTCGCCAAGATCTGGTTTGTAAACGTTAATGAGATTGACAAAGCAACACTTGTCACCGAGGGATCTCCGTTTTTTCCTTATTAGCGAACAGTCAGATTTGCAAAGTGGCAGGAGCAGCACTAATAGGCCAGTTAGGTACTTCTTGTGCAGCAGTAGAGGTTTTCAAACTGCACTCATGCAGAGATTTTAACTCTCTTTGTGAATCCTTTTTTCTCGGTGCAGACAGCCAAGTTGCTTTACAAAGGCCGAGCAAAAGCTTCAATTTAAAGCTTCTTTGACAGACTCTCCCAATTAAATGAAGCTTGACTTGAAGCAAAAGACTGTCACTCTAGGGGCTGTGAGAGATCCAGGTTTATGCTGAGGCCAAAGACACCCAATTTATGTGTGCTAAAATCCTATGTGATGATTTTATTAAATGAAAGATGGGACGGAAATAGCCTGGCCTAGGCCATTTAGCAGTTCCTCTCAAAACTCCAGAGATAAAGAGCTTATGTGTTATTCATTATACAACTCGGCCCCACTGACAATTACATTTCTATCAAAATGAAGAGTTTGACAGAATATTCCTATAAATTGAGAACAGCGTTAGATTTTCCCTATTTATTACAATGAATTCAGCATAAAATGTAAGAGCTATGACTTATTTATCACGCTTTCCTATTCTGTAACAATAGCGTCTTCACAGTGTCAAAATGTGAGCTGCCTTGCTGATACTCGCCTCATGAATGTGGAGTATGAAGGAATGCCTTTCAGTAATGTAACCACAGGGCATGAAACATGCCCCTCTAACAAACTCCTACTCTCCGACCAAGACTCCATCTTAACTTAACCCTGCCTGTTAACGTTCTTAAAAATATAAGCTTAGCAGAGAAGCAACAATAACATTAAGCTTTTCCTACTCCTCCCAAAAATAAGCAGGATGTTCAAATGTTAAGGTGTCATATACCCCTAGTCCAAGTAAATACCAATAACTTATTAGATAGACCATCAGATAGATCATTAGAAACTATTACATTATAGTACATCATATTCTGGCACCCTGCAATATGCACAACTGTGCTTCCATCGAAGAATGAAGTAAGTGCATTTCTAGGATGGGACGGGTTGAGGGCATATTCAATGGAGTTAAGAAGAAGAAGGTTTTCCATGAGGAAAGATATTTTCCAATTGAAGAAAAGAATAAGTGTAAAACGTGAATCACATTTGCATCTCATTCTTTCATGCACAATTTTTTGCAAGTTTGACATTATACTTGATTCAATTCTGCTACTTGTATAACAATGTGAAGGTATCGAAAACCAAGACAGGCTATCAGTTTTATGAAACTGGCACGTTCTGAGGTGAACTGAGTGCTACCACATTCTCATATTCATATTTGGGCAGCTATCGGTAAGAAAAGGGCGATCTTAATGACCTCTCCTAAGTCCGGAGAGAACACACCATCTATTTCCCATATAGACAATTTTCTTACGATAATCCATACTGGTGTGAGGATATATCAGGCATGGTGTAAGTTGTTTAAGATATCAATTGACCTGCTACATATCCTCTATTTTGCTCTACTGCCCAATAGAGGACATGCTCTCCCCAGTACAGTAAATGAAATAGAGAAACAGAAGCACCAACATCCTGAAGAGACAAAACACCCAACACCAGGAATAAGTTCACCACATGCACGAGAGAAGGAGCCACCTGGATGAAATACAATTGCCTTACCTAGAACTTGAACAAGCCTGAGGTGGTAGTCTTCAGGAAGAACGCCTAAACATGGGACTTCACCTGTTGGCCCACAGACCTTTGACCCATGCCCTGCCTCCAAGCAAGAAACCACAGAATCATCACAGACAACCAATTGGACATGGCCGCCAAAGTCAATGCAATGGTCTCGGCCTGCCTCAACATATTAAGGATGCTGCAGAAAATCTTCCACTGGCTGCCAGACAACACAAGGGACAGGATCACCTAAGCCCTCATCACCAGCAGACTAGGATATGGAAACACCCTGTACACAGAGATTCCAAACCAGCTCACAAGATGATTGCAGACTGTCCAAAACACAGCAGCCAGACTAGTAGTCAACCTCCCATGCCGAGCCCACATCAAACCACACCTTCGGGAACTCTGCTTGCTCCTACACACAAGCGTGCACACCTTAAACTCCTCACCCACACTTACAAAGCTCTCCACAACACTGGCCCTGCCTACCTGAAGAGCTATGTTCACTTCCACCAACATTCTAGACACCTCCGCTCTGCCAGTCTCTAACTAGAACGCACTCCACGCATGCACAAAAGCAGAGCAGGGGGCTGCTTCTTCTTCTTCTTGAAGCTGACCACTAAAGCCTGTAACTATCTTCCCATAGCACATCAGAGACACCTCCTCTCTTCTTGACTTTTGCAAAAAGCTGAAGACCTGGCTTTTCGAGAATGCCCCAGGGCTGGCCTCACACACCTGCTACAGAGCACCTGAATACCCTCACAGGTGATTAGCGCACTATAAAAACGCCAATAGTATCACAGACCTACCTTATCCCATGGTGCTGAAACATGTTGAAATGCCCTTGAATGGGTTGGTTTTTCCTTCCCTGAAGAGCTAAAAAAATCATTTAAATGTACCTTCCCCTCCCTCATATTGACACATTGGATTGAACACCCAAAGATCAATAGTTTGGGAGAAGTACCACCAGATAATTCGCTCAACTGCAAATCCACTATGAGGGGAATCATCTTTGCTAGACGTATTTCGGTATTAAAAATTTAGTATATGGCCTTGAAAAAATCTAGCTACAATTGGTGAACTCAATTAGAACGGGTCACTCCACTTGTACGGTGAATTACAGACAGCATAAAATCTACCACTTATACATTTTTTTAAAGATATTTACAAATTAGAGATTACAGAACTAAAATTACTCTAGGGATTATCAATATGAAAAAGATATTGCCGATGAAATCTTCGATGGGCAGCCTTTCAGCCATCACTATAGGAATCTTATTTACATTATTCCTGGGATTTTAAGGATGGTCTAGATTAGAATGTTTAGTAATCAGATTTTTTGAGTAAAGAGATTTGGAGGGACATAGTGTCCGATTCAATAACTTGAGTGAAGAATCTTTTGGATTTGTAAGCTTCAGCATTTCAAATATTTTCACAACTTCAAAACTGTTCCAGCAGAAATATCAGATTTACTTCAGTTGCCAAACATGTCAGCTAGAAGAGCCCAGGGATTTGCATGTTTGCCAGGTTTAGAGTTCTAAAAGGGTTTTAGATACAGTTACTGAGAAACTGGTCACTCTTACACAATTATACATTGTATTAACATCATATTAGAATAGGCATATTAGATATTCTGTGTGTCTTTAGTGAGTTGTGTATGATAGCAATTACAATTGCTCATTTATGAATTTCTAAGCAACAGATTTGTCCTGACCCCCATAGTGTGGAGCATTGCTAGAAATCATTTACAACATTCAAAGCAGGAGGCTGCTATAATTAGTGAAAATAGTTTTTTTTACGGCAACTTCGATTAAAGTCTATATGGGGCACATTTATGTAAGGTTTAGGATATTAACTGTAATTGATTGACTATAGTTCATGTAAAGTTGCTATGATTGGAAACAAAAAACTTTTTTTTCCTTCTTTCTCAAAAAAAATGAATCTGTGCATTCTGTTACGACTGGACTCTCCTTTTCTTCATGAGAGTAAAAGGTGTTTATGAACAGCTCTTACATATATGAGGGGGCAGGATTACCCCAGTTGGGATCCCCTTCCAGGATGTAGCCACTAAGATTGTATGATTCTTCGTAAGGTTTAGTGATAGTGAGAGCTTCTGCCTCATATTCCCTCCATGCTTCCCCATAATTCCCATGCTGAGGCGAATGCGGCTGGTTTAGATTCACATAACTTACAATTAGGCAGGAATAACTGTTTGTGTTCACACTTCCTGGATCAAGTCAGGTTCCGTGGGATATCCTCTGGCTTAAGAGATGAAACTCTCAAGCAAACAACTGAACCCAAAGGTATGGCCACTACTACTACTACATGCCTACACAGAAGATATGGGCGGATTGATATTCCCCCGCATCTTCTGTCCTGTTCTGCTGAAGAGGGAGCCTAGATCCAAATAACACACCACGCAGGCTTTATGGAATAGCTGCTATATCATAGTAATCCACAGTAAGAATATACCTTTGAGGATGGTTGGTACAAAGCTGCGCAACACATACAGGAAGATGGCCTACTAAAGGACCTGCTCCATTCAAATGTTTGGAGACACAGTTACATCTGAAAGACCAGTTGAACTGACCCGGAGCGCCAGTTCTGTGAATAACTTTTTGTACTTTGAAGAACCTCTGTAGACTGATGTTGCATGCTCATGCTGTGGTTATGCTCAAAATAGGGGTATTTTAGGAACCATGTGCCATTAGGGGGAAGAATTGTAATCCAACTAGGTGATATTGTGGACTGCAGTTTCGCTCTTCTAACAATTTAACAGTTAGGGTATTTTTTCGTACATTGGATCTGGTCCATTTATTTTTAAACACTGTGGGAATTGTACATAATCAATTTTATCCGAATAGAAAAAGTACTTAGGGAGTGTTTGTCTAGGATAAATGCTGTTTGCATGGGGGGGGGCTGAACCTGATATTTAAAGCAATCTAGTTGGATTTACTTATTTCACAAAAGGTACATTACATAGTTGTGTAAAAGTATTAACAAATTTGGTGACACTGCATTTTACTAATATGTAGGAACACAAAATTATGAAAGTGATTGTACTGATTCAGTACTTTAATTAAAAAAAGTTGGCTCCATGTACAATTTGTATTCAAATTACCTTGCACCTAGCTTAAGTCAAGACCCAAAATTTTCCTCCTAGTGACTCTAAACTAAATAATTACTGCTACAATACAAAATGCATCTGAGCTCCTGTGCCCCCGCTTTCCACAAAAACTAGATTTAGACGGTGGTTCTGGCCGGGGAATTATATCCTCATTTAGAGAATTCCCACTCTTTAGAACCACCCCAACACTTCCAACTCTGCACAGCTTGCTGCTTGCACATGGCCTGATCAGCTGCTAAATGGGTGAGTACTGCCTCCTCTTCAAGTCCCAGTTATACACTCCGTAGACCCCGCTCTCGACGCAGCATGCTAACGCGCACCACATATAGAAAGGTTACCACTGTCTCAGTAAAGATATGAAACATACTAGCCAACATCATTTGTATGATCTTTGGAGCTACATAACTTACATCCAAGGGCTCCTATTTGGAACTGCCATTCACCTTCCATGAAGAGCACAGTTCAATCTTCGAAAAACAAAACAGATACAATAAACGATAGCATGTGTTATAGACTGGAGGGATGTTTAATCACAGTGTAAAATGTGCTCTTACTTGGGGTGTTTTCTGTGAATCATAGTGCACTTGCCAGGTGATCACTTTTCAAAACATTTCCTCTAATATAGTCAGATGCACTCCTCCAGCAGACCATCTTAATATCGTTTGCTCAAACCCAACAGGATTTATTTGTGTTTAGAAGGGCCCTAGGGCAAAGAGATTTGATTAAACATCAGCAGGCAGCGAAATTGGGTACATTTTCTTTGCTACATGATCCCATTTTTGGAGCTTTCTTCTGCTAAACATTTGTGCCTAATCCAGAAAGTATAATAAACATAGTGAAGTGGAAAGAATCGCTGGGCCTCACCTAACACTCCAGATTGGTATGAGCTTGCAGACTACTAAATGCTGGTAGGCGAATAACACGCCTTTTATGGGGGTGTTCCAAGTGCATACTGTTGCCTGGTGCCAATCTCCTTTCAAGGGGTCTCAAAGGACCTTCATTTCAACAAATTACTTGTGGGCATTTTTGTCAGGGGCAAAAAGGCACTAATCTGCATAAAGGCATTTAAGATTGTTTTTACCGACTTTTGCTCTCAAATGTTAATAAGGGTTGCCTGCTGATGCAAAAATACTAGACAATTTTCACTTTGTTCTATCTGCAAACTGTACGTGATTGTTTAAGATGAATAATCAATAATCGAAGGTTGCATTTTTGAAAGTCTAAGCACAAGAGGATGTGCGAAAGCGTCCTCGTGTGCAAGTTATCTCTCTTAATTAGGCACCATGTATTATAATGCTGATTGTAGTGCATCTGCCTTAGCCACTGATAATGTGCTCGAAGAAAGGGCAGATTGAGTGGTTTGAATGAGCCAATGTTTAGTGATGAAGGCTTTGTACTAATGTATAGAAACGAACAGAAAGAATTTAAAAAAGATAGTAAATCAGTCGTTTAAAAATCTACCCAACAGCAAGATCTACCACGTTTTTCATGCACTTCGAAATAAATGTCTGTAGCCTGGGTCAGATTGGTAAGGCGGGCACTTGGGCCATGGGCTGGTATCGGAGTTGCAGCTGTGGGCCGCTTTTCTGGGCAGCATGGTGAACAATTTAGGCTGTGTCTGTGCTGTTCAGATGCCGCCAGCGGCCCAGTGGGGGCCTGAACTACCTTTCCGGAGGCAGATGGGCCTCTATTACCTCCCTTTTACTAAGGTGGCAATAATGTATGTAGAGCGAGCAGGGGCAGGGGGCCTGAGCAGAGGTGGCCTCACTTATATTCAGGTGTGGTTCACCATTGTGAACTAATATGTGCACAAAGAGTCCTGGCAGCATTTGCATTTTTTTTTATCTCAGTGAAGTTAAGAAAACATGCCTCTATTAGAGGAAAACTCATCCTTTTAATAATACTTAAAACACTGAAGCAGTGTTTTGTGAAAAGGCGCAATCCGCAAATGTGGGTCACTTTTTTTTAGGGTGCCCGGGCCTATTTTTGATCCCAATCCACCACTGCAAGAGATCTTTCTCGAAAAATTTCATTGAAAACACTCACTCAGGTTCTTTTATTTTCACGTGCAATCCCTGCAACTTTACTCAGTTGTGTAATGCATGCGTGGACACAAATATCTGAATTATATCTCAATGAACATTCTCAAGACTAGCCTGCAAGTATTTGTTGGTGCACGAGGGGACATTTGTGAATATTAATATGACAAATTGCTCTGCTTCATGCCATTACATGTCTTGCAAGAAAACTCAGGAGCCCGCTCAAATGTAGAATTTATGTTGTTAGGTTTGACATGTGACGACACTTGTCATTTATGATGAACACATTGGGGTCGATTCCGATTCGGGCCGGAAATCTCTCCGACCGAGCCGGACCCGGAGAGATTTCCGACCGAATCGGACCCGTGCAGTCCGACCGAACGAGTACGATGCGTCCGTATGTTATCGGACACGAGTCGGTCGGACTCCCATTGAACTCAATGGGAGCCGGTCGTACAACGCGTACGCGGGCTCCCATTGCCTCCAATGGGTGCGAGGCGGACAAGGCGCCCCCTACAGCGAGTACGCCGCGAGCGCCTCGCGGCGTACACGCACAGGTAGAGGGGACCCATGGGTCCCCCTGTGTGCGCCTCGCATGGGTCACGCGTACAGGGGGTCCGACACGGACCCCCAAAGTACGGCTCCGACAGCGAGTTCGAGTCGGACGGCGCGAGTCGGTCGGAGCGGTCGAGGTGCGCATCGTACCTACCCGGCCGGAAAACGTCTCCATTGCGCGGTGCGGAATCGGGTCCGAGCGAGTCGGTCGGAGCGGTACGATCCGGGTACGAGTCGGTCGGAGCGGTCGGGTCGCCCGGACGAGTCGGTCGGCGAGTCGCATCGTACTCGCTCGGCCGGACCCGCGTACGGTTCGGTCGGGAAACAGGCTTTCGCATGGCTTTTTTCCCGACCGAATAGTATTGGGTGCGCCTCCGACCGAGATCGGAATCGGCCCCATTGTGTTTTACAGATACCTACTCTAAGGGACTTTGGCTCTGTCTTCTTCAGTCATTGACTTCTGTGGCTCAGGTACTTTCAGCCATTGACTTAAGACATTGGCAATCACATCTTGGATCAGCCCACAGGAGCATTTTAGTGTTGTATCCTTCCTATTGAATGCTTGGATGTATCCTTCTTCCTTTATTGGACCATGACAGGCTATTCTACATGAGAAAAGTACGCTTTGTCATCACATATTTAATTGTTTATTTCATACTTGCACTGACTACACAAAGCCATATTTTGTTTTAATTGGCTTACATTTTTTATTCCTTTGGTCAGCGCTTGAGTGTGAGTGTCAAACCTATTGGTTTGGATCATGCCTGCCTCTTCAAGCTTCTGCAGTGTCTCCTTTTTATTTTAAATTTTTCATTTTTACAGTATGTAACGTTTTGAAAGGAAAACAAGTAACGCACTATGACAGATGAAAATACCTCACACTCTCCAATCTTCCTTCGTTGTAAAAGGCGTTTTGGGAGGACAGCCCACTGCATGGCAACTCAGCTTAAAAAAGAATGCTTTATCCAGCTTGCTTGCCAGGCCACTGGTTTACTCTACTCTGCTCTTGTGGTGTTCTCTACTATAAATCAACAGAAGCCAGCTACTATCTCATACTATATAGTTATAGTAGGCTGTTTACTATGCTCTACAGAGCAGAGGAGGGTGCACAATACAGCCTGTTACTATATCCATATGAACATAGTAAGAAGCCTACTGCTTAAACAAAGGATTAAGTAGAAGTGCCCCAGGGGGTTAGCACGTTTTTATTGTACCGCCCCACAGAAGACTTGCCCTCCCAGAAGAAATAAACAAACAGAAGCTCCAATATCTTGCAGTGACCTACCTTCCCCCATGGTGCTTAGAAATGTTGAAATGCTCTGAGAGGGCCTGTCTTTATAGTCTGGCTTGACAGCGCAGCTGTCCGAGACAATTATGTGATCATCACTAGAGAGGGGCTTTTGCTGCGCCTACATCTTTGGAGCCAGGAGTACATGTTTTGATTTGTCAGAAGTTGCACGCTTCCACACAAAAATTGCTTGCTCTCCACCAACTGTGATTATTTTATTTATTTAGCTGCCTAATATTGAACCTTTACGAGCACACACAACAATTCAATGCTATTAAAGTGCCTTAGATAACTAGATAATTTATGTTGTTTTTCTCTGGCACCAGCACAGATAGGAGAAGGGCAGTCATTAACCTATAAGGAATTTTAGGTCTGGCTTGATAGTACAACTGTCCCCTGACCTTTTAAGCGACTCCAATTTATTCTACAGTACTTTGCTTCTACACAATGGCATATCGATTCCCATGCTATTTACTTGTAATGCGTCATATTACCATACAACATTCCTTAAAAGCCAGACGTATTGGTATTGCCAATGCTTGTTTTCCCTTGAAGGGCTTACAACTCATATAAATGTATACTGTCATCCCTCATAATGACACATGTAATTGAGCATTCAAAGATGAGTAGTTTGGGAGATCAACAATTCACCAATCCACCCATCTTCTTAAAGGATGAACACTTAAGCTACAACAGAGATTCCAGGGTAGTGTTCAATAAAAAGGGCTAGATTTTCAAAGGGTGTTTGGACTCACACTAGAGATTTGCTCAGGTGCCCTTTGCTACAGTAATGTAATGTTCTGCAAACTATTTCAAACTATCAAACACACAAACTAATTTCAGTTAATAAATGTTCATGAAGTGAAGGCGAGGATGTGAACAGTTTTTGGTGAACAAAATATTTTTACTAGAGGGAGACGAGAGGGATCTAGAACACCACCAATGCACATGGTCCTAGTGTGAGGAATCAAACACAAAAAAAGTTGATGCGAGGAATGCTTGCAAATAAGTCTAACCACTGGTAACCACTTGGGGTAAGATTCCAAACCATTGTTCTTTTGCCCGCCATGCCATTTCAGTTTGGGCCGAGTCATATGCAAATCAGCCTTGACCCTTCCCCAATTAAAGCAGACCAGCCCGATCTGCCAAGTTAGGTCCTTTCTGAACCGAAACACAAGCAACCCAAGACCGGTTTTGCACTGATTGGGGCTCTTCATTTGGGTGCAGCTTGATTCCAGTGGCACGGTAAACAAGAAACCCATGTCTCGGCATACCCTTGGCCACTTAGGGTGTTACAGCAAACACACACAAGATGATGGTAGGGTGCTTGCAATAAGTCTAACCAACTGGCGATCGCTCGAGTAGCACAGAAATATTCACTACTATTTATAGGTAATGAAGCTCATGTATAAATAGGTTTTTACATATGCCTTTAACTGGTTCATTTGACGTGTGTTTGCTACAATTCTATTTATAGGCATTCAGGACTACACAGGCAGGGCCTCAATCATGATTTTAAAAAATTTCTGGTAGATGTGGTAAAGCTACACTACATCCCACATGTGTTATTTACCATTGAAACCATGGGTGCACTTCCTTATCCATATTACTGTGGCCTTACTTACAAGTTAAATTTGCTATTTAGGGTTAGCCAATTCTTCCTCGTGTTAAGGGGTTAGAACACATGCATTGGCAACTGTTTAGCCAGGCTTCTCCAACGAGTAGCTCATGAGCTACCAGTAGCTCTCCAGCTACCTGTAAGTAGCTCTCCTGTGTGCAGCCCAGCCTACTAAATTTGAAGCTTTTCATTCATTTAACTAATATATGCCTACAAACATTGAAAAGGTTGTATTTGAGATTAAAAATGTGTGCACTTTCAGAAATAATAAACTGATGCTTTGAGAAAAATGGCTGAATTTTCTAAATGTATTTACAGCTGAGTGATAAATCATGCAACTTTCGGTAGATTTATTATTAATGTTACCACCTTTTTTTATTGTTGCATTATTGCTGACAACCGTTCTTAATGTACTAAGGTGGTCACTGTAGGTGATCTTGCGTATTGTGGTCACTAATGTAATATTGTCTGACGTGGTCACTAATTCAACGCTTAATATTAGTAGCTTGGGATGATTTTCATTGAACATAAGTAGTTCTTATTGCAGAAATGGTTGGAGCCTCCTAGTTTAGCCATTTCTCTGTACCTAGAGTAAAAGAAGCCAGTAAATTTAATCTCATAAAAGGGAACTCTGGGAATACTACACAAAATAATGAATTCCTTACAGTAAGTGAAAACAAAATTCTGATGAGAGACTCAAAGCCCACAAAGACCAACAACAAAAGTCTTCTACAGGCATTTGAAAAATTAAACTTAGGGTTAATTATGCCTGAAACGCATGCAGTTCTCAATGCCTTATAAGGTGACACATACAATAATCTGCAAATAACATCATAAGGTGTGTACATAAATAATTAGGGCTATTATTAGAAAGGCATAAACTTGTTAAAAACACTGAATGTATGCAGATCAATTAGTGCTGTCATTCCTGCATAGCCTAACTCTTCTTTCCACCCTCAACTTCTATGTCCTGACATTCACCTTTTCCACTTTCTAGCTTTGTACATATATTCTACCCATACCCACCATGATAATTACATTTCTAGTGTTACATCAGTGCATATCTTCAACATATGCCCCTACTCCTCCTCTTAACTTTAGATGCCATTTTTGCATTATCTATAAGTATATACTTAAGATAACTTCATTTTATGTGAACCCTTCTGATTATACAACTTGTATTCTTCTATAATTATGTCACTAACTCTTCTTTCACCTCAAGTTATAAGATAATTGTGTGTTTGTACTCTTTGGGGCCCAATATGAGTTGGCCTGGAGCGGTATCCCCAGGAGCAATACTGTTCCGTGCAAATACGTCTTTCCTGGTGTGTCCAAACTTGGAATAACCAGGTCTGCATTTTGAGAACTCCAGACCTGGTCACATTTGGCCCAGACTTACCTGAAAAGCGGCAGGGGCTGTGGGCAGCTGTTGTGCAGCTGCCACCTCCCTTCCACCACCATGCAACGTTGATGACCTGATCCAAGCGGGTGGTAAATGTTTGTGCATGTGGGCCAGTTATTTCCCCCAGACGGTGAAAAAACTTGAAATTGAACCCGCTATTCCATTTCAGGGGAAATAACTTGTAATCCCTGTTATCTCTTGAAGAGATACCGCCTGGAATTGTGAATTCTGCCTTTGAATCTCCTGGCAGAGATATCTGAGTACTCGTAATGGAGCCTTATGTCGGTAATCCAATGCTTATACATAAAACACTCTTCTGCCCTTAGGAATTGTACATGCTACAGAAAACTTGAAAAAAAGGCTTGTAGGCCAGGAATCGTTAACTCATCTCTTATGAGAAACTGTCCTCCAAACCCCATATTGCTAAAAGAGCATCAACTTGTGTTTTTAATACCAAAGATTTTCAGGAAAGTGCTTCACCTCCCTTGCAAGTGGGGCAGATTAATAGTCCAGGACTTGATTTCTGCTCCGTTGGGCTATGTTAATGTGTGCCCTTCGGTGTTTATGTGTCAAGTGCAAGCTAATCAGAAAATGGGGGCATATATCTTTGTGGCTCTACCCAAAGGTGAACATATAACCTCTCATTTAAGATCACGTAAAGGCTTCCAATTCACAAGAGGAACATAAGAAGGCCTTTTTTTCTGCTCTGAGTCTCCAAGGCAGCCTCAGCAGACTATGTGCTCCGTTGTCTCACTGTTTTAGCACTGTGATATCTCAAGGAGGTTACTGCTGTGCTTTATAAATTCTAAATTCATTCATTCAATTCAAATTCATTCATTTAATAAACTGTCTTCCATATCTTGAGCTTAGCAGGTCATTTCTGAGAGAATTTGTGTGCACTTGAGGAACAGAGTCAAAGCTCTGGAAAAAAGCAACATTTCTGTGGATGTTTGACGTTTAGGAGGCGAGCTGTCAGGAAACAGAGTGCAGGCTGGCTTGTATGAGAAGGATATTGCACAACTGTAACAAAAAGTACTGGACAGAAGGGCGGGATTCGGAGCTCCCAGGGACTACTTGGAAACCAGTCAAAAGAGGGGGTATGAACGGGCATGCTAATCCAGACACATGGGGGGGCAGGGTCAGTATTTGACCTGGTGGTAGTATGATTCCCTGGCAGGCCTCCAAACCGAGGCATACAGACATTGTTTTATCCACTTTAAACCAGAATTTATATTACTAATTAGACACTAGGGGGGATTCTAGGAAATAAGGACTCAGTCTGGCGTGTGATTAGTGGTGTTGGACTGAGTTTCTCAAACAGGGCATTCTTGTAAATGTATCTGGTGAACGTTTCTGAAAAAAAGAAAACCTTATCTCTAAAACAGAACGAGACTGCTGGATTTGCTGCTTACATTGTGCAAAACAATTATTTGAGATAATACAGGCAAACCTAGTGTGAGAAAACGAATGCTTTGTCTTTTCAAAATAATAAATTATATTATGGGCATGCGCTACTGTGTCTAGAAAGAAGTGGAAACAGTCAACGGAAGAAGTCCAGCAAAGTGGAAAAAAGGAGGCACCTCTGACCGGGAGTGAAAGGACGAAAGGAGCTGGAAAAGACAGCCAGGGGGACAGGAGGGAGGGCAGAAGGAGGCTGGCACCCTTGATTGTGTCTGAGAGGAAGCAGAAGACAGACAGATAAGCATTGGCAAAGCCAATAGCTCTAGCCTATACGAGAGCTTTTGGCTTTGCCAATGTGTTTTAGCCATTTTGTACACCAGTGTGGCTGCTGTTCAGCATGGCTAAAGGTTAGTGATGTAGAAGAGAGTGGAGTTGCATGGAGTAGCATGCAGTGGAGTGGAGTAGAGTGAAATAGTGGAAAGTGGAGTAGTGTAGAGTGGAGTAGACTGTAATAGAGTGGAGTGACATAGAGTGGAGGTGTGTCGTGCAGAGTGGAGTGGTGTGGAGCAGTGTGGCGTGGTGTAGAGTGGCGTAGTGTAAAGTGGACTGACATACAGTAGAGTGACATGGAGTGGCATACAGTGGAGTAGAGTGTCATAGACTGAAATGGTGTAGAGTGTTGTAAAGTGTCATAGAGTAGAGTGACAAAAGTGGAGTGGTGAACAGAGGAGTAGAGTGTCATAGAGTGGAGTGGCGTAAAGTGGAGTGGTGTAGAGTGGAGAGGCACAAAGCAGAGTTGAGTGGCATAGAGTGGAGAGGCACAAAGCAGAGTAGACTGGCATAGAGTGAAGTGGTGAGTGTGTGGAACGGAGCAGAGTGTCACAGAGTAGAGTGCCGCAGAGTGGAGTAGAGTGTCATAGTGTGGAGAGGCACAGAGTGGAGTAGTGTGTTGTGGAGTGTCATAGAGTGGAGTTGCATAGAGTGGATTGGAGCAGAGTTGAGAAGCGTAGAGTGGAGTGCAATGTCGTAGAAGGCGTGTCGAAGACTGGATTGGAGTGTCGTAGAGTTCAGTGTTGTAGAGTGGAGTGTGTAGAGTGGAGTGTCATAGAGTGTCGTAGAGTGTAGTGGTGTAGAGTGGAGTAGAGTGGAGTAGAGTGTCATTCAGTGGAGTGGCGCAGAGTGGAGTCGTGTAGGGTGGAGTGTCCCAGAGTGGAGTGTTAAAGTGGAGTAGAGTGACAGAGTGGAGTTGTGTGCAGAGTGGAGATGACTATAGTGGAGTGGCGTAGATTGAACTAATGTCGCGTGGAGTTATGTCGAGTGTTGTAGAGTGGAGTGTCAGAGTAGAGTGGCATAGAATGGAATAGAGTCTAATAGAGTGAAGTGTCATGGTGTGGCACAGAGTGGAGTGGCATGGAGGGATGTAGAGTGAAGTAGAGTGCTGTAGAGTGGAGTGGCGTAGAGTGTCACAGATTGGAGTGGAGTATACTTTACAGTGGAGTAGAGTGTAGTTGAGTGTTGTAGAGTAGAGTGTTGTAGAGTGGAGTAAAGTGCTGCAAAGTGGAGTAGAGTGGTGTAGAGTAGGGTGGCATAGAGTGGAGTAAATAGTTGTTAAGTGGATCAGAGTAGAGTAGAGTGGTGTAGAGTGTAGTGACAGACTAGAAGAGCATAGATTGAAGTAAAGTGGCATGGAGTGGTATAGAGTGCAGTGAAAAAGAGTGGAGTGGAGTACAGTATCATAGAGCAGAGTAGTGTAGAGTAGAGGAGTGTCACGGAGTGGAGAAAAGTGTTATAAAGTGGAGTGGAGTAGAGTGGAGTGGCACAGAGTAGAGTGAAGTAAAGTGTTGTGGAGTGGAGCAGGGTGGAGTACTGTGGTGTAGAGTGTAGTCTCATAGAATGGAAGGGCGTAGAATGGAGTAAAGTGGCATGGAGTGGCATAGAAAGGAGTGCATTAGAGTGGTATAGAGTTGAGCAGTGCTGTAGAATGGAGTGGTGCAAAGTGGAGTACAGTGGCACATAGTGGAGTAGAGCAGCGAGAAATGGCATAGAGGAAGTGGCATGGAGTGGTGTACAGTGGGGTGACGTAGACTGGAGTAGAGTTTCATAGAGTGGAGTGTTGTAGAGTGTTGTAGATTGGAGTGGCACAGACTGGAGTAGAGTGGAGTAAAGTGAGGTAGAGTGGGGTAGCGTACAGTGTTGTGGAGTGGAGTAGAATGTAGTAGAGTGGAGAATGGCAGACTAGAGAGGATTGTTGCGGAGTGGAGTATCATAGAGTGAAGTGTCGTAAAGTGGAGTGGCGCAACGTAGAGTGAAGTGAAGGGATGTAGAGTGGAGTTGAGTGTCTTACAGTGGAGTGTCATAGAGTGGAGTGGTGAAGAGTGGAGTGGTGAAGAGTGAAGTGGTGCAGAGTGGAGTGGCATAGAGTGGAGTGACATAGAGTGGAGTGGCATAGAGTGTCACAGAGTGGAGTAGTGTGTCAGAGTGGAGTAGAATGTGCAGAGTGGAGTCGAGTATAGTGGAGTGGTGTAGATTGGAGTAAAGTGGCATGGAGTTGTGTAGAGTGTCGTAGAGTGGAGTGTCAGAGTGCTTTAGAGTAGAGTGGCATAGAGTGCAGTGGTGTAGAGTGAAGTAGAGTGTTGTAGAGTGAAGTGTCATAGAACGGCGTACAATGTCATGGATTGGAGTGAGGTAGAGTGTAGTGGAGCAGTGTGTTATAGAGTAGAGTGTCGTAGAGTGCAGTAGAGTGGTGTAGAGTGGAGTAGCATAGATTGGAGTGGCATACAGTGGTGTATAGTGTCATAGACTGGAGTGAAGTAGAGTGCCACAGATGAAGTAGAGTGGAGTGGATCTGAGTGTTATAGAGTAGAGTGTTGCAGAGTGGATGATCGTAGAGTGCAGTAGAGTAGAGCAATGTAGCATGGAGTGGAGTGGCATACCGTGGAGTGGAGTAGTGTCATAGAGTAGAGAGTTGCAAAGTGCAGTGGAGTAGAGTGGTGTGGCATAGAGTAGAGTGGCATAGCATGGAGTAAATTGTTGTGGAGTCGAGCAGGGTGGAGTAGAGTGGTGTAGGGTGTAGTGACATAGAATGGAAGGGCATAGAATGGAATGGAGTGGCATGGAGTGACAGAATGGAGTGGAGTGCATTAGAGTGGAGTGTCATACAGTGTCATTGAGTGGAGTGGTGTCGTGGAGTAGAGTAGAATTGAGTGGCATAGAGCAGAGTGGCGTAGATTGAGTGGAGCAGAATGGAGTGGAGTGGCATAGAGTGGAGTGGCGTAGAGTGGAGTCACGTAGAGTGGAGTGACATGGAGTAGCATAGAGTGGACTAGAGTGATGTAGAATGGAGTAGTGCAGTGGAGTGGGGTAGATTGGAATGGTGTAAATTGGGGTAAAGTGGCGTGGAGTGGCGTACAGTGGAGTGTCATAGATTGGAGTGACGTGGAGTGGAATAGAGTGTTGTAGAGTGGAGTGTCATGGAGTAGAGAGTTAGAGTGGAATATGGTGGGGTAGTGTGTTATAGAGTGAGTGGAGTGGAGTGAAGTTAATGGAGTAGCTAGCCGCAAACATGTCACCTTTACCCATTTGTAACCTCACCCTTAGATCTCATACTTATTTCCTTTTACCAAGTGATTATGGCCCTCTCTAATTTGTAGCATATCTCCTACCTTCTTTGCAAGATCCCTGTCAATCTTGGTTCTGCCATAGATTGGGCCATAATCAACACTGCTCACTTTCTAGTATGATATTCTGAAAGCAGCCTATGTCCTGCCCAATTCATTGATTTCTGCTTCCTAAAACAAGGAGAGCATTAGGCTTTGCCATTCAAAGGCCTGGGCTTCCGCAAAGGCTACATATCAATATATTTCTTTATTTAAAGAACAGGACCCACAAGACCAACTGAGGTGCTTCTCATATTTAATTGAGAACTTGTGACTATATAAGGGTCTCACTTTTTGGCCATTTTACTCAACATTTGTAGTCATCTTCAAGAACTTTGTGTTTATGTGCACCAAAATAAACCGTACTAAAGATGAAACTCATCATAACACATTAAATTATCACGTTACATCTATTAACCATGGATGGCCAAATTTTGGCTGAGCTTAACCAAGAAAAGACAGAGATTATTGTTAATCAGTTGAAGCGACTAACAAACTGTAACCTTTACATTCCCTTGTCTAAGCTCATGATTAACTAGAACTGCTATATTTATCATCTCTGAATTCTTATGGAATCCTACATGTAGTAGCACAGCAACCAGTATATTATCGAATGTGCTGTTTACACATTCCCACTTTCATTCTTCCCACACAAGATAGGGCAACAATTGAAGAGGTGACACAGTTATCAAGGGGTTGAGCACAGGTTAATTTGGGGTTTGCTTGTGCCTTACCCTGATAAGTGCAAAAAGAACAATTGATGGACAGAATGCAGAACAATGTCATACATTCACCCCAGTACAGAGATCTAGGCCTAAATCCATCCTTTTTTGCTCACCATGCCATTCCAGTTTGGACCCAGCCATATGCAAATCAGTCTTGACCCTGCGCCCAATGGGAACAGTCCAGCCCGAACTGCCAGGCCAGGTCCTCCCTGGACTGGAAACAAGCATCCTAGGACCGGTTTCGGGATTTCAGCCCTCATCAGCCAGGATAGCTTGACTCCAGTGGCATGGAGAGCACGGGACCCACGTCTGGGCATACCCGTCCCACTCGGGGTGACAAATGCAAAAGAACAATTGATGGACAGAATGCAGAACAATGTCATACATTCACCCCAGTACAGAGATCTGGGCCTAAATCCATCGTTTTTTTGCTCACCATGCCATTCCAGTTTGGACCCAGCCATATGCAAATCAGTCTTGACCCTGCGCCCAATAGGAACAATCCAGCCCAAACTGCCAGGCCAGGTCCTCCCTGGACTGGAATCAAGCATCCTAGGATCGGTTTCAGGCTTTCAGCCCTCATCAGCCAGGATAGCTTGACTCCAGTGGCATGGAGAGCACGGGACCCATGTCTGGGCATACCAGTCACACTCTGGGTGACAAATGCAAAAAGAACAATTGATGGACAGAATGCAGAACAATGTCATACATTCACCCCAGTACAGAGATCTGGGCCTAAATCCATAGTTTTTTTTCTCACCATGCCATTCCAGTTTGAACCCAGCCGTATGCAAATCAGTCTTGACCCTGCGCCCAATGGGAACAGTCCAGCCCGAACTGCCAGGCCAGGTCCTCCCTGGACTGGAAACAAGCATCCTAGGACCAGTTTCGGGCTTTCAGCCCTCATCAGCCAGGATAGCTTGACTCCAGTGGCATGGAGAGCACGGACCCACGTCTGGGCATACCCGTCCCACTCGGGGTGACAAATGCAAAAAGAAGAATTGATGGACAGAATGCAGAACAATTGGCTTGGCAATTCGGGCTGGACTGTTCCCATGAGGCACAGGGTCAAGACTGATTTGCATATAGCTGTGTCTGAACTGGGGTGGCAAAGTGAGCTAAAGAATGATGATGGATTCAACCCAGATCTGTGACTGGGGGTGAGTGTCTGAAAAGTTTCAGTGCTCCGTCCATCATCTCCTTGTGTTTGCTTTGTTCGCCCTAAGTTGGCAGGGTATGCCCAGACGTGGGTCCCTTGCTCACTTTGCCACTGGATTCAAGCTAGCCTGGCTGATGAGGGCTGTTAGCCCGAAAGCGGTCCCAGGATGCTTGTTTCCGGTCCAGGGAAGACATGGCTTGGCAATTCGGGCTGGACTGTTCCCATGAGGCACAGGGTCAAGACTGATTTGCATATAGCTGTGTCTGAACTGGGGTGGCAAAGTGAGCTAAAGAATGATGATGGATTCAACCCAGATCTGTGACTGGGGGTGAGTGTCTGAAAAGTTTCAGTGCTCCGTCCATCATCTCCTTGTGTTTGCTTTGTTCGCCCTAAGTTGGCAGGGTATGCCCAGACATGGGTCCCTTGCTCACTTTGCCACTGGATTCAAGCTAGCCTGGCTGATGAGGGCTGTTAGCCCGAAACCGGTCCCAGGATGCTTGTTTCCGGTAAGACATGGCTTGGCAATTCGGTCTGGACTGTTCCCATGAGGCACAGGGTCAGGACTGATTTGCATATAGCCGTGTCAGAACTGGGGTGGCAAAGTGAGCTAAAGAATGATGATGGATTCAACCCAGATCTGTGACTGGGGGTGAGTGTCTGAAAAGTTTCAGTGCTCCGTCCATCATCTCCTTGTGTTTGCTTTGTTCACCCTAATTTGGCAGGGTATGCCCAGACGTGGGTCCCTTGCTCACTTTGCCACTGGATTCAAGCTAGCCTGGCTGATGAGGGCTGTTAGCCCGAAACCGGTCCCAGGATGCTTGTTTCCGGTCCAGGGAAGACATGGCTTGGCAATTCGGGCTGGACTGTTCCCATGAGGCACAGGGTCAAGACTGATTTGCATATAGCTGTGTCTGAACTGGGGTGGCAAAGTGAGCTAAAGAATGATGATGGATTCAACCCAGATCTGTGACTGGGGGGTGAGTGTCTGAAAAGTTTCAGTGCTCCGTCCATCATCTCCTTGTGTTTGCTTTGTTCACCCTAATTTGGCAGGGTATGCCCAGACGTGGGTCCCTTGCTCACTTTGCCACTGGATTCAAGCTAGCCTGGCTGATGAGGGCTGTTAGCCCGAAACCGGTCCCAGGATGCTTGTTTCTGGTCCAGGGAAGACATGGCTTGGCAATTCGGGCTGGACTGTTCCCATGAGGCACAGGGTCAAGACTGATTTGCATATAGCTGTGTCTGAACTGGGGTGGCAAAGTGAGCAAAAGAATGATGATGGATTCAACTCAGATCTGTGACTGGGGGTGAGTGTCTGAAAAGTTTCAGTGCTCCATCCATCATCTCCTTGTGTTTGCTTTACCCTGATAAGGATTGTGGTTGCTGCTTGACCAGTCAACAGTAACTCAATTTCTAACACTGGTGTTCAGTGGTGAGGATTGGTGAGGATTGGGCTTGTGTTTGTCCTCTGCCATTAAGTAATGTTGTGTTACACTACCACCCCACATAAATAATTTGTGATGAGAACTTCCAAGGGGTTTGAGGCACACATGTTAGACCAGTCAGCCTTAGGGTGGTCTTCCCCCCATCTTTTTGCCTTCCTTCTCCATTTTTTGTGACCTTGTTTTTGCTGGCTTTTGGACTCTGTGCACTTTACCACTGCTAACCAGTGCTATAGTGTTTGTGCTCTCACCCATAAACATGGCAATATTGGCTTAACCCCAATTGGCATATTTAATTTACTCATAAATCCCTAGTAAAGTATTACATGTTTCCAGGGCCAGTAATTTAAATGTTACTAGTGGGGCTGCAGCACTCGTTGTGCCACCCACTTAAGTTGCCCTTTAAACATGTCTCAGGTCTGCTATTGCAGATCTTGTGTGTGCAGTTTAAACTGCCATTTCGATCAGGCAAAATAAGCCTTTTGACAGGCCCAAACCTTCCTTTTTAATACATAAGTCACCCCTAGGGTATGGCCTGGGTAGCCCAGAGGGTAGGGTCCAATGTATTTAAAAAGCAGGAGATTTACTTTTATGTTTTACCTGTCCTGGTAGCAAAAAACTCTTGAATTCGTTTTTCACTACTGAAAGGCCTATATCCCTCAAAAGATAACATTCGGATTTCTTTATTACATTTTATAAGTGTCATTTCCAAATGGGAAGATATAACTTAATCAAGCTTGGTGTCTCTGGAATCTTAATTTAAAATCCAAACTTATGATGAAGTCGGATTTTAAATTACAATTCTGAAAAAGCTACTTTTAGAAAGTTGGCATTTTCTTGCACTAGCCATTTGGTGCTACTGCCTGTCTATGGTCATATTACTAGGTGAAGTTGGGCTTTGTGTATTCCTGCTAGATAGCCACACATAATGGGAGCTTAGGTGTGATTGAGTGGGCCATTACTGGCAGGATGGGAGGGAGGAACTGGCCCCAGCCTCACTTACACTTGATTAGGCTGTGTCCTGTCTCCACACAAAGGGTGCATACCCTTGTTGTTAGTCTGAAGCCAGGGCAGGGAAGGCAGGGTATCTGTGCACTTCAAAGGCATGCCTCTAGAAGCTTCTCCCCACTTCAAAGGCACAACTATGTATAAAAGAAGGACCTCAGACACCACCACTTCAGTACACTTCTGGACCTGTGGATACTCTGCTGGGAAGAAGGACTGCTGTGCTGCTGAACGACTGCCACTCTGCTGGACCCCTGCTTTGCTGTGCTGACCTGCTGCCTACTGGCCTCTGGCCTCAAAGAGACGGACTGGACCTGCATCTCTTGAACCCAGAGTGACTTCAAGAGCTAGTTGCCTGGCCTCCTAATCTATGCCTCAGGGAAATATCAGGCTTCCAACCACCTTGCACCTGGAGTCTACCCTGCCAAGTGGTGCCACCTGGACACTTGGAAGTGGGCCTAAGATGCTTGCCAGCAGAACCGGTGCATCTCCTCTGCTGAGAAGTGCATCTTCAACCAGAACTGACGCATTGCTGATGCTGCGTGGATTGGATCCGTCGCATAAACTCACATCACCTCCGCAGTCACCCAGACAGTGCAGTGCATCCACAGACTAGGTCCTTGCATCTCTTGACAACGGCAGCCTCGATGACAGACTTCGCATCGAAGCCTTGCAGCTCCTCGGAATTGATGCATTGCCCACTGCGTGACGCATCCCAGACTCCGGACATTCCATCGCCTTCACTTTCTTAAAAGCCAGTTGCATCACTTACAAAGCTATCAAGACTAGCACCCTAGCTTAACTTGCAGACAAATTCGCCATCTTTGGTACATCTTGGCAAATCACAGCCAGGACACCATCAGACTGCAGACTAAATGTAAAAAAAAGGAAAACTAAGGCAGTACTCCTTTTGCATCTGGACCAGCATCCCCCTGTCGAGCAGGACCGGATCAATGCTGCTCAAATTTAGGAAAGAGTTGAAGACTTACTTCTTCAAAGAATACTACAGTACAATGCATTAACCATCTGCAACCCAGCTCCATCTCCTCTTACTCATTGACTTTATACTCTTCTCTGACCATGTGCAGCGCTCTGCTGCCTTCTGGCTAGGTTTGCAATACAGAAATAGGGGCGAGGAGTTGGCCTGATGGCTAGGGCGGTCGACCTCGAATCTGGGTAACCGGGTTCAAGTCTTGGCAATGACGCTGAACAACCTGTGATTCTGGGCAAATCACTTAATCTCCCCGTGCCTAACAAAAAAAATAAAAAAATGAATGTGTCCTCATGTAACGCAACTGGTGCTATGTAAAGCGCTCTGATACCCGATACCTTCGGGTCAAGTTCGCGCTATATAAAACTCCGTAAAATAAATAAAATAAGAAATACAATATACAAAAATACATACATTTATTTCTGTTTCACAGGCTACAATAAGAGACTAGATTAATCAGGTACCCATTTTCTTGAGGATTACGGGACCTTTAGACACATTATTTATAGAATACCCAAAGTGAACAACTCCATTCCAATATGCCAGTCACATGTACTATTTACTTGTGGGCTCCATGTAACACCCTGCTGTATGCAACAAAAAAAGTACTTTGTACAAGATGTGTAAGAGGCATCTAATTCTTAAAAGTTTGTCAAAACAAATTGATCAAGAATAATGACTTGCAATGTCTTTGTTACACTGTGGTCAAAGTCGTAGAATTGCCAGTTCCTTGTTCTTCAAGAATGACCAAAGGTATGCAGAGTCCAAAAGTCCTTGTTGCCAGCTTTTGCATCTTATCTTGCATCAACACCAGTTGCAAAGAACACCATACTGGAGTTGATAGGTGTCTTGAAACTTCATTACCCAGCCTAGTTACATGTTATTGACTACTGAACATAGCTTGCTGCTGATCAATGACTTTCTTCCTCAAACTTGATCTTTGTGAGGTGATATCTAGTTGGAAGGTGATGATGTCTGAGCTGGAAGTGCCCCCCCCCACACTGCTTGATCTTCCACTCAGCCCAGGATATAAAATCCCTTTGTTCTTCCTTTGAAGACATGCTCTTAGATGGCATTTCCCCGAATCTGCACCCTACTTTGTGAGCACCAATGACTCTCCAAGCAAAGTTGGAATGGTAATGATTTGGGGAATATGTTTGTTTCACCTGTACTCCTGTACATGCTTGGCCTTCACAACGTCCTTCTAATCCCGCTCCCTCACTTTCACTTACACAGTCTCAGTGTTATCTGCAGCAAGCATGCCATTGTTTACCTTTCTCTTTCCTCTAATCACATTGATCATTCTCAAAAATGTTATTTTTAAAGCACATGGGTGTGTGGAGATAGCTTTATGTGGGTGTATGTTAGTCCATCACAGAATAGGCATCGATCATTCACTTCATCAACAAAACCGTTAGCTTTCTATAAAAATATGTGCACTTTCGAAGCAGATTTTAAACGCTGAGAGCAGACTGGTGTTTACTAGAAGATTGTTTGCCAGTAAAGTTTAAGATATGACTCCTACTCAAAGAATGCACTATAATATTTCAACTGGTAGACTAAATTGTCTTTTCACCTCCAATGTTATGCATTCTGATATTTGTTATATATATATGGCCTCGCTCTGCTTACATTTCCCAAAACTCCTTGTTCCGGAGGAATTCAGTTAACACCTTTGGGATGAAGTGAAGCCCACAAAGTTCCATGCACTGACTGCCTAACCAAGGGAAAAAACACACAGGAACAAAAAAATGTGTTCTTCACCGAACAGATGGAAACACTATGGAAAAATCTGACCTCCCCCTGATAGAAACCAATGCCAGAATGGCTAGCACTGAAAGTTCAGACTGCTGCAAACCGGCAAAACGGACTGCTAGTTTGCAGATGCTGAAGCGTGCAAAAAAGTCTGGTCACTTTTACTGAAAATCAAGTCACAGGTCCCACCATTTACCCCTGAATGTCTAGCACGGGTGGCTTGCCGCGACACTGCATGGGTTAGCGCCGCGGCCCATTAACCTCCGGAGTTTGTACAGCTTGGTAGCAGAGCTGGGGAAATGTTTCTACGGCTAACTCAGTCACAACTCAAACAGTGGAAAATGTTTTGTGTTTGGTTTCCAGGGCCTCATCGGAGTGAACCTGCGCAGAAAATACCACCGGGAAACAAAAGTGTCTTGTGCAGGAGCATGTAAAAAACAGCAGGCAGATTCTTTGATTACGGTGAAAGTATTTGATATCTTTTAAGAAAATGTCAAATGTCCCGAACAAAAAAAGCCTGTTATTGTACATATGTGTTTCTCAATGTTTTTTATTCTTTATCAGCGCCATGACAAGCTCAATTTCAATTTACAGACTTCAAAGTGAGTGAATTCACATAACTAAGGGTCACATGTACTAAGATTCCCGTTTACAATTCGTAATAGCGACTTTTTGTGATTCGCTATTACGAAATTGTAAAACACCTATGTACTAATGTGTCTTTGACACCTTTAGTGATTCCTAATTGGGTCGCAATTGACCTACCTCATTAATATTCACAAGGTAGGCCGCAATTTGCAACCCATTGGGAATTGCTAACAAGCATTGGCATAGCCAATAGGTCTCGCTTTTGGGACCTTATAAGTGTTTAGCCATGCAACAGTTGATGTTGTTGCACCAAGGATATTGTGCTGCATAACTAAATACTTATAAGGTCCCAAAAGCGAGACCTATTGGCTATGCCAATGCTTGTTTGTTAAGGTGGGTACGGGTGAGTGCCAGGTGGATAGTGGCAGGAGGACAGTAGGAGGCAAGCAACCAGATGGACAGCAAGATGAGGGCAGGAAGGGGAAGCAGCTAGACTGGACAGCAGGAGAAGACAAGAAACAATGGGGGCCACGAAACAAAACAGAGAGTGTTAGGGGACTAGCAAGAAGATGGACAGCAGATGGGGGCCAACAGCAGCATGGACAGTGGGTGGGGGCAATCATCAACATGGACAGTGGGTGGGGCAATCAACAACATGGACAGTGGGAGGAGGGCCGGCGAGCAACAACATAGAGGCAGGGGCAGCTCCTCTGTATGAGCGGAGGAGCGTCGCCCCCTCTAACCAAAATGCCCCAAAAGCCCCAGAGATGAAAAATAAAATGGTGATAAAGTTAGTTTATTACCATTTTATTTTTCATCCAGCGCTCATGTCCCTTTGGCCAGCCGTCTTCTGACGGCCAACCTGATATGCTCACTTTCAAACCTCTAAACCAGCTGTCTTGTCTTAAGAAAGCTGGGTTAGGCAAAGCCCAGGCCTCCAGTGCCTTCAGGAGCGCCAAGAGAGGCCACTCCCTCCACACCTGGCACTGCTCTTATGCTGATAACAACATGAGAGCAGCACCAGGATTGATTAGGTGAGTTGTTGAGGGTCCCGCGCTGGAGGAAGAGATGAGAAGATGTAAACTGGAGCGCAGAGGACGTTCATGCAGATAAATGTGTTTTTCTTTTTTTCTTTATTAAATGTGTCCCCCACCGACCACCCATTTGTCTGCCCCACCACTCTCTAGTGCTGCCAATTGCGACTGCATGGAGGGGGACAAAAGCACACGGGTAAGAAAGATCGACATAAAGGCAAAGGAGAGAAGCACACGAGGAAGACGGCCTACAAACATATGCTATCCTATGGAGTGCTCGAACAAAATTTAAAAACTTGAAGTGGCAAGGAATGTTTGCAGAAAAATATAGCTTTGTGTATGAAAACAAAGAGAAATGCTGTCTACCTAAAGGGGACTAATCGAAAAAATGGAATGTAAAGGATAAGAACATGGAGGCAGTTGCTGTCATTGCACAAATTGGAAAGTATGAGTGAGTAAAGGAGCAATTAATGCTTTCCCTTTGGCCACAAAAGAAAGTCGTTTCTGGTTGAGAATAGAAAAAGTAGTCAAATAAACAACTGAAAGAATCCAAATAGGTTTGTTTGCAATTGAAGTCGAAGGAGCACATTGGGCACATGTTTTTAGGTGAATATTATTATGCTATTGACGATCTGTCCTGTAGGC
Source organism: Calotriton arnoldi (assembly GCA_963921515.1). NCBI lineage: Eukaryota > Metazoa > Chordata > Amphibia > Caudata > Salamandridae > Calotriton > Calotriton arnoldi. Next base: position 608,749 of record CAWUFW010005491.1, read on the forward strand.
CAATGTTGGACACCCATGAGGGAAAGAAAGTGTAGGGATTACCATAGGACGATGTAGTTTTTTTAATAGCTTGTTGTTTTAGTGGCATAAAGAAGATGTTTTAAACACAGGTGAACCCACCAGTACATGAAGGGAACCTTAGCAGTTTAAGTATCAAAAATTTTACGTATATTTATACGAGACGGGTGATTCATTTTAATATGGTTGTATGATGTTTTTAAGACTAAGATCAAAAATAAACATTCACTTACTGACTGACTGTGTAAGGCTCTGAAACTCAGTATGCATATGCCATGTTGAAAGAGGCATTTTTGCAACCCATGTCCATGTAGTATCTCAGTGCATTTAATGATGAATTCAAGCTTTAGCATACCTTGTTTGACTTAAGTCGAAGTTATTGTGACATTATGAGAGATGCTATTTTTGACACACCACCTGCACTGACCTCCATATGCTGCATTGAACGGTGCCCTGGCATGATTTGTACCACCCTGAAGTACTTTTAACAGCTGACAGGAGTGTGCATCTGCAGCATCCTTCAATATGATGGCTTCCTAGCACTTAGATGCAGAGGTTGTGATGAAATGTTTTTATCTAGCCATAGGAATTCATATGTCTTTGTCGCTCATGTGGCAACATGCATGCTCACTCTACTTCCTGAACTTGTTTTCTTTGCCCTTGCAGTGTCTCAGATTAGGATTGTTTCTCTTTTGAGACACATTTGTCTGCGGTACTGGAATTGTGTGTGCCGGTCCCAAACTTCACTGATGGACTAGGTGCATAAGGGTATTTGCAAATCCAGAGCAAAATTACCCCCCCCGCCCCTGCACTATAAGCATTAGTTTATTTCGTGATCGTATGTGCCCCTTTATTTCATGAGCATATCTGCCACTTTACCCTATATTTCACGAGCATAGCTGCCATGTTGCCCCATTTTATTTGTGACACTTTCAGACATATCCTGCTTTTTTAGCTAACAACACTTACAATGCTAGAAATTCTGGGCCCATAATGCAACTTTCTCTTGGCTAAAAATACAGAAGAGAATTTCGGTATCACACTGGCATGGGGCCACTTGGCAGCTATGTAAGAGCTTTCCTTCGGAACTGAATTTAAAACCTAAGGCTATTAACCTGACGTGTAGTGGAATTAAACATGCTTTGCTATGAACCGTTTGGCCATATCAAATGACCAAATCGATGTTTGCGGAAATATATGCGGACATTAACTCCCAACCCTTGACATTGGGTTGTAACTTGTAGTAGGCGCCCTGCCGAGGCCTCGGTACATGCATAGCACTTCCCGTCAAGCACTGCCGTGACGTCTGCCTCGCGCCGCGCAGCTGTTATTTTTTGAACGCTGAAAGCTGCAGTTGGGTGCTTCCCTTCTCCAAGAACCCCCTGGAGCGGGTGAGGGGAGCTTAGGCTGAAAGGAGACAAAGGCCGTGAGCCGCAGGTGATGGCAGTCTCTGAGGTAAAAGCACTTTGTGGAAATGAGACACCTAAGTGGGTGTTTGTGTTTGAAAGAAAGAGAAAAACAAGCAAGACGTGCGGCCGCGACCGGGAGTTGTGTGCGCGCGCGCGAAAGTGAAAGTGATCCGCAGCAGAAGTTAAAGTGATCGCGCTCCAGATGGCGCCTCGGGCGCTGAAAGCTGGCGGCTGCGCCCGTGCACACGCGCGTAACTGCGAGCATTAGGCCAGCAAAAGCTGTGGTAGCACTTTGAAAACCCCACTACTAAATGTCTCGCAGAGCAGCGCATGCGCTGGCTCAGGCGAGACCTAAAAACACAGGGATGGTGACCTGATGGGGACAGCAGACCACCATGTCTGTGTTTGTTTTTAAATAAAGCAAAACATTTTTTTAAATGCATCCTGTTTTCCTCCAAGGAAAACGAGATGTGTTTCAAAAGGAAAAATGAAAAGTTTTCTTCAAATTTTTTAGGGGTAGGTAAAAAGCCTTTTCTATGTACCAAACTGTGCGCTTCGGTAACCTATTATTGAATCACAAAATGGGTTACCGATTCGGTATTAGGAAGGGGCGTGTTAAGGGCGTCCCTTCCTACTTGATTGATTATTGGCCGGAAGCCTCCTAGGAGATAGGTGGACATAATAACAGTAGGAATGCCTGTTAGGATGAACTAACTAGTATCTAGGGTTAAAGAAGGCCCATACCTGTGAATTAGTTTCAGACAACTCTTGTGGATGCTTGTAGAATTTATACGGCAATGATTCTTAGCCTGTGGTCCGGGACTTCTGGAAGTCCGCAACACCTACTTGGGGGTCCACAGCTGCTTAGAAAATTGAAGCAACTTGTAAAACTGAACATTTTTAAATGTTCTTTAAGTGTGAAGGAATTTTAAATTGGAGGCAAAAAGTAAGCTGGTATCATCAGATTGATTAGTACAAGTGCATCAAACAGAATGTAGTAAGTATGATGGGTAGCCTGAACTGAATTTAGAAAAGCTTCAACATTCCTATTAAAAATTAGATTTTTTAAATTTGTGTGTGAATTAAATAAAATATTTCATTGTTTGTCGATTTGTTTGATTAATGCTTATTTCTGAATCTTTCTATATTGTTTTGAGGTTCAAATGATCTAATTGCTTAGGGCGGGGGTCCCTGGCTTCGAATAATGACTCAGTGGGGTTCCGGAATTCCAATAATGACTCATGGAGGTCCCCGGATTCCGGCAATGATTAAGTGGGGGTCCACAGAAGTCAAAAGGTTATCAATCGCTGTTGTATAGAACTGGCACAGTATCCATAACGATTGGGAAAGATAATAAACAGAGTAGGAACCTAACATTCCCAGTGAGAGAATTATTAAAATGCAGTCAGCAAATATGGCTGAGAGCAATGAAGAATGCCCACATTCTCAATAAAAGTCAATTGTTTTATTCATGGTACTGTCAGGTTTAGATACAAGTATATTACAGTGTCATATCAGACTAGTCCTCGCATGAACAGCTCGCATTTGTAGAAAATGCCGTAGTTACACCAAAACGATATCTGTCTTGCACTGGGTGTGTTTTACCCTTTTATGAAATCAATGAATTGGCTTCATGCAAACAAGTATGTTTAATTAGAGGCCCTTTCCATTTCCCACCAAGCTTCATACCTGTTCAATAACGCTACCTAGAAATCAATGGAACTCCAAATCATTACAATGTGAAAGGCTTACTGGATCATTCTGCTGACATACATAGATGCACTCACTCAACAGCTAAATGTTTATTAAAAAAGAAGGTGGAATTACTGCACAATAATTAGTTCTTCTGTATAAGATTGCAATTTGGGCACAGCAATAAATCTGAAATTGTGCACTATTAATTGAAATGGGGATCCCTCTCCCAGGTGATAACTTCTAATACCTCGTCACTTTCACTAAGTGTATACATACTCGCCTATGAATGATGCACTCCTCATAGAAAGACTGAAAAGTCCCCTTTTCTGCTCACAGTAATATATATCATACTGACATAAGTGGTTTCTTAAATAAGATTCAATGGAGGTATTGAAAACCACGCACCCCATGGCCTACATCAGCAGATGACTCCTTTGACATGCAGTGGCAGGTTGGGAGTGGGGCGAGGTAGGTTCCTTGAACACGCGCAGATCCCAAAAAGCACTATGCTTAGGGTGCATCTGGCAACTGCATGTGGATACATTTTAGCATGCTTATGTATGGAAGGCAAAACTCAGGCCAGCAGACACTGAGATTTTAGTGCCCTCTCACTATTCACAGTTTCTACACATGTATTTGACACTCATATGCTAAATGACTTCATTAGGATCAAGACCTCTTGGAATGGCCTTTGTTTGTAATAAAAACTCTAAGCTAATCAGCGACCATTGCCGTCAGCACTTAATTGTTCACTCAATTTCATACAAGTGTTTTCCAACAGAGCCTGGAACTACTACAACTATGTCTACATAAGCCTACTGGATTTTAACTACTTAATTATTTATGGACTTCTCTATTTATTGTTGTCCAATGACCACATAGTATGATTGACTTTAAATATTTACAGTATAACCTTAAGTTATATTAGATGCAGCATAACCATACTCTAATATACAATTATTGCATCTATGTTCACACAAATACAAGCTACTGATAGCAAAAACCAACTTTAAAAGTATTAAGTCTTCCACTAGCAAACAGGCTGATAGCACTGGTAAAAGTCCAAGGAGGACAAGCCTACACAAAGGTTACTAAGGACAAAGTAAAAACATTAGGCATACATTCTGAAACGGCCAACTCGTGAAAGATACAAGATGTTTGTAAAACGACAAGTGCCAAAAAGACAGAACATCTGAAAACAAAAACAAAAAGGCAAGCATTTATCAAAATCGCAATTTCGCAATAGCACTCGCCAATTTTCTGTTGAAATACCAAAGGAAGCTTGTCTGATTATTCCAATTACGCCAAGAAGATGTTCAGAATAAAGAAATACCTAATCAGAGGAAGCTAAAAAAAAACACTTTCTAATATCACAGTGAAATTGACCAAGATAAAAAGAGCATGGAATAAAAAATACATAAATGAATGAATTAATACACATCCATTATTAAAAGGAGGGACTGCCCAACAAAAGCCCCAGCCCACGCATTCACTGCTCTTGATTCATACCAGATGGCTTCAACAGGGTGATTTAAGAACAGGATTAGTCTACATATTCCTGCCGATTTCCTCATACCCGATCTTTGAAAGATGTTTCAAATCGTTCCTTCCAAACCACCATCTCTCTACTTAAATGTTTCCAGTGATATTATGATTCATTGCCTCCTTTTCCCTCCCACTAACCTCTGCTGAACACCATCCTGCTGCTTACAGTTTGCCTTAGTCCATTGTCCTGAAATTACCGCAAGCGTATGTTACTCCCAGTCCTATTTTATCCACTATATATATTGTACTACCAATATTTTTTTTTGGGGGGAGGGGTATTTTCTCTCTTGTACTCATGCAGCATTTTTTTGTTACTGTTGTAATTCTTAGACCGTGTCCTTCATTCTCGTTCTCCTACAATTATCTCTATTGAAAATAACTTTTATTATTACTCACTGCTGGTATTTTCTTGTTCTCTTGTATATTTTGTTTCTCTTCACCTACTGCAATCATCACTGCTGACCATTATCACTTTATTCTTCTATATTTTGGTCACTGGTCACTACCTCCCCTTTTTAGGTTTCGCCTACTAGACAGCAGTTACAAAAGACATATTGTGGGCTTACTAAGAATGTACAATGGGCTTAAAGATAGCCCATTGCTTCCCACTAGTTGACTTTATTGCCACTCTCATGTCCTTGTTTCTTATTTGATATTTTTCCTTGTCTATCTTGTTCATTTAGTGATTCACCCTCCCTTGGAGAATAGCCCCTTTATCATCCTCTTAAACGGCTGGCTTGTGTCCTTTCATTGCTCACCTTCTGGAAACTACCATTTTCTTTTTTTGTTAAGCACTCCATGGAAGTGTATGTGTTTTCCAGCTCTCTCCCCCTTGTGTGCTTTTCCCCCCTCTTCACTCAATGTTGAATCACTCTTAAGTGCTTCCCCCTGCATTCAACGTTGCTCTCTCCCTCACATGTTGCTTCCCCGCTTCCACTCACTCACCATTGCTTTGCGTCCTCCCACCCACTCACTGTGGCACCACCTGTCCAATTCCAGTTGTTTCCCGTTCCTCTGTCATGCAGAATATTTTAGAAAATATATTTATCTATTTTTGGAAGACCCACCATCTGCATTTGCTAAAATTGACCTTAGCAGTGTTAAAAGTACTTTTGTACAAGTTTTATTGATTTTTATTTGCTAAAATTGACCTCTGCAGAGCTTGTCAAAGTTTTTTGTTTTTGTTTTAATTTACCGATCCAAAAGGCATCCGCCATTTTGAATAGATAAATAAAACATGAAAGACATAATGACAGGCCCGCATAATTTCCTAGGTCTTTCTTGTTTTCTTTTGGTTTTTTTTGCATCAGCAAAAACAACTATTTTGCTTTTTAATGATGCCACACAGCATCTGCTAAAGTCATTGGCAAAGCCAATAGGCCAGTAACATGCCAACCATTGGCTTTGCCAATTCTTGTTGGTTGTGTTCCTTCTTACTACTGTACAGCATACTTACACCGATTTTTATGTTCATTTCTGAAATACATAAAACAAAAACAAATATATATATATATATTTTTGGCTTGCCTGAACCACCGCATTCAGACTTCGTTGGCGAATGAAGGCCATGGATTATACAAATCCAGGATGCCCAGTAATTGTACAGACACCCGCGAGATTCCTGAGGATTACAACCTGCGGTAGACGAGGGGCGTGCGCACAGCGATTGGTTCCCAACGGCATGAACGGCGACAAAAGGTGGTGAAAATCCCGATGTGAGGGCTGTTAGCAGCATCTCCCGGCTCATTGGAAAATAATCTATTTATCGGACATTGAGGTCGAAATTAAAAAGACATATGGAGAGGTGTGGTGCAGCGGCCAGGGCAGCTGACTTCGGAGCACAGGGTTCACGATTCGATCCCCGGCTCCGGCGGCAGCTCAGCTCAGCACCATGTGACTCTGGGCAATAGCTCACTTAATTTCCACGACGGCCCCCAGCGCCTTGAGACCCGTAAGGGTGAGTAGCTGCGCTATATAAAAACGGACTTACTTACTTACATATATATATGGTTGTTACCGCTGCAGCCATGCTCGCAAAGGTGGGTCACAGCAAAATCAACAAGAACATTGCCACTAGCCCATTGGTCAGAGCCCCACCAATAGGAACAACCGATGGGGGCTTTAAACGAACCAACGCTGTGCTTGCTGCTTAATGACGTAAATGCACGGAAGAAGGCATGACGCCGAAACGCGTCTGCAAATACAGTCATTAAAATTACCCCGTGAGTGCTCCAAAGTTTGTCGAGTTGTTGTGTAACAAAAGCAGGTCTCACCCGCATCCATGGATGCACCCGTCGAGTGTTCGGCAGCCTGGGTGGGATCGTGAAGATGAATCTATTTTTGGCTTGCCTGAACCACTGCATTCAGACTTCATTGGCCAATGAAGGCCCTGGATTATACAAATCAAGGATGCCCAGTAATTGTACGGACACCCGCGAGATGTCTGAGGATTACAACCTGCGGTAGACGAGGGGCGTGCGCACAGCGATTGGTTCCCAACGGCATGAACGGCGACAAAAGGTGGTGAAAATCCCAATGTGAGGGCTGTTAGCGGCATCTCCCGGCTCATTGGAAAATAATCTATTTATCGGACATTGAGGTCGAAATTAAAAAGACATATATGGTTGTTACCGCTGCAGCCATGCTCGCATAGGTGGGTCACAGCAAAATCAACAAGAACATTGCCGCTAGCCCATTGGTCAGAGCCCCACCAATAGGAACAACCGATGGGGGCTTTAAACAAACCAATGCTGTGCTTGCTGCTTAATGATGTGAATGCATGGAAGAAGGCATAACGCCGAAACGCGTCTGCAAATACAGTCATTAAAATTACCCCGTGAGTGCTCCAAAGTTTGTCGAGTTGTTGTGTAACAAAAGCGGGTCTCACCCCCGTCCATGGATGCACCCGTCGAGTGTTCGGCAGCCTGGGTGGGATCGTGAAGATGAATCTATTTTTGGCTTGCCTGAACCACCGCATTCAGACATCGTTGGCCAATGAAGGCCATGGATTATACAAACCCAGGATGCCCAGTAATTGTACGGACACCCGCGAGATTTCTGAGGATTACAACCTGCGCTAGACGAGGGGCGTGCGCACAGCGATTGGTTCCCAACGGCATGAACAGCGACAAAAGGTGGTGAAAATCCCGATGTGAGGGCTGTTAGCGGCATCTCCCGGCTCATTGGAAAATAATCTATTTATCGGACATTGAGGTCGAAATTAAAAAGACATATATGGTTGTTACTGCTGCAGCCATGCTCGCAAAGGTGGGTCACAGCAAAATCAACAAGAACATTGCCGCTAGCCCATTGGTCAGAGCCCCACCAATAGGAACAACCGATGGGGGCTTTAAACGAACCAACGCTGTGCTTGCTGCTTAATGACGTGAATGCACGGAAGAAGGCATAACGCCGAAACGCGTCTGCAAATACAGTCATTAAAATTACCCTGTAAGTGCTCCAAAGTTTGTCGAGTAGTTGTGTTTCAAAAGCAGGTCTCACCCCCATCCATGGATGCACCCGTCGAGTGTTCGGCAGCCTGGGTGGGATCGTGAAAATGAATCTATTTTTGGCTTGCCTGAACCACTGCATTCAGACTTCGCTGGCCAATGAAGGCCCTGGATTATACAAATCCAGGATGCCCAGTAATTGTACTGACACCCGCGAGATTTCTGAGGATTACAACCTGCGGTAGATGAGGGGCGTGCGCACAGCGATTGGTTCCCAACGGCATGAACGGCGACAAAAGGTGGTGAAAATCCCGATGTGAGGGCTGTTAGCGGCATCTCCCGGCTCATTGGAAAATAATCTATTTATCGGACATTGAGGTCGAAATTAAAAAGACATATATGGTTGTTACCGCTGCAGCCATGCTCGCATAGGTGGGTCACAGCAAAATCAACAAGAACATTGCCGCTAACCCATTGGTCAGAGCCCCACCAATAGGAACAACCGATGGGGGCTTTAAACGAGCAACGCTGTGCTTGCTGCTTAATGATGTGACTGCACGGAAGAAGGCATAACGCCGAAACGCGTCTGCAAATACAGTCATTAAAATTACCCCGTGAGTGCTCCAAAGTTTGTCGCGTTGTTGTGTAACAAAAGCTGGTCTCACCCCCGTCCATGGATGCACCCGTCGAGTGTTCGGCAGCCTGGGTGGGATCGTGAAGATGAATCTATTTTTGGCTTGCCTGAACCACCGCATTCAGACATCGTTGGCCAATGAAGGCCATGGATTATACAAATCCAGGATGCCCAGTAATTGTACGGACACCCGTGAGATTTCTGAGGATTACAACCTGCGGTAGACGAGGGGCGTGCGCACAGCGATTGGTTCCCAACGGCATGAACAGCGACAAAAGGTGGTGAAAATCCCGATGTGAGGGCTGTTAGTGGCATCTCCCGGCTCATTGGAAAATAATCTATTTATCGGACATTGAGGTCGAAATTAAAAAGACATATAAGGTTGTTACCTCTGCAGCTATGCTCGCATAGGTGGGTCACAGCAAAATCAACAAGAACATTGCCGCTAGCCCATTGGTCAGAGCCCCACCAATAGGAACAACCGATGGGGGCTTTAAACGAATCAACGCTGTGCTTGCTGCTTAATGATGTGACTGCACGGAAGAAGGCATAACGCCGAAACGCGTCTGCAAATACAGTCATTAAAATTACCCCGTGAGTGCTCCAAAGTTTGTCGAGTTGTTGTGTAACAAAAGCGGGTCTCACCCCCGTCCATGGATGCACCCGTCGAGTGTTCGGCAGCCTGGGTGGGATCGTGAAGATGAATATATATATATATTTTTTTTTTTCTCGCAACAACACCTCCACGCTGACAAGCAGGCGAGCAGAGAGAGAGACGGACCCAGATTCAGTAGCAGGTAAGATCTTCATTCCTCTCACCTTTGCGACGCGTTTCAAGCACGAGAGCCCTTGTTCACACACAAAGGGAAATTCGCCCGCCAAACTGTTTTTGAATGCTAAGTGCACACCTTCTTCCGTGACATGTGACCAAGGAAAATGGAAGAAATACTGCATTGAACAATGCACATCGCGAATAACCCTTGTAGATGTATTCTTTGTCAACAAACAAACAGTTTATTCTATATGCTAAATTCAGTCCACTCATTATTCAATTAAAATTAGAATTAAAATTAAATAATTAAAAAATGGAATAAATCCCGAATAAATATATTTCTCCACAGCCCCCACAAAAAGAGCAAAAGTGGGCACTCCCGGTAAGCAGCAAATTCTTTATTGATTTTTCACATAGCGATGTCCGTTCTGACCGATATATATATAGTTACAATAAATGCTTTTCAGTCAACAAGATAAACCATTTCTGTTAAGGTAATGCAAATGTAGAAGAAATGATAAAGTAACCAATTTTAAAATCGACAGCAATTTTGTTCAATTAAAGAACTACTTGTATTTTGCATTTTCACTGTTGTTAATCTTCTAACCTGGGTTGTCTATTCGTCCTGCTGTTATATTTACTGATGATTACTTTTATTATTAACAAATAGACATAAATGCAGCAATTTTGGAAGGATGTTTTTATTATGATTTCTCAATTTTTGTCGTCAACCATTGACCCATCATCCAGGCTGGTATTATTCGGGGTATCGCCAGAGGTTTAATGTTTTACTGAAATATCAACAGTATTTTGTAATAATCTCTATAGCGGTTGCTAGGTCCCTTGTTCTGCAAAATTGGAAAACTATTAAACAACCTAGGATTAACCAATGGGTCAATAAAATGTGCAGGACTTATAGATTCGAGGAGGCCTATGCAAAACGTATAGGAGCTATGGCAACATTTAGAGCTATCTGGCAAAAATTCAGTATAGCTGAGTAAGAGCAGGTTTGGAGACCCTTCTGTAGTTGGAAATCAATTTTTACACTTTATTTAGTCAAACAGACGCTGACGGCCGCACTTGCACTTTAAAGAGTTTTTGGATATTTGTATTGATGTTGCTACTGGCATGGTTTTAAGTGATTTTTTTTTCTATTTTTTGTAATTTTTTTACTGTGTATTTTTGAAATATTTACTCCTAGTTGCACATTGCACTTTAAATCATTGCCGATAGTGTTGTGCTATCTTTTTGATCCGTATGGGCCAACTATGCAGTAACAGTGTATTAGGGTTTATAAGTTACTGTAGAATATAGTTTTTATGCACCTTCTCATATTTTTTAAACCCTTGATGCTAATCCAGAGTACTACTGTTTTTTATACATTATTATGTAATGTATATTGTATTTTCTCTGTTTTTATTCCTGCTCTAATAAAAAAATAAAATTAAAAAAATAGACACGAGGGGAGAAAAAGCCCACTGATTGCACAACAACCAGGACCATAATTTGGGTGGTCTCTTGTTGAACGCAAAGTGTGTGGGAGAGAGGTGACAACATTTGTTAATACAAAGGCGCACATTAATAGGTTTTTATCTCACGCTTCTACACCAAATTGTGACATGATGACCGTGGTTGGTTGCGTGAATGAGATCATGTGTTCCCACTATCTATTGTTACTCACCACAATGAGTGGTGAGAACATCCTCACATCATTACTAAAACAATCTCAAGTGAATGAAAGGAGTATAATGTACATATTGTTCACACTGAACCCTCTTTTTTGCCATAAGGGATGTAGGCCGCTATGCATTACCCTCTGCGACCATATATGTACAGATTGATTAGACTGATTAAAAACACCACAGTTTTAAGGGGCAACCACTGCCCCCAGGGATAAGGTCCCAGGCAGTTTTGGACCACTATATACTTTCTTTTTCATAATATGTGTCCCATAAAGGAAGTACTGATGTTGAGGCATCTCCAAGCCCCATAGGAAGCAATATGAGCATGAATTTTCCCTCCTCCAAATAGGATTAATGTTGGTCACCTTTAAGCTAGTGTGTGACTACAAAGGACATCACGCCCTCCGTGACCAGGAAGCCAACTCTTAAGATAGATAACCTGTGTTTTTCACACTGCTAAAGTCATATGTCACAGTTACATGTGAGCTCGTGAGGGTTGCCAAGCACTTTCACTCTTCATGTTTTTCTGTTTTAAGTGGTGTGTTATGACATTGCGCTTGCATGCCCACATTTTTAATTGTAATACAAGTATACGCTGATGTAGGAAAGTCTCTCCTCGTCTTAATGCACTATGTCTAAAAAATGTATTTTATGTCAATTTCTTCCCTATTAGGAGTGTGTAGAGCACTAGATCCAGTTCCAGGTAGGATTCACCTGGGTTAAAAAGTAGCTTACACCTTTATTAGTATTCTATTTAAGTGACTATTAGAGCCACAGAAACTAGTTTTAGGGATCCACAAGCCCTGAAGAATGCCCCAGACCTTTTAGGCTAGCATCATTGGGCAGATACATGTTGGCAGATGGGAAACGGATTTGAGCCATTATCCATAATATACCCGCTTGCGATTGGTTATAGATACACTTGGTGTCCTCTTGAATAAAGGTAACAACCTTGGAACACCAAGGTATTTTTAGTTAATCTGTATCACGCCTTAGTCCAGTAGTTTTTATCTAAGAACTCCCTCCTTCCTATAAAATCTTTGACAAGGTTGAGTCCACCCTGGTGGCATTGACCTACCAGGATTGGGAGAGTATGTGTGTGAGGTTTCATCTTCCATAAAGTATGACTTTCCGCAGATACGTGTCAGAAGTCCTGTTACATCCAAACTCTGGATTCCTGATTGTTCCTAGAGTATTAGGAAATAGTGTACGCTTCTTTTTTCTCATTATTTTTCTGACCTAATTTTGTGATTTAATTACCTTTATTATTACTTACTGCTTGTATTTTCTTGTTGTCTTGTATATTTCGTTTTCCTCTTGTCCACTGAAAAAACGTCTGCTAACAATTATGACGTAATGCTTATATATTTTGCTTCCTCCCCACCCCACCCCCCGGCTTAACTTTAATTGTGTTCAATCTTCTACACACATTTTTGGACTGGGTCAATTAATAAAACCAGAATAAACATACATATATAGAATACATGCATATTCGTTAACTAGAGAAGTGTTTCTATTAATTCAGTGCAAATGTAAAAGTTATGAAAAAATAGAATGGTAATCGATTTCAAAACTACAACTACCTTTTTAAATAAGGAATTACTTGTATTGTGATTTTCTTTTTCGCTTTTGCATGCAGAATTTGAATCTCAAGTGTGGTGTTTTCAGACCCGGCTCTAAAGGGAACGCAATGCCTCCATGCTTCATGGGGATCTTTGTGAATCCCCAAAAGATTGGAAATGTACTTCAATCATCAGAATGCAGGCACAGGAGTAGATTTCAGATTTTTAACGGTCCTACTTCTTGAATCATAAGCTAAACATCTTGCTGACAATACTTCAAGAACAGATCAAATAATAAATCAAAGGATACTTCAGCCCTCATTACACGTTTGTTAGAATAAGGTGGGATATTTAGCCCTTGTACCAATACCTGTAGCCCAGGGTGAAGTATTTCCCACATGTAGTAAATACCTCCTATTCTGAGTTGACAGCAGGAAAACGAGGCATAGCATGTGGAATTGTTTTTTCCTCCGATAAATTTCAGCAGGTTTGACCGGCCGGAACTTACCAGGAGAAAACTGCATTGGTGTGATAATTATCATACAACTCGTAATTTCGAATCCTGTCTATAATGAGGGTATAGCGTGTGATTATTACAACAAAACACATTTTTGAACCCTAAGTTAGATATCTCTGTGACAATGTACTTGGAGACAAGAATCAGCCCTCATGGTGCTGCAAATCTATACTCAGAAATAACAAGAAACGAGAAGGAATGACAAATGCTTGCTTTAAGAAAACACATGTAGGACCTGAAAATGTGTAGAACTGGTGACACTACCCTATAGTTTAATGTCACCCAGTGTTGTTTCCTGAAGGCCTGTGAGGATCTTTCATCCAAGTATCTCTTTCCCTAGTGAAACACCCTCAATGTTTTGATCATTTCCTTGCATTTTGTTCACAGAAGTTAACTCAGAGACAGCTTAAGGCTCCTACACATTTATTAATGTGTATGTTCTGAGTATAGTTACTTGGAGTGTTCCTCCTCGAAGCTACTGCTGATTGGCCAACAACATCACTTCTGATCATTCTGAAGTTTAAAACAACCCAGTAGTTGATACCTTCACTAGTCAAACTATCTCTGCGAGTTGAACAACTGTGCAAGTTTAAGCTCCACCAAATGAACTCCTTTACAAGTTGTCAGGAGACAGGTTCGGAACAGACGACTGTTTAAGCATAGGTCTAACGGGGCCGGAGATTGTGGCAAATGGGACAATGGAAACTGCCGTTTGGGAACAGTAGACCACTATTTAACTCACTAACTCACCATGCACTCACTTCCGTGTTTTTTTTTGTACTTTTCCAAGGTATTATGGGTAGAACCAGTAGTTAAGCCCATTTCTGAAATGAAGCCTTTTCCTGGGAATGTGTTTGCATGTGTTATCCACCCGTCATGTTTATTCTTTTCTCCCTCGAGTAAGGGACTCCTTAGCACTCCTTTGCCTATATTGTGCTTTGTTGTCCTCTATACAAGGATATCTACATCTTGCTTACTTTTGCTCTTCACTAGCCTTGTTTGTGATGGCATCCTGTGGTTCTCGTCTGGTAGCCTGGTCTATTGGAGGGCTCAACATAACAGCATCTGCTGCTGAAACCGTTAAGCCTGCTTAACTTCTATATCCTATGAGTTCACTTGCACTATTACCCTCATAGGTTAATCTGTGCCTTCCCTCGCATGTGACAAATCCATTCTGAGGTTGGGATCCAGTCCAGTGTTTCTCTCTCAAGCGTCCTTCCCTGTTTTCCCCATGTGTGAAGCATCTTCCACATCCATGTATGTGTTTAGAGACAACAGGGGCTTTCAGCGGGTCCGCTCATCAGGAACCTGACACAAGTTTAACTTGATTATAAAGTTAGCAAAGCTTAAGGAACAGAGATACCCTACACTAAAAACTGCCAACATTAAGGGTTCACAACACAAAAATAATGGCTGACATCACTGCTTTAACAAAAACCACTACAGTGAAATAAATGATATTGCCTTAGAACTGTTTGAGCGTGTGTTAGAAACACGTTTGGGAACCAGGACTCATTTTTCCTCAACAGACTTTGGCCCACAGCAAGAGAGAGAAAGACAGTAAGGGAAAAAGGAGGAAGAGTAATGACAGGAAGGATGAAAAGGAACCTGGAAGAGTGAGATGAAGAGACAGGAAGTATAAGGTGGTGGGAGAAGGAGGCTAAAGTGGAAGCAAGAACTAGACATAATTGGTATATTGAGAAACCGCAGTGTTTGGTAGTGCCAGTGGTGGGCTCCTAAGGAAAGCTTTGGGCCCCTGCATTTATTTTAATGTATTTATTTATTTACAAATTGTGGAGAGACATGCAATTGAACAACAAGCTTCTCAGCTCACGGTGCCAGCTATGTCTTTTAGGAGCTTCAGGGTTAGGACACCTAACTTGGATTATTGAAACCAGCTGGTAGGCACCCAACCTTCAGAAGTAATCACGTTGGCCATTTGCGTGCTGCTTGCAGCTTGGCCGTAAAGTCGGCCCTGGCAGATGTAATCGTTTCACACGCTTTTATTGTAACACGCCTATTAACCTTTAGGACGAGATAAACTGGCAGCCTTCCACCCAACACACAGCGCACATTCAATGCACCTTGTTTGGTTTGAGAGGTGGCTAACCGTGCAGCCGATTAAAACTGTCGCGAGAAGTCTCGAAATGTGCACTCTCGAGGCTGGGGGGGGGGGGGTACTGGGTCGTATATTTTTTTATTCTACGTGTTTGCTAGATTTCTATTATTTTTGACGTCATTATATTTTAAAACGACACAAAGAAAAAATGTTAGCATCAAATAGCAAAAAATAATAAAAAAAAGAAGCATAATGAGAGATCGAGTACCATTTCGCCCGATCTGGTGGCTCGGCGAACTACTGAATCCACTACATGGTTCTGTTTTTTGACCCCAAGGTCGCAGGTTCAGTTCTGGAAATTCCACAGCGCATTTTATACTTCCCAGATTGAGAAGGTGAGCACCACTGAAAAGAGTGTGTACAATTAAGCATGAGTTATGATTCAATAGTGGCAAGGTGCGCCACAGGGTGAATGTGTAGATTCCTGGGGCGTTATGTTACTGGGATCCTCTATTGCCAGTGAAAGGTGTTGGAGAGGTAATACACCGCTAGAAGAACAGCCCAGTGCTTTGTAATGTCACCAAAATCCAGAGATGGCATTTTTGGACCGGAGTACCAGGTGCTACGTGCAAACTGGGAAAAATAAACAAAAAATAACTTCATAAGCTTCCCATTGATTGAGATCCTGAATTCAAGGCAACGAATTCCTGTCTGTGAGGTATGAGAAATAAATATTGAGAGTACAGAGCACAAGTTAATCCTCAGTTATTGTTAAAAGAAAAATGACGAGCACATTACAAGTATAAATTCATTGCATTTCAAGTTACAATTAATAGTTAGTTGTTAGCTGGCCAAAAGAGCGAGAAGGCCCCAGGCCCAGCTTTCCCCGTGCTGCTGCGTCGCTCTTGCTCCTGCCATCTCTTTGCATTTTCCCCTGTTTTTTGAGTGCTTTCTCCTTGCTTTCCCCTCGTTTCACTGCTTTCCCCTTGCTCCCCACGTTTTTTAGTGCATTCTCCTTGCTTTCCCTTAGTTTTCATTGCTTTCTCCTTGTTTTCCCCCCATTTTTTGAGTGCCTTCTCCTTGCTTTCCCCTTGCTTAAAAAAGCAGTTAGCAACTACAACACCTTGAAACCCTCAGGGGTGATTTCCCACACTTTATAAATCCTTGATTGATTGATTAAGAAATGGGCTTTTGAGAAGAAGGTCCCTCTCTCATCAAGCAATGTAGAGAGTTCACACATATTTAAGGTGGAGCACAACACTGAATTCAGTGGGCTCTTCTCTCAAAAGTCTTAGGGGCACATGCATCATTGCAAATTGCGGTCGCAAAGGGGCAGATTCGCAGAATCTGCCCCTTTCTGACCGCAATTTTTGCATTTGGGATGCATCATCCCAAATGCAAAAATCGCTATTTGAGTAATCGCTAAATTTGCGATTACTTAAATTGCGATTGCATTTAGGGAATCGCAAATTGCGATTCCCTAAATGCAATGCAACAACAACAAAAAATAGCGATTTCACATTTAAGAAATGCAAATTACCATCAACTCAAAGTTGATGGTAATTTGCGAGAACTTTCAAAAATGCACAAAAGTGCATTTTTCAAAGTTCTAGTTGCACACATACATGCCCTTGAGGCATGTGCGTGTGCAACAGCTTTTTAAATTGCAATTTCAGGGGTGCATCAGGGTGTCCTTTTGGCACCCTTGAAATTGCATGCGCAATTTGCGAGTAACTATTTGGTACTCGCAAATTGCGCATGCAATTCCCATTGATTCCTATGGGCCTCTATGCCCATAGGAATTAATGGGAAGCAATTCCTTATTTGCGATTCGCAATTTGCGAGTCGCAAATAAGAAATGTGTAGGAATCGCAAATTGTTTTGCGATTCCTACATGCATAAGGAATTGCGATTTCTTAAAAATCGCAATTTAGGAATCGCAATTCCTAACTTTGATGCATGTGGCCCTTAGTGTCTTACTTTTCTCTAGGTCACACAGAGAGTTCAGCAGTCCTAAGACGGCATCTGCTCTTGAACTCAGGGACATCTTAAGAATTTTGGGAACCCTGGACAACATGTATTTTGGATGGCCCCTGTTCGGAACAGCTTTGATCCACTTTCAGCTCTCTTATGCCCTCTTAGGCCAGGTTACTGACAGTGCACAGGCACACTGGTCCAAATTCTAAATGTGTTTACATCTAATATTCAGAGATACTGACGTGTTTTCAAAATTGGAACACAGCAGCAGTTCACTAATATTACTGCAAATAATCTCTGGGACACCCTCCCATTTTTCATATGTGAGGCCCTGTTTTTATCTAAAAGAACTTTTTGTGGATGTTGCATGAAACAAACAAAACATTTCTCTGCAAAATGTCTGCAACATGCTCTAACACATGACCCACACTAAAAATTAAAGAAAGGAAACAGGTATTTAAAACAATATTTTTAAGAATTATTCAAGGTCATCAGGGTACGACTCTCTGCAGAACAGGGCTGGCTCTATCAGGGCCCCCTGAAAAGCTGGGACCCTGGGCCAGAGCCCACTTTGTCCATGCCTTAAAACGTCTCTGCTTGAAGTCGAGCCCCTCTGAAGAATGGAAAGTCTGGGAACCTGTTGCTCTACATTTATTCTTCCTCCCAGGGCCGTTTCTACCATTAGGCAACACTAGGCGGCTGCCTAGGGCGGCAAAAGGGGGAGGGCGGCAAAAAACATGAGTTCTCCCCACGCCCCAACAGTAAGCACGCCCTGCTGTCCTCGCTCTTCTGGGCCCCAGCAGTTCAAGAAGCCCCCAGAACTCGACCGTTCAAAAGTTTTGAATGATAGTTTCTCCAGTACAGCCTGTTTCCAGGGCCTGTGGGTCCTCACACCCTCTTCCTTTCCTATCTCCTTTTCCTGTCCCTCTGTACCTCTCACATCTCTCCTCCCCTTACTATTCATTCTTTTAACATTTTGTGACTCAGGCACCCGGTGAGCATGTTTATTGTGTCAGAATTTTGAGTTCTTGTAGGTGACTTCGGCACCAGGGAGTGTGTGCTGCGGCCGGGGAGTAACGCAGCCTCCTGCGGCGCAGGGGGTGGGGCAACCCTCCAGGGGCCCCCATTTACTCCAAGGCCAGTGAATACCTGTGACAGATGGACTCGGGCCCCTCGTTACATTCTGCAGAAGCCCCCTCCCCCCATAAAAATAATTTTGCGTTGCGCCCCTGGTGTGCCCTGTGTAAAGATGCTGCTGATCAGCAAACTCTGTATTAGGGAGCTCGCACTAGAGGTGTTTTTATTCTGTGGAAAATGCTTTGATCCGAATGTATGTTTTAGAAAAAGAAGTAAGACAAATCAATTTCTAAAGCCCAAATCGTGCCCCTTAAAACGAGATGCAAGGTATTATATTTGATTGGGGGCAGGCACCTTTACGGAATCCCAAAGGAAGACAATGAATGAGTTTAAAGTAACTCATTATAGAATGTGCTGCTGTGATTTAAAAATATTAGGATAAAGGAACCTGCCAGCTAAAATGAAGTGAAACTGTTGAAGTTCCACAATAAAATCTTTCTCCTCACCTAGGCAAACATTGCATTTCGTGTGGATTCCCGTTTTGTACACCCACCGGTGCATCTGCACGGAAGGTTGAGGCGCGTCTAGATTTATCCGGAAATGTGTATCTTTATTGGGTTTGCTGCAGAACTGCTTATTTAAAGTCTCCCTCTGCATCTCGCCTTGTTTTTTTACGATGGTGATAGTCGGTAGTGTGAGCCTTTGAATAAGTGATGTGGCCGGCATTTAATGGGCCCCGGTTCACACACTGTGCTCAAGTGGCGAAGCTGGGATTACAAGACACGTCTCATAGTTTGGGTTTGTCAGCAATCCAGGTGAGAATTGAAATCTTCAAGAATACTAAAACTGGCACTTTGAATGATAAAAGGTGCCAGCAAGGAGCACATGAAGTGGGTAAAACCTGATCTGAGGCCTGGGGGAGGCAGCTCTGCCTGAAATGGCATTTATTTCACTTTTATAGCACAACTCTACCCAGCTAAGGTGTCAGTGCTCTTACACAACAGCAGAATTTGGGCAGGTTTGGGCAGTCGGCAGTGGGGAGAGTAAGGTGCAACTAATGAGAGCAAGGGAGGGGGCGGCATTTTTCAATTCTCGCCTAAGGTGGCAAAACACCTAGAAACGGCCCTGCTTCCTCCTCTGCCCTTATGCCAAGTCAGTGGTTTGTTAGGTGGAGCTTCAATGCCAGTGAGGTAGGGTGCACTATCCATCTGCAAGGAAGCACGGACATAGCCCATGGTTCTGTCTTTTGTGGAGTGGAAAGGCACTGCCCTTGTCAGCGGTTCCTGAGTGCCATAGGGTCCACACAGTATTTCCCTGGGCCTTTGTGAAAGGTATTCCCTCACGTGCACAAGTCCACATCCATTTGAAAACAAAGGAACACCAGCTTTACTTTTCAAGTTCACTAAGGGAGGGGGACATTAAACGTCTGGTGGATGCCGGGTATCCGGTAAAATCTGGCAGACGTCCAGTCCAATCTAGACTGTATCGCCATATACACATACACTCCAAATAGTTTCACCAGGACAACATTTTTTGCCATAAAACCTCTGCCTAACGTTTCATACCTGGCTGAGCAAACATCTGTGGTTCCCGGTGTAATCCGAGTCCAGGAAGTGCTAAAATGCACGTAAACACGTGGTGTGCGTCCAGGGCTCTTTTGTAATATAGCCCCAGAGTTACAAATTCTAAAATCTGCACAAGCTGGAGGATATTTATTCTTTTTTTGTTACCATGAACGTTCTATGAATTGGTCCTGAAGATGCGAGCATGTAAGACGCAAACATGTGGGAGGTTCTACGCTCAAGTCAAGCTGTTCGACTATTAGTAATCATAACAAAGAGATGGCGCGCTGTCCAGTAACTTACAATATTATACAGTAAAATCATTCATAGACGTAGCATTGATTTTTGAGGTACAATAGTTACCACAGAGGTACTATTTTTTGTTCCACAACAGCTGATGAACCTCAATGTGACAGGAACATGCCCTAACAAGACTTTATTGTTCTCCTTAACAAAAGGGTTACATTACAGCAAGCAAATATTGATCTTTGTATACTATTAAAGAGGCCTACATTATGTGCCGCCTACATGTGCCTGGACACGGTGCACTTACAATCCAGTCCATTCTCAAGGCCCTTCTTTCTTCTCTCGCTGTTCTGAATATGGTGGCAAGGAGTTGGTGGGAGGTCTTTCAAGGAGGGGTGGGGGATGATAAGGGCATTATCACCAAGGCAGAAGCCTAGTGAGACAGCACAGGCGCTTCAGAACTTAATATTAGCCAGTAGTTTTATTTATTATCACAGCTAAAACATTTTCACAGAAACACTTGTCCTTTAGAAGGCGTCTTCAGATCTATGCAGGGAGTATTAAGATGCATGTAAATTATTTTAATAACTTCATCCTTCCTAAACGAGTGGTTGGTACCATGTGCATGAGAAAGGGGCACATTTTTGGCAGCAATCTCTGTTTATGGTTAGGCGACAATACTTATTAAGCATCCAGGTGGGCGAGCCAACAAAGTAGCAGTGAGAGCAGAGGCAGAGCCAAGGGTCTGGCTTGGCTCTTACCGTCCGTGCAGCAGCTGCGCGCTGGAAATGCTGCCGTGCAAATCAACCAGCAAACGTGAAGTAAAGTATGATCCAGCCTGTGCCACATTTAAAAATGCATTTCTTTAACATGTGGAAGCTTCCACATTAATATTTCACATTATAGCACTGCTCTGAGAAGTGCTCAACAAAAGTGACAGTTTTTAAATATGAATTTAGACCCATTTCTGCCCCCGCCTGGCGACAGTGCCATTAGTGAACTGCGAGGCAAGACATTTGTCATATGAACCTTGTATGTGGTACAGATTCGTATAGACAGAGCCACATTATAGTCCGGTAAATCAAACACGATTGGTTTTTGTACAGTTAGTATTTGGAACTCCTGTATTTGAAGGAGCTTTCGTATTCGACAGTAAAGAAAAAACAGGAGGATCGGTAAAATAAATTGTTTGCATAAGATCACACAATGTGGTAAGCCACGATTAATTCAGGTTTTCTGCTTTCATTTGGTACAAATCAGTCACTAATTGAGCATCTAAAGCTTGGTTCATGAGGGTTGAGCGAGGGGGCGGGCAAAAGTCCCTTGAAAGCTCGGCACGTTATGGGTTCAAAGTTCCAGTGGAACCTCAAGCAGAGTCAGGCTTCAGGCTTGAGCGTGGCCCAAGCTTTCTGTGGCTCTCCCACCTCTGATTAACTATAGGGAGTAAGGCACCTTGATGCATTTACCCATCCAGGACAAAGTGGTGTCTTTACAGTACTGCAGTTATCCAGAATCAACAGGTTAGGAATATTTTGGAAAACCCATGATTTTAACATGCTCAACAAATTGAAGCTTCTGGTGTCTTATCATCATTCACCACACTTTAAACCAGAGGTCTTCAAACTTTTTTGCTCTAAGCCCTCACCAAATAAAACATTTTGATGCCAGGGCCCCACCTTCAAACCTTTGTGACAATGATTGCTGGAGGGGCAGGGCTGAGCACAGGGGGAGGGGCTTATGAGATCATTTCTGGGAGATGTTTTCTATGCCATATATTCCACAATACATGTGAGACTTATAAAATAGCAAATTCTTCAAGCAAAAACATGAATTAACCAAAAAAACTCTGCTCCCCGTAATTGGGTTTTCGTGAGCCTATCACACTCCTCAGCCCCAATGCAACTGCACCTGCTGCAGTAATGCTAAGCATGACCCTGACTAGCAAGAAATATCCTCCAATTACATTACACAAGGTGAGATTTTTGTAAGACTTAGAAAAATTAAGCAATTCACCAAGAATCACAGGATGTTGAGTGAAAGCTGGGACTTGAACCTAGTTCCAAATTCAGCATCTCTCACAATAAGGCCACATATCCTCCCGTTCAGAAAAACATGAGCTCCCATGTGTTGCCCCCCTTTTTGCAGCAAAGGTGCCCTTGGTCCTAATTCTAGCAAGGAAAATGAGCCCACATACCCTTTTTTATTTTTAAAAAGATATAATTGTAATACAGTGGGCCCCTTAGACCCCTGGACCCCAGGGCTGCTGCACCTACTTCACCAATGATGGGTGAAGTGGGATGTCTCCTCTGCCCTTCGTTAAAAACATGAGCTCCCCATTTTGCCCCATCCTAGTCAATGTCTTTTCTCTGATGCCCACAGTAAGGTGTCTCCTCTGCTACAATTTTCCCACCCCTAGATCATTACTCAGAGGCCCAAAGCAACACTGCCAAAGCAAGTGGCCACTGGACCCTAATGCCAATTAGTAATAGTAAAACAGACATGGGGTTTAGCTGGCCCCTTATATCACTGGGACCTGGTGCCACAGCACCTGCTGTACCAATCATACCTACAACTCTGCGAAGCAGGATGGCTGCTCTTCCCACTCCACTGGGCCATCACGCCTAAGCATGAGACACAAAGCAGGCTTTCGGCCCATTTGTATAAAACAAAAAATGTCATCTCTGCTATCCGAAAGGCAAATGTGTGTAAATGATTAATCACCAAATATAAAGAATGCTTGGGAACCAGTATAGACTTTAACTGGTGGGGTTACTTGGAGCTTCACAGTGACAAATATTTATTCTTCTTGAGAGGTAATGTGAAAGTGTTATTAGATGAGTTCTGCAGTGTGTTTTTTTTTAATGTACAATTATAAAAATGTGCTGAGGTATAGTATGATTACTTATTACATATACATAATATATATATATATATATATATATGTATATATATATATATATACATATATATGAATATGTGACGTTACAACGCGATCAAAATGATCGCGGTACGTTACATTGCAGTTTTTACGACTTGAGCTGGAGGGCGCTGGACTTAGGAATAGTATGATTTACTATTCCAACACCAGTCTACGTACAGTAGGGAAGGTGTTGGAATAGTAAATCATACTATTCCTTAGGTTAGAGCGCCATCCAGCGTGAGCCGTTGTAACGACTTGCGTTGTAATACCCGCGATGTAAAGGCATTGCGATGCAATGCCCGTGTGGTAATGGATGTCTCCCTATATATATATATATATATATATATATATATATATATATATATATATCGTTTACTCCGCAGCTGAGCAGAAACTTCTCCTCGTCACTTCCACAGCAGGCACGGACACGGACCAACGAATAAGTGCAAAATTTATTTATTATATGTCGCCATAACGTTTCGGCTCGTCCGAGCCTTGTTCACATGACAATGTGATAATGGCAGATCACAGCTTTTAAAGTGACAGTGCATTGTTTAGAAACTCACCACATGACCATAATTGCAATGGAAATAGTAAAGACACTGCGGCCATATATAGTCTTTCGACCTAAAAACTTTTTTTAACATTTTTATACTACATATCCCAGTATTTACTAAATAAAGTGCATAAAGTGCTAATATGTGCAAAACTGCATTCCTGTAAAATACATTTCTAAATAAAATTACAATTTCCTAAAAATACATTCTTTAAAATACCACAATTTAAATGTTAAAAATTAGTGGCTGGGAATGTCTTTGTCGAGGGCCTACGACAGATTAAAACTCAAGATACTTAATATCATTATTCATAGGATAAATCCCTAGAGATAATGCTCAACGCTCAAATCTCAAATGGCCTATATGTGCAAACCACTCTGTATTAAAGTACAAAAATAATGGGATAAATCCCTATTACATTTTATTCGGTGGTAAGCCATTCTTAAATTGTCCTTATCATATTCCAATTAACTATGTACAAATTGATACTGTGCTAAGTGTTTAGTGATGATTAAAAACAGTGATCCATCTAATATATTTATTCTTCACTTCTGCTGATTTCCCCTGTTTCTTTCAATATTTTCCACACTTTTTATGAATATCTTTTACCTTTTATGCTCCTATTCAGCTACATTGCTCTCCTCATCTTCATTTTAATTTTACCTCCTACATGTTACAAAGTAAATTGACAGCATCTATGTTTTTATTGAATCAAATTAAATGACTCATACGACTAGTTCTAAAGGCTTATTAAAAGAGCTGATATTGGTGGTATCTATAGGGTATACTCTTACTACAATCTGACATGAGTAAAACAGACTACATGTTGTTAAAATGATATTAAAATTCATGTAGTCATCAATAGATGAAGGGAAAAGGGAGTACGGGGAAGGGGGCTGGAGTTAAAAAGCCAATCAATTAAACAGTTATATCTTATATAATGAATATTATCTAAAATGTATTATGCCCTTCCCTATCCTTTAAAAAGACAGTATCCGTTTTCCCTCTTTAAATATATCTATCTGTTTATCAATTCTCACGCCAAACATGTATGTAAATCCTCCGTAACATTAAGCCCACCAGGATTCTTGGTATCGAGCTGGAGAATATATCTGGTTTCCAACTTGCGAAGCTTGGACTCCCTATCCCCGCCTCTTCTGCTTGCAGCCACTGCATCAATAACAAAGTACTTTAAACCTTGGTTGTTGCTGTGATGTAACTCCTTAAAATGCCTAGCTACCGGATAGGTGTTATCCTGGTTGGCTATCGCCCGAAGATGCTGTAGTATGCGCTTATGCACCGCAAGTTTGGTGCTACCAACGTATTTGAGTCCACAAGGGCATATAAGTACATATATTGCAAATTCGGTTTTACAGGTTAACACTTTACTGATTTGATGTTCCTTATTGCTGAAAGCATCCTTGTAGGTCTTCATATTGATACCATGCGTGCAGGATTTACATGTTTTGCATTTATAGAAGCCACTGTTTGTTTGAAGCCATGTCGTTTTTTCAATAGTCTCGGGGCTAGTGTTGACCAGGCAGTCCTTCATAGATATATATATACACAATACATATAGACACACATACATACATATACACACCCATATATATATATATACACATATACATATCCACATGAAAATCCAAGAGTGTCCAGTCACACCGGCACTACACAAGGACACAGACTCCACAGCAGTTGAAGTGGCAAGGTGTTTATTAATTAACCATCATTGTCCAAAGACGCGTTTCGGCCGCCAGACATGCGGCCTTGTTCACATGTACATATATATATATATATACATAGATCAATAATGACTGACTTTCACAGTGCTTTCTGTTACCGGCTGGGACTTCGTAGCACTATAAAAACACAGCCACTACTTCCTGCTGCACAACTAGGATTATATTCTGTGACTGCCTTTTCGCACACAGGTACTCTGCAGGGAACACATTAATGAGATCTCGCAACCTAAAATGGCACATTTTTCACGCATTAGTTTAACTTGCATTTATTTTTCATTTGACAGGTGCCTGTTATTTTACAAGTGCTACAAAAAAGTGAAAAAATAATACAGAATATGTTGCTCTTTTAAACCACTTATTTAACCCTGTGACCCCACTTATTGACTCTGTCCCATGGCACTCAGGATCCCAGATCAGACACTTTATGTAAATGAACCCAGCCTGTGCGCCAATTAAACAAAATTGCGCTTCCAGGCCATCTTCATATACAAATAGTTGAAGACGCATTCGCGCCCCCCTGGAAATGCAGCCACGGCCCCCCAGGGGGACACCCCCCACAATTTGAATACCTCTGCTTTAAACAGATATCAACAAACTGATTTGCCTTTATCTGTGATGTTAGAAGCAGGCATCTTTTAATAATTTGTCATTTTAAAATACAAGACCCACCTTAAAATCCTTTAGCTATGTCATACGGACAGACGGTAGCCAGGAATGGGTGTATGTGGGTGAGTGTATTTTTATTTTTGGACATTTAGCGAGAATGTCATGCTATCCGCTACTGAAAATGTTATATTTGAGAAGACTGTGGGAGGACATGGTTCTGTAAACCCAGGGGTTCTGCACTGCATAGTGGCTGCTGCGTGCCTATGAAGAGGGTCTGTCAGGGAAAGTGTATTGGTGAGTGTGTTTATCAGGAAGTACCTGTTTTGTTTATTGAATTAGATACAATTGTTCTGAAAATTGACTTCGATAAAGCTAGCCTGGCTGTGGCAGATTTCTGTAATAATCATTTTGTATATGCAGACCCTAATTTCAGACAATTTGAGCTAGTATTGGCTATATACATTGAGTCAGCAGAAACAAAGTTAAAACCTAGTGGCTCTAGAGAGAATGGGGCTGATTCACAAAGGCATATAATAATAAGTAAACTAATATTCATGTAGTTCTCTTTATAAATACTCTTACATGCATTACGCTTACAATCCTCCCCAGAACATCTGAATGAGAATAGTCAGGCCATATAAAATGAGTATAAAAAGAAAGGACTGAGACGTCTTTGCACTTTTATTAGCAGGGAGTTGGACATCTGGACCCGATTCTCAAAGGCACGTAGAAGTACATAAATAAGTACTCCTGTATTACTACTTCTTGTGCTCATAAATGCGTTAGTAACTAGGTTAGTCAAACAAAACATAAAAACTGATGATGATATAGCATGTTTAGTTAATATATTTTACAATGAGGCACTTATCCTTAGCTTCTGAAGAGTTCTTTTTAGATTTCCTTACTAACAAGCATTGGCAATGTCAATAGGTCTGGCTTATGAATGAAAGTGCCTCTGGTGTCACTGATGGGTTTAAGCACTCAATAGGTCATCCTACAAGTACTCTGCCAATTGCTGCACTCATACATCCAATCACCCACCGATTGACTCATTCTTGCACTCACCCTCTCACTCAAAGGTAATAAAACACACATAAATTCAACAACATTTAGAATGGTTTACATTCCTCATGGCTGCTCTCCTCCCATCTGTTTTGCTGCCGGAGAAAGACAAACACCATAAATTACCTAATTATCTAAGACACCTTTACAGCATTACAATGTCATGTGTGTGCCCCTGAAAGTTCCAGTTCAGGCACCTGGATGAATAAACAAAATGATTACAGCTGTGTCGAGGGCAAGCACTTTTTTTAGAAGCACACAACTTATGCCTAATCAAAAAATGCACTTCTAGCGGCCAACATGTGTGTGGAGTCAAAGCCCTTTATAGTGATGCTCACACAGCTGAGCTGTCAAGTCAGGCCATAAAAAGGCCTATTTAGATCCAAAACAAGTAATGAACTACAGACTTATTTGTACCCTTTCTTTTTCATCTAGGATTACAGAATCTACAACTAAGCAGTGGATACAAAACTACCTAGAAGAAAATTAAATTCTATCTGTTGGAAATGGCCCTTTTTGGCAGGTTCACCCCTGAACTTTTTGCCTTATATGGAACTTGGTGTTAGTAGTTTTAAGTCTCTGGGCACTTTAGCATTGTGGTCCAGTGTAAAGTGCATGCGCGCTGTGTGCGTGTGGTGAGATTGGTCTGCCCTCCCATAGGAATGCATTGAGGATGAGTGTGTCAGTGGTAATTCCTGTTATGAGAGGTGCAGCATGGTCAAGTCTAGTATGTCTGTATTCGTGAGAATAAATGCTGCGCAATGGTGTGCGCAGATTTATGGTGACTGGTAGAGAAATGCCACTTCTAGAAGTTGGCATTTCTGTGTGCTCTGTGTCTGCCTGCCTGATGTGAATTGCATGTCTGGCTTGTGAGTGACAGGGGCTGGGAGGTGTGTGTGTCTCTAGGAGGGGCAGGGTGAGTCAGCGCAGGGCTGAATGGAGAGATCTCCATGTAGATGGGTGGGAGGAGTTGCACCTGGGACCTGAATAGGGCTGTGCCTGCCCTCTACAATGCTGGCTCCACCTCCTGTGGTGCGTCTGATGTCCCTAGCCTACACTCTGAAAGGAGAGAGGAGCTGAGCAAAACAAAGTGCTCCTGAACCAGTTGCATCTGGTTCCCCCATGCCCTACACTTTGTAGACAAAGGAAAATGGTGTATAAAAGAAGGGGCTGTGACCCCATGAAATTGTTCTTGTTCCTGGACTCGAATCTGCCAGGGCGTGCTGCTGCTGGGGCCCAGGGGGCTGCCAGGAGGGCTTGCCTCCCTGGGCCCTGCCTTGCCCCTGGACCTGGAAGACCTTTTTTTTTTGGGACCCTGTTACTTTATGCTTTTGCCTACAGGACTTGGGCTTCACCTAGCACCTGGAAGCACTATCCTTTAATTGCCCCGAGAAGGAGCACGAGGGCTCCGCAGCGCTGAGCTGCCCGTGGAGGAGGGAATCCCCGGCGTAGGGATTCCCCCGCATTTTTGTCATGCCGAGCGGGAGCCCACCCCGCATCTTGCCGCTTTATTTATATTTAAAATGGCGGGTGCCCACTCCGCTTATTGCTCATAATTGCGGGTGCCCACCCGCTTTGTATTTTGAATTTTGAGGGAGCCTACCCCTCATTGCGCCAAAGGAGAGAAATCACCGCCGCGGTCCGATTCGCCGCGACCCGGAAGGCAGGCACCGTTGCCTGGTTGTGGGCGGGGCCTAGCGGCCGGCTGACCAATGGCAGCGCGGCCGAAACAGGAAGCGAAGGAGCCTCGCGGGCTTCATGGAGAAGTCCCGGGGCCCATGAGGGGGCCCGGGTGAAGCCGGTGCGGAGGAGTCCTGGGTCCCAGGAGGGGGCCCGGGTGAAGAAAAGTGCTGCCGGTCCCGCAGCGCAGAGAAGAGAGTCCCGGAGCCTCGCGGGCTCCACCTTGAAGTCCCGGTCCCAGAAGAGGGACCGGGCGAAGCCAGCTGATCGGCGGGGCTCCCGTGGGTGAGGGAAGCCCCGCGCCAGAAGAGAAGAGACCGAGAGCGGCACCAGAGAGTCCCGGTGAGTGGGGGCTCGATGTTGTTGGTGCCGTGCGAGGCACCCTGTATGGGCGGCCCCGCCTGGCAGAGGGCCGCCCCAGCGTTGGGTGTATTTTTCAGGAGCCAGTGCGCCCCATGAGGGCATGGTTGTTTCTAGAGCCCGTGTGGCTCCACCGGTTGGCTATTTGTGTTCCGAGCCCCAGGTGGCTCCAACGAGGGGGCACATGAGTATAAAGAGCCCAGAGGGGCCTGTGTTCCCTCCAACGTTGGCCATATTTGCTTTAGGAGGGCCCAGAGGGGCCCAGGCTTTCATTGTTGGGGGCATTTCGAGGCACATTGTCGGTGCCTGGGCGGGTCCGCCACAGAGCGGGCCGCCCCAACGTGGGGCATGTTCGCTCCCAGATCGGAGCACATTATCAGTGCTCATGCTCCTTGCAGTTGGGCACATTTGTTTTCAGGGCACAGGCAGTGCCAGTCCCCCCCCCCATTTTGATTATGCACAGCTGCCCAGCAAGTAGTGGGCAGCTGCAACGTTTAGGTACAGTTCCTTGGGGGCAGGTGTTGAAGGATAGGAGTGAGATGCACTCCTCTGCCCCAGTACTTTTCTTTCACAGCTGCGCAGCACTCAGTGCCAGCTGCAACGTTTAGGCCTGCGCAGATTGCGCACCCTTGACTTTCCGCTGCTTTGGCAGCGCGCCTGACTCTTTGGACATAGGGCATTTGAGCCCCTTGTGAGATGGCCAGTTGGCCAAGGGGACTGCTAGGTTTATAGGGCGCCAGGCCCTAATGTGATTTGTGTGTTAGTGAGCTTCTTTCCTAGGATTTATAGGCTAATGTGATTTATACTTAGGATGTTATTGTCTAATGCGTTTAGACTGGAGAGATAATTGCATAATGTGTTTATGCTGGTGAGGTTGGCGCATAAGGTTTTGCGCCTAATGTGATGCTGTGCATAATGTGGTTTATGTTACAGGCTGATGCTAAGTACAGTGGTTGCCAGTGATTACTGGTTGTACGTTTCTGATATGTCCTACATTTATTATGTGTTCTACATCTATTACCTTTTACTAAGTGATGGTTCTGACAGTGGTCCACGTGGCCCTGTCATGTGTACATAATCCCCTGTAAATATTGTCCCGTGCCAGTTGGCACCGTGTATTGTATGTGAGTACTATTCTAATGTGTTTATGATAATACAAAGGCTATTTTTATATATAACCTTGTGTGGAGTTCCTTTTGTAGTGTGCCTTGGGTGTTGTGCTGTGTGTGTGTTGCGCAAACGCTTTACACATTGCCTCCGGGATAAGCCTGACTGCTCGTGCCAAGCTACCAAGGGGGTGAGCAGGGGTTATCTTGGGTGTGTAACTCTCTTGCCCTGACTAGAGTGGTGGTTTCTGCTTGGCTTTGGCGCAAGCCTTAGCCAACCAGAAATCCCATTTCTAACATTGGTGATCAGCGGTGGGATTAGGACTTGCGTTTGCGCAGTACCACAGCGACAGCTGGCTGCACTACAAAGGTCTGCATTTTAGATAGTCACATGGAAAGGGATTATTGTTTTAAGTTTGTTTAAGTGTCATTTCATTTTTGAAATGTGTGTTCTTGTTGCACTATGAGTTGGGTATCCTGCCAAGGACAGAAACCAGAGAAGCTGAAGGAGTTTTGTACTGCCCTTGTGCAGACTGCTATTTATGGGGTTGGCCTGAAGCGGAAGGAGTTTTGTACTGCCCTTGTGCAGACTGCTATTTATGGGGTTGGCCTGCAGCGCAAGCTAAAGGAGTTGTTACTGCCCCTGTACTGTCTGCTAGTCCTTGGGTTGGCCTGAAGCTGAAGGAGTTGTTACTGCCCCTGTGCTGTCTGCTATTTCTAGGGTTGGCCTACAATGGGGACTTAATTGGCATGGAGTCACTAGCTCGGGAGGGTAGATCATCCTCTAAGTGCGTTGTAAGTTTTCTGGAATCCCCAGATGGGTGGGATCCAGTGGTGGCAGCGATATGTAGTCCAGTGCAGGATGTCCCATTCCCAGTTCCCCGAGGATGGTACCTTGTTCCCGGTTAAGGAGGGGGCGGGTTGAGATTCAGGGGCAGTAAGATGCTGTCTCACCAGTCTTGTGGGGGGAGTGTGGATGAATGTTGTGATGCACTGGATGTTTGAGTGATTGGTTGTTTTCCGTGTTGGGGAGTGACCCTAGAAGAATGGTGCAGGTATCTCGACAAGCCTCGCGGTTGAAGATGGTTCAGAGTAGCCCAGCTAGGTACCCTTATTGTGAGGAGGTTGTGTGGCCTCATGCCCAAACTCGCTGAAGAGGGCGTGAGACTGGGTCGTATTCCGAACCCCAACCTCGGTCTCCAGGACTGGTTGGTTCCATGAGGGAACACCAGGTAGGGAGCCTAGTCTGTCCTGTTGGACCGTTCTTCGAGGTGGTCCTTTCCGTTTTAGGTGAGCTGGGAGTGTCTGTAAGCAGAGCCCCAGTAGTTCTGGTGTCTGGCAGTGCCGCTCCAGTTGGGAGGGTGCAGAGGTCCAGATGGAGGGGTGAGAGGGGGAAGGAGTCCCCAGTGGGAACCAGTGGGTCAGGGGCCAGCCAGAAGGGCTGAGTCGCCAATGACTGACCATGGTGAGCGCCACTTCTGTCCTGGGGCATCTGCATGCACTGTCAGAGGGACAGGAGGTCGTGAGCTCTGCGCCAGGCAGACTGTCACATGACACATTAGTGAGGTGTCACCCTCGGGAGGGTATATGTGCTCCCAGGAAGTCCTGGTTCTCCGGGCAATTGTGAAGTAGTACCCCCCTGAACGCAGGTGGGGTCCAGTTTTGAGGGGTAAGAGGGGGAAAGAGTCCCCAGTGGGGACCAGTGGGTCAGGGGCCAGCCAGAAGGGCTGAGTCGCCGATGATTGACCATGGTGTGCGCCACTTCTGTCCTGGCGCATCTTCATGCACCGTCAGAGGGACAGGAGGTCGTGAGCTCTGCGCCAGGCAGACTGTCACACGACACGCGAGGTATGTGTCACCCTCAGGAAGTCCTGGTTTGCCGGGCATCTGACCAAAGGGTATCGTCCCTGGGTTGGGGAGCCAGGTTCAGGTGTTTGCCTGTCCTGGACAGCAGGGCGACTGTAGTCAGTGTCCTGGCTGGTTTGCCTTCTAGGGGTACCCCTGTGAACACAGGTGGGGCCCATCTTAAGTGAAGAGACCCTGTGTTTCCCAAAAGGGGTGGTGCAGGCCTAGCCAGGATCTTTAGGGTCCCTGGCTGAATGTGGTATTACTACCCTGAGAGCAGGTGGGGCCCATCTTAAGTGAAGGGACCCTGCTCTACAGTGGGAGGGTGCAGAACTCTGGAAGGGGGTGCAGAGGGAGGGAGTCCTCGCCTCTGATCCCGGTGCAGCCGGTGAATTTGGATCCCAGGTGGTAGACCAGTTGATGGAGAGAGGTCCTGAACTGGTGGGAGAGTTGTGTTCTGGTGGGTGCTTCCCCTGGGAGGATGCATAACCCCAGAAGAGAGGTAGGGTGAGGAGATGCTTCGCCCGTGACTTCTGGTCAGCCTGAGGGTGCGGACCCTAGGTTGAAGGATCAGTGGTAGTTGGAACTACACTGAGAGGGAGAGTGGAGAATGGCTATTGGATGCCAGGGGCTACTGCCCCCACTCTGTGGATTGGTAAGGACCAGTGGCATCTGGGTGGCCTAGGGCCTGGTCCTGGCCGTGGACAACTAAGGAGTACCGGTGGGGTAGCCTAGTTGGTCCTGAGTTTTTTCCTATTAGATGGATTCCATAGGTTCCAAGTGGCGTAGGACCGGAGGGTGTCCCTGCAGTTGCGGGCCAGTTCCGTGTTCTATCGCCCAAAGCAGGGAATCCTATCAAGGTGGTGATTGGTCTACCCTGCGTTTTGGCTGGAAGGGGGTCGTGTTGGAAATGGCCCTTTTTGGCAGGTTCACCCCTGAACTTTTTGCCTTATATGGAACTTGGTGTTAGTAGTTTTAAGTCTCTGGGCACTTTAGCACTGTGGTCCAGTGTAAAGTGCATGCGCGCTGTGTGCGTGTGGTGAGATTGGTCTGCCCTCCCATAGGAATGCATTGAGGATGAGTGTGTCAGTGGTAATTCCTGTTATGAGAGGTGCAGCATGGTCAAGTCTAGTATGTCTGAATTCGTGAGAATAAATGCTGCGCAATGGTGTGCGCAGATTTATGGTGACTGGTAGAGAAATGCCACTTCTAGAAGTTGGCATTTCTGTGTGCTCTGTGTCTGCCTGCCTGATGTGAATTGCATGTCTGGCTTGTGAGTGACAGGGGCTGGGAGGTGTGTGTGGCTCCAGGAGGGGCAGGGTGAGTCAGCGCAGGGCTGAATGGAGAGATCTCCATGTAGATGGGTGGGAGGAGTTGCACCTGGGACCTGAATAGGGCTGTGCCTGCCCTCTACAATGCTGGCTCCACCTCCTGTGGTGTGTCTGATGTCCCTAGCCTACACTCTGAAAGGAGAGAGGAGCTGAGCAAAACAAAGTGCTCCTGAACCAGTTGCATCTGGTTCCCCCATGCCCTACACTTTGTAGACAAAGGAAAATGGTGTATAAAAGAAGGGGCTGTGACCCCATGAAATTGTTCTTGTTCCTGGACTCGAATCTGCCAGGGGCGTGCTGCTGCTGGGGCCCAGGGGGGGGCTGCCAGGAGGGCTTGCCTCCCTGGGCCCTGCCTTGCCCCTGGACCTGGAAGACCTTTTTTTTTTGGGACCCTGGTACTTTATGCTTTTGCCTACAGGACTTGGGCTTCACCTAGCGCCTGGAAGCGCTATCCTTTAATTGCCCAGAGAAGGAGCACGAGGGCTCCGCAGCGCTGAGCTGCCCGTGGAGGAGGGAATCCCCGGCGTAGGGATTCCCCCGCATTTTTGTCATGCCGAGCGGGAGCCCACCCCGCATCTTGCCGCTTTATTTATATTTAAAATGGCGGGTGCCCACCCCGCTTATTGCTCATAATTGCGGGGCCCACCCCGCTTTGTATTTTGAATTTTGAGGGAGCCTACCCCTCATTGCGCCAAAGGAGAGAAATCACCGCCGCGGCCCGATTCGCCGCGACCCGGAAGGCAGGCACCGTTGCCTGGTTGTGGGCGGGGCCTAGCGGCCGGCTGACCAATGGCAGCGCGGCCAAAACAGGAAGCGAAGGAGCCTCGCGGGCTCCATGTAGAAGTCCCGGGGCCCATGAGGGGGCCCGGGTGAAGCCGGTGCGGAGGAGTCTTGGGTCCCAGGAGGGGGCCCGGGTGAAGAAAAGTGCTGCCGGTCCCGCAGCGCAGAGAAGAGAGTCCCGGAGCCTCGCGGACTCCACCTTGAAGTCCCGGTCCCAGAAGAGGGACCGGGCGAAGCCAGCTGATCGGCGGGGCTCCCGTGGGTGAGGGAAGCCCCGCGCCAGAAGAGAAGAGACCGAGAGCGGCACCAGAGAGTCCCGGTGAGTGGGGGCTCGATGTTGTTGGTGCCGTGCGAGGCACCATGTATGGGCGGCCCCGCCTGGCAGAGGGCCGCCCCAGCGTTGGGTACATTTTATTTCACGAGCCAGTGCGCTCCATGAGGGCATGATTGTTTCTAGAGCCCGTGTGGCTCCACCGGTTGGCTATTTGTGTTCCGAGCCCCAGGTGGCTCCAACGAGGGGGCACATGAGTATAAAGAGCCCAGAGGGGCCCGTGTTCCCTCCAACGTTGGCCATATTTGCTTTAGGAGGGCCCAGAGGGGCCCAGGCTTTCATTGTTGGGGGCATTTCGAGGCACATTGTCGGTGCCTGGGCGGGTCCGCCACAGAGCGGGCCGCCCCAACGTGGGGCATGTTCGCTCCCAGATCGGAGCACATTATCAGTGCTCGTGCTCCTTGCAGTTGAGCACATTTGTTTTCAGGGCACAGGCAGTGCCAGTGCCCCCCCCCATTTTGATTATGCATAGCTGCCCAGCAAGTAGTGGGTAGCTGCAACGTTTAGGTACAGTTCCTTGGGGGCAGGTGTTGAAGGATAGGAGTGAGATGCACTCCTCTGCCCCAGTACTTTTCTTTCACAGCTGCGCAGCACTTAGTGCCAGCTGCAACGTTTAGGCCTGCGCAGATTGCGCACCCTTGACTTTCCGCTGCTTTGGCAGCGCGCCCTGACTCTTTGGACATAGGGCATTTGAGCCCCTTGTGAGATGGCCAGTTGGGCAAGGGGACTGCTAGGTTTATAGGGCGCCAGGCCCTAATGTGATTTGTGTGTTAGTGAGCTTCTTTCCTAGGATTTATAGGCTAATGTGATTTATACTTAGGATGTTATTGTCTAATGCGTTTAGACTGGAGAGATAATTGCATAATGTGTTTATGCTGGTGAGGTTGGCGCATAAGGTTTTGCGCCTAATGTGATGCTGTGCATAATGTGGTTTATGTTACAGGCTGATGCTAAGTACAGTGGTTGCCAGTGATTACTGGTTGTACGTTTCTGATATGTCCTACATTTATTATGTGTTCTACATCTATTACCTTTTACTAAGTGATGGTTCTGACAGTGGTCCACGTGGCCCTGTCATGTGTACATAATCCCCTGTAAATATTGTCCGGTGCCAGTTGGCACTGTGTATTGTATGTGAGTACTATTCTAATGTGTTTATGATAATACAAAGGCTATGTTTATATATAACCTTGTGTGGAGTTCCTTTTGTAGTGTGCCTTGGGTGTTGTGCTGTGTGTGTGTTGCGCAAACGCTTTACACATTGCCTCCGGGATAAGCCTAACTGCTCATGCCAAGCTACCAAGGGGGTGAGCAGGGGTTATCTTGGGTGTGTAACTCTCTTGCCCTGACTAGAGTGGTGGTTTCTGCTTGGCTTTGGCGCAAGCCTTAGCCAACCAGAAATCCCATTTCTAACACTATCTGATTATCAATCTAGATTCCGTGCTTTATGAAGTCATAAAGAGCTATCCAAAATATTCGAGAACAAATGTTACACTTGTGGCACAAACTACATATGACTGCTTTGATTTTTACACTGCATTTAGCACTGCAGACCATGGGTTGTTATGCAGAAGACTAGACTTAAAACTTGGGATGAGAAGCTATGCATTACAATGGATTTGGCTTTTACACTGACAAATGACAATGCGGTCTGCTCAAGTCTTCCTAAAAACATTTTTTGAGAGGGCCCCTTGGTTCCGCCCTTTCCCCCATGTTATTTAATGCCTACATGATTCATTTGGCTAAATTGATTTCTGCCCACGGACTACATTTTCCTATGTACGTGGATGACACCCTGCTTCTGGTAGGCTCTGAAAGGAAAGGGGTCACAAAATGCCTACAGAAAATCAGATTTTGGATTTTAAGATGTCATGCGATGAAGGTGGAGATTTTGCTCTCAAGTGTAAATAAGTCTTCATTTGGTGTCTATTGGCCATTAGAATTGGATGTGGTTCCAACAACATCTCAGTGGACCAGAAGCCTCATGATGACTAAGTTTTGATACTTAAATTACAGTCATTGTAACATTTTATCATTTTGATATATACAATATTGGTAAGGTGGCTCCACTTTTTTTGTAAACAAATGTAATTGTATTCTCACCTTTATCAATACACAATATGGCTTCTGCCAGTATCCAACTAGTGGAGCGCAAAAGTGGCTCCACTTATTAATGTTATAAGCCATATCAACTTGATCCACGTGATGGTTTTTCCAGCTTTTTATACTGTTCTACCATCTATCTAAATATGTCCCAAAGAAATATGGAAAAGCAGCAGGCAATCCAGAATTGAATGATACATATAATGTTTGGTCTTTTCTATTTCAACCTTCTAAGAAGACACCATCTATCTCAGGGATGGCTTACAATCAAGAACTTTAACTTGTTTCGTACTCTATATATTATTTGGAAAATGGTAAACAGACTGCCTCCTGAGTAACTGGAAGATCAATTGCAATATCATCAACCTGTAAGAATTTTATGTTTAACTTCTGACCCAAAACAACTCTGATCTTATCCGTCAATGCATGTTTTATTATTAATTTTGCTATGTTTTGTGTTTTTTGGTTTGCAATGCTATATGTGCTCCTCGAACCTGAACTTCCTTCAGCATTGTTTTCTATTTATAAAAAAATTAATATTTCTACTGTTACTGCTATATGTGCTGGATGACCCTGAGTAGAAAGCCTGAAGCTTGTTTCTCCAATGAGAGGAGCTGCATGCAAGCACCGAGGATGCTGACATAGTCTACGGAGAGGAGTGTCTGAGAAAGCAATTCCCTTCAATTCTCTCTGTCCTTGAAGTTATTATTGGTGCTTGACATTTGTATTTTGTTCTGGTTCCCCGAATCGGGGAACTAATTTTTTTTATTTTGTGTTTGGGTAGAACGCATATCAAAAGATATGCATGTGGAAAGTTAACCCCACCAACCTGCAAGGAGCCATTGGTGGGATTAGGCTGCCATGAGTGCCAATTAGGTCAACCGTGCCATAAGTCTGTCCTTCAGAGGGGCTGGTCTTCTGTTTTTGTTTCCTACCCCAGCCAAGGCTTTCTGAAGCTACATTTCATCTCGTTACATGCTGCAAAGCACTTTGCTATGATCAGGAGGTTTTTGTTTTTCAGTTCTACATTTTTTATTATGTTTGTAAACATAGGTAAAGTATCTTGGTACACATTGATATCAACATGAAAACTATAATGCAGGTCATGAAGTCAAGTCAAACCTTATTCGGCAATGCCATAAAAGTCAGCAATAGAATTGTACAGCACAAGTAATTGTTCTCAAAATATTAAAATAATCACCCGGTAAGACTGATGTTTCCAACAAAGGTGCAAAAACTATGAATAATAGTTACCAGAGAAACAACTCCTCATAAACATTGCAATAACAAGACATCATAAACCATTATTTTGTCCTCTAGGAACATTAAAAAGCAGCATAAAGGAGTATAACAGTACCATGAAAATCAAGTGGAAATGCAGAGGGTGGCTTTTTCCCTATCACAGTGAGATCATCTCATATCTCTTTCTGATTGCAATTGATTTCCTTATGAAATTAAGAACTGCAAAACATACTTCTTTCGTGAGGAGATTTTGTAAACATTTCAGGCCATCCAAATGTGATCTGAGCTTGGATTTCCATAAGACCGGCCTCAAAAACTCAATTCTGGGATCAGCATATAATGGACAAAACAAGGTAAAGTGACAAGTGCTTTGTTTAAATGTGTGATTACACCGGCGAGGGGGAGTATGTCATGTGACCAGACGCATTGAACAGGAAAAGCCACTTCAAAAAGTAACACAGATAACCTCAGTAGAGTTAGCTAGCAGCAGTGAACTGGGTTTGTTACCCAGTGTAGGTATGGTTCTATGTTGGCAGTGCTAGAGATCGTGACATATCTGTTAATAGCTATCATCGATAGGCTTTCTGGTGCCTCAAGTTAGAACGATGGTTCAGAAAACACATTTTAACTTTATCTTTGGTTTCTAAAGTTATCTGGGTAGGGTTTGTGAACATATTTTTCATGCTTAGGGATTCAAAGGTTTCCTTTAGATAGGTCAGCCGAGGAATTCGGGCCACCCTATTCAAAGAAAGACAATCAGAAAAACAAGATCAGACCAGCTCTGCCTCCGGGTTTGACCAGATCTTAATCCACAATAATAAAGGTTCCAGGCCCAGAGTGTCTTCTAAAAAAGTAAGACCCAATTCTTCATGGCATATCAATGTGGCAGTCCCTGGGGGCACCATTAGTAACCTCAACAAAAAGCAATTTTCCACCCATTGGAGAGGGGTCGTGTTTGCATGCCCCCATAAACCTGCACCATATGCCCCAGCAGCAATACATTTGGCTTTATTGAGGTGGATTCATTCTTTCATGGGTTTCTGTCCCAACCTGTGAGAAAATCTAAAAATTGCCTCAATGTTTCTTTTAAAAAGTTGTACTCTGGCAATTAAAAGTGTTTTTCAATAAAAGGAGAAACTAAAAAGAATATCCAAATAGTTCAAATCATTTACTTTCTCTAAAATAGACTTCCCTATCATAAAATCTTTTGATTTAGTACTACGTGGGCCGCAGGTGATAAAAGATTTGAAGTGGTTTATTCTGAAATCTAGGTTTCCCATGTATCTCGCAAAGGCGTCCAATAGCGGTGCGGGCCATTAATATGGTATCATCAGCAAAGAGTAAAATGGGGATTAATTGGCTGCCTATCCGTGGTGTGTCCTTCCCTTCCTTGACCAAATGATTAGAAATTCCCTTAGGTATAAGAGGAAGAGGAAGGGAGCAAGAATACAACCCTGTCTCACCCCCTGCAAAGATTTTATTTCAGAACCTATTTCACCTTGTTGGCCGTACCAGACCTTCACCGTCAGATCGTGATGTAGGCGTTTAATCAATAGTAAGAGATTAGGTTCAACCCCCATTGATTCCATCAGTGCCCAGGGTTTGGAATGATCAACAAGGTCGAAAGGCACCGGTTAAATCTATGAAAGCCAAATGAAGGGACCCCCTTCTTTGCCCTGATTTACTTCCCTGATATCAAGTAAGAATGTAGGCACTGGTCGATTGTGCCTACCCCTGGTCTGAACCCAAATTGAGTATTAAACAGGATATTGTGTTCAGTAGCCCACTGCTCCAACCGTGATAGGAACGCCCTTCCAAAGATATAGGTTTATAACAAGATGCTAATTGTTGATCCTCTTTTTTATATATTGGCATAATTATGGAAGTCTTCCAGGAATCAAGAATTTTTCCCTTGATTACACTCCTAAAAACATTGGTTAAACGTGGTGCCCACAAATCTGAGTTGCATTTAAAAATGTCGGCTGGTAATCCATCGGAGCTTGGTGCTTTCCCCAAGGAGCTTTTTTTAATTGACTTTACAACCTCACATACTTCAATGGGTGTGGAAGTTTCCTGACCCTTAGAGCTAAGCAGCTTTTAGTCTGGGACAGATGGAATGGATAGGCTAATACCTGATTCGATCACTTCTGGTTGGAAGATGCATGAAAAATGGGCCACCCATGTATCAGCTGAGATCACAGCTTCTATTTTAGGTGTCTCATTGTCAGTAAAGAGAGGGCGATTGATTATACCCGACAAGAGCTTGTTATCTCTCAATGTGGTAGCTTTTTGTAGGTTCATCCATGCTAAAGCCTGGAGCTCTCTTTTCCTTTCTTCAACTACATGTTTATATTGTTTTCTAACTATTTTTACCTCCTCTACAGGGCAAGGCTGTTTTTTTAAGATAGCCTTTCAATCCCACTGGGCTAAGGAGCATTCTGAGTTGAACCATCTGTGAAGGGTGTTTTCTCTTGGAATTATATATGTAGCTAGGTTATCTGAAATCGCTTTACATAAGCCCACAAAACCCTCTAGAATATAATGGCTCTGTAAGTGGTCTGATAAAAGTGGGGCAGGTGATGCGTAACAATCTGTGTGTTAAAGTCTTTCAGATTTACCTTTTCCCACTTGATCTTAATAGCCTTTTTATTTGGGTGCTCTGACCTTTTTATTTGCTGCTCTTAGTTGCTTTTGTACGCTTCCACTGGTGGTTTAGGTCTAGTATCAGGGGATTGTTATCACTCAAGCAATTAGCCACAATGTTAAATATAAAATACAATCTGCAAGATGAGCCGACATAAAGATAAAATCAATCGAACTCCCCCTTGTACCGGCAATAAAAGTGGGGAGTTTGCTTTTCTCTGTGCAATCCCTATCTTTGGCTGAGACTAGGACATGTTTTAGAATAAAACTGTTTAAAACCTCCCCATTCTGCGAATGGATGAAGTGGGTAGGGCTTTCATTTTTAAATTCGTAAGACCACAAACCCGTTTCCTACTAAACCCACATAAATTGATATTGAAGTCACCTGCACACAGTATCATAATCTTGTGTTTAGTGTTCAAAAGAAAGGAATCTACAAAGTCTTCAAAGGGATTGATGACTTCTGCTGCCAAGTGCTTATGATGGTTAAAATAAAAATGAATCAACATAATATCATAATTATTCACCAAAGTGAGTAAAGTGACCAGGAAAAAGGGTGAGGAACAAATTTTCAACACTTTATCTGAGGGTATTTCTATGGATATGGAGGTTGCCAATCCACCTTTAGCAATTCCTGCAGGGGAGGTATGAGCTGGCTCCAGGATGCCATGGAAGCCATTTAGATGGAAACCCTGCATCATCCATGTTTCCTGGAGACCTACAATGTCTGCGTGATTAACAAAATTAGTCCAATCGGGATTATCAAGTTTGGATCGGGCCCAAAGAAATGTTCCAGGAGATAAAATGCCAGCCCACCTTTGATGGAGCAATACTAGGCACTCCTTCCGTATCTTTAGTGTGTGCAATGAGGTCATGGATTGCAGGTGCAACTTCTTCAGGGAGACAATCCATTTTGTCCAGATCTGAAATCAGATCGAACCTATTTGCTATGGGGAAAGTGTGGAAGATAGGTGGGATAGGAAGGAAGTGATGAAGTCAAATCACATATACGTTGTATCCCACTAGTAATAATAATGGAGTGTATGAGTCATACTGAGGACTATGAAAGGAGGATTTTGTTTTAGTCAGCACATTGCATTATCTCCAGCTAAGCAACTGCAACAGAGTGAGGTTAGGTTCAAGTGAGGCCTCAAGATATTTGCAGGCAATACTAACCTGTTTTTCCATACTCCCAACATCTGCTCCCAATGTGTGGCACTGGGAGCAGATGGCATCTGTGCTTTAGAAGGATGCATTCCAGTAAGTGAAAGAGGCAACGGGGCATTAAAGTGCAGTAGACAGGAAGCAGTCAGCTCTTCTTCCTCCAGTGCTACAGGGTGCACTGCTGGGAAAGGCATCAGTGAACGTGCTACTCCGCGATTTTGGACATGCTTCTGTAGAGCACAACGCTCATTAGTTTAGTGCAAATGTTACTCACTGTTGCTGTTGGGTTAATCAATTTTATTTTAGGATAAGAAATGTACTTTTGGATTATCCTCTATCCTTTACTGAATGTTCTTAATTCTGAATGTGGCACTTCTTGTATGTTGCATGGTATATCCCATCTGATGTGGGTGAAAGGGTATTCAGGTATTGTTTATTTTATTATTCTTATGTTGCCTTTCTGTATCTCAAGCTCTGTGCAGATTCTGTTAGTATAGTACCTTTTGGCAGACATGGATACCTGACCCAGGGTTTGACCTTGGGTGAACACTGCCTGTTCCAGCACAGAAGAGCCCTCCTATGCTTTGACTACATATATGGAGTGGTCTGCTGCTCTATGAATTGGATGCAGAGTCCAAAATATGTTAGTTTTTCTTTCAGGGTATAAGGGTAAAAGTATAGAAATGACTTTCCTTTCACATGACTAATCCAAAATTGCTTATTGGTTCCCAGTTGTTTGGATGCCTTCATTCAGCTTTCAAGTCTCTGTTAAGAGTCTTGTGTAAGAAAACTGATCATTTTCTTTTCCCTCCAGCCCTGGTGATGTTCAAGTTCTACCACTGTTTGTTAATTACATTCCGATTCTTCCAGCATGGACAACCCAATATGTTTACTGGGTTTTCCCAAGTTTGTGTGAAGCTCATGCCACAAACTAGATGTGGGAAAAGTGTATATACCCCTTGCCTCTACCCAGAAATCATGGTGAACTGTCATTGGGGATAACAGGGTAACTCTAACCGTGATTATCTTCCTCAGTGGAGGGATTGTTCTATTTTTTGACCCCTAACCAATCCTTGCAGAGCTTAAACCTTTCTTCTTGCCGAAAATCTCTCCAGGTTGGATACACAAATTTCTGCATGTTGCATTTACTTTCCCACTCCTCGAATCAGATGTTTGTGTTCTAGCTTTACTCCCTAGTTAAGAAAAAGGAATTATAGAATGTATAAGCAGCAACCTATTATCGATTGGTGTTTCATGTTTTGGAGTTCACATTTTGGCTTACTACAAACACTAATAAAGTGGTCCTGAAGTGATATAACAGAATATTGTACTATGCCTGATGGTAACAATGCTTAATTAAATCTTTCAGCACTGTAAAATGGTAAACATACCTGCTGATTCCAACATCCAACATACTTTCTATCAATTTACTACCAGAAAGATTTTTTTGACAGCCGACTTATGTAGGAATAGGATAGGTTTGCAAAAAAAGGTTTTGAGTGGGTCACAACCCAACCTACCGTCCGGCTGGGTGTCTGGTAGCTTTGTGGAAGTTTCTGCTGTTGTTGAGGTGCATTGTGCCAATGTTGTGTAAGGCTTTGTATATGTGACTGAGGAGTTTGAAGTGTGCATTTTTGTGGATTGGGAACCACTGAAGCTCTTTGAGGTGATGTGAAAATGTAAAATCTGAATCTCTCGTTTTTTAATTAAGCTGTGCTTCATCCATTTTCACCCCTGTCCTGTTTTCAGCCTGGCTCTATCCTTGACACCGCACCTGCATCAACATTGGTAAAGAATCTAGATTGAGACATTGTAGGCTGCGTAAACATGCAAAGTCAGCACAAAAGAACAGCTGATGTCTGCACTGGGTTTCGTGTGTTTGTTAAGCAATGGTAAAGCCTTAAATAAAGTTTGCTCAGATAGCCTATCTTGTTGTGCAGCTTCAGGACGCAACAGTTACACAAGGCACCAAGGTTGTTGATTCTTACTGATTGTCTCATTTGT
This sequence comes from Calotriton arnoldi, assembly GCA_963921515.1. NCBI lineage: Eukaryota > Metazoa > Chordata > Amphibia > Caudata > Salamandridae > Calotriton > Calotriton arnoldi. Next base: position 652,432 of record CAWUFW010005491.1, read on the forward strand.
ATGTTCTTCCCAAAGCTCTATTTACCTCTGGGCGTTCCTTGTCTATGATCTTCACTATAAAAACTCATGTAACCATCGTTCAGTGTGTTCTCTCCTTGGGTATCTTGATGGTACTTGTCGGATGGAGACCCATTCATGAATGCTTAATAAATAACCTATGGTTTGACTTCGCTCCAGTGTCGTTTCCTCCTTACTTGTTAAAGAACCCGTGGCGAAGTGGTGATCCCTGCACCAGCAGGTTATTAATTAATCTGCTCCACAAATTGGCGCCTGAACGCGGGGCCCCATCAAAGGCTTGCAGTTGGACCAGGAGAGGAGATTGGGTCGGTAAGATGAACTTCACTGAGGGGCGCCCCACCTGAAGAGACTAGTGTTGCTCATGGTCCAAGGTGATTTTTCAGCTCTCCGACTCTGATCTTCCTGGCGGCTGCTGGCCTTGACTGGGGTCTTCGGTCGGTGATTTTCTTTGGATTAGGGAGGATCGACAGGTGGGAGTCGAAGACTACGCATGAGGTAAATCTGTATTGAACCGGTTCATTTGTTCATTTGGTTAGGATCTGTTTGATCTTTGCTTGACTTGGTATTTGTCTTGACTTGGTATTTGTTTGATAATCCGTTCGGAATCTGCTTGGAATTTTGAAACCTAGGATCTGTTTGGTATTTTGAAACCTAAGCTTTGTTTTGAGACTTACTATTTTGTTTTGACTAACATTTTTTCTTACAGGTAAATGTGAGAATATTTTTTATTTCTCTCTGTTTATAAGTTTTTTATATCTTATATAGCATGCCTGTACTTAGCACCCTTTGGAAGTTTTGTTGTTGCCGCTGCGATAAGCAGAGCATTTTGGAAGCAAGTCAGCCGGCGCCACCAGAAGGTACGCCGAATTTTGAGATGTACATCAAATATGGTATTTGTCCCATCATGAATAATGCATTGTGGAACAAATATACAAAAGGGGATCCCCAGTTACAATGACCATTAGAGGGAACGATGGACCCTCACAAACTCGAGTATTTAGAGAATCGATTGTTTTTGAAGAAAGTTAGGCCGGCCATGTTTGACAGTCGGCGTATGTGGAGGAAAGAAGTGAAGGAGCGGCAGCTCAAGGCAGAGAAGGTACAAAGGAAACAGGAAAGGAAGACAGAGTATCAGAAGTATAAGGAATTGAAGGATAAGGAAGTTCAAGAGAAAAAGGAATGTTTAGATAGAGAGCATAGATTATTAACATCTAAGGAATATATAGTTAGACCAACTGTAGCAGTTCAGGTCTACCAAGAAGATGTGGATTCAGATATTGATGGGTTGTTGATAGAACGACCCCCACCCCCATATGTACCTTTAACACCTCTTCCCCCAGGACCACGAATGTTGTTCCCCCTGTACCCCTGGTTCCACCTCCTTTGCCCGCGGTTGTCCAGGTCCCTATTTTCCAACCAGTACCGGTGCATTCCTTACCCCCTCCAACCCAGGCCACTGCGCCTCCACCTCAGGCCATTGCACCCGAAATGACTGATGATCCCGTACTTCCTGCATCTGTCCTGACCCCTCGAGTTCTTCGTTCTACTGTACCTCAGTTTCGTCAGGATGCGATAAGGTTAATGGTATTAAATTGGTTAAGTGATCTAGAAATGGAAGTAGAAGAAATGATAGATTTGCCTCTATGGCTGTCCGCTGACCAATTTCTTCTTTTTTTAAAAAAATATTTTTTATGTCCATGTCAGTTAAACTTTGGGAAAGTTAGCAAAAAAAAACATTTTTTTGTCCTCTAAAATTTAGGCCCAAACAACAAATACAAGAAAAATATAAAGGTATTTTAGAGTAATCCAAAAGATTCTTAAATTATAAAACAAAACAAAATCAAAGAAGCGGAATAGCAATGTTAAAAACGAAAACAGGATTTTTAAGCTACATGTTATTAAAGAAATGTCAAGACACGAACCGCTGGGCAGTATTTGTTGCCTCCTGCCTGGCACAAAGACGCTTTGATAAACAGTGGCAAGAGGAACACGTAAAATGTGTAAATTGTAGAAGTGTTTACTGTGCTCAAAGGAATGCACCTGACTGAGCTTAACACAGACACCCAGTGAAGAGCTGATCTCGGTCCACTTACCAAAGGCCTTTTGTCCAGGTGAAGCCATTAACAGTATTCACAAGGCCTCTTCACTTTTGTTTTCTTTCCTTATAGAATAATGCACAAGTTAACTAAATCCTATCTTAAGTAGGGGAGTGCGAAATTCACATAATTTGCTTCTGTGTACTTTTGCGAAATTTCTACTAAATTATGCGAATCTGTCATTTTGTGCTACATTTTAGAGCAAAGTGCGTCCTTGCATCAATTTTGATGTGAGGACACATTTCACACACCCCCAAAAAAATTGTGCAGAAAAACAAAAGCCCTGCAAATAGCTGCTCACGTTTTGTTGTTCCCGTGCGTTTGTGGTATATTTTTACCATGGAAGGCTCATAATTAAGTGAAGTGGCATAATTTTGGGAACTTTGCGGAACAAGTGTAATGCGAAATTCCTAAAAATACGCAAATTATACCAGCATAATTTATAGATCGTCTTGGCCTAATCTTGAGGTTTTTTCACATTCAACAAAACAACAGCTATTTTGTCAGTATCTAAAAGACTTGATGGCGTTATGGGGAAAGCATTGAGTAATTATTGACACATCTCCCGGTCATCACTAGAGCACTGGACATTTTTTTCCAGGAAGAGAATTTTTTCATGGATTGCTTTGGCACTGATAGGGTTCACCTAAGACGGAAGCACCGAGGTTACGAAGCAGTTCTCCATGTGAGTGATTTGCTTGCTGCCTCCAGTAGAAGGCGCAATTTTGCTACTTCCTATTGCCAGCTGTTCCAATGGAAGTAATCGTATTTGCATGCTTCCACAGAGTTCCCTTAGAGAAGCATGTAGGTACCCCCACATTTATGAGGAGAAAAAGATTTACTGTTCTAACTCCAGTCCTCGAATATTTGGGAAAAGAGTATAGTCAAGAGCCTTGCCAGGCTTCACTGCCTGGATGAAGAAAGGAAAAAAATAAAAAATAAGAAATAATTTCTGTTTTCTGTCTATTTGCCCTAGACATGAGACTGGGTGTACAGTTAGTGACCCCATGTCTCTGTTCATGCGGATCCAGACCGTGGACCCGGTCAAGAAGTTTTGGGTGGTAATCGCGGTAAAGGTTCTCAAATGGTGCTTCCTGACCCGTTGTAGGTCAGTGAAGTCTTACGTCCCAGCCGTCCTTTTATGTCGCTGCGGTTACATTAACTGTGGGGACTGTCTACAGACCACAAATTTATTCTGCTTTTAGCGCAGAAGTGGCCGCCTGGCGGTTTTCGTCCTCATAAGGGACATTTCTTAATAGTATTTTTGTATCCCTGTTACTTTGTAAATGTTCTTTTTTTATGCAGGTGAGGCGGAGTGGAGAGCCGGGTGACACGAGCAAGGATGATGCTTCTCACCCCGCCTTGCCTCAGCATGGAAGCGATGTTTGATTTCTGTGTTTAGTTAAAATTGTTTACTGTAGCAGAGAGGCCCAGAGGGCATTATCTGCCCCTGTGTAGAATAGCTCAAATGCCATGCATTGAAGGTACGAGTAGAAGTCCCAAAATTGGGCAAAGAATTGAGAAGACGAGTTACTAAAGACCAAATGGTACGCTGCGCTGCCGCCATGGGTGGAGCCCGGAGTTGTCCTGTCTTAGAGACGCGTGTGTTGCACATTCCATACCACTCTGTTGCCCTCGTAACCTTAAGGTACCAATGCCTGAGAGATGAGTGGTGTTGTAGGGTTTTGAGATGAAAGCAAATCGGAGATAACAATGATGGACAAGATGAGTCACGATTGTGGAGTTTTTAGAGTCGCAGCTCTTCGCGCTGCTCTTAGTGTGAGCTGCGTCATGTAATCCTCATGGCTGTAAAAGAGCTGTTCATGTGTTTACCTCCCACGCTCCTGCAGCATATGGTTCTTTGCTCAAATCAGGTAGTCAGCTGGCGGCCATTTTAGTTATGGTAAACACTGACCCCACCTTCCCGAAATTGTCTAAAACTAAAATGTTCCCCCTGTATTTTTGACTGCTTTTTGCCTGTTGGTATTATCCAGGTGGCCTTTTCTCCACGTGGACCTTGTAGAAGCCACCATTACTCTTGCTTTCATCTTCAAACCCTGCACAGGTGAAGCTGGGAATAGGCAGGGGGTCAGAGGCGAGAGAAGTATGTGTTTCATTGCCAAGTCTGCTGCTTTTTTTGTACAGTGTATAATTTTGTGCCACCCGGAAGTGTGTAGACCAGCCCTTTCCTTTCTTCTAGCCCTTTCTTTCTCTTCATTGAGTTGTCGACTCAGGGCGCTGTGACATACTCTGACCATTAAGCATATGTAAGTTCTTTTTAAAGAATCTGGAGGGGCCAAAGTCCATATTTATATATATATAGGATTTCATTGATTTGGGGGGTTTGCATGTGCAGTATTAATGAGGTTGTACACTTTCAGGGCAGAAGGTTCACCAAGATCTATGCTTCTGCAACTGAACAGATTCCTGGGTTGCTCATGTGCATTGTGACATTAATCTGAAACCTGCATGTGCACCTCGACAGCCATCTGAAATGCTCGTGAGCAGTGTGACATGCCAGCCGGAGAGCTGTTCCTTTACAGTGATCCTGAGTTACACTTTAAAATGTGCAGGATCCCTGCTAAGATTTTACAAGATTCCTCTGATGTCATCTGCATTCAAGTCGGCAGACTCTGCTCTTTTGTTTACTTCCTTCTCCCCTTAAACTCTCCCCCCTCCGGGTTCAGTCTTCGCCCACTGTTGGTAATGGGAATATGCTGAATTTGTTGCTTGTAATCCCATGGATGTTTAGGGAGATTTAATCCTATCTGTGTAAATATTTTGTTCGTTTTTTGTAAATTTGACTGAAAGGTTCCACTAGAAATTACATAAAAATGTGAAGTAAGGTACTTTAAGTTAGAATTAGAGGCCGATGAGACGCATCCGCGACCATAAATGCCCTGTGCCTGGTAACACGCAGGTTTGTCCATTCAAAATAATAAAAGAACTCGGTAGGGATTGGGGCATTAGCCCACTCAGGTCCCCGTTGCACGTCTAACAGAACGTGTTACCTAATGAAGGGTTTGGGGGTAAAACAGAAGTTCCACGCTGCAAATTATCCCCAAGCAGCGGGTCTGGTAGAAAGATATAATGCCACATTAAAATTAAAACTTGCAAAAATTCAAGCCACAACGGACCTTAATTGGCCAGATGCCTTGCCTTTGGCCCTGTTATCTGTTCGTTCCATCCCACACAGTAAAATGGACTTTCTCCCTACGAGATCGTCTTTGGTAGGCCTATGAATGTATGGGGACCCCCAAGGCCAAATATGATAAAAGAAATACCGTACCCTGTTTTAAGTGATTACTTGAAAGACTTAACAGAAAAACTGTCTCTGATTCATCAGCAGGTGCATGAAGTTATTCCAGAAAAGTCAGAGGGTCCGGCCCATGGTCTTCAACCTGGAGAATATGTCCTTCTAAAAAATTTCCAGCGTTCTAAAAACTTGGAGCCTTGCTGGAAGAATCCGGAACAGATCCTGCTTGCAACTCGAACTGCTGTCCGTGTCACCAACAGACGCCACTGGATTAATGCAGGGCACTGCAAGCGAATCCCAGCAACTGTTCTCCAGCCAGAAGGCAGAAGCGATCTGAAAGATATCTTACAGACTCAGAAAAGTGTTGCTCCTCTGAATGAAGATACTTTGTTTCCTGTTCAAACTACGCCTTCAGTAACAAGGTACGATTTACGACCAAGGAAGGGAAGGAGCAGATAGAGATACCGGAGGACAGATTTCAATTAGTGGAACGGTTCGGCTGTGACACGGTAGGATCACAGAATCGGCTGAACTAGGTTCAGAGGGGATTGTGATACGTGTTCAGTGGTACCTGGATCTCTCTCTAACCTGTGGTTGTATTGATACTGAGAAGGAGAAATGCAGAAATTGGGATCTAAGTTGCAGATGCGAAACAAAGACAAGCCGCTGTGTATGGTGATTTTGATTATACTCTTGATAATCTTTGCAGCAGTATTTTGGACAATGGAGAAAGTGATTCCGGCCCGAACCCTATTGCTCGCTACTACTCCTGTCCCCACACAACATGTGTACTATACTCTTCCCTACCATGAACAAAAACACTGCATGTCCTACCTCAATAACACTTTCATACAAATGCTACATCATACCCACAATCCTACGAACACTACCAACTGCTGGGTGTGTGGAATGATGCCAGCTCATCAGAAGAAGGGAGGAACGCCTTTTATCCCCTTGCCATTCTCACATAATGGCTCCTGTAGAGCCTGGTTTGCATTATTGTGGGCCTCTGAAATAAGTCACAAAGTTTTTGCTGATGTAGGAAGACTCAATGCCGAGTTAAATAGGGTATGTTACCCCGATGAGGAAGGAGATCCCCAAGCCAAAGGAACTGTATGGGAAATGGAGGAGTATCGCAGAGGGAATTCCTCCACCAGATATGTCTTCCCCAACACTCGAACAGCCAAGGGTAATGGGCCTCCTGTTATCGCTGTAACCAGAGCCCGAGCAGAACTTTGTGTGAGCAGTATTGGAAGTATTCCCGTGGGAAAAAGTGACTGTACCACTGTTTTAAATATCACTGGAACGAACAATAGCACCTTTCTAACTTCCCATAACACTTACTTTATTTGTGGAAACAAGGGTTATTATCATCTACCAGTCAGTTGGTCTGACATCTGTTATGTGTCTTTCATACTTCCTCCTGTGTTTTTAGCACCTGCCTCTTATCACAAAGACCTGAAATTATTTAATGACATCTCTTTAAATAGATTCAAACGGACCATAAATAATATAACGCCATTTCCAAATTACATAAAATAGCTGCAGAAATACATCAAGACCAAGGAACCTGGTCCTGGTCTGAATGGTTACAGGGACTTATCTCCACTTGGGGTTGGAAATTATTAATGGGAATAGTAATCATAGGAGCCATCTTTCTAACTTGCTGCTGTTGTATTCAATGTGCCCCTATGATATGCACCACTTGTATAAATGTTTGCAGTAGTATTAAACCCACCCTAATCAATGTTCATGAATTAAATAGAGAAATGATTATGCACACTGAAATTCATGAATTAATTAATATTAATGCACACGATTAATACATGTACCCCTTAGAATAGATTCAGCACAGCTGAAAAGGAAGGACTGTGAAAATGTAAAATCTGAATCTCTCGTTTTTAGGTCTCGCCTGGCGTGGCAGCGCATGCGCTGCTCGCCCGTTGAGATATATTGTAAATGAGGACTTTGAGAAGGGGGCTTGAAGCCCCGCCCCTCATTTCCATTGGCTGGCGTCACCGTTTATGCTAAATGGAAATGAGCTGTTGGCGTTGCCTCCCTTTCGCCTTTTGGTCCGGCCCATCCGGAATGGATCGCCTGCTTCACAGCTGTCGTGAAGCAGTTTCTTATCGCAAGGAGGCGTGTTATATAAACAAACCCTGCGATCCAGTCCAGATGGGCCGTCTCAAAAGGAGACAGGGCGCCGCGTGTTTATTTTTGCATCGCGCTTTCACTTTAAAGTGAAAGCGCAATGCAAAAATAAACAGCGGCTGCCTTCCCGCAATGGCGAGCGCTTGTTAAAACGGCAGTCCTTAAATAAAGACCAGAGGTTTTACATTTAAATGGCACTGGCCTCGTAATTACTTTTTTTCACTTTACTCCAAGTTCCGATGTGAAAACCTCGCCGGGGGGTCCTTTGGTGTAGAAAGGCTGCAGTTTCCACCCCACCATCCCAAACAGGCTCTGCAATTACAAACCCATTAGATGCCCTCCACTGGCATTAATATGCACAAATGCCCGCGCTAATCTCATAATCTGTTTTGTTTTATCAATTGCCTTTTCTGGCGCGGGCGAAGGAGAATAAAAGGGGAGGACACTTAAGGCTTCCAAACCGAAACGAGGAAACAAAAGGTGAGTTTGTTTTCAGGCAAAGGCATTTTGGCAGGAAAAAGCATCACGTTTATCCCTCTCAAGAAATGCACAATTCAGGCAAAACAATGGTTTGTTTAGGCCAACAGCGGTCAGGTGGGAGTCTCGGCTACCTCGAGGCTAAACACATCTCATCGCAATCCGATTATCATAGATGCAATAGACTCTTCCGTAACAGTTTCACGTCGATATCAGAATAAACAAAAGCAGCACACATAAAAGCGCGAAAATTAAAAAAGCATGAACTATTGGACTTATGGAATCCATGGGTGGGGTCCTTCATGGATGAATGGAAGGATGAATGTAGAACGGGTCAGTGTGTCTTGCGGTGAAATGATGCGATGAACGAGGTTTGGTGACGCAAGAGTAAACCGTTGAGGCCAAAGTCCGAGTTGTTTTTGAATGTCGACCGAACCATGCAGAAGCATTATCGGAGTAAAATACACAGACCAATTACGTATTTTTATTTTACACGAAAAAAATATGTTCCCTGTGTTGTCAGCTTCCTGCTGTGCAGCTGGGTGGCGTGCAATTCACGTATCATTGAGGGGGACTCGATAACCACATGCAGGGCAGGAGAAAGGAACCAACAGGGCAGGAGAGGCGGACTAAGGCCAGAGCAGGCTACCTTGGAACCAGGTTCAAGTCCCGGCGTCGGCTCAACAACCTGTGATTCTCTGCATATCACGTAATCTCTCCCTGCCTATATTTAATAAATATATATAGGACCATGTAATCTGGTGTTCCTGAAGCGCATTCTATTGCCCTTGGGCCAAGTTGGCGCTATATAAAAACTTTAAAGATCAAAACAACTATATATATATAGAGAGAGAGGGAGAAACGAACGAAAGGGCAACTGTGCATCTATAATTCACGAGTGTACCGCTAATATAAACAAAATGATTATTGTAACAGTACCTGTTCTGTACAGGTAAACTGATGGGCAGAGACAAACGGATAGTCATATAAAGGTAAACATATACAGATACAGTCGCACCTCGACAGATACACCGGTAGACAGGCAGACAATAGATACGGACTGACAGATCGACGGGCAATAATGGGCAGAGATGGATTGACGGGGAAACAGATAAACGCACTGAAACATGAACAGAGACTGATTTACAGACAGAGACATTGATAGAACAATAGATAGGCGGCGAGGCAGACAGATTCCATCGTCATGGCAGTGCACATTCTAAATATCCCTGAGCAGCGATGCGCTAAAATTCCCTCCTCCGTGCTGGAGGTCTTGTGATCCTAGCCCAAGGGTACAGCCGCCTCTGCCCTCTTCACTGCCCTAGGAGAGGAGGGGGGTTGTATCCCTTCCAGTCACGCCCCTCAGGGTGGCTGCCGCAGCCCTCAGTGCAACGATCCAGACTTTGACTGTTATGGGCCTAAAACAATCTAGCGCCTCTTGGGGCTTATTGAGACTAATGAAAAAAATGATGCAAGGCGGAGAGAGGTGTCACTTGCACGGGGCTGGGCGCCCGCGTGCGCATCCCCTGCGCCGCGCCCCTGATTTATGGAACTCATTAGCGCCGGCAGCCGCACTGTCCCCAAACCAATCCGAGGCGCTGCTTCTGCTAAGTAATTGTTTCTCATTAGTCGCGATAAGGTTTTAATGGTGTTAGTTTATAGCGCCGTCTCCCGAGGATTAATAACAAAGGAAGTGCGGGGCCGAGAAGCGCGCGACCGCCTGTGCGCGTTCCCATGGCCCAGGCAGGCACCCCCACCCCCAGCCCGAATGCAGGCTGCGAGGTGTGCAGGGCACCGCTTCCAAATCTGACGTGGCCCGTTCAGCCTTTCATCATCCCAGGGCCATTAACTCGAATACTCTTTCATTTGTAAATAGAAAGACCTGTTTTCACAGCTCCTAGAAAGGTAAAAAAAAAACTTCCTTTCCCGCCAATATGTGTCTATCGCTAATAATGTATCGGAAACTGTTCGACTCCTACCTCTCAGCTGGCACAGACACCGATGCCCCATATATGGGTTCGCGCAACTACTTATCCGAGCCTCGGGTCTAGATGCATTTCCAAGTCCCTGGACAATTGTAACACGGTATATATAGAGAACTGCTCGGCGAGTTACACACTCGCCGCTGACAGCTGCTGCGATGCGTCCACAACTTGTTCGACCCCAAAGGAACAACTAGGCCTAAAATTATTTAGTGGTTAGTTAACTGAAATCAATCAAATTTGGAAATAGTATTTCTTGTTCCGTATAGCGCCTACAAGTACACGTTATATCAGGTTATTTGCCGCGTTCAGAAACATTCGGGACTTTCAAGAAGGAGATTATGTAAAACAGTTTGGAGAGCATTTTCACTATTTGGTTATTCTTGGGTCGAGGGTTTGTTTTCAGAGAAAGTAAAAACCGAGAAGGGCGATAACAGTTACGTGGCAATAGTGCCCCGGGCCTTAATCGAACACGAGCAATTGGGTCACTCGGTTTGGTAGTGAAAGACAGACACACATAAGTGTGGTGAAGTGGGTTCCTCACACCTCCGGACCCGGTGTCACTGCACCCGCTACATTATTGAGAGCTACGCCGCTGGGCGTGACATGTCAACCCCACGCCTCAACTTGCAAACATGAAAGCAGATAAGCGTAGCCATGAGATCAGAAACAGGTGAGAAAGTTCAGAGTTTCTACTGCGACTGCTTCGGAGATGTGTGTGTACCTGCAGGGCACCTGCTCGACTCTCAACATGGCTGACCCGATCTTTCATTTTTCTGGGCACTAAAACGTCTATCACTGAGCTCGGGGCGACAACACACCATGTTCATGACCTGGGGTTTTCTATGCATGCGAAGAAGCCAACCAATTAGCTGCTGAAATCTCACCAATCCAAATTACGGCACACAGTATCCCAGGTCTTCCCTATGAAGCAACGAGCTGCCGCTTTTGCTTGTGAGAAAAATAGTGACCGTTCGTTTACGTTTGTACGCTAGAAGGGCCAAGAGCTGGGAAATAAAATAGAAACTATATACAATATTCACTAATCTTTTGTAACATTGCAATTATACCTGTACTTGCTCTAATAATCGTTTAGAAATGATCAAGACAGATCACAAATACTTTTTGGGTGATTTCTTCACGGGTTTCCTGTTTCAGGTGTATGTTTCAAAAGGGAAAAGATACCGGCTATCACTACTTTTCGAAATATTTTTACTGACCTTTAAAGATACAGGCGATTAAAAAAATGGCCAGTCGGCAACCTTATATAAAAATCCGCAATTTCTAATCTATTGTGAGTGTGACTGCCTACATGTATTTTAGGGTGGAGTTGGTAATGGAATCAACACGCCCAGTTACTTGTGTCATGTCTTCCCTTCAAAATCTCGGAGAAACAGATACCTATGGCATCTTTCGTTGACAACATATCAAGGGCTATCCTGATTCCTGAAATGTCTTCAATAAAAAGACACGGCATGTTTTGGGGAGCTAGAGACAAGGCATTGGACACACCTTGAAAAAACAAGCATTGAAAATGCAATAGGTCTCGCCTTTGATTTAGTTAAAGCCATTTGCTTTGCTAATGGTATTGTATAGCAAAGCAAATGGCTTTAACTTAATGAAAGGCGAGACCTATTGCATTTTTAATGCTTGTTTAATTAAGCTGTGCTTCATCCATTTCCACCCCTGTCCTGTTTTCAGCCTGGCTCTATCCTTGACACCGCACCTGCATCAACATTGGTAAAGAATCTAGATTGAGACATTGTAGGCTGCGTAAACATGCAAAGTCAGCACGAAAGAACAGCTGATGTCTGCACTGGGTTTCGTGTGTTTGTTAAGCAATGGTAAAGCCTTAGATAAAGTTTGCTCAGATAGCCTATCTTGTTGTGCAGCTTCAGGACGCGACAGTTACACAAGGCACCAAGGTTGTTGATTCTTACCGATTGTCTCATTTGTATGTTCTTCCCAAAGCTCTATTTACCTCTGGGCGTTCCTTGTCTATGATCTTCACTATAAAAACTCATGTAACCATCGTTCAGTGTGTTCTCTCCTTGGGTATCTTGATGGTACTTGTCGGATGGAGACCCATTCATGAATGCTTAATAAATAACCTATGGTTTGACTTCGCTCCAGTGTCGTTTCCTCCTTACTTGTTAAAGAACCCGTGGCGAAGTGGTGATCCCTGCACCAGCAGGTTATTAATTAATCTGCTCCACAGTGAGGGGGAATATGAGTGTGGGGTGCAAGATAGAGGGTGAGCCTGGCCACTGAGTTTTGTATGGTCTGAAGTCTTCTAGTCAGTTGAGCGTTGATTCTGGCATAGAGTGTGCTGCTGCAGTCCAGCAAGCTGGTGATGAGGGCTTGGGTGACGGCTCTACGAGTGAGCCATTTGAAGTTCCATTTGCAAAGCCATTTTAGGAGTTGGTTAAAGCTTACTGTCTTTTAACATGGTTTGAACATTTGAACGACTTTAAACATCAAATTAAATCATTAAAATGTTTGAAGTCTTATGCATGAACTTCATTCCTAAAGTATGCTCAGCCCTCAAGGGGTCAGCTCAAGGACAATTCCAAGGAATTGCAAAAAAAAAAGTCATAATACCAAACCGTGAGAATAACATTTTCTAAGAGGAACTACTGTAAACTCTGGGGAGATACTGGATGAAAACATGGAGTAGGGCTGATAAGATCCCTTGTTTTGACATAATGAAGGGGCAATATCTTTATTTAGCTATTTACATGTTTTATGCAGCATCAATATGCTACCTTGGAACACTTGGTGGCACTGTGAACAAAAATATATCAATTCATTTAATACATAGAACAGACTATGATATAAGTGCATCTCTGTGAGCCCCAGGCTTTACCATTCTGGACTTTTGGTGTAATCCATGTTTATATGAGTGATATTTTGATAATGCTCCAATGATATCGAGCATTTTTAAAAGCAGGCAAGTGCTGCGCCTGTCTGCCCTTTGCCTGGCTGGACTTCACATGGTAGGGCGAAACTGAAGGCCAGTGGATATTCTTCAACTGCACCTCAGTAAACACTTACAAGGCCTGCATCTGTCAACCCTATGGACCCTGGTACAAACGTTTGCTTTCATGCCAGAAAACTCTCCCTTCTGGTGTGTGTTAGAAATGGGATCTCTGGTTGGCTAAGGCTTGCGCCAAAGCCAGGCAGGGACCACCACTCTAGTCAGGGCGAGGGAGTTACACACCCAAGATAACCCCTGCTCACCCCCTTGGTAGCTTGGCACGAGCAGTCAGGCCTATCCCGGAGGCAATGTGTAAAGCATTTGCGCAGCACACTCTCACAGCAGCAACACACTAGGCACACCACAAAAGGAACTCCACACAAGGTTATATACAAAATAGCCTTTGTATTATCATAAATACCTTAGAAACATAATCACATAATATACAGTGCGCCAACTGGCACTAGGCAATATTCACAGGGGAATTATATACAGGACCAGGCCAATCGGGCCACGGTCAGAACCATCAGATCAGGTAAGTAAATGCAAATAATAAATGTAGCGCACAACCAGTAATTACTGGTACAGGTAGGAACTTAGCACGAGATCCTGTAACCTACAAGATGGGACACCTACATCACATTAGGCATAAATCACATGAGGCAATAGGCCTCGTAAGCATAAACACAGGGTGCCCCAATCGGGGCACAACGCACTGACACTGGCCCCAGGCCCACTGGCCTCTCACCGGGGCTCAAATGCCCTATGTCCCAAGAGTCAGGGCGCTGCCTAGGCAGCAGGAGTCAAGGGTGCGCAATTGCGCAAGCCTAAGCGTGGCAGCTGCCCACTACTTGCTGGGCAGCTGTGAAACTGAGCACGGGCACCAGCGTGCCCCCTGAGCCCTCTCTGGGACTCGCAATTTAAAATGAACCTGTCCCCCAAGGTTGCAGCTGCCTGCGCTCTCGCAGGACAGCTGGCAAAAGGTGCAAATAAAAGTCTGGCACTCCTCGTGCCTCTCGGGCCCCCACTGGGGCTTCTTAACAAAACCTGCCCCCACGTTGCAGTTGTCCGCTACGGCGGCGCAACTGGGAAGCCAAGGGCACTGGCACTACACGTGCCGTTCGAGCCCCTCTCTGAGACTCTCATAGAAGGGAAGTGCCCCCGTGATGTAGTTGCCCACCGTCAAGCGGGGCAACTGCGAACCTGGCCAAAGCACCGGAAATGTGCCGTGAGAGGCCCGGGCCTTCTAACAACAAGGATGCCCCCGTTATGGCGGGCACCGACAGTGTGCCCCGACGCTGTGCCTCGGACCGGCACCAATGACACTGATGGAGCCCTTACTCACCGGGCTTCTTCTCCCCAAAGAATCCGGGCGGTGTGCACCAGGAGAGCCCCTCCTGCCCGGGGCTCTCTCCTCACCTGTTGCCTCGCTCTTCTCTGGCGGCGCGGGGCTTCCCTCCTCTCACGGGAGCCCCCGCCGGTCAGCTGCCACACTTCTCGTCTGCTGCGCGGGGCTCTCTCCGGTCACAGGAGCCCCTCTCTGGCTGCAGACGTGCACTCCGCTGCCTCTTCTCTCGCCGGTCACCTTGCGACCCACGGGGCTCTCCTCGTTCCTCTGGGAGCCCCGCCGACACCAGCTTCCGGCCGCAGGTCGGCTCCGCCCACAATCAGGCCTTTTAAATGCCTGTCTTCCTGTTTCGCCGCGAGGGCGGCCGGCGGCTTTTCCTTCTGTACGGCTCGGTGCCGCGGCGGTGATTCCTCTCAAGATGCGGGGTAGGCACCCGCGAGGACAATATCAGATAAGCAGGGTGGGCTCCCGCTACTTAATTAATCAGCACTGTAGCCATGACGCGGGGTGGGCACCCGCCGTAAAGTAAATTCAAAATGTGGGGTGGGCACCCGCCTTTTCAGAGATGCGGGGGAATCCCCAGGCAGCAGCCCAGCGCTGCCAATTAAAAATAGAAGCGCTCTCTAAGCGCTAGGGCAAAGTCTCCAGCACTCTCCCCAGTAAAATTAGAGTATAGCGCTCACGAGGCGCTGGGGAGCCATAAAGTCCTTGCCAAGCCAAAAAAGGAAGAGTCCTTGGTGCTGGGGACACCTCAGCAGCACAGCCAGGCAGGCCAGCACGCAGGGACCCCCAGGAAACAGCAGCTGGGTCCCGCGGCGGTTCCTCCTGGCAGAGTGTCCCCTGCAAGTCAGCACAACAGAGCAGAACCGAACATGAACTATCATGGGGTCACAGCCCCTTCATTTATAGGACATTTTCCTATGTGACACAGCACAGGGCTGGGGATACCAGTTAGAACTGGTTTGGGGGAGCTTTGGAGCACTTTGTTTTGCTCAGCTCCTCTCTCTTTTCACAGGACAGGCTAGGGACATCAGACGCACCACAGGGGGTGGAGCCAGCATTGTGGAGGGAAGGCACAGCCCTATTCAGGTCCCAGGTGCAACTCCTCCCTCCCATCTAGATGCAGATCTCCCTATTCACCACTGCGCTGACTCACCCTGCCCCTCCTGGAGCCACACACACCTCCCAGCCCCTGTCACTCACAAAGCCAGACATGCAATTCACATCAGGCAGGCAGACACAGAGCACACATAAATGCCAACTTCTAAAAGTGGCATTTCTCCACTAGTCACCATAAATCTGCGCACACCACTGCGCAGCATTTATTCTCACGAGTTCGCACATACTAAACTCGCCCCTGCCCTCCTCTCACACCAGGAATTACCATGGACACACATATCCCCCATGCATTCCTATGGGAGGGCAGGCCAATCTTACCACACGCACTCAGAGTGCGCACGCACTTTACACTGGGACACAGTGCTAAAGTGCGCAAAGGCCAAAAACTACTAAGATCAGGTCATATTAACAGGCAAAAAGTTTAGGGGTGAACCTGCCAAAAGGGCCAAGTCCAACACAACCCCCTTCCAGCCAAAACGCAGGGCAGACCAATCACCACCGTGATGGGCTTCCCTGCTTGGGGCGATAGAACACGGACGCAGGCCCGCAACTGCAGGGACACCCTCCGGTTCTACGCCACGGTGAACCCATGTGGGTCCTTCTGAAAAAGCTGTCCGGAGCAACTGGGCTACCCCACTGGTACTCCCTAGCTGTCCGCGGCCAGGACCAGGCCCTAGGCCATCCAGATGCCACTGGTCCTTGCCCATTCACAGAGTGGGGGTAGTAACCCCTGGCACATAGTAGCCATTCTCCACTCTTCCCCTCATCAGGGCAGGTCTAGACTGCCACTGATCCTCCAGCCTAGGGTCTGCACCCTCAGGCGGACCAGAAGTCACGGGTGAGGCTCTCCTCCTCCTACCTCTTCTTCTAGGGCTCCGCACTCTCTTCCTTGGAGAGGCACCCTCAGAACACAACTCTCCCACCAGTTCAGGACCTCTCTCCAAGAACTGGTCTCCCAACCTAGGGTTTAACCCCTCAGGTTGCACCGGGGTCAGAGGCGAGGACTCCCTCCCTCTGCACCCCCTTCCAGAGTTCTGCACCCTCCCAACTGGAGCGGTACCCCTGGAAGATGAACCGGTCAGGACACTGATTACAGATGTCCCTTCCTCCAGATCAGGCTGATCCTGAACCTGGCCTCCCAACCTTGGGGCTGAACCCCACGGCTGAGCATTTGCCTGGCACACCAGGACTTCCGGGCGCACACAGCAGCCCCCGAGGGTAACACATGACTCATGTGTTGCGTGACAGTCTGCGTGGCGCAGACCTCCCGACCCCTGTCCATCTGACAGTGCGCAGAGATCCCCCACGACAGAAGTGGTGTCACCATGGTCACTTCTAGGAGACTCAGCCCTTCTGGCTGGCCCCTGACCCACTGGTTCTTCCACTGGGGAACACATCCCCCTCTCACCCCTCAATCCGGACTTCTGTACCCTCCCAACTGGAGCGGCACTGCCAGACACCAGAACCATTGGAGCTCTATTTACAGACGCTCCAGGTTCTCCAGACACTAGGAGATCCTCCTCAAATGGACTAACAGGACAGCCTAGGCTCCCAACCTGGTGTTCCCTGAAGAAACCATCCAGGCTCTGAGACTGGGTTTCGGGCACCTGGGGACACTCAGTCCCACACTCACTCCTACTCCACTAAGACAGGACGTGAGCCCCTACACCCCTCCCACTACACTGGGACCTAGCTGGGCTACACTGAACCTCTTCCCCAATACAGGACTGGAAGATACCTGAACCATTACTTTCGGAATCACTCCCCAATGCCTCATCAGAACCTTGGGCCTCCACCCAGAGCTCTGCTTCTCCTGCAAGATCCCATGGATCAGGGTGCTCACACTCCAACAGGTGTTGGCGCAACCCTGGAAAACAACAACTGAGCAGGTGCTCTTTAATAACCAGATTGAACAGTCCTTCAAAATCCTGTTCCGTGTTAACTGTTACCCAATCAATCAGTGCATCATGACAGTCATCCACAAACCTCTCCCAAGACTGGTGAGACAGTTTCCTACCGCCCCTGAACTTCAACCTGTACTCCTCTTCTCTGGAACAAGGTACCATATTCTGGGAACTGGGAATGGGACTTCCTGCACTGGGCTCCATATTGCTGCCACCACTGGACTCCACCCTCACTGGGGAATCCAGAAAACTAAAACTGCCCTCAGGAGATAATTTCTCCCTGGCGAAGGCCCTCTCAGCCTCCGCCATCCTCTCCTGCGCTAAGACCCTCTCGGTCTCTAGCTTTGTCTCCTCCACACTCAGCTGCGCTATCTCCTTGGTATGCTCTAACCTGAGCTTCTCCAAAGCCAGCTGATGCTCCCTTTCTTCCCTCCTATCCACCCACTCCTCTGGGGACAGGAAAAGGGATGGGGCACTGCCCCGACACTGGACCCAGCAAGGGACTCCCTATCTATGGGGTCCTCACTATCTACTGGCGTCCCTGTCCTGTCACTTTCTTCCTCCTCTTCAGACTCCTCAGGGCCCCCTCAGACCCACCACCCTCTTGGCGTGCGGCCAGGGCCCTCTTCTCCTCATTGCGCTCACAGTCCCATTCATCCTTTTGCCATTGGATCAGGTTGTCCCTCAGTTTTGACTGGGTGTCTGACCCACTCACTGCTATGTCTCTCTCCTTACAGAAGTTCACCAACTCCCACATGCTGTATCTAAACAGACCACAAAAATTAAAAGCAGACTCCATTTTGGCAGGACGCTCAGGGACACGTGCAACACAGGAGACCTAGGTTTCTGAGCTGAAGCAAGAGTATACAATTTACAAATGACACTTTTAGGAGAAGAATTAAAACAAAACTCAGAACAATAATCCCCACACACGTGATTATCTAAATGTAGAGTTTGTAGTGCAACCAGTTGTCGCTGTGGTACTGCGCAAACGCAAGTCCAAATCCCCACCGCTGACAACCAATGTTAGAAATGGGATCTCTGGTTGGCTAAGGCTTGCGCCCAAAGCCAGGCAGGGACCACCACTCTAGTCAGGGCGAGGGAGTTACACACCGAAGATAACCCCTGCTCACCCCCTTGGTAGCTTGGCACGAGCAGTCAGGCCTATCCCGGAGGCAATGTGTAAAGCATTTGCGCAGCACACTCTCACAGCAGCAACACACTAGGCACACCACAAAAGGAACTCCACACAAGGTTATATACAAAATAGCCTTTGTATTATCATAAATACCTTAGAAACATAATCACATAATATACAGTGCGCCAACTGGCACTAGGCAATATTCACAGGGGAATTATATACAGGACCAGGCCAATCGGGCCACGGTCAGAACCATCAGATCAGGTAAGTAAATGCAAATAATAAATGTAGCGCACAACCAGTAATTACTGGTACAGGTAGGAACTTAGCACGAGATCCTGTAACCTACAAGATGGGACACCTACATCACATTAGGCATAAATCACATGAGGCAATAGGCCTCGTAAGCATAAACACAGGGTGCCCCAATCGGGGGCACAACGCACTGACACTGGCCCCAGGCCCACTGGCCTCTCACCGGGGCTCAAATGCCCTATGTCCCAAGAGTCAGGGCGCTGCCTAGGCAGCAGGAGTCAAGGGTGCGCAATTGCGCAAGCCTAAACGTGGCAGCTGCCCACTACTTGCTGGGTTGCTGTGAAACTGAGCACGGGCACCAGCGTGCCCCCTGAGCCCCTCTCTGGGACTCGCAATTTAAAATGAACCTGTCCCCCAAGGTTGCAGCTGCCTGCGCTCTCGCAGGACAGCTGGCAAAAGGTGCAAATAAAAGTCTGGCACTCCTCGTGCCTCTCGGGCCCCCACTGGGGCTTCTTAACAAAACCTGCCCCCACGTTGCAGTTGTCCGCTACGGCGGCGCAACTGGGAAGCCAAGGGCACTGGCACTACACGTGCCGTTCGAGCCCCTCTCTGAGACTCTCATAGAAGGGAAGTGCCCCCGTGATGTAGTTGCCCACCGTCAAGCGGGGCAACTGCGAACCTGGCCAAAGCACCGGAAATGTGCCGTGAGAGGCCCGGGCCTTCTAACAACAAGGATGCCCCCGTTATGGCGGGCACCGACAGTGTGCTCCGACGCTGTGCCTCGGACCGGCACCAATGACACTGATGGAGCCCTTACTCACCGGGCTTCTTCTCCCCAAAGAATCCGGGCGGTGTGCACCAGGAGAGCCCCCTCCTGCCCGGGGGCTCTCTCCTCACCTGTTGCCTCGCTCTTCTCTGGCGGCGCGGGGCTTCCCTCCTCTCACGGGAGCCCCCGCCGGTCAGCTGCCACACTTCTCGTCTGCTGCGCGGGGCTCTCTCCGGTCACAGGAGCCCCTCTCTGGCTGCAGACGTGCACTCCGCTGCCTCTTCTCTCGCCGGTCACCTTGCGACCCACGGGGCTCTCCTCGTTCCTCTGGGAGCCCCGCCGACACCAGCTTCCGGCCGCAGGTCGGCTCCGCCCACAATCAGGCCTTTTAAATGCCTGTCTTCCTGTTTCGCCGCGAGGGGCGGCCGGCGGCTTTTCCTTCTGTACGGCTCGGTGCCGCGGCGGTGATTCCTCTCAAGATGCGGGGTAGGCACCCGCGAGGACAATATCAGATAAGCAGGGTGGGCTCCCGCTACTTAATTAATCAGCACTGCAGCCATGACGCGGGGTGGGCACCCGCCGTAAAGTAAATTCAAAATGCGGGGTGGGCACCCGCCTTTTCAGAGATGCGGGGGAATCCCCAGGCAGCAGCCCAGCGCTGCCAATTAAAAATAGAAGCGCTCTCTAAGCGCTAGGCCAAAGTCTCCAGCACTCTCCCCCAGTAAAATTAGAGTATAGCGCTCACGAGGCGCTGGGGAGCCATAAAGTCCTTGCCAAGCCAAAAAAGGAAGAGTCCTTGGTGATGGGGACACCTCAGCAGCACAGCCAGGCAGGCCAGCACGCAGGGACCCCCAGGAAACAGCAGCTGGGTCCCGCGGCGGTTCCTCCTGGCAGAGTGTCCCCTGCAAGTCAGCACAACAGAGCAGAACCGAACATGAACTATCATGGGGTCACAGCCCCTTCATTTATAGGACATTTTCCTATGTGACACAGCACAGGGCTGGGGATACCAGTTAGAACTGGTTTGGGGGAGCTTTGGAGCACTTTGTTTTGCTCAGCTCCTCTCTCTTTTCACAGGACAGGCTAGGGACATCAGACGCACCACAGGGGTGGAGCCAGCATTGTGGAGGGAAGGCACAGCCCTATTCAGGTCCCAGGTGCAACTCCTCCCTCCCATCTAGATGCAGATCTCCCTATTCACCACTGCGCTGACTCACCCTGCCCCTCCTGGAGCCACACACACCTCCCAGCCCCTGTCACTCACAAAGCCAGACATGCAATTCACATCAGGCAGGCAGACACAGAGCACACATAAATGCCAACTTCTAAAAGTGGCATTTCTCCACTAGTCACCATAAATCTGCGCACACCACTGCGCAGCATTTATTCTCACGAGTTCGCACATACTAAACTCGCCCCTGCCCTCCTCTCACACCAGGAATTACCATGGACACACATATCCCCCATGCATTCCTATGGGAGGGCAGGCCAATCTTACCACACGCACTCAGAGTGCGCACGCACTTTACACTGGGACACAGTGCTAAAGTGCGCAAAGGCCAAAAACTACTAAGATCAGGTCATATTAACAGGCAAAAAGTTTAGGGGTGAACCTGCCAAAAGGGCCAAGTCCAACAGTGTGCATTAAAAGTATAGTTCAAATCAACTAGAATTCCTTGAGCTTGGTAAAGGAGAGCTGACTTCGGCCTTGTTCCTCTAAATAGTCATTGAACACCTTGGTGACTTCAACAATCCTTATAATGTTTGTCAGGGGGTCCTTTATCCCATACATAATGCACTATGTATCCTTCGTTCTGTACCACTAAGAAAATGCTTAACTATGGGCACACAATGGAGTTAGACAGTCATTAGGCTTCACCTTCTATGGGTAGAATGCCATTATAGCATGGAGCTGACAAAAAGGCACTTGTTGTTTTGCAATCCTACTCTATTTGAAATGTAGGCACTGTAACAACTGTCTTATTTGAGGGGGTTCGCCAGCTGTCCTTTGACCCTACTTCTTGCCTGCATCAAAGGTCTTTGAGTTACTGTAAAATGGACCCAAAATGCAGACTGGGTTCAACAGTTAGGTTTATTAGGAGATAAACGCCAGCCACCACCCACCAGGGAAGCAGCAGTATCCAAGTTGCAATATTTTTTAAACATTACCTCAAGTTCCATAGCCAACATTCTAGACCAGTCAAGAACGAGGTTTGACCGTCCAATGAGGGCATCAGTTACCCCCAGCAGGACACTCTCCACCCCAGGGTGCCAATCAAAACTCTGACAGGCATGTTACAAAGAGATCTCTGCAAAACATTTGCCGACCCACTGTGCTACCTTACCAACTACTGTGATGGCAAGCAAAATATATTGTTACAAGTAGTACCAAATTATGGTCTGATGCAAAATGTTTTTGTGACTCTTTTCCAATGGCAATGAGCAGTTGATATAAAAGAAGTGTCTTTTCCTAATTGCGAATTGCAATGACATGTAGTAGTGGTTTGCGGCCAGAGCTGCAGTCACAAATCACTGAAATGTTACTGGCTCCTCAAAGAGGTGGTAAAAGATTTGGAACGACAAAGATGTCCCCAGGTTGGACAGATTTCATTTGGGATCATATCTGGTGGCCTTAAGGGGTGGGGGACACGCTATATGGCAGGGGGGACAACTGCTTGTCCCCCCTGAGGTCTTCCTAAACGGGAAGCTTTTCAAAAGTTTTTTGCTTTAAAAAAAGAACAGTTTCCCAGTTGGGAATGTGAATAATGACTTGGTGGTATGCTGTTTATTGCCACCATCCCTTTGTTTGCAGCCAATCACAAGGTGTTGCAAACAGCGACTTGCCTGATTAATAATCATTAGGCAGGTCGTCCCGTAATCCCATGAAACTAGAGATTTTTCGATGCAACCTAATAGTACAATGGTAACTTCACAAAATTACAGAGAGGGCACAAGTAGTCGGGGCACCAGTTGCCCCAACTATTTGTGACATGTATATTAGTACATTGAGTCCAATTTCTTTGTAAGACAAATATCTGCACTCTTTACCTTTATGAACCAAACAGATATTAAACCTCGTGTAATTCTAGAACAGAGCCCATAGAAGACTGGCAGGACATAATTTATTAAATCAGATAAATCTGTTATAACAACACCTTAGTGCGTGCTATGCTGATATGCTTTCTTTACACAATATTCAGAGCTTCTGGTACTTTGTGATTTTGCAATTCGCTAATTAACAACAAACAGGCACATGCATCAATGTTGGATTTTGCGATTTCTTAATTGCGATTTTTAAGGAATCGCAATTAAGGAATCATAAAGCCTATGCATGTAGAAATCGACTTAAAAATACCGATTTCTAAACATTCCTTAATTGCGACTACGCAAATTGCGAGTCGTAATTAAGGAATACCTCCCATTCATTCCTATGGGCCTAGAGGCCCATAGGAATGAATGGGAAGACATTCTCAATTTGCGATTCTCAATTAGAGAATCGCAAATTGAGAATGCATTTCAGAGTGCCAGGGTGTCAAAAGGACACCCTGTTGCACCCCTGAAATCTGCATATGAGTACATCTTGCACACACACATGCCCCAAGGGCATGTGTGTGTGTAAATGGAACTTTGAAAAATGCACTTTTTCAAAGTTTTTGCAAATACCATGAAGTTCAACTTCATGGTAATTTACGCCCTATTAGCTGAAATCGCTAATTTTTTTACTTTAATGCATTGCATTTAAGGAATCTCAATTTGCGATTCCTTAAATGCAATCGTAATTTGAGAACTCGCAATTAATTGCGAATTCTCAAATTGCGAGGACCTTGACCCTTGATGCATCGCAAAAGCTAATTTTGCGATCGCAAGCAGGCGATTTTGCGAATCGCACCGTTTGCGATCGCATAAAGCTTTGATGCATGTGCCTGAAAGGGTCATATGTACAAATGTTTTGGGATTGCGATTTCCTACTTACAATCCTTTTTTCATAACCGCCATTAGGAAATCAAAATTCCTAATGTATGAAACCCATTGAGTTTCATTTTGAGATTCCTAATGGGGTCACAATTGACCTTCCTCATGAATATTAATGAGGTAGGTCGGAATTTGCGAACCATTAGAAATCACGGCCATCACAAGGATGGTGGCAGCTGGAATCAACAAACCACAATTTCTGTGATTGCTTTTTAATAAAGCAAACTTTTTTTTTAAAATGCAGCCCGTTTTCCTTAAAGAAAAACAGGATGCTTTAAAAAAAAAAAAATTTTACTTGATGTTTCATTTTCTAAGAGTAGACTGTGGTCCCTTGGATCACTGCCTGCTCCTAAAAATATTTGTTTCAACATTCACAAAGGGGAAGGAGTCTCGTGGTGACCCCTTCCCAAGTGGGAATGATTACTACCACCCTTGATGTGTCGGTAAATAATGAATGTTTTGTGACTGTTATTTGGTCGCAAAACATTCATATATACCATTTTGTTTCAGTGTTAGGAAGAGACGCCCTAAGCACGTCCATTACAAATACCGAATCGCTATACAAGTTGCGATTTGGTACCATGTTACCGAATCACAATTTGTTGCCTGTGCATATGGAAAAGCATTTTTGCAGCTGGTAACTGCCGGATTCTGTGAATCGGTCCGTTTCCAACCACAAAAATGTTTTTGTACATATGGCCCAAAATCATGTAATTAGCGTGAAGCTCATAAGACTGAACATACTAGCTGGGAAAAAAGACACAATAAGGTCTAAAGGCAGTCAAAACAAAGAAAGTCTCTTGTGTGCATGAAGATTTGTTTGTATTTCCATTCTTTTCAAAATACACCTTAGCATATAGGTATGGCAGTTACTTTTTGTGGGGCAGCAGCTCAGTTCATCTTGGAGTCAGTGCTTAATTTGAGCTGGTGGTTTCTGGTGCTCAGCACCGGCACTTAATCATCGACACCAGTGCTTTTCATGTGCCCCAGTTAAGGACACATTAATTTAAGGGGAGATTAAGTGATTTGCCCAGAATCACAGGATGTTGAGCCGATGCCGAGACTCGAACCTGGTTCCCCAGCTCCAAAGTCGGCAGCTCTGTCCATTATGCCACATCTGCTCCCGACTTCTATTTGTTAGTAGTTGGTCTGTTTTAGGCAGCCCTAACAGGAGAAATGGGCTGGCGCAAGTGCCTCCTGAGGAGAGCCCCGTCACTTATTTTTTTTACAAATTAACCACTGCTTGGCGGAAAAGAGCAGTAGGAGCGGGACACAGAGGATAATAGATGGGATCAGAATCTGAAAGGACACCCTGAAGACTTCTGAAAAGGGAAGTGAGGAAGCTGAGAGGATCTACATTATGGTGTTGAGGAAACTGTCGGACGTTAGCAGTATAATGTGGGATGAAAGCAATGGAGAAGGCAAAGGACACCTGAAGAAATGAGGCATTGGTTACTCACAATGGTGTAAGAGATTAATTTGTCTTCTCGCATGAACATAAATTTAATATACGCTTCTGCAAACAATGTAAATAGTATCATGTTGTCCATACCAAAGGTGCACATGGCAAAATGTCCAGAAGTTACAGAATACAAATATTTCCTACAAATTCTTATACAAAACATGCGAATTTTCCGCATAATCGTTAAGTTGTGTAAATATTTCCACCCAAAACCACATAATTTTCACAGGAAAATACAGAATGCCCATTACTGCAAATGCAAGTAAAAGGTAATATGCATATATTCACCTAAAAGATAAGAGTATACCTATATTTTTCCCAAAATTAATACAGTTATTAATTTTGAAAAATTTGCTCCAAAATGCATATGTTTCCCCATGCAGCAAAATATGCTTATTTTCTGCATATGTGATGCAGAACTTATATAACCCCTACGGTTAAAACTGCAAAAATAATAATGGGACAATTCAGGGGGGAAAGTAGTAAATCTGCATCTTTCAGCTGTGTATGGGTGCACATTTACTACTTTTGGAATTCATATACATTCCCATTAGTACACTTGGAACGCTGAACCAGGATTCGTTTTTCAGTTGTACTCCTTGCAATGTCTTGTGACATCACTCACAGGGTCCTAATCCCCCCCCATGCGGAAATCCACTTAGTGTACAATTACACACATGGGTATGGAACCCACTCTGCAAGAAAGAACATGTTTCCTCTTGAAGACACTCCTCCTCTACACCACCACCAACTCTGGGGAAGATCCATTCTCGTTCCCAACCTGGAAGGGGAGTTTCCAATGTGAGTAGCGGTCAGATTGGAGTTTGGGAATGCCCACAAACGTGTGAGATACTGAGCGATCCCAAACTTAATAAGCAAACCATGCCTTGTTCCACCCCCTTCACACTTACTTGCGTGTGATTAACTATTGCAGATTTCTCCACACTTATGGCAGAGAATTCTACTGCAATAAGTCCATTTATGCCTGCCAGGAATCCTTTTGTGCAATTCTGATAGGGGTAAATGGAGGTATTTTCAGCAGTAAACGTACACTTAAAACGAGAAATATCTTAGTGAATTCGATCACAGTGTCCACAGAATATATTTTTCATGTGAAAGAGAATTATACAATTTCCTTAGTAACAGTGGGAAATTTGCACTGTTCAACTTCTGGTTAAAATGAGTACTACACAAATAAATACATGTGGGCAGAAGAGCAGTCTCTTTTTGTAACCTGCTCTCCATCCACATATTTGGACGCATGGTGTTTTACTTTCGAGGGTGAACACCCACAGGCCAAGATCATGCTGTCAGTCACCGCCCACTTCCTGATGGACGAACACACAGCATCACTCCTGTCAGCCCCCTACCCACTCCCTGCCAGGGATGTGTGAGGATGAGGTGGTGGGCAAGAGCCCAGACCTTTTGGTTTGGCTTGACCTATGATTTAGAATGTTACCGCCAAGAAATGTATACAAATTGCACATTCTTTATTTGCACCTATTTTAAAGTGCAATCGTCTGGCAGAATAGATTCCAGTGCTTAATTTGAGCCTGTGGTTTCCAGTGCTCTGCACCGGTACTTAATTGTCAACACCAGCACTTATGACAGTCTGCCACATGGTGCTGCTGTTTGTCTAATTTACAGATGAGAACAACAACAGTTTTTTTATTAATAAAATATACATTAGAAATGACTAATACCTAAGCCCAAGCTATTACTAGAGCTTTGGGTTTCTCGAATATTCTGAATTGTCACACTTCTAGGAATGCAATGTTTGTAGTTGCGTTGGAACTGTAATTCGGAGCGATGTCAGGGGCAATGGGTGGGGCAAGCTGCAGTGGCCTCCAAATTAAGCACTGATAGATTCCATTCTTTTAGGCTGGGATGAAGTGCGTAAAATATAAGGCCACAAAAAAAAGCCCCACCTTTTCCATGTTTGCACCACGAAATTTGCTAATCTATGCCTGGCGGGTATACTCGTGTCGTCCTTCTTGAAATGAAAGCACTTTTGAGGACACCAGGCCCCGTACAAAGATCTGTATCAGGATTGCAATGTTATTACAGGAGCTAACCGGAGCCAGAAGGCAGTTAGTTTTGCTTACGTCATAATTCAATTTAGAGTGAAAGCTAGTAATGAATAAGTGCCATTCTCATTGACTTGAAGGCACAAACCTGGTTGACGCAGATTAAAGAGAGCATTTCCTGTTTCTTGGAGAAAGGCAGCAAAGTCAATGCCAAGAGAGCTCGGGGTTTACGGTATAACAACAAGATCCCGCGAAAGCAAACAGAGCGCGCAAATGCCATATTTTAACCAATTATTTTTTATAAACGGATGTCACAGATAAAAAGGCACTATATTTTGTTGTTACTGGTGATAGGAGCACGGAAAAGAAACATCGATTCTAATATCGCAGCGCTGCACATTTGACTGGTTCATGCTGCAGTGACGTCTGTAGCGAGAAAGGACGGTACGTAGTGCACGCTGCTGTCGAAAGATAGCCGAGTGTGTTAAGTGCCTGCTGCTGAGAGATTTGTGCAAGTGGTAGGACCCCTAGGGAGAACACTGATCCATCAACAAGAGCAAGCGCTAGCAAGAGTGTGTCGCAGTGTCCTTCTAAAGCCAAACAATTTCGTCTCCATGTATGTGCATGCATGTAAACAAAATAGCACTGTTCTGCAAACAAAGACCACACTAACTGTCAGGCTGTTTTAAAAAATGCCATGACCAAAGGCAGTGATTACGTTCTACTAGAGAGCAAGAAATGACAGAGGACAAATTGAGTACAAAAGGTTCGGTCATAGGCCTCGGTCGGCTTTACCTCTTCATTCAGGCGCTCAATGCTCTTGATAGAAAGGCACTGTCACCTCGAGTGGTCATATTCACCCGGGGTTATGTCCAGGCACTGCAGTCTATGCTAGATGATTGACAGACAAGCTCACCACTGTTTCGCTCTAGATTTTTCTATGTGGTTTACTGTTTTTTTCCTTCTTGACCTCTTGTAAAGCGCTCTGATACCCTCCTGGGTCATGTTCGCGCTATATAAAACTTTATAAATAAATAAATGGTTCCAGCAACTGTTTTATAGCTATGCTCATCCCATCTTCAATGAACCCCATCTCCAAAGCGTTCTGACTCCAACATGGGATGTTCTGTATTTTACTTCTGTGGTTTTACAAAGCTCCATCTTGGCCCAAGGGCATTAGAGCGCTTTATATAATGAGAGCCAGACATTACTCTTTTTTCGGCACAGGGTGGTCAAGTAAGTTGGCCAGAATGACAAGGTGCTGCTGAAGGTAGGCCGAGATTGGAACCTGGTTCCTTAGTTCCCACTTCGGCATCACTGGCCCTTATGCCACCCATGGTTAGCAGTTTGTTCTAAAACCCCAAATAAATAAGTACATAATCGAGCTCTTTTAGTGATGCACGAATACATTTTACTTTCATGGGAGCAGGTCTGCTTCCAGAATTAACTAAGAAAGCCCTGTCAGAAGCAACAGAACTAGCGATGCGTAACAAACAGGTTTAGCCTACATTAAAGGAGCAAAGGGAGCTGCTTCATGCTCGCGCTCCAATAAAAAGACAACACATGCAAAATTAATTATCAGCCTTGCTGTTTTTCGAGGCACTGGATCCAAGGAACACAGCTTTCAGCGTCCGTCACATTTTTATTCTGTTTACACGAGAGCAGAAAAAGTCAATCTTCAATCGTGGAAACAGAAAAGAAGCTCTTTTCCCGACGTCCTAATGTGTTGACATATTTTGTTTAGCAGTGGGACGTTCTTTTATGCTCTGATTCAGTCCAGCTCAGAAGTGTCCCTAGCGTTCACTACTGGCTCACAGAATCGCGCATCAGCATCTGCTATTCCCAGGAAACCTTTATTTATGGCAGTTCTATTTTTTATTTTGCAACATGTAAATATGGTCGAGGCCTTTTTTTCTGTAGGCGCCCCCGGGGATCAGTTATAAATATTCTTACTAAGCAGAATGTTCTCACAAATGGAATTAGTCCATCAAGGCAGACTGGATTTTGAAAGATTTGAAAAAGAACCGCAACCTGCTTCAGGGCTGTTTGTATATCAGAAATGTCAGAACCCCTCTCTGAGATTGTTATTGTACTACAGACACCAAGTTCCCAGACAACTGTACTGGGAACGTAAGACACCAAAATACAAGGGGTGCAGGAAGTGACATCACTCACCTTTTGAACCTCATGGATGATGGCATTAAAGGTTTGATCCAACGTCTCACACGCAACCCATGAACAGCCATCTTTTTGCTGCTCACAGAATACTAGAAAGTTGAGGAGTGGAAAAAAGAAAATAAAAACACACATTTTCCACAGCCCATATACTTTGTGTTCCTGTCGCTGCCATCATGGCCCGAGTCCAAGGGTAGCAAGGGCAATGCCAGGTATACCAAATGTTCAGGACAGCCAGCACCTGCTACCCATGGGTACCTCTAATCGACATCCATGCAGTCAGTAGGTAAGGACTCTTTTCGTCCAGACATTTTTCATTATAATGTTCGTCTCTGTGGCAGCATGTTAACCATGTATGTCTCATTCATATTACAGTTTAATAAGCAAGAGGGAATTAGATCTAGTCGGTTTGTGGCGAAATCAATACCCTAAGAAACATGATTTCTCATGTTTTTCTGCTAAATATAACTCTGCTTCAAGAATAGATTACTTTCTTACTATGTATAGCTTGAAGTTGGTTAATTATGAGCATGTACAGAATGACTTCTCAGATCATGCCAAGGTCAAAATGGAAGTGACAGAAATTAAAATAGAAAGAACAGTGGGCTGATGGTTTTTAAATAAAGTCAACTGAGAGGATGAAAAGTGGTGCCCAGAGGTTCACAATGAGATCTCAAACTTCTTTAGGGCCAAAATCAATACCGCCCGAATAGAGAATGTAAGACAAAAATCTGGGGTTACATTACGACTAAAGGGATACAGCAACGAAAGGTGGCATCCTTACAAAGACTGGAACTGGAGGCAGAATTACATCAGGCAAGCATAGCAATGCTGTAAATAAAGAATCATTTAACCAGGCGAAAACAGTAAGCAAGAATTTTAATATGCACAAGGATACACTGCAAACATCAGGTACCTCCAAAAGGTATATGAAGAAAACGAATACAGGGGCAGATTAGTGGCTTGGCAGTCCAGAGAACGAGAAGCCAGTAATAAGATCACACTCTTAGTAGATACAGAAACTAAGGCCCACTTAACAGAATCACTAGATATTGAGAAAGCTTTTCTGCAACATTACAAGATTTTTAGATAAACTTCCTATTCCACGGCTGACAAATGATCAAGCTCAGAAGATGGTTACTAATTCTCCCTTGAAAAAATGGACAAAATGGTGGAATCCTTATCTAACGGTTTCGCAGGGGAAGATGGCATTCCAGCAGACCTATATGAAAAATGTGCACCAATTTTAAATAAAGAAATTTTAAAACTTGAAAATCATATACTGGAAGGAGGCGAGCCCCCGCCATCTTTTCGTATTGCCGTGGTAGTGAGTTTCTTAAAGAAAGATAGAAATAAGGAAAGCATTAACTCCTACAGGCCAATTAGTCTTTTCAAATGTAGACCACAAGATTTTCACTAAACCTTTAGCAAATAGGATGAGCAGTGCTATAGGATCGATTATTTACCCAGATCAATGCAGATTTGTGGCAGGCAGGCAGCTTTTTACCAATACAAATTTTTTATTGAAGCCTTAGATTACATGATACAGAATAAAATACCAGCCCACGTAATGTTTTTAGATGCCGAAAAAGCTTTTGATTTAGTATCTTGGGAAAGCCTTTTTACGATCCATGGAGGATTTGGGTTTCCAAA
The DNA here is from genome assembly GCA_963921515.1 of Calotriton arnoldi. Lineage (NCBI taxonomy): Eukaryota > Metazoa > Chordata > Amphibia > Caudata > Salamandridae > Calotriton > Calotriton arnoldi. The sequence continues at coordinate 683,211 of CAWUFW010005491.1, forward strand.
AATGTTATCCAAATATTAACTCACATATATAAGGGTGCCACAGCACAAGTTATTATTAATTTCAGGAACATCGGTACATGCAGAGTAAACAGGGGAACATGACACAGATGCCCCCGGTTGCCAACACTTTTTGCCCTGTTTTTAGAACCGCTGTCAATAGCTATCAGAACTACTGCAACCGCAACAGCACCAATAAACGGGATGTCAAATATAAAACTATATGCGGATGATATCGCCCTGTTTCTTAAACCCGAGTAAGATATTCAGGGTGAAAATTGTGGGATTTTTCAAGAATTTCAGGAACTAGATGGATACAAAATAAATAAGTCAAAAACTGAAATTTTGTTATGTAACTGTGCACTAGACACTTTATTACCTGAATTCCATCCTCTAAATAACACAAGACCAAAACGCTATCTAGGAATATATGTTTCCGACAATGCAAATCACTTGTACATATTGAATCATGAACCACTAATATACCAAATTAAGTTGCTGTTTGCCAAATGGACTCAATTACCTCTTTCATTAATTGGGCATTTGGCCTTAATTCGCATGTTAATCCTGCCTCTTTTTCATTTTTTGTTTTTAGCAATTCCATATGCACTGCAGATGACATTCTTTAAAGAAATAGAAGGCCTGCTCTTGACTTTTATCTGGGCTTACAAAATACCCAGGTTGGCACTAGACACTTTATACAGACCAACTCTGGAAGGAGGTCTGGAGCTTCCTAACTTAAAGGAATATTACTATGCAAACTTTGCACATAATACTTATATATTTATTAGCACTTCCAGTCTGTCTAGTACAGATAACTTTTTTGTGATAAGATTTTAACAAGAATATAAAATTCTAGATTTATTAAGAGTGGTAAAAAACCCCTAAGAAAGTACAATATAAGGTACTGCAATGGTGATTAAAACAAAAGGCACAAATGATTAAGCACTACAATATACCTCTGATTAATGGTTCCACGCGCTTGAGGGATATATATGTAGGGGACCAACGCTTGGCAGGGCAAAATCTTATACAGAAATGGGAACGGACCATATTCCATGGTGACCAAGTTTACTAATGCAGATGTATGGAAAAACTGGAATGAGACCGAACACGGTATTAGGTATCTTAAACACACTGCAAAGTTAGACCTCAGTGAGGAATTTATTGAATTAACTATGCATAGATCAATTAGTGGTTGGATATCCATTCTTAGAGAAAAAATTAATAATAGAACGTTTGAAAAGGCTCGGGATGAATGGCAAACTAAAGAGAGCTTTTATCTTTCGATGGGTGTTTGGAATAAGATCAAAAAGTTTAATGACACACTACCGAAAGGGTATAACTTTAAGAGAAAGCAATTCTATGCCAGATGGCTATTATATAGACCTCCAGCCTTTTTTGCTTAAAATATGCCCTCAGATACCAGATAAATGCTTTCGATTCGCAGTGGAAAGTGGGGGTAATTGGTCCCATATTGTCTGGGACTGCCCGAAAATAAAACAATTTTGGGGTGACATTGAGAAATACTGTAAGCATAATTTAGATATAGGGGGAGATATAGACATCAACATTGATATTATAGGATGCTACCCGAATATTATAACCAGCCTTTTAAAGGAGAAACGTTAATTTATTATTGCCTTAGTAGCCAGGTCTCTGATATTGCAGAATTAGCAGAGTGAAAGTACTCCAAATCTTCAGCAAAGGTTGAACAAAATGTGTAGAGTTCGGGACTTGGAAAAAAGATATGCTTTAAGGTCAGGCTCCTACTACAAGTATACATTAATATATTAACTCCTTTGATGTTTACCAGGAGGAAAGGAGCAGTAAAATATAAAAGTATTATTCTTAGAAAGCTAGAAGGCCATAGAGGTTTGTGCAATAATAAATTCTGATAAGAATATGAAAATGTTTACTGGTAACTCAAAAAGCAATGCACTACCTTCTTACATTTATTTTTTAATTGTATTTAAATTGTAATTAATTGTATAATTATTGTATCTACAGGTATTACTTATATTGTTAATCTTGATGATATCGTGTTTGTTGAACTCTCTGAAACAAAAATATTTAATTAAAAAAATATTAAAGTTTAATATGTTATTTCGAGCCTTATGAATTGGCTCAAACATACATATGAAGAAGACTGGTAGCCCTTGACAAGAGCAGATGTACCATTACTGGAAGCTTATACAGAGTACTCAAAAATATAGTGAGATATAAAAACAAAAAAGAAATGACTATATTCCAAAGGAATTCCAGTAGAAATCTATTTAGTTTCAACTGTAACTTATTAGTTTACCAGAAATCATAACAGTAGTCATCCTAATCTGGAAAAAACACAACACAGTGAATGAATGAAAAAGTTTATATAGCGCTCAGATACTCCGAAAGGAGTGTCCCGGCGCTGCAGAATCACATAGCTGCTAGCCTAAAGATGGTTTAGCTTCCAAAGAGCCAAGTTTTCAACAGTTTTTTAAAACTCATCAGATCCCTCAAACGTCTAAGGGGCAGTGGAAGTTTGTTTCATGCCTGTGCCCCCAAGAGGCTGAAGGATTTGCCACCCCTGCGCGCCAGGCGAACCTTCGGGACGCAGACAAGCGCCCCCGAGGTTGATCTAAGTGCCCTAGTCGGAGTGTACCAGCCGACACGTCTTGTAAGGTACCTGGGCCCTTTACCATGAAGAGCCTTAAAGAACATTACTAAGGTCTTAAACTGTATCCGCTCCCTAACTGGGAGCCAATGTAGTGCTTTAAGATGCAGTGCCATATGGGACCTCGGTTTTAGGCGAAGAATCGCCCTGGCTGCAGCGTTCTGCACCACCTGAAGACTTTGAAGGAGGGAGTCTGACACACCCAGTCATGTCTTTATGAAGACTCTGTTAATGGAGTTTTTTTGGGTTGAAACGTCAACAGATTTATAGATTTAGGATTGCTCATTTGACATAACAAGAGCTTTGGTGAACCAATAGAGCACCCACATCATCATTATACAAGGATTCTCCCTCATCAGCAATCAAACCCTGTTTTTTTAGCAAAGTTATTTTAACTGGATTTCAAGTCACTCTTATACATGCATGGTTCCCTATTTGGAGCAATTTCTACTGATAAATGGATGTTGAAAACTTTCTTCCAAAATATGTAATTTGGGGGCAGAATTCAAGAGATACCAGCACTTACATGTGTATGTTTGAGCAATGCATAGGGTTCTGAATAACATATTTAACATAAATATAAGTCATAATAATAGAGGAAATTCATAGATAGGTCAGTAGAGTTTACTGGAAAATCAGTAGTTCTTTCACTGTATTATCCAGATAGGTGCAATCTGCCTTTAAGTTCAATTTCAACTTACCTTAGGCCTACACAGTGCAGCAAGGTGTCAAACTGGTGTAAAACTTGTATGCCAATTTCGAATATGCAGCTCCCAATGACATATTTATAAATCTTATCGGACACCAAGAATTGTCATATTTCTTTGGCTCAGCCTATAATAAGATTCCAGGCCCCTGTCCCACCTTCTAAGCCAAGTTAATTATTCTGCTCTCCAGCACAGGGAACAAAGGCTTCCCCACACAAAGGGATCAATTATCATTGATTGAGCTAGTTTACTGGGAGAGGAAAGGAGTGTGAGGGAAATCTGCATCTGATAATTAGCTGTCACACTGCACCTGGGTTGGCACAGCTCATGCCCTCTGAACAAAGGAGGAAAACGAGTTATCTGGAGCCAACACAAGAGGTGCTTGTTAGAAATGGCGGTCTCTAGTTGGCAGTGGTTTGCACCCTGTCCAAGTAGGGACCCTTATTCTAGTAAGGGTAAGGGAGGTACACACCCAAGATAACCTCTGGTAACCCCTTTGGTAGCTTGGCACAAGCAGTCAGGCTTGTCTCAGAGGCAATGTGTAAAGCATTTGTACATAAACACACAGTAACACAGTGAAAACACTAAAATGAACACCACACCAATTTGGAAAAATAACCAATCTTTAGCTGAATAAAACATGAAAAATCCAAAATACACATGCAATGATATCACTTTTAGAAGGTTCAAAGAGTTTCAATCATAGAAAACTATGGATGCATCACTTTTTAGCGGAAAGTACCTGGGATGTGTCAAAATCAAAAGACGAAAACCGGCGCAGGGGAGATGAGGCGCCGAAAACACAGCGATGCGTCCAATCCTTACTCTCAGGTGAGGTGATGCGTCAATTCCTTGCTGCCAGAGATGATGATTCGTCAATTCCTTGCTGCAGTGCAGAGGAGGTGATACGTCGATTTTTGCTGTCAGGGGAGGGGATGCATCGATTCCCTTCTGCGAGGGGAGATGATGTGTCGAATTTCAGACAGGGGGCCTCGGCTCCTTACTGCTGGGCAACGTCAATAAAGACTTGGCACAGAGGTGTGATGCGTAGAAAATCCGGTCACGCTGGGCTGATGCTGCGGCGACGAAACAGGCGCTGCGTCGATTTCCCTGCCGTGTAGCAGGAGATGTGCTGAAACTTCAGCTGCCCAGCAGGGCCTGCGTCGGAGTTAGAGCGGGTGCCTCGAACGTCGGAGATACGGCACTCAGGACTCGGGCTGCAGTGATCTTCTGGCCACATGGCAGGCCCTGCAGCGATTCTTCACCTGCACCACGGCAATTCATTGGTTTTTCAACTGCACAGTGAGAAATACAGTCGCTGAAAGTCGGTGCATGGATTTTCTTCTCTTCTTGCAAAATAAGCCACTTCCAAGGGCCCAGACCTGGAATTGGCACCTCTTGGCAGGTTAGAACTCCCAGCAGAGGAGTTCAGGGGCTGAAGTTGAAGTCTTTGATGGCACTGAGAGTTCTTAACAGGAGACAAGCAAACACAAGCCCTTGGAGAACCTTGACAAGCAGGATGATGAAAACAAAGTCCAGTCCTTTCACTCTCCAAGACAGAAGCAGCAAGCAGCAGGCCAGGCTAACACAGCAACAAGCAGAGTGGCAGTTCCCCTCCTACAGCTTCTCCAACTCTTCTTCTTGGCAGAACCTCCTCTTGAACCAGAAGTGTTCTGAAGTTATGTTGTCACAGCTCCAGTACTTAAACCAGTTTCTGCCTTTAAAGTAGGCAAATTTCAAAGGAAAGTCTTTGTAGTGCACAAGACCCTGACCTTCCCTGACCTGGCTCCAGACATACTACAGGGAGGTGGAGACAGCTTTGTGTGAGGACAGGCACAGTGCTATTTAGGTGTCAGTGACAACTCCTCCCACCACTTTAACTCAGGAAGAACCATCAACCTGGTGATAGCCCATCAGGATATACAGGGCTCACCGCCGTTCCCTTTGTGTGACTGTCTAGCATGAATGCACAAACGGCCCAACTGTCAGTCTAAACCAGACGTGGATTCCACAGGCAGGCAGAGGCACAGAATGGTAAAGCAAGAAAATGCCCACCTTCTAAAAGTGGCAATTTCAAACATGCAATTTAAAAAACAACTTCACTAAAAGATGTATTTTTAAATTGTGAGTTCAGGTACTCCAAACTCCAAATCTCTGTCTCTTCCCAATTGGAAGTTACACCTGTAAGAGGTTACAAGGCAGCTTCAATGATAAGCTATGGGAGAGATAGTCCTTGCAATAGTGAAAAATGAAATTAGCAGAATTTCACTATCAAGACATGTAAAACACACCAGTACATGCCGTACCTTTTAAGTACAACGCACCCTGCCCATGGGCTACCTTGGGCCTACCTTAGGGGTGGCTTACATGAAGTAAAAGGGAAGGTTTGGGCCTGGCAAGTGGGTGCACTTGCCAGGTCAATATGGCAGTTTAAAACTGCACTCACAGACACTGCAGTGGAAGGCCTGAGACATGGTTGCAGGGCTATTCATGTGGGTGACTCAATCAGTGCTGTAGGCCCACTTGTAGCATTTTATTTACAGGCCCTGGGCACACACAGTGCACTTTACTAGGATCTTACCAGTAAATCAAATATGCCAATGGATAAACTAATCACCATTACAATTTAGACAAAGAGCATATGCACTTCAGAACTGATCAGTAGTGGTGAAGTGCCCAGAGTCCTAAAGCCAACGAAAACAGGTCATAATAAATAGGAGGAAGAAAGCGTAACGTTTGGGGATAACCCTGCAAAAAGTGCAAGGCCCAACAGCGCTCTCCTGTGATGTTTTGGTGGTAAAGGATCTGGCAGTGATGTCAGCTAAGTGTGGAGCTGAGACCCTCAGAGGGGCTCTTCACAGAGAAAACTTTTAAGCACCATCTTGGATTGTCCCAGAAAGTTATGCTGGGGGGGTTGGCATAGTGCTGAAGGGATGAAGTGACAGCATTAGAACTTTCCATCTCAATATACAAATCCTTGAACAAGGAAAAACAGAGAAGAAGATCCTGGAACAGGGAGGGAATGGGAATAGGAACCATCTGATACCCTGAAAGGACTAAGGATTTTATCATAAGCTGACCACCAGTAATAGTATAGGTCTTTCCATGGCCATTGGTGCGGACTCCCTTATGCTACCCTGAGGACTAGGTGCGGTAGGACCTATCCTCCAATGCCCCCATGTGAGGCCATTCCAGACAGCCAAGAGTTTATGGGGCTTGGGAATGCAGTTGTTCTGTTGGCTGCTGGCTGAGGGGCTGCACAAGATGCCCCCACCAGCAGGAGAAGAGCACCAGGAGCCAGGCAGAGGAGAAGACTAGTGCAGGGAGCCTGAAAACCCAGCTACCTACCTAGTGTGCCCTGTTAAAAGCCAGGAGGACTGTTGAAAGCATTTCTGGTGGTTAGAGCTCACCACCAGGAGCAAAACAAGCCCAGGATCATAAAAATCGCCTCATCTGGGTCTGGAGTTATGCACTTGAAAAGATTGGCCATAAAAAATAGAAATGTTAATACGATTGCATGGTGCTCTGCTGTAATTTTGAAAATTACCACCGGTGTAGGCAAGGGCCCGGGAGTTGGTGCAAAATTAAATAACTGTTTACCTGGGGGAGGGGGCGTCATTGGGCACTCTCCCCAAACTCTATATTGGCACTAGGGCACTGAAAATGAAAGGATATAAAAAGAAAAAGAAAATGTGTGTTACCATGCCTCAGCCACAACAGAGAGCAGAGCGAACCAGCTAATAAAATTCACTTGTGTAAAAATATTTGCCTGTTTCTCTTACTTTGTGGTGCCCTGAGGAGGGGCAGGGGCACCACCAATGAATGGCCCAAGAGTTGTGGGGGGCTTCTTGGAGTACAGCAGCCACTACCCCAACCCCCCCAGAATGTATACCACACTATGCTCATAAGTTTCTACGATCATTAAAATTAGGACCCCCAGATGAAATAATCAAGTTTGCAAGAGCTCCTGTGCCTTGGAGTAAAGAGACCCCTTGTGACCGCTGACCTGCCTCTTAGTTCATTAACCGCATTGTCATCAGGGCGGGGGCAGGAATGTTTGTCAAATCATGCTTAAAATCTATCACTTGTAATAAATACATACCTAAAGTATGAAGTGGTAGCACACTTATTTGCAAACAGCAGATTTTCCATTGAAATGACCACAACATTTCCCACTGAGGTGGTTTTACTGATAAAACTATATCGCGTATAATGTTTGGAAATAGAGTTTCTGCAAATATTTGTCATTTGCACATCACTAAGTAAAGTGTTCTAATTTGTTTTGCTCCTATTTAAATCTTAGTTTGCATCCCACTTCTGAATTACAACAAAAAATTATTTCGTAATTTCTGATATATTTTGAAATACTAGTACTATTCATTTAACAGCTGTTTAAATGTTGTGTGTTAGAAATTATTTAAAAAAATCTGACATCTTACAGCCTTTTGTTTCACAATGATTGTCAGACAGCTCACTTGACAAAAACCTTTAAACATAATAAAAGAAAAAAAAGTTAACACCATTTTCCAGGATAAGATGAGAAACAATTTGCAAAAACAAAAATTGACATTTGGCCTCTGTTCTTGAACAGACAGCAAATGGGTCAAGATAAATAATAATTTAAGGGTGTCTTAATTGCTTATTCGCTTTCTGAATGAACAGAACACCTATTCCTTCCAGCTTAAGTTCACTCCCTAGAATGTAGGAGTAGGAGCTAAAAATAGCTCGATCTGATAAAATCTGACTTACCATAGCAAGTGGGCGAGTAGATTTTTCTGGGCTTAGAAAGTTCATACAACAATCAGTCCTAGTGCAATATAGAATGTGCACATATGCATAAAAAGTGCAACTGAAACTGCTCTAAGCAACTGCAGAAGGGATCTCCATTCTAACAAATATGTTCTGCTGTTCTTATATATTATAATCAACCCTTGCTGTACATAGCGACAAATACCCCCACACCTGCTCAAATTCATTGGTTTGTTTAATCTGCTTGGCATGCATATATTCTAAATGTCGTATCCTACTCCTTTTGCCACTGATCAAAAGACGGACATCTAGAGTATTTCCAGCACTGTAAAATGGATGATCTAGCAATCAAGACTGCCATAAAAATAAACTTCTGTTCTGATCACGTAAAAGCTCCATTGACCTTCAATACCCCAAAATGTGCTACTAATAAACCAGGCTCCACCCTTTTAGATTTTCTTTGAGATAGAAAATTGAATACCTGGTTCCAAAATGAATACAAGAAAGGATAGGTAAAAAAACATATGTGACCAATCTCCATGCACCGTTGGTGGTACATCTAAAGCAGTTATTAGGGGCATTAGGAAAGTATTTGTTTATACATTGGGGCGAGTAATAAAGAGCCCATCTCACAAAAAAAATCATATGTTTAAAATTGACCAAAATTATGCCCAAAGACAGAAATGTCTGTCCACCGATTTAGAGAGATAGCACATCCCGTGACTGATGCAAATTTTTGGAGATGCTTTGGAATATAGCACTGCTTATAAATTAATTAAAACATATATCACAGTAGATGGATCAAAATCAGGATTAACAGTCTGCGGTCAGCTGGAAATTTGAGCATAACTGAACCATAGCGATGGATTTTCGTACACTAGCTGGCCTAATTGCTGCCAGGTCCTCCATCTGCCATTAATACTGAAATCAGATAGAGTAGTAAACACCAATCTATTCCAAAGTGCAGTTGTGGTTTGAGGAATACACAAACCCAGGCTATCACAATCCTGTAGAGAAAAAAGTGGTGCAGGTCAAAAATCTTATATTTTAAACCAAATTAATTTTTACACCAAATTATAGCTTTTAGCATTTTATATCTAGGTTTCTTGGTGCATTTCCAAGATGTCAGAAAAAGTGGAAACTGTGCCCCTAACTCCAGCACCATCAAACTTAAAAAAAATGTATCAAGTGAGAATGGATTAGCGTATACCTGCTCATGATAATCAAGAAAGGCTGCCTAGTAATATTGATAAAAATCGGGAAGAGCCAACATGCCCTGGTCCTTGTTTAACTGTATAGCCGGCAACTTAATATGTGGGCGCTGTTGTCTCCATATAAATCTCCTAGTTTAGCTATCCACTTCCTTAAAAATCTTCTTGCTAAGTCTAATAGGTACATTAGAAAACAAAAATAATAAAAGAGGCTGGATCGACATTTAATTAAAGCAACTCGGCCTATGATAGACAAGGGCAAAAACCTTTGACTCCAACATTCTCTTAACTTTGTCCTACATTACATGGCAGTTTATCTCATATAGTTCGATGATGCTGAAGATGACAGACACCTAGATACCCAATAGGCTGAGAAGGTTCCCACTGCTCCTTAAGTAAAATAGGAAGATCTTCAGCAGAAGCATTAAACAACAAGATTCCTGATTTATTGTGGTTGATCCTCTAGATCCAGATTAGCGTAAACTCATTAAATCTATCAACTGTTTTTGGATATTAGCATGATCAGCATCTAAATATAGAATAACATCGTCCACAAAAAGTTTTAGCTTGCACGTACCAAACACTGGAGGTAAAATAGAGTCATCATTTCATAAAGCAATGACAAGTGGTTCACTAAAAAAAGTATTCAGAACTGGTGAAAGAGGACACCCTTGATGCGTTCTATGTGAAATGTGTACTTGAACTACATTACTTGAATTGATGCTAATCGTGGCTACTGCTCCTAAATAGACATTCTTGAGAAGGCTTATAAACTGGGTGGGAAAGCCAAACCTCCTCAAAATCTCAAATAAAGCCAGCCAGCTAACTAGGTTGAAAGCTTTTTCTGCATCAACCATAATTATGGCAGCTTTGTTATTATTAACTGAGAAGTAGTCTATGGCCTTGATCATGTAGTTGGTGTTAACTACCATAGACCTATTGGGAAGAAAACCATTTTGATCCCCAATAATTAATTTCTGGACAACAGGAGCAAGACAGTTGATTAAGATCTTAATTAGAAGTATATTATCTGAATTCAACAATCTAATAGGCCTATACGAATTAGTTTTGAGTGGGGATTTATCTTATTTCAGAACACTTAATACAGTCAATTGAGTAAATGCTGGGGAGGAGGGACCAGGTGCATTAATCTCATTGAAGAGATATACCAATATATCTTGGACAAGTGCTGCAAATTCTTTATAGACCTCAATGGGAACGCTATCCAGTCCTGCTGCCTTAGCATTGGCCATAGAGGCCAGAGCCATCCTAAATTCCGTTTCTGATATCGCATTTACTAGACTTTCTTGCTGTTTGTTTGACAACTGATGAAATGGAATTATATTGAGGAAATTTGCAATAGCATTCTTTGTAACCTCAAAAAAAGCCTGGTAAAGAATGGAAGAATGTTTAAAGAATATTTTCTGGATATTTGCACTGTTAACAGTAATACTATTAGTATCTAGATCTATCAGCTCTGATATCCAATTGGCATTAGCCCCGGATTTTACTGACCACACCAAGACACAACCCACATGCTCCCTTTCCTCATAGGCTTGCTGCAATGCAGTCTTCTCATTCACAATTTCCTCATCCAAAAAGAAATTTTGAGCTAATTTTTAGCCAGTTTTCATGATTCACTGGGAAACTGAGAAACTAAATTCAAACAGCCCTTGATCTCCTTCTTTATATTGGCCTACATTCTCTTAATCAAGGCCCGCCGGGGCTTCATTGAATTCGCTTTAAACACGATGACCTGGCCGCAACAGCAGTCCTTAAATGCTTCCCAAATATTTAATATGGAGGCAGAATTTGCATTGAGTCTAAAAAATTCTTCAATGAAAATGCATGCATCGCTTTTCCATTTATCCTGAGATAGATGAGAAACATTTGACTGTTTGAATGAACAGAACACCGCAAAGCAGCTAGCAACTCCAGTGCCTTGAGACCCTCACGGGTGATTTGCCACGCTTTATAAATCCTGATTGATTGATCGAAACACCATCTGGTGTTTCTAACATTAATCGAACTGATTTCCAATTGAAGGGAAGCCATAGAGTGATTTGAAAAGCTATTCCCAATAATTTGTGAATCAAGTTTGTTGAACTGAGATGAGGTTTAAAGAAAAGAAATCCATGATGCAGACTACAAACGTTTAGAAAAACATGTATAAAAGTCTGGCATCTGGATTCACAATATGCCATGGATCTAACAAATCATATTCATCTTTGAGTCGAACCACCATAGATGCAGATTTATACTTTGGTTGTTATCCCCACGCAAGGCGTTGAGCTGGGGATTCTGCAACAGATTAAAATCACCCCTCAAGATAATTAGTCTCTTTGCGTCAATCAATTCAGAATAAATTTGTTTACAAGGGTGAACCTTGTCCTTTATTGGGCCACAGTAGTTGATCAAATTAATATGTTGGGAATTTAAATGTGCAAACACCCTAAGCCAACGTCCCCCTCTATCCCTGTTGATACTCTCGATTATCCAGCTAAGGGATCTAGAAAAAAAGATAGCTACCCCCTAAATGACACCCCCACTGATGAAAAAAGAGCATGAGAAACCCCCAGGGGAGTAGACAACTTGGAAGAATTTGATTTCAAATGGGTTTCTTACCAAAAGATAACACTCAGGTTGTAAAGTTTTAGCCAGCTAACTGCAGCCATATATTTTCGTCTGCTGCCTAACCAATTGATATTGCTAGAGATCACTTTCAAAGATCCAGCCATTCTCACCTCATAGTGCATTCTACCACTTCCTGTGACAAAACTTCAAACTGAGCAAAAAACCCTCAATTTCTCACAATAAACCACCTAGTGCTGACCCCCTCTTCCATCCGACTGACATCCCCAGACCCACCATCACGACCACCACCAAACAAGAGACCTCGAAGGCCCCACACTAGAACCTTCAGGGCTCCACCCACTATGAACCCAGAGTCCCCCATTTCTTCCCACATTTGGCACCATGGTTTTGTGCCTCATCTCCCTGCCCCTCCCACAGTACTCTCTACTACCGGCCATTCTCCTTAAAGTAACTTAATCATTTACTTCCCCCAGAGGTTATTTCTTTCAAGAATCTCCTTGCCGCCTCAATAATTGTGAAAACATTGAACCAGCTTTTATACAGAACTTTTAAGTTTTGCGGGCTGAATAATCGTTGCTTGTGCCTCTAACTGTTGGAAAGATGGCAGCATAGTCTTAAATTCTTTACGCCGGTGAGCAGAGTATACTGTCATATACTAATAGATTTGAATTGAAAATTCTTTATCAATTTCAAAGGTTTTCGCACGGATTGCCTTACTTAGAATCTTTTCTTTGACAGACAATGGTCAGATCCTTTGTGTGATCTGGGTGGACACATTTTTTAATCAAATCATTCATATAGTTGATGGGACATGTCGCAAACTCTTTGTGTTCAGGTATTCCACTGAGTCTAAGGTTGGGTCTTCTGGAGTTACGTTCTAACTCATCCTGCTTGCTATGTAGGAGCATCAGTTGACTTTCCATTTTGTTTCCACAGGACTAGTAGACTGTAGAAGCTTACATTCACATTCTGATATGCGATGCTCCATTTTGGCAATCCTATCAAGAGCCTAAGAGATATTCCTTTCTAGACTGGATAGGCGACCTGCTGTCTGTCTTGCAATCTCTTGCTGTGCATTTGTAATCTGTTTCATCTCACCTAAAATCTCAAACAGAATTTGTTGCAAAGCGACTAGAATTTCATTCTCCGATATGGCTCCTGCAGTGTTCTCACTTAGCTTATTGTCTGTGTAACATAGTTCTGCTGTGCCAGTAGCCACCCTGGAATTGTTACCCATCCTTGAATCTCTCCTTGGCTGGAGAGATTCTTCCTGCATCCCTCTAGACTTTGCATTCATATGGAAGGTTAATTCCACCATAGCGTCTTCGGAGATGATAGTTTTATTCGCCCTGTTTGCAAAAAGAGGGAAGAGATCAATGGTTTTGTTGATCGTCGATGCCCCTAAGGTCTCTTGTGGCTCTGTTTTGTTCGTAGCAGTTTTATTAGAATTAAAAAAAGGGAGGGAGCCCCTGCATGTCTTTTCACATTCCAGGTCTTTTTTCACAGTCTTGCCCATCTCTCCTCCAAAAGGCTACCCACTGTATACCATCACATTGCCCTCAGGTATTGCTCCTAACGTGGTTTGTGCCTCCTGTGAAAGACAGTAAAGGACTGTTTGAGAGTGTGCTTCCACTGGTTGGCCAACTCTTTCTTCTGATGTTGATTCTTGCTGCATCTCTGCAGTGACGCTCTTAAGTTACCTTAGTGACTGGCTTGCCTTAGTGACTAGGCTTCCTCCCGACAGACGAGCTTGTCTCCCGCCATGGTGGCTTTACTAACTCTGGTGCCCCCTCTAAGCAATTTTTAGGCATGTCTCATTCCTGTTGAACACCTCCTTGAGATCTTTATCTCAATAATATTTACCAGCATGGGGTGCTCATGAGTATCAGTTATAGGTGGCTTTGCAACGCATCCCCTGTTATATAGTAGGTTCAATCTCACTGTGCTTTCCTCCCCAGGGCATATGGCAAACTAAATGCTGAAAGTTGCCTCCCCCTGCTCTCAGCCCAGCATACTTACACACAGGTGATATTGTCGTTGAGGTCTTCCAAATAGGGGTCAACTTGCCGGGACAGCCGGAAACCGTGTCAGTAGCAAAGCTGGGTGGCATTCGTGAAACCCAGCAGAGTGAAAAGCAGTAAAAACAGTCAACTGTCCAAAAACACACCAAGGCAGGGTGTGCGATGCTGACATCTAAGTAGCAGCAACGCTCGGACCCGGCTTCACAGGGCTCCGTGAAACTCCAAACTCTTGGTGGCTCACAGTGGCAGCGTCTCCCCAGCATTCCCCTGGGGCTGTGCCTCGCTTTTGCGGAGAGAGCTGCTGGGCGGGGCAAGAGAGAGCTTTGCACGGCACACTACGGGTCACGTCCACATGTAATTTCCTGTTCCTGAGGAGGGTTGTAGACTAATTTATTGAGTGCTGTTGTTGCCTAGGGTACTCCGCAGCTGATCTCTGTAGGCTCAGAGAGGAACGGGGCTAGTCTGACTCTCTGTGTTCGGCCGGTCAGGAAGGAGCGGATCCAGTCCAGGACCTTGTCGCAGATGCCGGCATTGTGGAGTCTTGTGATTTGGGTGCGGTGAGAGACGGTGTTGAAGGCGGCCAAGAGTTCCAGTAGGATGAGGGCTGTGGTTTCACCCCGGTCAAGGAGGGTGCGGATGTCATTGGTGGTAGCGATGAGTGCGGTCTCCGTGCTGTGGTTGTTTTGGAAACCGTATTGGGAGGTGTCCAGGGCGTGGTTTTCTTGGATGAAATCCGAGAGTTGGGCATTGATGGTCTTCTTGATGACCTTGGCTGGGAAGGGGAGGAGAGAGATGGGTCTGAAGTTCTTGAGGTCTGTCGGGTCAGTGGCCGGTTTCTTCAGCAGGGGGTTGATCTCAGAGTGTTTCCAGTCATCGGGGAAGGTGGCATTTCGATGGAGCAGTTGATGGCGCGGCGAAGCTAAGGGGCGATGGAGGCGGCTGCTCTATGGAAGATGTGGTATGGGTAGGGATCCGACGGGGCTCCTGAGTTGATGTTCTTCATTGTCTTGAGCGTGTCATCTGTGGTGAGCGGAGTCCAGTTGAGCATGATCTGTTAGGGTGCGGCGTGGTAGCTTGCGGTGGTGGTGGGTGTAGTGGCAAGGTCTTGGGTGTCGAATCTGTCGTAGATCTGCCTGATCTTGTGGTGGAAGAAGGTGCTGAGTTTGTTGCAGAGGTCTTGGGAGGGTGGGACGTTTGTGATCTCGCTGTTGGGCCAGGCGAACACCTTGACGATGGCGAAGAGTTCTTTGCTCTGAAAGACTTATATCCATTATAACTAATAATTCAATTTTGTACACTTAAGCTGTATGTTTCTATTGAAAGGCATTCAAAAAAAGCATGCTGGTACAGCTGAACTATCAGTCCCGATTTTTCAACAGGCACTAGGTAGGTTGCCATAAAGTGGCATTAATGTACAAGGTAAAACAGTATACTATTGTGGAATAAAGCCTATTGAATGAATTGAGTCCCAAGGAACTGATAACCACGTTAACAATGACTCTTGAGGGAGTGACGTAAGAAAGAACTTTTAACTGAAAAAAGCTTTGGAGCCATCACTCACAAGAGGGAAAACCAAGAAATGTCATTTGAGAAGCACACACATATAAAAGTACAAATGCAAGACAGAGCCTTAGAGTGGGGAGTTAAACACTGTCAGATATGATTCCTCACTGCTTCCAAACATTAGAATCACAGTCTTGGTTCACTGCATTTCAGGTTATTGGATTACATACAAAGATTACATACAAACTTGGTCAAGCCTCCCCCGATGCCCATCCCATGTGGAATTTGGGTGCATATGAGAAATATCAGAAGGCCAGTGAGGCCATGATTGTTGCAGTGGCATTCGTACAATGTATCTATTTACAATTTGTCTATTTATCTGAACGAGTTCCAGGAATACTCCTGGATATCAGTTACAGATTTCCTGGCGTACTAAAATGCTTAACCGGAGAGATACAGCATGTACATTTCCACCTGTGGAAACTTGAAGTAAAAGTCAGTTTGTACCAGGAAAATTACTATAGTGTATACATCAGTGAAAATATGTTTCCACATAGTGCAAGCCCTTCCTCTAAACAAACGTGCTCTCTCCCATTCCTACTCGTTTCCTTGACAGGAGCATTTTCAGAGAGGGAAACTACCTGGAATTTGTTTTTGAACATCAAGAAACACATGGGTTTGCAGCTAATTACCATTATATATAAAGACTGGTCCAAAGACGCCCATAAACCAACCCTACTGCAGCCGCTGCAGGTAAGAGCGGTGGGGCCGGCTGGGGGGGATTTCGAGTGACGAGCACGAGGGAAAATTAATTATTCACTTAATGTTCCCTTGTGGTCATCTCTCGAAATGCCCCCCCCAGCCCGCCCCACCGCTCTTACCTGCAGCGGCCGCGGCTGCCCTACTGCTCCATTTGCTCCATAATAGTTGAACTTGTAAACAAAACTCACACCATCTTTTATTTTGTGAATAATCATTCCAGATTCTATGAATCAGGAATGGAAATGTTCTCTTTCTGGTTTATGCTAAGGAGAGATGTGCATAAACTAGAAAGAATCAGGCCTCCTGTTCCTCATTCTGCTTGGAAAACTTCAGAATTTAAAGGGGACCTACTTATTATTCCTACAAAGACCAATAATGAAAAGAGAAGACTTAGACCCAGAAAGGCAAGATGCAGAATCTCAAAAAGCTCTTTAAGGACCCAGTTGTCACTGCAAGGGCCTCGGTGTTGGCTTTTCTGTAATAGTTAACTCGAGACATTGTTTCACCTTCTAGTAATTTAGCAACAGTAATTTCTGCAATATACTTTTGATTTCTTGTATGAAAAATATCACATTTGTACAAACTGTGACAAAGCACGTGAGGGTAGTATTTGCAGAGATGAAATATTTTGAGATTTCTTTACACAAAATGACTCTCATGGTGTATTGTGGGTACCAAAGATCCTGAGGTAAGGCATGAACTAATATTTATCTGTACCAGCCCGAGGATAAATGATACCCAAAAGAGGCTCTGAAATAATCACAAGTAGGATAGAGAATATAGACGACGCACAGTTGCGGTCGTAAAAGACTTTTCCCTGTATCCATTACCTCAGCTCATATTTATTTCATGTTTATTTCAGAACCTTCAAAAAAGTAAAAGACCAAATGTGCAAGACTCAGCCTAACCTAGGGAAGCCCCAAAAAAGACATCAGGAGCAATCACTCTAGTCTTTGTCATGTCAAGGTAGGTTTAGCACCCAGTATTGTTACGGACCCCACCTTCATAAAATCTCATTTCTCTCCCAGTGGCGGTCGATGGCCTTTGAAAGTGGTGAGACATGTGAAAGGAATATATATACATATATATATATATATATATATATATATATATATATATATATATATATATATATCAAACAGTAAATGCTTAGTAAATAGAATGTGCCTGAACACCACTGCAATAGGAATTCCATTTTGAAGCACAGAAAACCTGCAAAATGGAATTCGTAAAGCAGAGGTGATCGGGCACAGTCTATTTAAAGAGCATTTACCGTCCCTTAAAAGCATGGAGTACTGCAATAAATAAATACATTTTATCTTACCTTTATTGCAGTACTCCCGACGCGTCGCTCTGCGTGGCTGAGAAAATAAGCCTGAAGCACTGCTCTCGTGCTTTCTATAATATTACAGAAGGGAGAGCAGACGCTATGTGCATCCCCTTCAGTAATACTGATAGTGATGGTGCACTTAAATTGCTAGTGCTACCTTCAGAGGGTGAGCCCTCATTTGCATAGGGCGTACCCTAAGCAAATAAGGGAATTCTTTTGACTCTGCGCCCACGCCATATTACAGACACAGGCGCAGAGGCAAAGACGCTCTCAGGGGGCGCACTCACAGCGTGCCACCTTCTAGGTGGCGTGCTGTGATTGCGCCCCCTGAGACCAGCACTCTGGAGGGGGAAACTCCAGACATCCCCTTGCAGGCGGGTGCAGTCACTGGCTGCGCCCACCTGCAAGGGGATCTCTAATTCCCTTCAAAAGTGCAGGCGGGTTGCTGCCTGCACTGTGAAAACACAGAGCGGCTGCAAGCAGCTGCTCCGTGTTTTCACATGCTTGCGAGTTCGCGGCTGCCCTAGGGTCAGCGCACTCCTGGTAATAGGGTGTATTTTCATTGTTTGCGCCGGGCGCACCATTTTAAAGGTGATCCTGGCACAAACAATGAAAATGCGCCTACACCATAATACGGCCCCTGTTATTAATATATAACAAAGTAACTGGAGTAAATGCATGCAGGCTTTCTTGACAGCGCATTACTAATCACAATAACCACTGGACTAACCACTAACCTTGGGTTCCTGAGTAGCGTTCTACCCACTGTCAAGCGCTTCGACGCCTCATCACAGGTAGTAAGCGCTATAAAAATCCAATTACAATACAATACTAAACGGCATTAGAGCAGTGCCAGGATTGGCTGGGTCAGGCAAGCACAACGCTCCATCGGAGACCCATAAGGCTTTGTCTATGCTATTCCAGCTCATCTTAACATTGGTTCTCAAAGCCTGAACTGCGCATGTTAGGCAGGCCGTGGTGAAAACACCACCCAATCTGACATGCGCAGTCCAGTTTCCATAACCTGAGCTGGTCCTGGTCATCCCTCTTGCTGTAGCCGTGCCACGTAGTGTGAAAACAGTGACGGAATGGGTAAGGTAAAGTTTCAGTTTAAAAATGAGGGGGGCTAGCAGTAGGGGGTCAATGCCCCCACGCTCCTATAGAGGAACCGCCCCTGTTCTCTTCTTCTTAAAGTACATACTGTTGCTACTTTTCCAAAATTTTATTGTAGCTTAGAGTCCACTTTCAATCCATTGCTATGAAAAGTGTAGCATAATTGTCTTAGTAAATTCCTCCAAGCACTTTTAAATCTCTGTCAATCAATAGTCGGGCGTAGTAAGCGCTATATAAATACAATTACACTAATAATGTAATATAAAATTAAATAAATGTAGACGACAGCCTTTATTATGAGAAAGTTAGACACCTTCCTCAAAAGAGGGATTTACCTTCTTCTGCCAAGTACTCATTTGTCTTCAGATAACCAGCTCTGACTGGCCCTGCTTTATCGCCACACTTGTGTACTAAGCATTACATTGTTTTGCAGTATCACAGTTTATGATTTATATACAAGGCCTTTTGATTTTTGTAAACAGCTCCCATAATTAATGCTACATTTAAAATGGCAAAAGTTTTTTTGTTCTTCTGTGAAGTTGATAGCCTTCTCGTTTCTTTCTCCTCTGTCCTGGCATTTAAACATTGCAGGTTTTAATCTGCTGAGTAAAGAATGTGCTTAAACTGTGTGTGAGTCTAGTTTTCCTAATGTGAATATGTTGGTGAACGACTGACATTTGGTTGGCAGTTTGGCATAGTACTGCATCCCGCAAACCTCAGACTCGTGCTAATTGGATGCTGTATTTATATATTTTGGTTTGCCTAGCAAAAGCTAAATAGTTCTCAGTTCTGGAGAAAAACTAATTTGCTTTAAAATTTGAAATTATTAAGGGCATGTCACTGTCCATTTGTAGTTTTGCTATGTCTGTCTACGATTTTTGAGGGGGAAATAACATATAAAAATGCCATCGAGAAAAAAAAATATTTCTACTGGCTCTAAATTCTGGCAAGCAACAAATACATAAAGACTTTTTCAACGATAATTACATTTTATTCTTGAGAATTGGCAAAAATACATTAGTATTTTAATACTTTAAAAAAGTATCCACTTGCATTAGGCAAACGTTTATTGAACCAATCAAGACTAAACTTAGAGCAGTAGCACTATTTAGCTAGAAAGTTAAAAACAAATATCAACACCTGCCCTTGTGCAATGCATAAAAACACAAGACTTTGGTTTGCTGTTTGCAAGTACCCCTAAAAGCACCTTGAAGGTCCTCACGCACAACGGGGAAACACATTCCACATAACATAAAAAAACAAAGATAACACCCTTCCAAACACACACCCTATATGGCGTAGCATGCTGCCAATGTAGGCAAGCGCTTCAGTGCCCCACATAGGTAGAAATCTTTATGTAAATCTTGCTCTTTTCTGGAGTTGTGGGTGTAAGACAGCATAAATAGAGCTGATTTGGAGCTTTGAGAGTCCAAACCTTTACCAGATTTAAATACTTATAGCTTATTCTCCTAAATCTAAGCTTTAGTGAAGAAAGTGTTGAAAGGTGTCTTGCTCGCAGAACAGTGTAGCTGGCTCTGCCACCAGGGTGGAACCACTGACCTCCTGGCTGGGGTAAATATTGATAGACCAAAATGTTTAATGGCCACTGTTAAAACAGCCACAAAGCCTGGAAAACTGTAAAAACATTATTGATATTATTATTAATAATAACTTATAGAGAACATGTTGACTCCTGAGAGTATCTTCATGGCTGCCAAGTTTCCCAGGTACGAGTGACTAATTAAGTCAGTGCCGCTTTTTCTTAGAATTCTTGGACATTTAGTCTTAAGTAACCCAGTTCAAAACCAGGACTACAAGTCTCAGAATTCTAAGAAAAAAAATCAGACTGACCGATCGAGTCACGCTCGAACCTGTCAAACTAGGCAGCTGTGCATCTTGACATACATCTGCCAATAACAAAGGACATAAAATTTGCTACAGATGTGGGCTAAGAAAAGAGAAACGTCTTCAGTGTTTTCCTGAAGGACTGATGAATGTTAACCCTGAGCAGGTGGATAGGAAGGTCATTCCACACTTTAGGGCAAAGGTACATAAGAGACCCCCTCTGCCCCCCCTCTCCCCCGTGGGAAATGAAAACCTGATCCATGGCACACTAGCAACAGACAGAAGCCTTATTGGAGAAATCTACAAGTTGAATCTCTCCTTAAGACAAAAAGTATTGGTGTCATAAAAACCCCTAAGCATAAGGGATGATGACTTAAACTAAGATAGGCAGTTTCCCTTCCAACCAATTCAACGTTTGCCTTCCCAATGAGACTTGTGCAAACATTTTTAGTTTTGGTAACGTAATCTCAGGAAGGCCGAAGAAGAAACTGTTGCAACAGTCAATCTTGATACGACACAGGTCTACATGATTTTCATCTGTAAAAACTTTGGTAAGAAGGGAAGGATTTTCCTCAGCAAATACAGTGCATGAAAACATGAAGGTGACCCTGCATGGATGTCTTCCTAAAATGACAGGCCTCATCGAATAGAATTAACCTTCAATATTGGGATCAGATTGGCACTAAGGGGCGGGGGTGCCTGAGATCCCCTTTAAGGGGGCATGCTTGGGGGCACACGGACTGTGCGCTAACCCTTTGTGGCGTGGTCAGTGCGCAGCCGCGGCCCGTGCAGGTAAGAGTGGTGAGGGGGGATTTAGACGGACGATGACGAGGGAACATTAATTATTTATTCAATTTTCCCTTGTCATCATCCGTCGAATACCCCTCCACCTGGCTGCACCGCCCTACCGATCTTACCTGCACGGGCCGCGGCTGTCAGTGCACCTCCTGATGACCTTTCTCCCTCTGTGCCCATGGCCCGCATATGGTGTAGAGGCAAAGAGGTTTCCTTGTTTGTGTTGGGTCACACCACCAAGCAAATGAGGGAACACCCCCTCAGGATCACACCAGCATGATCTGTATTACAGAAAGAGCAGCGTAAGCATCGATACCACTTTCCCTAATACCAAAGTGGCCTGGGGTGTGTAGAAATAGGTGCACATGCCCGTTGTGCTCCCGAGGCTCTTTATGTAATACAGCTCCAGTAATCAAACATGGGTTTTCGATCATTGGTAAAGATAGCTCGTACTTTAAATGCCATTTGCTTTGTTAGGTCATATAATGTAACATTGATTTTGCATAGCCCGACAGCATTTCTGTGATTTCTTTCTACTCTTGCATGTCTCGTTAGGGAGTCTGTTGTCTGCTGGTTCTGAGTTAACCCGAAGGCAGTGCGGCTAACGGGGTCTGATCCTGTGACCTTCCACAAAAACTGTGCAAATGTGATCAGTGGATCTCGGATTTTGGTAACAGTGTGCATCTGAGTCTATTCTCATCAAAGTGCACGAGTTCATCTATCTTCTTGTCCCGCTGTTACTGTGCCCTCTTCCCCAGTGTGTGCGTGTGTGTCTTCCTTTGTCAAATTTAGATCTTCCGAAATCCGGTGTGTTGGTCTTCTCGTCCCAGTGTTAGCGCAGTTTTTGTGCCAGCCTATTCCTGCTGCGATACTACTTGCTTTTCCAGAGCTGTCTGGTAAACAGAACTTCCTACTCATATTCCTGAGTGAGAGAGAGAGCTGGGGAGAGGAAAAGGTCGAGGAGTGCGTGTTGCTCATCCCTTGCCTTAGCACCCCTAGAGCACAGCTGAAGAAAGAACCCTCCTAGGGGTTCTAGCATGCAGACATTGTCACCCTCCGACTCAAGGTAATTCCTGAGTCCTAACAAGGCAGCTTGATGAGGTCGGACACCCTAATCAGCAGTTTTATTCATGAGTCGTAATTAGGTGCACCCAGAAGAGAGAGCTGTTTGACAAGTCTACTCGTGCTTCCTACCATGCAAGAAGCAATCCTACCCAACGAGTACTGAGTCTCTCTGCCATGGGTGCTTGAAAGGCACATAGTAAACCCCTGCAAACACAGCACAGCCATGTCAAGCTGTACCCCTGCTGCACACACCAAGCTCAGCAGGAAGTGTATCTGCTGAAGGCTCCATATCTGCGCCACCCTAGTGCTGCACGCGCAGGCTGGAGAGCCATGCAAGCACAGGAGCCTGCTGGGAAGCAGCCACCCTTCATTTGCACTTGAAAGGAAGCCCGCCTCTCTGGAGTGTAATCTCGCCTGTGTTTTTAGAAGTAACAATTCATGCCGCACGTGCTTCTTTTGTTCACGAGCCAAACAGATTCCTCCTCTGCAGTCCAAACAAGCGCGAGGACGGAAGCAGTGGGGGCGGCTTGAGGGCTTCTGGGGGGCTTCATCTGTTTACCAAAGTTTGGGAACACGCACGGTTCCTACGCAGGTCTATATAGAAGACCCATTTGCTTTTGAGGGAGGGGCCAGGGGCGGGCCGAGGGGAGAAGACATGATACCCACTGCTCATAATATGCTCCAGGGGAAAGCGACTGCGCAGTTTCTATGAAATGTTTGTTGAAGAACATCTGCCGTGAGCTTTGAAGTTCCGCGGGAGTAGAAAGCAGAGCACACCCTAAAGAGGCTGGAAAGTGCACTTTGCAGCTTTCTTTTCAATTTTTTTTACTGATATTCATAAACAAGGGCTTATTAAAGGCTCCAACCCTGAGCTCCATTATTCGCCCCATCACCATCCTGCTGTAAAGTAAGATTGTTAGGTGTGAACAATGAATGTCTGCCATTGTGGAACAGTAAGAGATAGGGGGTGGCAGCGGGGTCTCTAACCATACACCTCCACAGCTCATATTAACGTCCAGAAAACGAGGGTTCTGGCTGGACCCCAGGGAGCAACAACCAGAAGCGGAGGATGAGGCAGCGCCATGCACGCAACGCCCATTGGGCTCAAAGGGCTTCAGCCCCCCCCCGTCGTGTGTGTCAGCCCGGCTGAGACAGCTTCCCGGGCACACACACAGCCGCACCCGAGTACTTCACAGGTCTTTAAAAGACCATTTACTTCCTAACGAGGCTTTGTTCTGTTTTCACCCCTTCTGAGAGCCCCTGCATCTGCATATTGCTGGAAGAATCAGCCCCCCCCCCCGAAATATTTGGTAGCCCCCCCCCCAAATTTGGCTCTAGTTGCGCCTCCGGGCAGCGCCCAAGAGTAAATATCAGCTCTGGAGAAGAAGGCAGGGCTTTAAGTGGGCCGGGTCTCACCAGTACTGAGCACCAGCAGTTTTTTAAAGGAGGCCTCGAAACGGGTCTCTATCGGGCTTTGTTTTGTGTCCTGGCACAGGCGGTCCGTTTTTTTACAGACTGCAGTGACAGCAGGCACATCATGTGCGCGTGCTCACACTGCTCACTTCTCACTAGTGGAGAAGTTACGACGATGTCATGCCAGGTGAGCGTTGATGGGGAAGGGAAATCCTCTAAAGAGAGTCATTTTCTCTCTGGATTTCCCTTCTCTTTTTGAAACTCAGGAGCAGCAACATTGTTGTGGTGTCATCAGGGCTTTAAGTGGAAGCTGTTTCAATATTATATACAAGCCATAGTTGCTGCTTATTTATCTTATGCAACTAACAACCATTGACAAAGCCAATAGTCCTGACTTGTTGTAGGTACGATGTTACTTGTTGTATCCTATATCTGGATGCAATTACAGAAACAGCAAAATACAAGTCGGGGGCACACTATGCTAAGCGCAAAGTTTTAGCTTACATGTTTGTAAGCCACGCCCTTAATTACACTGGCCACGCCCCTTTGAGAGACCCCCCAGTTTTTTCATCCCAGTTAAAGCCCTGGAAGAAGGGTAGAAAATACAAGAAGGTGTTATGGGGAGGAAAGGAACAAGGGTGCACATAAGCAAAGTGTGGCATTCTGAGATCAACTGCTTACAGCTGAGTAGAATAAAACTGGGGAAACCAAACAAGGAAAACCATGAATAAAGCATCTGGTCCCTTTTTGCCTTCGAGTATGAGGAAATTCTCATAACTTACCGATTGTCCACTAACACGAGACTGGAAGTGCAAACAGCAGCAATGACTGTATTATAGACCATATTCTTTGACTCCTACGCAAACAAAGGTTTTGTTTGGTTCCCCTTTTCAATGTGACTCAAGTCATGCCTTTGTTGATGTAATGCTAGGTTAGTCTGTGCCCAGTACTGATTATCAATTGTTTGGTCAAGTACAGCTATAGGATAGGTATGTAGCACCACAGCACAAGTGTATTTCTCTGTAGCGCTGCTGGTAACATTCAGGTGTTTTTGTTCGCTCTGTAAGAAAATACATTTACAACTGATTTTGCTAGATGTGCAGCAGCAGGACGTTTCTGCTACCTCTAACAAAGGATGAGTGCTCTGCCATCGCGGGCTGTGGGGCAGCCCCTTTGTTCATGAATGGGAGGCTTGGTTGTCTCAGTTCTATGCTCTTGATTCAATGGTTTTCCTCTCTAGCCCTGAGCCTATCCCGCCATGGAGCATTTCAGTCTCACAGTGTTCTAACGGGATGAGCTGTATCCTTGCAGTGCATTCTTCAGGGAACTCTTGTTAGGTCTGGGTTTTGACAGCACAGTGTCAAACAGACGTATTGCTAACAATGTACCAATGTGGGCTTTGAACAGCACCTTTCAACAAATGGCTTTATTCTCCAAGCCTCATTGAGCAATTTGCTTTACATTTTGTCAGCACATCCAGGCTAGTTCAGTGAAGTTTTCTTCTCTAACTTAATGCTATTGGTAATTTGATTGTACCCTTCCACCTCCAGTGGAGTGCTTGCATTCGACTGCATGAGGGACTACTTTGCAACTATAGCCATCTCTGTCCACTACTGCTGGCTCCCACCAGTGTGTCTTGCTCTAATATGCTAACGCTGCATGCATTAGCACCTAAAAACCAGACCTATCAGCACTTCCAGTGCCTGATTATTGGGTATTGAGCACTACAGAGCTTGGGTTTCTTTTTTAAGAGAGACTTGCAGCAGCAAAGTGTAGCCATGCTACTCACTGACTTTTCATGCTTCAAGCCCGCTTCTTTTTCACTTTTTATTTTGCATTTTAAAGTACAGTTCTAACATGACTGTAGAAGAGTAAATTAAAAATGGCAACCATGTCTCATGAAATATACACACGTGTGACATAATGCATGGTTGCGCACAGGTACGCACGTTTCACAAAGCATAGAACATGAGAAACATGCACATATATGTCACGATACATGTGTGCACATCAGCAGCAGCCATCTTAGACTGGGTATTCTTTAGTTAAAAAACACACTGCAAGAATGAGTGCCATGTGTGCAGCTGACAAAACACCAAGACCCATTAGCATAGCCAATGCTAAGCCTTTTAGAGCCGAGACCTGCTGACTTTGCTATTGCTTGTTTATGTTTGTTCATGAGTAAAATAATACTTGTGAAACAATAGCAGCAAAGCATCTTCCTGAGACCTATCACTACTTATTGCATCCATCCGGATATTTCACAATGGAAGGGCAGCTGAGAGCCTGGATATAGTTCTGTGTACAGGTTACTTTTTTCCCTTCAGATTATTGACTGCATACCTGCCAACTTGAAGAACAATCTCACAGTGTGAGGAGGGGGCGGGCCTTGAATGGGGCAGGGCCTCGTGCCGAGAAATACCTTCGAGGCACTTTTGAACGCCACCCCGCACCCAAGCCCCCTCATCCCTCCCTAAAAAGCTTGCTGAGGCTGGTGCCGACGTCCTAGGGTGTTCTCACACCCCTAAATGGATGTCGGCAGTTCAAAGCCTCTGAAAACGAGCTGGAAAAACACTGTTTACAGTGGTTTTCCAGCTCGTTTTCCATGCCACTGTGTGATATTGACTCCTCACTGGGAGACCGTGTGATGGGAGCCAATATAGTGTGTCACACGGTGGCAGCATGTGAGTTGGCAGGTATGTGACCGGATTACAAGGATCAAACAAGCCAGCAAAGCTCTTATCTGATACGATGAAAATAAAACTTTTTCCAGGGAGCCTGCAATAATTGGTAAAACACTGCATCACAATTCCCAATCTAATACAGGTTTTTATGCAGTTTTCTTTTGACCTTATATGCTCTTCCGTAAAGAGATACAGGGCGTTTCTACTTTTCAAGCGCAATGTCACACTGAACCTAATAGATTTTTCCGCGCTACTAAGATAGTCAATACATTTAATCTATGTTTTCTCATCTACGCTCCAAACCTCGAACACATCAACAATAAATCACAGATGACACTTGACATTTGTGAGCAGGTCTCAATATTTAACACTACTGTCCTCACACACAAGCATGTGCGTATTTTGCTATCTGTGGCCAAAGCGAAAATCAACGGGGGTTCCTTAAAATTGGAAAATACAAAATGGATTGGTAGTGGCGTATGTTCAGTCAATAACCCTACTGGATCAATACCATTATTTACTTCTTCCAAACCTTCCTCATTCTCAGACTGTGTCAACCTACTTCCATTGACACAAACACGTAATTTAAATTCAGTCTTATTAAGTGGAGAATCTTTTATTGAAGACATCAGTGTCATACTTCAACAGTAAACACCATAAACAATTATAGTAAGAGTGTCTATAAATGGAGTGTCGGAATTCGAGGGTCCTTCAAATAAATATTTAGCTTCCCTTAGGGAACAATCAAATGAGAAATTAAATAGGGAATATAGCACAATGTTTTTGGCAGCAATTTCTCCCACCTTGAGCGCCCTAATAATATACTGTCGGGGATTAGTCCGTCTTTCCTCTCTCATCTGCGAATTAATGAATGCTAATTGGATTCTCTGCTTATTTAAGCGGGGGGAAGTTAGGGTCTCGTTTCACTCGAATTTGGTGTCCTAATACGACGGGAGTACTCTCCTGAATCTGGTAAGCTTTTTATGTCTGGTGACTTTGTTTTATGTGTCCATTAACTGCTTAGAGATTAGCCTGTGGTTTAGCCGTGTTATCTGTGGTTACTGGATTGTTTGGTTTGTTACATATATCCTCTTTCCAAACACTCTAAATTGTCTAACTAGGAAAGTGGGGATGAAATGCCTTCAGTTACATGCTTATATTATTCGGAGTTACTCATAATATTATTGCTTCTGTTTTTGTCAGCTTTGGATATACGGCACCTTTTTGATGAATCTAACATATGAATGTCACACATATGAATGTGACTAACTTACGCTATCTCTGACTTTCGATTTTGGTTATATATTAAAATGTACTAAATCGGAAAATAAGCTAGGCTATTTGTGGCTACTGGATTTTTTACGGCTTATCGCACTTATTCTTAAAAAAAAAAAAAAAAAAATTTTTGGAACAC
Organism: Calotriton arnoldi; assembly: GCA_963921515.1. Classification (NCBI taxonomy): domain Eukaryota; kingdom Metazoa; phylum Chordata; class Amphibia; order Caudata; family Salamandridae; genus Calotriton; species Calotriton arnoldi. The sequence continues at coordinate 711,071 of CAWUFW010005491.1, forward strand.
ATGAAGTTGTTTAACTGGGAAAGTGAGGATACAATGTTTTTAATTATATGTTTTAACATCCGGAGTGATTTAAAATATTATTGTTTCTGTGGTTGTTAATTTCGAATAAAAAATACCTTCTGTGACAAATTAAATACATTAATTTCACACATATGGTGTGACTAATTCATGTTATTTTTGATTTTAGATATATATTCAAATTTCCTAAACCGGAAAATGAGCGTTCTAGAGGTAAAGAAATCAAAAAGTTTTAATGTATCCTGAAATCTTAATATCCAATGTACTGGCTAGTCTCCACTAGACACTGTTAGGATGAACATCCCTGTCCTCTTGTGATGAGGATATTGGAATTTTACATGCTATATTGTGGTCATATTTCATAGAGTCAGATGCAGACCTTACTGTATAAACTCATATTGCTGAGTATGTCAGTTATTATCTTGGGATGATGTTACAGGTTCCCTAGGTGATTTTGTGTCCTTCAGACACTTGTCTATACTTTCGGCTACATCTCTTGGGATACAGGTCTAATTAAGACAGTACTCGCTTATTTCTAACATTTGAGGTACAGACATCTTTATAATTATGCCTTCTTCCTCAGTCTGTATATCTATAGGTGCGAATTACTAATGTCGGTTCTAGCCTGAAAGGGCTTTTAGTATTCTTTGTTCTATTTCTCTTTCTCCTTCTCTTTTATGTAGACTTACACTATATGCGACTGATTGTATGGTCTGCCTAAAATTCAGCGGAACTGCCCTAGTATTTATTCTAGGTGAGTAACTTGGAGCACTGTGTGCACTGGTTGTTTGTCTCTTCACCTATAATCACTCTTTCTGTTTGAGCATGCACACAATAATATGGTTGGATATCTTTTGTCTGATAAAACTATTGGGCTGCATTTTGACTATACCAGCTATTTTATCTGCTAAGAAAATAAAGAAGAATCTTATTACACAAGATTTGGACTGATATCTGTGTGTACGGACTTTCTGATGATATGAGTCTGTCTTTTGCTCGGGAATGGGATTTTGATTTATAATATATGTTTTCTGTCCAGTGGACATGATAGCGAACATACAAAAGGAGGTAGTGATAGTCTAAAAAAATTAATTCTCACCACCGTACAATGGTTCAATCAATCAATCAAACAAGACTTGTAAAGCACAGCTTATCACCCGTGAGGGTATCCCGGCATGGAGGATTCTTGTTGCAGCAGCTCAGTCAAACAGACAGATCTTGAGCCCTTTCGTGAATTCCAGCAGCGAGGGTGAGGTCCAGAGGTATGGAGGGATGGAGGGAGGTCGTTACAGGCCCTGGCCGCAAGGTAGGAGAAGGATTGACCTCCGCTGTGGCTTAGACGCATGAGAGGGGTGTGAGTGAGGTGAAGGGAGGTGGAGTGCAGGAGTCTGGAGGGTTGGTGGAAGTTTAGGCAGTGGTTGATGTATGCTGGTCCTTAGTTGTGCAGGGCTTTGTAGTTGTGGATCAGCATCTTGAAGTGGAATGGGGAGCTAGTGGAGATTCCCGAGGTGGGGAATGAGGTGGGGAATGATGTGGTTTCACTTGAGGAGGTCGAGGATGAGTTTGGCCACAGAGTTCTGTATGGTCTGGAGTCTCTTGAGGAGGTGCGAGGTGATTGCTGTGTAGAGTGCATTGCTGTAATCCAGCCAGCTGGTAACTAGGGCATTGGTGATGGTACGTCTGGAACAGTGCTTAATTTGTGCCGGTGGCTTCCGGTGCTCGGCACCGGTACTTAATAGTCAGCACCGGCTCTAGTGACAGCACACCACATGGTTGTGTTGTCTTTTTAAATTTTGACATGAGTACAGCAACCATGCTTATTAAGTCAGTATACACTGAAAACGAATAATAACAGCCTCTCATGCCATTAGTATAGCTTTGTGTGGCCGGAAATCTTTTGAATTTTTACACTTGTAGGATGTCGCTGCTTAGGTGTTATGTTAGTACTGTCAATGGCAGCGCTGGCAGGGTATGGGTGGTGCAGGCTGCAGTAGCCTTCCAGGAAGGGCCCTGGCACTTAATTTTTTACAAATTAAGCACTGGTCTGGAGTTGATAGGTAGCCATTTGAAAAACTTGTGGAACATGCAAAGAGTGAGGATTTTTCATGGTGAGCTTTCTGTACAGGATGATGCAGAGGTTGCGGGCACGGTCTGTAGGTGTGGGTCCCAGTTCTACAGGCCACCATAAGTCATTCCGTAGGGAGGTGTTCCCGAAGATAAGTACTTCTGTTTTTTCTCTGTTGAATTTCAGGCAGTAGTGTTTCATCCAATCAGCGATGTTCGTCATACACCTATGGAAGTTTTCCTTTGTGGTGGAGGGCTTTTCTGACAGCGAAGGGATGACCTGGGTGTCGTCGGCGTAGGAAATGAGGTTTAGTCTGTGGGTTTCGACGATGTTGGCAAGGGGGGGCATGTAGGTGTTGAACAGGGTGGGGCTGAGGGATGAGCCTTGAGGGATGCCACAGATAATGCTCTTGTGTTCAGAGATGTAGGGAGGCAGGGAGATTCTCTGGGTTCTTCCAGTGAGGAATGAGGTGATCCATCTGAGGGTGTTTCCTTTCATTCTGATGTGGTGGAGTCTCTTGATAAAAGTGTGGTGGGATACGGTGTTGAACACTGCTGAGAGGTCGAGGATCAGGGCCGCCATTTCCCCTTGGTAAGGGAGGGCTCTAATGCCGTCTGTGACAGCAATATGAGCGGTTTCACAACTGTGGCTGGTGCAGAATCCGGATTTGGAAATGTCTAAGAGGCTGTTGTTCTCCAGGTGATCAGTGAGTTGGCGGTTGATGGCTTTTTCTAGGATCTTGGTGGCGAAGGAGAGCAGAGAGATGGGATGGAAGTTCTTGAATTTGCTGGGGTTGGTGGATGGTTTTTTGAGAAGGGCTTTGACTTCGGTGTGTGTCCATTCCTCAGGGAAGGTGGCTGTGGTGATGGACGCGTTGAAGATGGTGGTTAGCTTGTTGCTTATTGAATTGCTCCCAAGGTTGAAGATGTAATGGGGACAGGGGTCCATTGGAGCTCCTGAGTGGATTGAGTTAATGATGGCGGTAGTGTTTTGAGTGGTGAGCCGGTCCAGATGGTTGGCACGTGGTCGTGGTTTTCTTCAGTGCGGGCGATGAGGCTGAGGATCTCAGCGGAGGTAGATTGTGGCTTGAAGTGATTGTAGATGTCGGAGATCTTATGGAAGACGTCCGCCAGGGTGTCGCAGAGTTCATGGGAGGGTGTGATGATATTCTCGGATCCTGAAGGGTTGGCAAACTCTCTGACGATGTTGAATAGTTCTTTCTCAGATTGACGCTGGCCTCGATGCGGTTGGCAAGGGTGCTCCTTTTCGTTTTTCTCAGGAGTTGGTGGTATTGGTTGAACAAAGCTTTGTAGGATGCTAAGTCTTTGGTGTCCTTGCTGGTTTGTCAACCTCTGTGCAGTTGCTTGCAGTTGAGTTTTGTGGTTCTTAGTTTTGTGGTGTACCAGCTGGCATGCTTGGAGTGTCTCTTTGGTTTTGTGGGCTTGATGGAGACTACTGTTGGCACAATCGGTGATCTAGGCGGATAAGTTCTTGACAGCTTGTTCTAGGTTGGTTGCGGGGTCCGGATGGGAGGCATTGAGGACGGTCTATTGGCTCTCTGCTACTTTGTTCCAGCTTCAGTGAGAGATGCTGGGAGGTTTCGTGGTGGTGCCGGGGGGGACCTGTGATGGTGACGGCAGCCTGGTCTGTCCAGGTGGGTTTGGAGACGTGGCTGTACTTATTTTTACTGGCCGTGAAGATGTGGTCGAGTGTTTGTCCTGCGGTGTGTGTGGGGTTAGAGACAAGTTGAATGAGGCAGAGAGTTCGTGCTTTCGAGGAAAATGGTGGTATTGGTATTGTCCAGGTCATCGAGGTGAAATTGAGGTCTCTGAGGAAGATGTTGTGCTTGGAGTCAATGGTGATCAAGACAGTGAAATCAGAGATGGCGTCGCAGAAGCTGGGGTGAAGTCCCGGAGGTCTGTAGGTGAGCGTTCCTCTGATGTTGGTTTTGCCGTCGATGTGGAGTTGGAAGTTGTGGTGCTCCATGATCAGGTTGGCATCGTCAATGGTGGTGGGGCAGCAGAATGTTTCCTTGTGGATGATGGCAATGCCGCCTCCGTGTTTGTGGACGCGGTCTCAATGTGTTAGATTGTATCCATCTGTTGTGGCTAGGGCGATGTTGGGCGCCCATGTGGGGTTGAGCCATTTCTCGGTTTGGAAGATGACATAGGGGTTAGGGAAGAGATGGTGTCCCAGATCTCTGTGACGTGCTTGCTGAGAGATTGTGCATTGAACAGGAAGCAGTGCAGCTGTTCTGGGGTGGTTGCAGTCGGTGTGGTGGTGGATTTCGCAGGAGCGGGAGTTTCGTTGTTGCAGGCAAAGGGGCAGTACCGGCAGGCGAAAGGTACTACTGTAGAGATTGAGGTAAGGTGCGGCAGCAGTGGTTGTTGCGGGGTCCAGGGCTAAGAGTTTGGCGGCGGTGTAGCTTCAGGTGGCGGGAGAGCCAGGGTTCCTGGTGCTGGGTGTGGTCCAGGCACGGACGGGCGCAAAGGGGCTTGCCTTTGGTACGCCGGCAGTGCATCCACTGCACGCCCTCCCGCACTGCAGCCTCCATTAAGTAGGTCCTTAGAGGAAGGAGGGGCTCAGGGAGGTGAGAAGCAGGTGGGTGAGATCGGGCAAAATAGCAGGAAAAGCAAGCAGCAGCACAATACAGAAAAACAAACAGCAAAGTTACATAGGGTAATAAAACAAACAGGTGGCCAAACAAATTAAGAGAGTTTATACAAAGGAGGCTAGGATTACAGTGCTACACAGAAGGGAAATACAATGATCTGTCTGGATACAATTAACAGGCTAATGAAACAAAAAAATATATAGTTTCAGTAAACAGCTATGCGGACACGGGATACCGAAGAGGTATTACAGTTACAGTGAAACACTGGGGAAATAGTCAGCAGGAGGCGAGCGAGCGACACACGGCAGTGTGAAGCTTGCCCAAGGGCCTACTCAATGGGGTAGCGCTGCAGCCTCCATTAAGTAGATCCTGGTAGGAGGGAGGGTCCCTGGGAGGTGGGAAGTGGGCTGGAGGGATCGGGCGAAACAGTAGGAAAAGCGAGCGGCAGCACAATACAGTAAAACAAACAGCAGAGTTACATAGGGTCAGTGCTTAATTCGAGCCTGTGGCTTCCGGTGCTCAGCACCGGCACTTAATCATCAACACCGGCAGTTTTCATGTTCACCAGTTATGGACACATTAATTTACAGGGAGATTAAGTGATTTGCCCAGAATCACAAGATGTTAAGCCAACGCCGAGATTCGAATCTGGTTCCCCATCTCCTATGTCGGCAGCTCTGGCCATTACGTCACATCCTCTCACCACTTTCATGGTTAGTGGTGGTTCCATTTTAGGTGACGCTGACAGGAGAAATGGGCTGGTGCAAGCTGCTTCCTGATTAGAGTCCCAGCACTTATTTTTTTTACAAATTAACCACTGCATGGGGTGATAAAAATAAACAGGTGGCCACAAAAATTAACAGAGTTTATACAAAGAAGGCTATGGTTACAGTGCTACGCAGAAGGGAAATACAATGATCTGGCTGGATACAGTTAACAGGTTGGATACAAATAACAGGCTAATGAAACAAAAAAATACAAAGTTTCAGTAAATGGGTATGTGTACACCGGATACTGAAGCGGTATCACACTGGGGAAACAGGCAGCAGGAGGTGAGCGAGCGACACACAGCAGTGGGGAGCTGGCACCAGGGCCTACTCCAATGGTTAAGTCGAAGGACGCAGGGTAAAACCAGCATTGTCCCAGCCAGTGGTAGTTTCATTTTGGCTGCACATTCTCCTTCAGTTACTTGTAAAATAACCATTCTCTTCCAGCGTTTCAACAATTTTTGAATGGCTATTTGAAGATCCACAGTGAGCCTGGCAATACGAGATATAAAAAAATGTGGCACACTCATATTTAGGGTATATACATTTTTGGAATATAGTGAATTCATTTTTTTAGAATTTCTCAGTTGGGCCACTCTGAACAATACTGCACTGCAGGCTTCTTAGCTAACATGCTATCAAAGTAATGTCCCACAACTGTTGTAAATTCCAGTTGCTGATCCTGGAATACTACTCCACCACCTCTACTTATTTTACAAATGTTGTAGTGACACGATTGTAATTAATGCAGACCCTTAATTCCAGCGAGATAATACCATATTGTTCTCTTTCGTCTAGGCAGCCTCTCAAATTTGAGGTTGAAGTTTCTGTATTCAGAGGTTTGTTTAATCTCGTCCTCACAGGTCAATATAATGTTTTTGGGATAAGGATGGTAAATAGATTCAGAAAAAATATTTTAACTCCATGCAGTTTTCAATACTTACACTTTAAAATCTTCTTGATGAACCACCCGGTAACTGAGCACAAATCACAATTCTTTTTCTTATGAGCACAGGAATAGCCTTTGCTTAACTATCACCCTTTCATTATGCCAATCTAGTTGGGTGCTGCATCTCTTGCTTTCTTCATTGTCACGGATTTCAAACAAAACCAGAACAGGTATATGTCTGTACCTTTCTGCTATAGTCAGTACTACACAACCAGGCTAAACTGCATCTGAGCTTATTCTGATCTAAAGTAAAGAAGAAAGAGGAAACAAATGCATAATCTATGACTGTGCAGCATACGCATGTGAGTCATACAAGTGAACGTACTTAGGTGTGACACATGTAAACATACATATATCTGTCTTTAAAAGCGGTTCTCCTCCACGGACCACCAACGCAGACGCACAACGAAAAGTCAGCCTCCAAGAAACATTTTTTAATTTTTTTTAATTTTCCATTTTATAGTTCCATTTTCTTTAGTGAACGCCTCATATTTATGTGGCACAAATCTCAACAAAGTAACGACCAACGCGTTTCGGCTGACACCTTCAACTGGGTCTCACCTAATCACATATAGGGTGTGACTCTAGCTGTAAAACAATGATCTACTGGTCAGGAGAACTATAATTGATACAACAGTAACAAGAATAAAAATGACAAGCTTGCCAATAGGCAAAGGAGATGGCTGCTTCATAAGACAACAGAGAAAATGGTGTGTGCGTATTATCTGCAAGGTATGCATACATTAAGCACACACAAGATCAGAATGGAATAGTAAAAACTATCACACCAAAAGGAGTGCCATAAGCAGTGTTTAATTTGTGAAAAAATGAATGCCGGTGCCCAAAGCTCTGCTTAGAAGCCCCCTGCCGGTGATATTAAATGTTGGTGCACCTAATTCCAAGGCTGTGTAGTCATGAATACATCTCATGCCACTTTAAATCACTACCAGACACCCCTTTACTAACTCTTGCAGGTTCCTGCTTTCTCTGCTCATAACTATTTTTCCGTCTTCCTCTTCCTCCTTCTTTCCTCTTTGTGGGTTTTTCCCTCTATTGCTCTTGGTAAATGTCTGATGGGGTAAAATAAGAGCCGGACCCCAACAATGAGTGGCAGTGCACCCCACAGGCAACCACCAGCTCAATTTAGGCACTGGCCATAAGGCTTGTCAAGGGAACGCATAGTATGTGGATACATCTTTAAAGAAGTAACATTTTGGGCATTCACAAGCATCTAGGAATTGAGAGAGACAGACGAGATCCGGTGTAAGTAGAACTGAACGTGTGAGGAAATGCTACAATCAGAGCAGTTTTTCAGACTGTGTGTTGGATGTGCTGTAAGGCACTATTATCTTCACATCTTGGGCCCAATTCCTTCAGAATACTCTACCTACCGAATCTTTTAAAAAAATGCAGTAAGAAACATCGAGCACATGTTCATTAGAGAATATCCTGCAACATTCTTCCCCGACCAATTATATGGATCTAATTTCAGCGTACAGACTGAGCTCTTTTCCTCCTGCAATAATTCTCTGAGCTCAAAGCGGTTTTAAAAAAAAGCTCAACTTTGCAAGCAGCTCAGAAATACCATATGGACACAACCTTTCGTTCCTTTGAGCCACCCTCTCAGTTTCCACTTTCATCAATGGCAAGGTTGGATGAAAACCTCAAAAAAACTAACCACCTCTTGATACGACAGCGCACCATCAAGGGGCTACTCTAATCCACCACGTTGCCATTTCACACCTCATCATCTTGCCCCTGGAAAATGTCCCCCCGCAGTTTCCCAGTACTTTCACTGATTCACTCACAAATGCATGCTACTACAGCTAAGACTTCTCTGTTGGCATTGGCAACTAGGGACACGTTAAGAAGACACACACAGGTCTGCTGTTAATTTCTTGGTCACCTTACACCTGCAACAGCCCATAATGTCCTGCTTCCATTTCCCCCACACTGGTCTGATAGATCCTCTACTTTCTTTAGTAATTAATATACATCTTCCTTCACACCCTCTCCCAACTCCACACCTGCATCCTAAGAAATTCCATTACACTACCTTTGTTCTTCCTCAGTGACCCAATGCTCTATAACCACCTTTCTGTGTTGACTCTAAATCATCATATGCCAACAACCTGTTCCAGTCCCATACTCAGACACCAACTTTTCTTGCGCCCAACAACAACCAACTCCTATCCTCGCCTCCAAAGAAGCCATACCTATCATCACATGCAAAGCTGTATAAAGCCTTTGCTCACACTATGTCTAGTTCTTTATTTCTTCTGATCCCCATGAAGCTCAAGTTCATCACTGAATTGATTCTCAGATGCTAATCACTCAACCGCAAGCCTGAATATATTACTTTAAAAACAGACCCTTACACATAATCAGCCGTATCTTGACAGACATGAAAAGGCACACATTTAGCTCCATCTTCTCTTAAAAGTGAATTTAATTAGAGTTTCCTAACGTGTCACTCCAACCACAAGAGATTGGAGAAACACATCACCACACTGTGCAGTCGTACACTTTCTCGACCGATGGAGGCTGTGTCGCACCTACCAGAAACCACTATCAATATCCCTCAAGAGGACTATAATTGCTCAATTTCTAAAAGCCATAACCTACAGGTCACCAAACCCCCTACCATCTTAGGATACAAGAAAATGGCTGTGACACATAAACAAGTGGTTGTATACTGAAAAAGTCACAGAAATCCATACCTTGGCTCTCACAAGTAACCTGGTTCACTCTTCTGACAATTACTTCATCCAGAACTGCAGATTCTCCGTGAAATATAGTCATGAGATCTCAGGACTCAAAATGGATCACAATGTAGGCCGCCTATTCCTAACAGAAACCTGGCTCAATGAGGCCTCTCGGACGTGCTGGACTTGCTCATTCTCCCAGACTACTCTATCATACAACAAGATCAAAATTCAAAATCTGGCGAAGGTGCAGCTATTGTTCATAAGGACCTATCCAATGCCCTGTTCTAAAACGCAATATGTTCTGTCCTTCTGATGCCTCTGAGCTGAAACTACAGCAGAGGAAATCCACATCAAAATACACTCTGTTTATAACCCCCAGCAGACAACCTTTCTTTTATTGAACAGCTCATCAAACTTACTGTGAAGAAACAAACCTCCTCATCCGCCAAAAACGGTCATTACCACCAGTTGTACAGATCTACCCATTAATAGGCTATTCCAAAGGAATATCCTTTGCTAACCTCAAAATTAATCATGAGATGAAATACAGAATTTGTAATGATGTAACAAGTTTATTTATAAAGCCTCCAATTGAACATTTTGAAAGGAGTTCAAGTGTGACCTGACCTACCTTAGTAATGGACGGTACATTGAATGGCTTCGATGGTTCCACAGCCTCCTGGTGTTAAATTCCGAAGCGCAAAGTGTAACCAGTAATGTGCATCCTGTGCATTTATGGATGGGTAATTTGCAGATCACTACACACATGCCTCCACCCTTTTTTGTACACACGTTGTCATGTTCTTCTTGGAAGACTTATGCAGTATCCTTGTGATCAAATATATATTTGTGTCATGGAAAATGTGTTTTCTGGGAGAGCACATCTTTCTATTCTGAAATGCATACTTTAAAACATATAACATATATTTGTACAGCTCACGCTCACCCCCAAAGGGGCATCTTAGCACTGAATAACCGATGTTTATTATTACCCAACTCAATGGTACTCATTTTATCGACCTCAGAAAGGATGAGAGGCTGAGTGGACCCACTGGGTTTTGAACCTGTGACCATGAGATTAAACACAGACCCCTGCAATGGATGCATTAGTCCACTAAGCCACCAGACACAGCTTACACATAGCGGCAAAAAATTAAAAGTATGATCTCATTCGTTTTTTAAATGAGTTTATTGCATTTATTAAATGACACTTAAACACAAGCACTTTCAATAAATGAACCATCTATCTGCAGCAGTTCAAACCACGATTGCTGTGCAGGGAAGGCAAATTGCAACAATATCAGGTCTAATAAACTTCTAATCTTGCTTCCTCATCTTGATATGTTGATCTTTCCTCTCTTCACAATTTCACAAGTCCAAACCTACCTACTGCATCTCTAGATGCCTCTTTTAGACCTTCTGTCTGTTACCGTGCTCTGTCCTTCAGGCACCCTGCTTCAGCCCCACCAAAAAAACTCCCTCATCCCTCCAATGTCATCTTCTCTCACCAGGATGTTCAGCAATAGCACGTTTCTTCTATCACAGTGGCAGGGCGTCAGGCAGGCCAGTCAATCATGTCAGGATAGCCACCTATTGCCTCAGGTCATCCATCACCCTATCGTCTGCCTGAGTAAATTGAATGTGATGCTCCTCCGCAAGTGGCCATTCCAACATGCACCTCCTCCATAGGTCGTGTCTTGGCGCTCTTGACCTTGAAATGTATCATGAGCTGTCTTTTGGCTAATTTGGTATGCAAAACGTACATCTGCATTTCATTTGCTTTTTCTTCTTCTCTGGAAATATGCCCAGAAAGCAGTTTCTTAATGTTCTCGACTAAAAACTGTCACCTGGAGTAACTGCATCCAAAATTCACGAAAATGTGCGGACACCAAGACCATGTGTTAAAAATCATCTCCAGAGACCTCGCCTCTCGCACACACCAATGATCTCACAAGGTATATCCTGGCAAATGTTGTGGTGGTTTTATGTTGATAGTTGAACTGATTCAGTTTAAAATTTGCATTAGTAGATCTCCTTTGACCTGTTCACAGGCTTTAGTCCATTCCCTGTCCATCAGCAGGTTCCAGCAGTCAAGTGACCACCTTTCCCTTGCTTCCATGGCTTGCCCCTGTCTGTCCTTCACTAACACTGTGTCTCTCATCCCCACAAGTCTAATCTCTCCTCCTGACAGACTCAGCATCATCATCTTTGTGTTATTCATAGCTGGGCTGTCTGGAAATGTTGTGCAAATTTCCCTTGCAATGCATGCAAGCCTTGCTTGTTAAAGAAACTGGCTGCGGCAAACCTCAAATGCCTCCTCCGCTTCTAAGTATACTCTGATACTCGAACAAAATATTTTGTAAAATACAGATACTTGATAGCAAAAGGAAAGCTGTGAGAAAAGTGCACATGGTCTGAAAAAAACCAACCATCAGTTATTTGTATTCACAATGTGCTGAACAAAGGAACTCTAACCACACTAATCATGACAATGGCAAACTCTGGCTATAGCAGAAAACCCCAGTAAAGACAGACTCTCTTTTTTGTGATGTTTCTGTGTTAGCTGCATTTTAGAATATCATTGCAGAAATATTGTCTGACATAAATATATTGTGTTATACACCATTTTCAAAACTATCATCCTACTGGGTGTGGATTTTCTATCATTAACTCCAACCGGGCTATATTTTGTATTTAGGTGAAGATATTTATGTCAGAAGACATTCAGTCAATGACAGTGTGGTACCATAACACTGATTTTTATGCACTGCGTGTTGTACTAAAGGTACTTCCTTTAGAAATAACTTATATTGATAGTTGTGCTTGTGGTCTGTTTATATTTTTTTTACCAAAGTAACCCCTAAATCCCCGTTCTTGCTGCTTGCTTTTTATCCATGTCCATAAAGGCTTTAGCGCCTGTGTCAAGCACTAGACATTTTAAGCTAATGTTTCAATTATTTTCCCTTAAAAACAGACAGAACAATGCACATGAAGCTTACTTAATTTCTAGTAGCTGTTACTTAAGAAAGTCCTTGGCTAGAGAAACTTTACCTATGCGACAGGTCCAGTTTACCATCAAGCAAAAACAGAGTGAAGAAAGACTACAGAATGTAATACATCTTTGTTCAGGTGAGTGGGAAAACAGATAAAGTGGGCTATTTGCCCGCTCACCAAATAGAAATGCACTTGGATTTTACAATAGAGTTGTGTTATGCCTTTGTCTTGGCTGCCCTTTCATAGGCTTAGTGCCGGTCCCTTGCGACCACCCACATGACAGGGATTGATGCTCAGAGATGTCGTTGCCTCACCAAGCACAGAACTCCATAAAGTCCAGCAAATGCTAGTTTGAATATTGATATGTGTTCCTTTCCACCACTGATCTCATAACACCAAATCAGTATTCAAGGTTGGTAGGGGAGCTTGCAGGAATACATTTGCATGGGGTACACCCACATGCAAATCATTTTGCTGCTTGCAAAGAAGAACTCAGCTGTGTCTTCTGCACGTATGGAAAACCCACTTATGGATGACACCTCTCTGCTTGACTGAGTGGAATGGGTGGTGGCTACTGCATGGGTAGAAGCTGAGCTGTCCCTTCTGGCGATTACTAAAGGGCAGTACACATGGTTGGATGGAGAGCGCCTCTAATCAGAGTTAGGTCTGAGAAAATACCTCCTACAACTAAAGTGGGTGCTGCTGGTAAATGGCACCCCCACTTCTCCTCAGGGAAGGAGAAGGAATTGTTCATTAAATCGAGTAAACGTTTAAGAGGCTCAAAGTCTTATTTGGTATCAAAGGCGGCTCCAAATTCAGGTGGCTTACTATGGGCAAAACGTCTATTGCGGTATATATGGCACAATAGCCAATAGCTATGTGAACTCCTATTCTTAGCGAAATAGAAGGCATCTTTTTTGTAATGGCTGTATGTTGTTGTGTGATACTTTAGGATACAGTAATAGAAGACAAACACATATTGACATGGTATAAAAAATATTTAAGCCAGTGAAAATAAATGCAGCCCATAAACCTCCTTTTAGTGCAAGTGTTTAATAAACACACATTTTCTCATTATTTACTACAGTGCAAATGTCAAATATTTTATTACCAAAGTATGGCATAATTCACGTGAGAAAACAATGCTCACTGTCACACAAAATGTACGTTGCAATGGATTAACAGAGGCAAACAGCCTTGATAGCAATCACAAGTTCAAGTTGGTGTGATTCTGTATCAATCCATAGATTTGACTCTTTTATCCTGGTTAAGTACCTGTCTTTATATCTACTAGACAGCTAAACAGCATAGCATAAACCTTTTCTCAATCTCCGGAGTGAGTAATACATTATTTATTACCATTGTTCAGGAAGTGCAGGGGCATCATGGCCCACTTACGGCTTTGCTTCTTTTGGAAATAAATAGGGGAGACTTTTGCTCGTCATAGAACTACTTGTCCCAGCATGCCACTAAACTGCACTATGCAAAGCCTATTAAGGAAAACAAATGATGAGACATGCGGAAATAAACATAAAAGAAAGCCTTTCCTGTGGTAATTTTTGCAAGCCTATGAGGAAGATGCTTTCTGCATCGAAGCGCGTCAGGCTACAAAATTTCTTTTTTGTTTTGCAGAGGAGAGTCAAGAATGAAAGCCGGATGGCTGGATTGCTGCTGAGTGCCCTCCCGAAGCTCCAGGGCATTTGTTTGAACAAATATATATATATATATATTTGTTCAAACAAATATATATATATATATATATTTGTTCAAACAAATATATATATATATATTTGTTCAAACAAATATATATATATATATATATATATATATATATAAAAGACAAACATATAAAGATTAGGCATAGTTGTATAAGTTTGTCATCGTTGGACGTACAGATACTGGTGCTCTACGTGGTGCAATCTTTATATGTTTGTCTTTCTTTTTTTGTCTGTCTGTGTATGTTTTTTTCATCCAGAATAAACTCGGTTCCTCTCAACACGAGGGACTCCAGAAGTACACCTTTTTAATTTTTCACATTTGAACCTCAGGTTAGGGTGGGCCTTAGCGCGCTCATACCGCCGAGGTTTACACGTCTTTTCTGGTCCTGAGGAATGTCTGTTAAATTACAACACATAGGCTGAAACATGTTGACCATATCTTAGCGGACCTTGCTGAACAATTTATTCAGCCTTGATGTCCCACACTCTGTTTTTATCTATGTCTGATTGGCTTTTAATAAAATTTATTGTTTGACACAACCAAGACATTTTTAACAATCACTTTCACTACACACTGTACACACTAAACCAGCTCCGCAGTAATTCTGGCATCGAAGCACACCAGGGTGGCACTCGGCCTCTCCTGGTGGGGCCCGATGATGAAGCATGTCACCAACTAGGTTGGTGAGTGAGGGCTTTATTAAGAACCTAGTTGGATTCTACTGTTGTGCTCCACTTATAAATATAAGGCACACTCTTTCGTTGTTTATAATCATATATATTTTACCACCATATGCTCCTAAAATGATTTGGGACTGTGTGTGTGTGTGTGTGTGTGTGTGTGTGTATATATCTATATATATATATATATATATATATATATATATATTATATATATATATATATATATATATATTACCTACTGGCGGTCGTCAGTAGGTAGTTATAGTTAAGACCTATTTTCCATAGGAAAAGCATTTTTTGTTTTTCCAATAACTTTAGCGTCGTTTGACGAATCTTCGCGAAATTTTCAAAACTAGTGGGGCGCTCCGGTCAGCTCCTGTCTTGAAAGTTTCGGGGTGATTCGCGAAGCGGGGGCTGAGAAAAAAGGGGGGTCCCAAAACGTGTTTTCTCCATGTTAATTTCCATAGGAAACTTTAGACACGGCTACAGCCCGAACCGCTGAACGGAATTACACCAAATTTGGCAAAAGGTAGCCCTTGGTACAGAAAGAGTCCTTTTGTTAAATGGTGTAAATCCGTTCAGTAGTTCCTGAGAAATTCAAAAAGTAGGGGTCGGAAAATCAATTTCCCATAGGAAACTTTAGACACGGCTACAGCTCGAACTGCTGAACGGAATTACACCAAATTTGGCAAAAAGGTAGTGCTTAGTTCAGAAAGCGTTCTTTTTTTAAATGGTGTAAATCCATTCAGTAGTTGGTGAGAAATTCAAAAAATAAAAATTTCGATATCTATGGCCGCGGTGGATTCGCGAACCCTCCCGACCACAAGCTTCACTGTGATTGGCTGCCAACACTCCAAACCAGGAAGTGTTGGCAGCCATCTTGAGACTCGGTAGAACCGAGTCACAAGAAAACAGTAAAAACAAAGTGAAAATGAAGAAAAGGGGCAGGGTAGAAACACCCTGACCCCTAGGCCTGCTCAGGGCCTAAAAAGCATATATTTTTTATAATTTCAGCGGAAATCGCGTCGGAGTCGCGAATCCCGGTGAAATTATTAAAAAAAAACGAGCCTGCGCTTCGTTATCTATAAGCCCCCGGGTGGGCCAAGTCCTGGGGGCATTGTCCTAATTTATATGGGGGGACCGCCACCCCCGGGGCTTCTTTTTTTAAATATATATTAAACCTGTGTGGGGGGGCTCGAGCCACCTCCCCGGGGCACTAATCATGTAAAACCCTAACCATGAGGCCTGGTCCCGGGGGATGAGGTCCCAGGGGCCCAAAATGGCCGGGGAGGGGGGTGGTAGTGCCCCACCTTCATTTAAAAAAAAAAATATATATATATATATATCTATTTGGGCATGCCCCGGGGGATGGGGTCCCTGGGGCGATTGTAAATTAATGAAAGGGGAAGGTTTATTTATTTTTTTTAATTTGGGGTCGCAACCCTAGCGCGGCCCCTAGTGTGAACGTGAGGAGTGCGCGACGCTCAGCGCAACCCCTGGTGTGAACGCGAGGGGTGTGCGGCTCCCAGCACGGCCCCTGGTGTGAACGCAAGGGGTGCGCGGCTCCCGGTCGCGCTGGGTGCGCGACTCCTAGCAAAAATAATTAAGATGTTTTTAATATAAACCTAGGTTATATGTTGGGTTAATTAAGAGTTTCTTGCAGCTACATGTAAGTGCGGATGCAGAGCTTTAGGTTGTTGAGAAACACTCTGTTTCCTTCATCAGTGAAGTGTACTCCGTCACTCCTGTAGATGCCCTCCATATGGAAACGTAGATTGTTGTTATATATGGAGCCCATTCTATGGTCTCTGAGGTAAGCAGAAACAGCTTTATTGACATTTTTTCTAGCTTTCTCAATCTGAGGACAAAATTGATTGGACCACTTCCATTTCTGTCTTTGGCATATGTTAGAGTATACAAAGGCAGTTTGGGGGAAAAGCAACATCAATTTTGCAAAGGTGTCCTTCATTAGCATTTCCAGACCTACCCCAGTCAATGTGCCTAGGTCATTGCCACCACAGTGCACAATCATGAGGTCAGGGGGTTGGAGATGCAAACATGTTTTAACCAAAGGCATCAATTGGTGCAACTTTAATCCTCTCTGTCCAATCCATTTAATGTCTACATTTTGCAAAGATAGGTCTTTGTCAATACCTCTGCTTTCAGCATACCTTTTGCACCAGAATACAGAGCGGTGCCCAACAATCCACACTGAAAGCATCTTGAAGTGATGACTGAAGGTAATGAAAAGATGTCTGTAGCTGAGGTAGTCAGTTGGTAGAATGAGAGATATCTAAAATGGTGGACAAAATGGTGTTTTTAACAAAGTAGAAATTTTATTGGCTGTTTAAGAACATTGTACATTCAAAAATAGGGTGCATTTTACTTTGTTTAAAAAGCAAGCTTCTTATTGGTTAGTAAAAAGTGTTTGGAAGGTACAGCAGAAAGCATAAGGTCATGATTTGCAAAGCCAACCACACCTGCTGTTGTCATTTGCAACATTGTGTGGTGAACTTGTGACCTGTCAGTTAAGTTGAATGTTGCATGACCTGTTGCTATGGAAACTGACATTAAGCAGAAGGGGTAAAGAAGTCAGTTGATAAGGGATATTATTTGTGACCAATGGAAATGTGTTTTACAATTTGAAAAACTCTGGGAAGCAATGTCATTTGTTGCTTATGTGTATTTGTATGGAAAAAGAGAGGGAAAACTTGCCATTACTGGTTTCACCTTCCAGAGTCTGGTGATTTATATTGACTGTGTGTAAAAGAAAATCCTGTCTGAGTGTGTGTGATTTTTCATTCAACAGATTTATTTAAAAGGTGAGTTATATATTTTTGAGGTTTATTTAAAATAGATTTGACATTATTCTAAAACTGTGTTGATTGAAATATATTATTAAAAGTAGAGATGTATATTGGGATTATTTTTTAATGGACTTGAACTTTGTTTAAAAAGCAGTAATGACAGTAATATATATATATTTAAGTCTGTTCAAAGGTATAGCTGAATGATGCTTCTTATTTTTTGAAAGTTGGTTGAACATGCACTACAAATGTGTATTTTCAAACATGTTCATATAAAGTGTAGTTTATTAGGCATCATTTTTTCTTCTTTCTACAGAGGTATAGTTTAATGACACCGCATAATTATAGTTAGTTTGGTAAAATGTAGCACATCTGTGCTGTCTGAAAGAAGATCATATAAGGTGTTAATAATTAAGTTTTTGTTCTTAGTTAGTACAGAAGGTAAAGTTAAATGATGCCATATGTTTTAAGACAGAATGGTGAAATAATATTAATTATGCTTCTTTTTATAGTTGAATGATGCGACATAATTTTAGATATAATGTGAATCTGTATAATAAAAGTGTGGTTTTAGAAATGCTTATAAAAGGTGTTGTTTATTAGTGTTGTTTCTTAAGTCTGTTGAGAGGTATAGTTTGATGATGTCGTATATTTCTAGATTTAATGGTGAAAATGTAGCTCAAAAGTAAACCACCACATTTTACTCTTTCTGGGATGTTGTAGTTATCTACTTAACTAGATAGTATGTAATGACTCATGTATGTGTTCAGATTGTATTTATATAGTTGTATGTATATTTACTGAATTATTGTGAGGTGCTTGACTGATTACAGGACTGCTAAGGTAGTGAATATATGATTTTATAAGTACATGAGAAATGATTTACTGATTCTATATTGTGCAATCACCCAGATACATCCAAGCACTACCCATGCATTCATGCAATGACTCATGCACTAACTTATACACTGGTAAAATCTCAAAAGCACTACACATGCAGTGCAGCAATCCCGCTGTCACTCCCTGTGGACTCTTTTAATCACTCTGCCTTGTCTTTAGGTAATGACTGCGCAAAAACCCAAGCACTTATAAATTCACCATGCTGTAAACTTGCAGCACTCTAAGTATCCAGTCACTATCCATGTACTTGTACAATGACTCAAGCATTAAGACATGCAGTGCTACAATCCAATGTGCACTATCTATGCAGTCCCCTAACCACCTCCACACTACTGATTCACTCCTGCAATTACCCAGGTAGTACCCATGCAGTCCAGCAAACACTCTGTCACTCTCTGTCCACTCCTGCTATCATCCAGCCAGTACCATGTCCTTATCTAATCACTGCGGCAAAATCCAAGCACTTATAAATTGACCATGCTGTCAACTTGCAGCACTCCAAGTATCCAGTCACTATCCATGTACTTGTACAATGACTCAGGCATTAAGACATGCAGTGCTACAATCAAATGTGCACTATCTATGCAGTCCCCTAACCACCTCCACACTACTGATTCAGTCCTCCTATTACCCAGGTGGTACCCATGCAGTCCAGTAATCACTCTGTCACTCTCTGTCCACTCCTGCTATCATCCAGCCAGTACCATGTCCTTATCTAATCACTGCGCCAAATACAAGCACTTATAAATTCACCATGCAGTCTCCTTACTGTTTTTTAATCAACCAGTCACTACCCATGTACATATGCAATGAACGAGGTATTAATACATGCACTATTAAAATTCTCTATGCACTGCCCATGCACTCCTCTAAATAGCTAAATTCTTGTTGTTTACTACTACAATTATCCAGTTAGTACCTATGTACTGTAGTGAATGTATTGTGATATCAAAACAAAGCGCTTAAATGGTTATTATGTAGAACGTGTTTCTTTAGTAATAGATTGGTATATTTTATAGATTTATATTAATAATATTACATTTTTTTTTTTTTTTACAGATATTCTTCAGCATTATTAAAAAAGACTTATCATGACTAAAAAAACAGTAAAGAGGAAACAACAAAAGAAAGACTATTATTTGAAGAAAAGACAACAGCAAGAATTAGAAGAAGTACAACAATCGGGGAAAAAGAAAAAGTCTTACGGTAAGAGAACAAAATAATTTATTAAAAGACTTTCAAAGACAAGAAACAGTTTGCACAATGTAGAAAGTACAAAGAATACCTCAACAGCAAAGAAGAATGAAAAGAAAAAAGGAAAAATTAATGGGAAATCACCTTTTCAAAAAACAATCTATGGTAAAAGGAGAAACAATCAATTTCATGAAATAAGGAAAAAATGTTTCACAATAGAGTAGTACTTAATTTATTAAAAGATGCCAAGAAATATAAAAAAGATCAGTATTTTACAAAAAGAAGAAACAGATTGAAACTATTGTTGAAAAGGCTTTTCAATTAAAAAGGAAATTATTCATTTTAATTTTAAACAGGATTCGATCATTAGATAAGCCAATACATTTTATGAAGTCCAAAAGTAAAAAGAAGAGAGTAATTAACAGGACTAACTTTTGTGATTTTTTTGGGGGAATAGAAGCACAGTTCAAGTTCAGAGCCTTTTTTAATGAAGAAAGCTATTTTCAAACCAATACATTAGTGTACGCAGTTGAAACCACTGGTCGTGCATATGAAGTGAAGAACGGATGTCCAATTGAAAAAGAAAAGATGGTTCCTAGAAATGTAGAAGAAGTGATAGCTGATGAAGTTCTAGGGAGACGTACTAAAGCCCCAGTGTATACTTGGGATTGTAGTAGTATTTGTAGTATAAGACAGGAGTCTATTGATATTTTACGCAATTTCATACGAGAGTATAGTAAAAAAAGTTTCAAACAAAAGATTAAGATGTTGCAAGGACTAGATCCTTGCAGAGTGAGAAAAAAAACTGGTTTGTAAGGTCATTCTCTGGCTTGTCTATCTAGGAAAGTATGTCAAAGTGTTTTTCATCATTTTAGAATGTTAGCAGTACATCACTCTCAAATGCGGAAGTTAGTCAGAAGATTGTATTACGCAAAAAGTCCAGCAATATTTTTAAATGAGTTAAACAGTGCTCTTTGCATGGGTCAGTATCAGATGTAAAAAAAGTTTGTGATGAAATAGAGTTTCGTTACTTTGGTCCTGAAGAAGAGTGTAGACAAAGTGAGACATTGATAGAAGTAGGTGTTGAAGAAGACGTGAAAAATAGTAGTACTGAGAAGTTTGAAGAAGAAATTACAAAGTTTAAGGTAATTTCGTGTGAAAGACCAAATTATGCTTGTATTTGTTGTCGACGAACTCACTATAAAAATCAGACTAGGAATGTTGATCTGTATTTAAAAAGTGAAAGAGAAAATAATGATAAGTGGAAGGAATTTGGAACTTATTTGTTGGTAGAGGATTGCTTTGATTTGGGTACTGATCAACGTATTTGTAAATATTGTTATAATAAATTAGAGGACAATAAAATGCCAGCTAGAGCTGTCCATAATAATCTAGAGTTGGTAGCTATTCCTCCAGAACTGGTAGATTTAAACACGTATGAGTCTATTCTGATTCAATCTGTGCACCCGTTTCAGGCTATTGTTCGTATGGAGCCTAAAACATGTAAGTTGCCTCCCACAGATTTACAGAGAGGATTAAAAGGAAGAGTTGTATATTTACCTCTAGATTTAAAAAAAATATTGAAACTATTGGTGTAGAGAAAGAAGAAACTGAACCAGTAGTTATTCTAGTTAATGGTGTTCCTACAAAGAGTAAGAAAATCTGGCAAGAATTAGTAGATGTCAGCAAAGTGCAAAAGGCAACATTGTATCTTATAAAAAACAATGATTACTACAAAAATGTGTATGTGGAAGAAGAAGAAATAGTTTTAGGAGATGATAGTGAAATGTCAAATTGAGAAAGTGGACATGTCCAAAAGTGAAGAAATTTATGACCATTATAGTGTACATCCTTTACATTCCAAAGAAGTGATGGGGAATACTATTGAATTATTCCAAATGAAGAAAGCGAAGGGGACTCCCATGAGTGTTTGGGAAAAAGTTTGGAAGCTCGTTGCTTTCCACAGCTCTTCCCCACTGGAAAAGGTGGACGATATGATGAACGACCAGTACAGATTCCCGCATCAGAATATCGGACAACAAGATTGTACTCAGAAGATCCAAGATTTCGACAATGTATCCCATATATATTTCATCTTTTGTTTGAAAGTGACTTGTCTGGACTTTCATATGCAGTCAATCACATATTAAAAACAGGAGTTCATCTTCAAAATGTTTCTGCAAAGGAATTCATGGACAAAGTACATGAGAGAGATGATCATTTAGAATCTCAATTGATTAATTTGATGGCATGTCAGCGTAGTACTAATGAGTATTGGTATCGTCGTCATGGAGAACTTAAATGCATGCTAAGGAACTTAGGAACTCCTACGTGGTTTGTTACGCTAAGCTGTGCTGAATACGCATGGGACGATTTACTTCAATTTCTTCGAGAAGCAAATTCAAATACTAAAAATGTTGAATTCAAAACACCTGGAGAACTGTGGGGCCTATTAGCAATAACCGGCGATAATTATCGCTAAGCGCAGTTAGCGCTAGGATAATTATCGCCGGCTATCGCAGGTTTCTATCGCGGAGATAGCGTGCTATCAGCAACGCTTATCTTCAAAGCGATAGAAACCCTGGAGAACAGTGTGAATATCGCTTGAAAACAAGCGATATTCACACTGTGACCAGTGTTAGCTTGGCGATAGGGCTAGAGGATTTAGCCATGTAATCCACCTCCCATTGGATTACATGGCTAAGTCAGGTCTGGACCAGGCGTCAACAAACCAGCGCTAAACGTGTTTAGCGCTGGTTCGTTAATCACCTCTCCTGCCTCGCTAATAGGCGATAGCGAGCTTAGCGACTGTTTCAGTCGCTTTTAGGTTAGGAACGCCTACTTTGCATGCCATTAGCGATAAATATTGCTGGCATGCAAAGCGCACTCAACCAGGTCGCTATCGCCGTAGAAGCTGTCGCTAACAGCAGTTAGCGACAGCTTGCTAATAGGGCGTTAGAATTATCGCTGCTTTAGCGGGAAAAAGTCCCGCTAAAGCGGCGATAGAGCCCTTGATAATATGCCCCTGTGTTCCTTGGATCCTGTAAATGTGTGCAGATATTTTAATCATAGGTTTCAAGCTATGATGTCTTTTATCTGCAATAAAAACAATCCTCCTCTTGGAGAAGTTATTGATTTCTTTTGGAGAAAGGAATATCAAGCTAGAGGTGCTCCTCATATACATATGCTTTTATGGATCAAGGATGCACCCAAATTTGGAACTGATTCGGATGAGACTTTTTTATCTTTTATTGAAGACTATGTGCTATACCAAAAACAAGGGAAGAAAACACCTTAAGGCAACAAGTGTTACGGTTTCAAAGTCATCGATGTGGGAAATACTGTCGTCGGAAATACAAGTCAAAGGACAAGTTTTATACCAAATGTCGTTTTGGATTTCCACGTCCAGTAATATCTAAAGGAAGAGTGAACAGTTTTATGTCAGCAGTGAGACATACCATCACTAGAAAATCTCCCAAAAATACTTACAATTTGAAAAGAAATGAAGAATCAAAGTATATTAATGATTATAATCCGGTTCTTTTGTCAATGTGGAATGCTAATATGGATATCCAGTATGTTGCAGATAATTCCATTGCTGTTGCTCGGTATGTCACGTCATACATAACAAAATCAGAAAAGACGGAGTTGAAAGAAATGTGGGAAGAAATTTCACACGAGAAGAGTCTTAGTAAGAAATTGTACAGCTTTAGTTTGAAGATGCTGTCCCATCGAGAAATTGGATCCTACGAATGTTCAGATCGCTTGTCCTCGACAAGTTTATTTTCAAAGTCAAGAGGAATAATTTGGGTTAGTCTAGGTCTTGCTGCAACACGAAATCGAGTACTTAAATCTGTACAAGAAATCGAATATTTAGCATTAAATGAACCGGAAAGCACAGATAGTTAAAACAAACATGTTGGATACATACTATCCAAATAGAAGCTCTCATCTTGAAAACATATGTCTCTATGAAGTGCTGCAATATTATACTTTTAAGAGAAATATCAGAGAAAACATAAATAAAGAAAAATATGCAGTGATTGGTTCAGAAGGATGTTTGGTGAAACATAACAAAGGAAATCTGATTAATCACAGGAAACTGAGTTGCGATACTCCTGATAAAAGGGAATTTTACTATTTAGCACTTCTGCAACTCTTTAAGCCTTGGCGTAGCGAACTGGAATTACTTGGAGATTTTCAGTGCTATGAAGATTCTTTTAATGCATGTAAAGATAGCATTAAATGCACAGTTTTTCCAAATTATCTCAAAATGTTGAATGAAGAAATTGATCAAGAAGCTACTATTGCAGCTGAGCTTGCTAGAGACAGTTCTCAAGATAGTCAAAGCTCTGCTCCACTGAGTCAAGATCCACTAGGACAACCAATTGTGGAAAATGAAGCAGCAATCGCCATGAGTGAAGTGGAAACAGCAATGCATCAAGCTCAACATGATATTATGGACTTAGGGAACTTGGAAGAACAACTAAATATTGAACAGAAAGAAATATATCAACAAATGAGACAACAGATCGACCATGGTTTTCTTCATGAGAAAAAGAATGCACATGCACATCATTTCAACCTATCCAAATGTATGTCAGTGGTCAAGCTGGTACAGGAAAAAGTTTCTTAATTAAAGTTTTGACCAGTTATCTACAGAAAACCACTGACTCACATTTATCTTGTGTTGTAACTGCTCCAACTGGGTTGGCAGCACACAACATTAAAGGAATTACATTACATCGCTTACTAATGCTACCTGTAGAGCATGAAAACAAATTGGAATATCACAAGCTATCTGGAGAAGCTTGTTATGAAGTTTCAAGAGTGCTAAAGAAAATGAAACTTCTGAATATTGATGAGGTGAGCATGGTCTCAAACTTAATGCTTGCCTTTGTGCATTTAAGAATGCAGCAAATTTTAAAAACAGAATACGATGTCTTATTTGGAGGAAAACATGTGAGAGTTTTTGGTGATCTACTACAACTTACTCCTGTAAGAGGACAACCAGTATTTAAAACACTTGTGCATGAAGACACCAGAAAGTCTTTGGGAAGTGTTGGCAACGTCAACATTTGGTCATATTTTGAATACAAAGAACTTATTAAAAATATGCGACAGGCAAGTGATGAAGATTATGGAACCATTCTTCAAGATATAAGAATTGGAGTATTGACAGAACATGGCAAAGAAGCTTTGCAAAGTCGGCTACTTACAAACTTGTTTCCAAATGAAAATATAGTTCCAGAAAAAATATACCAAAAAATTGCAGAAAATAAATCTATAATCTGCCTAATGCCAACACTGCGAGAGTGTTCTCAATTCAATGAAGAACTGTTAAAGCTGGAAAAACAACAAATAATAAAAATTGAAGCCATTGATAAAATAGAGCATGAAGGAATAACTATTATTTTGTCTGAAAAATTAAAAACAAAATTGGATTCTTTGGAAAAATCTATATCTAAAACTGCTGGTTTAGAAAAGAATTTATATGTATGTGTAAACTGTCGGGTAATTTTACGGCGTAATTTGGATGTGGAAAAAGGTTTAGTAAATGGAGCAATGGGAAAAGTTGTTGATTTTGTTAATTATCAAAATAGAGATGGAATTGAATATTTGAAAATCAAATTTGATCAGATTGAAGAAGTAAAACAGATTGCTCGTTGTTCTGTTCGTTTTTGCTTGTTAAAGATTTGTATGTTCGTGAGAAAACAGTTTCCTCTTTCTTTGGCATATGCGGTGACCATTCATAAATCTCAAGGTTTAAGTGTAGACAGTGCTTTAGTAAACATTGGAAGTACCGTGTTTAAAGAGGGTATGGCAGAGGGGGCGCTAGAGGGCGCACGGCAAGATGGCCGCACCTTAGTGAGGCTCGGCCCGGCTGAGCTCCTATCCGCCTATAATCTGCCTGTTAACTGCTGCATCCAAGTCTCCTGTGCCCCTGCCCTGTATTGTGAAGCCCCCTGGAATATCCTGGGCAGGTTTGGGCCGCTGAGGAGCACCGCAACACCACGAAACGCTGAGCTGATTGGATCAGGCAGCGCCTTTACAAAATGGCGGCAGCCACCGGACCCTGAGAGCGGACTCTGCCTGCTGCCTGGGCCGCGTCTGGGACTGGAGACGTGCGATCCTTGCTGAGGAGCCTGTGTGGAGTATAGCGCTGCCAGAATCCTACCGGTGGCATCCCCGGGAGCGGGCGACTGCGAGGAGGAGTGCCGGTCTCTGTGAGGAGCTCCGGCCTTGCCCGAGTGGTGCTGGAGCTAGAGAGACCTGCCATGCTGTGGGGGACTGCGACACAGCCTGGTGTGCAGAGCGCTGCTGGCACAGACTGCGGTGAGTGGGGGTGGCTCGTCTCTGGCTGGCGGCTGCAGAGGCGGGCGCGGGCCGGGGTACGTGCTGCGGCCTGCGAGCTGTGGCTGGGGCTGGTGGTGTGAGGCGCGGCGGCTGTACCTTCCCCCTCGAGCCGCGCTGCTGATCCGCCGCATACGGCCGGGCCTGGGCTGCCGGCGTCGGCAGACCTGTGGGGTGAGTTCAGGTGTGCTTTGGCCCTACGTGGCTCCTGAATATCCTGCTGAGCTGCCGCTGACTGCACGCTCCTCCCTGGGGCACCACGGACTCTCCTGGGGGCTGCATTGCTGACAGGCTGATTCTGCCCACACGGGCCTACATCGGGATGCTCCCTGCCCCATAGAAGTGCATGTGGTTGCTGCTGCACTGCGTTGCTGCCTGGCCTTGTGTGGTTACCTGGTGAAATGTGGGACACGCTGCCTTCTCGACATTGCTCCGCTTTGGGCCCTGTTTTTACTTGCCTTGGTTTCTCTGTGTTCCCCGAGGAACTGGCTGAGGGCGGATGGCCTACACCCTGTGACTGCTAAGTCTCATTATTGCACACACTGGTTGTAGGGGGGCTCTAGGGTAAGGAGGAAGCTCTCACCTGCGATTTGATGCGCTTCAGCCGGCTGGTGCGGCTCCGTTGTTGGTCCCTGGAGTTCTGCTTGCGCCACGTTGCTGGGCCCGGGGGGATTTTTGGAACAGCCCTCTCCATTCCTCTTAGAGGGGGTGCGGCGGGAAGTGCATGTGACGCCTTTATATCAGGTTCTGCCCTCATTGTGTCCTCCTTGGTGTGCCAGTGAAAGTTTCGTCTCCTTGGTCTGGCCTGGGTCTGACAGCCGGTAGACACTGAGCTCCTTGGGAGGGGCGCCCGCCCTGGCCCCGAACTGTGGTGTTTGAGTGACACGATTGCAGGCAGAATGGGGAGGACAGATAAGTCTCAACCTCGCCTCACCTTTGAAGCGTGTAAGTCCTCCAAAATCACACACAAAGCTGCCTCGGACTCTGAGGCGGACACCCAGGAAGGGGGCCCTTCTACATTAGAGACAACGCTGTTGGCCATGCAGCGTAGCCTCCAGTCCATAGAGGGCACTATGGCAGTGGTACGTCAGCGCCTAGACCACATGTCGTCCCAACTCGAAAAGCAAGGCGCCCAGGTGGGGGAGGTTGAGCAACATGTGTCTGCAACTGAGGATGGTCTGAGTGAGGTGGCAGGGAAAACACTCAATATGGAAAAGGTTCTCTCCCTCATCCAGGCCAAGAATGAGGACTTGGAGGCCCGTTCCCGCTGAAATAATATTCGCATAACGGGATTGCCAGAATCAACGAACGTGGGCAAAATGGAGACTTTTGTTGAGAACCTGATCAAAGACATTTTTGGCACTGAACTGCTCTCCGCAATGTTCATTATTGAGTGGGCCCACCGCTCCCTCGCGGCCCGGCCGGTCCCGGGAGCCCCACCCCGCCCTGTTATTGCGCGGGTGTTGAATTATAGCAATCGAGACATCATCTTGCGCATGGCCAGGGATAAGGGCACTATTGAACACCAAGGCAATACACTCTCTTTTTTCCCTGATTTTACTGTGTCGGTGCAGGCTGCACGCAGGGTGTTTGGGGCTGTTAAAAAGTTCCTACAATCTGAAGGTGTCCCTTATGCCATGCTATATCCCGCTCGCTTGAAGATCGGACCGGATGGAGACTCAAAGATTTTCACTAACCCCAAGGCAGCGCTGGAACATGCCAATCACCTCAAGAGATGACGGCGTGAATCACAGACACTATCCGAATCTGAGGAACAGTAGGAATGTGGGGTGCACATAGATAATTTGTCATGTTATGTAATTCTACTGGGCAGCCCTGTCTCTCAATTGTTGACAGTTTTAACTTTTCTGCATTCCAGGTTTATCCTCCCTGCATAGGCGGACGTTATAGAGACACTTTCATTACTCCCCGCAGTGCACTACTGTTTTGTATGGGGCTTTATGCTGTACAATGATCAGGCACGAATGTTGATGTGCTCAGCCACCTCCTTGTTGTTAGGAGGCTAGTAGCACTCGAACGCCCCCAATGGGACTACCCCACTCACAATCTACACTGGTTTTCTATGTTTTGGGTTGGGAAAGGGAGGGATGGGATGGCTTTGGCGAAGTTGGGGACGCTGAAGTGGAAGGGGGGCAGGAGGGGGTGGAGGGGGGTACCGGCACTTTCAGTCCTGTTTTTGGTGTATTCACCCTTTCATTTGCAGGAGCAGGCATGCACTTTTTTATTCCCCTACCTGACAGGTCTATAAGGATTCTCTGGACTCTATGAGTGGTAAAGTACGACTGTTAACTTGGAATGTCCGAGGTCTAAACTCCCCCAAAAAGATTCGCTCCATTTTTGCTTCTCTGGACAGAATGGACGTCCAGATAGCATTTTTACAGGAAACCCACCTGACGAAACTGTCTGAAAGAAATGTTGGGAATCGGTGGGTGGGGGTGCGTGTGATGTCCTCATATTCCAGTTATGCCAGAGGGGTGATGATCCTGGTCAAACGTGGGGTCCCATTTTCGGTTCTTCACATGGACACGGATGACTCAGGCCAGATTGCTATAATACATGGGCAATTGGGTGGAGCGAGTGTGTTGCTGGTGAATGTGTACGGCCCGAATATCGGCGCTCCAGCCTTTTTTTCTGATGTATGGCGCCGCATCACTAGCTTCCCGGAGGCGGAGGTACTCTGGGGCGGTGATTTTAACGCATGCCTGGATATGACTGTGGACCGCAAGGGTTGTAAGACTTCGCGGCCCAGGCAGTCTTCTGAGGTGCTGCTGGGACTGATGGATGCCGGCCGTCTGTGGGATGTGTGGCGATTGCGGCACCCTGGGGCGTGTGAGAGCACCTTCGTTTCCTCGGTTCATGGGACCTGGTCCCGCTTGGATTACTGGCTGGCAGCTGAGTCTGCGTGTACCTGGGTGACGGATGTTCGTCATTTGGCTCGGACACTCTCGGACCATTCTCCTGTGCTCTTTGAGCTGCAGGTTCCTTCGTGCCAGCGACCTCCCTTCAGTTGGTGTCTGCAGCCATCCTCGTTATCAGACCCCGTCTTTAAGCGTGAGATTGGGGAGGCTATTCACAATTTTTTCAAGGAAAACGAGGGCTCGGTTGATAGCACGGACGTCCTCTGGGAAGCATTTAAGGTTACTATTAGGGGGGCGTGCATGGGGGTGCAAGCGGGCGTCTTGAGTGACTTGCGGCGTAGGATTAATAAATTAGCTGCAGAAATCTCCTCTCTAGAACGATCCTACGATTCGGACCCCTCCCCATTGACACTCTCGGCGATCTGAGATTTGGTCACTGAACACAACGACACAGTCGATCAGGAGATGGCCCATAAGTCTAGACGCAGTAAGGCTCGTTATTATGGCGAGGGGGTCAGGCTTAGTCGCTCCCTGGCCAAGAGGCTGGCTGATCCACGTAGCCAGGACTACATTAAAGAGATTCTTGATGAGGCGGGTGAGGCACATTACACCACGGCGGATATTAGTGGGACCATACTGGACTTTTATGCCAATTTGTATGCACATAGGGCCATGGTACCACAGGCTGAGATCCATGAATACCTAGAGGACGTTGCTCTTGGGTGGCTGTCTCCGAATCACAGGGAATATCTTACGCAACCTTTTGACGAGGAGGATGTCAAGCTTGCTATTATGTCCCTCCCCACATGCAAGGCTGCGGGATTGGACGGACTCCCTAGTGAATTTTATAAGTCATATGCGGATGTGCTGGCCCCTAGAATTCTTGCGGTCTTTGAGGAGGCATATGAAACAGGTCGCCTCCCAGCCTCCTTAAGAGAAGCCCTCTTGGTTATGCTATTGAAACCGGACAAGGCAGCTAATCGCTGCGACTCCTACAGGCCCCTCTCCATTATTAATATTGACGCTAAGATTTTGGCCAAGATGATTGCTCTTCGTTTACAGCCCTTGGTTCCCCTGCTGGTGCTTCCTGACCAGTCAGGGTTTGTGCCCGCCAGGTCAATCACGCACAATTTACGCACACTATTTGCCACGCTGCACTATTTCGATTACGACTTTCAGGCCGTTGCTGTGCTGCTTGACGCAGCAAAAGCGTTTGATTCCCTCCAATGGGATTACATGTTTACAGTCCTCACGAGAATGGGTTTTCCGCCATTCTTCCTCCAGTGGATTAGAGTCCTGTACACAGAGCCTGCAGCCAGGGTTCGTGTTAATGGCTGGGTGTCGTCGGTCTTTCCTATTGGAAAGGGCACGCGGTAAGGATGTCCCTTGTCGCCGATGCTTTTTGCTCTGGCATTAGAGCCTCTCGCTTGCAAACTCTGCCAGTTGCATGCATCGGCGGCATTGCGGTTCCGGCAGCGCCCACTTATAGTCTCGCTTTACGCAGACGACATGCTCTTATACGTCCGCGAACCTGCAACCTATCTTCCAGCATTGCTTCGCGAATATGTGAAATTCGAACGTTTCTCCGGCTTAGGGATCAATTGGGCTAAGTCGACTGTATTCCCTCTTACGGCTGGCACTCATGAGATCACATTGGATTTCCCGTTGTCCTGGACCCAGGACCCGGTGAAATACCTGGGTATTTGGCTGCATAAGGACCCGGAGCAGGTCATATCCATGAATTATGGCCGCACCATCACTCAACTTACGGACAGGGCTGCGAGCTGGGCCCGGCTGCCCCTCTCGCTTGCAGACCGCATAGCGGTAATCAAAATGTCCATCTTACCCAAATTATTGTACCTATTTGTGAATATTCCTATCCGTTTGAATATCTCTCTCTTTAAAACGCTGCAGTCTGCCCTGTTGTCGTTTATCTGGGGAGGGGGAAAAGCCTCGATGTAGCTGGAATACTGTTGCTCAACCATTTGATCGTGGCGGCTTTGAGGCACCAGACATGCGTCTTTACTATTTATGCACCCAAGCGCAATTCGCGCACTATTGGTTTTATCCGCAGCGGTTCCTACCCCACACAGCGATAGAGGCGGATGCTATCCTCCCACTGCCGCTTGTGGCGGCAGCCCTTTCGGGTGGTGACGGGGGCCCTCGGGCAGAGATTAACCCAGCGCTATGTACTGCCTGGGCGTGGCGGGCCCTTGCCCGTAGGGCACAGCTCGACTCCCTTTTTTCTCCAAAACTGCCTGTAGCGGCACATCCTGAAATCTCTGCAGCGCGGGAACGTTCTGCTCTGCACGCGGTGCAGGTGGTCGGGGTTGTGCAGATGGGTGACCTGTACAGGCAGGGCCAGTTCCGGTCACTACTGGACATTCAGGCGGGTCGGGCTCCCTGCCCAATGCTGTGCTTCACATATGTCAGAGTGCGGCAGGCGGTCCGGGCAATCTACCCCAATTATCCAGCGGAGCCACAGCCATTGCGTGCACTGCAGGTGGTGCTGGCTGGTGAGGAGCATAAGGGTCTGATCACTAGGCTATATGCTGCATCCCAACGTGAGAACGATCCAGAAGTACACCCTTCATATCTTAAATGGAACGCAGCCTTGGGGCATACCTTACCACTTGAACATTGGCAGTTCTGCTGTACACTGACTGGGCGCCTCATTGCCAATTGCAATTTGCGCATCTTCCACTTCAAGTTTTTACATCAATTGTATTACACTCCATTGCAATTGCGGAAATATGGTTTGTGTGACACAGCCTGTTGCGTGAGGTGTGGACATGCAGATGCCGACTTTTTGCATTTATCGTGGCAGTGTGCGGGGATAGCTGCCTTCTGGGTTAAAGTTGTGAATATGTTGACGGAAGTGGTGATGGAGCGAGTGCGGTGTGAGCCCGAGGTGTGCCTGCTGGGAGATGTGAAGTCCCTGAAGCCGTGTAACCGGCGACTGGTTGCCGTGGCGACATTACTAGCCAAGCGAGCCGTGGCACAATGTTGGGGTGCCAAGCACCTCCCTACAGTACGGAAATGGGTCCGGGACCTAACCATCTGCAGGGAACAACTGGAGACATATGCGGAGGATTTGCCTGAGGCTTCTCGTCCTAAAGATTTCTGGGCCCCACTGTCGATGTATCTTTTGAGTCATCCCTATCTGTGAAGTGTCCTGCTCCTTGCTTTTTGTTTTCTTTCCTTCTCTTTTCGTTATGCGCCTTGATGGGGATTGTCGCAATTTGATTTACGTGATGTGTTATTATATATGCCTGTCAATAATGCTCGAGAGTCTCTGTTTATATGATGCTACATCTTTTTGCATACCGGGGTGGGGGGTTTGGGGCGGGGGGTAGTTGGCTCTCTGAGCTGTTGTCATGTTTGTGCTACCACTTATCGCTGCATTTATACTTAAAAAATGCTTGTGTTATTGCGTGCTAAGAAGACGCTGATGGCTCCGCTTTGGAGCATGAATATTGTACCTGCAAGTTTTTCAATAAACAAATAAAAAATAAAAAAAAGAGGGTATGGCATATGTTGCATTATCCCGAGTCAGAACTTTATCTGGATTGCATTTGATTGATTTTGATGAGAGAAAGATTACTGCAGATGCAAATTGTGTAAGAGAGTATAATCGGTTAAGAAGACTGTATGCTCCCAACTTAGGTGAATATCCTGTATATGAAAAGCGTGTAGTAGGTTGAAAACGAACATATGATAATGTGTGTAGTGAAGTTGAAAAGAAGAAAAAAAAATCAACAGAATGTTGAGATTCCAAACAAAAACAAAAAGGACACTGTTGAAGAGATTGTAGGATATCAGTTAGAAAATAGTTCAGGTATCAACTGCTATGCTAATGTAGTGGTGAATGTCATATTTTTCTAGAAAATCTCCAACAGCAAATTATGGAGAATCGAGAAAAAGGTTTTGTTCCTTGTTGCATTCAATTTTTGAAAAATTGAGAACTGATAAAACTAAAATCCAAAATGTTTCTGGCATTCGGAATCTTCTGGATATATGTTCTGGTTCGTCACAATTACACAGAATGTACAGCAAGATGCTCAGGAATTTCTTATGTTTATGCTTGCAGTATTTATTTTAATAATCTTTTTATTGAGAAAACACAAAAATAACAATACAACAAAAACAACAACCTAAAAGGAGCAATCATCAGGAATAGCACATCATTTAAAATAAACATAGCACATATACGACTAATGAAATTAAAATAAACAATAGCAATAACGATACGGGCACATCATGACATTAAGTCCTTAAGGTGACTCCCTATCTACATTGTATGGGGCGTCATCCGCAAAGGGGGTACATAAAAGTCCTCTGTGCTCATTCCATGGGCCCCATATTTTAGTCCATTTGCCTGGGCAGCCTCTACTTTCGTATATCACCCTTTCGGCCTGCATGCACCAGTCCATGTCCCCAACCTAGTCCGTGCGTCGAGGCACGACTCCCCCCTTCCATGTTCTGGCAATGTTTAGTTTTGCAATGATACAGCCCAAGTAGACCCACAGTTGTTCGGCGCGGTTAAGATCGGTAGCATCCCAGATGTTCAAGAGACAGAGCCTGGGGGAGGGTTCTATCGATTTCTGACATATTTGGGACATAGTGGATAGAATCTCGTTCCAATAGTGTTGGAGAATCGGACATTCCCACCACTGATGTAGGAAGGTACCCAAGGAGCCACAGCCACGGGGGCAAAGTGGGGTGGTTATTAGCCCCATCTTAACAAGAGCCGTGGAGGTATAATAGGCCCTGTGTAGT
This sequence comes from Calotriton arnoldi, assembly GCA_963921515.1. Taxonomy (NCBI): domain Eukaryota; kingdom Metazoa; phylum Chordata; class Amphibia; order Caudata; family Salamandridae; genus Calotriton; species Calotriton arnoldi. The sequence goes on from CAWUFW010005491.1 coordinate 744,501, forward strand.
ATTTTAAGTTGTATAAGTTTAAAGCGGGCTCGGAGTGCCACCTCCCTGGGAGATGCCAAGGCCTCCCTCCAGTCCTCGTCCGGCAGTTCCCCTATGTCGTCCACCCATTTCATGCGAATTTTGTCAAGTGGTTCCGGTAAGTTGTTAAGTATCTTATGGTAAGTTAAGGAAATGGCCTTGTCTGGAAGGTAATCGTCTAGGAGCCTGTCTTCTAGAGGTGATGAGACGGGAAGATCGAAACCTTTGGGGATGGCTTTGTTTAGTGCGCTACGTAGGTAACGGAATGTTTCCCCCTCATGCAGCTGGTATTTTGCCCTCAATTCAGCAAATGGAACCACTGCACCCTTCACCCACATGTCCCCCACTGCAGAGAGGCCAATCAGGTCCCATTTATCAAAACCGGGTAGACTCGACAGCATCCCTAGGTGACATGATTCCAGTAATGGAGTAGATCGTGAGATTTTACCCTTCCAGCCTAGCGCGGCTGTGGCCCCGTGCCAGATTGAGACTGTGGTGGAGGTAGGTGGAAATAACGGTAAGTGCTTGGGCCCACCATAAAGCGCCCTCATATAATTGCCTGCCGTCATATTGAAGCGATCCATTCTGTACGCTGGGTCCGTAATGGGACGATGGGCCCAGTGATTGAGGACCACCAATTGCGCGGCCCAATAATACGTTTTAATTGCAGGAAGTGCAATACCACCATCGTACCAGCTACGTAGGAGTTTTGTCAAAGCGATTCGGGGAGTGCCGCCATTCCATAACAATAAACGAACCTCAGAATCAATTGCTAAAAAATATTGTGGTGAGACAGGGTAGGGTGTATTCTGCAAGGCGTATAAAAAGCGGGGAAGTGCCATCATTTTGAAGAAGGCTGCGCTGCCAAGTAGGGTAAGGGGCAGCGCCCTCCAATGCTGCACGTCAGCCCGGAGGCGATGCAGGGGAGGAAGGAGGTTTCTCCTGTGAAAGACGTCCGAGTCTCTTGTGGCATAGATACCCAGATACCGGAAGCCCTCCGTGACTATGCTGGCCGTGCAACCCGGAGGAAGCCGTAGGGGATCACCACTGAGGACATATATCAAGGACTTGTCCCAGTTGATGGTATAGCCCGAGTACTTCCGAAAAAGAGTAAGAATATGGGGCACTGTATGTATCGAAAACCGAGGTTTGGCCAAATATAAAAGAATGTCATCGGCATAGAGGGATATTCTATCCGACCAATCCGGAGCCCAATGCAGCCCACGAATAGATGGGTGACCTCTAATCCACACCGCCAAGGGCTCCAGTGCCAGAGCGAAGAGCAGCGGCGACAGGGGGCAACCCTGCCTCGTGCCCTTCCCCAGCTCAAAAATTGCCGATCTGCCACCGTTGACCGAAACACGGGCCAGGGGATTGGTATACAATAAACGCACCCAGGCCATAAAGCGTGGACCAAAGCCGTATCTCTCCAGAGAGGCAAATAAAAAGGGCCATTCCATCATGTCGAACGCCATTTTAGCGTCCAAGGACACGATTACCGCGTCTTCTTGTATAGTGGAGGCCCTACCCAATACTCCGAAGAGGCGACGGAGGTTGAGCGCCGTGTTTTTTGTCGGCATAAAGCCGGATTGGTCCGGATGTATTAACTTATGGAGGTGGGGCGAAGGGCCAGAAGTTTAGCTAGGATTTTGACCTCTGGGTCAAGGAGGGAAATTGGTCGATAGGAACCGCATTGGTCTCGGGGTTTCCCTTCTTTGTATATGACTGCAATGTTAGCCAGACGTTGTGTCTCGGGCAAACTCCCATGTTCTGCGCTTTCATCATACATTCATATTAGGTATGGAGCCAGAACCGATGAGACCGCTTTGTAGAGCTCAATTGGAAGGCCACTAGGACCCATGGCCTTCCCAGAGCGCAATGCCCCAATAGCCTTAGACACCTCCTCAGGATCAAGTGGAGCGTCAAGATCCGCAACATCTTGAGAGTCTAACCTAGGTAGGGGGAGGGTAGATAGTAAGTCGGCGGCCTCTTCCTGTGTAGAAGTGGACGTAGGGACATAGAGACGCTCAAAATGGTTGGCGAAAATATCTGCAATTCCATCACGGTCGCTTCGTCTCTCTCCGTCAGGAGCCACAATTGCAGCTACCCATCTATTGGCAGCTTCTCGCTTATCCAGCCACGCCAACAATTTACTGGCCTTGTCTCCTATTTCGTAGACTTGATACTGAGTCGAGCGGTAGTGCGCCTGGGCCGCTTCTCTAGCTATATCATGATACTCCCTCTGCTTCACTGCAAGCCTGTGAGAAGTGTCTGGGGAGCCAGACGCGATGAGGTCGCGTTCGAGATTGGCCACCTCCAGTTTTATATCCTCTAGTCGCTTACGTTTCTCCTTTCGATGGCCTGCCACCGCTGCCACCCCACACCCCCGAACCACCGTCTTATATGCTTCCCATAACATTACATCTGAGTCAACGGAGCCTTCGTTTTCTGCAAAGTAATCCGATGTGGCCTTTATCAGCTTGTCCCGTATCTCCGGTACTCGGAGATACCAAGGGTTGAGGGCCATCTCTCGACGAGAGCGGGGAGGAACACCACCATAATGGGCCAGGATTGGGGAGTGGTCGGATATGCCCCTAGGTAAAAAGGTTATGTCACTAAACATAGAAAGTTGGGAGGCTTGGCAGAAAAGATAATCAATACGTGACATGCTCCCATGGACCCCGGAAAGGAAGGTATATTGCCGCTCGGAAGGGCGGAATGTGCGCCACGTGTCAATTAGTCCCAGGGCCGTTAAAAAGTCTGACAATAGTTTCCCCTGTGGTTCAGTTCGTCGGGGTGGCAAACGGTCCAGTTCCCCGACCAGGGTGGCATTACAGTCACCCCCCAACAAGATGTCCCCCTCTGGTAAATTCAGCATATGGGGGCCCAGAGCGGTCAGAGTGGAGGAGTGAAGTTTGGGGGGTATGTATAATGAGGTCACATTGAGAGAGCGGCCTTCCCAATCCCCGGATACAGTGACAAATCGCCCAGCTGGATCGTGTGTAATTGTCTTAACCTGAAAGGGAAGTGAGGATCGTGCAAGGATGCCTACCCCACTGGACCCCCTAGTGTACCCCGCGTGAGCAAGTATTTTATAGCCCCAGCGATTCAATGCTTTGTATGTAGTGCCTGGGATATGTGTCTCTTGAAGAAGTACAAGGTCAGGGGAGTGGCGCTTCAGATATTGCAAGACTAGCCCCCTTTTAATCCGATCGCCTAACCAGTTCACATTCCAGGTGATTAATTTGAGTCGGCCCAGGGAGGTGGAGAGTACAGGAGTGTCACTCATAAGGATCGTAAAACAGGAGCCCCATCTCCCACCGGGCCCAAACAACCATATAGCGCAATGGGATACAGCGCAAAAATATGCAAGTGAAATCAGTGTGCATATCAACCACTACCGTACAAGTGTGCATGATCATCATAGACAGATTGCTCAAAACATGTAACAAAAAACGTAAAAACCCCTTAATAAAACACCCTGGAACCCCCCACCCTGCCTCCCTGCAACGTGGACTCAGAACTGCCCACCACCCCAATTTGCAGAGCGCTTGGATACCCAGAAAGAAAACCAATTAGAGGGGAACGCTACACAACCAACGTGCCCCAAGATTCGACCCTCTTCCCCCCCCAAAGAAACATTATGGTTGCCCAAAACAGAGCTTAGAGGATCGGGTAGCCCCAAGTCGGAAGTCTGTAACCCCGAGCACCTCAGCAAACCTGACCCATCACTTCCATCTCCACAGGAAGTCCGGTCCCCAAATAAACAAGTGTCTTGAAATGTTCATCTATGAAAGAACATATATACATTGACCAATATATGATTAGCAAAGGGTCCTCATCCATCACAACCCAGGAGCGTGGCCCAGAGAACCACAGTCAATATCGTAGCCAGTTACAAAATACAAGAAATTAACCCCAGTTCGTGTTGAGTTTATCGATACCTGCACCGTATGAGGTCAGCCAATTTTCCCTTGAGGATGGTCGGATTCGTGGGAGTGATCCCGGGAAGCGGCATCTCGGTTTGTGGATGAGCGCCACCCCTCCAACCAGTCCCAGGCCTCCTCCGGGGACTGGAAGAATAGCGACTTGCCGTCCGCCTGCACTCGTAACTTCGCCGGGAAGAGCATGGCATATTTCAAATTGTGTCCCCTGAGAGCACGCTTTACTTCCAGAAAGGAGCGACGTCTCAGCTGCACCTTGTAGGTAAAGTCTGGGAAAAAGGTGATACTTGAATTCTCGAATTTCAGGGGTGAGCTATTCCTTGCGGCCTGGAGGATGATATCGCGATCACGAAAATTGAAGATCCGCGCCAGGATGGGACGAGGAGGAGCACCCGGTTTCGGAGGACCTCCAGGCACTCTGTGGGCGCGTTCAACGGAGAAGTATTTGGAGAGGGACCGTGGTTGCAAATGATTTTGGATTAAGTCCTCCACGAACAGGTCGGTGGCCGGCCCCTCCGCCCGCTCAGGAACTCCCAAGATGCGCATGTTGTTTCTTCTTGCGCGCCCTTCATAATCTTCCAGTCGGGCTTCAAGATCAGTCGTCTGGGCCTGCAATTGCTTGACCACTGAATCCAGGCGCGTTGTGGAGGTTGTAAGTGTGGTGATGGAGCCTTCGTTAGCCTTGACTCGATCCCCCATCTTCCGTAGATCAGCGCGAATCAGATTGACATCAATGGAGACGGTGTCAATTTTGAGTTCCAGCTCCGTGCGGACCCCCTGGACCGCTTCCATTATGTATGCCAGTGTCTGGCCCTCATCAGCTGACCGCTGCTTTGCCTCTGCATCAACCTGTTTCCCTTCGGTTTCGTCTGATTTGGAATGGGCAAATTTCGACAGTTTGTGGAGAGCGGATGGTCTGGGGCCCCTCGGTGTGGCCATTGTGTCTCGTACCTCCTCCCCGATCAGAAAATGTCAGGTCCCGGTGTCATAAGGTTTCTGCACATACACAGAGCTATGCACAGGAAAATGGGACCCTGGAATACAGTGGTTTGCCACCATATACCATAGCACCCAAAAACCCCAACCCAACTAGCTTAGCATCCCATTAGCACCCAAGTACTAATGTTTAGACAACCCAGAACACGGTATCTTTATCTCAGGACTCGCAGAAGCAAGAACACTCTTTCGTCACTCACTCGTACTTGTTCACAAGGTGCGTAGGAAGAGACACTGGATAGGTTAAAATGTTTATTCCAACTTACGTGCTCTAATGTACAGTACACGTGTCAGTACTAATAGCATAATGCATATGACTAATATAAGCAGCATGGTTACAATTCCATAGAATACAAACGGGGAAAGCATCTCAGAGCTCAGTGGATAAACGCTTAAATAACATTACCACCCTCCCCTTGCAGTAAGATAGTTTATTATAAAATAGAAGACCTCTGGGCTTTGACTAGCGAACCCCCATACCTCAGTCTCTAGATGCAGAATTACATCAGCAGGACATCATAGCTCTTCTCACTGAAAGGGATTTCTCCAAGTGTGTTTAAGCGCTAGTAAACCACAGTATTAAAAGCATATCAAATTCTTCATGGCATTTGCACATAATGTTATGTCTGGGTGCGCGGGACTGGCCATATCAGGAAGAACCAGAATACATTGTTATGCGACCTTGTACATGTTTGTGCAGACTGAGCCCAAAAAGGTGAACAACAGAAAATGCAGACAGTGCAAAAGAACTTGGCACGAGCAAAGGGCGAGGAAGGCCCGGCTCAGTGTAACGTGCGCAAAGAAAAGCAGCATGGCAGCCAGGCCTAGGCCAACATAACAAGGCAGGTAACAATCCACAAGACACCCTCCCCTGGACAGTCCGGCGGCCAGGACAGAGGCCCATCAGAGGAGAAAACTGACGTCGGAGCACAGGGAGCGCCCAAACGGCGAAGGGCAGGTTAATCCATGAAAGTGAAAGTGCAGAAAAAGCCATACCCTCCAAGAGTTCATCATTGGAATCGTCAAAAAACATAGATGCCATCCAATCCATGAGTTCAAAAGAGCAGGAATGCTCCTCAGCAAAGGGAGCATCCAGAAGCAATGCGGGACAGCTTGCGTGATAATTGAAACAGCTTCGTTGTAGGAGATCCTGGGCAGCCGCCCAGATATCCCATTGCGCCAAAATCCCCAGTGCAGCCGCACGCGCCATACAGCCAGCAACGGAACAGTCCTGCTCATGGGCCTCTAAGGGACCCATCAACTGAACAAAATCCGGAACAGACAATGACGAATTGGAGAGGCAATAATCCAGAGTCCAGGTGAAAGGACAGCGGACACAAGTCATCACAGGTTGCACGCAAGTGAAATACGCAAAGCGAAATGAAAGAGTATATGACACACTCAGTGTCGCCAATGGCAAGACACCAAAACCAGCCAAAAGGCGCTCACGGAGCAGCTGGAGGCGTTCTGGATCGAGCAGGTCCCATCGGGGAGCAGCCATTGCGCAGAAAGCAAATTAAGAGCAAGACACCAGCCGCTAAAGCGAGGATCAATGGGAAACCGCCAAAGACACTGGAAAAAATAGAATGTATGAAAGCCGGGATGACACCAAAAATAGTTTGGAAGGAGGACACCAAGCCCGACCCAACGACCTTAAAAAAGTGTACTAGGCCTTCAGTGTTAGATGCGTTAAAAATACGATGTATTAACTCCCCAAAATGTTGGGGGAGATTAGTGTTCAAAAGGGCCTGTATTTCACTGTGGGTACTCGCCACCTGGAGAATGAATGTCTCCCGGGCGGACGTGAGCATAACTTCCTCGTTTAATAATAGTGCCTTTATTCTGCTCAGTCTATTGAAATCTGCTTCCATGGTAGGGATGGAAGGCCAAATAGAGATATCAACCTTGCCGTGAGGGGGAGGAAACAGCACATTTTTGCAGCAGACAACCCTGTGCGAAACTGTTACAATGTAAGGAATGCCAGCCTGCAGGCCACAACAGTTTTCGTTATTTAAAAGTAAATAACTACCATTGGAAAGGAGAGTGAAAGTAGGTGAAATAACAGGAGCAGGAATACCTTTCAGCACACAAGCAAGATTAGGAGAGGAAACGCTGCATGAGCCATGCAATTTAATGTGTTTACAAATAAGCGAATGACCTATAGTCGAGTCGCAGTACTCCCCGTGAGAAAGACTTCCTTGCCGTCCCGAAGGCATTTATACATGAAAGGCAAGGACCAGAGTTCATGCAGGAAAGCACTGCCCAATGGCCGGTAACGGCCCACAGGATAATGTTTCATGCACGAGTCAAATTCAAACAAAGAAAATGGTAAAGCTATAACCCCATGGACTAGCCATACAGCAGAATCGAGTTCTGCAACAGAGAACGGCAAAGGATCCACCTTTTCGATATGTAATAGAGTGTAAGTTGCATCCTTCATGGACATAAATTGCTGTTTGTCAGTTAAGTTAAAAGGTAGAAATAAGGCAGAAGTGTTCAAAAATGCCAAGGCACTTTACCTAACTTAAGTGTTTGTAAAGTCCATGCAAACTGCATAACTGAGCGCAATTGATTCTGACCATGATATAATACAGAAACATCATCTTGTACAATATCAACAACAGAGGACACAATATTCTCTAAAGTATAAATGCGAGAAGACAGGGTATTAATACTATTGTCTACAACAGCAAGTACCTTTTCCAAATTTGCTTGATCTATTTCCCGAAGACGGGAAGCAGCTTCCATTTGTGATAGCTTCCAGAGTTCATTATATGTTTCATAAATGAATCTTTTAGGTCGGGGACCACGAGGTCCCAAAACAAAGTCGGACAGATCAATATTGCCTGAAAGGAGGGACAAATGTTGTTTAACAGAAAGAAGGGACGAATGTTGCAACCATTGTTTGCATAATTTACCAACAGAGTATGTAGTGACAGTACGGGCATCAGTAAACCTCGGATCAGGCCTATTCTGTGTGTAGCTAGCACCAGTATCATGAAAACGCATTTGACATGCATTAGATGATATAGGCCATACTAACCAGGGTGACTGAACCAGCTCAGAAACATTAAACGAATTATTTTGTAACATTGCCTGCAGGGACACGAGGGACAGATTGAATCGTGAGCTTTCATTTGGAAAACTCGATAGGGATGGTATTGAGGGCGAGTTTAATTGTTTAGTGGTAGCTAAGCCCCAACATGTAGTCTGATAAATGGAAGCATTTAGGAACATAATTTGGGTAGGGATGAGGCACGCACGATGCAACGCCTCGGTTCCCTGTACCTGCCATGGCTTGGAGCCCCAAATAGATTTTAAATCCACTGTATTATCCCAGTACTCATAACCACCCACAGCTAAGGCACTTAGAAAGGAACCTGAATAAAGCAATTTGGTGTGTGTTAACATAATTTTCTGAGTTGATGTGTTATTTAGTCTAAAATAATAGGATGCAGGGTTCGACCGATTAAAATCAGTGAAATAATTAAACTTATTTCGAAGAGTTTGAGAGCTACCGGGCAAGGGGTTTGGACAATGTTCCCATTGGGTATGGTTAACAGAACTACGCAGGGCACTGGGCTTATGGAGAAAATGATTACCCCAATGTTGGTAACAATACAAATCGGCATAATTAGCAGAATTCATATATAGATCTTCAGCATTAAAAGATGCATAATATTTTAAATCAGCAAACAAAGCTTCAACGGCATGCACATCCCAATCATCAGAATGAATATTATTTTGTACTACATCACCCATTGAAACACGAAGGACATTAGGTACATTAATAATTTCCGTCGGACCATGGATTTGATAGTTCACTGCATCCCATACGATGCCATCAGCAACGGGGAAAGCTGAAATGTTCACAAATGTGTGGTCACGCTTCATGATGTGAGACGAGGAATGAGGAGCCAAAGTTCCAGAAACATAGTCTACAGCAGAGCGTTCAGGTAAATAGTGACCATTGATTAGTAGAAAAACACTGTGACAAAGCCAATGGACATGAACAAAAATATCAAGAAAAGTACCAACCAGAGGTATGTCCAGGGGGAATCAAAAATTGTCTCTAAACCAGGATATAAAAATACTGAACTTGGATGGAACTTTTGAAGATGTAGAATCCGAATCAAAGGAATAACGAGTCGGGCTTAGTGGCGTTGTTGGTTGATGTGCCACCGATTCTGATGCAGGATAAGTATACTCGTCCTCGTTGATATTGGTGGAGAGTTGGGGATCAATCATTGTTTCAGGCAAATCAACCATCTCAATTACAGCATCAGCGATCGTTCGTGTAGATGGACTATGAACATATGTCCGATAAATGGCAGGACAAGAGACCGCTGGTGTGACACTATTCAGGATCGGCCAGGCGCTGTAGCTTGACATTTTCAACTGAGATGTATCTGTTCTCTTTGCGACCAGGAAGCGGTGGTAAAATGACTGTACGTGTTCCCTTCAGGCCAAGAACTGGAACCGGTGCACGAAAAGAGGGGCCAAATTCTTTTTGTTTTCAACCTTCTCTCGAACCAGTTCTCCAACTTTCGGAAGCCAGCCGGCTACCGGAATCTGCAACGCAGGATCTGTGGCTGAAGGCAAATGTGTAGTTGCAAGTTTGTCTCGGGCTTCTTGTAAGTCCTGTAACATAGCAGAATGGTTATCTACATCAAACTTGGCGGATTGCGCCGCGATGTCTGGACCCTCAAGGTCAGGCACAAACATTCTTATGCCAAAGAGCATTTCGTATGGGGTCCGCCCACCCAGAGGTCTTCTAGGGAGATTATTAAGTGCACGCTGAACGGTATACAAATGGGCCAGCCAGTTCCTGCCAGTACCTAAAACCCTAGCTGTTAAGGATTGCTTTAAGTCACGGTTCATTCGTTCAACGATAGAGTTGCCCTCAGGCCTATACGGAGACGAAAATTTCACCCGCACCCCAAGCGAAGCCATTGCATCCTTGTAAGCCCTAGAGGCAAACGCTGGACCTTGGTCCGAATGGAAGGTGCCGCATGCGAAAATTCCCACAAAGACACGCAAATCCCTGATTACATTTCGGGCGTCAGCACTCCGTTGTGGCCAGACCCAGAGAAACCGTGTGCACGAGTCCACTGCCACTAAGATGTATTTATAAGCAGTGTCTGATGAGAATGGACCGCAGTGATCCAAGTAAACACACCCAAAGGGTCTGTTAGCAATGCAGAGAGGTGTTTGTGGTGGACGTGTTACCGTGGAAGGCTTAATCTGTTGACAAACGTCGCAAGAAAGCACAAAAGCACGGGTGTCTTTATATAACCGACGCCACCAATAACGCTGCTGCAAGATGGAAACCGTAGCTGACACACCTGCATGTGCAGAAGCCATGCCTTCGTGTGCAGCTGATATCAAGGCACTCCTGCGGTCCGTGTTGGGGATCAGCCGATCTCCAACGTCAGGTATAGTTACATAAGGAACCTGATCGGGACTTAATGTGTAAGAATACTTGGAAGGGAAACCTGTAGGGTAATCATTACCTTCCTTGGTTGCAGCAATAGCTGCTAATATAACAGGGTCTATTTTAGACATGGACCTGGTAACCGCTGCTACTGAACACGTGACTACTGCTGAACGGGCAGCTTCATCTGCCAGATCGTTACCAATAGCGTGTGCGCCCACCCGCTGATGGCCTAAGGTGTGAACCACCTGTGTGAGGGGCAGACGTTGTTGCAATTCTGCCACTCGAACCCAAAGCATTTTATGCTTGATTGTGCTCCCTTTGCGTCCTTGTAGTCGTTTTCGACCAGAAAAACAGATTGTCATTGTAAGATTGTACACAGTAAAAGGAATCACATACAATAAGAGTGGTCTCATCCTGAGAAGCGAACTCAAGCGCAAGTAGCAATGCATGCAGCTCGGCCAATTGTGCGGTACTATCTCCAAGTGTGCGAGTATGCACTACAGTGGATTTGAACTTGCCATCCACAAAGGATCCCGCAACAATAGCACATGCAGCAGAATAAGCGTGCTTGGACCCAGTGGCCGGTTGCGCCGAACCATCGGTGTAGATCACACATTTGTAATCCTCAAGCGGCAGTAAAAACAAAGGAGGAGGATGAACGAATTCATACTGTAAATACTCCTGAGTCTGAAGAGAAGAATCAAAGACAAAAGTGACGTCCGAAGACGTCAAAGATGTAGCCCATTGTATCCAACGGGGATGCATTGCTTTTGAGTTCGGTACACTTGCCTTTGTTACTGCCTCCAGGGCAGGACAGGGTGTTACCACCAGAATCCGCTTACCCTGTGCCAGTGCGCGTTCTTTTAGAATCGCCATTTGCACTGCAGTCAGAACTTTTTCAACAGATGTAAAGCGCAATTCAGCGGAAGTGTACAGATGTGACTTGTATGCGATAGGTACTGTATCACCTTCATTAAAGGTTAAGTAGGTGAATCCCACCGCCCCGGAATAATTCTAATCACCAGGTTTGTGTGGTTATCACGAGTCAAAAGATATTTAGACTCTAATAGGTCTGTCTGCAAAGACTGCAGAATTGAGGTATGCTCAGGCAGCCAGCAAGACCTTGAATATGTAGGTTGTATCAAAGCATACAAAGGCTTGATACGCTGGGCATATTCGGGAATGTAAGTACGCCCGAAATTCAGGAAACCCAGCAAAGACTGAAGTTTTTTCAGAGTATTTGGGGGCACAAATGTGCACATTTTTCCAAGAAATGGGGGCTAAGCCCTTACCTTCGTTGTTGAGCTCATAGCCCAAGAACAGAACGGTAAATTCAGCAATGTGTGACTTAGCAAAGTTAAATTTGTAACCCTGCTCCGCAAATTCAAGAATAATGCGGTCCACACGGGACAGATGCTGATATAACTCGTCGTCTGTCAGATAGATGTCATCTACGTACGAACATGCGTCTTGATCAATGTCATTTAACAAAGAAACAACACGGGCGGCGAATATACCCGGACTATTTTTATAGCCCATGGGTAATCGCCGGAACTGGAATAATTTACCACCGGATGTGAATGCGGTCCATTGACCACTCTCCGGGGCTAGGTTGTGCGTGTAGAAACCGTTTGAAAGGTCAAGTGTCGTTTTGTATTTTTACGAACAAGACCGTCTACAAGCGCAGAACTGTGTGTATTTTGCACCGCAAAGTTCCGACAATGAGTATTTAAATGCCGGTAATCCAAAACTAAGCGGTACGATCCATCGGGTTTAGAAACCACGAAAAGGGGATTGTTCATAGGTGATACGCATGGTTCAATTACTCCCTGATATTCCAACTGTGTCAGAATTTCGGAGACGGGGCCTTTTGCCTGCCGTTTAATGGGATATTGGGGTTGTGGCTGCGGTAGTGACCGCAAAGGTATTGCATGAGGAGGTGATTCTTCATCCCATCCCACATGGTTGCGGTATAACGCTGGTGCCAGGTACACAGCCCACTCAGCTGCAAGTGCTTCAGCTTTGTCTTTTGGGACATGCCTTGAAAAGCTTGGAAGGATTACCTCCTCTCCTTTATGTGCAGCTAATACGAATGGGGGTGGCCAATCCACCTCTGCTAACAAAATGTCATATGAAGAGGTTAGATTTTCCCAAAAATCCCTTTTATTTCACGCGTTATGTCACCTTCGATTTGTATGACTATATTATATAGTCTGTCAGGGGTGCCACTCTCGTGTCAGCTGTCTCTACAGTAACGAATGTTTCAGTTGCTGTCGCCTCCATATGAGGACGTAGCGCCTCCCGCACTATGGTAACTTCTCGCGGCGCTGTCTAGGAGGGTCACTGCCCACGTCCAATTCTGGAGTCTCGTTCTCACGGTCTGAGGCATATTTCGCTGTGACAGCGGCAACCTTTTTCTTCTGAAATTGCGGTCGAGGAAGATGAAAATCTTCTGCTTTCCCTCTGACTTGTTGTCGAGGTTGGTCTCGCTCCTGGGGAGCCTCTCGGCCCCTTCCTCTATCTTGCCGTCCTCCTCCACCAGCCTGTGACGATGTCTGGGCCTGTGAAGAACGAGGAGAACGCGTATCAGAGCTCTGAAACCTTTCTGGTGATTTAATCCTTGACCTATCACGTAAATCATAAGTACGTTCAGAAGAAACCGAAACTGGGGAAGCGCCTCTCGACCCCGGCTTTTTTGTTGCTTACCCTGTTTTTTCTGTCTCCAACTTTTTTAGTGAAGACCGGTTTATCATCTTTCTCAGATGCACTTTTTGTTTGTGTAACTTGTGTTTGCGATTGAGTTTGCATTTTTACAAAAGGCTTGTTGCCCAGGCTATTTCTTCCAATTGTTTTATAAGCCCGGGCAATAATTTTCGGTAATTCGCGGGGCCTGTCCAACTCTGGGACCAAAGCCAAAGCATTCGCTACTTGAAAGTTCATAGCATCGCCCTTGACATTTCCAAGGATCAGCTCTGCTACTACATCAAACACTCCCACTAGTCTCATCCCTAATTCCACAGCCGCTTCAGGGCCATGTTCATCCTGTACTTTTTAATTACAGTGGGTAGAACCGTCATGGAAGGAGTTCCAAAACATTTTGAATAAACTGCTGCGAATACCTTACCCCAGTTTTCACATGATGTCAAATCGGGGATTATGTCTTTTGGCAAACTTATCGTGAGGATGCGGTGTTTATCTACTGGGGATGTATGTGGAAACACTGCTTCTATCTGATCGAACTTTTCAGCAAGCCAATAAGGATAGTCATCCTTATTTTGTGGACGTTTGCCCATCACAGAATTTACCATGACAGGACTTATAGTCACTCCAGCAGCAATAGCTGTTTGGCCTGCGACTACAGGAGCAGCTCCATGGAGGCTACCTGTAACGTATGTCACCAAGGCTCGATGCACTCGCACCAACCCGGTATGCATAGTGCGTAGTTCCGCAAGCGGTAATGCCAGATAATTTGGATGCGGGGTATACCCGGCCAATACAGGCCAAGTGGCCCCCTGAATTGACAAGGGGCCTAAACGAACTGCGGTAGTTGGTTGTGGTAGGGCGCCATTAAACCAAACACGGTGCTGCCAAGCCGTGAGAGGCACTTCAAGAGCAGTATAGGGTCGAGTAGGCAGCAGGAATAGCGGTGGTTTATATTCATGAAACAGCTTATCACCTGCATCCACCGCTTCAAAAGTGATCCAAGTGTAAAACACTTCAAAGTGATAAGCCGGATCGGCTTGAACCACAAAGACCAACTCGACCCCTGTATCGGGCACTCCATACACAGCTAAGTGGTCTCGGAGTGCTCCTCGACTATGTGCAGCTATCGCCACACCAGCCATGACTAAACAATTATATTCGACAACCTAACAGGGAGCACAAAAATGGGTCTGCTAACTAACCTTTTTAATAACTTCAAGCTTGAAAGAACCTATAAAACATTCAATATAGGAGGTATCACCATCACATACGCCTCCGGAAGCGTACGCGAGGGGTTTGTGGACAAGCACAAGTACTACTCAAGCGTCTCGCAGATAAGCTGCCCCACGGTGGTCGCGCCATGTCATAAGGTTTCTGCACATACACAGAGCTATGCACAGGAAAATGGGACCCTGGAATACAGTGGTTTGCCACCATATACCATAGCACCCAAAAACCCCAACCCAACTAGCTTAGCATCCCATTAGCACCCAAGTACTAATGTTTAGACAACCCAGAACACGGTATCTTTATCTCAGGACTCGCAGAAGCAAGAACACTCTTTCGTCACTCACTCGTACTTGTTCACAAGGTGCGTAGGAAGAGACACTGGATAGGTTAAAATGTTTATTCCAACTTACGTGCTCTAATGTACAGTACACGTGTCAGTACTAATAGCATAATGCATATGACTAATATAAGCAGCATGGTTACAATTCCATAGAATACAAACGGGAAAGCATCTCAGAGCTCAGTGGATAAACGCTAAATAACATTACCACCCTCCCCTTGCAGTAAGATAGTTTATTATAAAATAGAAGACCTCTGGGCTTTGACTAGCGAACCCCCATACCTCAGTCTCTAGATGCAGAATTACATCAGCAGGACATCATAGCTCTTCTCACTGAAAGGGATTTCTCCAAGTGTGTTTAAGCGCTAGTAAACCACAGTATTAAAAGCATATCAAATTCTTCATGGCAATTGCACATAATGTTATGTCTGGGTGCGCGGGACTGGCCATATCAGGAAGAACCAGAATACATTGTTATGCGACCTTGTACATGTTTGTGCAGACTGAGCCCAAAAGGTGAACAACAGAAAATGCAGACAGTGCAAAAGAACTTGGCACGAGCAAAGGGCGAGGAAGGCCCGGCTCAGTGTAACGTGCGCAAAGAAAAGCAGCATGGCAGCCAGGCCTAGGCCAACATAACAAGGCAGGTAACAATCCACAAGACACCGGGGTCGTCGGGGGCCGCGCGAACAAAGCAGCGAGCAGGGTAGGACTAATCCGCTGGACCCGTGCCCCTTCGGCCAAGGAGTGTGTGTGGCCCAAAATGGCGGCCGCCGAGGCTTAGGCAGGCGCAGTTCGGGCCCTGAAGGTCTTCTTCAAAGGGATAATGTCGCCACAACCTCGGCGTGTGAGAGAGGCCGGGGGGTGTCTCCCACCGTCGCTAGCAGCTAGGGCCCCCAACTCCCAGCAGAAGGGAGAAAATCAGCCCCGTCGGTCCCTTCGCGCCCACCGACCTCAGCACTGTTTCTCAAGTCCGGCGGGGGTGCACAGCGATGGGGCCCGCCGCCCACCCCTCACATGGGAGTCGGGCAGTAACTGTCGCGGAGTCTAATACGCCGTGCTCGGCCCGGGCTCAATGAACAAGGCGACCCGGGCCCTCGTAACTCACCAGCGGTCTGAAGCACTGCGTACAGATCTCTGAGCCAGGCAGATGCGATCGAGCGGCAACAGCCACCGGTCGCGGGGTCCGATCGCAGCAGGCGCCTCCCAGGGTCGATGATCTCCGGCGCGCACACTGACGGTAGCGAAGGCGGTGCGACGTCACGGCCGGGTCCGCACTCGTCCCGCAGCCGCCAACTTCAAGCAGCGCTAGCGTCGGCAATCGGGGTCCAAATCGTCTCGGAGATGGCTCAAATCAAGCCATGGTTCGAGTCGCTTCCTTGTACACGGAAATTGCGGGCAGACGGATCGATTTGACAGATGTGAGTGGGGAATTAGCCGGCGGCCGACCGGAGCTCTATCCCAGAACGGCCATCTTGGTTGTCGGCTAGCCACGCCCCCCCTATGCTTGCAGTATTGGAAGATGAAGGAATGCAAATTGAAAATCTGTTTGGACTTCGTTATAGATGGGAACATGAATGTGAAAATTGTACATTTACTTCTACCACTAACATAGACACTGAAAGATTCATATATTTGGAAACACCAGATTGTAAAACAGTGTCTTTTAACAAATTAGTTAAATCAGCTAATCAAAATATGGAGTGTAGACACTGCAAATCAGAAATGTTATCAACATTATTTATAGAAAGATTTGGACAATATATTATTTTAATGATACAACGTTGTACAGCAGATGGAAGAAAATTGGAAACTTTAATTAAAAATTTTGTAGCAAGTCAACTATCAATATCAGGAAGAACTTTCGTAGCAGTAGCAATTATTTTCCACGATGGACCTTCTACAACATCTGGACATTACACTGTCTATTTAAAGTGCAATAAAGGATGGACACATTGTAATGATGCCCATTTAGTTTTCAAATATCGGCTGCCTAATGAATTACCAAATTCATACCTAATATTTTTAAAGGCAAAGTTCTGAGGACATCATTCGGCCTATTGGGAAGATGTCAATATGAATTAATGACATTATTTTGGATAATTTCAATACAAAGGATTTCAGGAATATCATTCGGCCTAGTGGGAAGATATCGATATGAATTAACAAGTGTATTTTGGATATTCTCACTGCAAATGTTTTAAAGAACATCATTTAGACAATATGGAAGATATGAAGAATTGCTGATTCAATTATCGTTTCTGTTCTTTGATATTGTATTTAGAAACTTGTCTTAGAAAGAACCATTTGATATATTTGATATTTGTATTATATGTAATGTTATTGAAGATGTTTATTTTAGGAAATGTGAACACATAGTTGACTTTGTTGTAAATATTTTGGACACAGATTTGTTTTTTTTTAACAATCTTATTGATTGTATTTTTTTGCCCGCTGTTACATGATGAGCAATATTGAAATCACTGTCTATGGTGAAATTCAATAGATTCTGAGAACAGCAAAAAGGCAAACTGAATATCTTATATACTGGTAAAATTATGTTGTATAGTTTAAACTATAATATTATATGTTATAACTGTATTTTTTCTTCTCTTTTACACACCAAAATTCTAAAGTTTTTAAAATTTTAATTATAAAATACAACTGCAAAAATAGTTTCAAGGACTTTCATATCTACTATTGTAAAGGTAAGATTAAGTAACCCAAACACTCTCCATGCACTACTACATTAACCTCTGCACTATCCATACAGTCCTCTAACCACCTAGACACTGCTCATTCACATCTTAAATTTCCCAGATACTACCCATGCAGTCCAGAAATCACCCTGTCATTCTCGATGCACTCCTCTAGTCACTCAGCAAGTACCATGTACTAATCCAATCCCTCTGCCAATACCCAAGCACTTATAAATTCACTCAGGTGCTTTCCTTGCACTACTCTAATCATCCACTCAGTACCCATGTACTCATGCAATGACCCAGTCACAAACACATGTACTGCTGGAATCCCCTATGCACTACCCATGCAGTCCTTTAACCACTTACATATTTCTTATTCACTCCTCCAATTCCCCAGACAGTACCCACGCAGTTCAGCAATCACCCTGTCACTCCCCATTCACTCCTCCAGTCACTTAGCCACTACAATGTACTAATCTAATCACTCCGCCAATACCCAAGCACTTATAAATTCACTATGCACTCACCTTGCAGTACTCTAATCTTCCAGTCAGTACCCATGTACTCATGCAATTACGCAGGCACTAACTCATGCACTTTTATAATCTTTTGAGTGATTACCCAGGCACTAACTCGTGCACTTCTACATTCCTTTGAGTGCTACCTATACAGTTTAGAAATCTTCCTGTTACTACCTATGCACTCCTCCAATTACCAGCTACTCCTATGTCCTTATCCAATCACTCTACCAAAAGCCAAGCACTTGCAAATTCACCATGCACTCTCCTTGCAGTACTCTAAGTATCCAGTCACTATCCATGTACTCATGCAATGACCCAGGCACTAACACATGCAATGCTACAATCACATGAGCACTATCTATGCAGTCCTCTAACCACCTACACACTACTGATTCACTCCTCCAATTACCCAGGTAGTACCCATGCAGTCCAGTAATCACACTGTCACTCCCCGTGCACTCCTCAATCACCCAGCCAGTACCATGTACTAATCCAATCACTCCGCCAAAACCCAAGCACTTATAAATTCACCATGCACTCTCCTTGCAGTACTCTAATCATCCAGTCAGTACCCATGTACTCATGCAATTACCCAGGCACTAACACATGCACTGCTACAATAACATGTGCACTATCCATGCAGTCCTCTAACCATCTACACGCTACTCATTCACACCTTCATTTTCCCAGGTACTACCCATGCAGTCCAGCAAACACACTATCACTCCCCATGCACACCTCCAGTCACCCAGCCAGTACCCTATACTTATCCAATCACTCCGCCAAAACCCAAGCACTTGCAAATTCACCGTACACTCTCCTTGCAGTACTCTAATCATCCAGTCACTACCCATGTAGTCATGCAATGACCCAGGCACTAACACATTCAATGCTACAATCACATGAGCACTATCCATGCAGTCCTCTAACCACCTACACACAACTGATTCACTGCTCCAATTACCTAGGTAGTACCCATGCAGTCCAGTAATCACACTGTCACTCCCCGTGCACTCCTCAATCACCCAGCCAGTACCATGTACTAATCCAATCACTCCGCCAAAACCCAAGCACTTATAAATTCACCATGCACTCTCCTTGCAGTACTCTAATCATCCAGTCAGTACCCATGTACTCATGCAATTATCCAGGCACTAACTCATACACTTCTACAGTCCTTTGAGTGCTACCTATATAGTTTAGAAACCTCCCTGTTACTACCTATGCACTCCTCCTATTACCCAGCCAGTCCCATGTCCTTATCCAATCACTCTGCCAAAACCCAAGCACTTATAAATTCACCATGCACTCCCCTTGCAGCACTCTAAATATCCAGTCACTATCAATGTACTCATGCAATGACCCAGGCACTAACACATGCAGTGCTACAATCACATGTGCCCTATCCATGCAGTCCTCTAACCACCTACACACTACTTATTCACAGTTCCAATTACCCAGGTAGTACCCATGCAGTCCAGCAAACACACTGTCGCTCCCCATGCACACCTCCAGTCACCCAGCCAGTACCCTATACTTATCCAATCACTCCGCCAAAACCCAAGCACTTGCAAATTCACTGTACACTCTCCTTGCAGTACTCTAATCATCCAGTCACTACCCATGTAGTCATGCAATGACCCAAGCACTAACACATGCACTCCTACAATAACATGTGCACTATCCATGCAGTCCATACTCTCATGCAATCACTCTGGTAATTTTTCTTTTTTTAACCAGTAGATGTGGTTCCGTAAGAACCGTTTTTTTTAAAAACAATTTTACATTTTTTTTGTATTTTTCTAACCTTTTTTATTTTTTTTGTGTGTCTTTTATTTTAAAAACGAGAAAAAAATGAAGATCAGGAAATGATCTGTTGAACAAAAACAAAAGCGCATTATAAAAAAAAAATTAACATTTGTGCGCTTTAAGGGCAGCTGAAATTACATCTATGCACTGCTCGCCAAAACAGAGTTCAGTGGTGCACTTAATGCAACTAATAGATGCATTTTGAAATTCGGGCATAATGTGTGGCCTTGGTGTCAATGGAATTTCTCCAGAGGTTGATGGAGAACTGGGGTCTTCAAGACCAGCAGCATTCAATTTTCTCTTGGTTTCCTCTCTAGCAAGGTGCACAGGGTGGATGGTCTCCATATGCTTCTTCATGCTACTTGTTCCACAAGAGTACTTCTTATTAGACCCTCTGGACAGCCCTCTTTTGCAAATAATGCATGTGACTTTTGTAGCATTGACCTTTTTCTCTCCCTCTGGAACACTAAAAAAGGCCCAAACAATGCTCTCCTTTCTCTTCCTCTTCTGCTGCACTCTCTTCTTCTTCCTGCACTGCAAGTGCATCCACTTCTGCAAAGTTTGAAGCCATACTTGGATTCAAAATAAAGAAACACACAAAAAAGTAATACTATGAAGAGAAGAAACAAACAGGTCTTCTCTCAATGAAAGTCCAAGAATAAGGGAAATATCAGAAGTATGGATCCTCCCTCTGTCATAATTAAATTGATTTAAACCAATCAGATTCCTTTTTTCTTTTGCTGACATGAAGTCGCGTAGAGTGCGCGCGCCCGTCACGCACCTTTCCCGCACCCGCGAAATACATATATATCATTATAAATGGAAATTTCTATAAACCTTTAATAGGTATATTAGCAAAACTGTTCAGTATAATATCATATTCTAACTTTCTATAGACATTTTTTCAACTTTAAAAATACGCCGAAATCGCGACTTGGCGCAATGTCGGCGCGATCGTGGCGCGACCCCGGAAATACGTGCGTGGAGAGTTTGCGCACAGTAAGCGGCTACACCGCGCATTTCGTAACTTTACTTTCGTCAAAATTATATTAAAAATAATACGTTAAAAATAATTTTATAAATAAATTTAGACAAACACTCCAACGAAAAGTTTTATTTATAATTAACAAATTACGGCAAAGTCGCGACCCCAGCGCGAGTTTTCAAAATGGCTACCGCAATGCGCGTAGCCATCGTGTAGGGTGCGCGAACGGTGCGCGACTGCTGTGTAATATAAAATAAAAATAAAAATAATGAATAAAGTTTTAGTAATTAAAAATTATTCACAATTTAAAAAAAATATATATATATATGTATATATATAGAAAATAAAAAAAGTTAGGATTCACGTACACTACACTTCTAAATTTTCTTTTAAAAAACCTTTGAAATTCACTAAAAAACCATAGGTTTCAGTCACGTTATAGTTAGAAATTAGCATTTAAAAAACCTTAGAAATTCACTGAAAAAAACCATAGGTTTCAGGCACGTTATAGTTAGAAATTAGCATTTAAAAAACCTTAGAAATTCACTGAAAAAACCATAGGTTTCAGGGACGTTATAGTTAGAAATTAGCATTTAAAAAACCTTAGAAATTCACTGAAAAAACTAGAGGTTTCAGGCACGTTATAGTTAGTTGGACATTTCACTTGTACAAAACCAGAGAAATTCCACCGTTATAGTTAGTTCAGCTAACTATAACTCGTGCCCCCGCAATGCACTGCTGATGACGTCACATATTACATCATTCATGACATGGTCAGTGACATCACTGATTACATCACTGATGACATCTCAAATGACATCACTGATGACATCACTGATGACACTATCCACGTGAAAAGCTGTTGCACCTCCTCACAATCTAATATAACCTTTGATACACCCACTGTAAAATACAGACTACCATTTTCGGAACCATCGATACACCAATACCAGTTACTACATATGCACTCACTGATTCCTAGGTCTACACACACATCTACTCATTCACCCATACAATCAATCATACATACAGTCACTTTTCAATACAACACTATCATATGCACTCATACACCTATACAGACACTCACACACCGCCACTCATCCATGGAGTTGCTCACACACCTAGTCAGTCATGCAAAGAATCAATCACAGTCCCATTTACTCACCTATACAGTTATACACACACCACCTCACTTATTCATAAAGATACTAACGCATACTTACTCTCTTATATAATCACTGATACAACTACACACTCATCTATACAGCCACTATAA
Source organism: Calotriton arnoldi (assembly GCA_963921515.1). Classification (NCBI taxonomy): domain Eukaryota; kingdom Metazoa; phylum Chordata; class Amphibia; order Caudata; family Salamandridae; genus Calotriton; species Calotriton arnoldi. The sequence continues at coordinate 766,462 of CAWUFW010005491.1, forward strand.
CAATCACTGACTCTCACGTATAGTCATTTATATACTCCAACTCTCACATACACTGCCTTTTACATATGTAGTTACTTTGACATGTAGCATTGAGACATCCATTCACTCACCAACACACCCATACACACACTCACACACCCATACAGCTGTTTCCACATGCACTCCTGAACCCATACACCCAGTAAATTAACCACTCACACATCTATGCACAGAGTCACACACTTCCCACCCACCCACACAGACACTCAGTCTCCCATACAAATACTCATACATCCAATAAATAACCCATATAGACACTCATGTAGCTACTGACCAACCCATACAGCAGCTTACACAACAAGAGACAGACTGATACAGACATTCACACAATTTAGTCACTAACCCATGCATTCAGTAAGACACATTTAATCACTCACTCATACAGTCAGTCACGCACCTACTAAATCCTCCGTCCAGACACTTATACACCCAATCATTCTTGATCATTTGAGATGTCATCAGTGATGTCATCGGTGATGTCACTGACCATGTCATGAATGATGTAATATGTGACGTCATCAGCAGTGCATTGCGGGGGCGCAAGTTATAGTTAGTTGAACTAACTATAACGGTGGAATTTCTCTGGTTTTGTACGAGTGAAATGTCCAACTAACTATAACGTGCCTGAAACCTATGGTTTTTTCAGTGAATTTCTAACGTTTTTTAAATGCTAATTTCTAACTATAACGTCCCTGAAACCTATGGTTTTTTCAGTGAATTTCTAAGGTTTTTTAAATGCTAATTTCTAACTATAACGTGCTGAAACCTATGGTTTTTTCAGTGAATATATATATATATATATATATATATATATATATATATATATATAGAGAGAGAGAGCGAGAGAGAGAGAGATAGATGGATAGATGAATGGATTGATGGATAGCTAGATAGATAGATAGATAGATAGATATTACTACCATGTGCACCTAAAATAATTTGGGATTGTTTTTCTTCAAATTGTACACTATATACAGACTTGCTGTAATTCTACAAAGAGCAAACATCATTTGTATTCATGACACACGAAGGAATTTTGAACTTTTAAAGAATTCTGTGTGGACAATGCTTACCACGATTGCCTAGAAGCAAGGGCAAATCACCACCTCAACATTAACTGGCTAAAAACACTAAGCAAAATATATTGTTGTAATGTAGTTCTCCGGAGCCTTAAACTGCACTGAACTCGGCAACCATACACCAATCATTCCTCCCCTATGTTTTAGTTTTTGCTAATAAGCATATGCCAAAGGGCTATGTGGAATGTTAATCACTTGTTACACCTTATTAACATGTTTATGTTTTCCTTGTATGGTAAAGGTTATATATACCACATCCAAGGTTTTCTTGACGTACCATCTTCTGTTTCTCCAGGGCCCCTAAGAAGAGCAAGAACACTATGCCAATGCATGCTTCTTGGTCGATAGTGTCACATCTGATATTTCCTAGGAATATGCAGTTCCTGCAGCTAGCACTGGTAGGAATCTTCCTTCCATTACTAATATTCTCTTGTGCTGAAATACTGGTCTACGTCAACCTGCCAGAGTCAAAAATATTTATCAAAGTTCTTGCTATTCTAGCTATATCGATCCAGAGAGGGTCGACCTCCTATTAAATTCAAGTTCTGCATAGGGGTATGACACATCAGAATACCTTCTCCTTGTGGGATCTGCCTTTCTGACTCCGCCACAGATTGCATCACTAACCTCGCCCCACACTGCTTCTAATTCAATGTGTGAATTGTCCAGATGGTTGAGGAGGCAGGTAGGTACTAGTTATGGTCAGAACAATATCCAGGCCTCTCTTGTCACTGAAGATCTTCTTCCGACATATTGAATATGTCTCATGCATTGTGTTTGAAAGAGAACGAAAATAGACTCTGGCATCAATTAATATGGCAATGAGTTTACTACCTCCAGAGGTCTACACCAACAACTATTTTTCTCCTGGGAGACTTTAACTTTCGCTTAGATGGGCTTGTTGGCAAGCTACCAAAATCCTGCTATCCGTTTTAAATCACATACAATAAAGATCATGCTCTGGAGTTATCTATGTGTAAAGCAGTTCAGAGTCAATTATTTAAAGTTATCCCTTTGCTCTCGACTGGTCACTTCCTGATTAACATCTGCCCTATACCCATGCAATGGCAGTTCAAACAGGAACTGATCCGTTTCCATATAGATCCCTTAAAAAGCTGACCCATCACAAGCTAACCCTTTCTTTAGTTCACCTCCTCCATAGCAGCAATGATCCTGGAACGCTCTTGGCGAAAATCTTACAATCCGGTGGCTAAATGCTCCTACAGAGCAGCTCTAAAACAAATTCACAGGCTGAAGCGCAACACCATTAGGGACTACTTTGCTAACCAAATTAAACTGTCTGACAACTCAGCCAAAGAAGTATTTAAAATTGTCCAATGTTTTAACAAGCCGATGGCTCTAGACAGCAGTGTTTCCCCTTCGGCTACCCTCTGTGCGGACCTATCGGACTTTTTTCAGGAGAAAATCTAACTAATCTATTCCTCCTTTCCCCCGGTTTTGTCCTCTTCTATGTTAAATCCCACCTCTGCCCCCCTTGGCACCTGGTCTGAATTTCGCCCATTTCTCCCGGAGGCATCTCTCATAGAGCTGTACAAATGTAAATCAGGTTCTCCTGGTGACCCCTGCCCGGCTCAGTTCTTTAAATTACTTGCCCCATGGTTCAATACACTGTTGAACCAGATTTGTAACTCCTCTCTGACAACGGGTATCTAACCCGCTGCCTGGAAACAAGCCTATTTACTGCCTATTCTTAAGAAACCAGACGCTGACCCAGTAGAGCACAAGAACTTTAGGCCTATTTCCCTTCTACCAGCGCCAGCTAAAATTCTTGGGAAGGAAGTTCAGAAGCAATTGTCCGATTTCCTTGAATCTAACAATTGTCTCCATGACTCTCAATATGGTTTTAGATCAGGCAACAGCACGGAGACAGCACTTTTGGAAGTTGCTGAAACAGTATGTAAAGCGGTAGACCAGGGCAGCTCTTCAATGCCTGTGCTGTTGGATCTCTCTGCAGCATTCGACACGGTGTCTCATCAGATTCTTTTGGAGAGACTTAAGCACTTGGAAGTGAGGGAAACCACATTGGCCTGGTTCCAGTAGTTTTTAGAAAAACGCTCTCAACAAGTATTTCTCCGCCCCCACGTGTCTTCGCAGAAACCCCTGGTGTGTGGTGTTCCCCAGGGCTCAGCTCTGAGCCCTCTATTATTCAATGTCTATTTGACCCCCCTCGCGACTCTGGTCGAGAAATGGGGAGTGAGAGTAGTCTCCTATGCTGATGGCACTCAGCTGGTGTTCTCCTTCAGAGAACACTCCGAGGCTGCTTTTGCCAACTTTAGGCAATGCCTGAATAACATCTTGGCCTGGATGACTGAAAGTTGCTTTAAATTAAACACCGAGAAAACAGAGGTCTTATTCTTCAATCAATTATCACCCCTGTTGCCTGAGCTCTGGTAGCCTTCAGAGTTAAACCCCCTACCGATCCCAATAGATTCAGCCAGAAATTTGGGGTTTAAATTTGATAATGACCTTTCCTGCAAGGCCCAGATTCGCCAAGTCTCCTCGTCATGCTTCTGGAAACTGAGAGCCCTACGGAGATTCCTTCATTTCCTTCCAATTGATTGCAGGAAGACAGTGGTCCATGCATTGGTCACGTCCCAGCTAGACTACTCCAATAACCTCTATATTGGATTACCAGCTTATCTGGTCCGCAGGCTGCAAATAATTCAAAATGCTGCGGCCAGATTCATTAGGAAAGTGCCGTTCCGCCACCACATTTCCCCTCACCCACGGAGCCTCCATTGGCTGCCCGTCAAGAGGAGGATTGAGTATAAGGTGCTCACTTTCGCCTACAGAGCCACTAGAGATCAGGGCCCGGGCTACTTGAAACACAGACCCCAAAACTACCATCAAGACCGGGTTCTGAGATCTAATCACCGGAAACTGCTCAGAATTCCTCGCTTTTTTAAGGCTAGGATAGGTGGCCGAGCTTTCTCTGTGAGAACTGCATCACTTTGGAATTCCATGCCTGTCCATCTTCGTATGATAGAGTCAGAACCGGCATTTAGGAAAGCGCTGAAAACCTGGCTCTTTAGCCTCCCGTAGTTCTCCCCTTTCTCCTCACTGTGAATCTGCATTTTAGCGCCGGGACACCTCTGTTGGAGGTAGCTGTGCGCTTTATAAATTTTACTTATTATTATTATTATCCTAATCTAACTACTCATTCCTCATCCGCTGGTACATAGCTCACCTCACCAATGTCAATAATACCCTGACAACAGTCAAGTTCAGGAGGTGTACAGAAATAAACTCTCCATTACATATATTAGCAGTAGGAAGAAAAAAAAATCCACAGCAGCAGACACAAAATGAAGAAACAGCAACACACTTGAGGACAAATAAACACAAGAATGCTACACCAGCATACCACAAAGTATTTTAGGGTCAACAAATTATTATATAATTATATTAGCATGGAGTCAGTTGAAGCCCAATTTTCGGTTGTTAGGGCATTTACTAAACCAGTGGATACCGCTCAAAAAATCAACACCCCTTCAAACCCTATGTGAAGACCTTTCCAGGTGGGGTCACGTGGTACTATTTAGCAGCCTGAACCCTCAATCATCGATAATTTATCACTCCTGTGTCCACCTTTCAAGTTCACACCCCCTGCAGATCATTAGGAGAATGCACACCTCCAAAAACAAACCAAAACTATCCTGGTCCAATTTCAACAAAAATCATTAATAAATAAATATTGTTTGCATAAATGAAGACGACATGTGCTATCTTTCTGGGAAGTACCCTATTTTAATTTTTGTAAAGGACGCATGGCAACATCCAACAGCAAACTAACTTATGGTGGGTAAGTCATGTGGAAATCTGCTTTTTCATTCCAAAGTTAAAAAACATGTGGCAGAATTATTGAAGCATTAAAAGAACCCATGGTTTAAATTTCAAGCTTAGAAATGCAATTGCTTTTTAGAGAAAAGATTTGGATGTGAGGCTTTTAAAGAAAAAGGAGATACCGGTGCAAGGAGGTAATACAAGAAGGAGGGTGTGGGGGTGGTTTACATAGGGATATAAGTAGGGAGGAAGTGAAGGGGGCGTAGGGAAGAGGCATGAAGGATCTGAACTGGAAGAAGAGAGGTATATAAGAATAAACACATAGCTAGAGGAGGCATACAAACAAGGAAGAGTAAACAGATGACAGGAGAGTGTAAACTTAATATATACAATATGGAGACCTCAAAATGCAACAACGAAGCAAACATTGGAACAAAACTAGGGTTCCGGTTGCTCAATTCTCAATCTTATCCTGACAGCTCCTTGTCGTGTCGTCATGCCTGCCCTGGCTTCGCCCCAAGGTCAGGCATGGCTGGGGGAGGAAGGGGAGGAGTCGCGGGTGGAAGCGGCAGTTCGCACCTGAAGGGAAAGAATAAAGACGTGTTCCCCAGTCCGCCCGTGTCTGTGCATTCTTGGGCGTGGGGACACGAAACTGGCGACGAGAATGGGATGCGGAGTCACCCCCTCTCTATTCCTGCAAGATACAAGGAAGCGCGCGCTGCCGCAAACGTGCGGAGCGCCCGAACTGACAAAAAGAGCGCGAAATAAGGGACAGCGCGCATATGCAGCCCGCAATCAAGGCGATGCACCTGAGGGCTTAAACCCAAGGCAGAACCACGACCCCACGAAGAGACAACACGCAAACAGGGGTAAGCTCAGTGAAAATGCCTCTGTGAGAAGTGAGATTGTTATGAGGCAAGATGCACTCCTTTCCTTCTATTTGATTTACAATTTTTCTTTGTCAAAAATAGATGCGTGCGTGCCGGGTACAGTGAACTATCCCAGTCACGGATACTTGAAGTGAGCCAAAAAGGCACGTGCTTTGCGCGCCACCCCTTCGCACTGCTTGAAATACGGGATTGTCCCCAAATCGTTGAGCCAATATATCATTCTCCATGTTAAACAATAATACTCCAGTATGTTGTCCATTTTTCATCCAAACATTTAATATAGTCACTCGAAGACATTCAAAACCACTGCGAGGACAGCGCATTTCTCATAAAAAAAAATCTGTGAGAAGTGAAGCATGCCTGCATGAGTCCCCTTCGGCGGCCATTTTGAAGTCAGGCACGCTACATTGGCCAAGCTTGGTCCTGACGTGGCGGCCATTTTGAAGTCAGGCGACACACTAAAAAGACCCCTGAGGCCTGCAAAAGTGACACTAAGCGTCTGCGGACACCACTGAAGCTTACCGGAACCACACTGCGCCACACCATGTCGGACCCCGACTCTTCGCAGCAAGCTGTGCCTGGCCCAGCACATAATGCCCCGCCGCCTGGACCGATACCCATGGGAGTATCATACCTGCGCCCCCCTGAGCCACTACCATTGACGTCTGGTAGCAGCATGGGCCCCGCATGGAAGAGTTGGCTTGAGGACTTTGAGGACTTCATGAAGGGGTCACAAGTCCGTGACTTCGACCAACGGCTCATAGCCCTACGCAATCTTGTAGGTAAAGACATTGGACAAATCATTAAAGACCTACCACCGGCCAACGCTGCGTCATATGAGAGCGTGAGAGAAGCGTTGAATAAGAAGTTCCTTCCCAAGCGGAACCTAGATTACGAGCGCTACACATTCAACCTCGCGTCTCAGGAGCGAGATGAACCCATGGGCGATTTTATCTCCCGTCTCAAGCGTCTAGCTCGCCATTGTGAGTCGACAACTTCAACACAGAAGACGCGCTACGTCTACGTATCATTGACGGATGTCAATCTGAATCACTACACCGTCGACTTCTGAAGACGCACTACACACTAGATGAAATAGAAGAACTCACCCGCATTAACGATCAAGCTGAAGAGCACGCAAAGAAAATGGAGGCCAGCAAAACCGAAAAAAAGGAACAAGCCCTCCGTGTGCACTCCTACATGGAACTGAGGCGTCGCCCAGACCGACACACATCGGGAAGATTTGCAAGACGGCCTCGCATGAAGTCACCCCGCCGGGGGACACAGAACAGTCATTCCCGTAGACAACCTCCACAATGCTACCGGTGTGGCCAAGACTACCCTCATACGGGTCAGTGTCCAGCCATTGGGCAACAATGCCATCGATGTGGAAAAGCCGCCTGTCAAGCCCGTCGCACGGAACCGAGACAGACCAAACAGAACACAGGATCACGTCACCATGCAAGGGCTGTACAAGGTCGGAGAGACCACTTGACGAGCTCATCCAGATCCAGTACCCAATCACACAGCTCGTACCGATCCCAGCGCTCAACATCCAGAGAGTCGTCCTCCCTCACTCCCATATCACAAGACAGTGATGAATATGTATGCATGGTGGCAGACCCAGATAGACTGAAGAAGTACCCGCGACTCCACATCCGAATGGGAAGTCACTCCGCCAAGTTTGTTTTAGACACAGGCGCATCGCTCAACTACATTTGCGCCACCGAATACCAGAGCATGAATCCGAAGCCGAAACTAGAGCCAGCTGCAATGTGGGACTACACGTGGATGTCCAGAGAACCATTGCCATGTTTAGGACAATTTCGTACCACGCTGACTTGCAAGGACAGGACAATCCAAGCGCAAATTCATGTGATCGAAGGCCCTGAAGCAGCAGACTGCCTTCTCAGCTTACCAACGGCGGAACGACTGAAGCTAGTTGAGATCCTATACAAAGTAGACGACTCGCCAGACATCGTCAACAAGTTCCCAAATCTGTTCAACGGCCTAGGGAAGCTCGCCCATTTCAAAGTCAAGCTGCACATCAATGAGCAAGTGACGCCAGTGGCACAGCATCACCGGAAAGTGCCCTTTCACTTACGACAAGCGGTAGATGATGAACTCCAAGACCTATTAAAAGCAGACATCATTGAAAGATCAACTGGACCCACTCCATGGGTGTCACCTGTAGTGGCCGTACCCAAGAGAGGCCAAGACAACAAAGTACGCCTGTGCGTTGACATGCGAGCTCCAAACACAGCCATCGAACGGGAGCGACACCCAGGACCCCACATTAGTGACATGATCACATGCCTGAATGGAGCGACAGTCTTTTCTAAACTAGACCTCAACAAGGGATATCATCAACTTGAGTTACACAAACGGTCACGTTACATCACGACATTCACCACACACCAAGGACTCTTCCGGTATAAACGCCTCAACTTTGGGATCTCCTCTGCTGCTGAGATTTTCCAGGAGGCTGTCAGAGGAGTGATACAAGACATTCCGAATGCCTTTAACTACAGCAACGACATCTTGGTGTTCGGTGAGACCCAGAAAGATCACGACAAAGCGCTGGACCGGGTCTGCCACGCCCTACTCACCGCCAACCTCACACTCAATCAGGACAAATGTGAATTTCACAAGTCAACCCTCAAGTTTTACGGCCACATCTTCTCAAAGGAGGGCATGAGACCGGACCCCGACAAGGTATCAGCACTCTCGGACACTCCACATTACGTCAGTGATGTTCGCTCGTTCCTGGGGATGGCCAGCTACTGCGCCCGGTACATCAAGGATTACGCCACAATCAGTTACCCCCTCAGAGAACTTACTCGACAAGGGCAAAGCTTCCAGTGGTCGGCTGCGTGTGACGAGCTTTCCACAAAATCAAGGCCGCAGTGAGTTCAGCCATCAACCTCGCATACTTCTACCCCAAACGGAAGACTGAAATTACAGTAGATGCCAGCCCCGTTGGGCTAGGTGCGATTTTGCGCAATATGATGATGAAGCGGACCAACGCCACATCGTCGCTTATGCCAGCCGCAGCCTCACTGACACAGAAAAAGCTTATTCCCAACCGGAAAAAGAAAGCCTGGCAGTCGTGTGGGCATGTGAGCATTTTCACCTCTTTGTGTATGGCAAACACTTCACACTCATCACCGACCACCAGGCGCTAATCACCATCTTTGGGAACCCCAGGGCGAAGATGCCTCTGCGAATCAAAAGGTGGGGCATCCGCCTGCAAGACTGTACGTACACCATCATTCACAAACCAGGGAAGGCGGAGAATCCGGCAGATTACATTTCACGGCATCCCCAGGCTCTGACGCGGGCGCGCCACTATGTGGCTGAAGAATATCTCCATTTCGTCATTGACCGAGCCTGCCCACCGGCCGTTCCACTTGAGGCCATCATCGAGGCATCGGCAAACGACACCACAATCCAAAATGTCATACATCGTGTTCGCACTGACTCATGGCGACATCTAGAAGACCTGAAGATGAGTGACCCCATCAACATGCAAGAACTCGCGGCGTTCAAGCACGTCAAAGATGAACTCTCCATCAGTGACAATGGCCTACTATTAAGAGGTCAGAGAATTGTCATCCCTAACCAGCTGCGACAGGGAACTGTAAATCTGGCACACGAAGGACATCGAGGGGTAGTAGCCACGAAGAAAGCGCTGCGAGAGCGTGTCTCGTTCCCCTCCCTTGACCAGATGGTGAAGTCCACACTCCGAGACTGCCCACACTGTCAACTAGTAGGGCGAGAAGAACCACATGCCCCTCTGCAGATGTCGGATCTCCCAGATAGTGTCTGGCAACACATAGCTGTTGATTTCTTTGGCCCGCTGAAGTCGGGAAAATACATTATCGTCATCAAGGACGAATATTCCCGCTTCCCCATCGCTCACCAGATTTCCTCTACTAAAACAACCACTGTCATACCTGCAATTGATGAAGCATTTGCCGAATGGGGAATGCCCACGGTGGTGAAGACTGACAATGGTCCACCATTCAATGGACAAGAATTCGCAGATTTCGCGAGACATCTCAACTTCAAACATCGGAAAATCACTCCCCTGTGGCCCCAAGCAAACGGGATGGTGGAGCAATTCATTGCCACCATCAAAAAGACGATGCAACAAGCTGAGCTAACCCACCGTGATATTCAGCCAGCACTAAACAAAGTACTACGAGCATACAGGACCACCCCACACAGCACCACAAACCAATGTCCGGCCACCCTGATGCTTGGGCGGACCCCTCGCACCCGGATACCAACCACAGATGCTGTCACACAGTCCAGAACTACGACTTCAGACCACGAGACCCTGGTCAAACTGGATCGAACCAAGAAGGCGAAAATGAAGGAATATGCAGACCACCGTAGACACGCCAAGACATCTGACATCCGAGAAGGAGACTGGGTGCTGGTGAGACAAGAAAGGAAATCCAAAGCAGACAGCCGTTACCACAATCACCCACTACAAGTAACGAGAAGGAAAGGGACTATGATTACCGCCGAGTCCGGAAGCAAGAGAACGACCAGAAATGTGTCACACTTCAAAAGGTGCAACCCGACAGCCTACACTTGTGCTCGGAGACCTGACTGGGACACGGACGTGTCAAGTCAAGAAGAGAGCAGCCATGAAGAACCCATACGGGTATCGGAGACATGTGATCCGAGAAGAGAGCATCCCCACAGTCAATAACGACCCAGCCGACCACGACGGGACATTCGGAAACCCATCCGACTCATTGAAGAACTCTGAGAGAAACGGTGAACATTTAAAATACAAAAGGGGGAGATGTTGTGTCGTCATGCCTGCCCTGGCTTCGCCCCAAGGTCAGGCATGGCTGGGGGAGGAAGGGGAGGAGTCGCGGGTGGAAGCGGCAGTTCGCGCCTGAAGGGAAAGAATAAAGACGTGTTCCCCAGTCCGCCCTGTGTCTGTGCATTCTTGGGCGTGGGGACACGAAACTCCTGTGTTTCGCCTCAGTCTGAACGTCTGAAAGCCACGTGGCGACATGAAAGAAGGACTGAACCTGGGCATTTGTTTACATTAGAGCCCTAGCCGCTGCCAACTCTTTCACTGTTCGGCAGCCCCAGATGTTCTTTATTTCTTGACTTCAGATTGTTCCTACAGATTTAAGAAACGCTGCATGTTTTCTATTAGGATGGTAAAGGGCAAATAAATGGAATAATTCGCTGGCTGTGACTTCTCTCAGCTGTTCGGAGTATAAACTCACTGTTTGTAACTAAACATTTCGTTATCCATTTGAAAATGATGTATTCCACCTCTGCTGTGTGTGTTCTGTTAGGAATATACAAATCTAAAGACATCTGTATGCCTATTTTATTTCTCGGATACAACTGTCTCGATAAATTAACCCGGTATCTGAGCCTCAGTGTCATGTTTTAGTCAGTAAATGCACAGCAAGATACATAAGTAACAGGAGAAAAAGATCGAGTTCGCCTACATTTTAAACTTGGACCATAATTTCAAACCCTCAATACCCGGGGAAAACAAGCGTGATCTTTAAATGTGTACGAGAATAAGATCTGGGTATCCCATATGGGCCAACATTTTAAACCTGTGAACAAAATCGGGGAATTGCATTCTCCTCATTCACTTCTTGGAAAGGAGAGGCAATTATAGGCTTGGGGACTGCTAAAATAAACAATTTTTGGCTTAAAAAAATCAAGTCAACCAGCTGAATCGGTTCTGCTGGCATGTATGGGATTCAGGCTTCTAGGTGCTTCACAGTGATTAAAATGCAGCAACTAGCTTATTATAGGCGCTGTACAAGGGGTATGTTTCACAGGTATTGCACAATGTTAGAGAAAACTTTGCAAAACAGTAACATACATTGATTTGAGCAAAAACACTGAAGTATAGATATATTTTAAAGACATCAGCATATGACTTCTGAGCGATGTGGTCATGATTTACTGTATGAGGTTATGGAAGCTGATATCTTTGGGTTTAGTATCCCATTTGTTCTAATGGTTAAGACATTCGTTTGTGGCTTGGTGTACTGAAAATTGTTCACTTACCTCGACTTATTAGAGCAGAGTATTTGTTACAGATGGCAGAGTTGAAAAGAATGCGTTGAACTGCAGCCAGTAGGGAAGCTGTTAACATGATGGGAATCTACTGGTATACAAACATCTGTTAATACACACACAACACACATGTGGATTTGGGACGCAAGCTCATTTGTATAAAATGTCTTAGGTCTCGCCTAGGCAGCGCTTGTGCTGTCTCTTTGAGACATGCTGTATTCAGGATATGAGTCTCATATAGGGGAGTGATTCTATTAAGGACTAGAGAGGCTGGAATCATTTAACAAGTTATCACAAAGAAAATACCTCTCAGACCATGGATTGATGTGTGTTTTCCACACTGGAGATCCCCTAACATCATCCCCGTGGGTGAACAATTAATGAACTGTGCTTATTTTGCTGCTTTTCATATCGTTTCAATAGCATTTTTCCCTTTTTTTTTAAATTTAAGATGTCCACATTAAATGGCTTATACCAAAACTTTACTTATAAGCCATATGAATTGGCTATTTCACACATTATATCATTAAAAAGGAACAATATGGTGACACATTGACATATTTACATGAAAAGACATACACACTTAATGTGTTATTGAAGACATACTAGAATATAAATCAAAAAAATAAGTCTGTGATATTCAGAAAATCAACACACTTTGAAGGAAGAATTAAAGCGTTGGACAGCTTCATTCTACCCAAGCTGCTAATGACCATCCAACCACACTCTAACCAACTAAAAGGTCACCATTAAAGCTAGGTTATTGTCCCTGGATAACCTCAGTTATCTTATCTAGCATATAATCCTTTTCTAGTAGGATAGAGAAATATAGGTTTAATAAATATTAAAAAGCAGGAGAACCCCCCATAGTCGGAAGTGGACTCTTCCAGTGTTTACTGAGCCGGTCTCAGTGATAGACAATGGGCGACAACAGGAGAGGCATGTTAACTGTTTAGTACAAGATAACACACAATCCCAAGACCTGGCTACTCAACCTTTTCTGACAATACTTAGCCTCCGCTACACCTAAAGGAGATCACTTCACAAGGAACAGAGCTTTAGCATGCTCTTGTCTTATTTCGTCCACTGCAGAGAGACTCTACACTGGGCTCAGTCAAGCTGCCAATGGAATTGGACTGAGCAGGTCTGCCTGAATCTGGGAATCCCCAGTCAGTGAGGCGCAGAAACCCAAATTACTCCCCAGTTATTTGGAAAGACATTTGTCAAAAAAAGAAATATATAATATAAAAAAAATATATATGTGTGTGTGTGCGTGTGTGTGTGTGTGCATATAACAATAGTGCATGAGCGTGCACACACAGAGTTGGTGCGACATGTTTTTCCATTGTTGCAGCATAAGACATGGCTATAAATACCAGTGGTTGAGAATAATTCAAGCACTCCATCCACCAGTTTTTGTTTTTCTCTTTTTTGTTTTTTTATAGCACATATTAGTTTGTATTAAAATACAGCTATATATTAAGGGCCTGATTCACAAAGGGCCTACGCACTCGTGACTGAGGCCCCGCAGTCATGGGAAGGAGTTTTCACACTCAGGGCGGAATCTCCACAATGAGAATTCTCATTGCAGAAATTCAGCCCCAAGTGTGGACCATCCCTCACGACTGGGGGACCTCCGCCATTAGTGCGGAGGCCCTTTGTGAATCAGGCCCTAAGTTTAAATGCTGCTTTGTATGCGATAATCAGTCACACTTAAAGTACAATTTTCCGACTTGAAATTTGTTTCCTAGATTATTTCACACACAAATTTAATGATATGATGAAGGAAAAAAAAAGGGAAATTCATCCACTGTGATGCTCAGGAAAAAAAAAATATATATATCTTTTTAATGCAACAACCTGTAAACAGACGCACCCATCAAGGGAGTGTCAAGTGTCATTTTGTAAAGAAACCACCATGCCACACACATTAGCATACAACAGGGCATCTCTATGTTATGCTAAGTAACGTTTTCTACACCAGTTTCTGAAGAAAAATCTGAATATTATTAATATTCGCATGTTGGTGTTGTTTTTTTTAATGTATTCGGTGTACCTCTAAAGTGGGCATTGATCTGCAATGTAGGGAGGGATTAAGTTGAAAAAGTGAGCTTCTGTGTAATCCTTTCTCTTTCCGGCATGATGTCATTCTAGTAGCTAATACAATTAACCTAGTCGCCAAGGACGTGCTTTTTTAAAAAAAAACCTTCAACAAATTGTCCAAAAATCTAGGCAGTAAAGAGTGGACCTTCATTTTCTTTGTCACTGTGCATTTCATCTTCAGAAACGCAGCGAGTCTCCGATAAAGTGCAAATACAGAGATGGCACTTTTGACTGGACACTTCATGTCTTTTCGATTTGTGTTAAAGATTTTAACAGCAGAAGGTAACATAGTCTAAGGCTCTGGTTCACCAACGTTTCTTTCACAGTGAAACAATCAGAGTGTAGCATCGCCCTCCATGGCAACAACAAAATAAATAAAAACCACACACGATCGATCCCCCTGAGAAGCCAGTGCAGATGGCTGTGGTGGCTTCACAGCAGCGCCAACTTTAGAAACATAAAATAACTTAGTTATTATCATTTTATGGTTTGTGTCTGTCTGTGTTTTGCGGGCGGGCGGTTAGTGCTGCTCTGCCCTGGGAGCAGGGGAGAAGTGGTTTGCCCACTACTAAATGCACAATGACTGTTTGGTTGGCCCTCTCAGCCCGCCCAAAACAGTCATGCACACTTCCCTGTTCTCCATGCAGGCTGCAATGCAGCCTGCATGGAGAACATGCCCACCCCTCCAGCCCCTGGCTGAGCACCGTATCACGGCGCTCAGACCAATCACTACGCTGCATTGCAGCGTTGTGATTGGCTTAGGGGAGGGAGCCTGGCTGCCTGCTTCCTGTTCCTGTCGGAGGCAGGAGAGCAGGAGCAGAGAAGACACAGGACCCGGCCTCAAGGTAAGTTAAAGGTTTTTTTTATTTCCCCCTCCCCCCGCGTGACACCCTCCCCGCCCTCCCACGTGACATCCAACTTCGTGACCCCCGCCCCACCACCCGCGAGCCATGCCGGCAGTCCCTAGCAGATGGAGTCTTTCACATGCTCATTCAAGAAATTACAATCTATCTTTTTCTTTAAATGAAAATAAGTGCTTCAGTGCTTGCTCAGGGTGAGATGGGGCTACAGCCAGTCATTCCAGCTATGCTTTAGGAATTTGGAAACCTATTGGGTCACCATGATAACGAGCAGTCTCCTAAATGCAATAGGGAGACAGCAGAGAAGGAACCATTTCATCTTAATGTTGCACCTAGGTTCAATAAGGCCAGACAAAATGCGTATCATAATAGTATTTGGAAATTGCACTAAACCCACACACACAGCTCGTTAGTTGATTTTGAAGTGTTGCTAAAACCTGCTTTTTATGCTCTTTTTTTTTAAATGTTTGAGATTTGTGTGCCTTAAAATGGATGACGTTCTTGGAATAAAAACGTGTACAGAGGTGCTGATGACTTTAGATATTTTTAAAAGGAGGAGCGCAGCCTTTCAACACAAAATAGACTTGGGGCTTCCGACACACATATATCCTAGCTGTGAAAAGCATGTTGCACAAAGAGATTAGAGTAGGCCGCAGCTGGCTTCCCCTGATATCAGCTGCTTCTCTCAGGGTGCACACCACAAACTTAAAACTAATTGGCATCTCCCCGAGTGGTGGTTTGCACTGGCCCGCATGTCAGCTCCTCATGAGATGGACCTCATATCTCACGTTCACAGTATGAGCTGTCAGTCCAACAAGAATGATAAAAGGAAATGTCCCCAAATGTGCCCTAATGAAGGTTTACAAGGGCACCAGCAAGGACAACTTGTCCGCCCTGAAATGCTGGTTTAGGTACACAGATGTTTAAGCAAAGAATTGAGTCAATCAATATTCACAGAGGTTAAACGTGAAAAGGCAACAGACAGCACAGGAGAGGTAAGGAGGCACTTCAAGGTCAACCTTAAAGTCGCTAAAAATAGAAGGGTAGAATCTTGTGGTCACTGCAGAATTTAACGTTTGCCACACACTACAGCGCAGCTTCTACACAGCAGTCAACTACCTCCATGCCGTGAGACCAATCCCGCTTTTTCAGCCAAAAGAATTATGCAAACTGGAACATACAAGTCAATACTTCTAATGGGCACAGCGAAACTACAATTCCTAGCATGCTTACTACTATCCAAGCCTGACCTGTGGCCCAATGAAATCCATGTGCATATTTTGCTGATTCCAGAAAAAAACATTTTATCTTCTAGGTGAAAGTTACACTAATCGCTGCGTAGTGCCTTATAATCCTCAAATGTTGCCTAAGTATTCCCCTTTTGAATGCTGTGTTCAAACGCTGGTGAGCCGAGAATCTCTCTTTAGATGATGTTAACCCTGAACGGGTATTTCATGATAAATGGAGGGGGGAGGGGCGTAGATAATCTGTGTTTAGTCTTCAACAAAAAATAAAGCAGTGCATGTTTAAATGTATACACGGTGCACAGGATGACACACTTCGTGTAAAGAATAATTTAATTAGACATTTAATCAGGGTTTCCATGCTAAAGTGCTAAAGTCAAACAGACAATTGAAGTGACAAAGCTGTGTGAGGTATTTCAAAACATCCATGCAAAAGGCAGAGAAGTGAAATACAAGAAAACCATAACACCAGTCTAATACTTATTAGACTAGTGTTATGGTTTTTTAACACCAGTCTAATACTTATTAGACTAGTGTTATGGTTTTCTTGTATTTAAATAACTATTACATATCTTCTAAGTCAGTCCACTGCCGAGGGCGATCGTATTTGCACCACAATATTCGCAAAGCAGCTGTATTTCTTGCGTGGGCATTAGAATTCTAAGCAGTTTCACGGATTTGTATGCATGTTTTTTAATGTCCGATAACTTCAAATTAAAGTGACTCCCAGTGCTATTGCAAGGATGTAACAGGGCTAAACGGGCCCTTGGCGTTTTCACCCGCCGTGTACCCGGCTTCTAGGCATGGATTACCCCAATAATCTATCTTCGGTGGATTTTCAAGAGGCAAAACAAACGCCTGGTGGTTAAGAAACCTGTGACCTCCCTTAATTGAATCCATTCAACAGCATATTTAAAGTTAAAAATATTTCAGCCAATCTTGCTTTTTGGGAATTACAGTGGCAGCGTTAAGTCAGAAAGAACTGGGCCGGGATAGTTGGCACTGGGCAGAGATCCAGCTGTCTTGTGTCATCTCAGCTGCCCTCTGCAGTGTTTCACTCGTGTTATCTTTAAGAGGCCCTTACGTCAATGCCTTTACCTCCTCCCTAGAGGAGCATCACTCTGATAGTGAGTATCTTTGATGTGGCTTTAATAGGCTGCTTTGATATCTGCTTAGTCTGGATTAATGACTGATTAATGCTGAATAGTACAGAAAATAACTACACTTTCATACAATTTCTTACTTCATGCGGCACTTCTGCCATTTCTAACAGGTGCCACAGCTGCCCAATTTAATGGTACTCAGTTTACAAACCTCTTAAAGGTGGAAGGCTGAATCGGCCTAGTCAGGATTCAAACTCTTGACTTTCAGGTCACTGCATGTTTCAGAGGCAAACGTTCCCTCACTGACCCACCCTGCTGGATATGTATGGGTCTATAGTTTGAAACATCTAACTAATTTTTGCCTTCTTAATGGATATTTTTAAAGCGCAAGTACACCCTATGGGTTTCATGGCGCTAAACCACAACAACAATAGTGTCTGGGAGGAAGCCAGAAAGTTTACCAGACTCTTAAACTCACTAAAACGTTTGAGGAGAGGAGGGCAATCAATTGACCAAAACAAGATAATAATCGGTTAGAACATCAGATAAGCCTGTGGCATTTTCCTTCTAGCATTAACTACATCTTCAATGGAAATTAGATCCTGAAGACATCTTTTGTGTGAAGTTCACTCATTTTTTTACTGATTTTGTTATAGCTATTTCAATGGCAAGGGCCTCACTTGGGAGAGCAGCTGAATGCTACCTGCATTTGTGGCTGCAGGATGCCTCTTGGGCAGTTTACAACACCTTTACATCATAAAAGCAGAGATGTCAAAGGAGGGGAGAAAAAATTTAGAGGAGGCGGTAAAATGGAAAAGAGATTGCTTTTTAGATCTTTCCTAAAGGGTAATAGTGAAGGAGCCAATAGGGACAGCCATAGGGCGTATGCAGAGAAGGAATGTCCCAGTGTACATTCTTTGACAGTCTACTGAAATTCTAGACAGGCCAATGACTTACTTTGAGTGTTACAGGCACTCCCGAAAACTTGGAGTTTCCCTGCTAGATATTTGTGCAGAAGGCCATAGCATGTCTAGACAGCATATACACAGGGATGCAGAGCATGTGGGATTGTGTAAGGGTAGGGGGTCATGTGTTTAATTGACCTCCAGCTACTGATCAACCATTGCGTGAAGACAGCTTTCAATGTCACCACAGTGGAATCGAAGGCAACCATCAGACAACTGCTGCCACTAAAGGTCCAAACCAACTGAGCTGGCTAGATAAAGTTCATTTGAGGCTACTGAATTACCTCTAATAAAACAGCATCGACTGATGTCTCACTTTATAGACCCTCTTGGAGATTACACTTTTTTTTAGGAAGATATCAGTGATTTTGCTCTCTCTTTGTGAGCATGGTTACCACAACCTGATGCTCGGGTGATCTGACCGTGGGGATCATAATATATCATATTTTGAATCTCTAGTTGACCATGTTGGTCCACTGGGCCTTAGTCAGTCAGTCCCTGGACCAATGCCTGATTAGGGGCACAACCTTGGTTCGATACTGGTTTCTGAGGCAGTTGATGCGGAACTGATATCTATACTTGCAGTAGAGCGGTCATTCCATGCCCTGGTTTCCATCGCTCAGTCTATAAAAGTCCTAGCTGTTCACTGTACAAAGTGTGTAACACACCCTAAAATGAAATCTAAGGAAGCTTCAGGTGATTTAGTTGGCAACTTACCTTTGGCTTTGACAGACTCAGCCACAGTTGGGGAGGTGGATGCCTTTTTACCACAAATGCTTGACGAATATCACAGGCTCTATGGTTCCTCTTAGAGAGTGTTAGGCAAAAGAAATGTAAACAAGCATTTGCAATGCAATAGGTCTCGCATTTGCGAGAGTTTAAGCTATTAGCATTGTAAATGAAAATGCCTTTTATTTAGGTTTTAAAAACCAAAACATAAATGGAAGACATTGTCATTTACAATGCCAATAGCTCAAACTCGCATAAATGCGAGACCTATTGCATTGCAAATGCTTGTTCTCCCAGTCTTGACTCTGAAATCTCTACTACGCCATCAGCGAAAATAAAGTCTTAGTTTGAACTGCACTTAAAAAAAAGTTCTGTTTAATAGTTTCGCAACAAAACAGATCTTTACAAACAATCTGAACTACACTTTTCCCAGAGGTGATTGCGCATTTAGTAAACTCCTAGAGCACTTGGACCATACAGCGGTTTGGTAAACTGTATGGAAGAAAGGGAGCACCAGAATCCACACAGGCTAACAAGGTCATGACATACGAATTTCGGAATTCCAGGGCACAGACTCTGGGTTTGTACACAGAGGAGTGTAGCAGGGGCTGTAGTCTCCTGTGTCTAGGGGCCCACCTCTTAGGAACTCAAGTGATAATGAAGGAATAAAAACACTGGTACTCACCTCATCACATATATTAATTAAAAACAGTCGCCACCATCAACACTGATTACCGATTATATCACAAACCGATATTGATGTTACTTACAATATCAGATTGCCTTGTGCCACCTCCGTGATAGGCGTCTCATCTCTCTGCAGTCGTGTCCCGGACTCTTGTCCCGAGTTGACATCCCTGCTTCTCAATGTGCCTAGCAGAGTGCCTGGCAGCATGTAACTGCGTTCTCCAGGAGCGAATAGGTGATCAGAGGTGCCAGGCTCCTGCATGAAGATGTCTACACGGACCGTCGTCTCCCCCTCTATGGCCAGACAGTGGAAAATAAGCTGTCCCAATAAGAGACATCTGCGCGCGACTTTCCCGCTCGGCTCCATTTGCCACTTACAAGATGGCCGCCGAGGCCGGTCACGGTGGGCAGCCATGCTGGATGTGGCAACGAAAGTCAGCTTGACTGCTTACCGGCGATGGGATAACGCGGCTGTCAAACCTCGAGGGAAATAATAATGGGCAATAAAAACCTAAGCGTCAGGGTGACCTCTTAACTCTCCTGTAAGCCAAGCCTCCCAGGAGGCAGGACGCCATGTTTATTTACATGAAAAACTATGTGAGGAAAAAAGTCGACAAGGGCACCAGGATCATGCGCGGCTCCCGTGAATATTAAATTAAGCGGGCGCCGTGATCAAGAGCGGCGCCTGTGCATAAAAATATTAGCAATGTCATTGTCCCGGCTGCACCCCCAGCACTGCCTACCGTTGCCTTGACCTTCAGCAGAAGACACATATCTGCTCCAATTCAGCTGATGCTGACAGACTGGCTGGGCTGCAACTGATGTGGCTGCCTCTGGTTCTTGATGTGGCTGCCTCTGGTTCTCCGAGGACTCGTCTATGTACCATGCCTCCACCATGATTGCAGCTCTGCCTACGCACATAAAAACAAGCCTAATTCCCTTCAAAAGAAAGCCCAAACAAAGCAAATATCCTACCAAAAGGAAGCCCAACTGCAGTGGATATCGAAAAGTTGAAAAAGGCTAAATAAATACAATAAACAGAGCGGGAGGCACTGCTTGGGAGGCAGCACTAACACAACTGTAGAATTAAGATGAGATGGGAGGGAGGAATGCTTCATTTACATATAAGCAGTGATGGTGCCGAAGCTCAACACAGGCAAACAGTAACAGACTAGGAAACCAAGAAACAAAATAGTCCTCCAAAGAACATATGAAGAACCATTGCGTAATGAGACAGAACTTAGTCCATGGAGGAACGGAAGAGAAAAAGGAGGGACAAAGAGGCAGGACTGGCCACTAGAAAGCTAGGATTTTTAAAGGACACCGAAACAAACAAATCAAGAGCAGGGGGATGGTTTTAAGCCCACAAGAGAAATTACAATAGGTCTCGAATGCTCAACCTAAAAATGGTACTCTTCGGACCTTAGTTTGATTAGGCACAAACTAAGTGCTGCTACTATTAAGCAGTAGGAACTGAAGCTTGATACTGACAAAGCCATCAACAACAAGCTGAAAGCACAAACTAGATTGCCACTGAGGTGGGCAAAAAATAAAACAGTGCTTAGAGAATTACTGATGCAAGGAACTGAACAATAGATTTATTTCTTATTCTCAAAGAATTTTACTAGATATCAGTGCTATGAGCCTGTAGCAGTGGCTAAAGATACTGATCATGAACTAATAAAACAAAGTTACACACACAGCCAAATGAGGGTGTGAGGCATGTATTTATATCTCCCTGACAGACTGCAGGTTTAACATTTGTGGTTTGCCTTTGCGTATTTTCTTTAAAATGCATCATTTTCTGGAGGAGAAACACAGTCTCACTATTGTAAGAGCAGACATTAGTTCACACTTAGGGGCCGATTCCGATTCGGGCCGGAAATCTCTCTGACCGAGCCGGACCCAGAGAGATTTCCGACCGAATCGGACTCTGGCAGTCCGACCGGACGAGTACGATGCATTTGCATGCTATCGGACTCGATTCGGTCGGACTCCCATTGAAGTCAATGGGAGCCGGTCGTACAACGCGTACGCGGGCTCCCATTGACTCAATGGGTGCGAGGCGAACAAGGGCGCCCCCTACAGCGGGTTCGCGTCCATGCGCATCGCGGCGTACATGCACAGGTAGGGGGGACCCATGGGTCCCCCCTGTGTGCGACTCGCGCGGCTACGCGTACAGGGGGGTCCGACGCGGACCCCCAAAGTCCGGCTCCGACAGCTCTTTCGAGCCGGACGGCGCGAGTCGGTCGGACTGCTCTCGGCGCGCATCGTACTTACCCGGCCGGGAAACGTCTCCATAGCGCGGTGCGAGTCGTGTCCGTGCGAGTCGGTCGGAGCGTGTTGAAGCCGCGTACGAGTCGGTCGGCGATTTCGCGGGCGCATGCATCGTACTCGCTCGGCCGGACCCGCGTACGAATCGGTCGGGAAACAGGGCTCCGAATCGGATCCGGTAAATCCGAATCCGATTCGGAGCACTACCGGCCGAGATCGGAATCGGCCCCATAGATTCTTGCAATTAGCAGTTTCCTGGGAGCACCTTAGAAAATCACTGCAAGACTACATACAATTAAAAATCAGGCCACAAGTTGTTGCAACATTCCTACTTAATTAATTTAGCAGATTTTTGGTGTCAATGACTTTCTGACTGTTTTTTTTTTTTAGATCAGACCTTAAAGGAGAGAATTATAGGTAATCCTGGACAAACCGAATCTGCTTTATCTTTAATACCTGAATTTTGGGCAATGAGAGCTTTGACAGACTCTCAAACCTATCTGAAGTTTAAGTTTCTCGTCTGGTCACCATTTGCCATTATTTGCAGAGTTGAGTCCTTATTTTACATGCCTTATTTTACATTATCTGCTGGTGCAGAGTTTCGAAGACTTGAAGGGATAAACTAGTCTATGCAGCCCCTCAAATCTCATACTGTGGCGTCCCACAGGGATCCAGCATCTGTCCTCTACTATTCAACATCTGCCTAACCCCATTTGCAAGATGTGATGAAATCCTTTACCTTGACATGCTATACCAACATTGACAATCCGGAAATCTTCCACATGTCAAGACTTCATAACTGCCACAGATACTATGGATGCTGGATAACCACCTAAAACTCAACAGTACAAACAATGGAAATCATGACCTGTGGGCAGAGGTAGCAAACACAACAACTCTACGCCCCACCAGCCACATCCAGAAAAGTGAGGAACCTCAGGA
Organism: Calotriton arnoldi; assembly: GCA_963921515.1. Taxonomy (NCBI): domain Eukaryota; kingdom Metazoa; phylum Chordata; class Amphibia; order Caudata; family Salamandridae; genus Calotriton; species Calotriton arnoldi. Next base: position 789,256 of record CAWUFW010005491.1, read on the forward strand.
TAACCATGGACTTGGACCTCTCACTTGTCCCACATGCCAATGGTATCACTAACACACTTTATACACAATGAAAACACACTGCGATGCTTCCTCCCTTAACCTGGATACCAACTAAAGCTGGAAGCTGTCCTCACTCTCGTGATATCCATGGTAGAATATTCCAACAGTCTAAACCTAGGGGCCCCTAGCTTCCTAACATTCCAATTACAAGGAGTCCAGAATGCTATGGCTAGACATCTCCAGTGCCACCAGGGAACACATAACACAAGCCTTACAGGCCCTTCACTGGCTACCTATAGCCAATCAATGAATGTTTGAGGCACTCTCCTATGTTAACATAGCCACCATGGAAAGCAATGATTGTACTTACAGTTGGAGGTAAAGCAATACTTAGCACCAAGGACCGGCATACCACATTACAAAAAGGATAGCGTGGGAGGTATGCATTTTTGAGCCAAGCAGCAAAACTCTGAAATTCCTTGCCAAGCAAAATAACTATATAGGAGCACAGGACATTCAGATGATCTGTTAAAACCTGGTAGCTTCTGAAATAACACTAAACTACTAGTCACGGCAGTCCCGCAAATGGAGAGCTCAAGGCAATCAACACTGGCTGACAAACCAATGACAGATACAAGTATCCCATGTGGATTAGATGCACATTGTCCTCCCTCCAACCACTAGATAGCGACAACAGTCCAACTTTTCCACTTATGCAATTAAAATGTCCCCTGTATGTGTCAGATATAATCACTCAGTCCACTATAACTTACTAACCACTCAGTATCAATTGACAATTATGTAATGTCCACAGAGATCTGTTACACATTGCTGGCTACTGGAGGCCTCTAACATAGTACACACATGCAGGTCCCACCTAGCTACTTACTCAATTAGATGACAACTTATAGTTGTTAATCCATAGTAACACTTATATAAAGGATGACTGTGATCCAGTCCATCCTGGCAGGTATTGGTCTCTCACATTCCGCATTGTACATCAGCCACCTGACACCCATAAGAAGTTAAAGGGTGGACTCCTGCTACAGAACTCATTTAAATATGAAATCAGATTCTAAAACAATCAGAAATATAATAATGGGACCAGCAAAACTAATCACAAAGGCCAGCACACTACAAGCCATAAACTGCATGAACTATGCGTCTATCTCTTACACCCCCTCATCCATCACACTTCTGAGTGCGGTGCCTCAAGACAAAAAAAAGAGCACCTCTCTGGTCACTCACGCATGACACACAAAAAATGACAAAGGCTACACACTTTCAACCACACACCTTTCATGGTGTAGCTTACTACACATGTAGGTAAGCGCCTTAGCACCCACATGAGCATATTAAGCACTATAGAAATACCAAACTATGATACAATACTGTAAGTAACTATCAGACTTGCCCCAGAAACACACCCCATTTCACAAACAAGGCATCTGGAAAATTGTTATAAATCTACACGGCACACCTACACCTGCACATTACCACATAAAACAGGTAATGAATGAGTTCAAAGGCATGTAGATAAATACCCAGATATAAACTAGGCACAAGCGTGAGCATAACATGCAGTGCTTAATGTATAAAAGAATAAGGGCCAGGATCCTAAAGTTTGCTCAAAAACCTGTGGCTGGTGGTATCGAAGTTCAAGGTGCTGAATACAAAGGGTGCGTAGTTTTAATTCCACCTCATGCCTCTTTCGTCCCCTACCAGACCTTCTCTGCTTCTTTAAGCCACTGTTTCAAGTTCTTTGTTATTCCTGCTTTCTCTCCTTGTCACTATTTTACCATCTTTCTCTTCCTTCTTCGTGATTTTTGATCTGATGAAGACAAATAGGTGTCGGTCCAGGGCCCCACCTGCAATCACCAACACAAATTAAGCTCTGGGAACGTGCATTTGTGTAGCTTCACCACCTAAATCTTAACCTTTGTGAATTGGGTCAAGTATCTCCCAGTTTCTTTATTGCATTGGATATCTTTTATGACTGGCTTGATAAGACACTGACACAAGTAAGAGACTACTTCATATCTGATTCCTTTATCCTAAATAAAAAAGAGTAGGTGCCAGATCAGTTATGCTTTAAAGGGGCCTCCAGTGTTCAGAAAAAACAGTTCTCTATGCCCAGCCCTGAACATCTAACATCACCAACAATAAGCATTCTAGAAAGTTCCTGGGTTGATGATGTCAGCTGAGGTTTGAGATCTACTGTGACAAAATTCACCCGATGACCCCTTTAAATCAAGCTCCTACTTTCAGCGCCTGTCAGCAGGGATTCAAACCACACTATGGTACGCAGCACCTAATAAAATGCTCAATGTTTGAACACGATTTGATAAGATAGAAAAAAAGGAAGTAGATTACAAGCATCGGCATCTTTATAACTAGATAACTCACTCGACCGATATTACAACATCGGCTGCTCTGTGTAATCCATCATACCATTAACCATGCGTCACTCGTTTACGGTATTTCACAATCTAAGCTTTTTGTGGTTGGTTTACACCTAGCAGTAATAATGATTGTGTTAGCCTATGCAATGGTCAGTTCACTGCACGGGGACTTCTTCAGGCAATTGGAGATTATCTGAACACCCTTTTTTGTTTACAGAATAAGAACACGTACACTCATAGCTTTTGCAATGTAGCTTTTTATGCCCGTTATAGACAAATGTTTGTTAACCCTTGAGATTTAAGAATGTTGAGATAGCTGGACTGAATTATCTGATGCAAGACAAATCTTTATACTACTGTCAATACTGTAATGTATTGTGGCAAGCAATAGCACTTGGTAGATTTATAATGTTTCACACTGCTATTTTCTATGTGTGTACAGGAATTAGTTAACATAATGGAATGGATTGCATAAAGTGCCCGGGGTGGTGCCTTTATTAGTTTGTGCTAATTTGCACCAAAGTGTTTTTTAGCACAATATGCCATAAGAAGTCTGTCATGTTACCCCACATCTTTTCGGATGGATAGATTATGGCATTTATTACACACTCTCTGCAGCTATTGGTCTCTTGTCGCACTGTGGAGGTTATTTCAGTTTTTTGTATCATAACTTGTGTTTGTACATTGCCTACTGTACTGATTAATTGACCCTATTCACTTAAAGACTGGTTGTTTTTATGATAACATCCAAAATAAAGACAAGATATAAGGGTTTATTAATCCTATGCTACATATCAATTAAATATTTTGGGCCCGATTTCGATGTCGGGCGGAAAGCAATCTGACAGCTAGTCGGAGGCTTTCCGCCCGACATCAATGGTTTCCCTCTGACCACCGTATTACAATGACGGCGGTCAGAGGGAAACCTGCGGGGGCATTTCACTGCACTTCCGACGGGCTCAAGGAGCCCATCGGAGCGTTGGAGTGACATATAATCCAATAATGGCGGTGGAGTCAGCCTCGGCTCTGCCGGCGGGATTATGATGTCACTTTCCCACAGCCTTTCCATGTTGGCCTTTCTGACATGGAGAGACTGTTGGAAAGTGACTTTGGGGGCCCCTAGCAGGGCCCCTTTCCCCCTGGACCTCCGCTATGGGGACTGGGGGGCACCCATGGTGCCCCCCTAAACATCCCTGCACTGTGTGGTTGGCTCCGCATGGGGCCTGCCACACTGTGCAGGGATGTTCACAAACAAATCTAGCATGCTACAACGCATGCAATCACATCGCGTTCCTTAACAACGCGGTTGTTACAGCGACCGCGTTGTTAGAACGCGATGCCATTACAACGCAAGTCATTACATCGACTTGCAGTAGATGGCACTCCAACATTAGGAATAGTATAATTTACTATTCAAACTCCAGCCTGCCCAACAGTAGGGAAGGTGTTGGAATAGTAAATTATACTATTCCTTATGTTAGAGCGCCATCTACTGCAAGTCGATGTAATGCCTTGCGTAGTAATGGCATCGCGTTCTAACAACGCGGTTGTTGTAACAACAGGTATCGGGGTCTAATGACCGCGATGTAAAGGTTGTTTCCCTCACAAACATCCATTTTTCAATGGCAGCTTGTGCCACGGGCGTTTTCTGCTCACCGCACAAGCTGCCACTTGAAAAATTGATGTTTCTGACCGCCCACAGGGCAGCCGCACCCAAATGCTGCGGGCGGAACCGCCGACCTATGGTTGGGCGGTTTAATTCCACAATAATGTTGGTCAGACAAAGTCTGACCGATATCGTAATGAGGCCCTTTATAACTCACTTCTCTTGACAACTGGCTAACAATATTAATTTTATATTTAGAACTATATTGACGGGGGCGGAGCTAGCCGAGCTACGAGATGGACGCAAGCTGAAAGAGCTCCTCTCGGATGCCCGCAGAAACATCATAACAGCCTGCAAAAATGAGCTGACAAACTTCGCAACAACAGAGCACTCCACTATACTCCAACGCTCGCTGGAATCTATCGCTAGAATGGCTCTAAAGCACCCTGAATTCGCTGCATCACAAGCGGAGATGTCTGTGGCCTAGAGCACGCAACTGCAACCGGACGCCGGGCTGGAGTGTTTCACGTATCCAAGACATACGGCGTGTCGGCCGGTGGGGTAACGGCCGGGCGCCCGGTCCGGAGCCTTGTGAAGGCGGGAACCTTAGCGCAGCGAAATAACTGGGGACGTACTTAGTGACTGGCGACCCCCCGACTGAGAAGACAACAGCCTACAAATCGGAAGGTGAGGGAAGGCAAAGATTACTATGCACCGGCTCCTCACTGCGCACAATACAAACTGCGTCACGGATAGACTCGCTGCTACGACATGCTAGTATTGTCCCGAGCTTGAAGTTGGGAATAGCGACACAGTCAGCATACCAAGGCGTCCTGCTGCTGAGGGGCCCCCACTGGCCGCCGCGCTCCGAATTATATCATTGGGGCGCGGACGCGACAGAGGTAGTGTGCGAGGAGGGCATATCTGGATCGTCACCTGCTGCAGTCTGGGCCCGGCGCGCCGGCATTGGCGCACTCTCCATTTGCTGTGATCTCGGCTGGGGGGCTGACTGTGAGGGGCCCCACGGGCTCCACAAGTGCACCGGCTGGGACCTGCTGTGCTCGGGAAGGGGTACAGGGCGGAGGTCATCAGAATCACCGACGGGATCCTCCCGCTGAGCCCACATAATAGCCATCCGCGGCCGGGCGCGGAGCGGGAGCGGATGTGCTGCCGCGGGCGAGTCCAACAAACTGACACTCTCAATACCACATTATGTGAATAGCCGCGGCACTAATACTACTGGAAAACCGAAGCTGAAGCGAGCCTAGAACGATACGCAGTCTAACTGAGGCGCCAAACGAATAAATACCCACCGGGAGCCAAACTACAAGTCAGAGAGTGCCCACAGACGGCGACAAAATCAGTGGATCACCCGGGGCAGCGCCAACCACACAAATCTAAGAGACTGCATCAGGAGGTGCCTAACGTCTGAAAAATGGGGAAACCAGATAAAAATCAACCCAAACTCACTTTTGACCAGTCAAAAAAACCAACAGACAACGTCACAGAAGAACATCAAACGGCTGCGACGGCACACAACGGCGTGACAAATGATGACGTACGAGCCATGTTTGCCACAATCCAAACTGCACTCTCCAACATAGATGGCAAGATTGACACACTAACACACAGAGTCGACCGCATGTCCGAAAGACTGGACCGCCATACAGAGAGAATAGATATGGCAGAACGCCGAATATACGATGTGGAAGATGCCAATACTCAGCTGGATACTAAACAGAACAAAATGGACAAACAATTAGCGGCACTGATGGCTAAAGCAGAAGACTTGGAAGCGAGGTCTAGAAGAAGCAACTTACGCTTGATGGGAATAGCAGAAACCACCAACACAGGGCCGATGGAAAAATATGTGGAGCAGCTGCTAATTACTTTATTAGGTAGAGATACCTTCTCGGACGTGTTTACAATCGAGAGAGCGCATAGATCTCTGGCCCCCAAACCACCTCCGGGAACCAGGCCGAGACCCATAATTGCCATGCTCCTCAACTATAGAGACCGAGATGCGGCTCTTCGTAAAGCACGAGAATTGGGGAATCTACGTCACGAAGGCATGGAAATAGCTTTATATCCAGATTTCACACAGACGGTCCAAGAAGCGCAGAGGAAATTTGGCCCCGGCAAAGCAAAAACTGCGAGATCTGAAGATTGATTATGCCATGCTATATCCAGCTAGACTAAAGGTAACTGACGATGGATCAACAAAAATTTACAATGAACCTAAAGAGCTCATGAAATACCTGCAGTCGAAACAGACACAAAGCACGAGACGGAGATCGCCCAGAGACAGACAAGTGGACCAAACGACCCTATCAGATGTGGAGTAATAGACATCGCCTTTTGCACTTGGTAGAACTAAACACGCAGCACAATGCAGTCAGTGAGAGACGACGGAATAAAGATTGAGTAGTCGGCTATAAAAGGCCGCGGTGGTACCAGATCATAGCTACCAATATCCTAAGGCCACACATCCCGTTTCACTGGGGGACAAAATGATGGGAACTGTGAACACCGGCAGTTATCTGATGAAGAGCGGCGTCGCAAAACAGATAAGTACCACGGAGAATTAGCGATGTATCACTGACTGTGAATCGGGAGGGAAATTACATGTTCAGACACTATACAATGAGCAACAAGGCTGGTATGGAGCAAGATATGGTATGGTACCAGGCTGATTTTCAGGTTGCCCAGAAGAACCCATGCCACTCCTTTGCTGCGCAAACTGCATTGGTTGCCGGTTAGGCAAAGAGCGAAGTTTAAGGGACTCTGTATTGCCCATAAAGCCTTTTACGGACACGCCCCAGGGTACATAAGGGAACGTTTAATTAAATATGTGCCTAGACGGGCGCTCCGCTCAGCAGAAGCCGCCCAGATGGTCTGCCCGCGGGGTAACTGTGCTTCCAAAGGAGGACGAGCTTTCTCGGTCCTCCTGCCACAACTCTGGAACCGGCTGCCCGATACTCTCCGTAAAGAATATGGTCTGCTCCCTTTCCGGAAGCAGCTTAAAACCATCCTTTTCAGAGAGGCTCTAGACATGACCTAATTCTTCCTAGTACCATGGTGACCACCCGGCCCTGACGCTGTTCTCTTCTTCCGAAGCGCTAAGAGACCTGTCGGTATACACGCGCTATATAAGAATAAAATAACATAACATAACATAACTGTAACGAACTCGATGCTCAATGTGCAACAATTTGTTTAAGCAGGGCGTCCCCCTTGTATAATACCTCGAGGGAATACTGAGCCCGGCAACTTCCGCCCCCTGGTGTACACCACAACAGTTTAAATTGTTTTTTTGAGTTAGTATAAGAGGGATGGGGTTACAAGTTATGTTATGTGTATTTGGGGATGCCTTCGCTGAACTGAGATTAGCGGAGTGGGAGGTGGGAGGGGTGAAAACCAGAAAATACCAGACGGAGACGGACAAACAGTCGAACATCCATATGCCCCGATGTTACACCCAGGGCAACAGCAGACAGGGAGTTTCAACAATATACGACATGGCTGACATGCAGAACTGTGTGCGGCAGCTGACACTCTTGACCTGGAACGTACGTGGGCTCCAAAACCCACAGAAAATTCGTAAGGTGCTAGCCTACCTAGATAGACATAAAGTGGACGTTGCTTGTATCCAAGAAACTCACCTAACAGAATATAGGGATAATAATTTAGGGCATAGATGGGCAACATACCGGGTGGCGTCCTCCTATTCTAACTACGCCAGAGGTGTTCTGATACTGATTAAAATAAATACCCCTTTTACACCTATCACAACTATTAAAGATGATCAGGGCAGATTTATCATAGTAAGAGGCAACTTTGGAGGCACAGATCTCACGATTGTAACAGTATATGGCCCAAACACTGACGACCCAGCGTTCTATGAGCACATTAGGGCTAAATTACGCGACTTACAACCCAGGGCCATTATATGGGGAGGGGACTTCAACACTTGCCTAGACCCCGTTCTAGATAGATCAACTGGGAATGAGAGATATGGTAAGAAAACTGCTAAGACGCTCAGAGAAGGAATGGACGAGTGGTCCTTGGTAGACATTTGGAGACTGAGACATGTAGGACGTAGAGACGGCACTTGCACATCAACAACACATAACACTTGGTCTCGGATAGACTATTGGCTAGCCACACAGGAGGTTAGCACGTGGACGACAGAAGTGGAGCATCTACCCAAAACACTCTCCGACCACGCCCCGTACGTCTTACACTAGCTATCCCTACACATACCCCACGACAATTCACATGGAGACTACATCCATCTGCACTCTCAGACCAGGTCTACCGTAGTGACTTACGCCAAGCTATCGTGGAGTATTTCCACCAAAATACGGGATCCATAAGCAGCACACGCACGTTATGGGAGGCTTTTAAGATCACCATACATGGCCATTGCATCAGTAAACACGCAGGTATACTTAAGGACATCCAACAACAACTCACCATGGTGGAAAGAGATATTAGATGCTTAGAGACAGAATATGCTGCCACACAAGATCCTAAACTGCTAGCAGATATATGGGGGAAAATAGATACATTTCATAAATTCGCAGAGGACGAGATAAAATATATCTTGCGAAAGTACATAGCAAGGAATTATGGAGAGGGAGGTAGACCCAGAGAAGCCCTAGCATTTAAAATAAAACCTGCGCACACTACTTCCTATATCACACAAATAACGAATGAACACAATACCCCACTATATGACACTCCTTCTATCCTAGAATGCTTCACAAAATATTACGCACAACTTTACGCCACACAAACTGTAGCTTCTACGGAAGGAATCTATGACTACCTGGAAGATATTGCGCTAGCCTGGCTGTCCGATGAGCGTAGAGATTACTTCAGCCAACATATACCAGAGGACGAACTGCGCGAGGCCATTAACTCACTTCCAAATAACAAAGCACCAGGGTTAGATGGCCTCCCAGGCGAATTTTATAAAGAATTCAGAGACCTATTGATACCCTATTTGGCCGAAATGTATGAAGAAGCCTACGAGGAAGGGCTGCTTCCAATGTCGCTACGTGAGGCCCTCTTGATAGCACTGCCCAAACCTGATAAGGATTTAACGAAATGCGATTCATATAGACCGTTATCTCTCATAAACATAGATGTTAAAATTTTAGCAAAAATAATAGCTAAACGAATACAACCCCTTCTATGTTCCCTAGTGCTACCGGACCAGGCTGGGTTCATTCCATCCAGATCAACATCACAAAACCTACGCACAATCTTTGCAATGTATCACAGCTTAGACCCCGAAGTACCGGCAGCCGCGGCTTTGCTGGACGCAGCGAAAGCGTTTGACTCAGTGGAGTGGAAATTCATGTTCACAGTCCTAGGCAAAAGGGGTTTTCCCAAACCGTTTATACGCTGGATAGAATTGCTATATACTGAGCCCATGGCAAGAGTGCGAATAAATGGGGTCACCTCTGACCCGATTGGAATAAGCCGCGGAACGAGACAAGGCTGTCCACTCTCCCCAATTCTATTTGCATTAATACTAGAACCTCTAGCATGCAAAATTAGGCAACACCATTACAACTCCGCTTTACAGTTTAGTCTCCGCCCCATTGGTATTTCTTTGTACGCCGACGACATGGTGTTGTACACACGAGAACCAGATACATATCTCAATCCACTTATTAGGGAATATATTAGATTCGAATCCTACTCAGGCCTCAAAATAAACTGGGATAAGTCGGTAGTAATACCGCTAACAGCAAACACACCACACCCAACTCTTGATTACCCACTAAAATGGAATACAGACCCGGTGAAATACCTGGGAATCTGGATACATCGGGAGCCAGAAATAGTGATTAGAGAAAATTATGGGAAAGAATTGTCAAAACTTGAGGACCAGGTGGACAAGTGGATTAAGATGCCTCTATCATTAGCTGATAGAATAGCCATACAGAAAATGATAATATTACCCAGATTTCTATATTTATTCTGGAATATACCGATCTGGCTAACACAAGCGATTTTTTCACAATTGCGAACTGCTTTGCAGCGCTTGACATGGGCAGGGAAACGTGCTAGAATCAGCTGGAAAACCTTAACACAACCATACCATCAGGGAGGGTTTGGAGCACCGGATTTTCAATTATATTTTTATTGCGCACAAGCACAACACGCGCATTATTGGTTGCACCCACATGCACATATTCCGCATATAGCAGCGGAGCAAGACAGCGTGCACACAGACTCCCTGATAGCATATATTATAGATCCCCAACGATACACACCGAGAGACAAGATACAAACCGTACAGTGCACGTCCAGAGCATGGTACACGTTTGCATACCGTGCACAAAAACTCCCATTGTACGCACCAGCAATGCCAGCAGCTAACCATCCCCAAATTTCAGTCACACAAGAAAAGAAAATGTTTAAATTATTAGAAGAAATGGGACTAACGGACATGGGTAGTATGTTCCCGCATAAACAGTTTATATCGAGAAACGACCCGACCCTATGCGCACACCAAACGCCCCTTAAAATATTTGCCTATTTGAGACTGCGCACAGCGATTAAAGAACTATATACCTCATTCCTGGAGGAACCCCCACAGCTTAAGGCACTACAGATTCTACTCACAGCACCCACACGCCAAAAACTAGTTGCGCGCCTCTATAATGCATCACTAGAGGAGCAGAGGAAAGGCCCCAACATGTCACTCCAAAGATGGGTAAACACAATAGGCGAAACGATAGACGAACGCGACTGGGATTATAGTTGCACACAATTACACCTACTTACATCAAATGGCAACTTACGCATAATACATTTTAAATTTCTACACCAGACGTACTACACCCCGGTCAAATTGCATAAATATGGCCTCAGAACAGACGACAACTGCGTACGATGTCATGCACCTAGTGCGGACTTCTTACATATGGCGTGGGCATGCCCCCAACTTCTCCAATACTGGCAGAATATTACTGACACACTGACGACTATGCTAGCCGAACATGCTAGCCGAACATATCCCAAACAAAACAGTTATTTGCTTATTGGGGATTTGGAAACTTAAACAAGTCAGGAGATGAAAACTCCTAGCTGTAGCACTATTACTTGCTAAACGACGAATAGCGATGCGGTGGGGCAGTAAACGACCCCCCAGGCTTAAGGACTGGTTAACAGACATGACTTATTGCAGAGAGACACTGGAAACTTACGCAGAAGAACTACCACAGGCTTACAGACCTCGAGATTTCTGGGAACCACTAGTCCAGTTCCTACAAACAACACAAATGAGCACTTGAACTGATGGAACTGGTTCATCGCCAAATAGAGAGGTGGACTGTTTGAGGTCGAGACATGGTACTTAGGTAATAGAGCCATTTACAGAATAAACACACTAGGTCGAGTGCAGTTGTAAGTCACACTAGCCCACACTTATAGGGTCATCAACTGGTCATGTCCGTACTAAGCTGTAAATATGATGTTTTATGTTTAGACTCCTTGCATTGGAATTGAAATAATGTAAACCATCATGAGATGATATTGATTGTCTGTAATGCTCTGTTTCTGTCTGGAATAAATAAAATAAAATAAAAAATTAAAAAAAGAACTATATTGACAGAGATCTAAAATAAACCGAATTACAAAGCAAACTTAATATAACAGCAAACAGGATAAACTAATTTATTATTACTCCAGACATAAACAATCTTTTTGATAAGTTTTCTAATGAAATGTTCTGAACTATTTGTTTGCTTTCAGAACTATTTTGAGAAAGGAAAACTTTGAACTCTCACCATTCAAGAGCCAACCTCACATATTATGAGATACTGGCTTGGAATGTATGATCCTTCATGGCAAATATCTCACGTAAGGCACATGAGAGACGTGATGCTATTTCAAGTGCTAGAACTAGTGGGCACAGCTTAGGGATATCAGCTTGACAGTCCTTGGTAAAATAGCTTATAGCTTAATAGGTTGAGAGGCCGCTAGAGAGACCTGCGTAAAACCTTCAGACAACAGATTGCCCTATCTTCAAACCTATCATTATTCAAAGTCAGTAAAAAGGCTCACACTTGGGTTTAGCCCTTTTCTTAGGTTTTTGATCTAGCTTGTGCTTGGCATCAAGGATCAGTGGGGCATTTCATAGAGGGCATTTATAGTGCAGCAGAAGCATCTTTAACATGAGTTGTTGAATGTAGAACTGTTTTTTGTCGATCTGACTGAGACCAAACTACAGAAACCTGAATTGATGCGGACCACGTATTTGAAGCAGCACTAGAAAGTACAAGTCATTTATCTTACATGTGTACATTGTACCTATTTAAAATATGGGGCACACGGAACTAAAGTGATCTGCCCCTCCTCAAACAAAAGTCGTTCAATAATTTGTCCAAGGCGCTAAGCAGATACCCAGTTCGAAAGTCAGTATCTCTCGTCAACAGGCTACCTCTTCTCCCAGTAATAACACTTGTTTTTTGAAATGGGAAGAATACAACTATGTTGTAGAGTGTGCTATGTAGGCAATCTATTAGTCCTTAAAAAAGTGGACCAGAAGGAAGAAATACAAGAGAAAGTGTCAGAGGATAATGAATCGCTCTTCCAAATACTGCTGCCCTCTGCCTACAATTCACTAATGAAAGTGGTGTTTGTTGTTCCCGCAAGAATACTTTATGAAATACCCCATTCATTTGATGCGTGTGTTTTATAACAGTAAAACTCTGTCTGGACATAATTAAGCCCCGCAGTGTGAGCTTAGAAGAAAGCAACCTGGGGCCGTATTACACAAGTGCCCTGGGGGCACAACGGGCGTGTGCTCCCACTTTGTGCACCCTCTGGACACTTTAGTATTAAAGAAGGGGCCACAGTTGCTTGTGTGGCCCCTCCTGTAATACTGAGAGTGCTGGCGCACATGTAGCACCAGAGCAACCTAGAGAGCGCACGGCCTCATGCAAATAAGGGAATCTCTTTGCCTTTGTGCCTGCCCCATATTATGGGTGTGGGCGCCCAGGCAAAGAAGCTGTCAGGAGGCACACTGATAGTGCGCCATAAAGAGGTGGCGCACTCTCAGGGCGCCCTCTAAGGACAACCATCTGGAGGGGACAAAGCAGGTCCCATGGCACCCCCAGATATCCCCCTGCGAGCAGGTACAGCCACTCACTGCACTCGCCTCCAAGGGGATTCTGTTTCCTCTCTAAAGTGCAGGATGCCGCCTGCACAGTAAGACATGGAGCGGCTGGTTAAAGCAGATGCTCTGTATTTCACTAAACGCGCTGCCCCCAGGGTAGCCCCAAGCTCATGGCTGCCCTGATGGCAGTGCATTCATTGTAATCCAGCGCAGTGTTCATGTTTGTGCCTGGCGCACCTGTTTAAAGGTGCCCTATGATGCAAACATGAACAATGCGCCTGATTCATAATACGGTCCATGTTCAAATCACCAGAAGCATTGGCATGGCATATTTGTCAGTCTCTGTATAAAAAGAACATAGCTAAACAGGTCTGACAACACTAATCACCTGCTCGTATCTTAGTGATTGATATACACACACACAGGCACACACACACGCACCTAGACTGAATAGATGACCCAGCCTGTAAGTAGGGTGTATCATGGGTATTACGATTTGGGAGGGAGGGTGTGGTCTATGAGCCTGAGATTTTGCAACAATCACTATGTTGTTGGTAACATAAAACATGATTCAACAAGCAGGGGTGATTGTGTTTAAGTTGTGTCAAGGGGGTAGAGGGTTGAGGGATTAATGTGGGGCCGTGGAGGTAATCAATGGCAGAAGAAAACATTTAAAAAAATTAAATTTTCTTGAAGACATTCAAATATGTTCAAGGATTGGAGTATTTTGAGATGTGTGCTGTGCAAAATAAACTTGAGAAATTAGAAAACCTGCCAATGAAAATCTGCTATTTTCAAGAGCGTATAGTAGCCTTCCTCCACAAGGTACCAAGAACCTCCACCCAGCTATCATTTACAAGGCGTGCGCCTTCCTCCTCCACCTCCATTGCTCTGTCAAATCCCTGTGATGTAGGAAATGGGTGGCTGTAATAATTACCTAATTTTTACTCCTGCCTGAAGTGAGGAAGGATATCGGTAGCACTCCCCATTCCCAAATTAAGGTAGCAGCCAGTGGGAGTTTGCGAGTCTCCAATGACCTCCCATGTATGTGCAGTAGGGTGGAGGAATCCCCAAGGAGGCCTCAATCCTGGGAGGGTAGTAACCGCAAGGATTACCTTCTCAGTGATGCACAAGCACCACGGGTGCTGATATAGCGAGCATGTGCGGGACCGTTAAGCAGATTCCCTTTTTGATAGCCAGGGATACTTGTGCACCCCAGGCAACCTAATCCTTGTAACTAACGCTGTGCCTTGTGAGTCCTAGGTTTGGTGAATGCGCAGGATCCCCCGTGCACTGCTGGCACACCATGGTTTCCCCCTGGGCTCAGGGGTTTCAGCTAGTTACAGTTCCCTCCACGCAGACCTGCAGGACTACCAGGCAGAACAGGGACATTAGCATGGTGGTGCCTGAACCAACATGCTGAAGTCCACCACTACCCACCATTCTTCCACCTTGGTAAGGTAGCCTTGCAACTGAAGGCAGTTACTGCTTCTACAATTACAGTGTGTGCTTGCGGAACAGTGAAAGCAGATTACAAAAAAAAAATGTGCTGCAGGAGTAGGGGATAGCATCATGTTGAGATGCTACAAAACAATCAGAGCCGAAGTGTCTTATTGCGGCCTATGTTTTTAAATGTATGTGAGTGAGTGTGTATGAGTGTGAGTGAGTGTGTGTGAATCTAGAGCGAGGTAGACAGATGAGAGGTCAGTTTAAATAAACACTTCAACGATTCTGACAGAAAAGCTTCTGTGTCCCCAGTGCTTCTGATCCCAGATGGAATTCCACACTGACACCTGCATACCTGACTGAGAGTCCCTGGACCAAGTACTTAATAAAAAATAAATTTAGTAGGGGAGTGAAACACCCTAAACATCCCCCTGTAGCTAGGCCCTTCCCTGTAAGCTTTTCTGGGTATGACTCCATTGATCGTGGGCCCTAAGGTAAAAGACCCCTTTCAGGACGCGAGGGATTTATCCAACAAAGTAGAGAGCTCATCAGCTAGAAAAGTTGCCCCAAGTGTTTGTGGAGTCTGTCACCTCCTCCACAGGAGTTATTGCACTTTCTCACCCGGCCTGAGGAACTATTCACATGGAAAAAATCAAACAAGCATTGGCATAGCCAATAGGTCTCGCCTTTGGGACCTTATAAGTGTTTAGCCATGCAACAGTTGCATAACTAAATACTTATAAGGTCCCAAAAGCAGACCTATTGGCTACACCATTTGCTTGTTACTTTGCTATAATCGCGGCACCCGCGCTTACTTTTAACATTAAAAGTAGCGCTTTAACATTAAAAGTAAAGCACGGGTGCCGCGATTATAGCAAAAGTAAAGAAATAGATTATTTTTCTATTTCTTTACTTTTGCTACAATCGCGGCACCCGCGCTTTACTTTTAATGTTGAAAGTAAAGCGCGGGTGCCGCGATTATAGCAAAAGTAAAGAAATAGAAAAATAATCTATTTCTTACTTTTGCTATGATCGCGGCACCCGCGCTTTACTTTTAATGTTAAAAGTAAAGCGCTGGTGCCGCGATTGTAGCAAAAGTAAGAAATAGATTATTTTTCTATTTCTTTACTTTTGCTATAATCGCGGCACCCGTGCTTAAAGTAAAGCGCGGGTGCCGCGATTATAGCAAAAGTAAAGAAATAGAAAAATAATCTATTTGTTTACTTTGCTATAATCGCGGCACCCGCGCTTTACTTTTAACGTTAAAGTAAGCGCGGGTGCCGCGATTATAGCAAAAGTAAACAAATAGAAACAAGCATTGGCACGGCCGCGCGGCCGCAAAGCCGCGAAAGTGAAAGTGAACGCGATGCACTTAATGACCCGTGACGGAGGAAATACAGATGGCGGCTGCGCGCGTGAACGCAAGCTGGTAGCCAGCAAAAGCCTCTGGCAGCACTTCCAAAAGCCCCTTACTAAATGTCTGCAGAGCAGCGCATGCGCGCTGGCTCAGTGAGACCTAAAAAGTAATGATGGGACGTAAAGTCTTTAAAGAAAGTATCTTTCATGGCAACAAAATCCTTCAGTCTTGTAAATAGGAGAGAGATTCTTCTCCGAAGAATGCAACTTTTCAAAGAAGAGCCCAGGATGGCTTTGTTTGGTTCAGAAATCTGAGGGGTATCTCGTTTTTAAAAGTTTTATTTACCACAAGATGCATCATCATGTGTCAGGAGAACACATACAAAACAAAGGTGTCATGTAGCTAAAGTGTAAAGCTAAGGCCTACTAAGAAAGAGAGAACTTAAAACGCCACAATATAGTGCTGAAAATGGAAAGAATTACACAAACAACTCTCACATTTTAGGTGGGGGAGCCACAGGCTAAGACATGCGAGGCGGAGTCATGAGCAGTTCAGTCAATGCCAGTGGGTCTACAGTCTGCCAGTATTTATATCATTTCTAGCATTATTTCTACAAACAACACCCCAAACAAAAGTGAAAAATGTGATAGTAAAGCTATTCTGACTTTCTTTATTTTTGCTCACAGACTACATTTTAAAAAACCTTAGGGAGTTAAAGCCCCTGCCTTACAGTTCTATGTGTATCTAACAGGACTCTAGATGTGATACTGATAGGATAGCTCAGTTGGTCAAATCACTTGCTGGAGATAGCTGTACTGCATGCAAAATGCAGGGCACATGTTTGCGTCCTAGTAAAATATCTCAGTGGATTATTGCGTTAGTTGCAGAGATCTAGCAATAATCTGCAGGTCAAATCTTACATTCCTGGTAACATAGCAAAGTGGGTTAATTGTCAGCTGAGTCTGCCTTTAAGTTGTACGACATAAATATGAATCCTTGCAAGCTTTAACTCAAAGTTTCATTTTTCTAAGCATAATAAAATGAGTACCATTCATTTGAATAAGAATAACTAACACCTATAATTAAGTTCAAATTGGTTTTTATTTTGTGTTATAGGAATAGTCATTATTAGCATAATTACAAACCAATATCGATCAATCAATCAATAGATTTGTAAAGAGCAACTTGTCACCCATGAGGGCATCCAGGCCCTGGCAGGATCCAGTTGATTAGCTGAATAGCCAGTTCTTCAGGGACTTTCGGAACTCTGGAATAGATGAGGAGGTCCGGAGATGAAAGGGTAGCTTGTTCCATGTCTTCGCTGCTATATAGGAGTAGGAGCAACCTCCACATCTGCTACGTGATGGTTTGAGAGAGGGAAGCGGAGCAAAGGTGTCTGGTGGGCTAATGGAAGTTCAAGCAGTAGTTCATGTAGGGTGGTCTGCAGTTGTGCAGGGCCTTTTATGCTTGGATCAGTTGCTCGACTGTCATCTTTTCTGTATCGGGAGCCAGTGGAGTTCCCTGAGATGAGGGGTGATGTGGGTTCATCTATGGAGATCCAGGATGAGTCTAGCTGCGGCGTTCTGTATGATCTGTAGTCGTCAGAGGAGGTGAGTTGCAATCCCTACTTAAGAGAGCGTTGCCATAGTCCCGTCAACTGGAGATGAGGGTTTGGGTGATGGTGCTTCTCAAGCTTGGAGGTAGCCATTTAAATATCTTACAAAGCATGAGGAGGATGAAGAAGCAGGAGGAGGAGACGGTGTTGGCCTGAGTCGTCATGGTTAGCATGCTGTCCAGGATGATACCTCGGTTCCTAGCGTGGGCAGTGGGGGTACGAGTAGGTCCAAGGGCCACCAGGTTGCATCTCATGGGGAGTATTTGTTTCCGAAGATCAGTACCTCTGTCTTGTCTGCGTTGAGCTTCAGGCAGTTGCCCTTCATCCACTTGGTGACATTTGTCATGCAGTTGTAGAAGTTGGTGTTGGTGGTGTCTTTGGAGAGGGAGAGGATGAGTTGTGTGTCGTCGGAGTAGGATATGATGTTGAGACCCGGGTTTTGACGTTGCTGGCCAGAGGTCTTAAATAAGTGTTGAAGAGTGTGGGGCTATCTACTTATCTTGTAAACACAGCTTAAGAAACTAAAACAACTTTATATCCCAGTTTATCTGTTGGCTAATACGTAAAGTGAAGTGCAGTGTGTTTTCCGCCTTCTGCGCTGCTAAGTCTAAATGTCAAGTTACTGCAGGTCCCCTTCATGCTGCATCAGGCACACCCGGCCCAGTCAGAACACAACTGGCAAAAAAGAAATTACTGACTGTGCCACGGGGGCGAAACATCCAGTGCCCCACGCACCCACTTTACAGTACACACGTAAGGCACACGAAGGCATGTGTCCGGGACTGGCACACTACTTGGAATGCAGCTAGCATAATTTACTGGGGCCACATCGGAACCCAGTACTGCACAGGCATCCCTGCAGTAAAGCAGAAGCCATCAGATGTCCACTCTGGGCCGACTTTCTTTTGCTGAGTAAATATGTACATTCACAATATACGTATGGGCCTGTTCCCCAGGGTCATCTTTTATAGATGACGCATGGGAAGCGTCAAGGCCCATCAAAGCGCACCTAAGGAATCTCAACAAAGAGGCCGTACCAGAGTGGCAGGCCTCCCTGCTAACGTGAGAACAGTAACATTATAACACCGCCCTAGCTAGAATGGAATTCACTTCACAGAAGAAAAGTAAACACTCTGTTTATTGCCAATTAAATTGTAAATGGTAAACGGGTACAAGTGTTCCTAGCTGTTTGCCTACTCCAGCTGATGACTGTAAAGTGGTAGGTTTGATGGGAATGGTTAAACCCAGTAAATCATATTACAGGAGTGAAAGCAGTGAACGCGAGACCGAAGAGGAACTCGTCCTAAATGCATGCCTTATTACAGAAAGGATTGGTTATTAGTGCATGTGTATGGCTTTTTCTTCATTTTTCTGGGTTTAACAGAAAGCTGCAACCCAACGTGTATCTGGTGTAGGCCACAGACTTTCTGTGTATATTGAGAACCGCTTGCCATATAATGTCTCTGTTTACTAATAAATGTGTTAAAGAAAAAAAAAAGTTAGTTATCGCTGATTAAGCAGATTATCTAGTGGAAAAGTATCTATTTGAAAGATAACTGATTCATTAATAAAACTGCAAACGCCCCTTCAACTGCACCCAACATGCCTGACCAGATGGCCTCCCTTCCCTTTTTCAACCATGACCACTTAATTCACCACACAACTCTCTCCCAATATCGACGCGTTACAGGCTTTTTTGTCGCTTCGTCCACTCTTACATCAATGAGAAATGGGTACTGGAAGAACAGATGGATGAACGGAAACAAGTGTCCAAGGGTCCTTGTCGTGACACTGCTGACCACAAGCAGTGAGCCATGTCGGTCCGTTGTCTTTGTAATCAATGACGTAATAAAGAAAACTTTATTCACCAAACAAGCAAAATATGACAGTCTGCGGGGTTCAATTATGCAGCTGATAACTTTTGCTGTACCGTATACACTGTATGCTGAGGGCATCTCTGAAATGCTCATGCTCTACACCAGTGATATTCAAAGTACGGCGGGGGGGGGCGCCTGCTGCCCTCCTGACCTTTACATGCGGCCCCCTGGGCAGCAGCAGCACTGGGCTGCTGTTTACTCGGCTCAGCACTAACATGGAAAAAAATAAATATACAGCAAGCACTTATTTAAAGGTTAATTGCAGTTAGGGAAAGGAAGTAGCAAGGCCCTTAACTTTAGGAACACCTTCATTTCTAAAGACAGCCACTAGATATACATGCTTTGCTTCCCCTACACCCACTTTACACCCCCGCTGGCATCAGTGCGGCCCTCGGACACACCATTGACCAAACTTTGTGGCCCCAGGGAAAATGTGAGTACCCATACTCTACACTAACCTTATTTGGCTCAACAGGATACATGGGCATCATTTTACCAAGGGTCTGGGGAGATAATCTTCAACTTTGGTATTCCTACGGACCTTTACCAACATATTTACAGTTCTCCTTCCTAGCTGGGCAGGCCACTTCTGCAAATTAACTTGAATTTTTTGCTTTATAAAGGTTAAGGGGCAATATCACGTATACTGCACCAGTATCTACCAACTTTGATTTGGGTCCAGGCAACGCTACACCCGTGCTGGGTCATTTTAAAGTGATATTTGCATGAAGGGTCTGTGCATTTTATAGAGTAGGTCAGTGCAAATATTGGTTCAAGACTTGTGCCAAATTGCACAGAACCATTGCAGAATTGGCTGAAATCAATGCTAAAGCAACTGCAACTGGTGCACTCTATGCGATGTGGCCCTGACGCAACTAAAAGCCGCTTCATAGCACTAAATACAGTTCTACCACAGAAGATATGGTGTACAACACTGATCATTGAGCATGGCACCAAAGGCACCACATAGTGTAATTTAAAGAAAACATTTTCGGAACAGGAGTTTCTAAAAATTCTTTTCAGCAAAATTAGTTTCAACTATTTGCTTTCAAGAAAAATATCCATTATCCAGTTAGCATTTTTCAGCGGCTGAAGGCTTGACACCGAACGATAAACAAATGATATTAGATCATAAACCCTTTCAACAAACCTTGTCCAGATAAATTTGCTTCACCGAACAACTGATTTGTACTTAAAAATCTGTTTGAAAAATATAGTATTTCAGATTATCAAAACATGTTCAGCTGATTGACAGCGAACAATGAGAAATAACAAAAGGAGTAGTAGTTTCAGAAAGTAGTGACAAACAAATATTTTACTGCTCACTCACTGTACAGTCACATGTGAAAGTGCATAGGTCAACTGGTCCGAAATCTTACCAACAGACACCGGCATCAGGGCCGGACTGGCCATAGCAGGCACCAGGCGTTTTCCCGGTGGGCCGAAGAGTGGGGGCTGGTTTTTCACCCGTGGGGGGCGGTTTTGCAGCAGTGCTGCAATACTGGCCCCCTGTAACAAAAGCAGCAGAGGGAGTGGTGCTTCCCACTCGCATCCCCCATACCTCCCCCGGCCTGTCGAGCTGATTGCCAGGGCTGATTTCTGTTCCTAGTCCGGCCGTGACCGGCATCATCCCACAACCCCATGCAAGCAGGGTTGGGCTGGGACAAAATATAGGCCAAACCACCAAAATAAAAGTAGCCTCTCTTAGCTAATCAGAGAGCTAAAAAGCACCCCACATTTGCAAATTGAGCCCATTTAGGACTTGTAAAAACATGCTGCTTAAGTATTTTGCAAGGTAGGGGAGGCTGCATGCATTTGTGCTTGCTGTAGTCAATTTTTGTGGTGATATCGGTTTTATATAATAGTCAACTTTTAAAATGCTGATTACATTAAAGTTGAGTTGAAATTGTCGAGGCAATAAAGTTGTGTTCTTCATTATTATCTATGAAAGTTCCAAAAATGTTGAATTGTAAGTCGTTTTTAGTGCATGCATTTTTTAATTTATCGAAATTAATAACCCCATAGCACCCCTTAACCTTTTCCATACCATAACCCTTAAAACCCCAAACCACCACTTAATGCTGCCCTTCTCTGTACCCTAAAAACACCAATTACCACATAATCCCACCAATCCCTGAAGCCTAAAACCCCTTACTATACCTTAAAGCTACCCTTCCCTGAACCCTAAACACCTCTTACTACCGTATAACAATACTCTTCCTTGAACCTTAAAAAACCTTTACTTTCCCAGAACAGTACCCTTCCCTAAAACCCTCTTACTATCCTTTATACCTTATTGCTACCCTTCCCTGAACCTAAACATTCCTTAACCCCCTTATTGCTCAGCCTCCCTGAACTCTAAAAGACCATTAATACCCCTTAACGTTTAAAATCCTTTACTACCCTTTAGCAATACCCATCCATGAACCCTAAAATTCCTG
The DNA here is from genome assembly GCA_963921515.1 of Calotriton arnoldi. Taxonomy (NCBI): domain Eukaryota; kingdom Metazoa; phylum Chordata; class Amphibia; order Caudata; family Salamandridae; genus Calotriton; species Calotriton arnoldi. The sequence continues at coordinate 811,139 of CAWUFW010005491.1, forward strand.
AACTACCCCTTAATGCTACCCTTCCCTGAACCCTATGAGCCCATAACTACCCCTTACTGCAACAAATACCTGAACCCTAGCAACCCCTTACTACCCCTTAACGTTACCCATACCTGAATCCTAAAAACCAGGTACTGCTCCCTCGCCCCCATCCCCACGTCACTGTGAATACTCCTCTCTACTTTAGCAGGAGGACCCCTCTTTTCCCCTGCTGCCACCACACTTACGTTTGCACTAGAAGGCACAACATTTTCCCATTTACTTTGCAGCCACAACATTTTTGATACAACTATTGTCAGTCTACTCTTCCACCCCTATATTTTTACTGCAGACCGAAATATCATAAACAAGAAAATTCAGCCCACCAAACCATAAAACTGCCCCACAACCCGCCTAAAATACCTATCCACACACTGACCACTGACCTATCAGACCAGTCCTTCTGGCACTGTCCGATTGCCCTGTAGGCCAGTCCGCCCCAGCATGCAGCAAGCTCTGCAGCGCATGCTGCAGAGCTTGCAGAGGGACGTGTGCGCCTTATGTGATCGCCTCTGTTTTTGGAAATTAGCAGGGTTAGAAAAGAGTTAGGACTACTAACAAAAGCAGAGGGGAAGTCTGCAAAAACATCAGGCAAAAGCTTTTCCGCACTGCTTCCAACGCTGCACACTCCGTATGTTCATAAAACACGTGTTTGCATTGGCGCCATATCAGCATGAGCCAGGCGCACCCTAAAATCAGGACAGCTGCTGTTCAAAATCCCACATACATTTCTCCAGCAAACTTTGAAGGCTTCAATAAAAAGCGAATCTTTAGAAGGGGATTGACACTGCTTGTTTAACCTGGTTTTACTTTGTCGAACTCCTCAAATTCCATATGTACCTTTTGGTTTTTGCAAGCTGTGCAACACTGGATAATTCCTGCTTTTGGGTGACTATGAAGGCTGCTGCAGGCAAAAGAGATTCAGCGGGCCCGATTCACAGAACTAACTTACGTCAAAAACGTAAAGTTAGTACTTTTTGCTATTCACAGAATACACTTACTCATTTTGGTATTCACAGAATGCACTTACTCATTTTGGCATTCACAGAATGCACTTACTCATACTAACTTTATGTCCGCACTCGGGCCGGAGATTTCGGCCCGGTGGTGGAGATTCCGGCCCGGAGGTGGAGATTCCGGCCGGTTGTGTTATTTACTAAAGATTTTTGTCTCCCACCTTTTCTGTAATAAAATCTACTTACGTCCCAAACTACCATTATTACTATTGTAATAGTGAGCATATCAGACAAGATTACATTAGCGATTATCCCATGCCAGAGTACCAGCAGTGATCACCTCAGTCCCACAGACAGGGATGGCACCAGTAGTGCAAAATAGGCTTTATGAATTGAAAATGGCTCTATATTGTTAATACATTACAGCCACAGCTGTAATACTCCTTGACCAAGGCAATAAAATGAGTCATAAGTCTTGCAGGTACTGCAGAATTTAGCACTCAATATTGTCTTTAAATATATTTTACAAAGTCTATCATTTTTTCCAAATCATTAGCTGAGCTCTGAAAATACACACATTTTCATCTCAAACACACACTTTTCAATTTTAGTATACATATATTACTTCAACCTAGCAAAAGCTTCTAATTGAGTCGGCTACTTACGGAGCTACTTGTGGCTCACAAGCTACTCATTGGAGAAGCCTGCTCTAAGTCCAGGAGGAGAAGAGAATGGCTAGATATGATTATTGGTGCAAAAACTGTGGCTGTTAAAGCTGGGAGGTTATCTTTCCTTTCCTTGCTAGATTTCGAGAGACAGGGGAAGTGAGAACAATCAAGGAAGGAGACAGTGCAGATAGGGGAGTAATGAGGGGTGCACAGGGGAGACCCAGTAGTTTTATTTTCAACTTGGCTATCCCCTTCTTGAAGAAGACATTGCATTGTCCCTCTTGCAAGCTCCTAGCATGGAGTCTGCCTCATACGCTGACAAGAGTGAGGAGTTGGGGGTCTCAAAAGTGGTGGTATAGTGTTTAAGATTTAGAAATTATTACAAAATAATTTATAAATCAGGGGCGGCTCCTCCGTTGGAGCTGAGGAGAGTTGCTCCACTTAAATGCCCCCGAGATGAAAAATAAAATGGTACTTCATTACCACTTTATTTTCCACACCCAGTCCTGAACAGAGCATCAGAAAGGGGGCCGGCCGCTTCTGAGTGACAGCAGCAGGGAGGAGGGTGCACTGTATTTGCACTGTTTAAAGTGTGCATGTCTTTTTGGCCGTCCGTCTTGCGATAGCCAGCCACACATGTGCACTTTAAACGGCTCTAACCCAGATGTCTTAAGACAGCTGGGTTAGAGCACGTGCATGCCTCCAGAGCACTGTAGAGCGCTGTTGAGTGCTGAGTGAGGCCGCTCCCTCAAATCAGGGCGCTCCTATCATGCTGGTGAGAGCAGCTCCTTGATTGGTCAAGGGAGTTTCTTGGTGGCCGGGCTGTAGTAGCGATGAGGATGTCCGGAGGTCCTGTAGAATAAAGTGTTTATTTTATTTTTTTGTAATTTTATATGAGCGCACCTGCACCTCCTCCCCGTAGATGCCAGCCGCCACTGCCAATGTTATAAATAACCAAAGAGTAAATTACAGTGGCTTAGTACAAAACTTCGTAGTAACTGTTGTAAAATGTAGATATTATGTGTAACAACCAAGACATTCTCAGATATTGCTCGTGGACACTCTCCTCCTGTAGCCTAATGAGTCAACACAAAGGGCATTCGTTTACTTTGTCTATTTGGGGTGCATTCGGTCAGTCCCTGGCTGTGAGATCCTTCCAATTGATTACATTTCCTACAGCTACACAACTCTCCTCTTCAAATCACATCACACAACCCACGAGTAAATGATCAGACTATATACATTTTATTCTATTGTTCTCACATTTGTGTTAAGTGTTAATCATACATTCATAAATGCAGAGTATTCACTAATATTCATGGCTAACCTATTGTCGTGCGTTGATGTGTATGCATGCATATTAATGAAAAATGAATACTTGCCACGGTAAATTACTGGGTCTACACTGTCCATTTCGTAATAGTTACTCATTATTGTACTCATACAGCACTTTTGTTACACACTAATTATACAGACTAGTTATGCATTAGTTGTCTCTCTATTATGCTCGTATTACACTTGCTTCACATCAGGAGGTGACCTGCTATGTGATTAACAGACAACTCAAGCTCTGCTCAGTTTGTGGAAGGTACAGCTGTGCAGTCATTGGTGATAAACCAAAAACCTCTGGGCTTCCTTCAAGCGATTCATAAAAAATCATCTTCAACACCAAGGCTAGGTTCATCTACTCTCTTGTTAATTGTTCAGTATCACCTACCTTTCATACCAGGTAAATATGGTTGTTCTACTTATGTCGTGCTAACAATGGCATCCATGTTCACAACGTATGACCGCACTGCCACGCTTTGCCTTTCCACTCATCCAAGCTCTACAGGCTCATCAGAACACTAAGATTAGCCCTCATCTCTGCATGTGATCTGGAAGGTGCATGGCCTTGGGTGCAAATTTTTTATTTAAAACCAGTGTCGCCCACTGCTTTGCAGCAGTGAAAAAAAGGGAAAATAAAATGATAATAACTCGAGGTTATTATCAATTTATTTTGTCCTGCTGCGGCAGCTTTGCAGGGCGGAGCGGGTTGCTCTGACGACAGCAGCAGGGGGAGTGGTGAGCACACTTGGTAAGTGTGCATGAATGTTTGGGTGGCCGTCTGGGGCCGGCCAAACATTCATGTGCACTTTGCAAGTTCTCCACCCAGGCTGCATTACAGCCTGGGTGGAGAACATGCCCAGGCTCCAATTCCCTGGTGCAGCGCCGAACCACGGAGCTCAGACCAATCACAACGCTGCATTGCAGCGTTGTGATTGGTTTAGGTGAGCCTGGATGTGCTTCCTGTTCTGGCGGTGCTGACGGACAAGGAGGAGAGACAGAGAAGACATGCGGCAGTAAGGTAAGGTATTTATTTCTTAATTTAGATTCCCTTAAGCCCCGCCTCCCCCCTTTCGCCACTCCAGATCTGTGCCGGCCGCCACTATTTAAAACCCAGGTTTTTCCATCAGAAACTTTACTGCCTTGTATGGGGGCAGTCACTGTGAGACCAGCCAGACAGACCACAGTGAAGTTTTGAAGCTGGCCCCATCACATTCTTACATCTACTCGCTCCTTATTTTCATACCCGCAAAACTCTTATAAATGGCTAAAAAGTTGGAAATGGAACTATATAAAAATAAGAAAGTCGATAAACCAATTAACACAACATAAAGTATTTATTTTCATGAAGTAATCTTGCGATTTGCATGCAAAGAACTGTCGAACCCGTAGAGAGTGAGTCTAACTTTAACACAATGGAGCTCTGTGTGGGTGAAAAGGGGTACAAAGCACCTGATCGGTACTCAAAAGTGAATTTATTTACGTTCTTGCATGAGTAACCCATCTTGGAGTCTTATTGACACTGTGCAGTTCCCTGGGAACATGTGTAAAGAGAATGATTTATTAAGGACCACAAAATAAAGAAACAGATAGCCTAATAATTAAAATGTAGAAAAAAGTGTGTACTCTATCAGTTGTTGAACAACCTTTGACCTTGTTCAGCTATTTCTGATTACCGACGGGTGTGCAACCCCCTCTCCCGCAGAAGACAATAGTGAGTTGTAATCATGTCTGTTTATGACTCTTATCACCTCACTCAGTGTGCTGCCCAATGACGTTTTAGCTCAATATTTACTAAAGATTTTTGCCTCGGGCACAGCACGAGTGCTGTGAACAATCTAGGGCTACAGAAAATTGTAGAAATGCGTTAGTGCCAGGCCCAACTCAGTGAAGCCATTGTTTGATCTTTCCCAGGTCAGCACTAGGTTGACTCTATTAACAGGAAGAGAGTATGGTAATACTGGAAATTTTCTTTCTATTGCTTTTTTTGTAAGCTTGCGTTTGGTTGTTTTCACAGGAACTTTACTCACAGTAAATTGCGGCAGTGTCTTAAAAACTTTAAGGCTGCACATGATGTGGGTGGGTGATTTGATGTGGGTATTCTTTAAAAACCACAAAATAATGTACTCTGCATTTAAGCATTTAGTTCAACCTGTTCTATTTGAAATCACAATTTCCAAAGCCTACAGCTTTTTTTTTAATGTAACCTTCACTTTATATCTTATTTACTTGTGAAAAAGGGGGGGAAATACTTGTGGCGTCCCTTTTTAGGTGGAGCCTGGGCAGCGCATGCGCTGCATGCGAGCCATGCTGTATTGGAGTATGTACTTGAAGCCCCGCCCACTCTCCGCCCATATTTGACATTGGCTTGTGTCATTGTCCTTCCTAAATGCTGGCTTCTGATTCGTTATTTGGCTTGCTAGTCCATCCTTAGTACCGCCTCATCTTCATTTGTAACCTCCCATGAGGACTGGTCCTTTTACTTCAGTTGATACACTGTACGTCTTCTTTAGTCTGCATGCACTATTTTCTTTAATGAGTTTCTTATTGCAGGAGGGTCAAGCATTTGGAATGCAATAGGTCTCGCATTTGCGAGAGTTTAAGCTCTTGGCATTGTAAATTACAATGCCTTTTATTTATATTTTAAAAACCCAAACATAAATAAAAGGCATTGCCATTTGCAATGCCAATAGCTCAAACTCGCGTAAATGTGAGACCTATTGCTTTGCAGATGCTTGTTTATTTTTGGAGAGAAAATGATGTCCTTTTCAGGAAGGGACCTTGCCTGTGTCATCTCAGAGAAGTGGACACACACATGTCTGAGAAGCACCTCTTGATGCAGCACAGCGGGAAGCTGAGGGTGTGCTTTCACACACACACACAGACACACACACAGACACACACAATTATACACAGGAGCGTAGATTCGGGGGGTATTTGGGGTGTTAAACCCCCCCCCCTAATAAATGTATTTTCTGATAAATAGTTGGATGCAGGTGCTTTCAGTCGGGTATGGTGAGGTGTCTGCCAGGTTTCACCACAAATTTTCACACACAGACAAAAACGCACACACACTATCTCTGTTTGGAAAGACTTCAAACATGTTGGTTATTATAAAAAATAATGTGCTTTCTCTCACTTAGTCCCCCTACCGGTCCGCATTCCTCTCTCTTTCCGCTGCCCCTTAAGCCCCTCTAGTGCACCCTGCTTGTCCTATAATGTATTATAACAATATATGCCAGCGTGATTGTTGGGAACCCTCCTCCCCCCCAGTTTTACTGACCAAGCTACGCCCCTGCGCATATATACACCCGATTGAAAAAACTCAAATGCACGACTATCCATTTTTTTCCCAAACAAATGCGAATAGCGGAAGTGACATTTTTAAGGATCTCTACCGTCCCTTTACAATAAAAGAATCATTGTGGATGGTCCCACTCTTGTACCCTGGGATGCGAGGTAGAATTTTATGAAGGTCTCTAGGCATGCAGATATCCTGCTACTAGAAAATGTGAATACTCACAGTCTTTTACATACCCACCTTCACAATTTGGAAGGCATTTTAAGACAGGTATATTCGAGGTACTAGTGTTGTCCTTAAAGCTTTTGAAGAGTGGTTTTCACAAAAAATTACCTGCTTTTCGGGGTATTCTTTTAGATCCCGCAAAAAAGGCCCACTGGACCCTTTAGGATGATATACTCAAAGTTGAGTTCCAGCAGGGAGGCCCGAAAACCGTTGAGGAGCACACACTCCTGGTTGGACTCTGCCTCTGTCTGTCAGCCGGCTCTGCGCATTCGAGTATTTACTACCCGAAGGGGTCAAGATTGCTTTTTGACATTTTGTACCCTTCTATATGAGAGCTTTGTGTATTTTCTGTAATGCATATCTTAAAAACCCAATAAAAAGATGCTTAATAGACATTTTCTGCTCGAACCAGTGCCTTGCTGGTATCTGGTGTGCATTTTTGTTTTTGTACACAAAGTATTTCATTCCATAAAAGTTTCACTTGAGATACCGGCAAGCCACATTATTTGCGATTTTCCTGAAATATTTCGAAATTTCATAAGAAAAATCCACGCTAATAAACATCCCCACGTATTATCTAAACCCATACATGTTTACACTGCTGTTTGTTAAGCGTTTAGTGGGCAATATATGAAATCTGGGCTTGAACACGATTGTTCACACTGTAATAGCATGTATTAACATATTGGTGTGAGCGGGCTTTTGAAAGGTGTAGTAGACTAGGTGCATTGTAAATATGCTTTACAGCAGATGAGCTGACAGATACATGTCTGTGGCGAGGGATAGTCCTTACTGAACTGATAAATTACAAATATTACTCTTACCCCTCCTCCAGTCAATACTTCTCAGGTTAAAGCATATAGTGGTCTGTCTCAATGAGATGTAACGAGGCCCCGGGGTCTTCAATGGTTTCAAAAGGTAATGCAGAAATACAAACTGGACTGTATCCAGTACAAGGAACTCCTTTGTTCTGTGGGAGCAGATCCATGGCACTAATGCAAGTCAAATATGTGCCCTAGGCTGAAGAGTGATAGAAGCTAAATTGGCTAAAGCTTTGATTATGTAATTAGGTCATCCACCTTCTGGAAGTGCTCCATTGAACAGATGTTTGCCAAGATTCCCTGATGAAGAAAGGTCCTATTCATTAGAGCAATCATATTTCAAGACACCTTCTGTGGCCTATGTGGGTCACTGGATTCTGATCTAGCATGAATAGCCCCCACCAAAAGGCTCCTTGCCAGTGCTATTCTATCTGCGCTTCGCCTCTGCTACACCATGTGCAGTGCAAACATTCTTCTTACTCACTGAAATGAGCAGAGTTAATTTTCAATTTGTGAAATGCAGGATGTGCCTAAGTTCAATATTTGTAATGCCACTTTAGTATGGGAATGTGAATGAAAGTCAGTTCAAATCCATGTGATTTAAGGGTATGAAAGACCCACTCTTTTTATGAATACTGATCTACCGGCTTGGGTTAACTCTGCAGTCTTTAATGTATCCTTGCTGTTCCAGCCTCTGTGCTAAGCAGAGGCAGCCATTACGGAAATCTTTTCAAATTCATGTAATGTTGGAACTTTGAATGCAGACCATATATATATATATATATATTATATATATAAATACACACACACACACACTAAAAAAAACAAAGGTTACAGGGATGTTATAGTTAGCAAATAGAATTTTTAAAACCTTAGAAATTCACTAAAAAAACAAAGGTTACAGGGACGTTATAGTTAGACTGACATTTCACTCGTACAAAACCAGAGAAATTTAGCCGTTATAGTTACCTGAGTTAACTATAACTTGCGCCCCTGCAATGCACTGCTTATGACCTCACATATTACATTACTTATGACATGGCAGTGACATCACTGATGACATCACTGATGACATCTCAAATGACATCACTGACATCATCCTTATCATCTCTGACGTGCCAACTCACACCCCTATAGAATCTTTTAAACACCCACTGGCACTCCCACACAACCATTCACAAATCGATTAACAGAGCAATACCAGTACTTGGGACGCCCTTGGGGGCCAACTACCCCTCCTCTTACCTCCAGTAAGTCCCACACAGCAGGAATGCTCAGTTATGATAGCAGGCCATGCCCCCTTTCTCCACCATTGTACAAACGCGCCTCCTGACACGCTCTTGGTTGGGGGATGAAGTCCCCTTCGCTGCTGAAGGTCCTTAGGAGCCAACTAGCCCACCTGTTACCTCCAGTTAGCCCCACACAGTGGGATTGCTGAGAGGTGGTCACAGGCCATGCCCCTTTCTACACCACTCTGCAAACATGCCTCCTGGTGCACTACTATTTGGGGGATGAAGTCTCCTTGCCTCTTGAGGGTCCTTCGGAGCCAACTAGCTCTTCTGTTACTTCCGGTAAGCCCCACACAGCTGAATTGCTGAGAGGTCGTTGGAGGCCACGCGCCCTTTCTCCACCACTCTGCAAACGCGCCTCCTGGCGCACTGCTGCTTGGGGGATGAAGTCCACTTTAGTCCTGCAGCCCTCAGGAAGCAAGGGGACCTCATCGCCCCACCAGCAGTGCACCGAGAGGCGCATTTGCAGAGTGGTGGGAAAAGGGGCATGGCCTCCGACCACCTCTCAGCAGTGTGGGGCTTACTGGAGGTAACAGGTGGGCTAGTTCACGCCTAAGGACCCTCAGGAGCGAAGGGGGCTTCATCCCCCAACCAAGAGCACGCCAGGAGGCACGTTTGCAGAGTAGTGGAGAAAGGGGGCGAGCTGCCGGCTTCCAATCTTTTATTTTATTTTAGGAAGGGGGGCTGTGTGGCTCCCTTTCCCCTGATCCTTTTGGGCCCCTGGGGCCTGACCCATTTTCTATTATTTTTTTAAATAAATAAAAAGGGAGGGGGGGTCACGTGGCCCCCCCTCCCGAGGCCGATTTCAGCCCCGGGGACTCCATCCCCCAGAGCCCAGCCATCTAAAAAAAAAAAAAAAATCAAGGGAGGGGGGCCGAGCGCCCCCCCGGACCCTTTTCAGCCCCGGGTACCCCTTCCCCTGGGGCCAGCCCTTAACATTTTATTTAAAAAACAAAATGGGTTGGGCTGATATTGCCCCGGGGACCCCTTCCCCGGGGCATGGCCAGGACGATGGGGACCGCGGGAGGAACCTCAAGGCCCCCACGGTCCCTGCCGGCTCCCCACCTCCTGCGGGGAACGGCATTGCTTTTGGGCAAAGGGAGCTGCAAACATGCAGCTCCCTCTGTCCAAAAGCAATTCTGCTTCACTTCATGGAAGCAAGAGCATTTTTCATGCTCTCGCTTCCATGAAGCGAAGCAGTGTTTGCTATGGCTTATAGCAAACTGCATTGTCCTGGGGTTGGGCGCACCGGGACATTGCTGGAGCCGGCCCTGGGAGGTGGCAGTCCCCAGGGTGATGGAGTGCCCCTGGAAGGGCGGCCGCGAGGCCCCCCCCTCCCATCCACTTTGTAGCCCCGGGGAGGTGGTGGTCCATGGGGCCGAGGGTCTGCAACAAACCCCGTCTTTACTTATTTTGTGCCCTGGGGAGGTGGCGGTCCCCAGGGCTGCAGGGGGGGCAGGAGCTCCCCACGCATGTTGTAATGTAGCCCTGGGGAGGTGGTGGTCCCTGGGACAGCGGGGAGGCGCTTGCCCCCTGCATTTCAATACACTAGCCCCGGGGAGGTGGTGGTCCCCGGGGCTGCGGGGGCCCATGCGGCCCGCATTATAACTTCAGATTGCCCCCGGGACCTGGCCCACCCGGGGGCCTAATTAAACAAAGCACAGGAGACCGTGCTTTGGTGCTTTTTTAAAAATTCAGTGGGATTTGAGGATCCATTTTGATTCCTGCCCAAAAAATGTTTTTAATGCTTTTTATTTGCCTGGGGGACCCTGTGGACCCAGGGGGTCAGGGTTTTTCTACCCTGCCCCCTTTTCTTGTTTTTTCAACCGAGTCACAAGACGGCTGCCAACACTTCCTGGTTTGAAGTGTTGGCAGCCAATCAGATCTCAGGCATGAGATCGGGAGGGTTCGCGGATCCACCGCGGCCACGGTTGTATATCTGAGAAATCTTTAAATTTCTCAAAAACTACTGAACGGATTTACACCATTTAACAAAAAGAGTGCACTCCAGATATTGAGAAATTAACTACCAGTGTATGGCTAATGATAGGCACTGGATTCTTAATTAGAACATATGTTCTTAGCAATTACCATATTATTTTCTAATGCCTTGAAGTATATCTCACTAGACCATTGACACATTAGTGTGCATATGAAGCGGTACGATACCAATAACTTATGAAACAATGAAATACTTAAACACCTACATTTCATACATACGATATGAAGTCATGTTGGTAAATCGGCATAATCAATTTGATTGTAGTACTGAAGGATTTATATTGTATAAAAACATCAAGATGTATATATAATGTCTCAAAAAGAACCGGATGAGATTTGAGAAACGCTATTGTTGAACTACAATACCCACAATGCCTCATTATGGGCTAATGATGGATATGTATAAATATAAGAAGTGAAGAGAGACTCACTTACCGTGAAAAAGACCTTGCCAGGTCGAAACACGTTGGTGTAATAGTGTTCTCTGAATAAAGAAGAACTTGTAAGGATTCAATTGAGTGCGGCTTTATTTGCAGATACTAAATGTCTAGGGGCTCAAAGGTTCAGCCCAAACGCCAGCACCCACAGTTGAGCACGCCGGGACTGAACCTGTTTGTGTGGAAATATATATATATATATATATTACCTACTGGAGGTCACCAGTAGGTAGTTATAGTTAGGACCTAGTTCCCATAGGAAAAGCGTTTTTTTGATTTGCCAATATCTTTGGCGCCGTTTGACGAATCTTAGTGAAATATTAAAAACTAATGGGGCGCTCCAGTCAGCTCCTGTCTTGAAAGTTTCGGGGTGATTCGTCAAGCGGGGGCCGAGAAAAAAAGGGGGTCCCAAAAGCGTTTTCTCCAAGTTAATTTCCATACGGAAACTTTTGTCGCAGCTACAGCCCGAACTGCTGAACAGAATGGCACCAAATTTGGCAGAGAGGTAGCTCTTTGTCCAGACTGCACTCTTTTCTTTAAATGATGTGAAATTCATTCAGTAGTTCCTGAGAAATTCAAAAATAAAAGAATATCGATATCTGGTGACCGCAGTGGATCCGCGAACCCTCCCGATCACGAGCTATATTTTGTTTGGCTGTCAACACTCCAAACCAAGAAGTGTTGGCAGCCATCTTGTGACTCGGTAAAACCGAGTCACAAGAAACAAGGGAAGAAAATGGTTAAAAAAAAGAAAAGGGGGCAGGGTAGAAACACCCTGACCCCCTAGTCCTGGTCAGGGTGTCCCACAGGGACCCCCAGGGCACAGAAAAGTACAGTACCCAAATCCCGCTGAGAAAAAAAAAAAATGAAGCGCGGTGTCCCGTGCTTTGTTTTAATGAGCCCCCGGGTGGGCGAGGTCCCGGGGGCATTTCTGTATGTTTATGCGGGGGCCCTGCGGAGGCCCCCACAGCCCTGGGGACTGCCACCTCCCCGGGGCTTTATTATAAAAAAAAAAAGTGTGGGGACTCCTGCCCCCCTCACGCAGCTCTGGGGACCGCCACCTCCCAGTGCCAGCTCTGCTTAATATAAAATAGTGTGGGGGGGCTTGATCCCCCCACACGCCCTGGGACCACCACCCCCGGGGCACTAATTAAAAGGAGCTGAGAGTCTGTTGCGGACCCCCGGGGACCACCACCTCCCCGGGGCTTTGCATACGTTGGGAGGGGGGGCCGCACAACCCCCCCTCCTGGAGCCCTCCTTGGCCCTGGGGACCGCCACCCCCCAGTGCCAGCTCCAGCAATGTCCCGGGGTGCCCACCCCCAGGACATTGCAGTTTGCAATGGTAGGGCGTCATTGCAAACTTCTGCTTTGCTTCGTGGAAGCAAGAGCAGGAAACCTGCTCTCGCTTTCATGAAGCAAAGCAGATTGCTTTTGGGCAAAGGGAGCTGCATGTCAGCAGCTCCCTTTGCCCAAAAGCAATGTCGGCTATCGCAGGAGGCGGGGAGCTGGCAGGGACCGCGGGGGCTTTGGGGCTCCCCGTGGTCCCCCACGTGAGGGCCAGCCCCGAAGGATGGGGTCCCCGGGGTCAAAAGTGGCCCAGGGAAGGGGGGTCTCGCGGCTCCCCTCCCGAAAAAATAAGAAATTTTTAAAAAACGAGGCAATGCCCCGGGGGATGGGGTCCCCAGGGCCGAGAAAAGGCATTGGCCCCCCTCCTTTAAAAAAATAATAATAATTATATATAAACATATAGCCATGCCCGAGGGATTGTGTCCCCGTGGCCGAAATCGGCCTCGGGAGGGGGACCGCGCGGCCCCTTCCCGTTTTTTTTTTAAACCATAAAATATATCAAAGGCCCTGGGGGATGGGGTCCCCAGGGCCCACAAAATATTATGAGAAGGGGGGCCACGCAGCCCCCCTTCTAAGGAAAACAATAGGGGAAAAAAACGGCATCTCACCGGAGGCCCCGCCCCCTCCCTGCACCACTTTGCCTCCTGGCGCGTTCTGGGTTGGGGGATTAAGTCCCCTAAAATCTTAAGGGTCCTTAGGGGCCAACTAGCCCACCAGGTACCTCCAATAAGCCCCACACAGTGGGATTGCTGAGAGGTGGTCCGAGGCCACGCCCCTTTTTACACCACTCTGCAAACGCACCTCTTGGCGCATTGCTGGTGGGGCAATGAGGTCTACATGTGTCCTGAGGACCTCAGGACTAAAGTGGACTTCATCCCCCGAGCAGCAGTGCGCCAGGAGGCACGTTTGCAGAGTGGTGTAAAAAGGGGGCATGGCCTCGGACCACTCTCAGCAATTGAGGTGTGTGGGGCTTACTGGAGGTACCTGGTGGGCTAGTTGGCCCCCAGGGACCCTCAGGAGGCAAGGGGACTTCATGCCCCAACCAAAAGCGTGCCAGGAGGCACGTTTGCAGAGTGGTGGAGAAAGGGGGCGTGGCCTGTGTCCACCTGTCAGCAATCCCACTATCTGGGGCATACTTGGAGGTATCACGTAGGCTAGTTGGCCCCTAAGGACCCCCAGCAGCGAAGTGAACTTTAATCCCCATCCAAGAGCGCGCCAGGGAGTGCGTTTGCAGAGTGGTGGGGAAAGGGGGCGTGGCCTGCGATGAGAACTTAGCAATCCTGCTGTGTGGGACTTACTGGAGGTAATAGGTGGGGTAGTTGGCCCCCAAGGTTGTCCTTGGGGGCCAACTACCCCTCCTGTTACCTCCACTAAGTCGCACACAGTGGAATTGCTAAGAGGTCTTCGGAGGCCACGCTCACCTTTCTCCACCACTCTGCAAACGCGCCTCCTGGCACAGTACTGGTTGGGGGATGAAGTCCACTTTACTCCTGAGGGACTTTGGGGGCCAAAAAGCCCTCATGGTACCTCCTGTAAGTCCTACGCAGCGGAATTCCTGAGTGCTGGTCGGAGGCCCAGCTCCTTTTCTCCACCTCTCTGCAAACGCAACTACTAGTTAAAGAAGCATTTGCAATGTAATAGGTTTCACATTTGCAAGAGTTAGAGCTATTGGCGTTGTAAATGTAAAAGTGTTTTACTAATGTTTCTTGGAGTGGAACGAATGTAGGTTGTGTGTAGTGGAATTATGTGGTATGATGTGCAGTGAAATTATGTGGATAGACTTTGACTTTGATGTGGATAGAAAATATGTGGTATTTAGTGTATAGGAATTATGTAGAGTGGGATTATGTGTTATGGAGATTAATTATGTGGTATGGTAGTCTGTGTTGTGGAGTGGTAACCTCAGGTTTATTCTTTCTCGTTTCCATAGAAGCTAAACTATAAACTCAATGAGACAAAAACAAGAAGGAACAACTGAGGAGCACTTCTGGACCTAGTCAGAGGTATGAGCAGGGCCACTGGAATTATGCGACTGTTTGGCTGCACCGACTTTCGCACAATTATACATTTTCCGCATTTGCCACATAATCCATCATCTGCTGCATAATCTGCAGATTTGAACAAAAAAAACCTTGTTTCTAGCTCAAACGGCTCAAATGCTACCAAACATGCAGCGGCAAGTGTTACAGCGTGGTGGAAGGCCCTTTGCAAACCTAGAATTGTCACCTGTTACTTATTGCTAAATGTGGGTATTAAATTGGTACTGATGGTGTGCAAACCACTCTTGCTTCTTTCTGCGCCTCTCTTGCCTCATTCTGCATTTCTGTTGCTTCTTTCTGCACCTTTCTTTTTTTCTGCACTTCTTTTGCCTCTTTCTGCTCATCTCTTCTACTTTCTGCACCTCTCTTGCCTCTTTCTGCACCTCTGTTGCCCCTTTCTGCACCTCACTTGCTTCTTCCTGTATCCCTCTTGCCTCTTTCTGCACCCTTCTTCCCTCTTTCTGCACCTCTCTTGCCTCTTTCTGCAACCCTGTTCCCTCTTTCTGCACCTCTCCTGCCTGTTTCTGCACCTCTCTTGCCTCTTTCTACACTTCTCTTGCCTCCTTCTGCACCTTTCTGCACTTCTCTTGCCTCTTTCTGTACCCCTCTTGCCTCTTTCTGTACCTCTGTTGGTTCTTTCTGCCCTGCTCTTGCATCTTTCTGCACCTCTGTTGCACATTTCTGCATCCCGCCAGCCTCTTTCTGCACCCCTCTTCCCTCTTTTTGCACCTCTCTTGCCTCAGTCTGCCCACCTGTTCCCTCTTTCTGCACCCCTTTTGCCTGTTTCTGCAACTCTCTTGCCTCTTTCTGCAGTTCTCTTGCCTCCTTCTGCATCTCACTTGCCTCTTTCTGCACTTCTCTTGCTTCTTTCTGCACCTCTCTTACTTCTTTCTGCACCATACTCTCATTTTTCTGCACATCTCTTGCCTCTTTCTGCACCTCTCTTGCCTCTTTCAGCACTGCTCTTGCTTCTTTCTGCACCTCTTGCACATTTCTGCACCCCTCTTCCCTTTCTGCACTTCTCTTGCATCTGTCTCCACCCCTGTTCCCTCTGTCTGCACCTCTTTTGCCTGATTCTGTAACTCTCTTGCCTCTTTCTGCAGTTATCTTGCTTCCTCTGCTCCTCTGTTGCCTCTTTCTTCACCCCTCCTGCCTCTTTCTGCACCCCTCATGCCTCTTTCTGCACCCCTGTTGCTTCATTCTGCACTTCTGTTGCTTCTTTCTGTACCTCTCTTGCTTCTTTCTGCACCCCTCTTGCCTCTTTCTTCACCCTTCTACTCTCTGCATCTCTCTTGCCTCTTTCTGCATCTCTCTTGCCTCTTTCTGCACCCCTCTTGCCTCTTTCTGCACCTCTCTTGCTTCTTTCCTGCACCTGTCTTGCCTCTTTCTGCACCCTCTTCCCTCTTTCTGTACCTCTTTTGCTTCTTTCTGCACTGCTCTTGTTTCTTTCTGCACCTCTCTTGCAAATTTCTGCACCCCTCGTCCTTCTTTGCACCTCTTTTTCTCTCTCTTTCTGCACCTCTCTTGCCTCTGTCTGTACCCCTGTTCTTTCTTTCTGCACCTATTTTGCCTGTTTCTGCAACTCTCTTGCCTGTTTCTGCAGTTCTCTTGCCTCTTTCTGCACCTCTGTTGCTTCTTTCTGCACTGCTCTTGCCTCTTTCTACACCCCTCTTGCCTCTTTCTGCTTTTCCGTTGGTTCTTTGTGCAGTTGTCTTGCTTTTTTCTGCATCTCTCTTGCTTTTTCTGCACCCTCTTGCCTCTTTCTGCACCTCTGTTGCTTCTTTCTGCACTTCTCTTGCTTCTACCTTTTTGTACACAAATTTACAGAGTTTGCTGTTTGAAACACAGGTATTCAAGTATTTGTATGTTTTTTTTAATGTAACATGTCACTAGGTAAAGGCAGAGACACACGCATGCATACCTCCACAAACTTGGTCAGACTTACAACAGTGATATGCTTAGGATTGCAGTTTTATATTTCTGAGCAGTCGATGAATACTGAACCTTCAAGAGGAAAGTGAAGGTTAAGACATCTTGGGAGAAAGATTAGTGATTAGGCTACTTTGTATGAGTCTGTTGTAAGGTAGAGGTGAAGTAGGCCTCTTTCTGCAACTCTGTTGGTTCTTTCTGCACATCTGTTGCTTCTTTCTGCACTTTTCTTCCTCTTTCTGGACTTCTGTTGCCTCTTTCTGCATTTCTCTTGCTTCTTTCTGCACCTTTCTTCCTCTTTCTGCACCCCTCTTCCCTCTTTCTGCACTTCTCTTGCTTCTTTCTGGGCCTTTCTTCCTGTTTCTGCACATGTCCTACCTATGTAGGCATAGTTAGAAATTAGCATTTAAAAAACCTTAGAATTTCACTGAAAAAACCATAGGTTTCAGGGACGTTAGAGTTAGGAATTAGCATTTAAAAAACCTTAGAAATTCACTGAAAAAAACAGAGGTTTCAGGGACGTTATAATTAGGAATTAGCATTTAAAAAACCTTAGAAATTCACTGAAAAAACCACAGGTTTCAGGGGCGTTATAGTTAGGCTGACATTTCACTCGTACAAAACCAGAGAAATTTGTCCGTTATAGCTAGCTGAGCTACCTATAACTCGCGCCCCCGCAATGCACTGCTGATGACATCACATATTACATCACTCATGACATGGTCAGTGACATCACTGATGACATCTCAAATGACATCACTGATGACATCACTGATGACATCATCCAGTGACTGAGTGTTTCTAAAAATTTGAAGAATGTTTATATATATATATATATATGCCAAGGTGTATTCAAAGAATGAGTGGGTGTATGAGTGTCTGAATGGATGATTTAGTGGGTGCGTGACTGACTGTATGAGTGAGTGATTAAACATGTCTTGGTGAATGTATGGGTGAGTGACTAATCTATATAAATGTGTGTATCAGTCTGTCAGTTGGTGTGTAACTGGCTGCATGGGTTGGTGAGTAGCTACATGAGTGTCTATATGGGTTAATGATTGGTTGTCTGATTACCTGTATGGCTGCCTGAGTGTCTGTGTGGGTGGGTGGGGGTGTGTGTGACTCTCTGCACGGATGTGTGAGTGGGTGATTCACTGGGTGTATGGGTTTATGAGTGTGTGTGTTAGGGGCTGTATGGGTGAGTGAGTGTGTGTATAGCTGTGCTGGTGAGTGAATGGATGTCTCAGGGGTATATGTGTAAGTAACTTAATATGTGAAAGGCACTATATGTGAGTGTTGGAGTATATAAGTGACTAAATGTGACAGTGAGTGATTGTGACAATGGCTGCAAAGATAAGTGTGAGCTTATATCAGTAATTGTTGAAGAGAGTATGTATATGGTACTATCTGTATGAATAAGTGAGGTGGTGTCTGTGTGTATAACTGTATAGGTGAGCAAATGGCAGTGTGATTGATTCTTTGGGTGGCTGATTAGGTGTTTGAGTAACTCTTTGGGTGAGTGGCAGTGTGTGAGTGTCTATATGGGTGTATGAGTGAATATGTCAGTGGCTGTATTGATGAATGACTGCATGTATGAGTGACTGTATGGGTTAGTGAGTGGATGTGTGTGTAGACATATGAATCAGTGAGCAGATATGTACTAACTGGTATTGGTCTGTCTATGGTTTCGATATTGGTAGTCTGTGTTTTAGAGTGGGTGTATCAAAGGTTATGTTAGGGTGTGAGGAGTTGCATCAGATGATCACGTGACTGATGTCATCAGTGATGTCATTTGGGATGTCATCAGTGATGTCACCGACCAACACTTGCTACTGCAGCGGTTAGGAAACTCAGTTGAATTTCCAGAACTACTCTTTATGGGGAGCTCGACCCTTTCATAGTTTTAGTCTTTTGCTTCAATTCTACTTGCTCTTTTCCAAAAAGAACTCTTTATGGGTTCTCGCTAGGATAGGTTAGGTCCTCTAGATTAGGATAGGGACTAAGGTGCACATGCATTAAAATAGGCAATTGCGATTCTATAATTGCGCTTTTTAAGGAATCGCAATAATGGAATCGCAATTGCCTATGCATGTAGGAATTGCAAAAAAAATTGCGATTCCTACACATTCCTTAATTGCGACTCGCAAATTGCGAGTTGCAATTAAGGAATGGCTTCCATTCATTCCTATGGGCCTAGAGGCCCATAGGAATGAATGGAATTGCATGCACATTTGCGAGCACCCAATAGGCACTCGCAAATTGCGCATGCAATTTCAAGGGTGCAAGGGTGCCAAAAGGACACCCTGTTGCACCCCTGAAATTTCCATTTTACCACATGTTGCACACACACATGCCCCAAGGGCATGTGTGTGTGTAACATGGGACTTTAAAAAATGCACTTTAGTGCATTTTTCAAAGAAATCGCAAATTACCATCAACTTGAGATTGACGGTAATTTGCGATTCCTATTTGCGAAATCGCTATTTTTTTTGGGGTTAATGCATTGCATTTAAGGAATTGCAATTTGCGATTTCTTAACCGCTTAACCGCGGCGGCAATTCCGCCGCGGTGTGGCGGTTTAGCGGAGTGGGCGGGGCCGCGTCGGCCAACGGACGTTCGCAGCACTACAGAGGTAGTGCTCGCGACGTCCGTTGGCCGACAGACGCACGCAACGGGTTAAATGCAATCGCATCAACTTGAGATTGACGGTAATTTGCGATTACTATTTGCGAAATCGCAATTTATTTTGGGGTTAATGCATTGCATTTAAGTAATCGCAAATTTTGCGATTCCTTCAATTGCGATTTTTGCATTTGGGATGATGCATCCCAAATACAAAAATACCGGTCGCAAAGGGGCAGATTCTGCTAATCTGCCCGTTTGCGACCTGTTTTTTCGTTGATGCATGTGGCCCTAATTCCTGTATGGAACATGCTGTTGTTTTGAATGCTTGTTCTAACCAAAATGTTCTCGATATTTCTGTAAATGGATTTATTTGACTAATCTGAATAAAAAGAAAAATTCTGACTAATCTCTTAAAGAGAAAATAAACTTTTAAAACTTCATCAAACCTATCATTATTGACTGAACATCCAATGCTGAAGACATCATTTATTTTAGCGATGTGTTTGGCTTGTGCTCCATTTTAATACCGCAGTTCGGGCTAGACTGTTCCCGTGAGGAGCGGGGTCAAGACTGATTTGCATATGGCTAGGTCCAAACTGGGGTGGCATGGTGAGCAAAAAAAAGAAGGGTTAAACCCAGATCTGTGACTGGGGTGAATGTTTGCATTGTTCATCATTCAGTCCATCACCTGCTCTTTTTGCTTTTGTCATTCTAAGTGGGAAGGGTATGCCCAGATGTGAGTCTACTGTGTCACTGTATTTAAGCTAGCTTGGCTGATGAGGGGTTATACCCTGAAACCTGTCCCAGGATACTTGTTTCTGATCCAGGAAGGACCTGGCCTGGAAGTTCAGGCTGGACTGTTCCCATGAGGAGAAGGGTCAAGAATGATTTGCCTATGGTTGGGTCCTAACTGGGATGGTGTGGTGAGCAAAAAAATGATGGTTTAAACCCAGATCTGTGACTGGGGGTGAAAATTTGCATTGTTCAGCATTCCATCCATCATCTGTTCTTTTTGCCATTCTAATACAGTGGCAAAGATTCATCGACCTGAAGAGGCATGGAAATTGGAGGTTTGCTTAGTAAGTTTAGAGTGGAGCTATTCAAAACTTTTGGATGAGATTTCCGAGCTTTGCCCATTTCATACATGCTGCATCCTAAAAACAGACTCAATCTCTGGAGCAATGTTTTAGTCTTACCAGCAAAACATGTGCAACATGCTCTCAATGAAAAGTTATCCATAGCACACACTGGAACATAAAAATGCAGATTTGGGGCCACATCCGCTGTATGCTATGCTCGCCTTGAGCCTGCCATATTCTTGGCCTAGATATGGAGATGCTGAGTCTAGAGATGACAGTTTCATTTCTGAGAGGCTTCATTGGAAGGGGTGGAGATAGCCAAGAGTCTCCAGGAGGCTATCTGCTTTGTATCAGAGGTTTATAATAAACTGATGTCTCTGAGAGACTCCCAGAGCAAGTGTTTGTTCAGTCAGATGTCATGCCAGCATCTCTGGCCCATAGATGGCTTTCAGGGCTGGAGTGGAATCAGCCAAGTCAGATCAGTGCCTCTGGAAAGCCAGAAAGTCAGGAGCAGAGGCAGAGACTACTGCATTCTGGGTTAACAAGTGAATCCATCATGCATATTATGAGTATGTTTGAAGTGAATGCCAAGTAGGTAATGTCACCAGAAAGAACAACAGTAGAAATTTCCGATTAGTCTCATGTTAAATTAGCATCTCCAGGAAGCCTTAGGGCCGGACCAGAGTCATTCACATAGTAGGCTTGGTATATCACTAAGTAGTTAAAGAAGTGAAATCTTCATATGAAAGGTTTGCATGCAGGTTCCTTTCAAATATATTCAATGAAAATGGAGCGGTGTAGCCTAGCCTTTGGAAACATTTAGGAAGGGTTCTCTAAACACAAACGCAAGCTTCTACTACAAGTTTAAAGCAGGTTTATAATCAACATATATATTCATTTAATACCAGCAAATACCTATGCCATTAGAGAAGAATCAGTCTTTGTCAAGTTCAGGGAGGAGGCTATGACCTGTGACAACCACCTTGGAATGAGATGTGGACTGATCACCAGTTGTCAATTTTGCAACTAAAGATATGGGATTCAATTCCAGCTCCCCTACTAAACCAAAACTGTGTGAAAAATCATAGATTTCTATGCTATGACCCTTTCTTTTTTCAAACTTGGTGAACTTACAAACAAACGAAACAGCAGCATTATACGCTATGAAAAAATGATACCGTTTTATTCAGACTGGAACCTCCTAAAGATGATTAAATTTGAGGTTTTATATTAAGAATTGTTGTGTGTGTTTTTTGGTTTTTTTAAATCACTTGAACCATTTTTCCTGTCATACATTTCTGCCTGGAATTTAAACATGTGATCTGCAGTTTAGAGACATATCTGCACAGCAAGCACTTAATTCAGGAACACTTTGTCAAATAAACAAAGACGGCCTGGTACCAGCTCTCTCCTCTATAGAAAGTCAAACCATTTCTTCAAGAAAGTGACTTCAGAACTACTTTTCAAGCCTTCTTACTCTTGCATCTAGATGGTGGTAATGCTCTACTCCGTGGCATCCTAGACTTCACGCCGGCACCCCTTAGGGGCATCCGACATGCTGCAGATGTCTCAGCTGGGGCCTGAAGAAATATGATCAAATCACTCTATTTTCATGGCACTCTGTTGGCTTCCTTTGCCAGCCCACACCATCTTCAAAACCAGCTACATCACTTACAAAGCCATCACGACCAGCATTCCCCATTTATGTTGCAGACAAGCTCACCATTTCTGGTGGTTCTTGGATCACCTGCAGACAGGACACCGTCAGACTGTAGACTAACAAGTGTAATAAAGAAAAACAAGACAATAGGCGTGTTCCATCTATGCACCCAAGATCTGGAACAACATCCCTATACTCATCAAGAACACTACTTCAATTTAGGAAAGAGTTGAAGACTTTCCTCTACATCACAATGCATTCATCATACAAAACCCAGCTTCCTCTCCTGCTATTCGTTGACTTTATGCTATTTTGTGACTAGATACAGTGTTCCTTGCCTTTTGGCAAGGTTTGCGAGATAGAAATACCATAAACAATCATACATACAACATACATCAGTAAGCTATGATATCATCTTATCAAGTTTCCTCTGACTCCACGGTTCTAGAGGTTCCTTGAAACATTTAAACCAGTTTTGAAAACAAATAAAAAAAGAACATGGGTAACAAAAGATGAGAAATATTTTTTGTATTTTATTTGCATATTTTCTTGCTAATACCACATGCTCCATGATTGCTTTAGAAGACATGTGCATTTTAATACATAGAGGAAATGAGCAGCAAATCAGCCGCAAGGAAATATTATATTGCCAAAATGGAAGTAATCTTGCAGGGAATATCTGCGTACATCAGAGGTACAAGGCTATAAAGGGCTCTGTGTTTTGTAAGTCCCATCATAAGGGGTAGCACATCCGTAGAGTAAAGGTAGGTGGAAACCTAAGGTACCACTTTAGGAGGCACACCAAATTTAAGAGAAAAAATGGAATGTATAAAAAAATGAAGAAAAAAGGAAAGTTTGGTAACACTGCTTGGCTTGTGTAGGATGCTAGTTGCTGCCAACTAGTCAGGGGTCACACACCCGTCAACCTTCTGTGCTGCTGTTGTGGAGATGTGAAGTGAATGTCCGTGCCAGCAACATGTGGTCGCAGATGCTCATAAGTTCCCCAGAGAAAAAGGTTAACCTGACTGGTGGCAGATGACTTTTGTTTATATGGGATTGAAATGGGCCATTTGACAGCCATGCATGCCTTCAAAAACATGTAGTAACCATTACAGTGGGGCTGGAAAAATGCATTACATTACAGGCTATCACACAGTGTAAAGCTAGCCCACAAATGCCCTGGTGTTCTGCTCCTTAGCTTCTTATAAACAGCACTGAGTACAAATAGTTGGTAAAAATAATATGCCCCTAATCTCTTTTAGGCCTTATGCCTTAATATATAATGTGCATCATTTTCACTTCCTCCAATAAAGGTACCTCTAGTTTTTGCTCTTTTTGTCTGGAGTAACATGGCAGCAGGCAATTTTACACATACATCTTTCACACCATTTCACCTCTACAGCTCCAAGAAAGGAAGACATTCCATGGGTGCTGATTCATAAAAGTATTTATGAGTATGGGAAGTACTACTGACACACACTTTTATGTACTCTTACATGCCTTTGTGAAATGGCCCTGAAATGTCCACCTCTCTATTAGTAAAAGTGCAAAGGGGGCACAGTACATTCAAGTTGTACTAATTGTTTGTGAATATGACCCAAGTATTCCCATGGTCCTATTTTAGATGTTTTGGGGCCAATACACAAGGCATACATAAAAGAGAACTACATGTCATCTCTTTTAAGCACACTTAAATATCTTTGTGAATCGGACCCATATGACCAGGAGTGTGCGTATTTGCAATGGTGCTTCCAACAGTGGTGCTGAAACAATTTTCAGAGTGGGGGTGCTGCCATCAATGTTACATCCCTAAACTCATAGGGGTTGTGAAAAATCCAAGTGTCACACAAAGAACAAGTGTAGCAAATGGAAGACGCCCATTTGGCAAGGGAGCAGTAAGGGTGTAATATGTAGCTGGTGGTGTATTTTGGAGCAAACTGTCACAAATATATTAAAGCATGGTGTGCCAGCACACTGTCATTTACAGCATATTTTCCTTTGAAATGGGCAATAAATTTGCAAAGACATACAGTTTTACTGATAAAACTATATAGGTCATAAATGATAATGAGTAGATATCAGAGAATATTTGTGCATCATCAAGTAAAGTGTCTTGATTTGTTTTGATCCTATCTTTGTTGCCATTACACTTCAGAATTGCACACAAAAAAAACATAATTTGAGATTTCCTAACTGCTGTTTTTTTTTTAAATATGTGCACAGTTCATATATATTTAAAGTTTGTTGTGTGTTAGAAGAAATAACTTCATGTTGCCTTTCCTTTCACACCAGCAAGTTTGTCACTTAGTTTATTTTACAAAATTCTCTCCCTTTGCAGTTAGAGAAAGAAAAGTAAACACTAGTTTCCATGTTTAAAAAGATAAACAACAATTTGTCAGAAAACACAGCTTGACATCTGGCCTCTGTCTTTGAAAGCATAGCAGATGTGACAAGATAAAAACAAAATGTAAAGGCCTCTTTATTTCTCATTCATCCAGCATGGTTATTTTGGTGGTGTTACAAACCACCACCAGCCCCCCCTTTCATCCATACTTCCAGCACCTGCAACCTGATGAAGTTTTTAGAAAGTTGCTAAAAATCTCAATGTTCTACAGAAAAAAAATACAGGTGAAAACGAGCTATAAGTAGGTCAACTCAGTCAAATAACTCGTTTTGCAGGAGAATTTTCTAAAAATAAATGTTTATTTAATTAATTAATCAAGCATCCCGGTGAGTCCTAGTATTTTCTTGAAGAAGGAAAATTGCTTTTAGAATATTGTGGAGTACCGGAGTCCATCCAGGACCGCCGCGAGCTACAAGCCCCGAACTTCCGGACTGTGTGTGGTCAAGATATATATATATATATATAATATATATAACGTAGTCCCTTTTTATTGGAAATTAACCAACAAACAGTTATTTCCAGCTACGGCTTACAGTCTGCTAGACCAAGCAAGCCCTTAGATAATGAGTATCATACTAAATGTGACAACTTATCAGGGGGCGCATCACAAACTAATAGCCTTTTACTACTCCAATGTTTGTGTGTGTAACTCCCATCCTCCCATCCTCGTCGCCAATCTGTGATGACGCAAAGAGGATCTTGGTGTGCCAGATATGTTTATTGATGTGCTGAGACAGCCTCCTCAACTCCTTGTCCTCAGCTTTGCTCCTGAAAACTGCCCACTTATTCAAAAGATAATATTCTATATGTGGTTATGACCACATAAATTCTACATTCTGTATTACATCACTACATCGTGATTCTTGTCTAAATCAGTAGGATGAAAGACAGAATCAGCCCTGTCTGTCTTTAAACCTGCTATCCTCCTTAACTCCACTCAATACTAACTTTGTGGCATTTCTCAGAATTAGACCTGCAGTGGTCTAGGAGCGGTATCATGACGAATGTGCGGCTGTGTACAAATTGATTTAGGCTCATGTCTGCACCTACTGTGCAAACATTCAGCTGCATGCCTGTGATTTATACAATTAGGCCTGATGAGCAACGCATTTTTGAGGTCGCAACTGTCCCGATTCACAGAATCAGGCCGTCTGCCACCACAAAAAAATGATGGCTTTATGTATAAAAACGCCAAACAGCGATACTACGGAATCATTTGGGTTTGAGATTCGGTATTTCCAAGGGGCGTGGTTCGGGCAGCCCTTCCAAATACTGTATGGTAATGGTATGTGTTAATGTTTTGCAACCGCAATGCAACTCAAAGGAGGTGGTAAAAACCATTCGCAAAATAAAAGGGTTTGTGAAGGGACCCTTTCCCCTTTGTGAATGTTGACAAAAACATTTTTTAAGAAATGAAACGTACACTTTTCATTTCTTTTATTTTTTTAAACGCATCCTGTTTTCCTTTAAGCAGTCACAGACATGGTGCTATGCTGACCCCAGTAGGCCACCATCCCTGTGATGGCTATCATTCCTAATGGGTCGCAGAAATGTCAAACATCCATACATTAGGAATTGCGATTTCCAAATTGCGATTTGGTATAAATCGCAATTTGGAAATCACAATTCCCGATGTTAGTACATCTGGCCCTTGTTTATACATATGCCTTATGTCTCAAATTTTACAGATATGCGTATATTGCATATGATACTTATTTCATCTGCCAGTGTGCATTTTATTAAGTTGTTAATATCACAAAAAACAAGTTTAGCAAGGACTGAATTATTTTTTTTTTTTTACGAATATTACAGTGCTTAGGTGTTGAGAAACATTAATTGAAGCAGTTTTGGGATCAGCGCAGAGCATGCTTTATTGCCTTCTTGTTAGGAGCAACCTCATAAAAGAAACATGCGCATCTGTGCTGGTCGCAACAGAGGATACTTGCACAAACTGACGACTACTCGTACACATCAGAGTAAAGTACACGCATGTGTGCGCGCGGAAGTGCAAACTGGCGCAAAGCAATGTTTGCAATGCCGCATATTGTTTGTGATAGATCCCACCTGGCGAAACAAAATCTGAAGTGTGTTGGCGGTAACTGTGTCTCCTACCCTGTTTGGTTGTCACAAGTCTCAATAATGTTGGAATACAGTTAAAGAGCCTCGGATAGAAGATAATGTGATTTTTTTTGTGTACTAGACAAGACTTATCATAGAACGAATATAACATCGAGATTTCACCACATTGCAGAGACAATAGAAATGCTTAAAAACATACATCCAAAATAATAAAACCTTTCCCAGCAGCTGTGTCTGTCATTACCATTACTCGGTTTAATTCTCGACATGTTAACATCAGCGGATGAGGGAATGCTGCTCTGCCTTCGGAGATCCTTTTGGGGTCTGCTAAGGTCTGGGCTCTGTTTATTGTATTGCATTCTTACCAAGTGACTGTAATGTGAGCCCTCTGTTGTTGTAACCTTTGCTGGTAGCAAGTTAGCCATTGACGTATGGACTCCCTGCCGGGTGTCCACATGCTTTTAATACTTGCACACAGTTCCCATCCAGGGCGCATTTTTCAAGGCCTAGCATCAATATGGGTCCAGATTGTCAGCTGTGCATGGGCCATCGGCAAGCCCGGCCTCTCTCCACATGATCATGTGGAGCGATCTTCTGAGCTAAAAGCCTCCACAGGGAGGAACAGAAAACAGAAAAAATCACTCCCTAAACAAGTCCAGTCCAGAAAACACAGGCTTGACAGTGTGGATGCCATGACTCTGGGAAGGACGAGTTGTAATATTCAATGCAAGGGTGAGATGCCTGAGCCCCACACCCCTCGCGGGAAGATGGGCTTCATGGCTTCTGGCCCTGTGTCACAAGTGCCACCTCTGTCACCGGCCATGTTCGCCATATAACAGCCGCATTTATTTCAAAATGCTGTCCAGGGCAAATTCCTATTTTTTTCATGACAGTGTACTTGGGTGAGGCAGGCTCCCCCCAGTCACAATGCAGGGCGGACCCCTCAGCTTTTGTTATGCCCCTGATTAAATGTAGAAATAAAGGGACACTGGTATCACTGCAGTGCAGTTTATAAGCTGTATTACTCTTAATGCAAAACGAAGGTCCGAGAATGACAAAGTAAGGAAATTTAGAAATCACGCCAGCTCATGATGGCGATGAAGACGTCATACCTGTATTTTACAAAGCTTTTTGGAGAGATGTTGCTCATTCTCAGGGTTATTCGTTTGGGAACAGGGACCTACTTCCCTGGCCTAAGGCTTTGCAGCACTTCCTCTTTGCTTTACTATAAAATTTCACATAAGGCCCACATCCAGAATTGGTAATCCACTCTTCCATAGAAGGGGCTAGTTGAGGTCTCCTCTATCTGTCAGGGACAAGAATAATTATTTCACTTTGCTGGTACTGGGGCCAGAAAGTACTAGGAGGGCCCTCGGAACGAACTAGAGCAGACACTCTCAGTTCCTTTTGGCATCTGCAAGTTGAAAAGAGTGTGAAGGCTCTCCTTTGTTTTACCAAATGTTTGTGTCCAGATCCCAGATGGCTAAGAGTCCAGTTTTTGACAAAACCTGAGCCTTCCTTGGCCCAGAGTCCAAGCCATAGTCCTCTGAAGGGCAAGATTGTTAACCACAGCCAAGTATGTGTCTTGGGTTTCTGGAGAGAAGTGACGAAACTGACTCTAACACACAAATTCTATTTTAATAATGTTACTTTTTGATTAAAGTTATCAAAAATCTGATTTCACAATTATATAACATTTTTAAAAACTGACTGGAAAAGAACTTAAATTCAGTTTGCTAGCCACTTTCAAGCAAGATATAAAATATGGGTTTTAATTATATTAAGGCCTGTTCATGGAGAATGTAGGTTAACCTATATAGTGAAAAGAGTTTTTGGATATTTAGTCGCTGTGAAGCATGCAGTGCGCTATATATATATATATATATATATATATATATATATATATATATATATATATATATATATATATATACGGCTCAGCTACTCTGACGAGAACACAGCACTGCAGACTCCAGTACAGGTTCAATTCTTTTTATTTGATTTTAAACACCATTAAAGGCACTTTTCCTTTCCATGTGTCATTGCATTGCTTTGTACTGCTGACAGCCATATATTGTTGTCATATATATGGTTTGTGTAAATATACACTGCCATTTAACGTCCATGGCATTTATGCATTTTCTGTAGCACCTACCATGGTCACACAGGAAAATTAAAAAGACAGATTGGGTGAAACCAATTTTAAAGGTAACATTTTGGGGTCAAATGGTACAAACTGTGGCAACCAAAAGCAGTGTCATAATTCCAATACTGGCAAAATTAGGGTCCATTAAAACGCATAACATCTGTGGTAACCATGCATAAAAGGCAAAGTGTGCTACACTCACATAAACATATCAAATGTATGTGTGTTTAACAAGCTGACAACCAACTTAGGTCAAACTCCAACTGTAGCACACCAAAAGACACCAATACATTTCTCAAGGCATTTATCACACTGGCTGACTCCTGGGAGACAAAATATCTTGAAGAGGAATCTTAAACTGCTTAAAAATCCAACATACTAAATAGGTTGCTCGCTATAGTTATGTGTACATGTTTCAGCAGGACATAAAGATGAGCATATTAAGATTAAACGTATTTATTTTAGACATTTGACTCTCTATACACCTTCCTCTAATATGAAACATAGTGCTTTACACGAAACAGTTATTTGGAGCTTTAACATCTCACACACGAGAACACCATGTTGTGGGAACTTGTGAATAGCATAGTATACTTTGGAATTTCACATTACACATAGGTACATTACCCTGCGTGCATTTAGGGATTCTTGAAAAGAGAGATAATTTACCGATGCTCGAACAATTTTTTGATTAAGTATCAAACCCAGGAAGTAATTAATCCACGGTCAGGAAATTAGCCACAAGAGCACATCTTACTCACAGGTACTATATGGTTTACTGCAAACATGCCTCAAATGTAAAGGCATTGTAACTGACAACTGATGAGAACGATGGTAACTAAGGTCGAGTCTGAGTCACTGCTCTTTTAATGTATTACTTTGTTTCACACTTTCTACACTTGTAATGTCATGTAGCTGGAAAAACATTCCACTTTGGTTATTGGCTAATTGATTCTGTGATCCTCTCAGTGTCTGGGTCGACTAGTTTCCATGGGATTTTCCCTTTGTGCCTCTCTGTAAGTGTTTATGTATACCTGCATTGATGGGACTGTGTGGTTGCACTTAATTTATTAAGAGGTTTTGCACAGCGCAGACCTGTCTAAAGTGCGAAACTACAGCACTCAGCGCTGTTTTTATAAATATTGATGTATTAAGTGAAATAAAGAAATGACTAAAGTAAGAACACATCTTATGTTAAGAAGGAAACCAGTACCCTGCCAGTTACTGCAGACACTAGTGAAAAATTCAGTGACAATATTTTTAGGCTACAGGGTGCACATGTGCTAGTTAGTGAGCTATAACTGAGAACAGAGGGACAAAGGGTGGAGATTTACACTACGAGAACCCCAGTGTTTGAAGGCTGTGTGCGGTCCAGGGTAGATGTTGTCCAAGTAGGCATGTACTCAGCGGCGGCCCCTCCATTAGGGCGGAGGAGCACCGCCCCCCTGCCACCACCTGAAAAATAAAACAATAATGAAACTGGTTTTAAACCTGTTTTATTATTATTTTATTATAATCTCCCTGGACCTGCCCCTAGGACTCTGACGAGTCTTGGGGGCAGGTCCAGGGGGGGGATGACACTGTGGTGGGGGAGTGGTAGTGCATTCCCTTGTCCCATCTCTGAACAAAAGGGTTTGGCCAAATCCTCATGTGCAGGGAAGCTTTCTCCAGCCCCAGCTACGTTGCTGGGGCTGGAGAGAGCAGGCACAGGCTCCCAGTCTGCCTGGGAGTGCAAAGTCCCTGCGCTCAGGACAATCCTGACGCTGCTTTCCTGCAGAGTCAAGATTGGCCACAGTGGCGACATATGGCGAACACGGTTCCCAGCCCGCAGACTCTACACCTTTTATTCGGCCAGACATGGCTCCTTCTCGAGGTTGGACTATATTTTCACGCGGGGGGATCAGTTGGGGGATTTTGTAGACCCGAGTATTATGGCGCGAGGCATATCGGACCACTCTCCGGTGGGTGTTATCCTTCGGGGGACGGTGGTAGACAGGGCCGCATTCCCGCGAATAGATCCGTGGCGGTTAACTGACACTTCGATTACTGATAAGCTTCGGGAGGGCTCCGAGAATTATTTCTCCGACAATCAGGGGTCGGTTACCTCCCAGCTAACGTTGTGGGAGGCGTACAAGGCGGTCCTGAGGGGACAGGCCCAGGCTTTGATCGGTGCCCAGAAGAAAGAGGAATCGCTGCAGATTCAACAGTTGGAGCGCGAAATCGAGTCTCTGGAGCGAGAGGCCAGTGCGTCGCCTCGCCGGAGCGCAATCATGCTTTGGCCATGAAGCACAGGGAACTTCGCTCGTTAGCGGAGGGTGAGGCACGTGCCTACTCCCTTGCCACGCAGCATCGGATATATGATGCAGGGGACAAGAGTATGAAGCTTCTTGCGTGGCTGGAGCGTCGTGACAGGGAGCGTTCCTGGGTTACGGAGGTGCGGGATGGTTCGGGGCCCTGGCTTCCACGAGTGCGGCCGTTGCGGAGGCTTTTGCGTCCTACTATGAAGGAGTATATACCCCAGTGTGCACTAGAACCGAGAGAGACTGTGAGGAATTCCTGCGAGACTTTGCGCTGCCTATGCTATCCCAGGAACAAACTGAGTGTCTGGATGCAGACCTCACAAGAGCGGAGCTGGGAGAAGCCCTTAATGCCCTCCAGGCCGGCAAGGCGCAGGGACCCAACGGACTCCCGGTCGAAATCTATAAGAAACAGGCGAGTGTGGTACTGGAGCCCATGCGACGCATGTTCCTTGAGGCACGGGAGGTGGGCGTGCTTCCGCCCGATCAGAGAGAGGCCACGATTGTGGTTATTCATAAAGCCGGGAAACCGGCGGACTGTTGCTCGTCCTATCGGCCTATCTCCCTCCTGAACGTGGAGGCGAAGGTATTGGCCAAGGTCTTAGCGACAAGACTGCTATCCGTACTGCCCGACCTCGTGCATGTAGACCAGTCGGGTTTTATGCCCCACAGGAGCACTCGGCACAACCTGCGGAGGCTCTATGGTATTCTGCACATGACTAAGGACGTGGGACATGCGCAGACGGCATTGATGGCGCTGGACGCCTCAATGGCCTTCGATAGCATCGAATGGCCATACCTATTTATGGTACTGAATAGACTGGGCCCCGTGTTCGGTAGCTGGGTGAGACTCCTGTACACGCAGCCGATGGCAAGGGTGAGGGTCAATGGGGTGACGTCCCGGGCTTTTGCCCTGTATAGGGGCACTAGGCAGGGCTGCCCCCTGTCACCGCTCCTGTTTGCCCTCGCCCTGGAGCCGCTCGCTCATTGGATCAGAAGAGATAGGGCCTTTTGGGGCCTGGCACTCACGGATGAATGGGAGGAGCGTATTTCTCTATACGCTGACGATATTGTCCTGTACATGGCCAGACCCTACCACTCCATGGCGCGGGCTCTCCACCTTTTCGCCCTTTTCGGTAGCTACTCTGGCTACTCGATTAATTGGACCAAATCGGTGGTTTATCCTCTGTCGGGTCCACCTCCTCGCATCCCGCGGGATTGTCCAGCATCGCTGGAGCCTGCTGGATTCCGGTACTTGGGAGTGTACGTCACCAGAGACACGGGGGAGTTCTTCGCCCGAAATTTGGAGCCTCAACTGATGAGGCTGGGGGTGGACATTGGACATTGGAGGTCCCTGCCCTTGTCCTTGATGGGGCGCGTGGCGCTCTTTAAAATGCTGGCGCTGCCAAGACTTCTATATATCCTCCAAAACACACCGTACCTGGTCCCGACGGCGACATTTAAGCGGATCTCCCGGGAGTTGCGGACGTTACTTTGGGACGGCGGCAACCCGAGAATTGCGTTGCAGAAGCTTACGAGGGGGTGTACGACGGGGGGCTGGCCCTCCCGGACGTGCAACTCTACTACTGGGCAGCTCAGTTGCAGGTGGTCAACGACTGGGTTTACGCGCCGACCTCGGAGCCAGCTTACAGAATGGATAGGCACGCGATGGTTGGAGGAACCTGTGAGCCATATCTCTACTCCCGCGGGCGGGGTCGTGATCTGCCCGCGCACACTGGGGTGGTACTCCACTGTTGGAGGGAGGCCAACAAATTCTTGGGCTGGACGAACACCCTAACGGGACGGACCCCGCTTTGGACGGGCGATCGGCTAAAGGAGGTGGCGGGACTATCCGGCTATAGGGGGTGGAAACTGATCGGCATTGAGTATCTTGGTGATGTGTGGAGGGGGGCCCCGGTTCCCTTTGCGGCTCTGCAAAAGAGTATCAACTTCATGATTCCCAACACTACCATTACCTGCGCCTTATACATGCATTGCGGGCCCACATCCGTGCTGGCACTTCTATCCCGGAGTACTCCCCTATGGAGGACAGGCTCCTTCTCGACCCCATTCTAACGAAACCCACGTCAACGATTTACCGAAAACTTATTAATAATATGCCGGACCCCTGGGTCTCCTGCGGGCGAGATGGGAGGGAGACATTGGAACACTAGATGACGACGACTGGCTAGACGCCCTGCAGAGCCCTCGCGAGGTCGCGATCCGGCCGCGATTCCGCCTTGTGCAGTTAAAAATACTCCACAGGGTCTATTATCCCCGCACCCACCTGTTCTCCTGGGGTAGGACTCTATCACCCTTGTGTGTGAGGGGCTGTCAAGGGAGGGCTCATTTTATCACATTCTATGGGATTGCCCACTCATAATTCCGTTTTGGACCAGGGTGACGCAAACGATGGAGGGGGTGGTGCGGTCCCCGGTCCCATTGGAGCCCAAGTGGCTCTTGCTCATGATCAAAGGAGCCACGGACTGGACACGTCATAACGAGATTTGGTTGGGGCTGGCAGCAGGGGTGGCTAAACGCAATATTGCCAGGTGCTGGGGTGCACAGGCGCCCCCTCGTGGGATCAGTGGCTCTGTGACCTGGATTGGTGTCAGAGGGCGGAGGAAACGGTCTATAGGTCCCGGGGATGTGTGAATAAATGGCGGAAGGTGTGGGGTCCCTGGCAAAGGTTTCGAGCTGTACAGGATGGGTTGGGATAGAGGATTGTTGCAATCACTCCTTTGCATTTCCATGCATGCAAAAATGTGACGAACTGTGATCCCGGTGAATATATTATGAACTGCCGATGTGTACTGCACTTGAACATGAGCAATGTTAATAAAAAGAATTAAAAAAAAAAAAAAAGATTGGCCACAGTGCATTCTGGGAGCATGTGCACGATGCAGCCGCGATCAGGTAAGTTATTTATTTATTATTATTATTTTGTCCCCCCCCCAGCTTCCTCCTCTTGCCCGTCTCACCACTATGGGAGGGGACGGGCCGCTACTGCATGTACTTCATGTAGAGGGAAGGTGTCATGCAGTAGATGACAGCAGTCGGCCGCAAGGGAAAAGTTAATACGATGAGAGTGATTTCCACAGAGACTGAGTCACTGGGGGCCCAAGAAGTGCATTTACCTCTTCATGGCATAGTCACCGGTGGTCAGTGCCACAATCTCTTCATGGCATAGTCATCAGTGGGTAGGGTGCCTCAGACACACTAGTACAGAGTTTAAAGAAAGGACAATAAAAACGTGGAGCAGAAAAGTCAACATTTCAGGGGTTGCTAAAAAGAGAGAAGGAATCCGTACACCTGAATAAATCTGACACATTGGTTCTGGCATGATTATTTTCTGATTTTGCTGTCGACTCTGCTTTAAGCCAATCTCATTGCCAGTGGCCTTCGCCAACGACTGCATCTGGGGTCCCCTAAAATTGTTTCTCTTCAAGACCTTTCTCAGTAACACTATTTCCTCAAGTACTAAAATGGAACACATCAACATCCTCTGCGCTACTGCTTCCAAAACCATTGCCTGTCCTATTTCTGTAATCCCAGGACAGTGCTCAAAACATCATAGGGGTGCCAGTAATAAGAGTGCCGATCAATGTGCCAAGATGCTTTTAATTACATCAGTTTGCATAGGTATCAAAGCTGCAACCCAGGATGACCCCAAAAGTGATGCATCTGCCATCTGCCATCAGCTACTGCACCGCACCATATACTTCTTTCAATTCCTTGCTGT
Source organism: Calotriton arnoldi (assembly GCA_963921515.1). NCBI lineage: Eukaryota > Metazoa > Chordata > Amphibia > Caudata > Salamandridae > Calotriton > Calotriton arnoldi. The sequence goes on from CAWUFW010005491.1 coordinate 845,549, forward strand.
TTCCTGCAAGGGTCGGGTAGTGAAAAACAAAGCAGCCTTCTCACTACCTCCATGTGGACGAGAGACTTGGAGATAGCTCTCCTGAACCATGAAAATAATTTCGGCACATAGAAATCCCAAGGTGTCAATCATTAACTGGCTCCCCCAGAGCAGCTCTATTTTTGCTATTTCTTTTTAGTTTTTGATGATAGATTCAGCAGAGGAGGCTCAATGCCAGTTCAAGGAGTCAATATTACATGTGGCGCCAGCCATGTAAATTTATCATATAGGAGGAGATGTGGCCTAAAGGCTAGAGCTGCTGACTTTGGAACATGGGGAACCAGGCTAGAATCCTGGCCTTGTCTCAGCATCTTGTAATTCCAGGTAAATCATTTACTCTCTCTTTGACTAAAAAGGAAAGGGGAAAAATGTAAAACGTAGCCCGATTCTTCTGTAAGGTGCTCTAGCACCAGATGCGCTATAAAAAAAACTGTCCTATATGTAATGAATTTCTAAGCAATAAAGATGGCACACTTGCAGAGGAGAGGAAAGACAAAACTGCACTGCCCCAGTGTAACAATGTTTACACTCGGTGTGATCATGTTGCCATTGAGTACAAGGTCTAATGTGTAACGATTCGCTCACGAATGAAGGTTTTAGACACGTTAACGGTCAACCCCTCCAGATTCTAACATCAATAGGGCTTCATTAATACACGGAGTCCTAATAGAAACACTAATCTCAGTATAATGACATCACGACATAATGTACATGAATGTTTACTCATTATAAATAATTTATAAATTTCCCTTTTCCCTACATCCATGTTTTAATATATCTTGAACGATACTCTATAAAACAAAACCAGATAAACTATAAGCAGATGTGTCAGTGGCGGCTGGTAATTTTAACAGGGAGGGTGGTGGGCGGGGAACACATATACACTCTCACCCTTGCATTTACATACATGCACACACACACACACCCAATCACAACACTCCCTCACAACAAATTCATATATTAATAAATACACACACGCTCTAAACATTCAAAAACAGTAAACTGTCCTGTCCAGTAGCTTCGGGACAGGAAAGCCTCGGAGGTCCCAGGAGGGTTCGAAGGCAGCAGACCCACACTCGTCACAGAGTGGGATGGGTTCAGTGAGAGTTGCTGACCCCACCTCACTCTGTGACGAGGTATCACTGAATGACACTCGTCCCTGGGCACTTCAGGGCTTAAAACAGAAGCGCCCAGGTCCGAAGCAATCGGTGACACTCCCCCTTATCACGAGGGTGAGGGCCTCAAGGCAAGTTTGCAAGGCTAAGGAGGTCACTCCCATAGAGCTGTGAAATCCTCAGCCTGGTAAAGTTCAGTTCAAGCAGGCAGGAGCCTGCACATTTAGCACATGTCTAGCTCCTGACTGACTGACCTGAATAAAAAGAGTATCTGTCAGGCTGTCCTTTGCTCAGCCTGACAGACACTCTTCCTCTCTGGAAATAGGTGAGGAGGCGTGGCCTCTTTGCCCATATAGAAGTGCCGCGGCTGAGATGTGTGCTCCAAACAAACAACTATTTTAGAATTAAACAGTTCTGTGTTAACAGAATGCCCTAATGGAGTGATGTTGGATCACCATATACAAAATATCCTTTAAATCCCCATAGCCACAGGTATCAATCACTTCTATTCTGCATAATCACTTTCAAACTACATCACATAGGACTTCCCATAATTACCGTTGTCTTCGACTAAGTAATTCACAAAAAAATGACTGCTAATATTTCTAAGTCAAAGAAAAGTGGAAAAATGAACATCTCTGACGTCTATTGTGTCTTGTATAATTTAGCAGCAATACAAAGAGTGACTGCAGCACCACCTTCATTTGTCATTTTAGTACTAAGCTATTACATTCAGAATTGCATGTGGTTAAATGAGTTTTGAACTTCAAATCCAATTACTGAATCACACACAATGGGTGCAGCGTTTTAATTAGAACTAACTGGCAAGTAGCAGTTGCAGGCTTAAACTAAGCTGTATAAATGATGCTGATTTCAAATATGCATCTGTCAAACACAACAGTAATAGGGTGAAGAAAGCAAATGACAAAAAAATCATGTTTAAGCTTTCTGATATGTGATGTGACATAGTTAGCCTAACTGCAAAATCTTAACTCGTGTTCATGGACCACCACAATTACAGGATTCTATGCCTGCAACATTTTCTGTATAATTTTGGATTTGCTATGCTTGTCACATAATCCACCATCTGCTGAATAATTTGGAGATTTCAATAAAACCGAAACAAATGTTGCTTGTACTAACAATGAACTACAACTTGCTTTGGCTGGTCTTTGTTCCCTAGGGTTTTCACACTATTGGCATGAATGGCAGCTTAGGTTCTATTACACCATCCAAAGCAAGGGCTTTTAAGACAATTTACTGGACCACAGTGGATCAGAGTAGACTGCAGAGCGCTAGATGTGGTAGTCTGACTGAATATCTGGTTCTATGTAAGCACATATCTATTTGGATTTAATACAGCCACCTTTCGCCAAGAATTTGTATATAAAGTTTACATTTGACATTTTACCCTTAGCAAATTTTACTGCGAACTAGTCAAATCATTTATAGCACTCACGAAACTGCTGGAGATGTAACCATCATCCTGAAACTCTAGTGCATATCTTTTTGTTTTGGCCCTTGCATGAAATAGATCACACCGGTATTTCGGTGCATAGTGACACATTGACTGTTTTTAGAATAGCATGCTCTCCTGCATCACTAGTACTAATTGTTGCTATGTCTAGGTTCTTATTGAAAGCATGGAAGATTAGAAAAAATCATATTGAATTATGATGTTGCAATAAGAATAACTTATGCAGCAGGGGTTTAAATCTGGTAGTTAAACCAGATGACAGTGCTAATGTAAATTTGCATTTGGTTTTAACACTGATAAATGTTGACACGTGTGTTTTTGTGTGTGTATTTATTAGCTCCTGTGACATTAAGTTGTGTATGCTGTGTTTTATGATTGTTTATACCCGAAATAAACATCTTGATGATGATTGAAAAGTTACCTACAATGCTGTAGATGCCGTGCACTGCATCCATCCACATGCGATGAAAGCTTTACTTGTCCTCTTTCAATTGTTGATTATTGTAGTCAGGCATTATGGAGGTGAGAGTTTTCCAAGGCCTTGTTAATATCCCCCGAGTATGAACGAGTGAAAAGCTTTTGTTTGCAGCAGGAAAAAAACTCTACATATTTAAATGTATTTTCAAACAGGGCTGAATTACTTTGTCATAAAATGTTTTGTTTCAGTATTGATGTCTAATCTGTGATTTCACCATAGTGTTCTGAAAACTGCAGTTATTTCGGCAGGGCTCACAAAGTGCCAGAAAATAAATGCAAACATGCTGCCCCTCGTTTTGAAGTCGGACGTCGTGAATTAGAAACAGGGGCGCAACTAGAACCAAACTTGAGGGGGGGCTAATACTTACAGCAAAGGGGCAGGACAAGCATTTCCAGAAGTGGGGTCGGAGCTATCCTCATACCCAATATGAGGATAACAAGTGACAAACTGTGCAATCTAAACATATTGGACAAACTTGATATGTTTTTAGGTCGAGCCTGGGCAGCGCATGCTACGGGAAGAAGCACGCTAGTAAAGATTTTCAGATCTACATTTAACAGAGAGATAGGTCGGTACGACGCACATCTCTTCGGGTCTTTTCCTGGCTTCGGCAGTACCACAAGAGCTGCTGTCTGCATGGAAGGAGCAGGACACCCTGTAGTGCTAAACGAATTATAGAGGTGGGAGAGCAAGAGTGCAAGGGAAGGCACTAAATGTTTTGTAAAAGTCAGAGGTAAAGCCGACTTCTCAAGGTGCCTTGCCAAGGGGGAGCCTCTAGATAGCACGGAGCACCTCCTCAGGGCGTATATCAGTGTCCAGTTTGACCACTTCAGACTCGGGGAGGGGGTCACTAGAGACTGTGCAACATAGTATACCGCCGCCGTGTCATCAAGTGTCTTTGCAGAGTAAAGAGCAGAATAAAAGGATTTAAATTCGCCTGCTATAAGATCGTCAGATCTCAGCTCCTCGCCGTTGGGACGTCTGAGCCCGGAGTCTGTGTGCCAGTAGTTTGCCTACCTTATCGCCTCCTTTGTGAAAGGCAGCGAGTCTTCTAAGACCCTCAATGCTGCCCGGTGCAGGGTTCCACCTCTAATTCACTTTGGGTTCGCTATCAAAATAAGGAGGCAAGCGCTGGAAACTGGAAGAGAAGAAAATGGTTTATTTCTCATGAGGAGACCACGTCAACTGCTGACACCAGGATGTCTTCAGGGAGGTGTTCTACTGGCAATGCTTTTGGCTCTTCCTTTTATACAGGTTTTACACAATGTATTTGTTTCATTTATCATGGTTACAAGCTTGGAGTCTCCGCCCCGGGCAGGTTGTCACACAAGCCCGACATTGTTTCATCAGCATGGTTACACAAGCCCAACATGGTTTCATCAACATGGTTACACAAGCCCAACATTAACTCTCCTCCCGCCCAGGTCAAAAACAGACAATTTAATTGCAGCTGGACCTTGCTTCAGGGTCTAAACACAAGTGAGACCGGTCAGATCTAAGAGTCCGTTCTGTTGATAAAAACAGGTCCCATTGTTGGCGAAAACAAGTCTTGCTGTGTGCAGTGCAATAAACCATGCTTGCAAGAGTCTGTTTGGTATTTGTAACCCGTTTGTGCAGGGATGAGAGGAAAGACGAGTTTGAGGCAGCAGGTGATGTTGATGTTTGTCGTGGAAATAGTTTATAGCCCCCAGCACACATATCAGGTTTGGTCAGAGAGTCAGAAGGCTGCTAGAGGACAGGGTGAAATGAAGGTGACCAACAGAGTACAAAATGGCTGTGGTCAATCAGAATGACTGTAGTTTATGTGCACGTAGGAACTTTCATCAGACAAGATGGCGCAGAATGTTCATGATTGTGTTTTGTTCTTAACAGTCGCCCCTTTGAACATAACTAGCCATCTTGATAGTCTATTTCGATCTCCATAATGTCCTGTATTTCTTGTTCATACATTACTCTCATTTTTGTTAACTGAGTGTCCATATTCTTAGGGCGCAAGGCACTTAGGCAAAGAGAACACAAAGGTGGTATACAGTGTACACCCAAACAGCAACCACATATTGCCAATACTGGGACCAAGAGAAACATTGATATTTTCCAACCCCAGTCCTTCAAGATGCCCCAAAGCCAACTTCCAATTGTCCAAGTCTCTGATCCTTGATGAATTTCTGAAGATAGTCTATGGAGATGTTCGATTGCTTCATAGACAGAAGGTGAATTATCAGGCTGCGTCGAGGAACTGTGATGAGGCAGAGTCTGTTTGATCAATGTCTTTAGAACGCTTTTCTCGATGATGCTCTGCAGGGGGCTGTGTAGGTTGGTGACAGAACAAAGGCGATGTAGCACGTGCCCCCCCAGTTTCCTGGGAGCCAGGTGTAGGCTTTGGTTCCACAAACAAAGTACATATTGGGTGATGCAACAAATGCTGGAGGGTTGGCAGTGTTCAAAGTCCTTACAATGTTACAGGTGCTGTGACCCACATTCTCAGTCCCACGGCCTTCAATGCATACAAGGCCAGAGACGTTCACCACAGATAGGGCCACAGTCAGTGTTGCAGCAGTTCTTTTCTTCAGGTAGGAAAATGTGGCTCTGACAGGATTATTGAACACTTGTATTTCCACTCGTTCTTTGGAGGGGACATTCATTGGGAATGTCGTATTGGAGGTGTGAGGGCAAAAGGGAGCTGCTGTTCTTCCTGTTTGGTTTAGCCAGAACTCGTTGTAGAACTGAGCGATTGTCCCATCGGAAGTGGCATTGTCTTTGTAACTTTCTTGTAGGAGCATCATCCAGGCAAGGCAAGATCCATGAACAGAAAAGGGTGAAGGGATGAAAGGGATGGAATGTTCAGTGGCATGTGGTAGCAGCCCACAGACCCAACAGTTAGTGGCATTGGTGGCAAGATTGTGCTGGTGCAGCATCTGTACGAAAGAATTATTCCAGAATTCTTTGCGTCGTTCTCGGAGATGTGGCGGTAGTGATACCAGGTAGTGTTCTTTCTTTGTGATTGGTTGCATGGTTGGTGACAATGTTCTGTATGCAGGTGCATTCTCTTCAATGATCCAGAGTGTGACCATTAGCAGGAGGCAGGTGAGAAATGCAGCTACAAGTGCAATTGTCTTTGTACTGTGAAGTTCAAAAGTCTTGGTGTCTTTGCGGTGGCTTTGCAGGTGTTCCGTCTCTTCCATCATCTTCGAGGAGCTCACCAACTGTTAGGACCACAGACTTTTGTCTGGTGTTTTTCCTGGTAGCGTTGTTTGGCTGTGCTACCGATCTGAGACTCTGACTCAGTTAGTGGCCTGGTTGTTGGAGCTCCCCTTTTTGTCGATCTTAGGTTGTACCCTTCCTTGGATGGCACCGTGGGGTCGGAAAATTCAGACAGTTGGAGGGTGTCTTCTTGTGGGTAGCAACTCAGAGCTGGTCGGTCTTTTGCGAGTACTTCCTCTTGCACCTCCACCCCTTCACAGGTTGCCAGGGTTGGAGGGACTCGTTTGCAATGGAGCGTGCAGTCAGTTTCATTTTATTTCCACTCGGAGGGCAGTTCGGGTGGTGCTCAGGACTTGCCAGGGGCCCGTCCACCTAGGCTCCAGATTCTTCGTTCTTATCAAACATGGTCGCCTGGCTTTATTTCATGTCCCGGGCCCCTGGATAGTCAGGCAAGGCTTGCTGCACCTGTTGGTGGATAATTGTTAGCTCGTTTGTCAAATTATGCAAGTAATCTGCGTAGTTCTGTCTCCTGCCGTGGCTCGGGCAGTAACGTCTGCTAGTGCATTTCCCTGTCCAATGAGATCAGTCACTTTCCTATGTGCTTGGCATTTTATCACTGCTAACTTCTTGGGGAGGAGGACTGCTTGCGTCAAGGCGGAGACTAAATCTCCATGCAGGATGGGTGTACCGTGTGAAGTCAGGAACCCTCTTTCTTTCCATAAGATTCCAAAATGGTGAACCACCCTGAAGGCATATTGGCTGTCGGTGTATATGTTAACTGTCGTGTCAGTCGCTAAGATCGGTCAGGACAAAGGGTTGGTGGAGGGCGTACCGTCAAATCCTATTGAGGTCACATGTGAGCCTGACAAGGGTGCCCTTGAAATCAGTCATTTGGATAGTGCACTACGTGTTGCTCCCGTGTCTACCAGAAATGGCGACTTTGTGCCCAGGACCTCAGCGGTAACATAAGGGCCTTGCTGATCAATATAGAGCTCGACTGGATCCCTCCCTTGCCCCTGGCTGCCCTATGCAAAGTCGTACGTATTGTCATAATCTGTCTGTTGGTACTGATTCTGTTTGGGATGGTCAAATGTGTTCACTCTTCCTGGCCTTTCCTCGCTTGCTTCACTCGTGTACCCTCTCCCACGTCCTCTTCCTCTCTGTCCACTTGCTATTTCCATCGCCCCTCTGCCCCTACCAGCTCCTAACAAAGCCTGGCATTGGGTTTTCCAGTGTCCATATTCTTTGCAAAATGCACATTGATCCTGTCCTAGGTCTTGGCGTCCTACATATGATGTCGATGAATTGTTACTAGGTGGCTGTACTCTAGGGGTATTCTGCTGGTATCCTCCCCTATATTGCTCCCTTCCTGTATTCGCCCCCTGGAGTTGTGCTACCATTACCCTTTCCTTCAAGTCCTTCTTTTTCCTTTCTGTAGCCCTGTCATTTTCGTTTTTCTGATGCTCATAGTACTGGGCCATTTGGAGAATGGCCGCCGGTTTAGATGCTGCCCAACTACTTTCGCTGGCTTGTAATTTCTGGGATACATCTGGCAGTAGTCCTTTGACATAGTTCTGCACAAATACGTGGTGTCCGGTTGTGGTGGACATGTCTTGTCCACTGCAATCGGAGAACACTGTTTCAAATCTGGAGAAATACTCTGAGACATCCTCTTGTGGTTTCTGGCGGCACGCGGTTACTATGGACCAGTCTATCTTTTTCTCTGGGATCAGCGTTTTCACTTTTTGCACTATTTTGTCAGGGAGGTCCAATATTGCTTTAACCGGTTTTTGACCAGGGTTGTTTATCTAATGTGTTGAGTTGTTCCCAGGTATGACCAAGCAGTTCGGTATGGTCTATTTTCCTAATCTGTTTCCACACATCTGCTGGCAAACATAACCCGAAGAACAAGTCTATGTCGGCAAGTGTCATTATTGTTGATCCCAGAGCGGTACCTAGCTCGGTGTAAAAGGCGGTGGGGTTCTTTCGTAAATCCGGTAGAGATTTACGGAACGTCAAAATGTCCTGTCTGTCCCATGGTTGATACACCCAATTGTAGACCACCCTTCCTCTAGCGTCTTGATGGTTTATATCGTCATTAGTCCCTTGTCCTCTAGGAGGTACCCAGTAAGGGGCAGCTTCTTTTATTGGCATCATGCTATCTGTTTTTTCCACTGGGGGTCCTGCTACCTTAGTTGTCCTGTCCCTATCTATCTGTCCTTGTTCTATGAGGTGACGCAATACTTCTAGTGTGGATGAAAATAGTTCTGCAACATCGTTGTCGCCTTCATCTCCGATGTCTACCTTCCTGTAGAGAGCCACTAATCGCTCGGGCCCTACGTCTTGGTACTTCTCTTCATATGCAGTAAGGGTGTGGTAACAGAGACGTACAATAAAGTATCGTTTGCGGTTTTCAACATAGGAGTCGCATATGTCAGTTACGTATTCTTCTGTTTCTTTCCTATCTATGAGGGTTTTAACTATTTTATCAATGCCTGCTCGCTCATTTTTACTTAATCGCGGGACCCTGGGCGCTCCTATTTCCTTGATTCCTACCTCTACTACTGCCTCCTTTGATGAGGCATTTGGTGTGGGTGGCTCGGTGGGAGCAGAGGCGGTGGAGGCTGAGGTGATCGTGCCATCTCCGGCTATACTTTGGTGGTCCTGGCGTTGTACTACGGGGTGAGTAGGGGCATAAGGGGGTGGCATGTATATGATTGGGGGACCTAACAATAAATCATCATCTACCCTTTGTTTTGCTGGTAACTTGGGGTAAAGAGTCGAGGGCGTTCTAACAGGGCATTGACCTGATATTTTTGATTCCTGTTCCTTTTTATCGATTTCCTTTTCTTTTAGTTTTTCTTCTAATCTTTTACAGGCTTGGTAAGCTGATTTTCGCGTTTCTTTATCTTGTCTAGCTTCGTCCCTTTTCTTTCTTTGAGCTGCCTCTTTTCGCCATAAGCCAAAACTGTCAAACATGGCTGGTCTAGTTTTCTTGTTGTGGAGAGCTAATTCTAACGTTTCTATTTTAGCGGGATCGAAAGATCCCGTCAGTGGCCACTGATTTACCCGGTCCTTCCTAGTGTATTTATGCCATAGTTTGCTATAAGCTACGCTGGCTAATCCATACTTTACGTACATGTCCTTGTTAGGGGTGCCTTCTGGCGGTGCCGGCTGACTGACCTCTAACAAACGGTCTGGTCCAAAACAATTACAATCAAACAATCTAGAGAAAACAGGCATGACGTATTTATCGGTCAAAATGAATATCTCAATCAATCAATTTAGACAAAAAGTCTGCACTACCTGTCCTTCGCTGTCTGCAAAGAGAGAATATTCCTATTCTACGTTGTTTGCAAGCAGGGAATGTCTCAAATAACTCGATATCAAAAAAAGGGAATAATAGTATTTTAATCAAACTATTCAATCAATCAATCAATCAATTTAAGTCGTTTTTTCACGACCTTACCCGGACCGTATGGACAGTTCTTAGTCTTCCCCTTCCAGCGCCTGGTTGTCCTCTCACTCCAACAATCAATGCGGCGTTCCTCTAAAGTCCCAGTCAGGACCGCAGGTCACTCGAGAGAGGTCCGTTCGGAACTGGTGAAGTTCAGTCGATCGGCAGCCAGACAAGGGTCTTCTCAGGCAGGTATACCCCAATCGTTTAGTTGTTCACTCCGTCGTTAGGACCTCTCTACTGGACCCACGCGTCGCTGATGGGCCCCTACGATTGGGCGCCAATTTGTGAAAGGCAGCGAGTCTTCTAAGACCCTCAATGCTGCCCGGTGCAGGGTTCCACCTCTAATTCACTTTGGGTTCGCTATCAAAATAAGGAGGCAAGCGCTGGAAACTGGAAGAGAAGAAAATGGTTTATTTCTCATGAGGAGACCACGTCAACTGCTGACACCAGGATGTCTTCAGGGAGGTGTTCTACTGGCAATGCTTTTGGCTCTTCCTTTTATACAGGTTTTACACAATGTATTTGTTTCATTTATCATGGTTACAAGCTTGGAGTCTCCGCCCCGGGCAGGTTGTCACACAAGCCCGACATTGTTTCATCAGCATGGTTACACAAGCCCAACATGGTTTCATCAACATGGTTACACAAGCCCAACATTAACTCTCCTCCCGCCCAGGTCAAAAACAGACAATTTAATTGCAGCTGGACCTTGCTTCAGGGTCTAAACACAAGTGAGACCGGTCAGATCTAAGAGTCCGTTCTGTTGATAAAAACAGGTCCCATTGTTGGCGAAAACAAGTCTTGCTGTGTGCAGTGCAATAAACCATGCTTGCAAGAGTCTGTTTGGTATTTGTAACCCGTTTGTGCAGGGATGAGAGGAAAGACGAGTTTGAGGCAGCAGGTGATGTTGATGTTTGTCGTGGAAATAGTTTATAGCCCCCAGCACACATATCAGGTTTGGTCAGAGAGTCAGAAGGCTGCTAGAGGACAGGGTGAAATGAAGGTGACCAACAGAGTACAAAATGGCTGTGGTCAATCAGAATGACTGTAGTTTATGTGCACGTAGGAACTTTCATCAGACAAGATGGCGCAGAATGTTCATGATTGTGTTTTGTTCTTAACACCTTCATAGTACTTCTGCCTGGTACGCAGAAGAGCGTATTCCACCCTATCCATGTCCAAGGCTCTCAACTGCTTGCGTGCTGTAGTGAGCTGGCCACTCCCTTGAATAGAGTGCACCGGAGAACCCCCTCCAGTTCCCTGACTTTGTCCTCTAATTACATCCTCTTACCGTTCCCGTCCCCATTGAGCTTAGCTGCAATAGCGATGAACTGCCCCCTGAGTACAGCCTTTAATGAGTCCCACAGCAGCGCGATCAGCGTGGAGCCGTCATCGTTAGAATCCAGATAGTCCTGCATGGACTTCCGTGTTGCTATCACATTGGAATCGTATGTGAGCAAATTATCGTTCGGCTGCCATATCTTATAAGGGGGAGGGCCCCCTTGCAGTCACAGAGAGAGGGTAATGGGAGAGTGGTCCTACAATGCTGCCACACCTATTTCTACCGCCAATGTGGCCCGGGACGACGTGGCAAGATTAAAAAGAAATCTATCGGGCATACATTTGGTGTACTGCAGAGTGAAAGGTGAATTCCTTAGTACAGGGTTTTCACAGGAGCCATATGTCTACCAACCCCTCCTCACCCATCCACAGCCGCGTGGCGTCTGAGAGTGCCCCAGTCCTCCCGGCCCTCACCACCGACCTGTCCATTTGTGGGTCCTGCACAAAAATTAAAGCCCCCCTACTATTATATCCCCGTCTGCAGACGTCTGTGGACTTCAAGATTGCACCCAGTGCGTTCCTAAAAAAAGTCTCTTGTGAGTCATTTGGAGCGTATATTGAGGCAATTGTATAGGTGTGATTCCCCATCCCCACCTGCAGGGACGACAGCCTGTCCGGAATGTCAGCCTGGGTCGAGAGGTTCTTCCCCTGAAGGTGTGTTGCCAGCAGAATAGCTACCCCGCTCTTTTCTCAGCCATGGAAGAGAAACACTGGTGGTCAAATCACCGAGACCGAAGGTGTTTCCAGCCAGAGCGGAGTAGGTGCATTTCCTGTAATAGACAGATCTCGCAACCAGACTCCCTGAAAAACGTAAGCAGTGCCAGTCGCTTTCCCGTGACATTGAAGCCCCAAACATTGAGGCTCACTATTTTAATGGCTCTCATGAGTATGTGCTCCAGGTGCGCACATAATTAAGGCTGGGGTCCCAGCCTTCACCAAGGCTGAAGACATGGGCGAACAAAAGAAAAGACCTGATGAACGGAGAAATGGGGGCTGTCGAGTGGAGAGAAAAGAGAAGGCCACCTGGTTCAGCTCGCAAATGCGGAGCCAGGGGAAAATACCATAGAAAACACTAGATAACCTGTGTCGCTTCCCTCCAATGTAAGGTCCAGCAGGCAAAGAGGAGCTAAAGAAACTCCCCCATCTAAGATGAGCACCTGTCAGCAACAGCTGGGGGCCTACAGTATCAGGAGGGTGGCTCCCAAATAGGCCCCTAGAACATGCAGTGGAGGTCATCCCAATGAGCAGAGCAAGGAGAAAGAAGGAAACCCATAGAGCTTTAACATTAACCTGCATATCTAAAATATATAAAAGTTCTCAAAGCTGGGAGGAAATGTCACCAATTGAGGAGGGTCCATCTGCCAAGCGATCAGGCATCACTGTGTCTCAGGAACAAAGAAGAGTAGGGGTCCCCGCCAGACAAGGCCATCGCAGACGGGGCCTCCCATCCGCCACATCGGCAGGGCAAGGACACGCCAAGTAGTCTCAGCTCCAACATAGAGTTATGAGCCTGCAGCTTCCGATATCTTCTCACTTTGCTGAAGCCGGCGTAAGAGAGCCTCCCTTTCCCTGAGGCGTTCAGCATCCGAGGGTTTTGGCAGCGGATCTTTCCCATTCCGATGATGGCATCTTGGTTTGTTCCCGGACTGTGCCGTGGGTCCACGCGGCGTATTTTCATACTCCCCGTCCGGGGCAAGACCCCGCACCAATTGCGCCTCCTCCAACGTGCAGACCATGTGGGTTTCCTGATTCCAGATGAAGATCAGCCAGAAGGGGTGTCCCAACCTATAGCGGATGCCTTTCTCCCTCAGAAATGCGGTGGCCGGCCGCAAAATTTTCCGTCTCTGGAGGGTAAGTGGGGAAAGATCCTGGTATATTCCAACCTGCATGCCTTCAAAGGATATAACCGATAGGTCTCAAGTTGCCGCCATGATCATCTCCTTCTGTGTGTAGGAGTGGTGGCAGGTTAAAATGCCCTGTGGTCGACCTGGGCGTCTAGTTCTGTGTGTACAGTCCAAAGGTATGTCTTTGTCCTTCAGGGCTGGTGCCACGTGCCAAAAGAGGCGCAACACCAATTCTTTCAGCTTCCCTGCATCTGCCTGCAGAATAACCCCTTTAATACGGATGCAGGGGCGTAACACAGGCCCCCGCAGCCCCCGCATTGCGGGGGGGGTCCGAGCTCCAGGGGGCCCCCTCAGCGCACAGTACAGTATTTACAGCGGGATCCACGCACCATGCTGGGACTTAGTTTAAAAGTTATGCTCCAGTCTCCTCAAATAAATGATATGCTGCGTGGTGCGCCGTGCGCAGGCAACGCACACAGCTTTGTGGTCTTCGGCCTCAGGGTGGGGCAGGCCTGGGCTGGAATGTTCATGCGCAGTGTAAACTGCACGTGAGGTGGCAGACCGGTGTGTCCTGGGCACTGAGGCGGTGAGTGAGGCCATATTTCAAATTGCGGTCCTAGTCCCTTATGGGGATCGTTTCCTAAATGGCACAGCTGTAATGAGCATCAGACGTGAATTCATAAAATGTCTCTAGAGGTATTAATCTGTCACACTGGCTTTAAAGATTACTTGCTGCTTATTGGGATATTGGTTCACATTAATAACGTACTTCCGCAATAGAAGATAAGCAACACTGATGCATGCAACAGCGAACAGGCAAGTTAAAGAATGCCAAATGACCAAATGTAAATTCTTCTCAATACAACGCTCTGGTTTGCCTCTTAAAGTGTATTGGTTGTTGTCATTGGGCGTTATAAGGCCTGAATTCAGGCTCACCGAATCTAACAAGACGGTAAAGGCTGGGAGTATTAGAATGTAGAGCGAGTCTGCTGTTTTATCCTATTTCAGAGACTGGGAGCTTAACAACCTCTGCGTTGTTGTATTTAGTGCGCTTAAAAAATATGGCCTCATTATTCTTCTTCTTACGTACTGGTGATTGTTTGTATTTTTTGACATATCTCCCCTTAGCCTGCGTCTGACCTACTGTCGGGCGTGCTGCCGCCGTTCCACGAGTTTGGGGACCAAAAGGGTTCTGAGAGTTTTGATCCTGTGGCCGTGCTTTCATTTCAAACGGCGGATGGCGTCTCCATTCTCTCTCCCCGGCGCAGCAAATCCTTATGTGCCATGCTTTATTGACAGCACTTTCATTGTGACTGCGGGCTTTACAGTAAGCTATTATTATCAGTGTTTTAAATGGGCCGGTACTCACAGATACTGAGTACCGGCACTTCTTATTTTTACCGATCAGAGTACCGGCACTTCTCCACTGCCAAGGAGAGTACCGGTTACTCATTGAAGGTAAGCTCATTGGTGCTACTGCAGCTGAGCTCGAGGCAGTCAGAGTGGAGTAGATCTGTACGGCACTCTGACAGCCAAGCGCCTCTCTAGTTCGTAGCTGAGTCACTGCTTAACCATTCAGCAGCGGCTCATTCCCGTTATGCAAGAGATACCCGTGTGTTGGAAATTTCAGGTCCTGCTCTGTTTGATAGAGTAGGGCCCATTCAGGCCCTGCTCTGTCAATCCCATTCACACTGTCGCTTGTTGTGCAGTAACGCAGGAATAATCCCAAATGAACCTTTTTTGGTGTGTATTTGTCTGCTTGTGTGTGTGTGTGTTTGCCTACTCTGTGTATGTTTGAGTGTGAGAGAGAAAGCGAGCTCAGTGAGGAAGAGAATCGGGACACTCTCAGGAGGTAGTTTTAAAGAAATGCGTGGAATGCTTTTGTGTGTGCATGTCTGCTTGTTTCTGTGTATATGTAAGTATTGTGCCAAAAGCAACCAAGTCGGAACAGTATAACAGTAAGAAGCTGCAAATATTGCTAAACAAGGAAACCTTAACATATCGTGTTAGGCCTTTATTTTGTGTAATGAGTTAACACGTTTTGTTTATATTGATACTTTTCTCACATTTTGTTATGTATTGCAACTGGCGTAGTACTCATTATTAATGTGGCTATTCCAAAGTCTCTTTTGTTCTGAGGCACACTGATTATTAGCCTGAATAGTGCTGTTGATGGCTTGACTGTATTCATTTAAAAGCTGTTAATCTGCATAGATGGGAAGTACTAGCAAGGGAAATGCAAGGGCAAAATGAATACTCCATAGAAATGTCTTTGCATCATCATGTCTCGCCCCGCCTCTAACCCCGCCCACTAGCCACGCCCCAGCCCAATTTAATGAGTACCTACACTTATTTTTTTCCATTTAAAGGACTTATTATTATTGCTGTTCTCCAACTCGGATGACAGCAGTTGGGTTGGGGAATACATTTTCTTGCCCCTGGTGTACTTTCTTGGGTATAAACAACAAATGTTAGAGATATGAAAATGGCTGCCCATTTAAAATGTGTTTGTTGCTCTAAAGCAGCGTCTTAATCACACACGGTGCTGTAGCCCGACTTGAGCCAGAAGAGACATCACGTTTTTAATTTACACTCTAAAGCTTTTTAAAGACGTGACAACGGCCTCTGCAGTTGGCCTGTATTTTTTACGATATACCAAGTTTTCGTGGGCAAAGCCTTTTCTATGCAATCATTTTACATGCAGCCCAGTCTAGCCTGCATGCAGCCCTGCGAGGGCATTGGATTGATTGATGTTTTTTAATGGAGGGTCCAGTGACTCCGGTCGCTGCAAAGGAGGGAGGGGGTAGGTGGCATACCTATGGGGGCTGTGATGGCACTGCTGCTTTTTTTCGGGATGCTTGCTGCTACTAGGTACATCGGAGTGGGCCCCCGCCTCAGTATGTCTAGGCGGCCTCTTGCTAGGGCCTCCTTTGTTTTCCCCAGGTCACGATTGCTGCCTTTTATTAAGTTGCCATTACTGGATGGGATATTGTTGCAACCAATTAAGGGCCGATGCCAGAGACGTTTTAAGGCATGGGCAAAGTGGGCACTAGCCCAAGGCCCCAGCATTTCAGGGGGCCCCCTGATAGAACCAGCTCTGTTCTTTAGAGTCTTGCTTGCTTGATGGCTTAGAATGATTCTTAAACAGATTGTTTTAAATACCATTTTCCTTTGCTTTATTTTCACTGTGGGTGATGTGTGTGTCTATTACATTTTGTAGAGAACTGTTGTGTTTATGTTTCATGCAACATCCATAAAATGGTTTCTTTTGGATCAAATAGTGACCTCACATATGGGAAATGAGAGTGTGTCACAGAGTTTATTTGCAATAATATTAGCAAGCAGCAGCTGTGTTACAATATTGAAAACACACATCACTGTCCCTGAATATTACATGTAAACACATTTAGAATTTGGACAAGTGGGTCTGGGCTCTGTCAATGACTTGGCCAAAAAGGGCATGAAAGAGCTGAAATAGAATCATAAATTCAAAACTGTTCCTTACAGGTGCCCCCAAAATATGCTTGGCCCAGGGCCCCGAAAATCCTTAGGATGTCCCTGGTGCCGCCATCTGCGAATATGATGGCCCCAATTACCACGTGTGCTGGCATGTCTAGGCCCATGGAAAAGACATTTTGTGTACAAAGTTCAGCAAAAAAGCAAATTATAGCAAAGCTACAAAATGTTTAAATTCTGCATAAGTGTTTCTGAGGTTATATGAAATGCTACAGGCACTGTACATCAGTTCTCTTTGTAATACAAGTGTGCTCACATCACATTCCCTCAATGTGAATTATTACCTTAGGGAAAGAGCATCATGATGCAGAAACGAACCCTACATCTACAGATGTACTTCATCCACACATCTCTTAGTAAATAAAGGTTGATGAATTCTGAATTGCCCAAAATTCACAGAATTCAGAGTTGGTTGAACCCACAAAGCATTTTTCAAATGCGAGCTTGAGGTTTCTGGGTGTGTGACATGGGGAGTGGGCAGTCTGGCATTTATTTTAATATGTACTACACTACTCTAACATGTAAGAGAAATTGGTAGTATTCAGAAGTACCACACACTATTGATTGCACTAACTTCCTCTTTCGTAGACTGCCTAATGTCAAAATAGCAAATATTCTCACTTCATGTCATCAAGAATGGTACAACCAGATGAGCAGCGTAACAAGGCCTAAATTATAATCAAATGTATGTTTTAAAAAAAAGTATTTATCATTCACATGGGAGGTAAAAATTTCCATCTCCTACGTTATTTACCAGAAAACTCAAGAGAAATAAGTTTAATGAACTTGGGCACTCCTGCAGGGAGTAACAGAATGTAAATAATGTTAGCCCAGCATAGTGTCTTAGAATCCAGAGGTCCAGTGGATGGTAATGATGGAACACAACCCTGCCTGGCTTCCTTAAATTTGAAATACACTCCAGGTATTTTTCTCAGCAGTTGGCATTAATGATGACAATCGTTTCCTTTTTTTTTTTTATATTTTTATTGGATATTTTGAACGAAATTTTCACCCATGGATCAGCACCAATTTCACAATAAATTGACAATACGTGCAGAAAAAGTAAAGAGAGTAAGTAAACAATAAAAATAAAGCGAGGATCTCAGTCAAGACATTTTAAGCAGTCAGAAAAACAAAATAATATAAAAAAAAACAAACAGAAAAAAGCCATAAGAACAAGCAGCAAGCATAAGAAACCAAAAAGGTTGACAAGCAATAATCTAAATTCATGACTCAAACATTAATTTACGATCCTTAGGATTACACCATCCCATACACATAAATAAATTAGCCTAGATTATTGCCCTTAAAATTCCTATTTATCCTTCCATCTTGCCAATAATGCCCATATACTCTGCCCCAGCATTTTTGCTTTTACCCTTCCTCTCATAAATGGCCCTTTCCATTGTGTATAGTGAAAGTAATCGTGATAGCCATTGATGAAAGGAAGGGGGAAGAGGATCAAGCCAGGCTGAAGCAATGCTCATCCGTAATACAGCCATAGCCACAAAGAGAATTTTTTGGCTGTGTCATTCCGTTCGCTTCTATTAACTCCCAGCAATACCAGAGCAGGTGTTATCATAATTTTTAACCCCAGTGACATATCTAAAAATCGCATAATAGAATCTAACAAACACTGAAGACATGGACAGGTTGCAAACATATGCACAAGATCTGCTGCCGCCGCCCCACACCGTGCACAATGAATCCCTGAGAGCCCACCCCACTGTTTTATCCTTGCTGGGGTATAATATAATGCGAAAACAGTTTTATAATGTTGTGCTTGGAGCCCAGCAGAGCACAAGACAGTCTGGGCTAGACCCAGAGATTCAACCAGCCCCTCCTGTGTAGCACCCACTCGTTCCACCCATTTGTTCTCATGCTTATCTAAATCATCTTGCTTTAATTCAATCAGCTCAGTATACAATAACCTAATAGTACCCTTAGTGCTACCCCGAATAGTATCTAAAACTCTGTTTCTACTAAATCCGCTAAGCCCCCCTTTTTGTACCAAAAAACTTCGCAACTGTAAGTATTTGAAAAAACTCCCCTTTCCAACCCATACTCCCGCTGAATATCCCCAAACTGACGAACCCCTACTTGCGTTATTAAATCCCCGGCGATCCGAACACCCTTCGTTGCCCAAAAGTCCATTACCCCATCTGAAAAAATATCCGGAAGCATAGGATTTTTATAAAGCAGGGTATAATAATTGAATCTTCCCATACCAATCATTCTTTTTAAAGCCCACCAAATATTAGATGCAGCAGCAAGGGTCTTAAATTTAGTCCTTTTATAGTAGCTATGCTCTGTAAATTTAAAAAAGCAATTTTCGGCCTGATCCCCAATAACAATTTAAAAACATCCGGAATTTCAATTTCCTTATCATTATCCCGAGAAGGTGCACCAAACAATATACCCATATATTGAAGAGCCGCAGCCCAATAATAAGAACGAAAATCCGGAACTGCAAAGCCACCTCTCTCTCGTGGTAAACACATATAGCGAAGAGCCCTCCTAGTTTTACCCTGTGCCCAAATAAAACGATTAACTAAATTTTCCAACGCTATAAACCAATGTTTAGAGAATTCCAGCGGAATTGCCCTAAACAGATAAAGAATTTTTGGCAGAAACATCATTTTCACCACATTACACCTCCCAACCAGTGACAGATGAAGGTTATTTAATCGCTGAAAATCCCCTTTCGCCTTCCTAAGTATTGGTCCAATATTCATGGCGACTAGGCTGTCTAGATCAGACATAATTGAGATTCCCAGATATACACCTGCCTTTGTAACACGAGGGTCCTCAAAATTAACAAACTGATTCAGTATAATCTGGGTCTTGGTGCTATTCAGTGCATATCCAGAATATCTACCAAACTCTTGCGCAATATGCTCTACCGTAATTATTGCCGAGGAGGGATCTGCTGTAAGAACAGCAACATCGTCAGCGTAAGCTAATACTTTAGATTCTATACCCTGACAAATAATTGGAGATATTCCATTGCTGACCAGTAATAACCGAATTAAAGGGTCCAAATATATGGCGAACAGCAGGGGAGAAGCTGGACACCCCTGCCGGGTCCCCCGTTGTATAGCAAAAGATTGTGTATATACACCATTCAGCCTTAAGCGAGCCGTAGGTGTTAAATAGAGTACCTGAATTGTTTTAATAAAGCCCTCCCCTAACCCAAACCATCTCAATGATTCCCATAAAAACCCCCAGGAGACCCTATCAAATGCCTTTTCAGCATCAAGCAGCAAGGCAGCCATAGGGTCCCCTGAGGCCTCCATTGCATCAAAGAGTGTTATCACTCGCCGTACATGCTGAGTGGTCCCCCGACCTATTATAAACCCATGTTGACACGGATGAATACTTTTCTTTATAATTTTATTTAGTCTTGTGGCGATAGCTTTCGAATTTTTTTTTACATCGCTGTTCAATAATGTTATGGGGCGATAAGAGCCGGGCTCCCTCGGTGGTTTATCTTTTTTTTTAAAAACCACAACATCCGCACCAGCCCAAGATTCGGGTGCGGGGCCTCCCCTTTGAGCCTGCAGAATTACCTCACACAGATCCAATCCGATAATATCTAAAAATATTTTATAAAACTCCAGTGGGATCTGATCTGGTCCGACTGCCTTACCCGAAGGTAAATCTAATAAGGCTCTCGTTATCTCTTCTTGAGAGAAGGCACGTTCCAAATTCTCCCTATCAGCTAGGTTAACTTTATTTACAGCAATTCTATCTAGGTATTTTCGGGTTTCCAATGGCGTCTCTAATGAATCTTCAGTATATAAATGATGATAAAAAAGCCTAAAGGTCTCTCGGATCCCGGAGGGGTCTGTTATTACCCTTTTATTCTTGTCATAGATTTCCGTTATCTGGCCAGCCACGGTTTTCTGTCTAGCTCTTACTGCCAATGTATGCCCCACCCTCTCATTATATTCATGGCAATGTTCTTTTTTGCTAGATAAATTTCAGCAGCCTTTGCAGCAATATGTTCACCCGCCTCAGTCTTTTTAATAGCAAGCCGAAGTATAATCTCATCAGCCGACCTGCCCTGGCTAAGAGTAGCAGCCAATACCTCTTCCAGGTTTATCAAATTAATTTTAGCCTCCTCCTCTCGTTGTCGTTCCTTTTTCTGTCGATAAAAACTATAGCTAGTCGTCTCCCCTCTAACCCCCGCTTTAAAAGCATCCCATACGATTCCTATATTTGCACTCCCTCGGTTGTACTCCCAAAATTCTTTAATCCAGCCTTTCATATATAGGACATATTCTGGATCATATAACAGCCTCCGTTCGAAAGTCCAGCACCGAGGTTGCTTCCCTCCCCTTTAAAGCTAACTGTAAGAATTATTGGATTATGGTCAGATAATATCCGAGGGAGCAATTCTATACTAGAATTGGGAAGGAGATGATGAGAAGCCAGAAAGTAGTCTAAACGAGAGATAATCTTATGTGGTGCAGAAAAAAATGTACTGCCAAATTCAGTAGGTTTAAGATTTGCCCACATATCAGTTAAACCATTATTCCTTATTAGATTATCTAGCGCATTACCAGTCCTTTTTTTCCTACCCAAGTAATTACTTCCTAAAGTGCCCCACTGAACCCCTAAACCATTAATATTAAAATCCCCACAGATAATCATAGGGGAGGGCCATAGAGCTAAGTTTGAATCTAGAAATTCAACAATTTCCGGATCGTCCCTAGTAGATCCATAAAGAGAACACAATGTAAATCTATTGCTATCTATAATACATTCTAGAAGTACCCATCGCCCCCATTGATCTCCAGACTTTCTTATAACTGTAACATCAGTCCTCCGGGTGAGGATTGCCACCCCTCTTGTGCGCGAGCCTTGTGTTGTATGTACCAAGAGTTTATATCCTAGTTGTTCTAATATTAAAGCTCTGCAACTTTCTATATGCGTTTCTTGAACACAAATAAAATCTACCCGTAAAGTTTTGAGCCAGATAGCCACCTTATGCCTCTTATGTTGATCATTCAATCCACAGATATTTACTGTCACAATTCGTAAATTCATACCTTCAAATTCGCACTTTCCTTAAAAATAAGCCTCCCCATACCATTCGCCATAAAGCTCATTATGTTTACTTTAATATCCGTCACTCTCTTTAGCCCATCGTCATTAAACCACATCAAAAAAGCTTGCTTCAACCTACTCAGTTTTTCTGTAAACCTTACTAAACGTGCAGCCACCCATTGTGCTGATCCAAAACCAACCTCCAAGAAAAACCCACCCCCCACCCTCCCAACCCCCACCCCCCTGCACCCCTTACAGGCAGCTAGGTCAGGCATGACCTAGGTATGGCAGCTGAGCTTCCAACTCAGACAGTGCCGACCCCCCCGGAGACCCCTATAAAAACACCTGATAAGTAACTTAAGTTAACCACACAATGATAAATCCAGCAGAGATAAGCCCCTAATCCCAAAATTCCTACAAAAACACCATATTTAGACAAAGAAAATCCAGAGCGCTCCCCAGACACTCCCCAAACGACACCCCATTAATCAGAGATTATTCCCCCTCCCAGATCCCCTATTAGCTGGTACGGTTTGCACCCGCCTCTCGGTTATCTCAGTGAGAAATTCCTGAGCCTTCACCTCGGAAAAAACATTCTAACCTTTCCTTGATACAAAACCTTAAGCCTAGAGGGAAATAAAAGAAAGGCTTCACAGCCTGCTCCTTGAAACGGGGCAATCATTTGTCGAAGTCTCCATCTCCGCTCGACCGTTGTATGACAAAAATCCGGCCGAGCGAAGAAGGTATGCCCCTCGAATGTACGTTTTGAGTCTGGTCTTGCCTTGAAACAATCGTTTCCATAGAGCTGCTGTGACAGTTTCAAGTTATTGTCCATCAATATAAATTCTAATTCAGACCCTAGATAGTTGTTCTTTGTTGTTCAGCGATAGGTGGTTCCTGAGACAACAGGAACGCTCCTTGGCATTGTTCTGATTGCTGTTTCAGTTAAATAATCTGCTCTTGACAATGTTACAAATGGCGTAGTTTTATATGTTAAGAGTGTTTCCCACTTTCTCATTAGAACTTTGAGCAAGACAATATAGAGGCATTTCATTAAATGTTGGAGGTTTCAAATCAAAATATACCTGATTTTTGGGCGGTGGGGCAACGTGGTAGGTGGTGGGCCGGGCGGCCGGGCCCCCTCCATGTACTTCGCAGGGGGGGCCCCTCAAGTTTCGTTACGCCACTGTACGGATGTTGGAGCTTCTGGACCTGTTTTTCAAGTCCTCCAGACGGTAGCACTGCTCCTCATTCCTTTCTCTTAGGTCCAGTAATTCCCGCTAATGGAGTTCCTCCTCACTGCGATACCCAGCCCTTTCCAGTGATTCCAACCTGTCCCCGAATTCGGAAGGTCAGACTTGATGGTTTTTATGTCACTTGTGATGTCCTGTCGCAGGGCCGCGAAATCATCCCGCAACGTGCCAAACAACTGTTCCATAAAGTTGCGGGTGACCGGCTCTTCCAGTCCAGCATCTTCAGCCACTGGGGTCGGGGCTCCTGCAGAGGCCCATGGCGGGGAGTCAGGGTGCATCTCACCTTTTCTTGTGTTTGCTTTGTGTAGGAGATCCTTTATGGAAGTATCCTTCTTCGAGTGTGCTGACACCATCTTCGCACACTTCCAGACACTGGGCTCTTTACTCTCAAGGTTCTCCTCCCGTTTCCGCCTAGGAGACTGGCACCTCACCGTACCTCAGGCAGTCTACTTCCAAGACTCACCAGGCATGCATAAGCAAGGAACACCATCCATGGGTTGGATCGTTGTCGTCTCTGGCTTCCGGCAGTAGCACCCCCGCAGAACCTCCACTAGCAGTCCCGCTCCAGCGCCCGGTCCAAAGATCCAGCAGGTAATGGTGGGGAGCACCTTCTCAGGACCAGCCAGCTTGAGCTACACAACCAGGGCGGGCAACAGCGCCGTCGGGGGCCCACGGGTTCACCAGTCAGCAGCGCTGGGATCAACACACAGGGTCAGCAGGGCGCGCAAACACTTACCGGTCTGGGCCCCCAGGCCCCGGCCCTGCATCCAGGTACCGCAGGGAGCACCAGTCTATCTCGCTGCCTGTAGGACAGCTCCCTCAGGGCCTTGCTCCTCACCGCCACAGCCCAGTTGCGGTCGACCACCGCACCCCCAGGGCTTCACTCCCGGGACGGCATACACTGCAGGCCTCTCCAGGGCCATTGGGCCAGACCACCGCCGCCATCCACAAATGGAGTTCGGGGCCTCAGGCGTCGAACGTATGCTGACCTGCAGCCAACCACATCACCTCCAGGGCTTCACTCCTGGGACGGCATACGCTGCAGGCTTCTCCAGGGCCATCAGGCCAGAACGCCGCCGCTGTCCACAAATGGAATCGGGGTCGGACGCATGCTGCCATTAAGGCAGCAGTCGGAGCAGCTCGCTCCACTCTGCTGAATTTGTTTTCCCGAGGGTCCCGCTCACCAGTTTCATGCCCCCCCCCCCTCGCGGGGATCACCTCTCCGGCCTCCGGAATCGTGGGACCATAGCTCCGCCCACAGGCCTTGCTCTCAGATGTCTGTCGGCCACCGCAGGCAGCAATGAGTACCGCATCGCCTCGGTCAGGACTTTTCCGCTGCCATCTCCCCACCAGGGAGTGCCACTGTAGTCCTGCACCCCGCCAGGGCTCCTCAGCACACAAGCGATTGCCCAGGGAGGCCCATCTTCACCAGCTTAAAGGCATCGTCCGGCAGAGCTCCATGTATGAAGAGACCTTTAGCCAAGGATTTGTTGATAGTTCTGGCTAGATTAGTTGCAGAGCTATTAATGAGGATATTCTTGCATATATGAGAAGGACATGGGTCTGCCGGTGATTGTACTGGCCTACAAGCTTTTGCAGCCTTAATGAAGTCCTGTGTGGTCAGCAGGTTAAAGGCGAATAACCAATGGTTGTTTTCATGATTTGTTTTCTTGTGAAATGTGCAACACTGCTGGAATTGTGATTGAGCAATGTAGAGGGAAGCAGGGGGTCTAAAATCATTTGAAGGGTTGAAGTAATGCAGGTGTGTTAGGCATACAGCAAGGGCAAATCCAGAGGTACTGTGGTTAGAGGACACTTTTACCTGTGAACTCTTCTAGTGGGTCTGTTGTGATCTAGAGAGGCCCATCATCAGCTCTCCTTGTTCAGCTCTCCTATCTCACGTTTACGTCTCTTGACCACGGTCTGCTCTTCAGGCCACAGGTCGTCTTTCCAGGACATAGAGAAGGATCCAATGAAGCAAGACAGGCATCAGATATCTTGGCTCCAGTCAGCTTTCCCTGCTACCTATTCCAAATTCTTATGAATATTCCGACAGAACAACTGTGCACTACCTAGCTCCATGTAGTCACTGTCATTTACTTACTAGGATTTCAATGAGAGTCAAAGGCACAATGGGTGCAGAAAGGAACTGTGTAAGATTATATGCATGAAAGGGAAGAAATGAAAACTGTGATGTTGAATAAAACTGAGAGGGTTAAAAAACCACTGCACTGCTTCAGGATAATGAGTTATGTCATGGCAACCCATGAAATAACTCCATGCAGTAGCCTAAAAAAGTTAAGATACTTCTATAGTGTTGTGATGCCCTTTTTTTAAAGCACCATCACAGCAATATACATGTAGTTACACTATTGGCAATGAATTAATCCACTTTTTAAAAATTAATATCACAGCATCCAGTTGATCTTATGAAATGCTTGACTCCTTTGGCAAACATGTTTTTTATCCAGCAACCCTTTGCATATTGGGATTTTTAGACCCAACATAAAATAAAATGGTTAAAAATAAACACACGTTCTAGAATGAACCATTGTGGTGAATGGAAAGCCAGGAACGGCTGAAGGTGTCACACAATACAATGGGCAACTATGTAAAAAGTTTAAAAACAAGATTCACTTTGTGATTTTCAGCCTAAATGTTTTTATCCAATCAAACACAAATCAATGAAGTGGTGAAAGCGTGAAGATTCCATGTCATGTGCAGATGTTAGAATTGAAGTGATAACTGTCAAACATTCAAACTCCCTACCACAGTGACATCCCTGGGGGGCTAGAGGGCCAATGCTATAGCATCACCTGCAACCCTTTGGTCATGCTGTGTAGCAGCATCAACTGAACGTTTCCGAACTAAGAAGATGAACAGAAATCCTGAATAATGGCACCTGGGCTCCCATGTAGAGCCACAGGTTTGGTGTGCTTTCATGAGTTCCATCCTCTCAGCTGAAATATTGTTGGTACTTGAGCCCAAGTGTCCTACAGAAGCTGGTGCAGGTGCGCACAGCTTCAGACAGATCTCCCCTGTGGTACCTGCCTCTGCAATGTACTGCCATCATGCAGGCCAACTGGTCCAAATGGTGATCTACGTTGTGGCTGCAGCAGTAGTGAAAACACCAGGCCCCTATGCAGGCCAAGGGGACCCAGGTGAAGGATTAAAAAGTACCTGTGGAGTCAATGCTACTTCTCACACCCACAACACACCATTGGCTTAAATTCCTCACCAGCTCACAGCCTCTATCATATTGCTTCATCCTACCCTGTTGTGCCTACTTACCCCTTCTGCAGGCTTTGCCTGCTTTCTCCTCCTGTACCAAATAACCACTTGCTCCCAGCTTATCCCCACAGCCTCAGACTGACCCTTCATCCCTCACCATCCCCCAAAACCCCAGCCCTGATCTCCCTCCACATCGTTGGGCCACACTGCCCTCTTGCACCGGCCACATAGTTACAGATGGAACTGACTTGGTATCTAGTTCTATGGAGAGAACAGGAATTCTGCAGGTGCCTGTGTAGAAATGTGTATATTCACGACAGTTGGTTATTTTTAGGTCTCAACTGTGACATGGCAGGTGCTGCTTGCCCATGCACTCTCTCTTGCAAGACAAATTGAATGCAACAAGGGGCTTTGCCAATGCTTGTTATGTGTGCAGCATAAGACGTGTGCTCATGTAAGTGCTGGGTGAATGTGAATAGTGTGAGTGAATGCAGGGTGAGTGGTGCGAGTGTAGGGTGAAAGGTGTGCTGATGTGAGTGCAAAGCGAGCTGCAAGAGTGCAAGGTGAGAGAAGGGCCCATTATGAGTGCCGGGTGAGAGGAGTATGTACAGAGTAAGAGGAATGAGTGCAGGGTGGGTGGTGTGAGCGGTGTAAATGCAGGGTGAATGGCGTGCATGTGTGCATGATGGGTGACCTGTGTAAGTGCAGGGTGAGCAGCGAGAGTGAAGGGTGAGCTGTGGGAGTGACTGATGAGTATATGGTGAGAGAAGTTAGTGCAGGGCGAGTGGTGTGTCCCTGTGTGTTCTGGTAGACTATTGTGCCTGTGTGCAAGTAGCGTGAGCTGCAGGAGTGATGGGTGAATGGAGTGTCTGTGTGAGTGCAGGGTGAAAAAAGGGAGTGCATGGTGAGTGGAGTGAGTCCAGGGTGAGTGATGTGCCTGTTTGAGTGGAGAGAGTGCAGGGTGAGTGGTGGGCCCATGTGAGTGAAGGGTGAGCTGTGTGAGTGACTAGAGTGCCAATGTAAGTGCAGGATGAGTGATATGCCTGTGTGGAAGTAGGGTGAGAGGAGTGAGTGCAGGGTGAGAGGAGTGAGTGTAGGGTGAGTGATGTGAGTGCAGGGTGAGTGATGTGCCAATTTGGGTTTGGGTGAAAATGCAGAGAAGGAAGAATGAATGCATAGTGACTGATGTGCTTGTTTGAGACAGTGCAGGGTGAGTAGTAAGACTGCAGGGTGAGCAATAAAAGTGACAGTTGAGCGGAGTGTCATGTGAGTGCAGGGTGAGTGGTGTGCTTGTGTGAGTGCAGGGTAAACAACGTGTGCAGGGTGAACAGCATGAGTGCATGGTGAGCGGTGTAAGTACAGTGTGATCACTGAGTGCAGGGTGAGTAGTGAGACTGCAGGGTAAGAGTGACAGGTAAGTGGAGTGTCATGTGAGTGCAGGCTGAGTAGTGTGCCCTGTGGGTGTAGGGCAGAGGTCTTCAATCTGTGGGGCGTGACCCCCAGGGGGGCCGCAGAGGCCAGGGAAGGGTTCGCACAGTCCCCAGCTTCACTTGTGCCTGCAATTCAAAACATTTGCTTTCGTTTTGGACAAAGGCAGCAGTCCTGGGAAGGCCAATTTAGATCATTATCAGCTGAAGTTCCATCAATTGAGTCTCTTGTGCTGTGAAAAGCTTTCATGCAGGGTGTGGGCTTGCCGGAGTGAAATCCAAATGTGCATCAGTTAATCTGCAAGTGTAAAGGGTGCTTGGGGGCTGGTTCTCGCTTTAATTGATCAAATCACTCCAAGCTTTGTGATGACAAAGATTTTTTTTTGGGTGGTAGTGCAAAAAGTTAATAACTGAGCTGTGAAGTGTATGCTTTTAATTTTAACTGCATTTACAAAGCCCTTAGTACCCCCAAAGGTGTGTTGAAGGGACAGTTATGTAAAAAAGAAAATTGCATTACATACGCTCTGGTATTACTAAAATCTACATTTTGGAAGCACCATTTTATTGAAAAACTATTTGCACGTTTTGCAGCACTCTATCTTACACTGTGATGTCCTACAGTGCATTTCCCACTGAGTAACAATTTTTTTTCATTTATTTTTCATTTACGCTGCTCATTATTTTATATGAAGATACCTGATAATGAAAAACCTAAAAAAAAGTACAGAATATTTTGGGGCTTATTTATGAGAGGCTTTCATCACCAGAGCATCACTTTTTTTTATGCTTAGGCGGCACAACCATCTCAACCATACCTATGAGGCTGTGCAAAGTCACCCTGTATGGCTTTGCATGGCCTCATAGATATGGAGTAAGACATAGCAGCGCAAGTCACTGCGTTGCCTTACTCTGCGTCAAGGAGGTGTTCTATGGGCTTTGTGTGGGGTTCCCACGCAACACCCATGGATTTTGATGCTGCCCCATATTTACAAAATCACGTAAACCTGGGGCAGCTCCAAAAACAGACACCTCCCCAGTGGAGGTGTAACGAGGAGAAATTTTTTCATTTCTACTCGTTTTTTCCTCTTTCCATGTGTGCTGCATTCTGCAGCTCACATCGAAAGAGGAAAACACCTCTCGGGATTGTTTTTTGAAGAAAGGTGTCCCTTCCGGTACAAAAACAATCCTGTCTATGTTGGTGTAAGGCAGCAATTTATGCGCCAACGCAAAGGAAAAGGACAGGAATGCACCGTATTTCATAAATACTGTGCATTTCTGCCCTTTCACATCAGCATAGGGCAACGCAGCAAGAAGACTTGCGGCGCTGCCCTACTCCAATTCCTCATAAATATGGCCCTTTGTTTTTAGCTACACTTTTGAAAACACCCCCATGCTCACTGACCTTTGGTTTGCTAAACACTGTTTAATATTATTTCCCCACCGTAAAAATTATTTGCTGTGGAAATTGGGGGCGTTTATGTTTGTCGATAGTTGTCTATGATGAGGAGTACCAGGTTCTAGAAATTTTCATCAGAAGGGGGTCCTTACACCTAAAAACGTTTGACAAGGGGGTCTCGGCATCAAAAAGTTTGAGGACCTCTGGTGTAGGGTAACAGGGGGTGAACGGCATGAGTCCATGGTGAGTGGTGTAAGTACAGTGTGATTGCTGGGAGAGCAGGGTGAGTGGTGAGACTGCAGGGTGAGTGGTGTGCTTGTGTGAGTGTAGGATAAAAGGAGGGCAAACGGCATGAGTGCATGGTGAGTGGTGTAAGTGCAGTGTGATCACTGTGAGTGCAAAAAGAGCTTTGATAATGATGGGTTTGTTGTCTGAATGCAGGATGCATTCCCAGACACTCTGAGTAACTCAGCATGTTATCCATGGTAGAGAGTGGGGTATCAGATATAATTTAAACTACTTCTATTATTGCATCAATCAGGGATGGACGGTGGAGGAAAGAAATAATTTGCAGGTCCTGCAATAAACTTCCAGACTCTTGATATGCCTTCATACTGTAAAGGATGTGGTGTAACTGCCACAGCGGCTGGCTTTGAGTTGGGGGAACCAGGTTCGAGTCTCGGCATTGGCTCATCATCCCGTGATTCTGGGCAAATCACTTAATATAACCGTGCCTACAAGATTGAATGTGTCCTTGTGCAATGTAACTGGTGCTCATGTAAATTGCCTCAATACGTTCTGGTCGAATTTGCGCTATACAAAACTGCAAAAAAATGCCTAATTTCACTTTTCAGGAATTGCATTCTCACACTGTGGTAGCAAAAGTAATTTGCAAAGGAATAGGCAGAGTGGAGACGCAGGGGTCCAGGAACGAGTGAAAAAAAACACAAAGCCTCATTAACAAGAAAATAGTCTTTTAAAGACCTGTGAAATTCTCAGATGAGGCTGAGATGAGGTGCGAGCCATTGTCCAGCCAGCCTACAGCAGTTCAAAAACAGTGTGTGTGTCCTCAAGCTGCTTCAGTGCGGGCTAAGACACACGATGGGGGGGCTAAAGCCAGGGCTTTAAGTGGGATGAAAAAAGTGGAAGGTCTCTCAAAGGGGCGTGGCCAATATAATTAAGGGCGTGGCTTAAAAACACATAAGCTAAAAATCTGTGCTTAGCATAGTGTGCCGCCCGACTTGTATTTTGCTGTTTCTGTCATAGCATCTAGATATATGATACAAGTAACATCATACCTACAAGGCAGGATTATTGGCTTTGTCAATGGTTGTTAGTTGCATAAGATAAATAAGCAGCAACTATGGCTTGTTGTATATAATATTGAAAAAGCTTCCACTTAAAGCCGTGGTGACACCACGACGATGTTACTGCTCCTGCTATCAAAAAGAGAAGGGAAATCCAGAGAGAAAATGACTCTCTTTAAAGGATTTCCCTTCTCTTACAACGCTCACCTGGCATGACGTCCGTAACTTCTCCACTAGTGAGAAGAGCAGTGTGAGCTGCGCACATCGATGTGCCTGCTATCACTGAAGTCCCGAAAAAAACGGAGCAGTGACAAGCACGCGCACATCGATGTGCCTGCTGTCACGAAAAAACGGACCGCCTCCAGGGCATAAAACAGAGCCCGATAGAGACCCGTTTCGAGGCCTCTCTAAAAAAACTGCCGGTGCTCAGACCCGGTGAGACCCGGCCCACTTAAAGCCCTGGCTAAAGCCCTTACCGCCTGATTAGAAAGTGGTGTCTGCTGAGACACTTACATCAAAAATATGTAACACACAATACTGATCTTTGGTGTTTCCTGTTGAAAAGAGGTGCATCAAGAAGTCGTGCATTTAGATAGAACTGTAAATCCAAAACTGAATACACCTTTTAAAAATGTGCAAACCTATAACTGAATACGGTTTTTAGAAACACTCTGGCCATTTGTATAAAACAAAAAGTGGTGGAAATTTTTATTCAAGAAGGTTGCACATATAAACTTGGTATCTGATAAGCAGAACACTGTATACATTTTACATGAATTATTGTAGTTCGGGAGATAGGAAAAAACAGTGTTAATAAAATGGTCTTTCTGTGCTTCCATTTAAGAGAAAATCAATCATTTTTGGTGAGTTAAATTTTTAATATGATATTTATAATTTGCTATTTTAAGAGTGGCGGCTGGTATTTAACGGCGGGGGAGTGTGTTGTCGGGGAATGAAAAAAAAAATGAAACACTTACCTGTGCACTGCTGCCGCTGCTACCGCCTCTCCGTCCTCTTCGCCCGCTTTCAGGACTCCAGGGCAGGAAGCAGGAAGCACCGGGCTCCCAGGCTCCCCATAGCCAATCGCAATGCTGCAATGCAGCGTTGTGATTGGTCTGAGTGCCGTGGTTCGGCACTCAGTCAGGGAATGGGAGCCTGGGCATGTTCTCCAACCAGACTGTAATGCAGCCTGGGTGGAGAACATGCAAAGTGCGCATGACTGTTTTGCCGGCCCGATATGGCTGGCCAAAGTGTCATGCACACTTGGAGTGGGCAAACCACCCTGCCCTGCTCTGTGAGCAGAGCAGCCCCGTCCCACCCCTAACCCGCTGGGGAAGGACGGAAAAATAAAATGATAATAACAATGAGTTATTATCATTTTGTTTTTTCCTTTTTGACCTGCTCAGTGGGGCGACGGTCCTCCGCATTAGCGGAGGAGCCATCCCTGTATTTTAAGACAGCTATATATAAATATTGGCATGGTATTCCATCTCAACATAGTATTCTAAATCCACAGTTAGTAATTTGAAGACCTAATACATATGGTTGTGTAAATATTATAATAAAGTGGAACAAAACAAGTCGCACAGATCTTGTAAATTCCAGTCCTTCTTGGGAAAAGTGTTATAGACATGCACGGTGTAACAGACATGCACAGGATCCTTTATCCTGCCACATACTAACTCATACAACTTTTAGGGCCAATGCCCCAAATGTGCATAGATTTTTTAATTTGTCTTTCAGATCTCAAGTGTGCTGGAACCAGCCTTGCCAGTGGCCCCATTAGTTCCTGGACCAGCGTCAAAAATCTAAATTATGAAACACCACTGAATTTTGTGAAGCAAACAAAGCCTTTAGTTGAAAGCACGTGCTCTAAAGTAAGCTTAAAGAATATTGAAATTTTAAATATTGAAAAGGCACAGTGAGGCCATGTCCTTGTGTGAAGTCCACTGGGAACACCAGTATTAGAGCCTAAGCAATATCACCCAAGATCTACAAGCTGAACAATATATATATATATATATTTTATATATATATTAGGGAGAGCCATCACCAAAGTAGAACAAGTTCAAAGAAGGGACACTCTCTTTACCCAATCGGGGACAGAAAACAGAGACGATGACCAAGAGAACAGCACGAGGATCATCCTCACCTACAATAAGGGGGCCAGGGGGATCAAAAGTATTCTCACCAAACACTTAGATATACTTATGAGTGACCCTAGCATTGGTCACCTTATTAAGGAACAGCCTAGTATCAAGTACGGAAAAGGCCACAGTCTCAGGGACAAACTAGTTCCCAGTGAGTCACCAGCTACAGTACCACTAGGGATCAAGGGCTAATTGGCTTCTTTCCCTGTGGTCACTGTAAAGCATGCAAAAATAGTCTCATGAAAAAGGAAATGACAGGTGAGAAAGGGGTTTCTAAAAAGATCACACAGTTTTTGACCTGCAGTACCCCCTATGTTGTATATGTTCTTGAGTGTCCGTGCAAACTGAGATACATTGGCAGTACAATTCACCCTGCCAAAAAACATGTACTGGAGCACATGAGAGCGATCACCAATGGTGACCAACAATACCCAGTAGCACGACATTTCCAGCAACACCACTACTCCAACAGTACACTACTCAGTTACTATGCAATCGAACACATCCCTAAACCACATAGGGGAGGGGATAGAACACTCAAATTGAGACAACGGGAATCGAAATATATCATCGAGTTTCAAACGAAAAGCCCAGGTGGTCTCAATCTCGATGAGGAATTGAGCATCCATTTATATGAAACATGATGTGTTGACAGTACCTATGTGCCCTACCTTACCCTGTTTGCTTCTAAGGATTGCAACATTATTTATGAACTGGGGTGGCGGAGTGAGCTAAAGAATGATGATGGATTAAACCCAGATCAGTTGACTGGGGGTGAGTGCTTGCAATGTTCAACACTCCGTCCATCATCCCCTTTGGTTTTGCTATGTTCGCCCTAAGTTGGCAGGGTATGCCCAGACGTGGGTCCCTTGCTCACTTTGCCACTGGATTCAAGATAGCCTGGCTGATGACGGCTGTAAGCCAGAAACCGGTCCCAGGATGCTTGTTTCCGGTCCAGGGAAGACATGGCTTGGCAGTTCGGGCTGGACTGTTCCCATGAGGAACAGGGTCAGACTGATTTGCATATGGCCATGTCTGAACTGGGGTGGCGGAGTGAGCTAAAGAATGATGATGGATTAAACCCAGATCAGTTGACTGGGGGTGAGTGCTTGCAATGTTCAACACTCCGTCCATCATCCCCTTTGGTTTTGCTATGTTCGCCCTAAGTTGGCAGGGTATGCCCAGACGTGGGTCCCTTGCTCACTTTGCCACTGGATTCAAGATAGCCTGGCTGATGACGGCTGTAAGCCAGAAACCGGTCCCAGGATGCTTGTTTCCGGTCCAGGGAAGACATGGCTTGGCAGTTCGGGCTGGACTGTTCCCATGAGGCACAGGGTCAGACTGATTTGCATATGGCCATGTCTGAACTGGGGTGGCGGAGTGAGCTAAAGAATGATGATGGATTAAACCCAGATCAGTTGACTGGGGGTGAGTGCTTGCAATGTTCAACACTCCGTCCATCATCCCCTTTGGTTTTGCAACATTATTTTATTCACATGTTATGATGAATATGCACCTGTGTAATGTTATTTTAGGGGTTTTAACACAGTGTCTTTCCTTTGTTTTCTTTGCAGGAGGAAAGGAAGGGACCCAATCTACCTCGGTAGCTTCACATCACGGGTACCCTACCCTTTTCTTCAGAAGCACGTGGCGACAATAGTCACTCCAGTCCAGAATTCACATCTTGGGTCTGATTTTGGTGATTTTTTACACTGTTTTCACTCTGTTCTCCTCTATGTGCTGTCTGTCCTGGTCTCCTAGGATAGGTATTGTCTTACTATATATGTGACTTCACACGTACCTTGGGTTATAAATGATGTTGTTCAAGTATGCCAGGATTTTCCTGGTTAGATAAGCTGTGGGCACTTGCCCGTGTTGCTATGTTTACATTCCCGAGATAAGGCACTGTCCTGATACGAATATGTCTTTATGCACAGCTTGGGAGGCTTACATTGTTGTACTATTTGCGTAGGCATTTCAATATCATTTTGTCACATTTTGACGTTGGGTATAATATGAGCACTTGCCCTTCATGTGTAGCTTAGACCCTTCATACCCAGGTATGGACTCACAAGTACTAGTTTGCTCTGTTGCGAGCATGGAAAAGCACGGAGGCACCGCCCCATCTTAGCAACACAACAAGAGGAGAATGATAAGGTTTTTTACACTTTCACATACACTTATGTTTGTAATACCAGCCATAACCTAATACACACAACTGCTCAATGCTCCTCCTACCCAGGCACTTGCCTTTGATGTGCACTTTCCAACTTGGTGGGTAGGGGCACTATTATCGAGGACAGCTACTGCTGCTATACACGGCACTCGTGAACATACAGATGTGTTGTGCAGGATGGTATATATTTCTGGGAACACTGGTTCTCTACATACCTACTGTTACTCTCTTTCTCTTTTATTTACATATCCCACTGTGGTCTTATTTTGAGTTAGGATGGCCGCCATTCTAACTGGACAGTCCCACTGCTTGGCGGTGTCCATATATTGTGTCATTGGTCGCTGCCTACAATTCATATTGTATGTACATTTATACAGAAATATGTATCCAGTGTGACCCTTGTATTTATGCTCGCATTGTATGTCATGATTTACATTCTTATTCAGGGTCCAAAGCTTTTTCGATATTTAACTGGACAAACCATTTGACATGTTAAGATGGCCGCCACCTTTGTACCTATCTATCGAGTGGCTGTGTGTCCTTTGTCTATGTTTTGGTATTAGCATATAGACTCTTTGTGTGTTTGGCTTCTTACATGTGATCAAGGCTGTTTACAGTCGAAACGCGTTATGGAGAAGCGGAATCAACTTTCCTGAAACTTATGAACCAGTTGTGTCCTGAGAGTACGTGATTCCGTGTTTACGGCGTAATTTGTGGATATTGCAACCGGGTGCTCTGCCGGCGTACGTACGACCTCTCTTGGGTCTGTGGTCTGGAAAAGAGCGT
The DNA here is from genome assembly GCA_963921515.1 of Calotriton arnoldi. Classification (NCBI taxonomy): domain Eukaryota; kingdom Metazoa; phylum Chordata; class Amphibia; order Caudata; family Salamandridae; genus Calotriton; species Calotriton arnoldi. The sequence goes on from CAWUFW010005491.1 coordinate 880,798, forward strand.
TCGTGTGGTAATATATATATATACAGAGGCGCAACTAGAGCCAAATTTCGGGAGGGGGCTACTAAATATTTCTGGGGGGGCTGATTCTTCTAGCAATATGCAGAGTGGAGATGCAGGGGCTCTAAGAAGGGGTGAAAACACAACAAAGCCTCGTTAGCAAGTAAATGGTCTTTTAAGTACTCGGCTGTGGCTGTGTGTGTGCCCGGGAAGCTGTCTCAGCCGGGCTGACACACACGACGGGGGGGGGGCTGAAGCCCTTTGAGCCCAATGGGCGTTGCGCGCCTGTATATGTATATATATATATATATAGATATATATGAGCCATACTGGAAACCTGCAACCCTCTGTGCGTTTATCATGTCTTTGCTCATTTTCTTGGTGGAATCTTTCAGAATATACCCTGTTTGGCTGCCTTTCGCAGCCTCCCTTATGATCCCACTTCCTTTCTATATATTTTTAGTTGTACTTGCCATTCTGCTACTCTTCCCCACTCCCTCTGGCTTTTTCAATCAATCAATCAATCAGACATTTGTAGAGCGCACTACATACCCGCGATGGTCTCAAGGCGCTGGGGGTGGGGGGGCCGCTACTGGTCAAACAGCCAGGTCTTGAGTAGCCTCCTGAAGGTCAGCAGGTCTTGGGTCTGTCGTAGGCTCAGTGGGAGGGTGTTCCAGGTCTTGGCGGCGAGGTGGGAGAAGGATCTCCCGCCGGTGGTTGTTCTTCGGATGCGAGGGACGGTGGCGAGTGCGAGGCCGGCGGAGCGGAGCTGGCGGTTGGGGATGTAGAAGGAAAGTCGTCTGTTGAGGTAGGCTGGGCCGGTCTTGTGGAGTGCCTTGTGTGCGTGGATGAGGAGCTTGAAGGATATCCTCTTGTTGACGGGGAGCCAGTGCAGGTTTCTCAGGTGGGGGGTGATGTGGCTGTGGTGTGGTACGTCGAGGATCATTCGTGCAGAGGCGTTTTGGATGCGTCGCAGTCGTTTGATGAGCTTGGTCGGGGCTCCCGCGTAGAGGGCGTTTCCATAGTCGAGTCTGCTGCTAACGAGGGCCTGGGTGACTGTTCTTCTTGTATCTGTCGGGATCCACCTGTAGATCTTGCGGAGCATGCGGAGGGTGTTGAAGCAGGAGGAGGAGACGGCGTTGACTTGCTTGGTCATGGAGAGCGTTGAGTCGAGGATGATTCCCAGGTTGCGTGCGTGGTCGGTGGGTGTCGGGGCTGCCCCCAGTGCCGTCGGCCACCAGGAGTCGTCCCAGGCTGAAGGGTTGGAGCCGAGGATGAGGACCTCCGTCTTGTCCGAGTTCAGCTTCAGTCGGCTAATCTTCATCCAGTCGGCGACGGCCTTCATTCCTTCATGGAGGTTGGATTTGGCGGTGATGGGGTCCTTGGTGAGGGAGAGGATCAGTTGAGTGTCGTCGGCATAGGAGATTATGTTGAGGTCGTGCTGTCGGGCGACGTGTGGGAGCGGGGCCATGTAGATGTTGAACAGTGTCGGGCTGAGGGAAGATCCCTGGGGTATGCCGCAGATGATCTCGGAGGCTTCGGATCGGAATGGGGGGAGGCGGACGCTCTGGGTTCTGCCGGAGAGGAAGGAGGTGGTCCATTCCAGAGCCTTGTCTCGGATCCCTATGGCGTGGAGGCGTGCGCGTAGTGTGTGGTGGCAGACGGTGTTGAAGGCGGCGGAGAGGTCCATGAGGATGAGGGCCGCGGTCTCACCGTTGTCCAGCAGGGTCCTGATGTTGTCGGTGGCAGCGATGAGGGCAGTCTCGGTGCTGTGGTTGCTGCGGAACCCTGACTGGGAAGGGTCCAGGATTCTGTTTTCTTCGAGGTATCGGGTTAGCTGTCTGTTGACGATCTTCTCGATGACCTTGGCCGGGAACGGAAGCAGAGAGATGGGCCGGAAGTTCTTGAGGTCTCTTGGGTCAGCCTTGGGTTTTTTGAGTAGGGCGTTGATCTCGGCGTGTTTCCAGCTCTCTGGGAAGGTCGCGGTCTCGAGGGAGAGATTGATGACGTTGCGCAGATGGGGTGCGATGGAGCTGCTGGCTTTGTTGAAGATGTGGTGCGGGAATGGGTCTGACGGGGAGCCGGAGTGGATTGTGCTCATGGTCTTGATGGTGTCATCGATACTCACGTTGGCCCAGACTAGCAGGGGGTCGTGGTCGATGGTGCGCGGAGAGTCTGTTGTGTTGATGTCTGTTGGGGCTGTCTGGGTGTTGAAGCTGTCGTGGATGTCTGCTATCTTGCGGTGAAAAAAAGTGGCGAGGGAGTCGCACAGGGCTTGCGACGGCGGGATATCGTTGGTGTTGGAGCTGGGGTTGGAGAGTTCCTTCACGATGTTGAAGAGCTCCTTGCTATTGTGTGCGTAGTTTTCGAGGCGGTCTTTGAAGGAGGTCCTCTTGGCAGTCCTGATGAGGTGATGGTGGTTGCGGATGGCGTCCTTGTGGGCTGCGTGGCTGTCCGGAGTCTGCTCACTGTGCCATTTCTTCTTTAGTTTCCGGCAGGCTCACTTGGAGGCTAGGAGTTCTGGGGTGAACCAGCTGGCCCTCTTGCTGGTGTCTCTGTAGGAGGGTTTCTTCAGCGGGGCGAGAGTGTTGGTGCAGTCGTCGATCCAGCGTCTGAGGCTGTGGGCAGCGTCGTCGGTGTTGGAGGGTTCGGTGGGTGGGCTGAGAGCGAGGTTAGCGTGTAGTTGGTCTTCGGTGATTTTGCTCCAGCAGCGGCGGGGGATCTGTTGGGTGCGGTGGTGTGTGGTGGGTTTCTGGAAGGTGAAGTGGATGCAGCGGTGGTCGGTCCAGAGGAGTTCAGTGGTGTGGCTGAAGGAGACGTGGGAGCTTGAGGAGAAGACGGGGTCGAGCGTGTGGCCGGCAGAGTGGGTAGGCGTTGTGACGAGTTGCCTCAGTCCGAGGTTGGCGAGGTTATCGATCAGGGTGGTGGAGTTGCTGTCGTTGTTGTTCTCAAGGTGAAAGTTCAGGTCTCCGAGGAGGATGTAGTTGGTGGAGGTCAGGGCGTGCGTGCTGATGAAGTCGGCGATGGAGTCGCTGAACTGGGGTCGGGGTCCGGGGGGTCTGTAGACGAGGGTGCCTCTGAGGGTGGAGTTGGGGTCTGTGTGGATCTGGAAATGCATGTGTTCGGCGGTGCTGAGAGTGTCGTCGGTGCTGGTCGAGACCCTGATGCTGTTCTTGTGGACGATGGCTTTTTCTCCTCTTCCCAGTGACGTGGGTCTATCAGAGATAGAGTGGGTGCAGCCACACAACTAAGCTGACTCGGACGCTAGAGGAGGTCCCTTTTTCATTCACTTCAATTTATTGATCGCATTGGCGGCTCCTTAATAATCAATTTCACCGGCTGGTGAATACGGAAGTTATGTTTTAAACAGACCACAATCCCCGGATGTGAGTCGGAGGTGTCGGCTGACACCTCCCTGAAATTTGTTGCAAGTTGAATGCCCACATACTAGGACCTAAAGTTATTGGCTGTCACTGTTCTCCCCCCTGTCCTGATGAAGACCCGCCTCTGATGCATAATCTATTGCACAATTGTCAAGGGTCGAAACGTCGACGTTACTGTCTCAATTAGTCCACGCAACTTCCCTGACTTGAACAAAAATCATAACTACTGCTGGGATTTATGCACTTTATTTTGGACCTGCAAACTAAAACATCTGTTTTCGTTATTTATGTCACTTTTGTACAGCACTTTGTCACATATCACCACCAGTCACCAAATGTACACCATAACCAGTGGTTCCTTCACCGTATGTGTTTTATGTCACAGACAGCCATTTTATTGATTTCGCATTTATACTAATATAAAGTAAAGAAAACATGTATTGAGCATAAAAAAGTTGTTTTTCTTTGTGTGTTGCTTGGATATATGAATGAGACATATTTTCTTTTAAACGTATTAAATACCTAGTGCAAATCAGTGTATCCACCCGACAGAACCATTGTTTTCTTTAATGACGCTCAGCAGCGGCGGTCACAATGACATGCTGCTGAGCAGGCCAAAGAAATGTGATCTACTGCTGCTTTGTTCAGATAAGGAGTTTGCACAATAATTATTCTCACTTTTATTGAACAAATTCTCTTGCAAAAAGTTTGTGTCAGAAAATTTTCCAGCAAAAACTATTATGTATGCACAAATTTTCTTCAGCAGATGAAGTTCGGGAAAACTGGTATGGTTACAAAGTTAGCTATCTTCAAAAACTATTAAAGTTTGCCCGCATCTTTTTTACTACCATGAGAGGAAAGTATTATGGTGCCCCAACAGTGTGATCCACCACCCACCACTTTGCTCAAGTGTGAAGATCAGGTGGTGGAGACACCAGATCAGCATCTGCCATTCAAGTGCCATCCTTGGGTTTGCAGACTCCCTGGGACAGTGTCAAATGAGCTCCAACCTTGCTAGGAGTATCCGGGGTTCCGAGAGGGAAGTGGGAACTGTACAGATTCCAAGTGCTGTGATGTCACAGCAGGAAACAACCAAGGTTATATTTCCATATTGATGATAATGGCTTGAAAAATTGAAAAACTGAAGAGACTTGTCTAAAGGGTTGTTGAATGCTACAAACTTAATCCGTGAACTAGTATAAAGCCTTAATGTAGGAGACTTTATACCAGTTCACAGTAATGTAGGAAAAACCTTCTCGCGCTACAGGTGTGGTAGGCAAATAGACTGATCAGTAATAGATTAGTTTAGCCTGGTATTAGCAACCTGAAGAAATCAAGCCCAACGCAAACCCCGAATATGCATTCAACGGGCTATTAAGACATTAAATATATTTACAGCCATCTTACCACACATATACATTTTGATGGCAACGAGCACCCATAACAGTCAAAGAAATAATTAAGCAATTTGGTAAAGCCTTCACTCACCCAGGAAAAAAACCTCACAACTCTGTAAATGTGATGCCATCATCCTACTGGCCAGACTCCCACCAAACTGAATCAGGCTCCAGTCTACAGAGTAAAAGTTTGGAAAGTCATGCCCTGGTCTACCGAAAGGCACTGCGATAACATTGTGCTGTACAAGTGCCATTAAAAAACATACAAGAAAAAATATCTTGAAATAAGATGTTCGAAACCATTAACGGTACATAGGGGCAGATTTACAACGACTGGCGCATCCCTGCAAATGAGCAGGGATGCGCCAGAAGAGATGCGACACGCAAGACTACCCTTGCGCCACCACGGATGCGTCGCATTTACAATGCGGCGCACCCTTGGGCAGAGATAGGCAGATGTGTGTCGCATCTGATGGCGTAAGGGCGGCGCATTGCTGGAGTCGTGTCGCAAGCGTGACACAACTCCAGAAATGCTCAGGGGCCGCCCATACCTAATGTGGTGTGCCACTCCTTACGCCTGCTTCAAGCAGGCGTAAGGCTTTGTCGCAGCGGCGTCGTAAAACTGACTCAGTGAAATCTTGTAGATTTCACGGCGTCACTTTTACGAGGCTTTCCTGCGACGGAACGCCCACCCTGCGACGGAACGCCCACATGAGACTTGACGCAGGTTTCATGTGGCGCAGGGCTTTACAACGTGACGCATCTCCCTAGATGCGTCACGTTGTAAATAAGGCGCAACGTGGCGCGTGGCAAAAGTGGCGCAAGGGCCTTGTAAATCTGCTCCTAAGAAGGGAAGCAGGGTGGTGGTCAATAAGTCAAGTCACGTTCAGTGGTGTACAAAAAGTGAACATGAAATTCTAAGCCATTTTATGGAGGTACAACTTCCATCATTCTGGTTTTTCTATAACACAGAATGCAAAAGGAGTCCTAAATATGGGGCGCTGGAAGGGATATAACATGAAGAAAGGTACTTTACAGTGTGCAAAAACAAATTTGTCAACTGTCAAATTGCAATTTAGAAATAAATAGGTAGCAACTTTGCTTTCATCTAAGAAATATGGCAAGCAAATTCCACTTCGCTGGCAGCAAACAAACAGCTAATGTAGCCAAGTCGGTAAAATAGAACACTTGTGGAAAAACAAACAGGTCCTCCGGTCCCATTGATAATGAAAGTTAGGAGCCTCGTTTCTGTCCCTTCCCTCTCTTGAATGGAGCCCTTATGAAGAGCCTGAGGGATTTAATTAAAGCAACTGCACTTTCCAGCCAAATTATACTCGTCTGGCTGCCAGTGACACATCAGGCCTCCATTTCCTCCTCCCCCAAATAAGGAAACAGCAGAACCTGGAGAGCGAAGTAAACCTCTTTTCCATCCATTCTCTCTATAACCCCTTAGGAGGAAAAGTGACATCTCAATAGCGCTCCCTGTGGGTGGGTGAACAGGACAAAACGCGGTAGAATTGCTGGGGGCTCGCGCTGGGCTCTCACGCCGAACCCTCGCTTTCGTAACTTCGCATGTACCGCACAGAACTTAATTAAGAAAAAATGGAATGGCTCCAATATTGAGAAATAAAAACGAGGTCTTACGTTCTTCGCGAGTTATAAGTATTCTATTGATACACACGGAACTTCCAACCATTCTTTTTACCCAGCAGCCACTGCGAAACAGTTCTTGCTCTGATGTTTATGAACTCGTTCATCGTTATAAACGCCAAGGTACAAATACATTTACTTTGTAGTTGTAGGTTTAAACAGTAGGGAGATTAATTACCGCGTCGGTCGACCCATCGTAAACACTTACTGACTGGGTTCAATGGAAGAAATGTGAGGTATTTAAAAAGGCTGGCAGGGGATTAGGACTTCATGAAGATGGCCACTGGTGAATCGCAACTTTAAGGACTATCAAGCGTGTACCCTGAAGGTGGGTTTTTGAAGACCTAAGTTTCAACTGGTTACTAATAAACAGAAACTACATTTTCTGAGCAGAATTTTTCAAAAACAACAGCAGGGAAACTAGTCACGTCACGGTTGCAAGTGTTTCTTAAACTGGGGGTGCCATGAGCCGATTTTTGGTGGGGCGGGTAAGTCTGAGCATTAAATAAGGATGTCTTTAAATTCTGTGTTTTGTTGTTTCAAAGACAGAGGTCCAATGTCAAGCTAGGTCTTCTGACAAATTTCTGCTCGTTGTTTTAATGTAGGGATTTATATTTTCTGTTCTTTTTCTGACAGCAAAGTAAGTTTTTAAAGTAACTTACAGACAATCTTGCTGGAGTACAGGGAGTGTGAAAGGAAAGTATGTAGGATGTCATTTCTTTGCAACACACAACAAAATGTAAATGCCTATAAATGAACTCATGCATTCAGCAGTTAAAAAAGCAAAAACAAGCACTGGCAAAGTCAATAGGTTTCACCTTTGCAAGATCTATTGGATTTGTTTTTTTTAGACATGTTGCACAGCAGCTTGAGTGGCTGTGCAACATGGCTTAAAGTCCAGCAAAAACAAAAGTACAAGGGGGGCAAGCCACAGGATGGAGGTGCAGGGAAGGATGAAGGGACAGCAACAATGTATAGTGGAGGGGGAGCGACACGAGGGAGACATGGGGCAGGAGGGTGAGAGGGTGGGAGCAGCAACAACAGGATGGGAGGTAGAAGCTGACTTAATCTCCCCATGCCTAAAAAATGAATGTGTCCTTGTGTAATGTAACTGGTGCCTGATGCTCATGTGAAGTGCTCCATTACCTTCGGGTCCAGTTTGTGCTATATCAAACTTTTTATTTAAAACAACCCAAAAGCAACACGAGGGAGGTGCCGGGAAGGGTGCAGCAACACAATGGGCAGCGGAAGGAGGGTGGAGGGGCAGGCAACACGAAGGATCGCAGGAGACAGACTGAAGACATGCACTCTTCGAGCTGTACAAGGCCATGCTCCACATGAGGAACGAACAATGAAAGTGCTGAGAGAAAGCAGGAAGACCAGGAGGCGCTGACCAACCAGAAGCAAGGAAAGGAGAATGACGTGAAAGTCAACCTATGGTAAGTAATGGATGGACTCTAAGCCCATTTTTAGGCTTTTTTTGATTCCTATTTTGCATAATTTATGCAGCGCTCTAAGCCTGAAAGGATATTGATTTGAGATATATATACATGTATAGATATATATCATATATATCTATACATGTATATATATCTCAAATCAATATCTTTTCGGTCTATACGTTTATACCTACAATGATTTCACAACAGGACGTCTTTTAATACTGCAGAGCAGCGCACTTCTAAATGGGAGAATTAACTCACATAATAAAGCAAATGAGCGTCACCAGAGACTGATGAAAGGTCATCATTGACGAGTATGATTAAATAATGAATGCTAGGCACTCTGTGTGAGACTCATTTCATGGGGAGATCTTTTCTGTCATGTATGTATTTATGAACGACAAGGCTAAATAACGTCTGTGATATTTCATTCAATGCACTTCAGTTTCCATTTAAATTCGATTCTAGTGTCTAAAAGTGACAGCCAGCCATGTCATAGGCGACAGATGGCCTGGAACTCATGACTGGTGAAAACAAGCAATGACAATGACAAACGCAGCACATAAAGGATTGACAAGCAGTGTTTGCGCTAAAGGAAAGGAGAGCAGCATGTGTGAGTGGCTATCGGACTAAAAGTTCCTTTTTCAAAACCACAATAGCCTGATAAGGGATAATAGTGTTATGTAACAATATAAAAAATGTAGTGTTCATGCAGCTACGTCATCCGAGTCTGAATAGCCCAAGTGTGGCCAGGATCCAGGCATTCCAGCATGCTTGACTGACCTTTACATTAAATATCTATGAGAAGTCTCACTGTTTATGTAGGGGAGATAGACCACTGGATTTTTAATCCCATAGACCTATCTTAATTATTAATGATATAACAGCTGGTAAGGTCTTTTGATATCTGCCACTCTAACCTGCCGGTCTTTACCACAAGGCATGGCCCCGTTATGGGAAGGCAGGGAGAGGTTTCTGCATCTGCCCTCGTTCTGCGCCATATGCTTGAGTTCATTCATTATCTTGCCTTATCTAGGGCCTAACTCTGGGCCTTCCCTTAGTGTGCACCTTCCTATGACTTTTGCATGTTTTAATCTATTTTACAGCTGCCTTCCAGAAACGTTGACAAATGTATACTTTCCGTGCTGGCTCAACAGTGGAAGATAAACAAAAACATAACATTGATTTTACTGCACATAGCAACCATGTAGTATAGGGAGGAGTAGGATGGGCCTAAAAAACAGCCTAGAGCAGTGGTTCTTAACCTTTTGGCTTCAGTTGACTCCCACTTAATCATAACTGGAACTCATGGACCCCCACTGAATCATTATTGGAATCCAGGGATCCCTCCCTAATGAGTCATTACAGGAAGCCAAGGTCCCCCCCCCGCCCCTGCAGGAGTCATTAATGGAAACCAGGGACCCCGGCTTAAGCATTTTTGATAGATTTGAGCCGCAAAAAAAAATACAGAAATAAGCATTCATCAAACAAACAAACAAATTATAAAATATTCACAAACAAGTATAACAAAATTAAACATCTGAATTCTAATGGGAAGGTTGGAAGCTTTCAACATTCAATTGAGGCCACTCATAGTCCATGTTATTTTCTGTTTGAAGCACTTGCACTGTTCCCAGGAATCAATCTGAGGATACTAACTTAATTTTTAGCCTCCAATTTGAAATTTTTTCATGTTTACAGAAGGATTTAACATTTTCATTTTTACACTTTTCTTCTTTAACTGTACACACTTGATTAATCTGTTAATATTATTTATTTTCGAAGCTGTTGTGGACCCCAAGAGTAGTCTTTGCCGACACCCAGTGGTCCCCGAAACACATGTTAAGAACCACTGGCCTAGAGGTTACCAAACACACTGCTTCTTTTGTTGCCTTCCTGGCTGTTATCATTGAAACCTGAGAGTGACATTTCCCAACTTGGACTATCGAAGTCACCTCTAAGGTGTTCATTCCTTTGGCGCCTCACTCACACCTTATGTACACAATCATGTTTCCTCTCCACAGCCCCCCTACTTCTTCTCCCTTCTCAGCACTCCATAAGATCAGAAATGAGGGCTAGTTGGAAAATATTGTGTGGAAATGGTATGAACAGTTGCAACTATACAAACATGGCGTTTACTCTTACCTTGATTTCATGCAATGATCTCCTGCAACGCTCTCTTATATCTCATAACAACTATCTTGCATCCATTTCAGTCATATTCCACTTCATTCACATTGGTGCTGGGCACCACCGGGGACAAACTCTGCATTGAAGAGAAGCTGTGGCTTAGGGGACTGTCGGTCACATAACTGGTCAATGAATGCATAAATGGAAGAGTGGACATGTAATAAGGTTTGCAACAAATTTATTTGGCTAGAATGTGCTATATTTGGGTGGCAATATTCAAGATTATGCTACTTTATAACTGTTTGAAGCATTATCCAAGGACCAAGGTTTTGTATGTGTTTAGCACGATAACAGCATGGATTTCCTCATAGGCCTGATAAGGGTCCCCAAGCATTGGTATGGCATCCAATCAAATCTTATAGGAAAAATGTTTGAAATTTCCCCATGTGGCATTCCAGAGAAAGTGTCTACTTATTAATGTAGTGTGTTACTATGTGCATGCTTCGTGTGAATAAATATGGGCAATCCAGTATCCATATGTGTATGTGCATGCGTGTTGGGGTAATAAGTATGTGCAAGCCACAGAATGCTGCCTCAATGGCCTCCAGCAAGTGTAAAGTAAAAAGATAAATGCATGTTTATCAACAAATAGTTAATTTTCATGATGCCTGCTCTATGCTGTTCCCTTTTCTCTTCTCCTCTTTCTCACACCCTGCCTTCTTCTCTCCAGAGACTCATCTCCACGTCTACGCACAGATGCTGGTGTCAGAACTGGACTGCATCTGACATTAGCATGCCTCTTGATGAGAACTTGTGCTGAAGTGGTGAGTGTCAGTCCAAAGAGGAATGGCTGCTAGTGTTACGTGGTACAAACAAATTAGGTGGGGTATCTTTGAACTCCCCTCTGAACCCTCTAGACTCCACAGCTACTCACACTTGCTGCCTACCTGGCAAATTAATTTAACAAGTCTTGGCTTTCTGTTAGGGAAAGTGTTTGGTACCAGTTTGGAGATTGATTGTGTGTTGCCCACAGCTGTCCTAGAAAGAAAATCCCACAATGAAGCAATATTTTGGGTTACAACAATACAGAGGCACAGGGAAGTTCCCCTTGCTGAACAGATTCCAATGGAAGAGTTAAGCTGTAACTGCAAATTAGAGTGGTATGACCATGAGTCAAAAGATGACGTTTGAGTTGTAAGTGATCAACTTCTAAGGCATGCACAGCAAAATATTACATAGTTGACACTTTTAACAAAATACCAGTATTTTTGCTGCACCTCTAAAAATTCTACGTTTGAGCACACTTTTACTTTGCGCACAAAAAAGCTGAAAATCCAAAAACATGTTATCATGACAGCAAAGTGAAGAAACCCACGTACAAGGGCTATCAGTGAACAACACTGTGTCTTTCTGACAGGTAAGCGCATCAAAATACATGCATTTCCTAAACAAAAAAAGCCACAAACCAACAACTGAAATGTTGTGTCAACAATGCAAGAACATCAACGAACACACACTTGTGCATAATCACAAGCTACATGTCATGGTACAACTACAATCTAACAAACATGGAAGAAATTGGGGTATTAATTGAGAGTGGTGACTACCCACCTTAAGTAATAACCACAACTCTTGTCAGGGTGAACCCTTAAGTCACTAAATAAACCTGAGCTTTACCCACTAGTAGGTATGACACAGAGAAGACAGGCTTAACTTAGAAGCAATGTGGAAAGTATTTATGCAGTACCAAAACAGTAATGAAATTAAAACACAACACGAGAAAAATCTAAAACGAATTCAGAAAAATAGAATACATTTTAATAAATAAAATGGCATAAAACCAACAAAAATGTAAAAGGGAAATCGGATATTAGGAATTTTTAAAGTTTCAATGCAAAAATATTGCCAAAAAGTGTTAAGTGCTGATCGAGGTCATCTGTTGCACTTGACCGGTACCTAGGTGCAAGTCAAAGCCAACTGCCACGTAGTGTGGGTGAGAAATAGAAACCAGGTTTGACCCACTCTGAAGTTTACCTTCGGACTTTATCTCTAAAATGGAAGTCGTCTCCACGCTGCCGGCAGCCGCTGGACGAGGTCTCAATGAAATAGTTGACTTTTGGTGGGAAAGCTCCAAGTGGGAGAAATTTGAATGTCATGCCCAAGAAAGGCCCCCCCGCCGGATTCTTTTTGCGCTTTCGCCCGGTGAAGATTCCTACCTGCGCACTTAGTCACTTTTTAGGAGATTGGATTCTACCAATGGGGCAAGGCTGCAGACTGTAGCTTAAGAGGACTTCACAACACCAGACACATTCTCCACAAGGTCCTGCTGAATCAGATTTGCTGCTGTGGAAAAGATCATTGCAGGACCTACCTGAATCTTTGGTCCAGCAGCAACGCATCTCCTTCGGATAGGCTGGAGGTTGGTCCAGGGGTCTTTGAAGTCTAAATGTTTGAAGTCCTGGTTGTCAGGAAAAGTTAGGAGGATTACACAGGAGTCCGGGACCTTGGGGACAGCACTTGGGGGTCAAGACTCACTGCAGCAGAGGACAGCAGAAGGGTCCAGGTCAGGTCCAGTTGGAACTCGTCAGATGGGTAGGTGCAGGAAAGGGCACTTGTAGCTTGTTGTGACCCTGTAGCTTGATTAGTAGGTCAACTATGAACATTGGAACCCACTACTTTGTCCTGGGTACAAGAGGTAGAGCAGGTTCAGTGTTCTGGGCTCTTCTCAGGTCACAGACAGCAGGTCCAATCCTCTTCTGTTCCTCAGCAGGCCCAGAATGTGTTTTGAGGAGTGTACAGTGGGTGCCACGTATATACCTGGTACCTCCCCAACCAATAGGGTAAAAGTTTCTAAGGGCAACACTACCCTTGTTTGTAGCACTTTCTGTATGTCCTACTGTAAACAATCCCACAGGGCCCCTCTCTGACTAAATCCAAGATAGTGAAGCCTTTCTCCCCTTGTGCAGAGCCTGTATGCCCAGCCAGCAGAGATGTGTGGTCAGGGAAAGGAGCACCCCCTCCTCTGTGGTCACTCTTGGAGCCTGCCTGGCTGGGGGACAAAAAAGGACCTTCCCCAGGTATCAGCTGTTTCCTAACTAGAGATAACAATATTTTTATTTTATTTTATTTTTTTATTTTATTGCGTTAACCAAGAAAAAAACGGAAAAAAACCAAAGAGCAACGTAAGTGATACACCAGCATGATAATGACAGTACATGGATATGGATATGCACAACATTGATAGTTGATGATCTGGTCATCACGATTTATAACTTGGAATACAGAGGCAGTGTATAATTGGTGCAGTTCAGCCGAACCTCGGAGAGTACAAATGTGGCAATATACAGTAGCAGGACGATTAACAATACAGTCAAATGGGGAGGTAACAATCATCAAACAGTCGTAATTAGGGCATACAGTGCAATTCAAGAGAGGTAGTCAAGGCTCTTGTCCAGTCTCCACTGGGTGTTCCAGGAGGTACACTTTGAAGGGGTCCCAGATATCACGAGGCCGGGACGAGAGTGGGAGCAGCTCGGCATAGGTGCATGCTTGGTCCTGCCAGAGTATCATGTCGCTAATCCAATCTTTGAATTTGGGAGCACGCCCGCGGCCCCAGCGGCAGGCCACGCGACGCCGGGCAAGTAGGAGAGTAAATGAGACAAACTTGCGGTATGCCACCGGTATCTCCTCCGTATATCCGAGCATTGCGAGAAGGGGGGATAGTGGAATTGGTAGGGAGGTCATCAATGCCAGCGCGGTGAACACCTGCCGCCAGTATGCCAGGACTGAGCTACAACTCCAGGCAAGATGTAGAAAGTATCACATTGGTTCGTGTCACGAAGTTTGTATTTGTGTAGCTTGACTGGGGTATAGTAAATACGGTGTAAAAACTTGTAGTGAGTGATGCGTAGCCGACTGCTGGAAGAGACTTGTTCAGTCTGCTTACAACAATACAACCACTGTTGGTCTGTGATCTCGCATCCCAGATCAGCGGCCCATTTCTCACGGTACGCGCAGGGGGCGTAGTCCACCTCTGTGTATAAGCTGCGGTAGAGTGTAGATACCAGGTGTGACACACTACCAGTGCGCAGAACAAGATGCAGTGGAGCGACAACAGGGGGTTCCTTAGGGTATGAGGGCGTATACTCCTTAAAACCTTGCTGCAGTCGGGCATATAGGAAAATGTCCATGGGAGAGGGCGGCGTTTCCCTAAATAATTGCTGTGAAGTGCGAAACGTGCCATTGAGATAAAGGTCCCCCCAACAATGAATGTTATGTCTGACTTTAGTTTTGTGAAATACACCCTCTTGTAGGACAGGCATCTTTGGGTGGTATGTAAGTGAGAGTAGCGGGGAATATAAAACAGGAGCTTGTAAGCGGCGGGCAATGCGGCTCCAGGCCCTAACCATGCAGTCTGCTGATGTCGGGCATGGCGTGCGTGGTGTGAGTGTGGTGAATATGGCCCCGTCGAGTGGGATAGGGTCTGAAAGCCAATGTTCAGTTGCCACGTGAGGTGCATATCTGGGAGGGTGGAACCAGTAATGGGCGTAGTGCGCTTGTGCACAGATATAATACAGCTCTAAATTGGGAACATCAAATCCCCCCTGAGAGTAAGGTCACGTTAGGGTATCCCACTGCAAGCGAGGTTGCCTACCGCCCCAGACTAATCTTATGAGCTGCGAACAAAGCTGCGAGAAGAAGTGCCTCCCTGGGTCGTAAGGAATATTTAAAAACAAATAGAGGAGCTTGGGGAGGACAACCATTTTGATGAGCGAGATCCGTCCTGCCATAGTAAGGGGGAGAGCGTTCCACCGTGTGATGCTGCTAGTGATGTGTTCCAGTGTACGCCCATAATTGAGCCTCCATAATTCGTGGCGGTCGGTGGTGACTGGAATCGCCAAATATTTCACTTCGGTGGAACACCATTCTATGGGAAAATTAATGGAGAATTGCACCACAGAAGTTGTAAGGGGGAAAAGCTGAGATTTGGCCCACTTGATATGGATTCCGGAGAGGCCTCCGAATCTAACGAATTCCCGAAGGAGAGGATTGAGATTCTGCTGAGGGTCCTTGACATACATGGTGACATCATCAGCATAAAGGGAAATGAGGATCGGGCGAAGGAATCAGCGAAGGGCTTTCTCCTGATGATGCTGCCTGATTTTTGCAACCAGCGGCTCAATGGCAAGGGCGAACAGGAGGGGAGAGAGAGGGCAGCCCTGCCGAGTACCCTGAGTAAGGCAGAAGGAGGAGGAAGTGTGGCCATTAATCAAAACCCTCGCCATGGGGGAATCATAAAGAAGGCGTATCCAGGCTAGGAAGCCCACAGGGAACCCCATGCATTGTAGGACAGTAAAAAGGTAGTCCCATTCCACTGAATCAAAGGCCTTCCTGGCGTCTAAAAAAACAGCCACTAGTGCCAATTGAGGGTCATCCGTCTGCAAGATGGAGAAAAGAGTACGGAGGTTATGGGAGGTTGCTCTCCCGGGGATGAAGCCCGCCTGATCTGGCAACACTAGCTTCTCCATCAACAATCTGAGACGGTTAGCTAATAATTTTGCAAGGATTTTTGCATCTGTATTAATGAGGGAGAGAGGACGAGAAGACTCGCAGTGGTCCGCAGGCTTTCCAGGTTTCAGGAGGGAGGAAATAAGGGCCTCTCTCATTGAACAGGGAAGGATCTGTACCTCCTGGGCCTCCATGTACACTTCCTTCAGCACCGGGAGGATCTGTTCAAGGTATGTCTTGTAGAAATCAATAGGAAGGCAATCCGAACCCGGGGCCTTGCCCGACTTCATCTGCATTATGGCCTCTCGAAACTCATCATCCTCAAACGGAGCAGCTAAAAATTCCCTTTGATTGTCCTCTAACCATCCCAACGTGATATCCTCTAGAAATGGAGTAAAATCAGGGGGTGCAGACCTGCGAGTGTGATAAAGATTAGTGTAAAATTCAGTAAACGTATGTAAGATTGCAAGACTATCCCTGTGACGCATCCCTGAACTATCTGTTATATCCATATGTAATTGGAGAAGCGGGGCAAACGAATTTCCATAGCTAACGCCCTAACAGTCCTCTCACCCTCCCTATATCTGCGAGCAGTGAAGTATTTGCCGCGAAACCGACGGATATCACGGAGGACTCCAAAGATTTTCAATATACAGAACCCACGTATCGTAACCTTAAAGGCCTCCGAGAGTGTACTCATATGGGTAACGGAGCCCTTGTTCCTCTGAAAGAAATCAGTTATCTCCTCTCCAAGTTCTGCCTTAAAGGTGGCAACTAAAAGTGCCTCCGGCAGGAGCCTCCAGGTATGTGGGGAGGCAATTGAGTTTGGGGGAGCGACTATCATACATACCGGAGCATGGTCCAAGTGAGTTCTGGCCATGTGTTCCACCGAGAGAATCCAAGGAGCAACCCCCGAGAGACAATCCAATAATCAAGCCTTGACCAGGATGCATGTGCTGTAGTGTAAAATGTGCCTTCCCTCACACCTGGGTGTACATGGCGCCAAGCATCAATAAGCCCATGTTCAGGGAGCAGGCGCACTAGTGTGTCGTGAGTTTTGGTGTAATGGTGAGGAAGTGGGTGGGATCTGTCAACCGAAGGACACAGGGCAGTATTAAAGTCACCCCCCCAGATGATATGGGTAGAACCCACTTTAAGAATGTGCCCCCGAAGAGTGGTAAAGTAGTCCGGGTCATCAGTGTTAGGCCCATAGCAGCATATCAGTGTGACTGATTGTGTACCTAGTGTGCCCCAGAGCATACAACTTCTACTAGAGGGGTCACTGAAAGTGCCGCCTAGAATAAAAGGCGTGTTTTTTAAAAACTAAAATTACAGTACCTCGGGAATACGTAGAGTAAGAGGAGAACACTCGATCTGAAGCCCACCTACTCCCGAAGCTGGGAGGGCGGCGCGGGTCAATGTGCGTCTCTTGGAGCATGGCGATATGTATCTGATGCCTATCTAAGTATGCAAGGATCTGCCGACATTTGCGAGGGTTACATAAACCTCTGACATCCATGTAAGGAGTTTTAGATGGAGCATTTCAGGAGGTGAGGTCATTACACAGGGAGAGATAAGTGGCAAGAAAAAGCATCGTGACAATGTGTGCTATACATGACAACTACAATGTGTGCTGGTATGTCTATCTGCTGTGATTTTACACCTGGAACAGTAAAAAACAACAATCCCCAGTCCACCCCCACCCACATCAGCACCCCAATTGTGCCAGGAATACATTGCCCACCCAAAGCCCAAGTAAACTGTGACATCACTGCCCAACTGTGGCAGTGTGACCAACATAAGGTCAAGTTACATGGGGGATCACCCATATGGGGAAGTTCGCTGGTGGGCCACAAGAACCTCCTATCTCTCAAAACTGCTGAGCAGTTTCCCTGATGGAGAGGGGATGGGAGGGGGGAGAGAAGGGAGGGTGCTTGGCATAATTCAGTAATAAGTCAAAACAGTACATTAAGCCCTCTGCACTGAAGTATGATGCACCTAATGTGCCAAATACACTTATCTGTCGCCGGTGAGCTGCAGACAGTCCAAACCACCAGGAGAGATTAGAATGTTCCTCATGGCGTATGTAGGCTAGAGTGCACAGCGTTTTATGGAACTTGAATGTGCAGACAGCGAAGTACATGGGAAATTCAGTGCATTGACTAAATTGCAACGTTGTCTACTTTGTGGAACCATCTGCAGTGGGGGATGAAGATCTGGAGTTGCAGTCATTGGAGTCTCTCCGAGGCGAACGGCGATTGACAGTCTTGAGGAAGTCTTCAGCCTGCTGCGGATTCATGAAGATGGAAGTTTTGCCTTGGTATGTGATTCTCAAGCGTGCTGGATACATGAGGGCATATTCGATTTGCGCTTTCCGAAGCTTCTGTTTAACTGCAAGAAACTTGCGTCGTGCCTCTTGTACAGTGACAGTGAAGTCTGGATAGATGGTGAATTCCGTGCCTTCAAATATCAACGATTTATGCTCACGGGCCAGCTTGAGTGCAGCATCTCGGTCACGATAGTTGAGGAGACTAGCCACAATGGGCCGCGGAGCCCCGCCCGGAGGAGGCCTGGGACCCAAGGAGCGGTGCGCTCGTTCCACTATGAGCTGAGAAGAGAAGGCGTCTTTTCCAAATGTATCTCTCAAGAGGCGTTCGACGAAGTCCTCCATGCGACCGGTGGTGGTGCTTTCTGGAAGTCCTCGTTTTTGGCTGCGATGACTTTAAGAAGCTTGTCCATTTGCGTCATTTGTTATTGCATCTGGGACGTGGTGTCCTCATTGTCCGAGATGCGTCTTTCAGCCTCTTTGATCTGCTCATCATGCTTGTCTACCTTCAGGACCAGGAAATCAAGGCGGCTATTCATGGTGTCCATTTTACCGGAAAGAGCCGTGAGGCTGTGCTGCATAGCCAAAAGTAGCGTTTTCACTTCGTCATCGGGGACCAAGGTTTGTGTCTGCGTCTGTTCTGTATTAGGCTGTGCAGGATCCTCCGAGCATGAGCGTGTAACAGTCTTTTTGCGTCGAACACAAGTTTAGGCTGGCGGCCATCTGGCTTCCCCATCGTGGCTGAATGAAGGCGAGTCGCACGCAATATTACCGACAAGAATGAATGTCGTCTCCGCACCAGACCACACGACCAACAGGATCAAGTATCTTCCCCAGGAGCCTGAGACGTGGAGCGTCAGTCACTGTGACGAAGGAATGAACAGGGGAACAGTGTTGGCGCAGCCGTTAGCTCTAGATCAACAGGTGGAGCGTCTTAGGGGTGTGTCCCTCATTTGCCGAGCACCACGTCCAGAAGCGGCCAGTATTAATGCAAATGGCGAATAGAGGCAGGATAGGGAGCTGCCCAGTGACGGTGTGTAAGGGCCTGTAATCTTAGGAGGTGGTGGTATTGAGCGTGTGGGTCAGTATCATGCAGGAGACCCCGGCAAGGTTGAGGCTGCAGCACCGCAAAAAAGATCTATTCACAGTCTCAGTAGGATAAGAGAGTGGTTCTCCAGGTGGGAACAGGTGGTGCGTTGAACAGGCACTGATGGTGGGGGGATCACCGCAGACTGGCCTCGTTAGGGGTGTACAGTGCGCCACAGATGACCTCGTTATGCACAGTTCAACACGGTGCGGGCAGCGCAGGTTTCTTGAGGCGCCTGAGATGCTGCTTGCAAGGCGATGTTGGGCCCCCCAGAGCGCTCCCCCACGAGAGGGCAATCGTCGGAGCGGGGGCCGCCAAAGTGTATGGTCGTATGCAGGCAGTTGTGTTTGCGGTGGTCTGCCTATGATGGCGGGTGAGGCAATAGCGCTGTCCTTACCGCTCGAGCCGGGGGTCAAATAGCTGGCAGTCAGCGGCGTCCCCCACTCTCCGGTTTTCAATCCCCATGTTTGTGCTGGTAAAGAGGCCCCCGAGGTGACAGGGGCAGTCATCGCCAGGCGAGCGGCGAGGCCAGCCAGGGAACCGTGGCCACTCCGGAATCCACTGCGAGGCCCAGTGCCACGGGGAATCCTCGGGAGTCGCGTAGTGGCGGCAGCTGCGCAGGGCTCCAGGCGCGTTGCCTCTCGTCACCCGTAGCCGCCAAGCCTCCGTCCGGATGGCGTCACCCGATGTCCAGGAGCTCCGATTTTTTCACCGGGAGCAGAGTTCATTTGCTGCAGCTAGCGGCGGGCAGTAGAACCAGGATTCATGAAGTAAGGGGAGGATAAATGAAGGATTTAGTTACCAAGCCTCCAGAGCCGCACTGGTGTGTGGCCATCTTGGTTGCGCGCCACCTAGCGCCCGGAGATAACAATATTGATTTTATTATTGTATCCAAATTCTTTCCTATGGAACAACCAACCCTGCTACAGTGAAAATAGCTTTTAGGGCCTTTTCATTATAAGGACATTAAACTTTTCCATGTCCTACTTTTAAATATCAGGTGCCCTGCCTTCTGGGAAGTAAGGTATATTTAAGGGTGACTTATTAATATTTAAAATGAAGATTCAGACTATCAAAAGGGGTTATTTTGACAAGGCGAATTTGCAATTTTTAAACTGTACAGCAAAGCTACAAATGGTAGACTTGCAGTCCTGTTTGCACTGTCACTGCTGTGGGTGGCACAATCGGTATTGCAGGATTCTGGTGACATTTAACATAACAGCCTTGGCAAAACATTGTAACATATTAATATATGGGTAAGTAAAATAAGGCAATTGGGGGTGTCAATTCATTGTGTTAAAAGGGAGAGCAAAGGCACTTTAGCATGGGTAAAGTGCACAGAGTTATACAGCCAGCAAAAATAGTCAAGGCAAAGTGCCACACAAAAGATTGCCATTTTGAACAAAAAGCATAATTGGATTCTGCATTACCAAAACATAATAGGAAAGCAAATGCTTCCACAAAGCATCATGACCTTGATGGACAGCCAATCCAAAGAATGGTAAAGCATGAAAGCCAAAGGCCAAAGGGCTGACACAAAGCCCACCCTCTCTCTGTACTTCTAGGTGTACTTATTTGAGGAACTGATGACCGGAAGTCTTACAAACAGTTAGAGCTATCAGTAGCCTGGCCTAAAAAAGACTCTGTTATTACAGAGCAATTAGTATACAATTAGAGCATTATGTCTGAACAATTATGAAATAATCATTCATGAATAGGACTTTCAAGAGGATACATACAGCAAAAACATACAACAAGCATAGGTGATATATTTATATAGTTGTACTTATCAGGCATTATAAACTAGTTTTATTTTGCTTAACAACAAATATAAAAATGATTTTAGAATTAATTCGGAAATAAGAACTTCATGTGAAGTGACTCCAATTATGCATCATATCCTTTTAGTGAAAGAGAAAGGGGGTATTTCTGTTAATCTGTTTATCACGCTCCTAGCACATTTCCGGATCATTTCCTATTTGAGTTAACATTAGTTTAGAGAGCTACTGTTCGGGCCTCACTTGCTGTGCTTTTGGGTTTTTTAAAGCCCATGAACACATTTTCGCAACTCTGAGCTACCAGAAGATGGGCATCAGGGCCTGACTCTCTAGTTAATATCTTAATGTAAAATGACGCCTTTTGTGGGTGCCTTTTTGACATTTTATGCCTGAGTGTATCAATATGGAATTAAGGAACAGACTAGTGTTTATTTCCATGGCATCTGTCACAACATCAACAAATTCCAAAAATGGCGAATCCTGCGACAAGGGACACTTATCTGCAAGTGTTTCGAATCTGGTACTATGCAGCCAACAACAGCATCATACATTTCAAAAAGTGACTTCAAGTTTACTCTAGAATCAGCTATGTGGGATTCTTGATATGCACTGCAGCAGTCCTGCAAGGGCAACCGCAGGGGATGATTTATAATCCAAACACTGTATTCATTGATTTCTTTCTGAATGAGACATGGTTAATTTGGTCATAAAGGTCCTGAACAGATGGACGCGAGGACTTCCTACACTGAAGATGCTCTGTGAAAGGTTTTTAGGCAATTTAATGGGATCCGGGATAAAAATAACAATTTTATTTACTGTGACATGATTAAAGACTAACTGATTACAGATTTCTCATTATTTAGGTCAAAAAATCAATTAGTCTGTCAGATTGTGTTGGTGCATGCATGGGGCAACAGCAAATCCCTAGCTGGCAATGACTGATGTATAAATTCCAATTTTCTTTGTGAGCCCAAAATAGCATATCATGTCCGAGTATGCTGCACTGTGTGCCTCGCTTGATAGGTAGAAACAGGCGCTATAAACTAGACACCTCTTTAGCACCACTATTGTGGATTACGTTTAGGTAAAATGTTGACCAAGTACTTGCATCACAATCCTCAGGTTTCTATGCGAATTTTGCACTTGCACTAAAAAATACAGTTATTCACTGGAAAAGTTGCAAATAAAGCAGCATGGCATTATCAATGGCAGCTATGCAAATCAGTGAACTTTAAAAGAATATATAAATAGCCCCAAATTATGATGCTGCCAAAAGGAAAAGGTGAATTTTTTTCCTGTGTTGTAAATCTAAAAGGTAGGTGTGTGTGGGTGGGGTGTGAGTGGGTATATATATAGATAATATATATAATATATATATATAAAGACATAAAACTGTAATGTTTCTGTTCTACCACTATCTACAATGAGTTGAAAGTTTCCTACCTAGGTGGTGCAAAAATGTTCAGCTCTCTGCCCGTTGGCATGCTCCCTGTGCACACATAAAGAAGCATCGATCTGCAATAATATAGACTCCAAAATATCAACTTGCGTAACATCGCTAAGGTAGGCATATATATAAGGTAGTATAGATGTACTATTCTAAAGCCACATCTACTTACCTTCACTGTATTGTGCAAGTTTAAATTGTCACAGATCAATATTTCTAAAGTTGATAGCTTGGTATAACCCCTAATTTGGAACCTCTCTAGGTGGTGCCCTAATCCTGTTGTGCTTTTTTCTTTATTGAAACACAGGCCCAAGACGCATGAGTGCACTTTCAGATCTCAATGATGGAACGATGTACGAGGGACTGAATTAAATGCCTTTGTGGTTCAAGACAGCATAATGGTTTATAACCAGTCACTGATAAGGTAGGCACATGATGGAGCAAGGACTCACAAATGAGACTTGCTCGGATGCAATCCATTTAAAGTATTAATGTATTAAATTGTATTGTTATACTAACCATTGCACACACGAATACAATTAGCAAGGAAGCTTGCCTATGTGTTTTTTATTAACAAGTAACGCTTGTCTATTCTAAAATGGCCGCTAAAACGCGGGAACTTTACTGCGCATGTCTCAACCATATCACGTGGTGTGACGTCTTTCTTTGCTTGGTGGGAAAATTCTTGCTTCTGCGCAGTGTGATTTAAAATGGCTGCTATTGTCTTGTGGATTGTTGCCTGCCTTGTTATGTTGGCCTAGGCCTGGCTGCCATGCTGCTTTTCTTTGCGCACGTTACACTGAGCCGGGCCCCACTCGCCCTTTGCTCGTGCCACGTTCTTTTGCACTGTCTGCATTTTCTGTTGTTCACCTTTTTGGGCTCAGTCTGCACAAACATGTACAAGGTCGCATAACAATGTATTTTGGTTCTTCCTGATATGGCCAGTCTCGCGCACCCAGACATAACATTATGTGCAATTGCCATGAAGGATTTGATATGCTTTTAATGCTGTGGTTTACTAGCGCTTAACACACTTGGAGAAATCCCTTTCAGTGAGAAGAGCTATGATGTCCTGCTGATGTAATTCTGCATCTAGAGACTGAGGTATGGGGGTTCGCTAGTCAAAGCCCAGAGGTCTTCTATTATTATAATAAACTATCTTACTGAAAGGGGAGGGTGGTAATGTTGTTTATACGTTTATCCACTGAGCTCTGAGATGCTTTCCCGTTTGTATTCTATGGAATTGTAACCATGCTGCTTATATTAGTAATATGCATTATGCTATTAGTACTGACACGTGTACTGTACATTAGAGCACGTAAGTTGGAATAAACATTTTAACCTATCCAGTGTCTCTTCCTACGCACCTTGTGGACAGAGTACGAGTGAGTGGCGAAAGAGTGTTCTTGCTTCAGTGAGTCCTGAGATAAAGATACCGTGTTCTGGGTTGTCCAAACATTAGTACTTGGGTGCTAATGGGATGCTAAGCTAGTTGGGTTGGGGTTTTTGGGTGCTATGGTATATGGTGGCAAACCACTGTATTCCAGGGTCCCATTTTCCTGTGCATAGCTCTGTGTATGTGCAGAAACCTTATGACATGGCGCGACCACCGTGGGGCTGCTTATCTGCGAGACGCTTGAGTAGTGCTTGTGCTTGTCCACAAACCCCTCGCGTACGCTTCCGGAGGCGTATGTGACGGTGATACCTCCTATATTGAATGTTTTATAGGTTCTTTCAAGCTTGATATTATTAAAAAAGGTTAGTTAACAGACCCATTTTTGTGCTCCCTGTTAGGTTGTCGAATATACTTGTTTAATCATGGCTGGTGTGGCGATAGCTGCACATAGTCGAGGAGCACTCCGAGACCACTTAGCTGTGTATGGAGTGCCCGATACAGGGGTCGAGTTGGTCTTTGTGGTTCAAGCCGATGCGGCTTATCACTTTGAAGTGTTTTACACTTGGATCACTTTTGAGGCGGTGGATGCAGGTGATAAGCTGTTTCATGAATATAAACCCACCGTTATTCCTGCTGCATATCGACCCTATACCACTCTTGAAGTACCTCTCACGGCTTGGCAGCACCGTGTTTGGTTTAATGGCGCCCTACCACAACCAACTACCGCAGTTCGTTTAGGCCCCTTGTCAATTCAGGGGGCCACTTGGCCTGTATTGGCCGGGTATACCCCACATCCGAATTATCTGGCATTACCGCTTGCGGAACTGCGCACTATGCATACCGAATTGGTGCGAGTGCATCGAGCCTTGGTGACATACGTTACAGGTAGCCTCCATGGAGCTGCTCCTGTAGTCGCAGGCCAACCAGCTATTGCAGCTGGAGTGACTATAAGTCCTGTCATGGTAAATTCTGTGATGGGCAAACGTCCACAAAATAAGGACGACTATCCTTACTGGCTTGCAGAAAAGTTCGATCAGATAGAAGCAGTGTTTCCCCATACATCCCCTGTAGATAAACACCGCATCCTCACGATAAGTTTGCCAAAAGACATAATCCCGATTTGACATCATGTGAAAACTGGGGTAAGGTATTCGCAGCAGTTTATTCAAAATGTTTTGGAACTCCTTCCATGACGGTTCTACCCTCTGTAATTAAAAAGTACAGGATGAACATGGCCCTGAAGCGGCTGTGGAATTAGGGATGAGACTAGTGGGAGTGTTTGATGTAGTAGCTGAGCTGATCCTTGGAAATGTCAAGGGCGATGCTATGAACTTTCAAGTAGCGAATGCTTTGGCTTTGGTCCCAGAGTTGGACAGGCCTCGCGATTACCGAAAATAATAGCCCGGGCTTATAAAACAATTGGAAGAAATAGCCTAGGCAACAAGCCTTTTGTAAAAATGCAAACTCAATCGCAAACACAAGTTATACAAACAAAAAGTGCATCTGAGAAAGATGATAAACCGGTCTTCACTAAAAAGAGTTGGAGACAGAAAAAGCAGGGTAAGCAACAAAAGAAGCCGGGGTCGAGAGGCGCTTCCCCAGTTTCGGTTTCTTCTGAACGTACTTATGATTTACGTGATAGGTCAAGGATTAAATCACCAGAAAGGTTTCAGAGCTCTGATACGCGTTCTCCTCGTTCTTCACAGGCCCAGACGTCGTCACAGGCTGGTGGAGGAGGACGGCAAGATAGAGGAAGGGGCCGAGAGGCTCCCCAGGAGCGAGACCAACCTCGACAACAAGTCAGAGGTAAAGCAGAAGACTTTCATCTTCCTCGACCGCAATTTCAGAAGAAAAAGGTTGCCGCTGTTACAGCGAAATATGCCTCAGACCGTGAGAACGAGACTCCAGAATTGGACGTGGGCAGTGACCCTCCTAGACAGCGCCGCGGAAGTTACCATAGTGCGGGAGGCGCTACGTCCTCATATGGAGGCGACAGCAACTGAAACATTCGTTACTGTAGAGACAGCTGACACGAGAGTGGCACCCCTGACAGACTATATAATATAGTTATACAAATTGAAGGTGACATACCGCGTGAAATAAAAGGGATTTTTGGGAAAATCTAACCTCTTCATATGACATTTTGTTAGCAGAGGTGGATTGGCCACCCCCATTCGTTTTAGCTGCACATAAAGGAGAGGAGGTAATCCTTCCAAGCTTTTCAAGGCATGTCCCAAAAGACAAAGCTGAAGCACTTGCAGCTGAGTGGGCTGTGTACCTGGCACCAGCGTTATACCGCAACCATGTGGGATGGGATGAAGAGTCACCTCCCCATGCAATACCTTTGCGGTCACTACCGCTGCCACAACCCCAATATCCCATCAAACGGCAGGCAAAAGGCCCCGTCTCCGAAATTCTGACCCAGTTGGAATATCAGGGAGTAATTGAACCATGCGTATCACCTATGAACAATCCCCTTTTCGTGGTTTCTAAACCCGATGGATCGTACCGCTTAGTTTTGGATTACCGGCATTTAAATACTCATTGTCGGAACTTTGCGGTACAAAATACACACAGTTCTGCGCTTGTAGACAGTCTTGTTCGTAGAAAATACAAAACGACACTTGACCTTTCAAACGGTTTCTACACGCACAACCTAGCCCCGGAGAGTGGTCAATGGACCGCATTCACATCCGGTGGTAAATTATTCCAGTTCCGGCGATTACCCATGGGCTATAAAAATAGTCCGGGTATATTCGCCGCCCGTGTTGTTTCTTTGCTAAATGACATTGATCAAGACGCATGTTCAGTACGTTGATGACATCTATCTGACAGACGACGAGTTATATCAGCATCTGTCCCGTGTGGACCGCATTATTCTTGAATTTGCGGAGCAGGGTTACAAATTTAACTTTGCTAAGTCACACATTGCTGAATTTACCGTTCTGTTCTTGGGCTATGAGCTCAATAACGAAGGTAAGGGCTTAGCCCCCATTTCTTGGAAAAATGTGCACATTTGTGCCCCCAAATACTCTGAAGAAGCTTCAGTCTTTGCTGGGTTTCCTGAACTTCGGGCGTACTTACATTCCCGAATATGCCCAGCGTATCAAGCCTTTGTATGCTTTGATACAACCTACTTATTCAAGGTCTTGCTGGCTGCCTGAGCATACCTCAATTCTGCAGTCTTTGCAGACAGACCTTTTGGAGTCTAAATATCTTTTGACTCGTGATAACCACACAAACCTGGTGATTAGAATAATTCCGAGGGCGGTGGGATTCACCTATTTAACCTTTAATGAAGGTGATACAGTACCTATCGCATACAAGTCACATCTGTACACTTCCGCTGAATTGCGCTTTACATCTGTTGAAAAAGTTCTGACTGCGGTGCAAATGGCGATTCTAAAAGAACGCGCACTGGCACAGGGTAAGCGGATTCTGGTGGTAACACCCTGTCCTGCCCTGGAGGCAGTAACAAAGGCAAGTGTACCGAACTCAAAAGCAATGCATCCCCGTTGGATACAATGGGCTACATCTTTGACGTCTTCGGACGTCACTTTTGTTTTTGATTCTTCTCTTCAGACTCAGGAGTTTTTGCAGTATGAATTCGTTCATCCTCCTCCTTTGTTTTTACTACCGCTTGAGGATTACAAATGTGTGATCTACACCGATGGTTCGGCGCAACCGGCCACTGGGTCCAAGCACGCTTATTCAGTTGCATGTGCTATTGTTGCGGGTTCCTTTGTGAATGGAACGTTCAAATCCTCTGTAGTGCACACTCGCACACTTGGAGATAGTACCGCACAATTGGCCGAGCTGCATGCATTGCTACTTGCACTTGAGTTCGCTTCACAGGATGAGACCACTCTTATTGTATGTGATTCTTTTTACTGTGTACAATCTTACAATGACAATCTGTTTTTCTGGTCGAAAAACGACTACAAGGACGCAAAGGGAGCACAATTAAGCATAAAATGCTTTGGGTTCGAGTGGCAGAATTGCAACAACGTCTGCCCCTCACACAGGTGGTTCACACCTTAGGCCATCAGCGGGTGGGCGCACACGCTATTGGTAACGATCTGGCAGATGAAGCTGCCCGTTCAGCAGTAGTCACGTGTTCAGTAGCAGCGGTTACCAGGTCCATGTCTAAAATAGACCCTGTTATTCTAGCAGCTATTGCTGCAACCAAGGAAGGTGATAATTACCCTACAGGTTTCCCTTCCAAGTATTCTTACAAATTAAGTCCCGATCAGGTTCCTTTTGTAACTATACCTGACGTTGGAGATCGGCTGATCCCCAACGCGGACCGCAGGAGTGCCTTGATATTAGCTGCACACGAAGGCATGGCTTCGGCACATGCAGGTGTGTCAGCTACGGTTTCCATCTTGCAGCAGCGTTATTGGTGGCGTGGGTTATATAAAGACACCCGTGCTTTTGTGCTTTCTTGCGACGTTTGTCAACAGATTAAGCCTTCCACGGTAACACGTCCACCACAAACACCGCTCTGCATTGCTAACAGACCCTTTGGGTGTGTTTACTTGGATCACTGCGGTCCATTCTCATCAGACACTGCTTATAAATACATCTTAGTGGCAGTGGACTCGTGCACACGGTTTCTCTGGGTCTGGCCACAACGGAGTGCTGACGCCCGAAATGTGATCAGGGATTTGCGTGTCTTTGTGGGAATTTTCGCATGCGGCACCTTCCATTCGGACCAAGGTCCAGCGTTTGCCTCTAGGGCTTACAAGGATGCAATGGCTTCGCTTGGGGTGCGGGTGAAATTTTCGTCTCCGTATAGGCCTGAGGGCAACTCTATCGTTGAACGAATGAACCGTGACTTAAAGCAATCCTTAACAGCTAGGGTTATAGGTACTGGCAGGAACTGGCTGGCCCATTTGTATACCGTTCAGCGTGCACTTAATAATCTCCCTAGAAGACCTCTGGGTGGGCGGACCCCATACGAAATGCTCTTTGGCATAAGAATGTTTGTGCCTGACCTTGAGGGTCCAGACATCGCGGCGCAATCCGCCAAGTTTGATGTAGATAACCATTCTGCTATGTTACAGGACTTACAAGAAGCCCGAGACAAACTTGCAACTACACATTTGCCTTCAGCCACAGATCCTGCGTTGCAGATTCCGGTAGCCGGCTGGCTTCCGAAAGTTGGAGAACTGGTTCGAGAGAAGGTTGAAAACAAAAAGAATTTGGTCCTTCTTTTCGTGCACCGGTTCCAGTTCTTGGCCTGAAGGGAACACGTACAGTCATTTTACCACCGCTTCCTGGTCGCAAAGAGAACAGATACATCTCAGTTGAAAATGTCAAGCTACAGCGCCTGGCCGATCCTGAATAGTGTCACACCAGCGGTCTCTTGTCCTGCCATTTATCGGACATATGTTAGTGGCCCATCTACACGAACGGTCGCTGATGCTGTAATTGAGATGGTCGATTTGCCTGAATCCTCTATTTTGCCTGAAACTATAATTGATCCCCAACTCTCCACCAACATCGACGAGGACGAGTATACTTATCCTGCATCTGAATCGGTGGCACATCAACCAACAACGCCACTTGGCCCGACTCGTTATTCTTTTGATTCGGATTCCACCTCTTCAAAAGTCCCATCCAAGTTCAGTATTTTTGTATCCTGGTTTAGAGACAATTTTTTGATTCCACCCTGGACATACATCTGGTTGGTACTTTTCTTGATATTTTTGTTCATGTCCATTGGCTTTGTCACAGTGTTTTTTCTACTAATTAATGGTCACTATTTACCTGAACGCTCTGCTGTAGACTATGTTTCTGGAACTTTGGCTCCTCATTCCTCGTCTCACATCATGAAGCGTGACCACACATTTGTGAACATTTCAGCCTTCCCAGTTGCTGATGGCATCGTATGGGATGCAGTGAACTATCAAATCCATGGTCCGACGGAAATTATTAATGTACCTAATGTCCTTCGTGTTTCAATGGGTGATGTAGTACAAAATAATATTCATTCTGATGATTGGGATGTGCATGCCGTTGAAGCATTGTTTGCCGATTTAAAATATTATGCATCTTTTAATGCTGAAGATTTATATATGAATTCTGCTAATTACGCCGATTTGTATTGTTACCAACATTGGGGTAATCATTTTCTCCATAAGCCCAGTGCCCTGCGTAGTACTGTTAACTATACCCAATGGGAACATTGTCCAAACCCCTTGCCAGGTAGCTCTCAAACTCTTCGAAATAAGTTTAATTATTTTACTGATTTTAATCGGTCGAACCCTGCATCCTATTATTTTAGACTAAATAACACATCAACTCAGAAAATTATGTTAACACACACCAAATTGCTTTATTCAGGTTCCTTTCTAAGTGCCTTAGCTGTGGGTGGTTATGAGTACTGGGATAATATAGTGGATTTAAAATCTATTTGGGGCTCCAAGCCATGGCAGGTACAGGGAACCGAGGCGTTGCATCGTGCGTGCCTCATCCCTACCCAAATTATGTTCATAAATGCTTCCATCTATCAGACTACATGTTGGGGCTTAGCAACCACTAAACAATTGAATACGCCATCAATACCATCCCTGTCGAGTTTTCCAAATGAAAGCTCACGATTCAATATGTCCCTCGTGTCCCTGCAGGCAATGTTACAAAATAATTCGTTTAATGTTTCTGAGCTGGTTCAGTCACCCTGGTTAGTATGGCCTATATCATCTAATGCATGTCAAATGCGTTTTCATGATACTGGTGCTAGCTACACACAGAATAGGCCTGATCCGAGGTTTACTGATGCCCGTACAGTCACTACATACTCTGTTGGTAAATTATGCAAACAATGGCTGCAACATTCGTCCCTTGATTCTGTTAAACAACATTTGTCCCTCCTTACGGGCAATATTGATCTGTCCGACTTTGTTTTGGGACCTCGTGGTCCCCGACCTAAGAGATTCATTTATGAAACGTATAATGAACTCTGGAAGCTATCACAAATGGAAGCTGCTTCCCGTCTTCGGGAAATAGATCAAGCAAATATGGAAAAGGTGCTTGCTGTTGTTGACAATAGTATTAATACCCTGTCTTCTCGCATTTACACTTTAGAGAATATTGTGTCCTCTGTTGTTGATATTGTACAAGATGATGTTTCTGTATTATACCATGGTCAGAATCAATTGCGCTCAGTTATGCAGTTTGCATGGACTTTACAAACACTTAAGTTAGGTAAAGTGCCTTGGCATTTTTGAACACCTCTGCCTTATTTCTACCTTTTAACTTAACTGACAAACAGCAATTTATGTCCATGAAGGATGCAACTTACACTCTATTACATATCGAAAAGGTGGATCCTTTGCCGTTCTCTGTTGCAGAACTCGATTCTGCTGTATGGCTAGTCCATGGGGTTATAGCTTTACCATTTTCCTTGTTTGAATTTGACTCGTGCATGAAACATTATCCTGTGGGCCGTTACCGGCCATTGGGCAGTGCTTTCCTGCATGAACTCTGGTCCTTGCCTTTCATGTATAAATGCCTTCGGGACGGCAAGGAAGTCTTTCTCACGGGGAGTACTGCGACTCGACTATAGGTCATTCGCTTATTTGTAAACACATTAAATTGCATGGCTCATGTAGCATTTCCTCTCCTAATCTTGCTTGTGTGCTGAAAGGTATTCCTGCTCCTGTTATTTCTCCTACTTTCACTCTCCTTTCCAATGGTAGTTATTTACTGTTAAATAACGAAAACTGTTGTGGCCTGCAGGCTGGCATTCCTTACATTGTAACAGTTTCGCACAGGGTTGTCTGCTGCAAAAATGTGCTTTTTCCTCCCCTCATGGCAAGGTTGATATCTCTATTTGGCCTTCCATCCCTACCATGGAAGCAGATTTCAATAGACTGAGCAGAATAAAGGCACTATTATTAAACGAGGAAGTTATGCTCACGTCCGCCCGGGAGACATTCATTCTCCAGGTGGCGAGTACCCACAGTGAAATACAGGCCCTTTTAAACACTAATCTCCCCCAACATTTTGGGGAGTTAATACATCGTATTTTTAACGCATCTAACACTGAAGGCCTAGTACACTTTTTAAGGTCGTTGGGTCGGGCTTGGTGTCCTCCTTCCAAACTATTTTTGGTGTCATCCCGGCTTTCATACATTCTATTTTTTCCAGTGTCTTTGGCGGTTTCCCATTGATCCTCGCTTTAGCGGCTGGTGTCTTGCTCTTAATTTGCTTTCTGCGCAATGGCTGCTCCCCGATGGGACCTGCTCGATCCAGAACGCCTCCAGCTGCTCCGTGAGCGCCTTTTGGCCGGTTTTGGTGTCTTGCCATTGGCGACACTGAGCGTGTCATATACTCTTTCATTTCGCTTTGCGTATTTCACTTGCGTGCAACCTGTGATGACTTGTGTCCGCTGTCCTTTCACCTGGACTCTGGATTATTGCCTCTCCAATTCGTCATTGTCTGTTCCGGATTTCGTTCAGTTGATGGGTCCCTTAGAGGCCCATGAGCAGGACTGTTCCGTCGCTGGCTGTATGGCGCGTGCGGCTGCACTGGGGATTTTGGCGCAATGGGATATATGGGCGGCTGCCCAGGATCTCCTACAACGAAGCTGTTTCAATTATCACGCAAGCTGTCCCGCATTGCTTCTGGATGCTCCCTTTGTTGAGGAGCATCCCTGCTCTTTTGATCTCTTGGATTGGATGGCATCTATGTTTTTTGACGATTCCAATGATGTCCTTTTGGAGGGTATGGCTTTTTTCTGCACCTACACTATCATGGATTGACTTGTTCCTCGCCGTTTGGGCGCTCCCTCTGCAACACTGGATTTTTCTTTTTGCCTCTGTCTTGGACGCCCGGACTGTCCAGGGAGGGTGTCTTGTGGATTGTTGCCTGCCTTGTTATGTTGGCCTAGGCCTGGCTGCCATGCTGCTTTTCTTTGCGCACGTTACACTGAGCCGGGCCCCACTCGCCCTTTGCTCGTGCCACGTTCTTTTGCACTGTCTGCATTTTCTGTTGTTCACCTTTTGGGCTCAGTCTGCACAAACATGTACAAGGTCGCATAACAATGTATTTTGGTTCTTCCTGATATGGCCAGTCTCGCGCACCCAGACATAACATTATGTGCAATTGCCATGAAGGATTTGATATGCTTTTAATGCTGTGGTTTACTAGCGCTTAACACACTTGGAGAAATCCCTTTCAGTGAGAAGAGCTATGATGTCCTGCTGATGTAATTCTGCATCTAGAGACTGAGGTATGGGGGTTCGCTAGTCAAAGCCCAGAGGTCTTCTATTATTATAATAAACTATCTTACTGAAAGGGGAGGGTGGTAATGTTGTTTATACGTTTATCCACTGAGCTCTGAGATGCTTTCCCCGTTTGTATTCTATGGAATTGTAACCATGCTGCTTATATTAGTAATATGCATTATGCTATTAGTACTGACACGTGTACTGTACATTAGAGCACGTAAGTTGGAATAAACATTTTAACCTATCCAGTGTCTCTTCCTACGCACCTTGTGGACAAGTACGAGTGAGTGGCGAAAGAGTGTTCTTGCTTCAGTGAGTCCTGAGATAAAGATACCGTGTTCTGGGTTGTCCAAACATTAGTACTTGGGTGCTAATGGGATGCTAAGCTAGTTGGGTTGGGGTTTTTGGGTGCTATGGTATATGGTGGCAAACCACTGTATTCCAGGGTCCCATTTTCCTGTGCATAGCTCTGTGTATGTGCAGAAACCTTATGTTCTCACATGCTACAGCTTGCTCTTATGTTTTGTTTAAACTGTAATATTCTAACGCTATTAATGCGGGGATAAGTTTATAAGTAAATGGGAATAGAATAGACAGAGTGGGTATACAGTGAAACATTTTATTTGTGATTTTAATATTTTCTTCTTTGACTTTATTAGTTCGTAAATGTTGGGCCAGGGGTTGGTGAACTGAAAACTCGAATGACGTGGGTTCTGCGCATGCTCCTTGAAAGACTGCCCAGAGCGGAAAGGATGAAGTCAACCTGGACGTCGTCCAAGGCCATGACATGATGGCCAATATTGTCATATTCATGAATGTCCTTATAAAATTGTAACAATGTACATGAGAAAGGCACAAACTTTGTCATAAGACGGGTGGGAAATAAAGCAAATGTATTAAATTTGAGGGGCGGTATTCTAAAACAAAGAGCTTTTAGAAAATGAATTTAATCAATATAGTGTGAGGATCAACCCCCTGTTCCCGTCCAATCAGAAGTAGTGGTCCCATAAGTTAGCAACACTAAGGGGAGGAACATGGGCGTAGCAGGGTATAATAGATATAGAATTAGCTAATTAGTAGGCAGATGCTGCTCAGCATTAGGAAGACCAGACATATGAGCTGATCGATTGCAGACTGAACCGCTGTCCAGAGAGGTCCTGAGGTGGGGGCGGAGGAATCCATTAGAAGGAAGAAACAGGAGAATCGAGGAGAAGCGAAGTACCAGAGAGGGGAACGACGCAGGCGTCGTGGGTAGAGAGGTCACCGGTCCTGTCCTGATCCGGGAGGAGTCTTTTGCTCTTCATCCTTCCAGGGTCCTATCTTTCCAACTCCTTGGCCAAGGGGTTTGGTTCTCGCACTTAGGTAAATATAAATGCAAACCTTAGTTGCGCTGCTGTCTCTATCTTCTTTTTCCTAAGGGACCGTCATTAATCGATAAATCATTGTTGTGCTTCCTCCTTGAGATTTGATTCAAGTACTATGTGGCTTTGTATTTTACTCTGCAAAATCTTTAGATAAACATTTTAAAACTTCTTGACTTTGTGATTATTTAGAAATTATGAATGTCACTCATTTTAAATTTCCCAATTAGCAAAGGATTCATTGGTAAGTCATTACTCTTCAATCAGAAGGTAATTGGTAGCAGGGATTTGATAAAGAGTACCAACTGACCCACCAGCGGAAATTGCTAGCGTAGTATGAATGTATGGGCCCAAGTGAGTATTTTGTGTATGAATGCTTGTGGCTAGTAACTCGCTGGATCAGTTTTCTGGTAGCAGAGGATGGTTGTGCTTTGTTAATTGGGTAATGAGAATTTTATTTTTATGAACTAACATCCGCTTTTTGTTTAAAGTTTGTTTTATGTTGTCTAGAATCCCGGGGAAAATTGAGAAGCGGTTGGTAAGTGGAAGCCATACTGCAGTGAGGTTATCTGTCAGGCAGAAATAGTACTGAAAAGTTAAGTAGGGCTATCAGTACTTGTTAGGGACTCTATGTGTGTGAGTAATAGCAAGGGAATATGCTAGTGAAAGTTTGATGTTATATCACCTAGAAAGGGTAACATTGAAGAAGTAGCAGGTATTTCTAAAGGCTTGCGTGAAGAGTAGACGGAAATGTTTTACTCGTAGTGTATGATTAGTAAACGGAAGAGTTTTACTAAGAAGTGAGAGAATCTATCTTTTCAAGTTAGCGAAACTGACACGATAGCGAATGTTTTATGTTGTTACTGAATTATAAAGAACTATAGAGAGAATAAAACTTTGCGTAAATTTTTTGTAAAGGGAGGGTCAGCTGCCGGAGAGGAAGCTGATGTCATAAACGCCACGCTGGGATTGGTTAAAACCGCGGGCGTGAAATATTGCTGACCGAAGAATCGTCAGGGAGTAAATGCACAGAAAAGACCAAACATTTGGCTAGATTTGGAGATTCCGAAGACGAATTTATGGAAGATTTATTAAAGAATCCACCACCATATCAAGAAGGGACAAGTGGATGCACCCCAAGTGCACCCTTGTTACGGACACCCTTGGTGCCTGAAGTATTACATGATTCACCAGTTAGTAGAGTGCTTCACGATAAAGAAAAGGAAGCGATAGATAGAAACAGAGCAGAATTAATTCAAAAAGTAACGCAATTAAGTGTTCACCCTGATTCATTGACCATACTTGTAACGATTGGTCCAGTGGTTCCCTTATATGGCGACAAAGTAATTTATCCCAAACCTCTAGTTGTACCTACACCTGTGAATGTTCCTAAACCAGGAGCAGTAGTAATGGTTGAGGATCACTTTAGTGATTGTGAGTCTATGATTTCATTAATGGACTTGCCCATTCGAGACTCTGTAAATAATACTCCAAGAAGAGTAACACCTAGTTGCTCCAAAGATGTAAACATAGTAACCTCATCAGGAACTAAAAGTGCTACAGTAGTTACACCTGAAGATTTAAGGGCACAAGGATCAGACAAACAGAGTTCACCCCCAAAGATCATGGACATTTATAAATTAAAAGTTGAATTAGAAGAAATGATAGCAGGAAATGTAGGAGTAGATCGCCTAAATACTTACGATGAAGAAGAATTATTGTTCGTATGCAGAAGCATCACAAGAAATGCAAAATTATTTCATGAGAAATTATCAGATTTAGCTCATCAGATGGGAATTGAAATAGGAAGTCAAAGGTACTGCAAAAACCCTATAGAGCAGATTTTTCAGACAAAGATTTAGAGAATATGAATGCCTCAGGAAGGAAATTACAAGTAAAGGAATTAATGACAGTTTTGCAGAAATGGGGAGAGCTAGATAAATGGAAAGCTAGATGGACAAAGAAAAAGGAAGAGGCACGATATAGTAAAACCACTTCAGAATATTTAATGAAGGAAGCAGGGAAAGGAGATCAAATGTACCCGATGCGAGAAGTTCCAGGAGGGGGATATGTACATGTCCCATGGAGCAGACAAGATATTTGATCATTTACGAACGATTTTCCGAAATTGAGAGAAAAGCCAATTGAATGGTACAAGCAGGTTGAAAGGTTTGTGAAGGTGTCAAAGGTGTTGTTGAAAGACTTGGATGGTTTGTTTGACATAGTGGTACCTGCCGATTTATGGACAGATTGCAAAATCACGATTGATTGGCCCAGTGAGGAGTATCCTAGAGATCCAAAGACAGGTGCCCCGTCCAATGATGTAATGAAAAAGTATCAGCAGGTGATAACTTATTTGAAAGGGAAAATACCACCAAAAGAAACAGATTGGGTGAAAATAGACAGAACTACCCAAGAAGCCAGTGAATCGGTACATGCCTATTATGAGCGTTTATTGCAGGTATTTAAGCAGTATAGTGGATTTGAGGACATTGGAGATAAAAACATGAGTCAGTTTGTTTACCGATTTGTTTACGGTCTGAAGCCAGAGATTTGTCAGATGATTAAGCAGCACATGTTGTGCTGGCAAGGAAACCCATAGATGAAATTTTGAAATACGCGAAATATTGTGGAGATGACATTGAGGATAGACACAAGAAATTGCAAGAGAAGGTAATGTGGGCTCAGGTGAAAATGGCTGAGCGACAGGGAATTAATTTGGATAATCCAAATGATAATCAAGGAAAAGATTCTGGAACGAATGGTGACACTGGGAACGGAGGAAAAGTGAGAGGACGAATGAGCAGAGAAGAGGCTAAAAAGAAGTTTCCTTGTCATGGATGCGGAAAATTAGGGCATTGGAAGGATGAATGTAAAAAGATTCGGAATAATAATGGCCCAAATCAAAATTTAAATCCACAGACGCAGAATGACTCACAGCAGGGTGTAAATCCTCAGAGTCAGTTGCCACCTGCACCTATACAGGGTAATGTAAGCAGAGCAAAGCACGGTACAGACGTCGGATATCAAGGAGGAAGTGGTATGAATGATTATGTAACATCACAATTTCTTTTACAGGACGATTTTGATACCTATAATTTATGACGGTGCCTGGGAGAGGGGAAGAAGGAGTGCGTACTTGGTGCATCCTTACCGGTAGATCAGTCAGGTCCATATGTTGAAGGAAATGTGAAAGGTAATGATATTACTTTTCTTTTGGACACTGGTGCTACTAGGTCTACTGTGAGAACAGCAGACATCCCAGACCTTCCTCTCTCTGGAGAAGCTATCCAAGTTGTGGGAGTTGCTAATCAGAAGATTAGAACACCTCTTACCGAACCAATGGAAGTAAAAATCGGAAACTTTAGAGAAATGCATCAATTTGTAGTATGTGATTCCAGTCCAGTAAATTTATTGGGCAGGGATTTGCTTTG
The DNA here is from genome assembly GCA_963921515.1 of Calotriton arnoldi. Taxonomy (NCBI): domain Eukaryota; kingdom Metazoa; phylum Chordata; class Amphibia; order Caudata; family Salamandridae; genus Calotriton; species Calotriton arnoldi. The sequence goes on from CAWUFW010005491.1 coordinate 918,370, forward strand.
TAAGATGAACTGTACAATTTTCTGCACACCGGATGGTGTGGCAATTCAGACCCCAGATGAAGACCATGTATATAAATTTATGATTGCAAAACAAGGTACAGAAGTAGATGAGATGTTTTCTTTGATAACAAAAGACGAATTACCAGAAGAACTGAAAACTACGGTGAATTCCATAGTATGGGATTTCACGGGAAAGGAAGTAGGACTTATGGCCAAAATAGATCCAGTGAAGATTACTGTAAAAGAAGGTGCGATTTTCCCAAACACCAGACAGTATAAAATGAGTGCAGAAGTAAAGGCAGGAGTCATTGAAGAAATTGACAGAATGGTAAAACAAGACATATTAAAGGAAGTAATGAGTAGCCCTTGTAACTCACCAATCATGGGTCTAAAGAAACCCAGTGGAAAATATAGGATCGTACAAGACCTGCGCAAAGTAAATAAGATTGTGGAACCTTGTTGTCCTATAGTACCAAATCCTGCAATAATCCTATACCAGATTCCTTGGAGTGCAGGATGGTTTACTGTGATCGATTTATGCCAAGCATTCTTTTCGATACCCTTGCATCCAGATAGTCAGTATCTATTTTCATTTAAATTTGAGAACAAGGTCTATGTATGGAATCGTGTTCCTCAGGGGTACACAGAAAGTCCTTCCATCTTTAATCAAATATTGAAAAAGTGTCTAGAAAAACTGGTGATGCCAGGAAGCTCAGTCTTAGTGCAGTACATAGACGACTTACTAGTGGCATCTAACACCAGAGAGGATTGTGTTGTTGACACCATAGCATTACTAAATCATTTAGCAGAAGAAGGTCATAAGGTGTCACCTGAAAAATTACAGTTCTGTACTACAGCAGTAAAGTACCTAGGACACCAAATTGAGAGGGGCAGAAGGAGAATAACAGAGGAAAGAATAAAACTAATAAAGAAAATGCAGATGCCTGTCTCTCAACGAGAAGTAAGAATGTTCCTTGGAATAGTAGGGTACTGTAGACAATGGATATTAGGATTTTCTCTACTAGCAAAACCATTGATTCAGATGACGAAAAAGAAGGCAAAAGACCCAGTTGAATGGGATGATGAAAGTGTAGGTGCATTTGTAAAACTAAGAAATGCTTTGTGTGCAGCACCTGCCCTGGGCATGCCTGATTATATGAGAAAATTTGCATTATTTTGCCATGAAAGAGAAAATTGTGCACTTTCAGTCCTAACCCAAAGACATGGTTTGACCAGACGTCCTATAGCATATTTTTCTGCTACATTGGACCCAGTGGCAGCTGCGTTGCCTGGTTGCTTAAAAGCAGTAGCTGCTACTTGTTTGAGTATTGAACAAAGTGAGTCAATTGTAATGGGACACCCTGTAAAAGTGTATGTTCCACATGCGGTTGTGATTTTGCTGACAAGAACCCGAACTCAGCATCTTACTCCTAGTCGACTGACTAAGTATGAAAGAATAATACTTGGTGCTGAAAATGTGACCATTGTAAGGTGCACAATAGTAAATCCAGCTACCTTATTTCCAGACCCATATCATGAGGAAGTTAAAGATGACGAAGAAGAGCATGATTGTTTACAAGTCACAGAATTGTGCACAAAACCGCGTCCTGATATTCAGGAACTACCTCTCAGGGAGCCAGACAGGGAACTGTTTGTTGATGGCTCATGCCAAAGGCATGAAGATGGAAAACTAACTGCAGCATATGCAGTATGTGAACTAACTGGAATAGTCGAAGCATCCTATTTACCAGGGGTAAAATCCGCACAAATAGCTGAATTGATTGCTTTAATAAAAGCTTGCAAAATTGGGAGGAACCAAAAGGTAACTATATTCACTGATAGTCAATATGGTTACGGGGTTGTGCATGATTTTGGCCAATTATGGATGCAGAGGGATTTCATGACTTCTTCAGGATCCCCCATTAAAAATGGACAGTTTGTAAAGGAACTACTGGAAGCAATACAATCACCAAAAGTATTGGCTGTGGTGAAATGTGCCGCACATCAGTCAGGAGATGACTGGGTGGTAGTCGGCAATAGATACGCAGATCTTGTGGCTCAACATTGTGCCAAAAACAGATTAGCAGTAAACAAAAGGGTGGAAAGAATGGGAATCAGCTGCCAACTTATGCTGTTTGCACCTCCCGAAACATGGAATGATGTAAAAAGATTGCAAGATGATGCTGATGAGAGCGAAAAGAGTATATGGATTAAAACAGGATGTACTCAAAAAGCAGAGGATGATGTATGGATTTGTGCTGACGGCAGACCAGTCATGCCTGATTGTCTGCTTTCACAAATGGCTAGGATGTATCATGGAGACACACATGTAGGGAGAGATGCAATGATCAGGCTCTTTAGACAAAATTGGTTCAATCCAAAGTTTAGGGCAGTTGCAGAGAGTCTTTGCCAGAGATGTCTAACTTGCCAAATGCATAACCCAGGAAGAAAAACAGTAATTGGGTTTGGGAAAATTGGAAAGGCAGAGGGTCCATTCATGAGACTGCAACTTGACTTCATTCAGTTACCACCATGTAGAGGGCTAAAATATGCACTAGTCATAGTGTGTCTATTACCAGAAGGAATGATAGTCTTACAGTTGCAAAGTTGTTACTACGCGAACTAGTACCTAGATTTGGTTTTCCAGTAACTTTGGAATCAGATAGAGGAAAACACTTTAACAGTGAAGTGGTTCAAATACTCTGTGAAGCATTCCATATTGAACAAAAGTTACACTGTGCATATCACCCAGAAGCTTCTGGAGTGGTGGAACAATTGAATGGCACAATAAAATCCAGACTGGGAAAAATGTGTGCTTCAACATCATTAGATTGGCCAGACGCATTGCCTCTTGTTTTAATGGGACTCAGAAGCATTCCTGATAGAAACACCGGATTGAGTCCGCATGAGATAATAATGGGAAGAGCAATGAGACAATCACATGTACCCACGAATAAACTGCTGAATATATCAGATGATATGGTTCTGGATTATTGCAAAGGATTGGCTGACTTAGTGCGTTCTGTCTCTCAGCAGGTTGGAGAAGACGCAGTTTCCATACAGCCTGAACAAGAACATGATCTGAGTCCCGGAGACTGGGTGGTAGTGAAGAATCACACCAGAAAAACGTGTTTATCACCCAGGTGGGGCGAACCATGTCAGGTCATACTGATTACGAACACAGCAGTGAAGTGTGCAGGATTTCCTAATTGGATTCATGTAAGCCACACCAAAAGAGTACCAGATCCTGAAGAAGAAAATACTCCGATAATATCAATTACTGAGGAAGCTGAAGGTTGCCCAGCTGAAGAATCTCAGGTTCGAGATTCAAGGGACGCTGACGAAGAACAACCGAGCACAAGTCAGGACTGGATACCAGTGATAGAAATACCTAAGATCTACTACAGCACAAGAAGTCAAGTAAATCTAGAAGAAATTGAAGAAGATCAGATAGGTGAAGAAGAAGCAGTTCAGGAAGAAGAAGAAGAACAAACACAAGAGCCTGAGCAGGAACAGATAGGGAGAGGAAACTGGGCTCAAATTAAAGAAGAACAATCAGGCTTTGAGCAGGGACAGACAGGTTTAGAAGAATCCGGTCAGGCTGCAGAAGTTCAAAGTGCAATAAGCCCTGATCAGAACCAGTTAGATCAAGAAAAATACACAGAAGAAGATCCTGAAAATTTCGAGAATGAAATCGTAAATCAAGAACAAGATCAGTTACAAGAGATCCACAGTGAAATAGAAGAAGAAATAACAGTAAGACCTGGAAAGGAACAAGGAGAAGAAACTGAAATAAAAGAAAACGAGAGTGTGCCACAAATAGAAAACAAAAGAATTTCTGAAGAAGGACATAAAGAGACAGTACAAACAGAGAAAACAAGAAAAGGTGATCATTGGCCTAGCGTCATCAAAAGAGTAAAATACCACATAACAACCAGAAGTGGAGATCCAGAACAAGTGAATGAAGTAACAAGTCAAACAGAACAAAGAAATAAAAGTGAAAAACGAAGAAGCAAAAGACTGAAACTTGTGAATAACAAATTTAAAGGTCCTGATTGGACTTATATTATTCTCGAAGATTACGAAAGCTCAGAATCAAGTGAAAGTGGTGACGAAGGAACCAGTGCAGAACTGACTTATGAAAAAGAAATAGAACCACCTTGAGAACGTGAAAAGACTTGAAGAATACGATAAGAAGAGCAATCTTCCTTGTCAAAAATGACTGACGATAGAGTTACTGGGAGACCAAAGCAGAAAGGTTGTAAAAGATGTTGTGCTATATGCATATGCAACTTGGTAGTGATGCTTATAGTATGGTTAGTTGTGATCGTAGCAATTCCTTATCTTATGATAATAGATAAAAAGATTAACAACGAAACTAAGGAAAGAATAGGTAACTTAAAGAGTAATAGAGTAGAACTAAAGGCAGAAGATGAACCAGAATTACATCATGAAGTAACAGATAACGACACTAGTTTAAATGTTTTCACAAAGTTATTATTTCAATATGTAGATACTATGGAAGTTAGTAATTGTTATGTTTGTATGAAATTACCTGAATCAGTAGCAGAAGGGTTAACGTATCATCACTTACCACTAACCTATGGCATATCATGTAGTGTAGTAACTAGTTTATTTTATAGAACAGGGCGACTTCAGTATTATTATTCAAATATAGATGTGATATTTTCTGAGGTTCCGATTCGAAAGAATATGAATACAGTACTTAGTAGCAAAGATGCACAGTTTATGGGAGAATTTTTCTTAACAATGAAATCAATAGACATAACACACGCACATAGAAGCAATCTAACATGTTCTTTACATGAAGAAGAAAAGGTGTTTTTGAATTTAGTGGAAAGTAGAAGACAAGATTTCCAAAAGAAAGCTTCTGAGCATAAGGCTCATTTACCACCTTGGGCTGAGAAAGAAGGTAGTTACACACCTAGCAAAGCTCAAGCTGCTATGGCTCTAGATTTTGAAAAGACAGGGAAAATTTGTTTACATAGGTTAAAGACAGAGTATAACAATGTTTTCATCGGTACCAGTGAATGTGAACACAATTTCTTAATACTTGGAGGTTGGGGACTTAAAGGAGGAACAGATTCAGTTTTTCCTGGAATCTATTATGTATGTGGGAATAAGGCTTACTTTAGGCTTCCTGCACGGTGGTATGGAAGTTGCTATTTTGGAATAGTATTTCCAAAAATATACCACGTAAAAAGAAACACTGGCAGCAATGAAAATACTAGTGAATTAACACGTAGAAAAAGAGCTAGTTTTTCAGAAATTTTAGGTGATATATTTGGTGCATTGATACCTTCAGTGGGAATAATTCTGAATTCAAGGAAAATATGTAAATTATCTACAGTGGTAGATCGATTATCAACTGACTGCTGGAGGATTTCTAATGATTAATGTGGAAATGGTTGCGATTAGATCTATGGTTATGCAAAATCGACTTGCTCTTAACATTATTTTGGCAAAAGAGGGCGGAGTCTGTAAATTATTGAAGACAAAACACTGTTGCACTTACATACCTGATAAAAGTGCAGAAATTGGAACGTATATACAGAATATAACTAAACTTGAAAAGGAACTGAAACCACTGGAAGTTGATAGTGTATGGGAAAGATTGACCAGTAGTATTAGGTCAATTGGTACCTGGTTTGCTAATATAGGGAAAGGACTTATAGGTCAAATATTAGTACCCTTAGCAGGGTTAGCAATAATAGTATTTTCAATAATAATATGGTGTAAATGTTGTAGAAGGAAGGAATTATATAATGTAACAGAAAAAGGAAAAAGAGAAAATTTGATGAGATTGAACTTGAAGATTTAAGAAGTGAATTATACAAGAAACTGAAAGGAGATGTGAAAGGTAGAAAGTGTAAAAATTAAAATGAAACTATAATATGCTAAAGGTTGGCATCTGATTGTGGGTAGTATTTTGATGGCTCAGAAACGCCATCAGAGAGGGGATTGATGGAGCAAGGAAACACAAATGAGACTTGCTCGGATGCAATCCTTTTAAAGTATTAATGTATTAAATTGTATTGTTATACTAACCATTGCACACACGAATACAATTAGCAAGGAAGCTTGCCTATGTGTTTTTACTAACAAGTAACGCTTGTCTATTCTAAAATGGCCGCAAAACGCGGGAACTTTACTGCGCATGTCTCAACCATATCACGTGGTGTGACGTCTTTCTTTGCTTGGTGGGAAAATTCTTGCTTCTGCGCAGTGTGATTTAAAATGGCTGCTATATGTTCTCACATGCTACAGCTTGCTCTTATGTTTTGTTTAAACTGTAATATTCTAACGCTATTAATGCGGGGATAAGTTTATAAGTAAATGGGAATAGAATAGACAGAGTGGGTATACAGTGAAACATTTTATTTGTGATTTTAATATTTTCTTCTTTGACTTTATTAGTTCGTAAATGTTGGGCCTGGAGTTGGTGAACTGAAAACTCGAATGACGTGGGTTCTGCGCATGCTCCTTGAAAGACTGCCCAGAGCGGAAAGGATGAAGTCAACCTGGACGTCGTCCAAGGCCATGACATGATGGCCAATATTGTCATATTCATGAATGTCCTTATAAAATTGTAACAATGTACATGAGAAAGGCACAAACTTTGTCATAAGACGGGTGGGAAATAAAGCAAATGTATTAAATTTGAGGGGCGGTATTCTAAAACAAAGAGCTTTTAGAAAATGAATGTAATCAATATGGTGTGAGGATCAACCCCCTGTTCCCGTCCAATCAGAAGTAGTGGTCTCATAAGTTAGCAACACTAAGGGGAGGAACATGGGCGTAGAAGGGTATAATAGATATAGAATTAGCTAATTAGTAGGCAGATGCTGCTCAGCATTAGGAAGACCAGACATATGAGCTGATCGATTGCAGACTGAACCGCTGTCCAGAGAGGTCCTGAGGTGGGGGCGGAGGAATCCATTAGAAGGAAGAAACGGGAGAATCGAGGAGAAGCGAAGTACCAGAGAGGGAACGACGCAGGCGTCGTGGGTAGAGAGGTCACCGGTCCTGTCCTGATCCGGGAGGAGTCTTTGCTCTTCATCCTTCCAGGGTCCTATCTTTCCAACTCCTTGGCCAAGGGGTTTGGTTCTCGCACTTAGGTAAATATAAATGCAAACCTTAGTTGCGCTGCTGTCTCTATCTTCTTTTTCCTAAGGGACCGTCATTAATCGATAAATCATTGTTGTGCTTCCTCCTTGAGATTTGATTCAAGTACTATGTGGCTTTGTATTTTACTCTGCAAAATCTTTAGATAAACATTTTAAAACTTCTTGACTTTGTGATTATTTAGAAATTATGAATGTCACTCATTTTAAATTTCCCAATTAGCAAAGGATTCATTGGTAAGTCATTACTCTTCAATCAGAAGGTAATTGGTAGCAGGGATTTGATAAAGAGTACCAACTGACCCACCAGCGGAAATTGCTAGCGTAGTATGAATGTATGGGCCCAAGTGAGTATTTTGTGTATGAATGCTTGTTGCTAGTAACTCGCTGGATCAATAAGGTAGGCACAAAAGCACTGGAGGCAGCCCACAGGTAAACTTTGAGCAAAGTCTGTCCTGGGAAAGGCTTCTCCTAGACATAAAACCAGGCACAACCTTAATAAAGAATTTCGCTGGCAGGAGTGGGGACACTCAGACCTATATCCCGCCTCACATTTGTTGGGAAACTCAGAGGTAAGAGTTAACGACCTGAAATCTGCAGGTCTATCTGCTCCACCCACAATCCTGGGAGGGTAATGCAATGAATCCAAAACTAGAAGCCTGAAATATCGACAGTTTAATTGATTTAAATGTTTAGAAAGTGCACAATTACTCAAAAAAGGGGGTTCCAAGACAGAAAGGTTACATAGAAAATAGCACAAATGTCCAAAGAGAGGGCATTCCATGCTAGGGCAGTAGCTGGCACAAAAGAGCCACCTTCTGTACAGAGTTTTCTAAATTTGGGGACATTTACATAACGTAGGAACTAGAACATAGAGTCCTAGAAGGAATACAAGAGAAGAAAAGGGAGGCCATACAGATTCCAGTGGGGAGACTATATAATGTTTTGTGACAAAAACACAAAGTCTTAAGTAGGAAACGTTTACAGATGGGATGCCAATGTAAAAGACGGGACGAAATGCTGGACTTTCTGCTGAGATCAAAAATAAGTAGGCCAGCTGTGTTTTGGATCAGTTGCAGTTTTAAGGAGATAACCCAGCACTCCTAAAAAAAGTGAATTGTAAAAGTCCAGTCTGACAGTGAGAAAGGCCTGAATTAAAATTTTCCTAGAAAAATTGGGGGCAAAGGAATTCTTTTTTTGATGACGAAGCATAAAGAAGCAAGTGGAATTGAGCTTGTCGATACGTCCATAAAATGTTAGTTTACAATAAAAAAAAAAGCCAAAATTCCATGCCATGGAAAGAGAGGTGGAACGAGGCGCCGCAAGTCAGTCCACAAATTTGATATCCAAATTGATATATTTCCAAAGAAGATAACCTCAGTAATATCCGTATTAAGAAAGAGTATTAAAATTCATCTAGATGGCCAGAGAACATTAGCATCTTTTGAAATGGTCTCCATCACGTCTGAGGATGATCTGGGTATCATCTGCATAGGCAAACAACCTGAGACCAAAAGATTTAACAAGCACAGATAGTGGGGCCACGGAGATGTTATAAAAAAGCGTATGGCTCAAAAAGAACCTTGTTGATCTCCACACCTAATGGTCCTATATACAGAAGGAGAAAAGGGCCAAGGTCACAGCTTGACAACAATCTTCAGGCAAGCAGGAGAACCAATTGTAGACAGTGCTCTTTACTCCAATATTATCAAGCTGGTCTCAGGATGCCATGGGTGACCATATTGAAAGCTGCTAAAAGATCCAATAGGATAAGGGCAGAGGAACCTCCGGCATCCAATATCATCTTGATGTCATGGTTGCAGTAACTAATAATCTCAGTCCTTAAAATGGGACGAAAGCCTTATTGGTAGATACTTAATAACTCATGACCTTCAATGTGTTTGGAAAGTTGTTGGTTAAAAAAGGTTTCAACTATCTTAGCCACAAAAAGCAGCAAAGAGATAAAAAAGATAGGACAGTAATTAGACATGATGGCCGGATCTGCGGATGGCTTTTTAAATAGCGGAACTAAAAGTACAAATTCCCAGAAATCAGGGACAGTCCTAGAACTGAGTAAGGAACTGCAGAGGATTGTAAGAAAAGGGTCAAGAAGGGGAGCAACTGCTTTGGCAACTTTAGCCGGGCAACGAAATCATGAAATCATATTGACTTTGCTGATAACATCTACTTGATTGATTGGGATATTCAGTCCAAACCTGTAATTGATGGTTAGAGGGTGCAACAGTGTTATCTGACCATTGCTTAATTTGAGCCGGTGGTTGCCAGTGGGGTGCACTGGCTCGGAATTTTGAGGACCAGCACTTATTTTCCAGAATCCGATACTTACTGAGCGCAAGAGAGGGAAAAGCACACAAATCCGAAACACGGAGGAAGAGAAAGGCGGCAAAACTGTCACAAAGGGAGAACGCAAGAACCTGCAAGAGTAAGGTGAAGGGTCAGTGGAGTCTGGTAGTGGAATAAAGAGGCATTAAGTGGATTTAAGATTAACATCCTTGGCATTTGACACACAGATGTTTAATTGCTGAGACCACAACATCTGTGCAGAGTCTCGGGCACTGGCACTCTTTCTTCTACAAATTATGCACTGTATCTGACTGCCTTAGAGAGGAGTTGTTAGTATCCAAAGAGAAGCAGGTTGGAAGCTTTGTAACCTTATCCTGAAAAAAAAATATCTAATTATTGAGAGCAAAACTCTTAAGGGCCACAAAGATGTTAACAGTGGCAAGGTAAGCAAAGATGTTTAATTTAAAAATGATAAAAATAATATGTTAAATACGGAAATGTTTCTAGGATCAACCTACAATATTTCTCCAAGATTTGAACTTTTGAGACCAGCACAATTTCAAAACAGAATTTAACATTACAATAGCTATTCTTTATCACCACAAAATTGTTCATATCTGGAGGAACAGAGGTGGATGTGAAACCGCTTTCATACATCCTTTATTAAATCCAAAACAATCTAATGCTATACCCTAAAGAGATGAGAGCCATCGTACAATTTACTAAATATTACATGCATGCCCCTCCTCCCTACGGGCTGTTAATATTACCCACAACAGTCACATAGGGCTGTTTTAAAAATATGTCACACTCACGAAAGACCCTTAAAAATGACAGAAGATGGATCAGCATTCTTTATTCTGGATTGAATAGGACCCTTTGGATATAAACAGCCTGGTAGTAGAGTGCTTCATCACAGATTAGTTAAATGAAACCCCATAGCATACATGTCTTAACATGTTGATGTGCACACAATGCTTAACATCACCACAAATGTCACTCAGTAAAATAAACACGATAGTCATTGTCCTGCCATCAAAAAAGGCGACGTCCCCTTACTCTCTGGATCAGCCAATCAATCCACATAATCCCAATCCTACCTAACGTCATTCTCTTTGTAAGAGCACATAGACTTGAAAGTTTGATGCATCATCCATTAAGCCAGACACCTAGAACAAACACACTACCTGAGAGAAAGCTATAAAAAGTTGGAGGGTCGACAAACACACGCTACAAATCCACCTTGAGAAAGAAAGGAAAAACAGCAAAGCCTCATACGGTTTGCCGCAAGGATATGAACCAAGCTGCTGGAAGTTATCTGCATAACACCAACACTGCCAACCAGCATAACAACATTCACATTCCGCGTAATATCGAAACTTCAGCCTAGTACAAGGGCCTAGAAGGCTCCTACCCGTTATTTCTATTTAAATACTCGAATTCTTACTTCGGCTATTACTGTGATATATGTTAATTATTCTCTCTAAAGCCTTCTGCTATCACACAATGCGTGCTCTCTACAAGTACCGCAAAAAATAAACACATTCATTTCATCTCATTGAAATGGGCTCCTCTACTGACTCTCACCTTCACCAATCCGACTTGACTAAGCAGTGGTGGCTCCTGGGAAAATCCTACAAAATGTGTTCAGTGTAAACGATAATTCCACTTTAACCTCTGTCAGAAAAATATAACTTGGGACTGATTTTGAATTGGGTGTTAACACTTGGCGCACCTTGTTTTGATGCAAGGAGAAAACAAATACGACCGCCTGGGCAAATGTATGCCCTCCTGATTGTCGAGTAGGGGGGCACGGGGACAATGCCTTCCCCCAGATTTTGAAGTAGAAACTGGAGCTTGAATAGTGGAAGACAGAGCACATCTCTCTGAAGCCATGCAGCACATCACCTAAATCTCATTAAAGTCTACCAACCTGAGGAGCAAACTGTGTGTGGCTCTCAGACCTCTTTGTTTTGATAATTATTTAATTGTGGTCGCTGAGGAGTTGAGCCTCTTCGAGAACCATGCCAGGTAAGTCACATAGCAAAGGAGAGCAGGAGATGCTATTTTATGCTAATGTTACAGCTGACTGTGCATTTTGGAAGAGGCGCAACACCACAATGACAGCAATTAAACAATTAGCAAAGACGGAGGCTGGAGCTCACAGAGTTTTCTACTTCAGCACAATTTCACTGTGTTTGATCTTCAGTGTCTGTGGAAACATTCCAAACAGAAAACACACCTTTAAATCTTATGACTACTAACATGTAAACAACTACTAAAAACATGGCTCTTTAGACAAGCCTACAACTAATACCGTGAGCTGCCGACGTGACTCTGACCTTAGTGCTAAGAAACCGACTGGTGTACGTGCGCTCTACAAATGCTAGTAACATAACATCACATGTATATCTGTGCGTAAAGTGTCAGCTTGATTCAAGGTGTGATAAGTGTATTTACTGAACTCCGTATACTGCCACTAGTTGTGTAACAATAACTGAACATAAAGTACGGACCTCTAGAGTTAATCGGAAGAGAGAAGGTGTAACCCTATAGTCTGTATACTGCACAATATGCAATCCTAGTGTCAAATCCCGGCTTCCCTACTTGATCAAATTGTGTGATCCACAGGCCACCGCTTTTCATTATGTATCATTTCCCTAAACCATTCAGTTTGAGAGCACAGCGAAGTAATTCAGTTCACGATCAACGCTCTGCAAAAACGCCACTTATGTATGTTTAATATAAAATAATCTTGCTTCACTCATGTTTCATAACAATATAGGTTATATAAATAAACAACACGACAAGCTTACATGTCTTGGGTATCCCAGCAACGTCATCAAGACAAGGAGGTTCTCTTAAATGTTTCATGTTTAAAAAAAAGATGTATTTCAATAATTGTTACCCAATTCGATGATATAATCGTTTGTACTAACAGAGACACTTAGAAATGTTGACAAAATATTTTTATTTTAAAGTCTTTATCCTATCATATATATATGTTAATATCTATTTACTCATTAAAATTCGTTGCCTGACCTACATATTTTAATGGCTCGACTCCTTATTTGGGTGTTATAGCAAAGGGCTCCGCTCTTCCCCAAAGTCCCCTAAGAAATGTAGTGTATCCTTCACCCTAGTACTGCGGATACACGCTACAACACAAACAACTTGCACGGGCGGAAGTCTAAAAAGGCTGTTTGTTCCTCTGCAGACACCGTACAAGTGTGTGTAAGTGTGTGTGTAGGTGGGGGGTGCAGCCGACATGCAAATGCCTCCCTCTCGGGCGTCTTCAGCTGCATTGGCAAAGGCCGCTCCGCAGAGTTCACCAGAGGGCAGGGAACAGCTCGGCACATGTGACTCTGCATGGAGAGCCTTTGTTAGGCTTTCCAAACATGACGCAGGTTGAGAACGCTTCAGGCGCGCCCGATAAGGTTAATCCAATGAACAGACATATTCACACCGAATACCAGCGGCACGTCGGAGCACTGACATGGCATATATGCGGAGATAAACAGCACACACACTGGAGCTGTCCAGACTGCTACTAAAGATGTCAAATAAACATTTCAGCGGAACGCACAATTGTCACTTTTTCCTCATGTAATGTAACGCTTGCTTTTGTATTATGCTCACTTGTAACCTTCTCCTCATGTAATGTTACTGTTCCTATTGTGAAGCGCTCTGACACCTTCGGGTAAAGTCCGCGCTATATAAAAACGCATAAATCCAAGTGAGCAAAACGGTGGCAGGCAGACTGGCGGGGCTGATAAAGTGTACACTTTTCATCCAGATGGAGAGAACCCAGATGTTTTCGTGTTCATTTAAAACAAAAATACGAACTTTACTTTGAAGGTGTGCGGCTCTGTTGCCGATTCCTTTTTCAAGAGCTCTGCTCCCCTATATCACTTTTGTAAACATCAGTGGAATCTTCCACTCAGCTTTCTTCCAGGGGCTCTCACGTTCTTTTTTGTGGATACAGGCGGATCGCAAAACATTTTCCACTGGCTCTTTTTCATGTCTTTGGTGGTAAATAAGCAAGGCAGTGTTGCTTGCTCCAAAAACCTTTAATCCAGTGTCATAAAACACGATCTTGGAGATGCCAACGAGTGACGAGAACGTTCGTGCATACTTGTTGTGTTGCATTTTGTTGTGGTGGTGATGTTTGTTGTGCTGAAGCGTAACTGTGCCGTATTACTACAATCCAATTCTGTTGTGTTGAACTGTGATATTGTGTTCTGTTCTGCTGTGATATTGTGTTCTGCTTTGGCTATTTTGAAAGTGATGAGCTCTGTGGTGTTTTAATTGTGTTCTTATGTGTATCCTATTGCATTCTGTTCTTTGTTTTAGATATATCAAATGCGGATACATTTCCAACTAAAAGCAGCAAATGTCTTCTAAACTCCTGTGACAAGAAGCCATTTTACGATGGTAAAATAGTACTACTCCAGCTCTTAAAAATAGTTAAAACACCAGGTAGATCAAAAATGTGGCGGAGAGCGTGTCCTAATTTAGAGCTCCCAGTGCTTAATTTATGTGACTGACATCTAGCGAAAAGTTCAAGCAAATTAGCGGTGTGCTCGAGAGAACATGGCCCTTTCCTACAGCATGTGTAATTGTTAATGCCAATTAATCCATCTTTAACGGAATATTATAATGTAATGACTCTTGTAATGTCTATGTTGTTTTTAGTACTGAAATATTTTTATTTTTACAAAAAACATGCATTTCATCAACTTTTTGTTAGATAACTTTTTTCTTTCTTCTTTCATTGAACAGAGAATGTCTTCTGGATTTCATACTCTTACTGTGACCTCACTCTTATAGTACAATAAACAAATGTGTCATACACACCCAAATCCAGGCCCCTCTACCCCCAGTCCCCTTTTTCGGAGCATTCAGCATTAGTGCACTATGGAGTCATTACCCTGACCTACATTCAAGTGGATGTCATGCAAAGAACCTTACAGCTGATCATAAGTAGGGCAACAAAGTGCATGCATCTGTCCATTCCAAACGAACACCAGCTGTGCAATAAGACACCCCGCAAATAACTTCCAGAAGACCTGTCAGTGACAGAAGCCTTTGCATTGCCCACCAACATGTGAGAATATATGCAGAGATGGAAATGGAAAGTATACATCAAATACATCTACAGCAGAACACTTAACAACTGGAACACATCTCCACCCCATGCAGGATTTTCACCCAGCTTTAATAAAACAGAATCTAGGGGCAGCCAATTTGAATACAACAATCCCCAATGACTGTTCCACCTCAACCACAAGCAAAGATATCTTGAACATATACAACTGCAAAATATCTTATATTATTTCAATTTAAAAGAAACCTTTTAGTTGAAGGGCCCTGCTGTACATTAAGGTGCACCCACCTCTGCAGATCCAATTATACTTTCGGCGACCAGTCTAATCAAATATACAGCCCCAATTACTGACTATTAATTAATACCTCCACATCCAAGATCGGTCACAACAGAAGTGTTCTTTACAATGATTTACAATGTCCAGTTGAGAAAATATGATAAATACCAAAAATGTCTCTGAGCTGCAAATCCCCAGCACCGAACCTCACTCTTGAATGCCCAAGAAAGCTGCACATCATCCTCCGCTCTCAAACCAGTGCTTTAAATGGGCCGGTACTCACCGGTACTGAGTACCGGCACTTCTTAGATTTATCGTTCGGAGTACCGGCACTTCTCTACTGCCGTGGAGAGTACCGGTACTCATGAAAAGTAAGGCTCATTGCCTGTGCTGGTGAGCAGGAGTGGGACGTGTCTCTGGCAGCCAAGGCGCCGCTTCTGCAGCCCCCCATCTGAGCCCCAGCTGAGCTATTCAGCAGGGCTCATTTGAATAATTGCTGGGTGCTCACCATCACGCTGTGCTTGACAGAGCAGGGTCCATTCAGGCCCTGTGCTGTCAATCACATTCACACTATCCTGTGCGTTCGTGCAAGCACAGGAATCATGTCAGTGCCCTGGCAGTGGCCATCAGGCCGGCCCTGGTGGCAATTAAAAAAGCCATGGTAGGTGAAGAGTATAGCATGGCTTTAATCATACCTTAGTATTTTGTGTGTCTGCTTATGTTTGTGTGTATGCCGGTTTTTGTAAGAAAAAAGTGAGAGAAAGAGAGAGAGAATCCAGACACTCTCAGGAGGTATTTTAAATAAAATGGGTGGCACTTTGTTTGTACATGTCTGCTCGGCGACAAAGATTCATTAATAACGTAAAAGGGAGGGTGGGTGGGTGAGTGAGTGGATGGATAAGTGAGCAAGGGTGGATGTATAGATGGATGGATGAATAGATGGATGGATGAGTGAAAGCATGCATGGGTGAAAGAGGGTGGATGATTGGATAAAAGGGCGGATGATGGGTGGATAAGTGAAAGATTGGATGGATGAATGAAAGGTAGGGAGGATGGATGAAAGGGTAGTTGATGGATGAGTGAAAGGAGGGATTGGGTGAAAGGGTGGATGGAATAAAGGAGTGAAAGGGTTGATGGATGGATGAGCGAAAGGATTGATGGATGAGGGAAAGGGTGGATAAAGAGATGGATGAGTCAAAGGATGAATGGATAGGTTTGGAGATGGATAGGTTTGGATATGAAGGGTGGATAGACAGAATGGTGAAAAACTGAATGATTGATGAAAGACTGAATAGAGGATAGAATGTAAAGGTTAAATGGTGGACATCAGCAGGTAAATGGTAGGATGAAAGGATGAATGGATAGATCGATGGAAGAGACAAGAGATATCTTCTGGGGAGGGTCATGATGAGTTGCTTCATTTGCTTGGTGCCATAAGAGCTTTGGTTCGACGTGGGGGTATTTTCAGTTTCTTCCTACTTGCGTGCTCAAAAATATATAGTATTGTGCCAAACAGCAATTAACAGTATGACATTAAGAAGGTGCAACTATTGCAAAAAAGGAAATGTTAACATATTATCGCATTTCTCTTTCATTTTGTGTAATGAGTTAACCTGCTTTGTTTATATAAACACATTTCTCATGTGTTTTGGTATGTGCTGCAACTAATATAGAAGTTGTTAAGTATCATCATGTCTTGCCCTTAGCCCCGCCCCTAGCCCCGCCCCCTCACTACACCTCTATCTCATTTTAATGAGTACCTGCACTTATTTTTTCCCATTTAAAGCACTGTCTCAAACCACACATCGGAAGCTGCCTCACGGACCTCCCAACACAGCAGCAGCTCACTGACATCACTAGGGAGCTATGGAGGATGCTGTAACAAGGCATCACATACACTGAAGATACCACAAGTCAAGTTAAACCTCCAGGGTGGCCGATCTTTCATGCGCCTTGTCGTACAAGCAGGGTCAGCCGGCGCAGGAAAGCGGGGTGGAGGGGAGTCGACAGACGACGGAATAGGTAAAATTAAATCAATAAATAAAACCTATACCGTCTCCTGCCCCCCTCCCCGCCACGCCCCTCTGCACTTCCCTGCATCGGCCACGACTGCGTGCACGGTCACTGCTTTTCTTGACACGACTCTGAAAGTGAAAATCCCCATCCCCGCAACCATGTGGTGTGATCACATAGCATCATCTGTTTCGCACAACAGGTTGCAAGAAATTTTGGTACCCTCTGGCTCTCTCTATCTTGGAGACCCGCCTCACCTCTGGCGATGGTTGCAACTGACAGCACGTAGGCCATAACTGTGACCCAATCCAGCCTTTAAATGGCACACTAGCATTTTTTACTCCACGTGAGGGGTACAAAAGTTGATACCTTATCGCCATTAGGCACAATAACTCAATAGCCAGCATTCTCTTCCTCACAGCACTCAGACGATTTTAATATTCACACTGCTGTGCCAATTGCCTCGCTTATTTCCTATCCCCTATATCCATTATTACTCTTTTTGTCGATCATTGTAATGCACATTTTAGTGGAGGTGGGGTGTACAAAACAATTATCATGATAATGATGCTGACGAACGCCACCCCCACCTACACCAATATGGATCTATAACCCGTCTAAACACGGTGACAAATAGAATATTTATTCATTTCTAACATAGATCTTAATACCAGTATTTGCACTTCAGGGTGTATGAGCCAGCGCCAGATATTTGGAGTGATAAAGTTGCTATGCACTGCACCAAACACAATAAAAAGAAAACCATGTTCGAAGTTGCAATGACCCTGCTAACATATTTCATGTGTATTGAATAAGTAGCACAGCAGGCTGTGCAGTGCACTTTGACCCTGCAGGCTCTGCCTTGGGCCCTTGAACTCTCACCATGCTCTGCGGTTACAACAGTACACTAGGGCCACCGAAATGTAGTTCAATTTCGAAATCGGAAATGGAAGTTAAACTCCGAAGGCTCAATTTGAAATAATTCCCACTTTGTTTTGAAACGCTCCTTCAAGTCTCCGTTGTCCCAATTAGATGTGTTCCTTTTAAACTGGAACATTTCCGACAAATCCATCCAATTTCAGAACAGATCCGACACCCCTTGGGGAGTCATTTTTCCAGTACATAAAGTACTTTGCCCCAACAAGGTAATGGAGCTTATCTAACAAGCATGCCTGAGGAAACTACATTCCAAGTCCTGGCATAGTGCTGCTTTGGAAGTTTTAGCCACATTCAATCTGCAGTTGTACCTCGAAGGCCCAGCGTGCATGAGCCCCTTCGAAAAGAACTTGCAATCGCATCCTACATGGAATGGGTTGCAGACACAAAGCTATCATCGTTAGGGTGAATTTCCGATTCCCTCAATATTTCAAGATACACACAACACATTAAACAGGCATGTTAGACCTATCAGCCTTCCCCCTTCAATTTTTCTAACCTTGTTTTGCTGGCCTTAGGACACTGCTAACCAGTGCTAAACTGCTTGTGCTCCTTCCTCTGAACATGGTAATATTGGCTTATCCCTAATTGGCAAATTTAATTTACTTAGAAGTCCTTAGTAAAGTGGCACTACATGGCCCAGGGCATGTAAACTAAATGCTACTAGTGGGCCTGCAGCACTGATTGTGCCACCCAGTTAAGCAGCCCTTTAAACATGTCGCAGGCCTGCCACTGCAGAGCCTGTGTGCGCAGTTTAAACTGCCATTTTGATCTGCGTAAATAAAACTTTTGCAAGGCCCAAGCCATCCTTTTTAATATATAAAGGTCACCCCAAGGTAGGAACTGGACAGCCTAGAGGGTGCAATGTATTTACAAAAAGTAGGACATGTGCTTTTAAGTTTCACATGCCCAGATATTGAAAAACTCTTAAATTCATCTTTCACTACTGCAAAGTATATCTCGCCCATAGAATAACATTGTAGTTGCCTTATTACTTTTTATAAGTGCAATTTCCAAATGGGAAGAGATAGCCCGTTCATGTTTGGTGTGTCTGAAATCACACCTTATGATGAAGTCTGATTTTAAATTGTAATTCTGAAAATGGCACTTTTAGAAATTTGGCATTTTCCTGCCTTAGCCATTTTGTGCCTGTAGCCGGTCTCTGGTCACATGACTAGGTGTAGCTGACGGTTGAGCTTTGTGTGGACAGACACACACTATAGGGGGGCTGGGTGGGCCATCACTAGCAGGATGAGAGGTAGGAGCTGAGCATAGCCCCACTTACACCTTAATTAGGCTGTTTCCTGCCTCCCCCCGGAAATTAGTCTGGAGCCAGGGCAGGGAAGGCAGGATGCCTGGGGACTTAAAAAGGAAACCTCTAGAAGCTTCTTCCCCACTTCAAAGGCACAACTGGTAATAAATACCTCAGACACCACTACTTCAGTGCACGTGGATACTCTACCAGGAAGGACTGCTTTGCTGCTGAATGACTGCCACTCTGCTGGACTCCTGCTTAGCTGTGTTGACCTGCTGCCTTCTTGCTTGGGTGAGAAGGACTGGAACTGCATCTTTTGAACCCAGACCGCAAAGTGACTCCAAGGGCTAGTTGGTTGGCCTCCTAATCTGAATCCTCAGGGACATAGGCTTTCAACAACCTTGTACCTGCACCTCGACTCTGCCATCTGTGATTCTACCCTGCCAAGTGGTGCCACTCCAGACCTGGACCCTTGGAAGTGGGCTTAAGGTACTTTGCCAGCCTCTGTGGATATATCTGAACCAATGCATCTTCTCGGTTGCGTGATCCCGAGCAGAACCAATGCATCTTTGCTGCTGTGTGAATTGGACATATCACAAAGACCTGCACCCCCACAATGCGTTCGGAAAAACCACTGCGCAGGTTCTCTCATCCCTCAACGGCAGCCTCAACGACGCTGGACTCAGCAACGCAGCTTCGCAGCTCTTCAGAACTGACACATTGACCCAACAGTGCTCCGCATCCTTTACGCCGACCTTAGCATCACAAGACCCATTGACAGGATCCTCGAGGACACAGGCCCTTGCATCACAGCCTCGCCGCATCTCGGAAACAACGCATCGCTTCAGCTGCAAGACACATCTTTGACACAGATCCACACAACGCTTCGCAAACCAAGATTGAAGGTACTTTGTTCAGCGGGCCTCTCTGGGTCCCTGTAGCCAGCCCATCCTCCATTGCAGTCGGCCTGAACTCGTGACTTTCTCCCGGTCAAGTGCAACCAGATTTTTACATTTGGCGCTTTTGCCTTTTGGCGCTATTTTCTCTAAACAATTTATAATTCAATATCTCCAGTTCTACTAATTGAATTTCTTTTTGTTTTGGTCTTGTTTTATTTATTAAATTAAGCTCTATTTTTTAACCTGGTGTGGGATTCATTTTGTGATGTGTTTTCACAGTTTTACTGTTTGAAGTGATGCACAAATACTTTACACATTGCCTCTAAGTTAAGCCTGACTGCTTTGTGCTACGCTACTGGGAGTTGAGCACAGGTTAATTTGGGGTTTGCTTGTGCCTTACCCTGAGAAGGATTGCGGTTGCTGCTGGACCAGGGCTCACACCCCAGTGAACTAACAACTCAATTTCTTCCATGTATGTCTTTGCAAATTTTGTGGCTATTTCAATGGAGAATGTGCTGTTAATGACAAGGTGCTACACTGTGCTTTAGTAATATATATGTGACATTGTGCTCTAAAATACACCGCCACCTACATACTACACCCTTACTGCTCCCTTGCGAAATGGGCGTCTTTCATTTGCCACACTTGTTTTTTGTGTCCTTTCATTTGCCTCACGAAAGCAGGCAGTTATTGCCTTAATAATGTCCAGACTCGACTATTGTAATGCCTTCTATCTGGGCATTAACAAAGGCTTGGTGCGACGTCTGCAGCTGGTGCAGAATGCTGCAGCGAGGCTGGTGATGGATCTTCCGAAATACCACTCTGTCTCGGCTTCCCTCATCACGATGCACTGGCTTCCGCTGGATCGAAGAATTCTCTTTAAGACCCTATGCTTGACCCACAATGCTTATTATGGCCTAGGCCCTGAGGCCATTAAAGCGTTGTTCCAGCGCTATGCTCCGACTAAGCAGCTTAGGTCGGCAAGCAAGAATCTGCTAATAGTCCCGAGGTTTAAGAAGGTTAGATGGGGAGGCAGGGCTTTTTCCACTGCCGCTGCTAGGATGTGGAACTCTCTCCCTGATGGTCTCTCTGGACAGGTGTCACACTCCCTTTTCCGCAAGGCCCTGAAAACCTGGCTCTTTACACAGACGTCAGTCTGAGCATATTATTCTGTTTTTGTACAACAGTCCTCTGCAGCGCCTTGACGCCCTTGGGCTAAGTTAGCGCTTTATAAATCTAATATTCATTCATTCATTCATTCATACACTTGTTTTTTGTGTGACCTTCACAGTTAACCAGTTACCCAATTTCTTACAGGGCATGGTTGTGCAAAACAAAAACTACATCGCAAAGAAACTTTGATAATTCAGGAGCTTGTAATTATAGAAAACAGATGTGGCATACTCTGTGCTACACGTAACTAGATTTTATTGAAATGCACCAAACCTTACATTTTGTATATATAAACAAGAATCTGAATCAAGAATCATAGTTTGCTATTGCCAATTGTGTGAGTAACTCACCCGGTCCATTTTTTGTCTTTGCATACTGAGATTTTTCATCCTGTTTAACCCACTATAAAATCTGGCTAACAATCACATAATTGAAAGAAAAAAACTGAACTGGATAAGATAAGGTGCTCACACGAGGACCAGGAAAACTCAAAAAACCAGAACTGGATAAGATGAGTTGCTCATACGAGACCCAGGTAAACTTGAATAAAAACTGTACTGGATAAGATGAGCTGCTCACACGATTACCAGGGAAACTTAAGTGCTCTGCGCTAAGGCACATGGAAACACACACCAGCATACCAATAGGTTTGGCTTGCATTTAGAGTCTTGAATAAACATTAAAAAAAAAAGCCTGCATCAGTGAAAAAACAAAATTTACTATATTGGTCAGTCATGCTATTGTGTTTGCCAATGCTTATTCTCGGCAGGCAGTAGCACTGCTACAGCCCTGCTTGCTGCCACTGAAGGGCGGAAAGCCATCTTAGATCAGGGTGGGACCACTGCTATGATCCTATTGGATCTCTGTGCAGCATTTGATACCGTCTCACACCAGGTAATAATCACAAGGCTAAACGAAATTGGAATTCATGGATATGCACTTATGTGGCTAACTTCATTTTTGCATAACAGAACTTTTCAAGTTTGTGAAGGAACTACTCTGTAGAACACCTATTCACTCAATTGTGGAGTCCCTCAAGGGTCCTTACTGAGTCCAATACTGTTCAATCTGTATGTTATCGAATTGGCAGAAATCATAAATAAATATGGTTTCACCTCTATATCGTATGCTAACGATACTCAGATTGTCATTTCCCTTTCCCACCAAACAATAACCACCTCGATTCCTTTTAACACCTGCTATAAGCATGTCATGGATCAAGCATCCTTAAACTTAACGGGGAAACAACCGAGGTGCTGGTGGTGGGGAAAAACCCTTCGAGAAGGTTAGAACTCAACTGGCCTGCCTCCCCTTGGTGACCATCTTACACCAAATTCAGAAGTCAAAAGCCTTGGCTTTTGAATTGATGATAAAATGACAAAAGTAACTAAAGCCCAAAAAAATGGCATCAACATGCTTTGGCACATTAAGAGCCCTTAGAAAATAGCTTAGATGGCTACCAGAGACATCATGCAGATTGGTAATGCAGGGCTTAGTCATCTCCAGACTTGGCTATGAGAATTCTTTCAACCTGGGCATCCAGAAGTTAATAATAAAAAAACTAAAACGTTATTCAAAATGCCACAGCACGGATACTATTGAAGATTTCGAAATGCCAGTCTGCCACTACTGCCCTAGCAAGTTTTCATTGGCTGTCAGTACTTAAGAGGATACATTTTAAGATACTGTGTATGGCTCACAGAGTGACACATAAAAGAGGTCCAAAATTGATTCAAAATCTTCTTACCCTTAAAATCCTGCAAGAATGCTGCAGTCCAACAATCAACACCTCCTTGCAGTTCCGAGGATAAGGAGGACCAGAAGTGGTGGTAGGTCCTTTGCTTTCCTGCTACCTACACTGTGGAATGCACTTCCTCTGAACCTAAGACTAACCAAATCTGAACTAGTTTTTAGGAAATTGTTAAAAACCTTTCTGTTCTAATTTACACTTTCAGCTGTAGAATATCCAGTTGTTTTAGTGCTGGGAAGCCCTATCGGGTAGATATGCACTTTAGAAATCCTTGTGAATAGAATAAAATAGGAGGCATGTCTAATTTTTTAAGTTTTGATCCCCAGTGCCTGTTGGCACCCGGTGGGCGGCTGGCCCTATCTGCACTTTTTGCTCCCCTCAGAGCCTGCTGCATGCCCCTTGCGCAGTGGGTTTGATTTGCAAAT
The DNA here is from genome assembly GCA_963921515.1 of Calotriton arnoldi. NCBI lineage: Eukaryota > Metazoa > Chordata > Amphibia > Caudata > Salamandridae > Calotriton > Calotriton arnoldi. The sequence continues at coordinate 941,654 of CAWUFW010005491.1, forward strand.
TTTTTGTCATTCAGGGCCCACCACATGCCCTGTGTGTACCGGGCCTGAGTAAAAAAAAAAAAATCGCTTGCCCCACCCCCACATTCCCTCTGCATGCCCCATGGGCACTGACCCCCTTGTTTAGACCTAAGGTGCCCCGGTTGAGGAAATGTAAAGGAGCACAGGAACGCTGGAGGAGATAGATTTATATAGCAAGATGCCAGGGGAATAATTTACCTGATCTTCTGTTCAGTCCCCCAGTTTCTGAGTAGTCTTCTTTCTCTCCTCCAGTCTGGCCTGCAGTGTTAGGAAAGTCCTCCGAGGGCAGATGGCAGCTAGGCATCCCTCCAGAAGTGCCCAAAATGTGAAATTATTTTAAACTACAGAAATTGAAACTGAACAAATGCATTCATGTCCACTCGTGGGTAGACCCTTTCTTTGTAAAAGCCTATCCTTTTAATTAATATACTGCATAAGATACAAAATCAACATAAAGTAATTTGCCAAAAGTCATGTATTTTAAATTTGTATTGTTCAATGACAGTGATTTTGAAACACAATTAGAAGTAGACCCTTGGGCATGACTATTAAAAGATTGGAAAATCTGTAGGGTAAGTAAACCGGATAGACAAACTGCTTTTTTCAAATCAATATTAGTAGCTATTTATTATAGGAAAAGGTAAGTGGGAAAGATAAAATAAGATATGTTAGGTTTACCCACAAATATTTGCGCAGGATTGTGTTTGATTTAGCACTACCAACCATATGACAGAACAGCAATGAAGTTGAAGTGTCGTCTCCTATTCAATAAGTTTCATCACCAAAAGGTAACGTCCTTCCAAGTCCATAGAGTGTCAATCAATCAATCAATCGTCATTTGTATAGCGCAGCACTGTCACCACTAGGGGTATCTGGCCGCTGGGAGTGCAGTGTCTCAGTTGAAAAGCCAGGTCTTGAGTTTCTTTCTGAAGTCTGCCAGGGCAGGTGCTGTTCGGAGGTGGAGGGGTAGGTCAATCCAGGTCTTAGCGGCGATGTAGGAGAAGGAGCAGCCCCCGTTCCGGCTGCGACAAATGAGGGTGAGTGAGGCGAAGCACAGGTGTCTTATGGGCAGATGGAAGTTCAGTTGGTGGTTGATGTAGGACAGTCCTTGATCGTGTAGGGCTAAGCATGCATGCCCAGGGCTCTTGAACTGCCATTTTTTCTGTATGGGGCGCCAGTGGACGTTCCAGAGGTGGAGAGTGATGTGGGTCCATTTGGGAAGGTCCAGGATGAGTCTGGCTGCGGTGTTCTGTATGATCTGGTGTCTTCTGAGGAGCTGGGTGGAAATTACGGCATAGAGGGCGTTGCTGTACTTGAGGCAGCTGGTGATAAGGGCCTGGGCAACGGTCTTTCGGGTGTTGATAGGGATCCATTTGAAGATTCTGGGGAGCACCCGAAGGATGTGGAAGCAGTAGGAGGTGACTGCGTTGACTTGTAGTTTCATGGTCAGTTGGTTGTCGAGGATGAGGCCAAGGTTGCGTGCATGGTCTGTCGGTGTGGGTCTGAGTTCTGCTGCCCACCAGCTGTGGTCCCATACGGAGATGTTCTTCCCGAAAATCAGTACTTCTGTTATGTCAGAGTTGAGTTTGAGACAGTTGTCTCTCATCCATTTGGCTTTGTTGGTCATGGCATTGCAGAAGTTGGTTTTGGTGTTTGCGGGGTCCTTGGTGAGTGAGAGGATTAGTTGAGTGTCATCTGCGTAGGAGATTATGTTGAGTCTGTGGGATCTGACATCTGCGAGGGGGGTCATGTAGATGTTGAACAGGGTGGGGCTGAGGGATGATCGTAGGGGTACGCCACATATGATGTTCTTGGGTGTGGAGGTGAAGAGAGGCAGTTGGATGCTGTGTGCATCCTGTAAGGAAATAGGCGATCCATTTGGGGGCATTTTGTTGTATGCCGATATAGTAGAGTCTGTCGATGAGGGTGTGAAGGGAGATGGATTCAAACGCAGCAGAGAGGTCGAGGAGGACAGGCGCCACCATTTCTCCACGGCCGAGGAGAGTTCTGATGTCATCAGTGGCAGCAATCAGTGCGGTCTTGGTGCTTTGGGTGGCCCGGAATCCTGATTTTGAGGCGTCAAGTAGGTGGATTTGTTCCGGGTACTCAGTGAGTTGTTGGTTGATGGCTTTCTCAAGTACTTTGGCTGGGTAGGGGAGCAGTGAGATCGGTCAGTAATTTCTTGGGTCGCTGGGGTCAGAGGGTTTCTTTAGGAGGGGTCTGATCTCTGCGTGTTTCCATCTGTCCGGGAAGGTTGCTGAGGCGATGGAGGTGTTGAGAATGCTGGTGAGTTTTGTGCTGATTAGGTTGGTTCCGAGGTCAAAAAGATGGTGGGGGCACAGGTTGGTGGTTGCCCCGGAGTGGATGGTTGACATGATGGCTGCAGTGGAGAGTGTATACCAAGTGGTGATCGTTAGGCTGGTGTTCGCTAGTTGGTAGGGGTTGTTGAGGCTTAGAGCGGTGAGTTGGGGGTTGAAGTTGTTGTAGGTGGTGGCAATCTTGCTGTGGAAATAGCACAAGAGGGTGTCACAGAGTTCTTGGCAGGGGTGGATGATGTTCTCTGTGCCTGTCAGGTTGGAGAATTCCTTGACTATTTTGAAGAGTTCCTTCATGTGGTTGGCCATGGTGTCCATGTGGGTGGGGATGGCTGCCCTCTTGGCTTCCTTGATTCACAGGTGGTAGTTGCTGAGGGCTGTTTTGTGAGCGGCTCTGTCGGAGGGGTCCTTGGTTATGCGCCATAGATTCTTGAGTTGGTAGCAGTTGCGCTTGGCGGTTCTGAGCTCTGGGGTGTACCGGTTGGCTTGTTTTGAGGTTTTGTTGTGTATTGCAGGGTTCAGCAGAGCAACTCTGTCGATGCATTTGGTGATCCAGTCGGATAAGTTATGTGCCACCTGGTCAAGGTGTGCTGAAGTTTTCGGGTTGTATGGTGCTGAGGGCCTGAGTCCATTGAGTCTCAGTTACCTTGCCCCAGCTGCGGAGGGTGCCACTGTGGTTCTTGGCAATGGTATGTTGTGTGTCAGAGATGGTGAAGTGAACTATTGCATGGTCGGACCATGTGAGTTCTGTAACGTGGGTAAATATGACTCTGTCTCTGGAGGTAAAAATGGTGTTGAGTGTGTGTCCAGCTTTGTTCATGGGTTCGGTGACCAGTTGGGTGAGGCCCGTGTTGTTCAGGTTCTCCAGGAGGATAGTGAAATTGGCGTTGTTGGGGTAGTTGACATGGAAATTGAGGTCACTCTGTAGGATGTAGAGGTGGGGGGGCGATGCCTTGGGGGTGATGAAGTTGGAGATGGCATCGCAGAAAGCTGGTCGGGATATCAGGGGTCTGTAACCAAGGGTGCTTCTTATTGTGGTCTTAGCGTCGGTCTGTAGTCGAAAGTTGAGGTGTTCCATGAGGGGCGTGGGTTGTCGTTGGCGACGGTGCATCGGATGGTTTCCTTGAACATGATGGCGATGCCTCCACTATGTTTGTTGATACGATCACGGTGTATCATCTTGTAGTCGTCCGGAGTGGTGGTGGCTATGTCGAGGTTCAAGGAGGGGTTGAGCCACGTTTCGGTAATGAAGGCCACATCGGGGGAGGGGATGGTGATGGTATACCAGATTTCCGTGGCGTGTTTGCAGAGGGAACGGGCATTAAGCAGGATGCACTGGAGAGGTTCCGGGTTGCTCGTGGTTTTCTGAGCAGAATTGGCGTGGGATCCAGTGCAGGCAGGTGGTCCTGTGTAGCAGGAGAAGTGGCAGTGGTGGCAGGTGAAGGGTTCTTTGGTTGACTGCAGAGAGGAAGTGAAGCAGCTGTTGTTGCAGTGTTGGGGGTCCAGGGCCAGGAGCTCCTTGGTGATGTAGCAGCGGATGGGGGGAGGACCAGGTGTCCTGACGCTGGGCACGGTCCAGGCGCGGACGGGAACAGACGGGCTTGCCTTTGGCATGCCTTTGGTGCGCCAGTGGTGTGGCTGCGCAGTGGCCATAAGAATTCCTGGGAGGTGGGAGGGGCTGTCAGGGAGGTGGGAGAGCGAGAAATCAGCACCAGCGGGAAAACGGTAGGCAAACCAGTGCGGCGAATAAACAACAACTCAAATGAACAGTGAAAATATAGTGTGCCAAAACAACTACAATTGAAATAAAGTGCCCAATGAAAAAACAATAACCAGTAATCACTATCAAACAATTGCATTTACCAGAAGGCTAAATGGGAGCTGTCACAGCAATACAGCTTTGTGAGGGTCCTCCGACAGCAGGACCGAACAGGAGGCTATGGGACTGGGAACTGAGTCCCAGTCTCGAGGAGCTAGGTGGGGGAGCGGCGCAGTGACCAGAGGCAAGGGCTACTATTGGAGGTGTAAAACTATTGATTTGGTGTTGATGGAAAGGAACGTACTTTGATATGTATATTGCAGAAACGCCTATAACTGTATGAAAAAACTTAAGCACTCTGCTATATAAGTTATATAATCTTTAAATCATACGCATCAATCTCAAATTCACTACATAAGCACAAGTATTTTTCACAGAAGTTCCCTAAAGAGCTAACAGAATAACTACCAATAATTGCAGAAGCACTGAAATGGATTCCATACACGAGACATATTAATTAGTTGAAATTTGCCCTTTTTATAACTGAAAGAGCAGACTGTGCTTTGCTTTGAAAAACTGCATTGGTAGTTACCATGTGGCTTGAATCTTACATTCAGGTTACCAAGCTCACCGTGACCCTTGTGACAACACAAGTGGTTCAATGTGCAGCCCATTAGGACTGATTAAAGGAAAGCACGCTGGTGCATTTTTTTGTGTTACTTCGAGTAATATATTAATGGGCATACTTATATTGGAAGTGTTACAATTAATACACCCTAAACTCCGCTTTTTTACCCAGAAAAATCTGAACTGAAGTCCCTGCATGATGTTCTGGATTTTTTTCAAGTTCACACGCCACAAAAAATTCGTCACTAGTTCAAAGGCACTTTCTAATTTAAATGTCCGATTTGTGACATACTTTGTTTTCTGAACTTTTTCCATACCTACCGAGAATAATACACGGCAATGCAAGTTCAGTAAGTATTGAGAGAACATTTTTGGGGGATAGAGTAACACTTTTACGGTGCATTTGAAATAAAATCTGAAAATAAACGGTTGTGCTTCACTCCAGTACCGTGCCAACATACTTCGTATTTCATATGATTTTTAAGGTAATCTTAAGACTCGAGTGGCGAGGACAAAATGATTTATTTAACTTTTTTATTCGGCATTTACAAGAAAAAGTTCCACTGCACTATTCACGCATCTGGGCAGTGTTTCCCTTAGTCATAAAAGTTATCACCTGAGAAGAACTGCTGCTTTACTTTTTAGTCTAAAATAAATTACAGCGCAATGGCAGGTTGATTATTTTCAGCCCCAGAGCCTGATGGAGAGCCAGGGTTTCAACTTTCTACACACCAGGAGGGTTGCTTTGGGACAGCAGTATAATCCAAGCCTCAAAGATTTATCGACAGTGGGTCATCTTGAAAAAGTATGGGTCTTAAAGGGCCAGTACCATAAAGGGAACAAACATCACTATTCCATAACTCGAGGCAGAGGTTTCCAACTACAGCGGTCACACACAAGATGCAATGTTGTCCGGGCTTGACTCGAAGGTCAAAGCAGACTTCTGTGAGCTGTGGTTGAACTGGGTAGTGTTCTCCCTATTCGAAATATAAATATAAATTTTCTCCCAAAACATATGTAGAAACATGTTTTGCTGTAGATTAAGCAAGTCTCGTCTTACTGTAAATTTCTGATATTTCCATCGCTTTTTTAATCAAATGCTCTTTAATAGATTTCCAGGAATGTTGCTGGTTTTGAATATTTATTGAAAGGAAAAAAAATATCAGGCTCGTGATATGGTAGTCGGAAACTTGACTTCCAGTTCCAACACTTGATAAAACTTGGTGATCCTTGAAAAATAACTTTATATCCTGGTTCCTAGGTTGAGTGATCTGCTGAAATTGGCAGCACTAGCGCTCAAAACAGGCTTACCTCATTTTATCACTTTTAGTGTCAAGATGCATTACGAGGTAAATGACTGCCAGTTACCTCAAACTCCCAAGGAAATCTTTCTATGCAACTCTCTGATGTAAATCAGGCCTCTCACTTTTGTTGATGACACTGAAAGTGAAAAATACTATGTTATACCGTAAACCAAGATTGTGACCCGTCCTGGCCAATTTTAAACCGGTATTAAGCATGCAAAACGTTGGCACTAGGCTGGAAGCCAGAAAGAGTTGAAGTCTACCTCTCCCACATGAGAAGCTTTTGGCAGGAGGCTAGAAATAATTTTGACTATTTGGCCTCTTCAGGAAATGTGGGGTACACTGGCAGCCGTTTCATTCATCACTATAACTTCCTCACTCTGTGTTCAGAGACATTCTTATTTTTTTCAGTTCACGGCAAGATAGTCTGGAATGTGTTAGCATTCAACAGTGTTTTAGTACCCCTGCCAAATACCTGAATTCTTGTGTACAATAAAAGCAATCTCGTTTATTTAAACATCTTTTCTGTCTTTTCTCTGAAGGTTTAGTTGCATTTTTAAGTGCTGAAATCCCTTACGGTCACTGGTTTAGAGCTTTGCATACAAGTTAGACAAAATCTCTTCACATTTGAAATATCAACTTGTGATGCTTATTTTCAAGTGAATGCTATCAATGCAATCATAAATATATGCGCCACAAGTTATGAGTATTCATCATTATGTTCTCTCCATGGTACTGGCCCTTTAAGACTCATCCTTTTTTGAGAGGAGACACTGTCAAACAAATGAGCATGCTCTAAGCAGCACCATGCAAGCCTTTTGTGGAAGCAGAAATACCAATGAGCCTGTACTACCAGGGAGATTAAACCAAGCAGTACATTCGCTAATATATCACTGAGGCAAGGTAAATCAAGCCTTTAACAGATCTTATTGTAGGGCTTGAGTGATCCCTTGTCCACTATTTACTTAACCAGTCTTTGTTTCGCAAACAGAGGTAAAAAAAAGAGCAAGCTCATTCATTTGCCAATTTTCGTCATAAGTTGATCTCTCCGTGGAAACTCAACGGTAGTGGTATGGCCCTTAAAAAGGAACAAAGGCTGCAGCTTTTAAAAGTAATGTGTGTAAGACTCCCAGATAATTTATGTAAGACTTTTCCAACAAACCACTTCACATGCAGATCAGTGCTGGAATGTAGGGGGATCCTGCCAGATCCTTGTTCCAGCAACTGTTTCTGTGCCGGATCTAGCCAACCCAAGGAAACAAGCTGAATTTGTCCAGGTGTCATTTTTTCTGACACCGGGGCATACATCAGCAGTGGCCACACATTGTCTGCACATGTTATCTTCATTCCGTGTGCTGCAACTTGCAGGCAGAGAGGGGTCTTTCTTATTTTTACTTCCAGGTGGGCACAAAACAAATGCCTGATTTAAAGGCCTTACAGCCTTTTTTTTATTGAAGTATCACCCAGGCTGGGAGCCATCGGGAGCCTAACGCAATGGAAGGAAACAAAAGCACACAGCTTCTCACTTCACAAGTACTTTAGAGAAACTATGACTTGGAGGCATGTTTTTTTACTTTGTTCAACTCCCTATGTAAGAATGCAAGATTTATTAGTGTGACGAGTAATTACAAAAATAATGATTTAAAAGGCACCTACTATTTTAATTTAATTCCTTTACAGAGCTACTTTAAATCAAACACAAATGCACAATAAATCATACAAATGGCCAAATCAATGTATAGCAAATGTTACATAAGACAATGAGTGTTGTAAAGGGTAGGATTCACATATCGTCCATACTTCTAGATATTATATGTAAGAGTGAATGGTGGGGAGAAACACAAAGTCAGGAAATAAAACGTAACACAGTGATTGTGGCTGTTGGTGCTAAAAATAATTTCTTACGTCCTAAAAAAGGAACTCTTCTTTGCAATTTTAGAATAACCGCAGATTGATGAAAAACAATAAGGATCTAATCCCAAGGCTTACAGTTTGCATGCAGCTCCTTGATGCCAGTAAATAATTCACTGTGCTATATTGGAAAGATTGCAACTTATGGCCTGGAAGTAACAAAATGATGTCAGTGTCAAAATTAGCAGCCTTACCTATCTACATAAAATACAAATCTGTGATCTGCATGTTACATGATGTGTTTTGCAGCAGGCACATTAACCCCCCTAAGCTACTTTATGAGTCAGAACTCTGAATGGACAAAACACAGAACTCTCCCAGAACTGTATTAACTACTAGAGTAAGCTAACCTTTATTATAATCCCCTCAAAATTGCAGGGCCCACCAAGATCTCTGCAGCAGGTGCCTTAATCCTGTAAGAGATTTTTAAAAATGCAGTCTCTTTGCAACCAGTTAAGTAGTCTACAACAGATATACTGTCAAATATGTAATAGTTGCCAATTTCTTTGAAGCAGATTTGTTTGAAATAAATGTATAAGTTGACTGGCAGACTCTGCTTTTCAAGCTCCACCCCTTGTGCTTCCACACCTTTTCCTCTGCCACATCTTGACCCCCATTTGACCTGGCATCTTTTGCCATGGTTTCCCCTGACTTTTTGCCTTCTGACCGCCTGTTTCGACTGATTGCTGAACTGTGTTTTTGCTGGCGTTAGGACTCTGTGCACTTTTTCACTGCTGACCAGTGCTAAAGTGCATGTGATATGTGTCTAAAATGTAATGGCATTTGGTTTCTTCCATGATTGGCATATTTAATTTACTGATAAGTCCCTAGTACAGTGCTCTACATGTGACCAGGGCCTGTAAATCAAATGCTACTGGTGGGCCTGCAGCCCTGATTGTGCCATCCACACGAGTACCCTTGCAAACATGTCTCAGACCTACCACTGCAGTGTCTGTTTGCACAGTTTTAAACTGCCAGGCCCAAACCTCCCCTTTTATTACATGTAAGTCACCCCTAAGGTAGGCCCAAGGCAGCCCATGGGCAGGATGCAGGGTATTTAAAAGGCAGGGCATGTACCGGTATGTTTTACATGTCCTAATAGTGAAATACTGTTAATTTCGTTTTTCACTATTGCAAGGACTATCTCTCCCATAGGGTAACATGGGGATTGCCTTGAAATATTTTTCAAGCGTAATTTCCTATTGGGAGCAGATGCAGATTAGGAGTTTGGGGTCTCTGAAATCACAATTTAAAAGAACATCTTTTGGTGAAGTTGGTTTTTAAACTGCATGTTTGAAATTGCCACTTTTAGAAAGTGGGCATTTTCTTGCTTAACCATTCTGTGCCTCTGCCTGTCTGTAGGACCCACGTCTGGGCATTCTGACAGTTGGGCTCTTGTGCATTCCCTCTAGGCAGTCATACTCAAAGGGAGCTGAGGTGTGCCCTGCATATCCTGATGGCCCCTCACCAGGCTGATGGTCTTCCTGAGCTGGAGTGAGAGGGAGAAGCTGACATTTGCACCTGAATACAGTTGCGCTTCTCCCCACACAAAGAGCTGCATACCCCCCTATAGTATGTCCGGAACTAGGTCAGGACAGGAAAAGGCAGGGGCTTGTGCACTACAAAAACCTTTCTTTGAAGTTGCCCTACTTCAAAGGCTAAAATTGGTATAAGTACTGGATTTCTGACACCATAAACTCAGAACTCTTCTGGAACTGAGGAAATTCTACCACAAAGAAGAACTATTGTGCTGCCAGGATGGACTGCCACTTTGCTGCTTGCTTTGCTGTGTTGGCTTTCTGCCTGCTGCTTCTTGCCTGGGAGTGAGAGGACTGGACTAAAGGTTCTCCAAGGGCTTGCCTCCTGTTTCTGAAGTCTCAGGGATATCAAAGACTTCCCCTGCATCTTGCTACCAGCACCTGGGCTCCTCTGCTGTGAGTCCTGCTCTGTCAAGTGGTGCCAAATCCAGGCCTAAGCCCTTGGAAGTGAGTGTTTGGTGCTGCAACCTAAGAAACCAACGCATCGACTGCGAAGCGTCGCTCAGAACCGGCACATTTCCCTGCAATATCAACGCATCGCTGCTGCCAGCACCAAAGACATGGACACTGCTCACCGACTGCGTGACGCAATGACCTCGACATACAATTGAGGCCTGACTTTTGCCGATGCAGCACCTCCGAATCTTCGCTGCTGTGTGAGTCTCGGACATCATATCGGTGACGTCTGTGACACACTGTCTCCAACTCCGACCCATTCCCGGCCCTGCGCAGTTTCACGCCAATGCATCGCCTCCAGTCCAGCAGTTCAACATCGACGCCTCGGCCCGACGCACAGTGCTTTGACATCGATGCATCAACGACATTGCCGACCTCAGAAACAAAGCATCGCCTTCGACAAAGACACATCCCCTCATTTGTTCAACGAATTGTCCTTGAGCTTCGACGCATCCAAGCTACTGTCAGCGGGTCTGCATGACTCCTGTATCCGGCCCAGCTCCATCGCAGTTAGACTGAACTTTTGGATTTGCCCCAGTCAAGTGTGACCAGATAGCCCCAGTTGGAGCTATTGATTTCTAAGCACTGCATTTTGATTGCAAAATTCGTATCTTGACTTGTGTGCGTTGGATTTTTGTCGTTTAGGTCTTGTTTTACTAAGATATATTTTGGCTTTTTTTCTAAACTGTGTTACTCTGTGTGTGTGTGTGTGTGTGTGTGTGTACAAATACTTTACACATTGCCTCTTTAGTTTAGCTTCACTGCTCTACACCAAGGTACCAGAGGGCAAGCACAGGTAAACTTTTAGTTTGTACTACACTTACCCTGACTAGGATTGTGGTTCCTGCTTGGACAGGACGCATACCTCTGCCAACCAGAAACCTAATTTCTAACAACCCCCAATTTATGGGTTCCCGGAATACATTTTTTTCCAATTCCAGCGCTGATGCATATACACTGTGGAAAGGGAACAGCTTGTTTCACACATGACGTGGGCAATCACAATGGTTTCTGCCAGAACAGCTTAGTAGACACTTGGCTGCATCTGCACCTGGGACATAAAATATGCTCCTTTGAGGGGCACATACATTGTGTTTTAAATAAGGTTATGTTTTTGGTTTGATCTATAACATAACATGGATAAAGTCTTCTGCATGTTGCACAAGGGTATTGGGGGATAAAAGTAGAAAGTAAAATCAGAGAATGATGCATTAATATCACATTTAAAATGGAGTTCAGCTGCTATGCTGTACCATAAAGGGACTTTAAAAAATAAAATGGGATAGTGAATTAAGGCAATACAGAGGACACCATATGTGAGGTGTTATTTGAGTTACGTATTTCAGGATGTACTACATATTCCACTTCAATAAGGAGGCTATCAAAAGAAAAAGTATTCATGACCTTTGGCATCATGTCTAAAAGACACTGGAAGTGACAATATCACAGATATCACAGAAGGTAGCAGTTCTATCCCTGGTGTAGTTCTTTTAAGTTTATTCTGATCAGTTAATACTGCAACAGTTTAGTATCCATAAAGAAGCTACTGCAAGAGCCACTTTCAGCAACTAGCTTATTAAAAAAAATGTTTGTAGAGTTTTATATAGCGCGAAGTAGACCCGAAGATATCGGGTATCGGAGTGCTTTACATGAGCACCAGTTTCGTTACACAAGGACACATTAATTTTTGTTAGGCAAGGGGAGATTAAGTGATTTGCCCAGAATCACAGGATGTTGAGCGTCATTGCCGAGACTCGAACCCGGTTCCCCAGCTTCGAGGTTGACCGCTCTAGCCGTAAGGCTACATCCTCTTCCCTAATGTCCGATTAATTAATGTCCGATTATATCAATTTTTACATCTAGGAAGAATAAAGTTAGTCACATTGATCGATTTTATGTTAGAAGGATGAATGTAATAAAAAAAGATTAGAGTGACTCTAGTGAGATTACCTTGCCTTGCACTGCTTTTGAAACAATTGCGTTTTGTGTGCGAGAGAGCAACACAAGGCAATGCTGAAAATGCAACTGAATGCAGGGGTAACGAACATTAAGTGACTTTTCACTGGACAAATAGTTCTGACCACAAATGTACATGATAGTGAAAAGGATTATAACCCCGCAAATTGAGTTTCTAAATAGTTAGCATTTTAGCCCTTTGTTTGGAACATTAATTATGAGCTTGTTTCTAACCTTTGTAGAATGTTTAATTTAAAATTAAATATTACTTGGTGCAGGGTCGAATGGTCAAAGTTTCCTTTGCTAACTCTTTTTGACAATGGCCCTGGGCCTGCATGCAATGAAGTGTAGTAGGGGTGGCATAACAGAACCTATTCTGTTAAAAAAAAAAACAGCAACATGTTCTTGGTACATTAGATATGCAGTAAAATTACTTTATATGGACTGATATTCTGGCCAAATGTAGGAATATATCTAGATTTATATTAGTTCACATAAAATCACTGGTGCTGTGAAATTAACAGTGCAACTTAAAATGTTTGCAGGATTATCATACATAAGCATATGGCTGATAAGGAATTTCTGTTTACTATATGAAGCATGTTGGAGGCAGCATTGGGCTAGACGGCGCAATATAACCACAGTTCATATTATTTAGACGAAAAATGTTGCTTTAACAGGACAGATCTGCGAGCAAAAAGCGATGAATAATTATAACATGCATAAACCACTGAAACAAATAGTCTCCCCCTAAACATTTATCTTACGTCTGCAATCATCTCACCAACTTCTCAAATCAGCTTTCTCCTGACCCCCTCCGTGTGCACCTTGACCATCTTCCCTTCCTAATAGCAAAGAGCCACACTTACCATAAGTCTGCATCTCACCAACCTCTCATATCAGCTTCCTCTTGATGCACTGTCCATCTTCCCTTCTTCACAGGAAAGGGCTTACCTATTCTATATCCCCGCCTCAACATTAACTTCCAGAATCATTAGTCCGCCAGTTCCCACTTTCTGTTGGCATTACAGTTTTCTCCACCTTGCTCCCACTGCTAGCCACAAGCTCGGTACCACTGTGAACACGACAAAGCATCAGTAATGTTATTCACCACACCTAGCATATGCATTTCCCTAAAATAATGAAAAATCTCAACAGCTTACTAAATCTAAGATGCCTTGACCTTTGTCTGTAAAACTTATTTGGTAAGTGGAGCCTCCATAGGAACAGAATCCATCTAAATACTCACAAATTTCAAAACTGTTCTTGGGATCTCAGTCTTTTCAGGATTCAGTGGAACTCCCATTTCACGCATCAAATTTTGAAACTGTGAAAAAGCCCACCCCCATGCCCTGTTGCCTTTGCCACGTCCCTCGCTGCCAATGCTTCCTAAAGCAGACATAAGATTGCCTCAGCCGTAGTTTCGGAGAACCAAGCCTCCATCGGAAATTAACCTATCTCACTTTTAGCAATGTTTTTTTTTATAATTTCAGGAATTTCTGTGCTGTGCTTTGCAGAGAACATTATTGCAGCAGGAGAATCTCAAAAATACTAGGCATGTGGATTCTGGTAGATATCAGATGTCAGAACCTAGGATGTGTTGGGAGTAAATATGTATTTGGGACTGAAACATTGATTTTTACATTATGCATGTTTACATCACACATATTTACAATTCAAGGTGCAAGCAGATAGTTTTTTTTCATTAGAATTAGCATTAAGGTCACCACATTTGAAAGTTAGAATTTCAGCTAGTAGACCACGTCTTCTGCCACATATACAAGGATAAACAGAAGAGCATTTATAGTATTACCCAAATTGAACAGCTTGTTCAGGCATGTGGTAGTTTTCTGTCCACAAATATTCATGTCAACTTTAACATATTTTGAATCGGCTAGTAACTAACTGGAAATAAGCACTCCCTTTCATTATGGTGTCTTGGGATTTAAAAATCATCCTCTGTGACAGTTTAACTTCCTCATTTACAATGGGGCTATAGTATGGAAAATAGAAAATATAATAGGAATTCTACAAAATAGGTTATTTATGAAAATTTGTGACTGCATGTTGCATTATCTATCTACGGAATCCGATACAAATTCGGCTATGGGTTAACGCAGTTGTCCCATGTTACTTGGGAAATGGAGAAGGGAAAGTTACCCTTTTTGCTTATTACAGGAGGTTTTTAAGTTTAGAATGATTGTGTAATACTGTGACACTTTTATTTTTTTAGTTTCATTTTCACCCACGCTGAATTTCAGTTTAATTAAGTAAGCTACTGTACTTGCACCTTACACAATAGGAAGCATTGATAAGGTTTTTACAAATTTTTTTTTTGTTGTTTTAAGTTTTTCATCATACATATAGGAAACTTTGCAAAAAATATTTCTTCACCTCTTAACGTTTTTTATTTGCGGGAGGTCTCTGTAAGTCCTGAAAGCCTATGCATAGATCTGTAGCATCGATGTACCCTTATTGCATTGGTCCAAAAAAAGGATTATCACCACTGCCCAATTGCCACACAGTTTCATTCATGCATTTTCTTATTACATGCAATACATTTTAGTATATAAATGCATTCATTTTTACTCTCTACCTCTCTTTCTCAAACTCTGTTTCATTTTTTAGTTAATATTGGTACATACTTGCCTTTGCGACTGACCTTTTTGAGGTAAATTCATAACTGCCCAATGTTTTGTAATCCAGGACAGCTCGTCCGATATCATGTCTGGGAACTACTGCTTTCCAATAACCTACCTCGTAGCGAGGTAAGTTGTTGTTTCTGCAATACAAATTTCAAGTACAGCTAATGGCCTTCGTATGAATGTCTTGTTATAAAAGAAGAGGGATTCTCCTGTGACATTAAGTTCTAATATAAGAGAAAATAAATGTTTAACCTTTTATATGTAAAGGTAGATTAAGGACACAGAAAAGAGTAATTAAGATGCTTTCAAAAGGAAACCATATGAAATATTATAATGCAGCAACAAATTACATAAATGTGACATTGTCAGTAGCGGTCCGTGGTAGGAGTGCCGGCCGGGCGGTGACGTGGGTCGGGGGAGGGGCAGGGTGGGGGGTAGTAAACCACGGATTACGGCTGAATACAGGTAAGTAAACATTTAAATAAATAAAACGAATTTCGTTGTGAGTGCTGCATCGCCAAATGCGATGCAGTGCGCGCAACAAAATTCGTTTTATTTATTTAAATGTTTACTTACCTGTATTCGGCCGTAATCCGTGGTTTACTACCCCCCACTCTGCCCCTCCCCTGCCCCACGTCACCGCCCGGCCGGCACTCCTACCACGGACCGCTACTGGACATTGTTTATAGCTGAACAAATATAAACGTAATTCTGGCACCACCTCTAAAGTGTATGAAGAGGTCTTTATGCTTATGATGAAAATCGAAGCATATAAAATAAACAATCTAACCATTTATAAGGCACCTCAGTCATAAAGTAAAAGAAAAATCAGTATATCAGAGTGCATTTCAAATTGTGTCTTCGGATAACCAAAAAGAGTTTTGGGTGCTAATTGTACAGTTTGATCGGAAGTGGAAGTATTTGACCAGGAAGATTTCCGGGAATCTGTGTATATATACAATTAGTGTAAGGTTTTAGTAAGTAAACACAAAAATGTTATTATTTTCAAAACCTGGCACCAATAATGATATCTCTGATGAATACATGAATTAATTTATATGTAGGAGGTTCCATGTACATATATGCCAAAATGCCTGAGTCAATTGGGAGACTCCCATTTCTTAAGCATAAAATGGCTTTATTTTAACTGTATGCCACCTAAAATTGCCTGTGCGCTAATACAAACCAATGGGGAAAATACCATCCTTAAATTTGATTTCAAAATCTCCGACTTCCCGGTTTTAAAATGTTGGGATCTATGCACATAGAACCCAACTTCTGAAAATCCATACTCAATAAGATGAGCGTGTGTATGATCTTACTGAAAAAAATCGAAACAGTAAACTTAGGTGAGTAAACATAAGTCCACTTTTGTCATAAACGTGGGAACTGGAGTGATTTCACAGCAAACTCTCACAAATCTATGCTTTTGTAGGTTTCTAGGTTTAACCCTTTGTTCTTCACTCTTAATAACCATTTTCTGGATCTGGCTAGGAAGTAGTTGCATTGTAGTAGCACGATTCCAGTCCACCTAACCAAGAGGTCACACAGCTTCTACTATTTAAGATGAACTATCAGTTGGTGAGAATTTAAGTAACCTAGGGCTCACTCATGCCTCCTGTGTAAGCTGTCTCAAGCATGGCCGGACTGGCTACCGGGCTTTCCTTAATAAACAATGCAAAACAAATGTTTTAAAAAGTATGCTTTAACCCCTTGACCGCGATCGGAATTCCGCTCGTGTGCTGGACATTCCGATCGCGGGTGTGGTCATGACGAGCTCAGCTCGTCATGCGCACAGCGCTACCGCGCAGCATGACGAGCTGAGCTCGTCACGAGCATCGAAGGGGTTAAAGCTATTTGTTTTGCATTGTTTATTTAGAAGCGCAGGCAGCTCCCCAGCAACAAAAGGAGCCCCTCCGCAGTAAACCTGGACCCCACCCTGCCACCCCAGCAAAAAACGCCCGGTAGCCAGTCCGGCCCTGGTCTCGAGGGCGCAATGAACAAACACAACTAATTTAGTGACTAAATACACTGTACTAAATTGTACCATTTATTGGGTACCCACCCAACTTAAAGCATGTCTCAGTCCGTGTCCTGTTACTATCAATATCTTGCATAGTGTCCCATGAAGTAGCAGTCTACCTTCAGGTGCAGAAGAGCCTGGAACTCATGCTGAAGCAGTTATCTAGGGAAAAATTACTACTTTTAATAAGATTTAATAAACGCAACGTAGCTCCCTTTACTGGCCGGTTTAAGTGGAAAATTATTCAAAAGGCTCCAGATAAAATCAAAGAAGCTTCTTCCAACAAATATTTATTTTTGAGAAGTGTGGACACCTCATTGTCAGAGGGTGAAGGTTATTCCTGGTCAGAATCAGGGTACAAAACAGCAGGTTACAGTATCCCTGCCTGCTGTATAAAAGACATTGCAAACCGTTAGCTCCTCGTGGGGAGCCTCTCTATTACAGAAGGAGTAGCAAAACTATTCTCTAATGCTCTATGAGTTCCTGCTCTTGCAGCAGGTGTGCAATGAAAATACAACATTCCTTTCATTGCATGGGGATCTGCCCCATGAACAAGGTGGAATCCATTTGCCTTTTGCATTTTCCATACTACTTCAGCATGCACAAAGCGGGCAGGGGGAGTCGAGTGAGACACAGAATTTTTGCCATAAAAGAGGAGTGGCCATTTAGCCCCTCCCAATGGCATCTTCAGGAGGGACCACAAGTACCAAAGTCCCTCCAGGAGTGACCATAGCTCCTATCAAACTCAGGCTGAAGGCCCTCCTGCACAAACACTGACCTTGGCAGAGTGGAAGGGGGCGCTGTCAGTGTCTGCAGAGACAGCCTCGGCGTGAAAGGCGCAGACCCGGATCTCGGTGAGCTATCATGCAAATCGATTAACAAGCTGCGCATCTTAACGTAAACAGTTAAGATTCTATTACGTTCCGAATGGACTGACTGACAAGAGCACGGACGGCAGCATATGCATGTGTTCTGCTGTTTTCAAACGGTGGATTACACCAGCATCGTGATTCTGACCTGCTTTTGCTATTCTTTGCTCACAGCAAACTCAGGACTGGAACGCACTGTAGAAACGGCTTTAAAACAAGACGCATAATCGAGCCCCGTAGCGAAGTCTCTCAAAAATACGCGCTGATTATTTTACAAAACCAAAATGACCAACGCTCTGTACAGCAGGCCTAACAGCGGGCACGTACAATGAAGGATGGAAAGGTAATGAAGGCGGCAGAAGCATCTCTGCCAAGCTCAGGGCGCGAGCACGTCACGTGACCCTCTATTTGGGCTACTCAGAAACGTGTGCGTCGCACGAACGGCAGACGTAGCCTTGTTGGCAGCACGTGCTTCGTTTTAAAATTCGAAACAAAGATAACTGTGCTTTCAAGCCACCTATTCTTCATCAAGCAGCACCGTTACAGTACATGTCTCCAGCACATATTTCCAAGCCAAGGGTTCTTAAGGAGCAACTTTCAGTTCGTCTCTGCATATTTTTAAAAGACTTGCCGTTCTGAATTATTTAAAGAAACCTGAAGCATGGCATGAAATATTTACTGCTGTGATTTTATTTTTGTCCTATGTCCCTAAACGCGATTGTATATTTTTATCTAAGAGGTTCTCTGAAGGGCAGGTTATGGATTTGATATTTTATGAACTGAGCGAGTGACTGATATTGTGTGACACTACAGACACGCTAGTAATTTATAGATGGTTATGGCGTCAGTATTTTTGACAGAATCAAGCACTGAAATTATGACTTGCAATACAAAGTCCATGTTCATTAAGCATGTCAACGGGTGCCCTTCCACTTGACTTCATGATGAAGTCCTAGTACAATAACTTGTAATGTAAGTGCTTATATTATTATTTTCAGATGTGGCCCACATTGTCTTAAAATAAGTCCTGAAGCAGGTGAGTAGAGGTAGCTAGCAGGTCCAGTTCTGAGGGTTCCCCTCACAGGTATCAACATCAAGAGCAGTTTTTCTTCTATCTTCCACAGGTTCAGTAGTGACCTGAAAAAGGTATCCAGGGGTGCCACTTTTGTGCCCAGTGTCAGCCCGTGAGTGGAGGGCAATCATATGTACACCCCTTAAACCAGTTCTGGGAAGCTCTTCCCCCTCCCACAAGGTTATGGAGGTAGACTGACTAGGAGGGCAAAGGGAGGCAGGCCCAGATGCGAGCTACATCTACCAGGGACAGCTAGTCAACCTTTGGAGCCTAGGAAGGGGATAGGCATAGTCCCCAAGCCATCCTGCTCAAGGAAAAAAGACACCTCCCCACAAATAAAGCCCTTTGTCCACTGTCTGGGAGGAATCCACATCTCACTCCAGGGGAGTCATCAGGAGTCAGTTGATAACTGAACACTGGCTGAAAATCATTTTGGCTTTGGGTAGAAAGCAGATAAATTTCTAAAAGTGTCTGTTCCTTCATAGCAATATAAAGTCTGACTTTACCACTACATCTGATATTAAATTACTATTAAAATGAGTAATTGAACCATTTTTCTTTAATTCACAAACTGAATTTAGCACTTATTTAATTTAACAGTGTAAATCAGTGTTAGCCTATGGAACAGACAGCCTTGCCACAGTGAAAAACTATTTTGGAGGTTTTTCACTTCCAGGGCATGAAAAACATTAAAAAAACATCTCTAATTGTAAATGTTATGCACCCTGCCAAATGGGTATTTGAGGTCTAACTTAGGGGTGACTGATAAGTATTAAAAAGGAAGGTTTAATCCTGACAAAAAGTTTATTTTGACAGGTTGAAATGGTAGTTTTAAAACTGCACCAATGGGCTGCAATGGTAGGCCTGGACACATGTTTTACCTTGTCACTTTGGTGGCAGCACTATAACTGATGCAGTACACTAGTGGCAGTTAATTTACAAGTCCTGGGTACACGGGTGCTATATACAAGGGTGCCAATCAGGGATTTTGTCCAATTTGACATGTTTTAGTTGTCAGAGTATATGGACTGGGGCCTGTGCACAGAGTCAAAAAACCAGCAGCTGCAGTCCAAAAAATGGGGGTGATCATGCAAAATTCTATTTTCCTACAGATATGAATACATATAACCTCCTTAGTCATTTTTCATTGTGGCACGCCTGGCTCTTCCATAGGTTAATACTGGTTTCCACCATTTCCCACCCACAGGCTGGCATTTGGCATACAAAGGACCCCATACAGCTCCCCTCTGAATACTCCTGGACCTGTGACGATCAGAAGGGATGCCCTGCTGTCTGAAACTGAAAGGAAGATTAGACCTGCTTTCCTTGAGCACTGGGCCCCAGAAGTGACTCCAAGGGTCAGTTGGCTGGCCTCCTCTTTGAGCTACAGGGAGACAAGAAGCTTCCAGAGGTCTCTCTTCCTGCAACTGCCCAGCTGACCAGTTCTAACTGGACCTGCCATGGACTCTGCTGCTGGCCTCTGTTGGAGTCCTAACCACCAAGTGGTGTCCCTGAGGTTCCAGACCCTTGGCTAGTGTTAAAGTGTACTCCTCCTGTCCCCAAAACGTCAAAAAGTGGGACTTAGAAAGTTTTTGACAACTTTCTCACTGGAGTACTGATGGAGACCAGGACTGCAGTTGAAGCCGTAGCGGCCAACAATGAATCACCGGTGGCCTCAACTTGCAGGTTTGCCCCATTGAAGGAGATCTGACTTCCAGAAAAATCTAGAAGTCTGAATGACACAGAGGAGCATTCAATTGATGTTGAGGCCTTCCTGGGCACGGACTTCAGACTTCGCCTGCTCGGAGCTTTCCTGCATTAGTCGAAGACCGCACTGTGACCCTGCTCTTCAGCAGCCCGCCGTTGTTAAGCTCCATTTCTGACCCAGCTTGATGCTTGCCCCGCTGACATCAATGACCACTTTTTCTTCCATAAATCTTTCTATGTCTGAAAGCAAACTTTCCCCCAGGACTATCCAACTGGTGATCCATCGCAGCCCGACTTAACTTTTGACTTTGGCCTGGTCTGCTGTGAACAGATGACCATGGTTGGCGATTCACACTTTTTGGCATTATTTTAAATTCAGATTACAAAAATGCATTTCTCCCATTCTACTTATTGGATTTTTGTCATTTAGGTGCCATTTGGTTTATTAAAATGTACTCTAGTTTTCTAAATTGGTTTGGGATGTTTCTTGTGTTGTGTTTTCACTTTATTATTGTTTGTGTGCTGCATAAATATTTTACACATTGCCTCTAAGTTAAGTCTGACTGATTTGTCCTAATTTACCAGAGGGTTAAGTACAGGTTTACTTAGTGACTTAAGTGGTTCACCCTGACAAGGATTGTGATTATTATTTGAGGTAGGTTTTCCCCCCTCAACTAATACTCCAATTTCATACAGTAATGAATAAAGGAAGAGTTCAAATTTGTTATAGAACGACCCAATCCATCTCTCAGTGGATCCTACTTGTACTGCCATGATGAGAACTATCCTGCCAGCTACAAGGATGTCTTTTTCTTCTAAATAGCAATCTTTGCATCCTCTCACACAATCATAATGGCATAAAAGGATCAGATTCTTGTGCATGATGGAGAGCGTGAACTATAAGAGGAATTGGGCTACTATGGTTGAAAAGGACTAGTATGATTAGAAACTGAACTATTATATTCTACAAAAATCTCTGCCACAGCTTTGATGTTACTCAGAGTTCTGCACTAATGGGCCTTTTTTCTCTTGAATTTATATGATATCTCCTTACACTGAGGGCACGTGGCTTTACATCTATATGGACTGCTTGGTATTCAAGGCTAGACAAGACCAATTTAACCTTCAATGCAGGCTTAGAGAAAGTATGGTGTGTTTTATTTATATTTTAGACAATTTTGATAAACCCCTAATTGCCTATTTCTACATCAAAAGTATTTGGGAAAGCTATGGTTTGTGCGGACTGATCTACTCTGGCTGTTTTGCTTTCTCTTCCTTAATTACACGACGTACCAGAGTTGTTTTAAATCAAAACACATTAAACATGATATTACAGGTGTAGATTGACAATGGGCAAGGAATCGAAGGGTTGGTCCTAAGTGCTGTGAGCCTGATGCCAAAGAGTAATAGTCCAAATTGGCTAAGAATTCACAAATGTACACTGGTCAATAACGAGATGGGATGTGCAGGAAGCCACCACAATTAGGGTTCAGAATTCGAATTGAGGCTAATGTTCTTAGTAACGAGAGGAACGCAAGTATTTCATTACATGAAAGGTAGTAGTGGCTGGAAACCTGCTATACCGAAGGGTCAGCAACTAGGTTTGACAAAAAAAATCCTGATGTAGAAAAGACTTCCGACATGATTTATTAAATATAGCAGAACAATAAATCAGGAGGGATGAGGCTTGGCCAAGAAATAAAGCCTGCCAATGGAAAAAAACAAAAATCTTAACAATAGATGTAAGAAAACATGTCATGAAAAATTATGCTAGAAAGAAAGATGTAAATTTGCATTTTGAACCAATAGTATAAAGTTTTGCCATTTACTATAATTTGATGCAGAAATGAATATTATCTATCAAAGATATAGAATTATGAGGTTACCTGGATTAATAATGTAAACAAACAGTATGGTGTGGAACAAAAGCTAAGCAAAAGGAGTAAGTTAGCCCAAAGATTCAGATTTGATCATCACTAAGAAAGCGAAGATGAATCATGTAAAATTGCTGAAACCATCATGTGAAAGTAGCTGAACTGTGGTCGTTCAAGCATTTTGTTTAAACATCATGCACACTAGTCAGAACTATTTTTACAAATGCACAAAGGACAGGAGTTTTGTCAAATATCACTCATGGCAGGCTGAAAAGGTAACAGAAAATTAATTCTTACTAGACATAACTAGAAAGGTACTTGAGAAAGCTTTCTTAAATCACCACCGAGTTGGGTTAAAAACACAAACGGAAAAGGCAAAAAAGCCTTATCTAAAGGGAATCCACCTTGG
The DNA here is from genome assembly GCA_963921515.1 of Calotriton arnoldi. Lineage (NCBI taxonomy): Eukaryota > Metazoa > Chordata > Amphibia > Caudata > Salamandridae > Calotriton > Calotriton arnoldi. The sequence goes on from CAWUFW010005491.1 coordinate 964,137, forward strand.
CTTTTTCTATTTGTATACATGTCATATCTTCAATAAGAGTAAAATTGAAATTTTATGGAATAAACTGTCAAAATAGGGTACTACACAAGATTTAATTTGGTTCTAATACATCCTGTCCGCTTAATATGGGAAGTGACTTTAACCCACCACCAGGCTCTCAGCACACCCAGTGTTTCTTGTTGAATATTGCATTACTTTCCTCAGCCTTTGGTTTCGGTAAATGTAATGATTTTTTCCTATTTTTCTCCTAATTGTTTAGCCCCCGACCTTAATATCAGGTAACACTTACATGGTTCTTGAAGCACCAGTAGGTAACTTAAAATGTACTCTTTCCTCAATTTTAGAACTGCTAGCAGTCACTCCGGGGTGGGTGTTTATAATGGGCCAAAACTGGGAGCTCTGTATTCGAGGCTAAAGGTCATGTTAGTTTCTTACAGTGTATGTCTGTGGGCCATGAATGTGTTAAGAATACATTCTTATCCAATCCTTGTCCTCTCTGCAGATCGCATAGAGCAACGGTCAGGTGTGCCAATTCTACTTATGATTCTATGTGGAAGTGTGCAAAGGAGGTAAACAGCTGTAGAAATAATGGCAGGGAAAAAGAAAAGAAAAAGCAGTGCTTACGGGTGAGTGGGTGCACTGTGTGTGTAGGGGATGGTGAAAGTGAAGGAGATACAAGGAAGTACATGCAGGAGAGAGTGAACAGAGGGTTCTGAAGAGGAAAGAGATGAGGTTTTCAGAAATATTTGAGGAGAAAAAGGGAATGACTGTCTAAGAGAGACTGCAGGGAACAGTGTTGTGAGGGGAAGAACTGGATTGACTGTGAAACTTCAAAGTCTACTACAACTTCCACAGACCTTAGTAATGTTTAATTCACTATCTCATATTTTCTGAATTGAACCATTTTCAAATCTAATTATTCACAACAAAATCATTGTTGTTATTTATGCACTGGCTGACAAAGACAATAAATTTGGCTTGATTTTGGAGCATATGTTTCTATGTGATATATATCTGGATTCAATAGCAGAAAGCTCACAGAGCGGCATCTAAAAATACTGATACAGTGGTACACTTTCGGACATGCAGAAATTTAGTGTACATGTTTATAAGCCAAGCCCTAATTATTTAGGCCAGGTCTATTGAAAAAGATTCCCAGTTACAATTCTTAGGCTACACCCCTTGTAGAGGCCGAGTTGTATGACAGAGGCACGCATGGTTGGACCACGCGTGGCTCTACCACAAATTTGTCTCAATTACACATTCTTTTACCACGCAATTTCGTGGTAAAGGCATATTTGGTGAAGGGATGTGTGGTAAAGTTCACACCCCTTTCCCTCCACCCTGAGTCCTAAAATCCTGGCCCCTGCCATATAACCCAAACCCGAGCCTTAAAAATGACCCCCCCTTAAACCTTAAACTATCCTGACTCCCCCGCCATAAAAACTTTTGCCCTGAAAACTGCCCCTTCCCCTCCTGCCCTGAGCCCTAAAACTCTGCCCCCTACTTAAAACCTACCCTGAACCCCCCTCTTCCCCTGAGGCCTAAAAACTGACCCCCTGCCCAGGAAACAGCTCCTTCCGCCCCCCCTGCCCTGAGCCATAAAACTCTGCCCCTACCCTAAACCTACCCCGACCCCAGCCCCCCGCCCTGACCCCTAAAATCGTCCCCTCACTTAAAACTTACTCCGCCAGCCCCAGCCCAACTTAACTCGTCGCATCACCGTCCTTCACGCAGGTCTCCTTTACAGTTCCTCTCCCCACCAGCCAGCAGCTAGAACTCCGACTGCCTTAACCATGCATATGCGTGGTTAAGGTAAGCGGTGTTCAGCTTGCGAGGAAACAGAACGCGTGCTTGAAGCCGCATTCTAAAAACCGTTTCCCTTGGAGACCCACCACCAACTTTTTTAAAGCCCTCAATATGCTACCACCATCATTTGAACAGTGCCAGATCAAAACGAGAAGAGCTCTAATGGCCTTGGGCCAGGTTTGCGGTATAGTAAAATGCAAAAAAAAATCAAAAAGAATAAAACAGGCCTTGTTTAGAGGCACTAGAAACTTGGGACTTTTTCCATCTGCAGATTCAGAATGGTACACATCCTCAGAGGGAGCTTCAATATCCACAAAGCATATCCACAAAGTGTTAGACAGTGCCATCGTAGGAAGAGATGTAGTCACTACTGAGCTACTATGGTACAGTGCCGTAATGCAAAGTGAAGCGGCCCCTCTGCAGAATGTTAAGAGGGGCTCCTTAGTCTTCGATATCTCACAGATACTCATTTGCTTTGGGCTGAATGGGCACCCCCTGAAGGCTTAGGGGGCCCATGAAAGGGTGGGGTTTGCCCTGCGATGCAGGGGCTTGCGTTACACCCCTGCTATGGAGAGTATATTGCCCGAGTATTGGAGAAAGTGTCTGTGCAACAGATAGCAAGTAATCTGGAAGTTATTCAAAGAGGCCAACCACATGCCTTCTGAATCTTTGCCCCAAATCAGATCATATTAAGGAGACGCCTGGAATATTGACAAAGCAACATCCATTCCTTAGGATTTGAAAAGCTGCAGTTTCCAATCATAAATCGTATTCAGGGTGCCAAGTGGTAGCTCTGTGTATACCATGTTTCAATTGGCAGGTTGATCTGAGAGGAATGTGTGGCATAGTCAATAAACGTATGTGATGGAGAATAGCAGAAGCCATTTCTGGCACAAATGGTAGCAAACAATCTCCTTTACAACCACAGCATCTATATATTGAGTCTACAACTGATCGATATTCACAGGCCAACAGCAAACGTGCAGTGCTTCGTTTGTCAACACTTTAAGACGGTCCACTTTCTCACTAGATATTGGTGGGTGGCGGTAAGTTTTTCAACAGCATTGCAATAACCATATTGATGATGGATGCGTCAACACAAATGCTGACTACATAACTGCACTACCTCTCCCTCACTATGAAGCCAGGTCACTGCTAAATTTGACATTCGGCGTATTGTATTATACTATAGTAGCATTTATACAACATTTCCTACCCCTGACGAGGCCTAAAGTGCCAGTAAAACCGACAAGGCTATTGACCGAGGCAAGTCAGCTTAAACCTGGTTGACTCAGCTCATCACCAGACGATATAGAATGATTACAGTCTTTGACCGAAATCTGCCCTTATCGCAAAAGGAAATCTATGGTACACTCATGTTCTACAGCAGCGGTAACCACAAGGTGGACCTTTAATTCTTTAAGACATTGACTTCTCACAGACTATATATGCTTTGGAAAACACCCCAAAAATTGGAATTACTGTAAATTACACAGTTCATTAATATTCTGTTTCTATTTTTTCACACATTTATTAATTAAGAAACAGGCTTTGCGTCAGAGAATGTGTATAGACACTACGATGTGTATAGATGCTATAATGACACAGTGTGGATTTTCACAGATTCAAAATAGTTCTGTTTCAACTTGCTCTGACACGTAAGACCTGTTTTTCAATTAATAAATGTGGGATTCAAAATATTATAAAAGTTTTAGAGACTTGGGCGGCACACCCATTGTCTTTGGAAATTATTAAACACATAAAAAGCAAAGATGACATTTATTTGCATTCACTATAAATATTGTTTGTACATACCTTCCATAATCCTTCGAGAGACATTCGAAAGAGGAAACAAGGAGGAAATGTGGGGTACACGACACATGGTATTAAGGGGAGCTGTGAGACCCTCCAGATCTATAACATCAGGAAATGGGTGTAAATAGAGATAAGATAGCTGCTTATTCATGGGAACTTCACATGAAAAACACCCCCGGCAATTAATAGTAATAGGGTAATCGTTACCACATCAAGCAAGTTCATATTAATGGCCAACATATGCAATATTCCCAACAGAGATCACCTGAGTGCACCATTCAGAGCTGCCAGCAGTAACGCTAAAAAGGTTTCATCAGTTTGGAATGTCCACACGTGGATAATGCATAAAGGCCATAGCTGCAATGTCCTGGCACAAAGGTAATAATATTAGTAATATTTCGTCCCAGTGGCGCACAATTTATCCCTTAAATATCAGCTTTAAATGTATTTTGGAAATTTAACCCTTTGTCTCCAAGCATCAGCTTATTAGTTCTGATAATACTCATTTTTTTCTTGAACACACTCTTATGACTTTTGAAATACATATATGAATTCAACCAATCAAAAGCTTCTTATTTAGTAGGTTTGGAGGCACATGAGAGCTGCTTACAGGGAACTGGAGCGCTAGCAGTAGCTCACAAGCTACTCGTTGGAGTTGCCTGGCTCCACCGTGTTTAGTGGGCTGCTGGAAAAGTGCATTTAGTTTCGACTTGCAGTTGGAACATAAGTCAAAATGTATCTTTTTTCAAGCAGCACAATGACAGCGTGTCAACACTGCGCTGCGGGAGAATAGCGTCTCACCTTGGCAAACAGAAAATGCGCATCAATCATGCTTAAACTGACAAGGAAAAGGAACAAAACACTGTTCTAAGTTTAGGTTTCTCAATGCAAACAAGCAATGACATGCACAAAAAAATCCTCCGGGTTGCTGGGTGGGTCATGTGGGAAACAACAGCATGCAGTTGTGCTCTTGAATTTACATTGATAGGTTGTGTCTCGCGAGGCATTTACTGAAGATAAAATAGAAGTGAACCGAAAGGCGAAATAAGTCATCTAATTTCACTCAATGTGGAAGCACCTTGAATCTGAAGGTCTGAGCTGCAAATATGCCAGTCACACCCATCTAATTGGCAACGAGGCATAGAATGTGCTTCAGAGAGTCAAGCAGGACCCTGGCAGAGGTGTGCAGAGCCCAAGCCTTAAGACGACCAGAAAAGGTGTTTTTAGATATGTTTGTGTTTACATGTTCGAGAGTGTAATTTGATATTCCATGCGATATAATCCTATTAGCCATGACAACGCTCAGGTTCTGCAGACTGGTTTGGGCACTGTAAGTATGATGAGGAAATCCATATTTCACAGGCAACTAAGAAATATTTTCCATATTTCACGGTTCCCTGTAAATACTATACTATGCATTTTGTGGAATAAACGCATCGAAACATGTAATACACACACTCACAATTATGTGCTAGATTATTTAAATTCTAAGGCAAAAATGCAATTTGTGTGGCACATAGTCTGGCAATTTTATTTTCAACCATTTGTCATTTAAATAACATTTTTGATGACATCTTCAAAATTTGCAAATTATGTGGCAAACTATGTAACAAGTTATGTGTCAAATGCAGTAAATCCCTAATTGTACAGTAAATACTGCAGCCACAGATTCACCTGAATCCACTGATCCTCACCACTGCCCATTGTTATATTAAGAATGTATTAAAGAAAGGCAGACAAAACCTAACCATTCTAATTCTAATCAATGCCCCTTAACTACATTTGGAAGTAAAACAGTGACTATCCCAAAATAATATTTTAATATAAAAAATACATGAGTACCATGTGCAATGTATTCCTATATTGATCAATATTAAAAGGTACCCATTATGTGTAATATATATATATTGTGTTTCCTTTATTCTGTAAATATATTTAAGCAGACTGATTAAAACCAAATTCGCTTTATGCATAGTTTCTTTATTCCGAAATTCGGAAGCATTTACTTCTCTGGTGTGTATGCTTTTACTGACGTCATTTCCATTACTGAGCGAGGCACGTAGGTGGGCTCAACACTGTGAAATGCATATCTGCAGTATTTTGGTTGCTCCAAAGAATGCAGTCTTACCCTGCCCCACCACTTAAAATGACGGAACTTGGGCAGCCTCTGACCAATTCCAGATTCCTTCATTACCTCACCACTTAATCTCCTTTTATACTTGTCTTTATTGGGCTTTTTGTAGCCCATATACATATACAACATGAATTACCAAGTATATATATATATTTATATATATTTTGTTCTCCAGTTGCTCCAATATTGCCTTGAGCAGCTGTTTTCTATATTGCATTCCCTCACATTTCTGGCTTTGACTTATAGGTTATTATATATAACAAACACGTGATCTACACCCATTATGCAGATGTACATTTATGTTCTGCTAGATATCTTTTTTTTGTTATCTCTAAAACTGTTTATCCAGCAGTCCTCCACAACGATTGAATAAACCATATGAAATCAAACATTGCAGGTGTGGGTAGGTACCAACCAATAACCTGGGACTTTCACACCATTGTTACGGGTCTTCTACTTACAGCAATGGAAGATCTAAGAACACTGTCCCAGCTCTATGCCTTTTAGGGTGCTGAAATAGCCCCAATATACAACATTCGACCCTACAAAGTTCTGTACGACCAGCCAATTTGGATAGCATATCTATGATTCCCACCAATTATCTAGCTATTTCCGGGCTATCCCACATCCTGACACCTTGTGAGGATAAGCAAATGCCCAATGCATTTGCTGTAGTGAACTCCCAACCCTGGACGGTGTTTCATTTCTCCAAACAGCGATATTCTTGTGACTTTCAGAAGTGCATATAAAATCAAATAATTATCCTCCTTCCCTCCCTTAATGTACAGCAAATGTATCAGTTTATGTGTCTGTGGTTCCAAATTGGTGATCTCCCATAGATTTATCACTAACATTACCAGTGCTCAAATTGACAGAAATTGATCCCTGGGGAGTCTCCACTCATCCACTAGCATTTGGGAAGTGGCCAAGGTACCTTCTCTGAACAAATCCCTTAGTACTGTGCTTGCTACAGCCTCCAACTGGGCAGTTTCCTTGACATAAAATGAGCCTGTTTAGGGATACCAGCTGGGCTAGCTCTGGGGCATAGGCCTTGCAATGCTGTGCCATTCGCAACCCTCTCTGAACGCATCCATGGGCTACCTGCACCAGCTGCAGAAGACCCTGTGCTATAGGAGTATAAGGAAGGAACAGGCTATAGCGCAGTCTCTCACAAACTTTGTATGTCGTCATTCCTAGTTGGCGGCCATACATCACAGTTCAAAGTCTGGCCACCTGCCTCAACTCCTTATAAGGTCACCCAGAAGCACATCAATCTCTCTAAAAATCTGCTTCGGAAGTGTTATTGGGAGATTAGGAAAGTAATAAACAAAAAGAGGTAGCATCACCAACTTGGCTATGCGATTTGGCCCACCACTGTCAAGGCTAACATTTTCACAAACGAAAACTGATATTGCAGCACACCTACAGCCGGCCCCAAATCCCTATCGAATTCATCCATACTTGAATGGTGCACCCTCATGCCTAGCAAAAGTTCCTCCGCTCCCATTTTACATCCCCACACCCAAGGTCAACACTATTTAGGTCTAAACCCGAAAAAATACGATTTTACCCAGATGATGACTGATCCAGACACCACTTCAAAGTCTGTCGGGGACTCAGCAATCAGTAGAAGGTCTGCTCTCACATCCTTTAAATATAATAACATGTCATCAGCACAGAGCGACAAGTCAATCTCCTCAGTCAGTGGAAGGCCCCATCCTCGCCCCTCTGCCATCAGTTTAGCTGAATATTTTTGGCTAGTATAAATACTGTGGGGGGGTGGGCAGCAGACTACCCAGTCATGTCCTCCAGTTGCCTCGCATGAGGTGGAAATATGTGCCAGTCCATTCAATCTCCTTTGCAGTAGAAGAAGCACCTTGAATGAAGCATAGCTCCTACATGCCAATCCGCCATCCAGTTTGGTGATCATGTGCTGCAGCTGTTCAGTGAATGTTCAACCGTAAACGATGTAAATGACTACATGTGGGAAAGAATTGCTGGAAATGTCAGACTGACATCACTTCCTGTACACGCGCCTGAAGGAGACTGTTCAGACCCTTGACAGGCCCTGTAGCTCCAGGCATTCAATGTTAGCAAGATGGACAAGGAACAACATAACTGCAACTGTACTTTGCTCCCCGAGAGCATCCTTCTTTCACGAGCTGCAAAAGGGCAGTAAAATAAGAAGCCACACAGGGCGGGGTCATAGAATGAACAAAAACACATACAGACTCGCCTAATCAGAAAACAATAATTACAGAAAGGCAGAACAAACATAACTGAAAACGGAAGGCTCTTAACGGAGATGCCTGGAAGACGATAACACGTCATTTAAACAAGCTGAAGACAGATATGTGCGTGTTTGCACGAAAGTCTATGGTCTTTAACTTGTGCGAGTAGTTTGGCCTCCTCACTTTAGCCAAGTTAGACCACGACTAATTAAATAGAAAAACACAAGGAATTAAACCGCCATTGCTAGAAAAAAAAGGTTTTCTGTACATTTAGAAAGACAAGAAAAATACGCAGTGAATAAATTATGCATACAAAACACAAAGAAATTATGGGCCAGATATACGAAATTCTAATTTTGCATTTCCTAAATAGCGAATCCTAAAAAAGTTGCTATTTCGGAACTGCAAAATGGAATGTACAAAAATAGAGATTACCTAATAGCGATTCCTACAGAGTTGGAATTCGCTCTCAGGAAATCGCTATTTAGGAAATACCAAACCATTCGTTCCTATTGGTACGAATGGTTTTGAATTTCCTAATATGCGGTTTCCTAATAAGAAATCACAAACTAGAAAATGCTAAAGAAAGGGTGATTATCGGCCTAAGGTGATGCACCCCGAAAAAAGTGGTGCACATGTAAAGCGCACACATGTGCGCTTTATAGCACTTGGGAAAAAAAAAAATTGACATTTTTTAAAAAATTGCACATAATTACCAACGACTTGTGAGACGATGGTAATTTCATTTCCTAAATGCCCATTTCACATGTAGGAAATGCTTTGTACATGTGTGTTAGAAATGGGGTCTCTAGTTGGCAGTGGTTTGCACCCTGTCCAAGTAGAGACCCACACTCTAGTCAAGGTAAGTGTAGTACACACTAATTTACCAGTGCTCACCCTTGAGTAGTTACCTAAGAAGGGTAAACCCAATACTAGTCTCTGGGACCTGGGTAAAAGACAGTACATAGGAACAGTGGTCCCAGAAAACGACCATACAATTTAAAATTCACAACATAAATACAAAATCACAACATAAATACAAAATCAAGACTGAGACAAAAGGTGTTTGTTGCTCCTAGTGTTTAATTCACACTGAGCATTGGTCTGTTATTGACATGGTTCACATATTATTATATACAGTGATGGCCCTAGGTGGGAAAAGGGGGAGGGGGAGCAGGTGGAGTGATTGTGATTCAGGTGAGGTTGGGGTAGTGACTACAAAAGTGTAGTGTGCATCAAAACAAAACAATATATTACTTAGAAGACATGTGGCTCATTGGTCGAGCCTATTAATCACAATTTACACCAAAAAGCTTGTATAGCCATGGTTTTAGTTAACACAGTACTAAATCTCTGTTGTTCATGCTGGCTAGATGGAAAAAATGTCGATGTTTCGACCCCAATAGATCAGTAGGCTATTACAATCCTTACGCCGGGGTCTTCATCAGGACTGAGGTGTGGGGGTAGGTGAGGGGATTTAGGAAATACCAAACCATTCGTTCCCATTGGTATGAATGGTTTTGCATTTCCTAATATGCGGTTTCTAATAAGAAATCACAAACTAGAAAATGCTAAAGAAAGGGTGATTATCGGCCTAAGGTGATGCACCCCGAAAAAAGTGGTGCACATGTAAAACGCACACATGTGCGCTTTATAGCACTTGAAAAAAAATGGATTTTTTTTTTAAATTGCACATAATTACCAACGACTTGTGAGTCGATGGTAATTTCATTTCCTAAATGCCCATTTCACATGTAGGAAATGCTTTGTACATGTGTGTTAGAAATGGGGTCTCTAGTTGGCAGTGGTTTGCACCCTGTCCAAGTAGAGACCCACACTCTAGTCAGGGTAAGTGTAGTACACACTAATTTACCAGTGCTCACCCTTGAGTAGCTTGGCACAGAGCAGTCAGGCTAAACTAAAGAGGCAATGTGTAAAGTATTTGTGCACGCACACACACAGTAACACAGTGAAAACATCACAAAAGTACCCCACACTAGTTTAGAAAAATAGCCAATATTTAAAAGTAAAACAAGACCGGAACGATAAAAATCCAACATACACAAGCCAAGATATGAATCCTTCAATATTAAATGAAGTTATAGCGTTTAGAAAACAATAGCTCCAACTGGGGCTATTTGGTCGCACTTGACCGAGAAACATCCACAAGTTTAGTCCGACCGCGATGGAGCATGGGCCGGCTACAGGAGTCACACAGACACCGGTACAGTACTTGGATGCGTCACAAAGTCAAAGATAGTGCGAGGCGCAGATGAGGTGAGGATTCACGAAGGCAGGTGATGAGTGGGTTCCTTACTGCTATGGAAGTCGTTGGCACGTTGGTACCCGGAGATGATGCATTGCTCAAAGGAGATGAGGCTTCACTTTAGCAAAGTAATGCATCGGTTCCTGGAGGCGGTGTAGGGTCGTTGAGCCGCTAATGTTCAGGGATGACGCGGGCACTGGGGAGGTGATGCGTCGGTTGCAGGTGTGAGCCAACGCAGTGTCGATGTCCCAGTGCGGGGCATCGATTCCACGGCGTCAATGTCGAACCACCAGGTCACAGGTGCTTCATCGGAGTCGGAGTGGTGCATCATGGACTTGGGTGAAGCAAGCCTCGAGACTCAAGCAGTGGCAGTACTTCTGAGGCGCTGTGGCACCGTCATGGCTTGCATAGTAAGTTGCAGTCGTTTCGTTGCACACTCAGTGAGCAGGGACCGCGGCTTCGGTACAGTCAGCGGCAATGCGACGCTTTCACAGGGATGCACCGGTTATGAAGTGATGCTTGGAGTTGATGCATCGATTTCTCAGGTGCAACATCAGAATCACCTCCAAAGGTCTCGGTCTGGATTTGGCCCCACTTGGCAGGTCAGGACTCCCAGCAGAAGAGCCCAGGTGCTGGTAGCAAGATGCAGGTGAAGTCTTTGATGGCACTTAGACTTCCAACAGGAGGCAAGCTCAACTCAAGCCCTAGGAGAAACTTTAGAAAGCAGGATGCAGCGAGTAAAATCCAATCCTCTCACTCCCAGGCAAGAAGCAGCAGACAGCAGGCCAACACAGAAAAACACGCAGCAAAGTGGCAGTCCCTCCTGGCAGTCCAACAGCTACTCTTCCTGGCAGAATGTCCTCAGTCCAGAGGTGTTTCTGTTTCTCTTGTTATGGAGTCAGAGGTCCAGTAGTTATACCCATTTCGGCCTTTTAAGTAAGGAGACTTCAACGAAAGGTCTTTGTAGTGCACAAAACCCTGCCCTTCCTGCCCATGGCTTCAGAAACACTACAGGGTGGTATGCAGTTCTTTGTGTGGGGACCGGCACAGCCCTGCTCAGGTGCATGTGTCAACTCTTCCCACCACTCTAGCTCAGGAAGACCCATCAGCCCAGTGATTGGCCATCGGGATATGCAGGGCACACCTCAGCTCCCTTTGTGTGTGACTATCTAGAGTAAATTCACAAAGCCCAATTGTCATCCAACTCAGACGTGTATTGTAGGGACAGGCAGAGGCACCAAATAGTTGAAGTAAGAAAATGCCAACTTTCTAAAAGTGATACAAAGGGGATGATGGACGGAACGCTTGAGCCAATCAAACACTCACCCCCAGTCAACTGATCTGGGTTTAATCCATCATCATTCTTTAGCTCACTCCACCACCCCAGTTCAGACATGGCCATATGCAAATCAGTCTGACCCTGTGCCTCATGGGAACAGTCCAGCCCGAACTGCCAAGCCATGTCTTCCCTGGACCGGAAACAAGCATCCTAGGACCGGTTTCTGGCATTCCAGCCGTCATCAGCCAGGCTTGCTTGAATCCAGTGGCAAAGTGAGCAAGGGACCCACGTCTGGGCATACCCCGCCAACTTAGGGCGAACAAAGCGATACAAAAGGGGATGATGGACGGAACGCTGAGCCAATCAAACACTCACCCCCAGTCAACTGATCTGGGTTTAATCCATCATCATTCTTTAGCTCACTCCACCACCCCAGTTCAGACATGGCCATATGCAAATCAGTCTGACCCTGTGCCTCATGGGAACAGTCCAGCCCGAACTGCCAAGCCATGTCTTCCCTGGACCGGAAACAAGCATCCTAGGACCGGTTTCTGGCATTCCAGCCGTCATCAGCCAGGCTTGCTTGAATCCAGTGGCAAAGTGAGCAAGGGACCCACGTCTGGGCATACCCCGCCAACTTAGGGCGAACAAGCGATACAAAAGGGGATGATGGACGGAACGCTTGAGCCAATCAAACACTCACCCCCAGTCAACTGATCTGGGTTTAATCCATCATCATTCTTTAGCTCACTCCACCACCCCAGTTCAGACATGGCCATATGCAAATCAGTCTGACCCTGTGCCTCATGGGAACAGTCCAGCCCGAACTGCCAAGCCATGTCTTCCCTGGACCGGAAACAAGCATCCTAGGACCGGTTTCTGGCATTCCAGCCGTCATCAGCCAGGCTTGCTTGAATCCAGTGGCAAAGTGAGCAAGGGACCCACGTCTGGGCATACCCCGCCAACTTAGGGCGAACAAGCGATACAAAAGGGGATGATGGACAGAACGCTTGAGCCAATCAAACACTCACCCCAGTCAACTGATCTGGGTTTAATCCATCATCATTCTTTAGCTCACTCCACCACCCCAGTTCAGACATGGCCATATGCAAATCAGTCTGACCCTGTGCCTCATGGGAACAGTCCAGCCCGAACTGCCAAGCCATGTCTTCCCTGGACCGGAAACAAGCATCCTAGGACCGGTTTCTGGCATTCCAGCCGTCATCAGCCAGGCTTGCTTGAATCCAGTGGCAAAGTGAGCAAGGGACCCACGTCTGGGCATACCCCGCCAACTTAGAGGCGAACAAGCGATACAAAGGGGATGATGGACGGAACGCTTGAGCCAATCAAACACTCACCCCCAGTCAACTGATCTGGGTTTAATCCATCATCATTCTTTAGCTCACTCCACCACCCCAGTTCAGACATGGCCATATGCAAATCAGTCTGACCCTGTGCCTCATGGGAACAGTCCAGCCCGAACTGCCAAGCCATGTCTTCCCTGGACCGGAAACAAGCATCCTAGGACCGGTTTCTGGCATTCCAGCCGTCATCAGCCAGGCTTGCTTGAATCCAGTGGCAAAGTTGCTCACTTTGCCACTGGATTCAAGCAAGCCTGGCTGATGACGGCTGAAATGCCAGAAACCGGTCCCTAGGATGCTTGTTTCCGGTCCAGGGAAGACATGGCTTGGCAGTTCGGGCTGGACTGTTCCCATGAGGCACAGGGTCAGACTGATTTGCATATGGCCATGTCTGAACTGGGGTGGTGGAGTGAGCTAAAGAATGATGATGGATTAAACCCAGATCATTTGACTGGGGGTGAGTGTTTGATTGGCTCAAACGTTCCGTCCATCATCCTCTTTGTATCGCTTGTTCGCCCTAAGTTGGCGGGGTATGCCCAGACGTGGGTCCCTTGCTCACTTTGCCACTGGATTCAAGCAAGCCTGGCTGATGACGGCTGAAATGCCAGAAACCGGTCCCTAGGATGCTTGTTTACGGTCCAGGGAAGACATGGCTTGGCAGTTTGGGCTGGACTGTTCCCATGAGGCACAGGGTCAGACTGATTTGCATATGGCCATGTCTGAACTGGGGTGGTGGAGTGAGCTAAAGAATGATGATGGATTAAACCCAGATCATTTGACTGGGGATGAGTGTTTGATTGGCTCAAACGCTCCGTCCATCATCCTCTTTGTATCAGCTTGTTCGCCCTAAGTTGGCGGGGTATGCCCAGACGTGGGTCCCTTGCTCACTTTGCCACTGGATTCAAGCAAGCCTGGCTGATGACGGCTGAAATGCCAGAAACCGGTCCCTAGGATGCTTGTTTCCGGTCCAGGGAAGACATGGCTTGGCAGTTCGGGCTGGACTGTTCCCATGAGGCACAGGGTCAGACTGATTTGCATATGGCCATGTCTGAACTGGGGTGGTGGAGTGAGCTAAAGAATGATGATGGATTAAACCCAGATCATTTGACTGGGGGTGAGTGTTTGATTGGCTCAAACGTTCCGTCCATCATCCTCTTTGTATCGCTTGTTCGCCCTAAGTTGGCGGGGTATGCCCAGACGTGGGTCCCTTGCTCACTTTGCCACTGGATTCAAGCAAGCCTGGCTGATGACGGCTGAAATGCCAGAAACCGGTCCCTAGGATGCTTGTTTCCGGTCCAGGGAAGACATGGCTTGGCAGTTCGGGCTGGACTGTTCCCATGAGGCACAGGGTCAGACTGATTTGCATATGGCCATGTCTGAACTGGGGTGGTGGAGTGAGCTAAAGAATGATGATGGATTAAACCCAGATCATTTGACTGGGGGTGAGTGTTTGATTGGCTCAAACGTTCCGTCCATCATCCTCTTTGTATCGCTTGTTCGCCCTAAGTTGGCGGGGTATGCCCAGACGTGGGTCCCTTGCTCACTTTGCCACTGGATTCAAGCAAGCCTGGCTGATGACGGCTGAAATGCCAGAAACCGGTCCCTAGGATGCTTGTTTCCGGTCCAGGGAAGACATGGCTTGGCAGTTCGGCTGGACTGTTCCCATGAGGCACAGGGTCAGACTGATTTGCATATGGCCATGTCTGAACTGGGGTGGTGGAGTGAGCTAAAGAATGATGATGGATTAAACCCAGATCATTTGACTGGGGGTGAGTGTTTGATTGGCTCAAACGTTCCGTCCATCATCCTCTTTTGTATAACTTTCTAAAAGTGGCATTTTTAGACCTGCAATTTAAAAACAAACTTCACTAAAAGATGTGTTTTTAAATTGTGAGTACAGAGGCACCAAACTCCAATTTTCTATCAGCTCCCAATTGGAAGATACCTGCGTAAAATGCTACAGGGCAGATCCAAAGCTAAAATATGGGAGAGATAGGCCTTGCTGTAGTGAAAAGAGACTTAAGTGGTTTTTCACTACCAGGACATGTAAAACTTAAAAGCACATGTCCCACCTTTTAGATACACAGAACCTGGCCGCAGGGGCTACCTAGACCTACCTTAGGGGTGCCTTACATGTAGCAAAAGGGAAGGTTTAGTCTCAGCAAGTAGTTGAAACTGCACCAATGTAGTTTATTCCTTAATGTTGAGTCAAACAAAAACGAAGCAGTTTATGATACATGTATAGAGAGAGCGTCTTTAATGCTTGGCAGAGCGATATTGTGGATATCCATCAAAGCAGCAAGTGGGCGGTTATTGATAGCATCCACAAACAAGAATGGAGTCCGCATGAGCTACGTATGTAGAGGTGGTCATATGGAGCTAACCTACTAGCGGGAGAGCAAGAAAGTCTATAGCTTCTTCCACGTAAGTTGTAACCAGAGTAAAAAGGGTAGCTTGGAACAGCAGGATCGACATTCAGGCCATACAAGCAATGTGGCATCTCCTTAGACACCATATTGGTGGCGATTGTCGACATTTGCATGGTGAAGTTTATATCTTCTTTATACACGTGCACACATTATAGACATCAAGAAACAGAAAAGAGAAACACTCCAAATGTTCTACTAGACCTAGTTATTTAATTTAACCTCATTTAAAAACATTGATATGCACTGAATCATGAATTCCGGACTCCACAACGATGCCTAAATAATTATTCCCATATGTTGGAAATGATCGAGTCTAGCTTGGTCTTGTCGGCGAGTCATACTGTGTTCCATATCAGGGTGTCTGAGGCTAGGAGGTATCTGTCACCACATTTCTTACATTTTTCCACTATTGCATAATCTGACCTGCCATTTCCAATCACCTGCTGCTGTTTGCCGCTTTTAAAAAAATCAGCTATTATTCTGGCCCATACAGAACCACGCGCATACAGTTAAATACAAGTACACTACTTAAGCTGTTGATAATCATAAATGAAACATTCCTCCCTGTAGGTTTGAAACATATTAAATCACAATAAACTATTCCTAAGAAATAAAAACATTTATACTAAACCACTAGTAGACTGTAATTCTGTTTTTCCTACCATATTCCCTCCAGTAATCTCAACTGTGCCTAATGTTTGTCTATGATAATAGACATTGCAAGCTTTAGGTTGTGTGTTTTTATGAAAATATAATTTGGGCTCCATGCATGCAATTTTTATAACGGTTATATTTTCTCAATTGGAAAATATTTCAATCACAGCAAAATTATAAGAGCTATTTAGCATAACCCAAAGATATTTTTACATAACCAAACACCTACTAAGTTTGCTTTAGTATCTTCAAATGTCAATTTTTTTTACCATCCACGGGAAATGGTCCAGAGGAGGGGTCTCCAATCTTTTCAGTAATAAGAGCTACTTATGTTGAACGAAAATCATCCTGAGCTACTAATATTAGGGCTATAAGGGTGACCATCTCAGGCAAGATTACGTTTGTTGCCACCCCATGTAAGATTACCAGGAGCAATCACCTCAGTGTATCAGGCATGGTTGACAGCAGTAATATGAAAACAGCTTAGTCCATTTTTAATGCCCTCTACATGAGTAATACGTAACAGCCATGCAAGGCCCCTGGCAACTAGGTAATAATATTAGTAATAAGTCTCCCCAACTCTACATGATTTATCACTCAAATAACAGCTTTAAATACATTTGAGAAATTCTGCTACTTTTTCCAAACATCAGCTCATGAGTTCTGAAAATACAAACATCTTTGGTTTGAATACACATTCTCTATTTTGGTGTACATATATTAATTCAACCGAGCAAAAAGTTTGACTTTACTAGGCTGGGCTGCACACAGGACAACTATCCTACAGGTAGATGGAAAGCTACCAGTAGCTCACGAGCTACTTGTTGAGGAAGTCTGGTCCAGACTGGCCCATTAGGATATTTTGATCCCATACAAGGGGAATCAATTTGCAGCATGAAAAATTGTTTTGTCTAGTAGCATGTGTATAGTGCAAACATTTTTATAACTACGGCATCACAACACCTTTTAGTGGTCTAACGCATAACTTTCCAAACTTTTCTATTGCAGACTAGAGACTGATTCGTTTAGTGGAGATGTTTGATCAGTAAGTTGAGCAGCTCAGTTCTAGCAATTCTAGTTTCTAATTTTTAGATGAACAGAAGTGACTTGGTTTCAAATGATCATCATTCTTTAGAACAATCAAACCTAAGAAAACCACATTATTTCCTATCAATGACTACTGATTTAAATCTCAGATTAGGGTTGTATTCACACAACCCCAGGAGGTGAGTCATTCTAGGATTCGCGCTCTGCAGCAAGACAGTTAAGTATCAACAGAGCATTTTCAACACATCATATACAAGAAGAACTAGCTACTAACAGTGTTAACATTCCAGGTAGACATCTCTAAGTTATTCCCTCCAGATGGATATGTATTACTGGAACCAAACCACTGCTACTATGCAATTCCTGTCGGCTGATGGTTACAGCACAAATGTGACTCTCAAAGGTATTTCTTGCAAAATTAATGTTGTGTACCTCTAACAGTTCAGAAATATTGTTTTTCAATTACTGTATGAGCAGTAACACGTATGACAATAGACTTCATGTCCTGCTCCGATGGAAAAAAAAAGAAATGCCATAAAGTTAAGGGAATGCACAAACACTAAACCATGAGCTAAGACTGGTCCTTTTAGCTGGTACCGCTCTCCATCATGTTACCACAGATCTGATCCAGTCTGTAATGTAAATGTGTGAATGTAAATATCATTCAAACGAGTGATTATGTGTGGGAGAGTTGATAAAGCATTCAACATCAAGCAGGTGGGTATGAAACTGAATTTATTCCCCTGATGAACACAATAAGATGTTTGCAACATCAGCTTACTAGTTTAGTCACTGCTAGCAAAAGAGATGAAAACTGTACTTCTTAATTTTTACAGGCAAATAAACTGTACAAAAAGCAAGACACAGTCCAAGGCATCACGCTTTAAAAGTATAGATATTTCTCTATAATTGCATCAAAAATCTGTGCTTTGAGTAACACATCTTCTTTAAGGATTTTAAGAGAAACATGATCAACATTTTCCACACCTAGATGATGTTCATCGTGATCGCCAGCTTTCCCAGTGCAGCATTATATCTCCCTCAGTTTCAATGGAGCATCACTCATGCTACTGCAACATCGCCATTAAAATTCTGATAGTTTAATAAAATGATTTCTTCTCCAGACCCTGCCTTCCTCTCACAGATCACGCTCTTGGACAGGTCCGATACAGTAGAATAGCTCCTGAGGTTGAGCAAGGATTATACTATGGCAGCCAGAAAAATGCAAATCGAAAACATCAAATGACAGCGGTTGTTCAAGTGCACCAGAGAACATCTTTCCGAGTTCAAAACCCCAATACAAGTAACTTTTGTATCAACAAAATAACATGCATTTTTAAGTGATCAATTGTATTAAACGCTACCATAAGAAAAAGTTATTTGTAGCTATTTTGCTCAGATTCAGCAATCCTTCAACTAAGTTTAAAAAATGGCCAAGAAATGGTCTGTGGGTCCATGTTTAACGCTTTGGGGATGTTCTTGGATTTTGACAAACTGACAATCTTGCATCTTTAGCTAAATTCAGTACAAACAACAAGAATCAACAAAGCAACAAAGCGGCTATGGCAGAAAATGATGAGGACTTCACGCCCTTGATTTGGTGTCATAACAATGTAACAGAACATGTTTCCGATCAATTCCGTACTACAGTGTGGGGGCTGGACTGTACGATATTTCAGAAGAGATTCCAATACAGTTATTCATAGTATTACCTATCTTTCTAACAGAAATGGCAGCAAACATTCTGGCAATAACCATCCACCATAAAAGCTTGTCTTTCGGGAAGATCTTCAAGTTTGGTGTGCGGTTCTCTGAAGCAGGGACAAATGCTAGCGTGGTCTTGATATGCAGAGTATCAAAACTTCAAAAAATACAGACTAAAGTCCAAGGAACTGAGTACGCGTTCACAAACCAGACGAATTTAAGGAAAACGTTGCTTGGAATGGAGGACAAGCTCACAAGTCATTCCTTCTGAATCCTAGACATGAAAGAAGGGAACATTTCAGAAATGACAACAGCTAAGGCTGGAGGGAGATCACTGCAAGGGGCCTGCAGCAGCATTCCCAAATAGCGCTGCAGATGTCCAATATCAGCGGGTTGTGTTTTACTGTGCGATGCGGCCTTTTGGAGACTGGAAACCACCCACTTCCCCATGGGTAGGGTTATGTCAGAATTACCCCCGCTTCAGATGACTGATGGCTGTAAAGTTTCACAGCAACATCCCTTTAGCAGCCAGGAAAGAGAAATGCAGTAATGAGGCACAGCGTTCAAAGGCTCCACAACGTGTCCTAATTAGTTGGCGAGTATTGGAAAACGTTTGGCTAATTAGATTTAAGTATTACTTCAGCAAAGATCTCTGTTAATCCTTTTAAAGTATTTCTGATTTCTACTTAGACAGCTATGAGCTAACTTGAGCAACCCGCAAGCCCTGACCGCTTTATGCGGCCAGGGCACAGACAATTCACCACCACCGAATCACACAGTTCAGGCAGGCCACAGACAACCACCTGAAATTTGCTGTGGAGAGGGAAAGAAGCAGTCAAATACAGAAAGTCAGTCCTGAGGTTAAGACACTGCACTGATTCTATATTACCATCTGTAGCCTGGATGACGTCCACAGTGTTATTACATGAGCAATAAGTCCACCGATTTTCACTTCTTTAGACTGACATTTACATAGCAGCTCCTTGTGATTCTAGGAACACTAGAAATGGCTAAAAGAAAATTAACATGCTGGAATACCAAAATGTGGGAGCATATGAGAGAAAGAGAGCGAAGGCACAAGCTTTAGAGTCGTGGACACATCTCCTTACCTCCATGTCCCTCTTCCTCCTCACTGTCCCTATACTTATGAAGCAAGCGCGGACCTCTACATTGGTCCGAGCCACACTGCTTAGTTTAACAAATGCTCGCTTTCTTACACCTCTCTCTTTACTGGAGTGGTATGTACTGTAGTACCTGTTACCCAGAAAAGATCATTGTGTCCGTCTCATTGTGAGAAAGGCATGCAACCCTGCCCTGTTGATGGGCAGTGGGGCATTTTAGGGTTAACTGCATGGCTTGGGACTTTAGACACTGGATGACAAGGCCTTGTCCTGCTTGGCATTGGGAAAGACTGGACTTGCAATAGAAAAATCACTTGCCGTTTCCCTGGGTACCTGCAAAGAGTGTGGCCCTTTAGCCCTTGGTTAGGGGCTGAAACTTGCTTCTGCTAAACCAATCAAGACGGTACCATTCATCATCTTTTGTATAAAATATATTGCTCTCTCAAGATGCCAAGCAGCCACCCAGGGCATGGCTTGCTGTTGGACAGAGGCTTGATTACTCCAAGTGGAAAATATGGCACAGTTTTGCTTTGATGTGCGCCATTATTAAACATTACAATTTACAGGTCAAACCAGGCTGCTTTGGACTGTTGTGATATTCCTCATGAACATAAGCACTTTCACTCCAAGGATGGAGAAGGAGTTATGAATTAGTTGCTTACCACTAACTAGCAATAGTGCTTACCTACAACTACTGCTTATTACATGTAGTCTTACCTTTCCTGGTCATAGACGGTACAACTTCCCCACTGCCCTGCAGGAGAACTGTATTACAATGTTCTCTACCCTAGAAGACTTATTTGATTCTTTAGGTTACAAGTTGAAAGAGGGCATTTTAAAGGAAAGTTCATCTTTTTAACTAGGCAGTGAGTGTTTGCTTTCAAAGTGCAGCCCACCTCAAAAGTGTGATACAGCATTTTCTGGGCCCACTTGCTTACCATTGGTCCTCTGACAGACCTTTCTCTCTGACTGAGAGGTGTTGAGAGATAGCATTCACATCAATCAAAATGCAATTAACAGTGCAACCCATTTTGCTACACAATGAGGACCAGGAATCGGTAGCTTGGGTTAAGAAGATTTATTACAAATTTAAAATTAAGCTCAAATGCACTACTCACAACACCATGCTATAGAAACAGCAAGAAAACACAACCTCCTGAAGATGTAACACCCCTTTTGCACGCATCACCAGGGGTCCATTGTTTTTCAGTCCGGTTCTCAGGTAGCAGACGGTGACATAGGGGGGAAAAGTTGCACACTAGACATTGGAACAACATCAGTTTCTCAAGTATACATCAAATGGCTACATTTACTCAATAGGCCTTTAAATTGACGCTCTGGTTCCCCATGTTTATCCGTCAAGGTCTTCTTCTCAGGCTCTTGTCTCTATCTCTAGTACAGTAATGTATCTATTCTACAACTAACAATGCATGTGAATACCTGCAGGAAATGTTGAGTTAGCAGAAAAATGAAGTCAGCTTTCATGCAGCATGGTGAAATACAGGCCTACATTTGACAGCTTGGACGTTAATTTCAATGGTGCTCATTTAAATATTTGTGTGCACATTTAAACACAACTGAATATACATTTCTAATTAATTAAGTTTCATATGACATGTAACATTCGGTAAGTCTTTAATATATTCGTCTGTAAGTATGAGTAAGAACTACATTTTAAGTCAAATATATGAAATACTAATGTACACATTACAAAAATTTCATGTCGTTTCAAGTAAAATCACATTCTACATAGATGGTTTCTATCTAGTTCGCAGATTAATAAATGTTATTCAAGTGAACTGGCACACACATTATGAAAATCACATTTCATCTTCCTGGTGAGTCGATTATCTTCTAAATGAGGATGGTTTAGTAATCACAACATGTTTTTGAAAAACACATTAATATGAAGAAATTCTCTAACCCTACAGTGAAGGCACTCTTTACTAATGTCAAGTGCAACACATACATCAGTTCATTAAACCATACATAAAACATGTGCTCAGTGCACTTTCATACCATGTCTCTCTGTTAAGTATCTGTGACGTATTTGTGACAGGCCAGCAGGCCTAGGACTGGGGATTGGCTATTCAGCTCCCAGGCAACTCTGAGCCCTCCCCTCACACCTGCCCAAGTCCCTTAAGGCTTTGCTGGGTGCACCCCAAATCATTCTCCTCCATCTTGTGAGTTGCAGCCTACCTGTGCCCCAGATTGCAGTGAGCAGAGTCCAGCAAGTGGTAAGGAGGCAGACTAGTGCTGTCTCTTCCCTCCTCCAAAAGTTTTTAAAAAAACGATTTTCCCTTTCTGTGATTACTGTCTTTGCTCTGTGGTTGTTACAGTTTAAAAATGTAGTTTTAACCTGCCTGTGATTGTATATTTTATCACCTGTTTTGTGTGTTAAACTTGTGGTTTTCCTGCCCATGATTGCTTCCATTTAACGTGTTGAATTGTGGGATTTGCAGTCCAAACTCTGTAGTTTGTCGCTCTCATTCCTGGTGACTATTCAGTTTTCCCTCCAAATTTCTCCTTTGCTCTGTGCTAAGACCTGTATGTTAAACAGTGCACCCCCAGCCACCATTTAGTGTTATCAAGCCAGTGAAACCAGCCCCGCCTGCCCCCCCCTCCAGCAACAGGGATTTTCTACATCAGAGGGTGCTGCTGTGAGCTGTTTAAACTGTGTTTAATAGGGACTGTGCACTTCGTTTTTTGGCCAGGAGAGGGAGTAAAGTTGTATTCAAACAGTATTGTTAGATTTCAAGTTTGTGAGGCCTTTACCTGCAGAAATCCAAAGTGTGGATTGAGCCTGTCTGTCTCCTAGGAGATTCTGGACAGGAGAAGCAGCTTCCAACTCCCTGGGCAGCAAACCTTGTCTGAGGTTGCTGGGACCTTATATAGTCTGCTAGTGGCTGCTACATGTATACACTGATTGGTGGTTGTATCTGATGTTTCTATTGGATTGGGTTAGTGTCCTCATTTGTTGGGTATTTGAGGGTTCTGATTGGTTTCTGGGTCTGTGATTCAATCAATGTAGGGTTGGGACTAGGGCTAGGGTTATGATTTCTATTGGAAGCAGGGACTAGGGCTTCCTGTTTTATTGGTTGTTGGGACTAAGGTGGAACTAGGACTAGGGTTAGGCCTTTAATTGGAAGTAGCGATTAGGGCTTCTGGTGTTATTGGTTGCTGGACTAGGTGTGGGACTAAGAGTAGGGTTAGGCTTTCTATTGGAAGTAGAGACTAGGGCTTCCCGTCCCATTGGTTGCTTGGACTAGGGTTGGGACTACTGGTAGGGCTAGGGCCTCTATTGGACATAGAGATCAGGGTTTTTGAACTGATTGGATGCTTGGAGTAGGGCTAAGATTGGCTGTAAGGTCCTGATCTCCTATTGGTTCTAGCTTTTAGGGCTAGTGTTGTGATTGGATAGTATTAGGGCTAGGGTTCCCATTGGCTGACGGGGTCACCTGATTACTAGGGGTATCAAAGGCCAGGGTTAGGGCGTCTCAGCCCGGGCGTCGAGGCTAAGGGCAGAGAGGACAAGGGTGAGTGCCTGTTTGAGCCTGTTCGAGACGGGCCAGGGCCAGGAATGCTGCCCATCTTCCCATTAATTAATGTGTCTATTACTTTTCTCCTGAAAAAGCATATCTAATGCACTACCCTATTTCACATTCGCTACCTCTATCAATATTTTTAATCTGCATATACTTACCTCCTTTATGCATCTATATACTCTCAATGTACTTATGGATCTACATATTTATCACTTTCTTCTAATGTAGCATTTCCAATGCACTACCCTATTTCTCAGCCTATACTTCCCTCAATATATCTTCTAGCCCAACTTTTTGACTCATCTCAAACTTCTTTCTACTACTTTTTCCAATTCACTACCCTATCTCACCCTATACATCTATCACTATATCCTCTACACCCACTCTCTCATTTATCGCAAACGCCATACCACTACTATGTTCCCCAAAATAACCCTTTCTTGACTCTCTCCTACTCTACCCCTCCTTGTATCTTCTGACACCTCCTTTACTGTACCAATGCCCAAGACAAACCTTTCTAAACTCTTCCCTCTGACTCTTCCCCTCCAAAAACCCTTTTTACTCATCAAAAAGCCTCCTCCTACTGCTATGACCTACAAAAAGAAATCCTTCACTCTTCTATCCCACAACTATCCTTTTCAATCAAAATAACAGACTAGCATGTTCACTTCACTAATTCCATATTCCACTATACTAATTCACCACTAATCCTTTATGGGTTTCCGGAGTAGCGTGCTACTCGCCAACAAAGCGCTTCAACACCCACCAGGGGTAACAGGCGCTATATGAATGCAAACCTTTCTTTCCCTTCTATCCCTCCACTATCCTTCTCACTCCAAATAACTGACTAATATCCACCACTCAAATTACTTTCATATTTCACCATACTAATTCACCACTAATCCTTTATGGGTTTCCGGAGTAGCGTGCTACTCGCCCAAAAAAAAAAAAAGCAATTCAACACCCCATCAGGGGTTAGAAGCGCTATATATATGCAAACCTTTTTTCCCTCTTCTATCCCTCCGCTATCCTTCTGAATCCAAATAACTGACTAACATATCCACCACTTAAAATTTACTTGCATGTTTCACTATACTAATTCAACACTAATCCTCTATGGGTCCCGGAGTAGCGTGCTACTCGCCGAAAAGCGCTTCGACGCCTCGTCAGGGGTAGTAAGCGCTATACAAATGCAATTACAATACAATACAATGTAAAGGTTGGGCAACTTTTGCGCTGCACCAAGTGTAAGGGCTGTTGCAAGAAAGAGAAGGACCATGATTAATAGAAATTACCATTAAATTGTCAATTCATTACTGCTGTAATTCTGGACACATTTTAGAACAATTTTTTCTATAAAACAGAACATTCTTGTTAAGCTGACAGACGTGTTGCACAATACTTACCCAGCATTCAATGAGAAAGGAAGTAGGCAGAAGTTTAGATGGGCGCATGATGAAAAGCCCTACCAAAACCAGGCTTTGCTATTTATTTATTTATGTTGTTACACTCTGTTGTGTAAGGGAATGCTAATTGCTCATTCAGAGCGCTGATGGTAGCACAGGCAGAACTTCATGATTTATAGTTCTCTTCCTAGATAAAACAGCAACCAAAGTTGAGGCATGAGATGGAGATGAGAACTTTAGATTTGATATTTGACTGGGTTCAAATCGTGTAGGGTAGGGTCTATTTCCTTTTTGGAGGGCTCTGTCAAATGCTTTCCAGGTTAAATGCAAAGTTGCGTTACTTGCTCAGATCTTGGCTCTGAGCATTCCAAATTGAACTCCCATCAAGAGAAATTATTTGCCTCCATGGGTATTTCAGGTGAATCTCTCATGGTTATGCAGATTTGCACTGGTGGACCTCAGGCTGTGATTTGGTGAGTAGCTAAGGAACAGAGATTGAAGATAATTCAGGTCTTGTCCCTCCCAGCACTTGATAATGTTGCAGAGAAATCTGACCTTTTTTTCCTGGTGCCACCAAAAGCCTTTTAAGTCTGGTTTGATGTGATGATTTCTTTATGTTGAAACTGAGTCTAGACGGCTGTGTGGTTTACAAACTGGGTAGTTTTGCTCTTTCTTCCATTGGAGCTTTGGTGGGTAGAACATTGTAATATGCGAGCCTCAATAAAGCTAAGGTTCTGGTCAGTTCAATGCAGTGAGGTTGCTGAAGCAGAAGGATCATTCTCATCAACAAGCAAAGGAAGTTGATATTTTAGATTACCACTATGGTCTGGCGACTAAGTAAAAGATCTGAGTTGAACAAGTACTCAGAGATTTATTTCTGTTTTGGATGGAGTTGGTGTGGAGCCTATATCTTCCAATCGATGCAAGGAAGGCTTTTTCACACGAGGATTCTCCAGCTCTCAGGAGGTCAGATTTGATAGTTACACTCAAAAAGAAAAAACAGCAATGGTTCCTCAAATGAACAGGTCTGAATGCTTCCCGCCATAAACGATGGGGGTCACAATTCTGATTAGAAATAATGATAATATTCAAATCTAAAGATTACAAGATTTATGAAGCTAGCAGTATAAGTTGTATTGAAACCAAGTGTAAGGTAAACTAGCCATTCCTTACTAAACTAAGAGATTAAAGATTGAAGAAGATGGAAGGATGTAGGGAAGTAACAATTTTAAAGTAAAGCCAAAAAACAATTTTAATTTAAATCCAAGATTCTTTTCTAATTCAGTTCCTTAGTATCTGAAGAGGGGCCCTCAAAGGTTCTGGAAGCTTGTACATAGATCTGTGAAATCAATATTTATTTGCAAAGGCCCAATAAAAGGGGTAATCACCATCACATTCTTCACAAAATGTTTAATAGACTGGATCCCGAGAAACATATGACAGAGCCACTCTCTTGCTTTGCTGAAGCCAGCCATTGCCACAGATTCAAGTGATACGTAAAAAATTGGATTGGCAATCATTCCCTTTTTAACTCTAATTCTGTGGCAGACTTGTCGATGTGCATGGTTTGCTAGTAATCCCACGTCCCGTAAGGAGGAGGAGGGTGTATTGTTACAAACCTCATTTTGAATATATATTCAAAATAATTCAATAATTTTAGACTTTTTGCTCAAAGTATTTATTTTTATTTCTGTAATTTATATATTGTGACCTACAAGCGATGACACATTGGTGCCACAGGACTAAAGGAATAGTTATAGGGATTGAGAAAAAGATCAATGGGTACGATTGAAGACATAGCTAATATCAAGAGAGAGAATGCCAAATGAAAAGTGTTTGAGTCTCTGCAAAAAAGAAATGAGGCTAGGTATCAGGTTAATGGAAGAACATAAGGAATTCTAAAACCTTTTGGAAGCACATGCTTCTCTTTTTTGGTGTCATCTGTTTTTAAACGTTGAGGAGGCACAGTGATTTGTTCCTGGTGGGCCTTGAATCTGCAGCAATATTTAGTTTAACTTTTTTATAGAAAACAATAACTAAAACTTAGGGACCGATTACGATGCGGCCCGTAAAGTCTCCGACCGATCGTCTGAGCCTTCAGGTCTGCATCGTAATCGCCCCTCGGTTTACTTTCCGACCGCCTAATTACAATCTAGGCAGTCGGAAAGTAAACCGGCCAATCATTCCAGCTGGCTTCCGACGGGCTCAAGGAGCCCATCGGCCAGTCAGAGCCGGCTCATAATCCTCAAGGGACGGATTAAAGGATGCCCTTGGGATTACGATGCACGGTTTCCGACATGGTTTCCATGCCGGCCTGTCCAACATGAAAACCATGTCAGAAAGCGTATTTGGGGTCCCCCAGCAGGGCCCCCTTGTGCGTGCAGCCTTCGGTTGGGGGCCGAGGGGACCCTTATGGTGCCCCTCTGTTGATCCCTGCACCCCATGGCAGGCAACTTGAGGTGCCTGCCACCGGGTGCAGGGATGAACAACCCCTCCCATTTCTCAATGGGAGCTTGTGCTAAGGCCGGTTTTTCAGCCGTTAACACGAGCTCCCATTGAGAAATGGGAGTATGCGACGGAACAGTGTTTGGTCGCATTGTAATAAGACGGTCGGGACCGCCGACCAGAGGTAGGTCGGTCCCAGGACCAGGACGGTTTCGGACAGACTGAAGTCCGCTCGACATCGTAATCAGGCCCTAAGTGTTTGATTTGCACAAGTTGTTTCGCAATACTCTGACTTAACCCCTTCTTCCCTAGCCATAATTGCTCCACAGTGGCCTTTTGTATATGACTTGGTATTGTATTTGCATTCCTCTCCACGTGTTACGCACTTATTATCCAACTCAACATGTTTATTGTTTACTGAATAGAATAATTACTGGATGCGCAAAGTCTGCACACCTGCAATTTTTCCCCAAGTACTACTGGTGCAAAATTCCGGGAAAATACCAGGAAGGGCATTTTAGTGTGGCAGGCAAAAAAGGGCTTAACACGTAATAGGCAATAATTATTGCCCCCCTTAAATTCCTGATCCAGGAGTATTGGATTTTGATAGGGTCGATAATATTTGGATTAGGCCTGGCCTCTGATTATCAAGGCCTTCATTGTAAACTTTATTTAAACTCAAAAGGATGACAGGCAAAATGGCCTGTCAGTACTTAAAACTGGCACCATCCACTTACCATTCAGTTATATTACTAAATAGAGAAGTTCACCAATTGTTTCCAAAATGTACCTCTCATAGCAATGCCAAGAAAATCCCTTCCATTATGGAACCAAAAAGTAGGCAAATCTGTGAGCGGTTTCTAAAAATCCTTACTGCTTTACATGATACTACTGAAAATTATAAT
Organism: Calotriton arnoldi; assembly: GCA_963921515.1. Lineage (NCBI taxonomy): Eukaryota > Metazoa > Chordata > Amphibia > Caudata > Salamandridae > Calotriton > Calotriton arnoldi. The sequence goes on from CAWUFW010005491.1 coordinate 992,288, forward strand.
GGTAGCTGTAAACTAATATCATTACTGCACGGTAAACTCAATTTCCGAACTTAAGGCAATACTCAGTGCTCATAATACTATTAAAATAGACGCCGCTAAGTACAAACATGTTGTGAATTAACTTCACCTGGACACCTATTTCTTGGTAGACAACTTCATTGGTGAAACTGAAAAACAAAGGAAGGTTCAGGATAAAAACCATAACGCCACTAGACTCCCTATCTATCTTTTACATAACCTCAACAGTGCCCCAAACTATACTTTATGACAGTTTGCATAAATAATATTGCAGTGCCTATGTAGTATTTCTATAATGCAAACCTAACCAAAAAGCAGCGGAAAGCTTTACAGGACCAAATGCAAAGATACAGCCAACAATTGATTGGAAGGTTGCTGAGGTTTTGAGAGCAGAAGTGGATGTTACTTCATCCAAATGCAGAGTTTGTTAAAAAGGTGTGTCCTCAGCTCTTTCCTAAATTGGAGTTGGGTTGGGGTAGTCCTGATGGATATGGGTATGTCGTTCCAGATCCAGGTGTATAGACAGAGAATGCCTATTGACTTTTTGTGGTCTAGCTAGACAGCGCAATTGTCTGAGCATCACTAGAGAGTGTATTTGGCTCAACCCACATGTTGGGAGCCTAGGGAACATGGTTTGATTGGCCAGAGGTTGTGTGCTTCCCCAAAAAAAGTGCTTGTCCTAGAAGTTGCGTGCGTCCACAAAAAAAGTGCTTGCCCTCCTCACAGCTGTGATCGTTTTGTTTATTTATCCAGCTGCCTGAGGTTGAACTTTCAGGGGCACACACATGACATTGTAATGCTATTATAGTGTCTTAGATAACTGGATAATTTAAATTGTTTTTCTTTGGCAGCAGCACAGATGGGAGAAGGGCAGTCATTAGTCATTAACCTACATGGATTTTTAGGTCTGCCTTGACAGTGCATTCATAAGCCAGACCTACTAGCATAGCCAATGCTTTTCTTTATTTTGGTTTTTACATTTTTCCATCTCCATTCTGAAGTTGTAATGGCTGCGTGTGAGCAAAAGGCTGCCGGAGGTGGCGAGCTTGTTAACAGATTGGTTCTCAAATTTCATGCCTGCATTTTCGTTGGACATACTCTCTGCTTGTCAGCTGTATTAAAATCCACAGGTTGTACAGCGCTCCCATCAGTCACTTTTTAATTATTACATAGCAAAGTTGGCATTCGAGATTTATGAATCCTCTCTACACCTCGCCACAGCCAAACCCACAGCACTGTCCTCTGTAGTTGACTGCTCACTAACAGCAGCCCAAGAAAATAAACAAATGTCTTCTATATTTTCCAACTGTTTTGCTTTTACTTGCTGCTTATTTCTATGATGTTCTGATGCCCATTATTGCGAAGGTTATTTGTTTTTTTTCCGCTGGCCCATTGTTAAAATGGCTGAGGATTGCTATTTTAATTTATGATTAATGAATGTACCCTGAAGAATGAAATGAACATTTCAAGGACAATTAGCAAATTATGTTTCTATCAAAAGTCTGAACTGCAGATCATCTTATCCCGACATACACATTTTTAGGTATTGTTACAGAAGGTGCCGCAAACTCACCCGCTGCACAGGGCATTCCAAGCCTTCACTTATCCTTACTCATGAATTTAGCAATACTTTTTCGAAGAACTGGAAATAGAATGTTGTGATCCTTCTCTGTTCCCTCAAAACACATTCCAGAAAATCTCTTTCTGAGGAATGCATACCATCTTCTCACCAAGTCTGGGCTTGAGGGGGCCTGGTGCCCTCAGCCTGAGGGAAGTAAAGTCACAGCTTCCTTTGTTCTGTCCAGCGGGTGAATGATGGCTCTTCAACCGATAGACATCACAGCAGGAAGGGATGTGGCCGACAAAAAAATGTAAATAAGTGTGAGCCTTGCTGCCTCTTCGCTTGCAATCGGATTGATTTTCTCAGAAGTACAGAAGGGGCTTATATTATGATAAACAGTTCCAAGGTTACATTAGAATAAAAGGCACTAATTTAAGGTGTGAGGTCTGATGGTTAGGGAGCTGGGTTTGGTGTCTGAATACTTGGGTTCATCTCTAGGGGTGAACCCTTTCCCATTTCTTTCCTAATTTATAGACAATTTATTTCCCATGTGCCTCACTTACCAAAAAGTGGCAATAGGTAGAGTCATTCTTTTTTGTCTACCTCCTTTTTAGTGTCATATTAACAAATACACAGAAGGTTCTCGACATATTAACCTTGCCTGCCCATCAAATAGGCATTTCTCCAATTCGATCCACAAAGGTGGATTAATCAATGATCTTTAAAGAGAGCTCATTTCAGCATATTCTCTAGATTTTGAGAGTGGAAATATAACCTACAGATACCCACGTGCCCGAACTCTGAATACGGTAGGGTAGCATCCTTGCATCACTTTCGCGCCTTGTCCTACGGTATGAAAAGACACTGTTCAGCACGTCTGCAGCATGTTATGATATGTTACACTCTGATAAAAAAGAAGTAATGCATGCCAAAACATTGCGATTGGATGCCTTCGTGACTAGTCTTGCACACAAAGCAGTGGCCAACATGTGCAGTTGCAGGGCTGAACCATTAAAAAAAACACCTGCTTACCACCATAGTGGTCTAACAGCATAGAAATGCACAGAACATAACACTAGCCAAGCGAGTTAGAGGAAGGTCAGGTCATTGAGGAAAATACATCCCGGAGCCGGGTTAGGGCTAAAAGGTACATGAGATGTTTTCTTTCCAATAACACATTTTATTGTGCGAATTTACTTTTTTCACCAGTGGCTACGGAAGTTGGAGTCATTCTTAATTGGAATAAAAACTTTACAAAGTATTCCAGTACCACGCTGTGAGAGCAAGAGCATGTTTTCTATGTACCAGCTACTAGCAGTGTATCCCAGCTAAACTGTGTGGTCTCAGACCGGATAAATGGCTACTTCTATGCGTGCAGGAGACTCCTGTTGGCCTGCACAGGTGTTGGTTGTTGTTGCCCTTGGTAAGATGGTTGCAGCTTTTCCCTGTTAGGAACAGAAACTCATTTTGCTGTGGAAAACATACGAGAGTTTGACAGGGCTATATTCTTCCGGAGAACGCTGTTTACTATGTATCTAAAAGAGTCCTCAAATCTGCCCCCTTCGTCTTCTCACTATCACTCTATCTGATCTGTGAGTGCTGGACGCATGCGCTTTTCTATATAAGCCCCAGGATAAGCATGCAAGCTATAAAAAGGCCTCCTGCTATTTGTCTCCTTTAGCTTATTTGTTTTTACTCCTAGATACTCCAGGTGTCAAAAAACCTTTTTTTATTGGGAAGATAAAAACATGGAGACAAAAACATCAGGATAGCAGAGGTAAGTGAAAGTGACATGTAAGTAACACAAGGTACGAGAAAGCTTTAGGTTATATAGAAATCTAAAAAGAGGGAAAGGAGGCGAGGTTCAAAGGGTCTCCCCATAATGAAACAAGCATTGTCAAATCCACTAAGTCTCGCCTATATGAGAGCTATTGGCTTTGCCTATATTTTTTAGCCATGTTCTACAGCAGCGGGGCTGTGCAGTGTGACTAAAAGTACGTTAGAAAAAAGCACCATGACGTGGCACTAGCGCTGGCCACGTCATATCACTTTCTTCCCCTACCTTTTAGCCATGCTGCACAGCCATACTGCTGTACAACATGGCTAAGAGACATTAGTAAAGCCAATAGCTCTCACATAAGCGTTACCTGGTGGTTTTGACAATACTTGTTTCTTTTCTCATTTATGTTCACTGGTTCACCCTAAAAAAGCCCCCTCCCCCCTTTGTACTGCTGCTGACCTGACCAGCGAAAGGGGCCTTGCAGTCGTGCTGCAACAAGTGGCTATGTGATCCACAGACGGGTCCAGTGCAAAGGGGCAGGGTTGTGGTGGCAAGGGGACAAACATTCCCTGCAGAGAGAACAATGTGCCTTGAAGGACAGGAAATCCACGTCTTTGCTCGTTATCTTAAGAGTCTGCAAATATATATGGGAGCTACTGGGCGACAGACCAGTACCTCTAAAAGGCCAGTCGGGCTGGGGAAGAGTAGTTTTTCTACAGGTCAAGACAGGGCTGCACTAGCAGAGCTGTGTGCGGTGTTCCAGTACAGTGTCAGTTGGCGAAGATGGGCTGCAGGGTGTTACTTCGGTGCTTTAGCACAGGTGTATATGGATAGCAGGTCATGGTTGAGGTGCACTGGTGGAGCAGTGCCTGTTGGTCCGTAGTGTCACAGTATTGGACGATGCTGGTTAGGATGGAGATTCACTTGCAGAGCCAACTGTGCTGTTCCAGTAGTGCGTGTTTTGGGTGAGGGCTGGGCTGCCTGTAGGTCTTGATTGCACTGAACCAGCACTAGTATAAGGGTATCGGTACTTGATTAGCAAGGTGCGCTCCAAGTCTGCATGGAAGGGAGCAGTATGTTTTACTCCAGAAAGGAGGCAGCTAAGGGATGAGATGACCTGACAGAGATGATGCTGTGTCACTGGACTGAAGCTGTAGACGATGAGAGGGGTCATGGGTGAGATACACTGATGGAGCTGTTTGTGCTTTCTCTATGATTCTCTGGCGGAGTGTGTAAGAATCGCTAAAATCATTGAAAACCCAGTAGCATCCTCGTAAGTCACCCCACACTTGGTCAGCAAGAATGCATAAAGTGCAAAAGGCAGTATAGAAGACATATTCAATGGTGTACGGGCAAGCAAGCATGGGGGAAGGAAGGAGGGCACAAGGAAGCAACGACGATAGGAAGGGGAGGAGTTGACAGGTGTTAGCCACAATGGAGAAGGGGTCGCTGGGAGGGGGAGGGAAGAAGAAATACCTCAATCACAGCACGTGCAACAGACTGACATTAATCAAGAGGAAGCAATATGTGCATGGTCCATGCTCCAAGGAAAGAAAAGGAAATGATGCTGGGCACGCGCTGGACAATTAGTAGGCAGCAAAGAAGAGTGACTATGTAGCCAATGAATGGTAAGCAATGGGCAGGCTCCAAGCCCTTTATTGTAAACAAAACCCCTAACAGCTTCAGTGTAGGTGCTGTCAGCAGTCGAGATCTAAAAATGTGGGGTGGAGGGGGGTTCAGGTGGACAGCCCCGTAAAACACAAGAAAAAAGAAACTTAAATTGGTATTATTAATGCAAAAACAAAGAATCGTGACTCAAAATAAATTATCCTGAGATTAAGCTCTCAAAGTTTAATGCAGTTTTAATATTTTTGAAATTAACACAAGGAACCAACAAAATCTGATCTCGATCAAAAGAACATTCACTTTATTTTTGCCTAATACTTGCTTACCAGTTCCTAATATTTTCTCGTGTTGCATTGAGTAAATTTCCCAAATCAGATCAAATTGATCTTTCAAATTACAAGGTTATTTTAACCTTACTGATAAGCGAATAAGGCAACTGTTAGAACAATTGAGGTATATCTCCATACCCTCACAAACTAACTCTAAATATCTAACACTATCCACTGATCTGCAGTGAATGAGTTTGAATGTCAGCCGGGCTAATTTAGTCTTTCATCCTTCCCAGGTGGAAAAAACAGAGTATTATTTCATTAGGTAAAAGATGCACCTTTTTTGTACTGTGCTTAAAGGTGACAGTAGTGCACGATGAAGAGCTATATAGTGCCAAGCGAGCTTCCAGGTCCTAATGCACCAAATGTACTAGAGCATGACAAAAACAAGCTACTTTAAATCCACTTTTAAGATAAATTATGCTTCACTCAATGTACTAGTATTTAGATTGTTGGTTGCTGTTAATACTGGGGGGCCTTTTTGTCTGTATATTTTAGCATTCGCGAAACCATCTTGTAATCTGGACGCCATTTTGTATTATAATCGAAATTGCTGCTTGGTTATTTTAGAGAAACGGTCCTTGGTAAGTTTCGTTTGCCAAGGTTGAGCTTTTTCTTTCTGTAATTGCAAGTGTCCTCGTTAGTGCATGCCTTTCTTGTTAGATGTAGCCTTTCTCCCACCTGTCTGGTAGGGAGGATAGGCCAGACGACCTTGGGCAGTAGATAGCCTGTGCCCAGCTGCAGAATCGAAACTTATGTTCTGTACCCCCATTGTATTACGACACCTGTTAGTGTTTTTCCATAGTAGGCGGGCCTTTGTGGACTTCGCAACGTACATAATGTAATTGTATGCTTACAGGGTTCAGTCCCTCGACAGCCATCCCAGGAGGCTGGTCAGACTGGGCTCTGCTGCAGTGTAATTTCAATAAATAATCTGGTTTGTATTCTCTACTGTCTGACGGACTCTTCATTTGTAGGAAGGCAGAGAAGGTGGTCGTGAGTGACCCGAGTGGCCCTTTTCGGGTCACTTCCTTCAGTGCCTGTGTTCCTTTTAGTTGTGTGTACATTTAATTTGTACTCCGGTCATGCTTCATTATATTTTCCTCTCTCACACTTTAATCTCCTGCTGGACCTAGTTATCTCCGACACCAACCCGAAAAAAAGCTGGGACCTTGTTTCTTTGAGAAGGGTGCGGGTTTCCATCGTCGGTTTCAGGGTAGCTCTGTAGCATAACTGAAAGTTTGACTTTGGAAAAAAATAATTCCTTCTGCCCTTTTTCTCACCAACATTGCATTAGAAAATTATTCTTTAACCCTTCTGCTGTTCCCTCCTGTGGATGTTATTACCAGAATTGACAGAACTCTGTAGCACTATACGTCAAATTTACTGATAAAGGGACTCCCAAAATGGATGTGGACAAATGTCCTTATGTATAAAGGTTCTGCTACTGGCAGATATGTGCAGTTCATCAATGTTGTGCATATTTTAGCCACGATTTTCAAAATGTAGGAACAATCAGAGAGATAGCAAGAAAGCAGCTATTACGGGAATCTTTTAAGTTAACGCTTGGCGCTCGAGTTCCTGGAATTGCACTGAATTTTTCAAACATTCAAGGATTTCATAGTCAAGTTATCTCTGTCTGAAAATCAGAGCTCAATGTTGAACATAACTCAGTGTTTCCAGGTTAGAAAAACATCTGAACGTCAGCATCCTGTGCTGACCTGCAGATAGAGTGCAACATTACTTGTCCTGGGATGTGCAGGTACCCCCACATGTGCATGTCTCACATTTAACTAGACTTGATGGATTTCTTCAGGGGGAGAACATAGCAGTGTTAATCACTGGAGATCTGTGCGTTTACCTTTCAAGCTTAAAGTCAGAGATTCTGGCTGGCTTAAAAAAGGAACTGAATCTGAACTCTGCTCCATCAATCAAATTATATTACTTTATTTTGGCCTCACAGAGACATAAATGTTCACATTCTCTTCTCTTATAACTGATATGATACTTTTAGTTCACCCCCCCACCTGAGCAGCCTTCATTTCTGTGAAAGTCCTTTCTCATGTCAGGCATTTGTTGCTACTATTCCTATCAATCAAATCTCAAGAGAACAAACAGCATGCAATCCTCCCCACAAGGGTGGTGGCAGGAAAGATAGAAACTAATGCACACAAACATTGGAAATGCCACCAGGTCTCGGCTTTGTTACCTATTGGCTTTGCCAATCATTTTTATGCACGCTGCACTGCACCCCAGATGTGATGTTATGTTAAAAGGTTTTTGTAAAGCGCACGTACACCGGGCTGGTTTCATGGCGCTACTCTGAGAGGTACCTGACCCTAAGGAGTTACTCAAGCTTGTCTGAATAGCCAGGTCTTAAGGAGCCTCCTGAAGCTTAGGAGGTTGTTACATGATCGGATTTCGGAGGGGAGAGAGTTCCAGAGTCTGGGAGCTAAAATGGCAAACCTAGCACCGTCCATGCGCTTTAGTTTGAAGTCGGGAGTTGACAGAAGGTGCTTGTGGGCCGAGCGCAAATTGCGCGTGGGTATGTGTCTCTGAATAAGGTTGTCCAAGAATTTCGGGCTCCTTCCATTAAGGGATTTAAAAATGAGACAGCATACCTTGAAGGCGCACCGCTGTGGGATGGGGAGCCAGTGCAGCTTCCTCATGAGGGGGGTGACATGATGGTGCCTAGGCTGCTGAAAAATCAGTCTTGGTGCTTGGTTCTGTACCAGTTGCAAGCGTTTGGTTAGGTAGAGTGGGATGCCAAAATATAGCGAGTTGGCGTAGTCAACATGGGACATAACCATGGCGAGGACCACCTGGGTCAGAGCATCCTGGGTGAGAAATCTTCTGATCTTTCTTATTTTCCTCAGCTGGAAAAAACATGTGGATATCACTGACCCAATCTGGGACTTCATGGTGAGGTCGTTATTTAGTGTTACCCCGAGGCTTTTGGCCGAGGCAGATGGGGAGGGAGGTCGGCCCAGTTCCTTTGGCCAAAAGTGTGGCCCCATAGGTTGTGAATGCCCCCTGTTAGAACTAGCTCGGTTTTGTCCTGGTTGAGTTTTAGATGATTTCTATTCATCCACCCGCTAATATATAGCATGGTGGACTGAAAGTCGCGGACCGAGTCAGGGGAGTTGCTGATGGAGAATATTAGTTGAAAGTCATCAGCGTAATTGAAAGTGCAGACTTTCTTCTCTCTCAAAGCCCGGATCAGTGGGAGGAGGTAGAGGTTGAACAGGAGGGGGGAAAGTGAGGAGCCCTGCGGGACACCATATGTGGTCCTCATTTTGGAGGCTGTATACTGGGCAGTACGAACCGACTGGGATCGGTTTCCCAAGAAGGAGCGGATCCAGCCCAGGGCAGAGCCCTGAATCCCCGCGTCTCTTACACGGTCGACCAGAATTCCATGGTCAACTGTGTTGAAAGCGGCGGAGAGATCAAGCAAGACAAGGGCCTGCGGGGAGCCCTTATCGGCATCCCTGCGAAGAGTGTCCAATGCTGTCAGTATAACAGCCTCTGTGGAGTGTGCTGGGCAAAACCCTGCCTGATAGGGATCGAGGTATTCAGACTCTTCTAGGAATCCCGAGAGACATCTAGTGTTGTAGGCTTCCAGGACTTTAGCCAGGTATGGGAGAAGAGAAATTGGACGGTAATTTATCAGGATTTGAGGGTCATCCCCTGGTTTCTTCAGAAGGGGGACAACAATTGCCTCCTTGAAGGTTTCGGGGACAAGGCCCCTGGGACAGTGACTCGTTCAGGAGAGATAGAGCTGGGCTGGGAAGAGCAGTGAATATTTCTTGTAAGATGCTGGGGCGGCAGCAGTCCCTGGGTGAGCCTGATTTTACTTTGGAAAGGAGCGCCAAGAATGTCTGGTTGCTGATAGTTGGGAAGTGAGTGAAGGTGCTGGGGTTTTTAGGTGTAATAGGGCTAGCCTCAGGAGTTGGGCATGCCCGAATGCTGGCCTTGATTTTTGCAATTTTGTCAATGAAAAAGCTGTTCAGGGAGTCACATAGGGATGGAGAGGGGGTGGGTTTGATTGTAACTCTGTCCGGGTTAGACAGCTCATTGACAATTGAAAAAATCTCCTTGGACCTATTGGTTGCAGTCAAGATTTTAGAGGAGAAATAGGCAGCTTTGGTGGTCAGAATGTTTTTTTTGTAGGTTTTCATGGCGTCTAAGTAGGACCTTTTGTCCTCAGCTAGGTAGTTGTGTCTCCACTTTCTTTCAAGTTGCCGAAAAGCTAGTTTTTGGGCTTTTAGGTCGGTGGGGGTGGGTGCAGCCCCCGCAGAGCTGACCCCCGCCAAGCCTCATTCGATATGCCAGAGCGGCCCATGTGTGCCTCGAATGTTTCTGTTTCCCGCTTGAATGTTGCCTTTTCGTTGTAATTTCTGATGCGTGTTTTTCTTTGAGCTGCGAGTACATTTCTCTTTCTTCCACTCAGAGGTGAGACGTTGTTTGTATTTCCCGTGAGTTGCACAAAAGAAACACACCCGAGGGCTGTGAATAGGCGTACAACACGCGCGGTGCTAAATCCAAATGTGATTCGTTCTCACCGCTGTTTTTAGGGGCTCGAGGGGCTATTTTCATTACTTTTGAGCTCTGGGCGCTCTTTTAATGTTACTTTATCACTGCTATTTTTGTTGACTTGTTGCAAGAAATGCCCGAATTATGAGAAGGGACTTCAGAGAAATGAAGGCTGCTCAGGTGGGGGGTGAACTAAAAGTATTATATCTGATATAAGAGAAGAGGATGTGAACATGTTTGTCTCTGTGAGGCCAAAACAAAGTAATATAATTTGATTGATGGAGCAGAGTTCAGATTCAGTTCCTGTTTTAAGCCAGCCAGAATCTCTGACTTTAAGTTTGAAAGGCAAACCCACAAGTCCCCAGTGATTAACACTGCTATGTTCTCCCCCTGAAGAAATCCATGTAGTCGAATTAAATGGGAGATACACACATGTGGGGGTACCTGCACACCCCAGGACAAGTAATGTTGCACTCTATCTGCAGGTCAGCACAGGATGCTTGACTTTCATATATCTTCATTCTATGGGATATCTTCATCCCTGCTGGTGTCCTTCTAAAGATGTTTATTCCAGAGTTCTTTGTTTATTTGCACATCTTGCCTGGATACAGCGCGCTATGGCGGGCTGAAAGAATGCACCTGGTGATCAGGCGGACCTGAACTAGACATCACATGAACTGAACTATTAAAGCACAGACACGCTGTTCTTTCTGGCGTATTTTAAGTTTTACTATTTCCCCAACCACTGAATGTCCCCAGTTTTGAAGAGTTTATTCAATAAATGCTCACCATCCTGAAGGTAATTAAAAAGCTCTCTTCCGAGTATCAAAATAATAAACCGTGGACCTATTTAAAATGTTTTTGAGTGAAATCCAAGGGTCCATAGACTGAACTGGGTCACTTCAAAACTTGCATAAGCATTTAGTACCGCAGCGACGTTGAGAAAGTACAGACGGGTTCGCCATTACAAGTCCTCTGCCCCAACCCAAGATGGTGTTAACCACGGCTGAACATTCCAGGCTTGCTGCGAGCCCGTGTGTCACGAAGAAGCGTTCCGAGGCTGTGGCAGTGAAATGTTCACCTCCAACCCCGAAATCGAAGCGGGCCGCGTAGAGCGGAATATCACGGATTCATTTATTGTCTCCATTACCGGCTTAAGAACACAACTATCCATATTGGGGACCAACGCTTGCTGCAGAATGTAACAAACCGCGCACAGGGACTCTTGCTTCAATACAGTGCTACGAAGTGGCTCCTGTCACAAGCTAGTACAAAGAAATAAAAAATATGAACGAATAAACGCATACGTAAAATTAAGAAATGTGCAAACAACCTACAGGTATCTACATTTAGTATGTACAACTTTGTGTACGACAAAATGACGTTAAAGAACACTTCTTAAAAGCATACCAATAAAGTTGCTACTCTTCATTTCAGAAAAAAGAAAGTTAAAATCTGGAGGGCTCTTCATAATTTGCGTTAATGACGAATTGTAGCTGCTCATTTTCTGATGCAGTGGGGCCAGTGTGCTGTAGCACAGCCATTGACATCACAGAGGAAAGAAAGATAGCATTTAACTCTGCTAAACTGAAACAGCTGAAGGTAAAGTAAATTATACATCTAAACATGGCCAGCAGTCTATGTAATTGGCCTGTTTCCTTATAAATGGCCTGCTCTTCGGCTCAGAAGAGAACATCTTCTGTAAAAACTTGGCATCATAATTAGCCGCAGGAGAAGACACATTAGGAGTGCTTTGGTTTTATTCCCCAAGCAAAAAAATGCAGTGCCTCATTTTTGTCCTGTACAATTAGTACAATGGTTCTACTAAAGCACACGGAAGTAAAATCTTATGCAAACACAACAGGATGTGAAATATAGAGTTGACTATTAGCTACTTTCCAAACAAAGAGAGTTCTCACAATGTGGTAACTTTGTCCGCATCCATGCTCTTCAAATCTGCCTTCCACTGGCAGGAACATAGAACCCGCGTGCCTCTGATCTCTGAATGAAGCTAGGCCGCACAATATTATCAGACTTCAATTTCCGTACAGACTAAACACACTACCAGTGACATGAGCCCAGCTAATGGCGGTGAATTATGTTGACCATTGATCGCATTTCTCCCTTGGAGAACAACTGATACCAAAAGAGAGTTGGCTTCCATGCTCCCTTTGAATTCACACTCTAAACAACCCATCAAGCAGTACCACATTACCTCCTCGTCCATCTTCCTGGATGCAGTCCTTACGCATGAGATACTTCTCCTTTCTGGCAGAATCAATTCCCTTGCTGAAACCCAAACAGCTCCCCCAAGATGGCCCCCATTATCCAGGAGACACCACAAAAGGGAGGAACTACTGAAGCACTTCCTGTAACATACCACTCCAAAAAAACCAGGAAAACAGGAAAAAGTCAACCGTCATGCCCGAACGGGAGGGCGGGACTCAGGACTGCATCCAGGAAGACCACGACTCGGAGTAATGAAGATTACAGGTCAGTAACAGGGGAAATGGGACGATATCCTGCTGCTGCTGAAATGGGATACTGGGTTGCCATATGCTACTTTTTCTCCCAATCAAGCTGAAGGTGTGTGTGAGAAAGGGAGCTGTGGATGTAGCAGAAATACCCTACCCCATGCCTTTAAGTTTACAGAGGTTTCTGTGTCATGCACTTCCTCTTTTAAAACTGGAGGCTGGAACACAGCCTGGTTTTTAGAAAGACAACTCTCGCCTAAATATGGAGGCAATTCAAATTTGCAAACTTGGAATTTAACCTGTCATCAGAGAAGTACAACTCAAATTGAACAGATGGCTTCCTTCAAAGACAAACCAAAGAGAGTTCACTGTGTTTAGCTGGATTTCAGCTGCTAATCCAGAAGTCTTGAGCCAGCATTGCATTCTCTAGAAATAACATGCAAACAGGACTCTGTTTCTGCTTCTCCAAGCTGAATAGAGGACTGTCTTCAGGACAGGCTTTCATTTGAATGCACAGCAAAGTGCTGCTCCATTAAGTATAGGGTCTTGGTATCAATTCCTGCAGCGAAGGTCATGGCAACAGACCATCAAAGCTCATTCTATAGAATTAAGTGACAGAGAGGAAGATGTCTTCATGTAGTCATCTGGAATTCAAGCAGTAATTAATGGAGATACGAGTCATGGTTAAAAGCTGATTGAAGTGTCCACAATCCATGATACTTCGTGTTGTGAACTTTTCAGTACTTCATTGCAGAAATGACATGCCTTTACATGTTATGGCTCAAGTATGACTTCAGACAAAGTCAGTGGACCAGTGACAACACTGGTGAACCCAGTAAAATAATGTGACCTTGGTCACTTTTCAACCAAAGCAACCTAAACCTCTATCTTTGAATGAAGCTCCACTCATTTCTATCCACACGTATAGTCCCTTCTTCCTGGCACTATGAAACAAATGTTATCCCGACTTCTGACGTGCAGATAGCTCTGCTTCAATCAGTTCAAAGGGGATGGTGTGGGGAGATTTTGGAAATGACAGACAGGGATATATATGTTTGAGATGGTGGAGAAGGAGAGCATTCACTGTGACTGCTTTGTTGCTTTACTTCGGATGCTACCCGCATCTAGTCATCCACGTAGTGGCCTATGTGGGCACCTGGTTACATATGCACAACCACCACTTCGTTCTACTGTGGAGCCTTGCCACTATGCTTTAGATACTGCTTTATCCAGGCCCACTGACTGTGGGCCTTTACAGGTGCACAAAGGATCCTGTGAATCTTTGCACTTGAAATAGTAATAAAGACAGCCATTGTGTACGCAAACCAAAGGGGACAGCATAAACAAACTTTTTAGCACGGTCAGATTTCCTGAAAAATTGAAATATTTTTTCAATATATTAATTTTGTAAGGCTTAGAACTGTTTGAAAAAATCTGTCTTTGAAACCACAACTATTAACACTTTGAACAACTTTAGTTAATACGTTCAACTGCAATGATAGGCCTGCGTTCTCACATCTAATCTAATGTGAGAATAAAAAGATACCACCACATCCTCACATTAAAGATTTAAACAGGTAGACCCGTACCAACACTGGGATCCAGACAAATGTAACATTAAGGACCAATGTAACAGACAGGTGCCTTATTGTGCACCGAAAAATGTCCGCAAGAGTGCACCACTCTGCAATAAATAGTCTACGAAAAGGGATGGTTATTAGGAAGAAGAGATCAAAAGGAAAAATAAAAAATGTTGCTTGGAGCTCTGAAAAGCCTTGCACTGAAAGTGCATCTTTCTAAGATTAATGAAGCAGGTGGCACTGAGTTGGGTAAAAACACCCATTATTCAAGCAATAACGAAAACACAGATGTGTAGAATTTAAGTGGTCAATATTATTAAATAACAGACTGAACGCTGCTTTAAGGTATTCTTGGATGTTTACTTAAGATGGTGGTGCCCAGGCCAATTACAAAGTATTAGTCCCGGCATTAACACCACCTTCATAGAACAGACATATTAAATGAAATGGTAAGCCCTACTGGAAAATGAATTCTCTGACTTGGACTGTAACAGAATATTAAAATCACACAATGTAGGGATCAGGGAAGCAAGTCTAAAGTTCATGCAATTTAAGCTATTTTACTTTTGACACTGGTCACCACTTAAATGTCATAAAGCTGACTAGAATGTCAAAAGATAGATGTGCTCAGAGTTCTAATGTGATATATTACACATTATCTGTAAATGTTCTGCCAAGTCCGCATACTGATACCAAACATCACAAAAGCTTTAATAAACCACTGGAAAACTATACCTACAAACGCGTCTCTTCTGCTTTATGACTTTTCAAGTTGTACCAATCTTTTTTACATGCTAAGAGATTTTAGCATCATCTCTTACGGTGGGAAAGCAATATATAGTTCTTTTCTGAAAGCTAGACTACGGATCAAATTTACTATGATGGATAAGCCAAACTAGCCTTCGACACGATAATTCTAGATTGACTGCGTGACAGAAAGACATTTCCAAATCATCTGGGGACCATTACTTGAGTTTTTACAACAAATTTCAACAGATGAGGACTATGTAGCAGGATTCCCTTATTCACTTTAGCTCGATGTTCCACCAACCATCGACCTATACATTGATAACTATGTTTTTTTTCAAACATTCAGTTTTAAGTTTAAAGATACAATCTTTCCAGCATCACTATTCATCTTTGTGCTTGTCTATTTCTAGTTCTCTTTCTTCTTACTATTGTTTTTATTATGATATATATATATATATATACACAAAACGGGAGTCAGCACTTCAAAGTCGCCATATTGAGATTGTGTCCCATACTACTACGATAATCATAGCATTTGTATTACTTGTTTCATCTTTTCTTTGTACACAGTTTGATTATAATGTAATACATATCACATAAGCATTTTCCAAGCATCAATTGCATGTTTGGAACAAAACATATATTTGCTATAATATTGCATTACCTATCTGCATAACATTACTGCATAAACATTCTGCATACAATTTCTCTGCATGCTAACAGGTCTAGTGAACTGAATTGTATAAATCATTTTCAGTGGAATTTTCGTGTTAACATCTATCGTTATACACAACCATGCTAATGGAGTAGGATGTAATCTAGCCCTTGTGAGCTTAGATATCAGTTTGTATATTGTATCAGAAATGGTATGTTAACATACAGCCTTCTACAGAATCATGCTGCTGAAGTCAGATGTAATCAAGCCCTAGTGAGCTCAGATTTCAGTTTGTGTACTCTATCAGCCGCTGTAGGCGCATATCAACTTATGAAACATGCTTCTGTTTATGCAGGTTCAACCAGGTCATAGCTCCAAGTGTTCCAAAGAGACCCTCTTATTGACAAGGCATTACAAATTCAATTCAATTCTTTATTTATGTTCTGGAACTCAAAAGAGGCCCACAGAAAACAAGACAAGACTATGATAATGAGATTCATAAACCCACACATTATAAAGAATATAAATAGATATGTAACATTTAAAACATTTGTACCCATGCACTCATTTTCTGTGGCAGTAACCTGGATGAGCATTGATATAAAGTCATAAAACCTTAAGAAATTTAAACTTTGTGGAAATTACTGGTTTTGAACGGTCAAAATTCACATAGCGCAACAGCAATCCCGAATCAGAGTTAATATGAATTCATAAAACCTTTCAAATATTTAAAAACGTTTGTACAAATGACTTCATATTTTGAATGGAATCGAAATTCATGTGCCATTCCAGCTGATTTGATATTATTCTTTAATAACACTGGCCTTAACAGGTGGCGACGCCAAAGAGACAATGCGGAACAAAGAGCACATGATTAAGATGCTGGATCCCTGAGTTATACAGGTTACACTCTTTCCCTGTTTTTCCAGAATAGGACCAGTTTGCCTTTAAAGCATTTATCGGAAGCAAGTTCATTTGAAATAGTGTCCAAAAGCGGCAGAGACGATGGTCCAAGTTCCCGGTCAAGATCTGCTTAGCTACCTCGGGGAGGCAGGACAAAATTGCCGACTTCAGTCCTTTCTCTGACATACAGGATATAACATCTGTCCAATAGCTAGTGGAGCAAGAGGCATCCATCCTTTGTATGGGAGAGAGGGAAGAAAGAACCTCTTCCTGCAATTCAAGATAGCTTAGTGCCAAGTTATAATCTCAGGAAAATGTAATAGCAGGATGACGAGTTTCGCCCACCTCGCTGGGCTTGTTCATATATATTATCTACTGGCGGTCGCCAGTAGATAGTTATAGTTAGGACCTATTTTCCATAGGAAATTCACAACATTCTATTTGAAATAACTTTGGCGCCGGTTGACGAATCTTCGCGAAATTCTCAAAACTCGTGGGGCGCTCCGGTCCGCTCCTATCCTGAAAGTTTCGGGGTGATTCGGCAAGCGGGGGCCGAGAAAAAAGGGGGTCCCAAGACGTGTTTTCTCCATGTTAATTCCCATAGGAAATTTTAGACACGGCTACAGCCCGAACTGCTGAACGGAATTACACCAAATTTGGCAAAAAGGTAGCGCTTGGTTCAGAAAGCGACCTTTTTTAAATGGTGTAAATCCGTTCAGTAGTTACGGAGAAATTAAAAAAATAAGAGTCAAAAAATCAATTTCCCATAGGAAACTTTAGACACGGCTACAGCTCGAACTGCTGAACGGAATTACACCAAATTTGGCAAAGAGGTAGTTCTTGGTTCAGAAAGAACCCTTTTTGTTAAATGGTGTAAATCCGTTCAGTAGTTGCTGAGAAAATCAAAAGTAAAACCACATATATATCTATGGCCGCGGAGGGTCCGCGCACCCTGAGCGCACCTTCCCGATCACGAGCTGTATGCTAATTGGCTGTCAACACTCCAAACCAGGAAGTGTTGGCAGCCATCTTGTTCCTCGGTAGAACCTGCTAACTATAACTCGCGCCCCCGCAATGCACTGCTGATGACGTCCCATATTACATCACTCATGACATGGTCAGTGACATCACTGATGACATCACTGATGACATCTCAAATGACATCACTGATGACATCACTGATGACATCATCCAGTGACTGTGTGTTTCTGTAAAGTTTAAATATGTTTAATATATATAGGGAAAGGCGTATTGAAGAATGAGTGGGTGTATAAGTGTCTGAATGGATGATTTAGTACGTGAGTGACTGACTCTACAAGTGAGTGATTAAATGTATCTTACTGAATGCATGGGTTAGTGACTAAACTGTGTGAATGTCTGTATCCGTCTGTCTGTTGGTTTGTAAGCGGCTGCATGGCTTTCTGAATAGCTACATGAGTGTCTACATGGGTTATTGATTGATTGTCTGAGTATCTGTATGGGTGCCTGAGTGTTTGTGTGGGTGGGGTGTGTGTGACTCTGTGCATAGATGTGTGAGTTGGTGATTCACTGGGTGCATGGTTTCAAGAGTGCATCTGTGATGGACTGTATGGGTGGGTGAGTGTGTGTATGGGTGTGTTAGTGATTGAATGTATATCTCAGTGGTACATGTGTGAGTAACTACATATGTGAAAGGCAGTATATATGTGTGTTGGAGTATATAAATGGCTATAAGTGAGAGTGTGTGATTGTGAGAGTGGCTGTATGGATGAGTGTGTACTTGTATCAGTGATTGTATAAGAGCGTAAGAATGTGCTAGTATTTGTATGAGTAAGTGAGCTGTTGTGTGTATAACTGTATAGGTGAGTAAATGGGTGTGTGATTAAGTTTTTGCATGACTGACTAGGTGTGTGAGTACCTCTATGGATGAGTGGCGGTGTGTGAGTGTTTATATAGGTGTATGAGTGCATATGATAGTCCTGTACTGAGTGACTAAGTATGAGTGACTGTACGGGTGAGTGAGTGGATGTGTGTGTAGACCTAAGAATCAGTGAGTGGGTATGTAGTTTTTGGTGTTGGAGTGTCTATGGTTTTGAGAATGGCAGTCTGTAATTTAGAGTGGGTGTATCAAAAGTTATATTAGGGTGTGAGAAGATGCATGAAATTATCACATGGATGATGTCATCAGTGATGTCATTTGAGATGTCATCAGTGATGTCATCAGTGATGTCACTGACCATGTCATGAGTGATGTAATATGTGACGTCATCAGCAGTGCATTGCGGGGCGCGAGTTATAGTTAGCTGAACTAACTATAACGGGGGAATTTCTATGGTTTTGTACGAGTGAAATGTCCAACTAACTATAACTGTCCCTAAAACCTATGGTTTTTTCAGTGAATTTCAAAGGTTTTTAAATGCTAATTTCTAACTATAACGTGTCTGAAACCTATGGTTTTTTCAGTGAATTTCAAAGGTTTTTTAAATGCTAATTTCTAACTATAACGTGCCTGAAACCTATGATTTTTAAGTGAATTTCAAAGGTTTTTTTAAATGCTAGTTTCTAACTATGCCTACAGAGGTAGGACATGTGAAGAAAGAAGAAAAAACGCACAGAAAGAAGCAAAAGATATGCAGAAAGAACCAACAGAGGAGCAGAAAGAGGCCTTGTTGCAAAATCATCCTGTGCCCACAACGTTTTCAGACGGGTACTGGTGGTAACTGACTCTGACTAACCAGAGCCAGTGCTATGCTAAAAGACACTTAGAATACAGTGAAAACACCTACATACACTAGGGAACACTATGCGTTGGGATACCCCTGTGATTAGCATGACCTCCTCTGCAAGTCCCTAGTACATAATAGGGCAGGGGATTAAAACTACCTCTTAAAACGCGCTACAGGGCGCATTTGCACAGTGGTGAAGGGAGGGGGCCTGAGGTGACATGTGTGCAAACGCACCCCGTGGCGCGTTTAAAGCTGCGGGATTAAGTCCCGTTGAATTCCTGAGGGTCCCTGGGGCCCAACTAGCCCCCAGGTACCTACAGTTAGGACCACAGAGCTGAGTTGCAGAGAGGCGTTCCGAGGCCACGCACCTTTTTCACCTCTCTGCAACGCAACTCTGTTGTGCTTACTGAAGGTACCTGGTGGGCTAGTTGGCCCCAGGGTCCCTCAGGATTCAAAGGGAATTAATTCCCCAACTTAAAACGCACCACAGGGCGTGTTTGCGCACATGTCACCTGAGGCCCCGCCCCCTCCCTTCACCACTGTGCAAACGCGCCCCGTGGTGCGTTTTAAGTTGGGGGATTAGGTCACCTTGAATACTGAGGGTCCCTGGGGCCCAACTTGCCCACTAGGTACTTCCAGTAAGCACCACAGGCCTGCGTTGCAACGCCTGTAACAAATTGTGCAGTTGTGTTTAGGTAGTGAAGAGGGTCGTGCTGGGTGTAGTGTTTTAGGGTTTAGGGTAGTGCAGTGGTGTTTGTGTAGTGTAGGGGGTCATGCTGGGGGTAGATTTAGGGTTTAGGGTAGTGCAGTGGTGTTTGGGTAGTGTAGGGAGTCGTGCTGGGGGAGTGTTTTAGGGTAGTGCAGTGGTGTTTGGGTAGTGTAGGGGTCGTGCTGGGGGTAGTGTTTTAGGGTTTAGGGTAGTGCAGTGGTGTTTGGGTAGTGTAGGAGGTCGTGCTGGGGGTAGTGATTTAGGGTAGTGCAGTGGTGTTTGGGTAGTGTAGGGGGTACTGCTGGGGTAGTGTTTTAGGGTTTAGGGTAGTGCAGTGGTGTTTGGGTAGTGTAGGGGTACTGCTGGGGGTAGTTTCTTAGGGTTTAGGGTAGTGCAGTGGTGTTTGGGTAGTGTAGTGGTTCGTGCTGGGGGTAGTTTTTTAGGGTTTAGGGTAGTGCAGTGGTGTTTGTGTAGTGTAGGGGGTAGAGTTTTAGGGTTTAGGGTAGTGCAGTGGTGTTTGTGTAGTGTAGGAGGTCGTGTTTTAGGGTTTAGGGTAGTGCAGTGGTCTTTGGGTAGTGTAGGGAGTCGTGCGGGGGGTAGTGTTTTAGGGTTTAGGGTAGTGTAGGGGTCATGCGGGGGTAGTGTTTTAGGGATTAGGGTAGTGCATTGGTGTTTGGGTAGTGTAGGGGGTCATGCGGGGGGTAGTGTTTTAGGGTTTAGGGCAGTGCAGTAGTGTTTGGGTAGTGTAGGGGTCGTGCTGGGGGAGCGTTTTAGGGTTTAGGGCAGTGCAGTGGTGTTCGGGTAGTGTAGGGGGTCGTGCTGGGGGAGTGTTTTAGGGTTTAGGGCAGTGCAGTGGTGTTCGGGTAGTGTAGGGGGTCGTGCTGGGGGAGTGTTTGAGGGTTTAGGGCAGTGCAGTCGTGTTCGGGTAGTGTAGGGGGTTGTGCTGGGGGTAGTATTTTAGGGTTTAGGGTAGTGCAGTGGTGTTCGAGTAGTGTAGGGGGTCGTGCTGGGGGTAGTGTTCTAGGGTTTAGGGCAGTGCAGTGGTGTTTGGGCAGTGTCGGGGGTAATGCTGGGGTGGTGTTTTAGGGTTTAGGGCAGTGCAGTGGTGTTCGGGCAGTGTAGGGGGTCGTGCTGGGGGTGGTGTTTCAGGGTTTAGGGTAGTGCAGTGGTGTTCGAGTAGTGTAGGGGGTCGTGCTGGGGGTAGTGTTCTAGGGTTTAGGGCAGTGCAGTGGTGTTCGGGCAGTGTAGGGGGTGGTGTTTCAGGGTTTAGGGCAGTGCAGTGGTGTTCGGGCAGTGTAGGGGGTCGTGCAGGGGGTGGTGTTTCAGGGTTTAGGGCAGTGGTGTTCGGGCAGTGTAGGGGTCGTGCTGGGGGTGGTGTTTCAGGGTTTGGGGCAGTGCAGTGGTGTTCGAGCAGTAAAGGGGGTCGTGCTGGGGGTGGTGTTTCAGGGTTTAGGGCAGTGCAGTGGTGTTCGGGCAGTGTAGGGGGCGGTGCAGGGGTGGTGTTTCAGGGTTTAGGGCAGTGCAGTGGTGTTCGGGCAGTGTAGGGGGCGCTGCAGGGGGTGGTGTTTCAGGGTTTAGGGCAGTGCAGTGGTGTTCGGGCAGTGTAGGGGGTCATGCAGGGGGTGGTGTTTCAGGGTTTTGGGCAGTGCAGTGGTGTTCGGGCAGTGTAGGTGGTCGTGCTGGGGCTGGTGTTTCAGGGTTTAGGGCAGTGCAGTGGTGTTCGGGCAGTGTAGGGGGTCATGTTGGGGCTGGTGTTTCAGGGTTTAGGGCAATGCAGTGGTGTTCGGGCAGTGTAGGGGGTCTTGCTGGGGCTGGTGTTTCAGAGTCTAGGGCAGTGCAGTGGTGTTCGGGCAGTGTAGGGGGTCTTGCTGGGGCTGGTGTTTCAGGGTTTAGGGCAGTGCAGTGGTGTTCGGGCAGTGTAGGGGGTCGTGCTGGGGGTGGTGTTTCAGGGTTTAGGGCAGTGCAGTGGTGTTTGGGCAGTGTAGGGGGTCGTGCTGGGGCTAGTGTTTCAGGATTTAGGGCAGAGCAATGGTGTTCAGGCAGTGTAGGGGGTTTTGCTGGAGGTGGTGTTTCAGGGTTTAGGGCAGTGCAGTGGTGTTCGTGCAGTGTAGGGGGTGGTGTTTCAGGGTTTAGGGCAGTGGTGTTCAGGCAGTGTAGGGGGTCTTGCTGGGGTTGATGTTTCAGGGTTTAGGGCAGTGCAGTGGTGTTCGGGCAGTGTAGGGGTCGTGCTGGGGGTGGTGTTTCAGGGTTTAGGGCAGTGCAGTGGTGTTCCGGCAGTGTAGGAGGTCGTGCAGGGGGTGGTGTTTCAGGGTTTAGGGCAGTGCAGTGGTGTTCGGGCAGTGTAGGGGGTCGTGCAGGGGGTGGTGTTTCAGGGTTTAGGGCAGTGCAGTGGTGTTCAGGCAGTGTAGGGTGTCGTGCTGAGGGGTGGTGTTTCAGGGTTTAGGGCAGTGCAGTGGTGTTCGGGCAGTGTAGGGTGTCGTGCAGGGGGTGGTGTTTCAGGGTTTAGGGCAGTGCAGTGGTGTTTGGGCAGTGTAGGGGGTCGTGCAGGGGGTGTTTCAGGGTTTAGGGCAGTGCAGTGGTGTTCGGCCAGTGTAGGTGGTCTTGCTGGGGGTGGTGTTTCAGGCTTTAGTGCAGTGGTGTTCGGGCAGTGTAGGGGGTCTTGCTGGGGGTGGTGTTTCAGGGTTTAGGACAGTGCAGTGGTGTTCGGGCAGTGTAGGGGGTCTTGCTGGGGCTGGTGTTTCAGGGTTTAGGGCAGTGCAGTGGTGTTCGGGCAGTGTAGGGAGTCGTGCTGGGGCTGGTGTTTCAGGGTTTAGGGTAGTGCAGTGGTGTTCGGGCAGTGTAGGGGGTCGTGCTGGGGCTGGTGTTTCAGGGTTTAGGGCAGTGCAGTGGTTTTCGGGCAGTGTAGGCGGTCGTGCTGGGGCCGGTGTTTCAGGGTTTAGGGCAGTGCAGTGGTGTTCGGGCAGTGTACGGGGTTGTGCTGGGGTTGGTGTTTCAGGGTTTAGGGTAGTGCAGTGGTGTTCGGGCAGTGTAGGGGGTCGTGCTGGGGGTGGTGTTTCAGGGTTTAGGGCAGTGCAGTGGTGTTCGGGCAGTGTAGGGGGTCGTGCTGGGGCTGGTGTTTCATGGTTTAGGGCAGTGCAGTGGTGTTCGGGCAGTGTAGGGGTTCGTGCTGGGGGTGGTGTTTCAGGGTTTAGGGCAGTGCAGTGGTGTTCGGGCAGTGTAGGGGGTCATGCTGGGGGTGGTGTTTCAGGGTTTAGGGCAGTGCAGTGGTGTACGGGCAGTGTAGGGGGTCTTGCTGGGGGTGGTGTTTCAGGGTTTAGGGTAGTGGTGTTCGGGCAGTGTAGGGGGTCTTGCTGGGGGTGATGTTTCAGGGTTTAGGGCAGTGCAGTGGTGTTCGGGCAGTGTAGGGGGTCTTGCTGGGGGTAGTGTTTCGGGGTTTAGGGCAGTGCAGTGGTGTTGCGTGCAGTGTAGGGGTCGTGCTGGGGGTGGTGTTTCAGGGTTTAGGGCAGTGCAGTAGTGTTCGGGCAGTGTAGGGAGTCGTGCTGGGGCTGGTGTTTCAGGGTTTAGGGTAGTGCAGTGGTGTTCGGGCAGTGTAGGGGTCGTGCTGGGGCTGGTGTTTCAGGGTTTAGGGCAGTGCAGTGGTTTTCGGGCAGTGTAGGCGGTCGTGCTGGGGCCGGTGTTTCAGGGTTTAGGGCAGTGCAGTGGTGTTCGGGCAGTGTTCGGGGTTGTGCTGGGGTTGGTGTTTCAGGGTTTAGGGTAGTGCAGTGGTGTTCGGGCAGTATAGGGGGTCTTGCTGGGGCTGGTGTTTCAGGGTTTAGGGCAGTGCAGTGGTGTTCGGGCAGTGTAGGGGGTCGTGCTGGGGCTGGTGTTTCAGGGTTTAGGGCAGTGCAGTGGTGTTCGGGCAGTGTAGGGGGTCGTGCTGGGGGTGGTGTTTCAGGGTTTAGGGCAGTGCAGTGGTGTTCGGGCAGTGTAGGGGGTCATGCTAGGGGTGGTGTTTCAGGGTTTAGGGCAGTGCAGTGGTGTACGGGCAGTGTAGGGGCTCTTGCTGGGGGTGGTGTTTCAGGGTTTAGGGCAGTGGTGTGCGGGCAGTGTAGGGGGTCTTGCTGGGGGTGATGTTTCAGGGTTTAGGGCAGTGCAGTGGTGTTCGGGCAGTGTAGGGGGTCTTGCTGGGGGTAGTGTTTCGGGGTTTAGGGCAGTGCAGTGGTGTTCGTGCAGTGTAGGGGGTCATGCTGGGGGTGGTGTTTCAGGGTTTAGGGCAGTGCAGTAGTGTTCGGGCAGTGTAGGGGATCGTGCAGGGGGTGGTGTTTCAGGGTTTAGGGCAGTGCAGTGGTGTTCGGGCAGTGTAGGGGGTCGTGCTGGGGGTGGTGTTTCAGGGTTTAGGGCAGTGCAGTGCAGTGGTGTTCGGGCAGTGTAGGGGGTCGTGCAGGGGGTGGTGTTTCAGGGTTTAGGGCAGTGCAGTGGTGTTCGGGCAGTGTAGGGGTCGTGCTGGGGCTGGTGTTTCAGGGTTTAGGGCTGTGCAGTGGTGTTCGGGCAGTGTAGGGGGTCTTGCTGGGGGTGGTGTTTCAGGGTTTAGGGCAGTGGTGTTCGGGCAGTGTAGGGGTCTTGCTGGGGGGATGTTTCAGGGTTTAGGGCAGTGCAGTGGTGTTCGGGCAGTGTAGGGGGTCTTGCTGGGGGTAGTGTTTCAGGGTTTAGGGCAGTGCATTGGTGTTCATGCAGTGTAGGGAGTCGTGCTGGGGCTGGTGTTTCAGGGTTTAGGGTAGTGCAGTGGTGTTCGGGCAGTGTAGGGGGTCGTGCTGGGGCTGGTGTTTCAGGGTTTAGGGCAGTGCAGTGGTTTTCGGGCAGTGTAGGCGGTCGTGCTGGGGCCGGTGTTTCAGGGTTTAGGGCAGTGCAGTGGTGTTCGTGCAGTGTAGGGGGTGGTGTTTCAGGGTTTAGGGCAGTGGTGTTCAGGCAGTGTAGGGGGTCTTGCTGGGGTTGATATTTCAGGGTTTAGGGCAGTGCAGTGGTGTTCGGGCAGTGTAGGGGGTCGTGCAGGGGGTGGTGTTTCAGGGTTTAGGGCAGTGCAGTGGTGTTCAGGCAGTGTAGGGTGTCGTGCTGAGGGGTGGTGTTTCAGGGTTTAGGGCAGTGCAGTGGTGTTCAGGCAGAAAAAGGGTGTCGTGCAGGGGGTGGTGTTTCAGGGTTTAGGGCAGTGCAGTGGTGTTTGGGCAGTGTAGGGGGTCGTGCAGGGGTGGTGTTTCAGGGTTTAGGGCAGTGCAGTGGTATTCGGCCAGTGTAGGTGGTCTTGCTGGGGGTGGTGTTTCAGGCTTTAGTGCAGTGGTGTTCGGGCAGTGTAGGGGGTCTTGCTGGGGGTGGTGTTTCAGGGTTTAGGACAGTGCAGTGGTGTTCGGGCAGTGTAGGGGGTCTTGCTGGGGCTGGTGTTTCAGGGTTTAGGGCAGTGCAGTGGTGTTCGGGCAGTGTAGGAGTCGTGCTGGGGCTGGTGTTTCAGGGTTTAGGGTAGTGCAGTGGTGTTCGGGCAGTGTAGGGGGTCGTGCTGGGGCTGGTGTTTCAGGGTTTAGGGCAGTGCAGTGGTTTTCGGGCAGTGTAGGCGGTCGTGCTGGGGCCGGTGTTTCAGGGTTTAGGGCAGTGCAGTGGTGTTCGGGCAGTGTACGGGGTTGTGCTGGGGTTGGTGTTTCAGGGTTTAGGGTAGTGCAGTGGTGTTCGGGCAGTGTAGGGGGTCGTGCTGGGGGTGGTGTTTCAGGGTTTAGGGCAGTGCAGTGGTGTTCGGGCAGTGTAGGGGGTCGTGCTGGGGCTGGTGTTTCATGGTTTAGGGCAGGGCAGTGGTGTTCGGGCAGTGTAGGGGTCGTGCTGGGGGTGGTGTTTCAGGGTTTAGGGCAGTGCAGTGGTGTTCGGGCAGTGTAGGGGGTCATGCTGGGGGTGGTGTTTCAGGGTTTAGGGCAGTGCAGTGGTGTACGGGCAGCGTAGGGGTCTTGCTGGGGGTGGTGTTTCAGGGTTTAGGGCAGTGGTGTTCGGGCAGTGTAGGGGGTCTTGCTGGGGGTGATGTTTCAGGGTTTAGGGCAGTGCAGTGGTGTTCGGGCAGTGTAGGGGGTCTTGCTGGGGGTAGTGTTTTGGGGTTTAGGGCAGTGCAGTGGTGTTCGTGCAGTGTAGGGGGTCGTGCTGGGGGTGGTGTTTCAGGGTTTAGGGCAGTGCAGTAGTGTTCGGGCAGTGTAGGGGATCGTGCAGGGGTGGTGTTTCAGGGTTTAGGGCAGTGCAGTGGTGCTCGGGCAGTGTAGGGGTTGTGCTGGGGGTGGTGTTTCAGGGTTTAGGGCAGTGCAGTGCAGTGGTGTTCGGGCAGTGTAGGGGGTCGTGCAGGGGCTGGTGTTTCAGGCTTTAGGGCAGTGCAGTGGTGTTCGGGCAGTGTAGGGGTCGTGCTGGGGCTGGTGTTTCAGGGTTTAGGGCTGTGCAGTGGTGTTCGGGCAGTGTAGGGGGTCTTGCTGGGGGTGGTGTTTCAGGGTTTAGGGCAGTGGTGTTTGGGCAGTGTAGGGGGTCTTGCTGGGGGGATGTTTCAGGGTTTAGGGCAGTGCAGTGGTGTTCGGGCAGTGTAGGGGGTCTTGCTGGGGGTAGTATTTCAGGGTTTAGGGCAGTGCATTGTTGTTCATGCAGTGTAGGGCTCGTGCTGGGGATGGTGTTTCAGGGTTTAGGGCAGTGCAGTAGTTTTCGGGCAGTGTAGGGGGTCGTGCAGGGGGTGGTGTTTCAGGGTTTAGGGCAGTGCAGTGGTGTTCGGGCAGTGTACGGGGTCGTGCTGGGGGTGGTGTTTCAGGGTTTAGGGCAGTGGTGTTCGGGCAGTGTAGGGGGTCTTGCTGGGGGTGATGTTTCAGGGTTTAGGGCAGTGCAGTGGTGTTCGGGCAGTGTAGGAGGTCTTGCTGGGGGTAGTGTTTCAGGGTTTAGGGCAGTGCAGTGGTGTTCGGGCAGTGTAGGGGCGTGCTGGGGGTGGTGTTTCAGGGTTTAGGGCAGTGCAGTGGTGTTCGGGCAGTGTAGGGGGTCGTGAAGGGGGTGGTGTTTCAGGGTTTAGGGCAGTGCAGTGGTGTTCGGGCAGTGTAGGGGGTCGTGCTATGGTTGGTGTTTCAGGGTGTAGGGCAGTGCAGTGGCGTTCGGGCAGTGTAGGGGGTCGTGCAGGGGCTGGTGTTTCAGGGTTTAGGGCAGTGCAGTGGTGTTCGGGCAGTGTAGGGGGTCGTGCTGGGGGTAGTGTTTTAGGGTTTAGGGTAGTGCAGTGGTGCTTGTGTAGTGTAGGGGGTCGTGCTGGGGGTAGTGTTTTAGGGTTTAGGGTAGTGCAGTGGTGTTTGTGTAGTGTAGGGGGTCATGTTTTAGGGTAGTGCAGTGGTGTTTGGGTAGTGTAGGGGGTCGTGCTGGGGGTAGTGTTTTAGGATTTAGGTTAGTGCAGTGGTGTTTGGGTAGTGTAGGGGGTCGTGCTGGGGGTAGTGTTTTAGGGTTTAGGGTAGTGCAGTGGTGCTTGTGTAGTGTAGGGGTCGTGCTGGGGGTAGTGTTTTAGGGTTTAGGGTAGTGCAGTGGTGTTTGTGTAGTGTAGGGGGTCATGTTTTAGGGTAGTGCAGTGGTGTTTGGGTAGTGTAGGGGTCGTGCTAGGGGTAGTGTTTTAGGAAATAGGTTAGTGCAGTGGTGTTGGGGTAGTGTTTTAGGGTTTAGGGTAGTGCAGTGGTGTTTGTGTAGTGTAGGGGGTCATGCTGGGGGTAGTGTTTTAGGGTTTAGGATAGTGCAGTGGTGCTTGTGTAGTGTAGGGGTCGTGCTGGGGGTAGTGTTTTAGGGTTTAGGGTAGTGCAGTGGTGTTTTTGTAGTGTAGGGGGTCATGTTTTAAGATGCAACGCTCCAATACCTGACCAGTCTGCACTACATAAAACTGCAAAAAAACTAAAAATAAAAAGTGTTTTGCACACTTTTGTCATTGGGCTATATGTGGGCTACATCTGGGTAATATTTGTGCTACATTTGGGCTCTTTTTCACTGGTGGCCATCTTGGAAGACTTCTTTGTTATGAAGTTTCCTAATTTCCTCATTTACTGCAGTCTCCTCAGTAGGAAATGCTTTCAGTTTTTTACTTTGATTCCATCAAGAAGGCATTCAGATGTGTCACACATTTGCCATAAATTCAGAATGTTAGCACTCTAGTTGTTCATTAGATCACTGTAGTAAAGCTACTGCTCACCAAGGAGTTAACTGGAAGTCTACTGCTGGTATTGAAAGTGATTGTTTCAGTCTGCATGTCAGAATTTTCTAATGAAATAGAAGAGGATTTGAGATCTCACTTAAAACATGCACAAAATTTTCTTTTTGCAGCACTAACCATAATTTCTATGGCAAAATGAACCCCTCATTTTGTTCCTTTTTAAATTAAATGTTTTAAGTGTTACAAGTTTATTCCAATCAAGATGGCTTCAGGTATGCCATACTTTTGTCATAAGTAAGACTGTTAGCGCTCTAGTTGTTCTTTAGAACACTCTGGGAAGCAGCAGTAGAACACAAAGGCATCAACTGACAGGCTGCTCCTGTTGAAATATAACAGGAAGATATTTGAGATCACACTTGAAACATGTCCTAATTTTTCTTTCTACAGCACTAACCATAATTTCTATGACAAAATGAACCCCATCATTTTGTTCCTTTTTAAATTAAATGTTTTAAGTGTTACCAGTTTATTCCAATCAAGATGGCTTCAGGTGTGCCATACTTTTGTCATAAGTAAGACTGTTAGCGCTCTAGTTGTTCTTTAGAACACTCTGGGAAGCTGCAGTAGAACACAAAGGCATTAACTGACAGGCTGCTCCTGTTGAAATATAACAGGAAGATATTTGAGATCACACTTGAAACATGTCCTAATTTTTCTTTCCAGAGCACTAACCATAATTTCTATGACAAGATGAACCCCATCATTTTGTTCCTTTTTAAATTAAATGTTTTAAGTGTTACCAGTTTATTCCAATCAAGATGGCTTCAGGTGTGCCATACGTTTGTCATAAGTAAGGCTGTTAGCACTCTAGTTGTTCTTTAGAACACTCTGGGAAGCTGCAGTAGAACACAAAGGAATCAACTGACAGTCTCTGCCCTTGTTGGATGTACATGTTTTACTGAGAATGTCAGACTTCATTCTCACATGACTGAGAAAGATAATGTGAATTTACAGAAAATATGCTCTCATTTTAGCTTCTGGAGCACCTTCCAAAACTGTATGGGACAAGCATGTGAAAATAGTTTTCTCTCAAACATGATTCATGATATCCCAGCAGAAGGTTTTTCACAGGGTAAAATCACCTTGGAACACACCACAATTCCTGAAATTAGTATGGTACCATCAACAAATGAATTCTAATGTAACTAAAGTCTGTTATCACCCTTTATAGTTCTCCTTTTGGTAACCCTCAAAATCTTCGATTCACTACAATGCATTTCAATGGGGTACTATCATTCATATTGGTCCCAAGATGGCTGCCAGCAATTCCAGGATGAAGTGCTGACAGCCAATCAGATCTCACGATGACATGTGTGGTTAGGATCCGCCCAGATATATATGTGTTTTTACTTTTGATTTTCTCAGCAACTACTGAACGGATTTACACCATTTAACAAAAGGGTTCTTTCTGAACCAAGAACTACCTCTTTGCCAAATTTGGTGTAATTCCGTTCAGCAGTTCGGGCTGTAGCCTTGCATAAAGTTTCCTATGGGAAATTGATTTTTGACTCTTATTTTTTAAATTTCTCCGCAACTACTGAACGGATTTACACCATTTAACAAAAGGGTTCTTTCTGAACCAAGAACTACCTCTTTGCCAAATTTTGTGTAATTCCGTTCAGCAGTTCGGGCTGTAGCCGTGGCTAAAGTTTCCTATGGGAAAATGAATGGGAAAACACGTTTTGGGACCCCCTTTTTCTCGGCCCCCGCTTGACGAATCACCCCGAAACTTTCAGGGTAGGAGCGGACCGGGAGCGGGCCATAAAGTTTGAAAATTTTGCGAAGATTCGTCAACCGACGCTAAGAGTTATTTCAAATAGAATGTAGCGGATTTCCTATGGAAAATAGGTCCTAACTATAACTATCTACTGGCGACCGCCAGTAGATAATATGTGACCAAGACCCTGAGAGAGGTCGAAATGCGTCTTTTGTGCAATTAAAGTTTGGAACTTTGCATCCCAAAACCAGAGTGGCTAATTTTTCTCACCGGAGCTGTGTGAGGAATTTCTTCTGTATATGTATATATATATATATATATATATACATATATAAATTCACTGAAAAAACCATAGGTTTCAAGGACGTTATAGTTAGTTGGACATTTCACTCGTATAAAACCAGATAAATTTGTCTGTTATAGTTAGTAGAGCTATTTTAGCCCCGGGGAGGTGGCGTCCCCGGGGCTTGCGGGGCCCGCGAGGCCCCCCCACCCTCATTTAATGAAGCCCTGGGGAGGTGGCGGTCCCCGGGGCTGCGGGGGCGCCTTGTGCCCCTGCGAATAAATTATAAAGCCCCGGGGAGGTGGCGGTCCCCGGGGCTGCGGGGGCCCCCACAGGCCCCCGCAACAGAATTATGGATTGCCCCCGGGACCTGGCCCACCCGGGGGCTTTAAAAAACGAAGCACGGGAGACCGCGCTTCGTTTTTTTTCATTTTTGACGGGGTTTGCGCACCCAGCACCAGGCATGGGGGTCCCTATGGTCCTGTGGTGATGTGATCAAGATCGCGCTGGAGCGATCGAAACGCATTATGGCGGACACGTGTCTGTTGACACTATGAGGTGATATCATGATTAAAAACATTTTTGCGAAGAAGTATTAATTGAGTGGTGGCGTTTTGTGGTACGTACCTGGAAGGAACCCCCCGAGTGAAGAAGGTGGGCCAGGTTTGCTCAAATTTACACACATATATATATATATATATAGGCAGAGGTCTTTGCTACCAGCTGACAGTCCGTGACTCACACGGAGAGACGGAGTTACTTTACCATCGTCTCCAAGCTTTGCCAACACCGGGACTGTGAGGTTGGAAGTGCAGGGCTCAGGAATCGTTTGTTGCCCAGCACAGTGCTACAATCTCAAGCCAACCATTCTTCAGCCACTCACTTTGAGGAGGGAAAAATCCGGCTATAAGAGGCATTCGTCCAGATTGCGAACCAACTGCATGATGGGATTTGCAGTCCATAATTATGAACTGGCCGAGTGTTCTATGATGAGATATGGTGTAGGTGTGCCCCACGCTACTTTAGAAGGAGGGGCTTAATAAATGAAAGGAAACTTTGAAATTTGTAACACCGGAGGCATCTGAAGAGGCTACCGCCGAAACGCGTCATGCCAGAGAATTCGAATAAGTGATTCCTTGAAGCCCTGCTGTGTCCCCTTGTCTTTTTCGAAGGAGAAGGATATTTATTGCATATTAGCGTGAAGCCAGTACCACACAAAGGGGACCCTTCCAAAAGTGTTCAGGGTGTAGTGGCTCAACCCGGACCGCCCCACGTCCGATGGAGGCAGAGGTCTTTGCTGCCAGCTGACAGTCCGTGACTCACACGGAGAGACGGAGTTACTTTACCATCGTCTCCAAGCTTTGCCAACACCGGGACTGTGAGGTTGGAAGTGCAGGGCTCAAGAATCGTTTGTTGCCCAGCACAGTGCTACAATCTCAAGCCAACCATTCTTCAGCCACTCACTCGGAGGAGGGAAAAATCCGGCTGTAAGAGACATTCGTCCAGATTGCGAACCAACTGCATGATGGGATTTGCAGTCCATAACTATGAACTGGCCGAGTGTTCTATGATGAAATATGGTGTAGGTGTGCCCCACGCTACTTTAGAAGGAGGGGCTTAATAAATAAAAGGAAACTTTGAAATTTGTAACACCGGAGGCATCTGAAGAGGCTACCGCCGAAACGCGTCATGCCAGAGAATTCGAATAAATGATTCCTTGAAGCCCTGCCGTGTCCCCTTGTCTTTTTCGAAGGAGAAGGATATTTTTGCATATATATATATATATATATATATATATATATATATATATATATATATATATATATATGTATACATATCACCATACACTTCCCTTGCCCAGAAAGTGAAGCACGGACCCAAATAGTGCAGTTTCAATGATTTATTCGGCTCTCGTAACAACCACAGCAGCCATGACGCGTTTCGACACTCCCTGGTGTCTTGATCACATGACAGCGTGAGGAAATAAACCGTCTGCTTGACGTTAAGGAACTTTCGAGTGAGCGTCTTCACTTTGAACTGTTGCAAGTAATATATATATATATATATCCGGCAATTCCATTCTTCACGCAAGGAGCTTTCACCCACTAAAATTAAAGATGAGTATTCCTTATGCAGAGCACCTTAGAATGAAACGCAATTGTAGTGAGGCATCCGCCCTGTCAGAAGCCCAGGAATGCTTAACCAAGAGATTCATCCAAAGAGGCTACAGCACACAAGTCTTGGACGAAGCACTACATAAGTAAATAAAATTGATAGGGACACCCTACTTCGACCTAATGAATCAAACAGCACCAAAAAGAAGACCACTAGTGAGCAAATTAAGATGATTACTGGATACAGTGCTTACCATTCAAGGGTGAGAGACTGTTTGAGTAAGCACTGGTATCTGGTAAAAAGGGACCCCATTTTGAGTGCGATGATGCCACGTAGACCACTAATCATGTTCAAAAAAGCTAGGTCTATAAGGCAAGACTTGATGAACAGCAGTACGGAAATTGGTAAAATGGAGGGGTGGTTAAAAGCAAGTCCCGGCTTCCACAAATGCCTTAGATGTAAGGCCTGTAAAATTGCACGCAATGAGAAGCAGGTAGTATCACCTTTGTTGAGAAGCCCCTGGAAAATTAGAAGTTTTTTGAACTGCAGGAGTGATTTTGTATATATATTGCAGTGCACTTGCCCCAAATTATACGTGGGCAGCACCATCCATATGGTGCATGTTCGGATACTACAGCACTTGAGGGCAGTCAAGAATAACGATAAAAACTATCCAGTTGCACGCCACATTAATGAAGTGCATAAGGGCAATGCTAATGATCTTTTGTACTTTGCGATAGATCAGGTAACTAAACTAAGGAGGGAAGGAAACCGAGAGTTAAGACTGCGTCAGTTGGAATCCAGATATATACTGTTGTTTAACACCAAAATCCCATTTGGGTTAAATCCAGAAGAAGATTTGCACATCCATTTGGGTTGTTAGTGGTATCCAGAATCAGAGTTTTAAGAAGCTGCAGGGCGTTACTATCCAGAGGTGAGTTAAGAAGTATTGGTACATTAAATTATTTTAACCAATTAAGACAGAGATTGAGCTTATTGTTTGAAGAAGTGGCATTTAGATATTTATATTTTGTAGAAGTTTTATGTATAATATTTATGGAATATATTTTGTTATGGGTTTTTTGATGCATCACACAGTACTATCTGTTAATGGGTGTACATTGGATGCGCAATATGGTTGTTTCTTGATTTGTCAATGAAGTGTAAATAAGATATGTGCATCTCAGACGAAGATTCTACAAAGATGAGTTTCCTTCATGTATATGTGTGGTAGGTGATCACTATGATTGGTATATGTTGAACTTGCATTTTTGAGAAGAGGTTCCCATCCTTGAGGACAGTCAGAGGAGAATAATTGTTATGAAATCACTTGCACTTTAACGTTCATTAGGTTGAATATATTTAGCACTGACACTTTTGAAAGTTTACTCCCTCATGATGCAATATCAATTCGGCGAGTAAGTTCTATGAAGGCACTGGCAATTTGGGAATTCAACTTTTAGTACTGAGGCACTTGCACTTTATTGATTTATTTACTTAGATGCGAGCCATTGCACAAAGTGAACCATTTTTGTATATTTTTTCAAAATTCAGAGGGATTGAATTGTGAAACCCGATTTTATGTACAGAATGTTATGTACAGGAAATGATGATGCAAGCCATATTTGATGAGTGGGAAATTATACCCTCATATGAATTAAGGTTTGTTCATATCTATTATTTAAGGCCATATTTATTTATTTTTCATGTAACTGTACTTTCAAGTATTGCCATTAAAACAGCGAGCACTTGCACTTTCTTTAAAATCCGAGGGAGCTAAGAAAAGAAGTCTCCCTTTTTAGTAATTGGTGATTTTCCCTATTTGTCATCAGCGAGGGTGATTGATAATGAATTCTAATTGTCAACACATTTGGTAAAAAATGTAAACAGAACCAGAACGATGTTTAAAATGTGCTATGATTTTGGTCGCAATTGTGAGAATCTGTTCAATCACAATACTACCGACAATGAGTCTGTTTTCTATGCTGATGAGAAGCAAGCACCATGTGATCGTAAGCCCTGTATTTTTAATGGAGGATTGACGATGACGTTTTGTTGTGTGAGCAAGGCAGGAAGTGACGAAACGCGTTACAGCGTAATTTAATAAACAAGGAACTTATCGGAAATCTTGTCCCTGTGTCGGTGTCCGTTTCGTATGAAGGAAACTGGAGCTGGAGTTTGTGTTGAGCCGCTAACTGATGGAAAAGTGGCAACACCGACTCGCCCTCGGTCTGGCGCTTCTAGGAATCCGGCATAAATGGAAGTATGCGGTGCATAGCGAGAAGCCCCCCCGCAGTACAGAAAACAACATTGACGATTACCGCAAGGTGAGGAGCGCCCGGGGACAGTGGGTCTGAGGACGCCTGTGATCTGGGAAGTGAATCGCCGGATAGTGCGGAATCCTGTAATTGACTGACGGGGAGAAGAGCCGGGGAGGTTACCTGGCGGGGCAAGATTGTTGTTCCTACGTTTATATAGCTAAAAGTGTTTTTTGTGAAGCAAGCGTTTCCGATATAAGGGATTCGAAATGGATACCTGGATTAGAGAGAGGGAGGAAGCAGCGAACACAGTGTTTGATGAAGAAGCGATGGATTCAGCTGTTCACGATCGAGGGGTAGAGACCCCCACGAGTGAATTTAATATACAGTCCCTGATGCGTAAACTTGAGAAACTTAAACGCACTGAAGTCTCTAAATGGTGGGAGGTAAAGTCATTAGAGAAATACTTGGATGTTGGAAGAATCCCTCATGGATTAAGAGTGCTTATTGCCCCCACTTTTGAGAACCCTGACCCGGAAATGTTGCAGGAGTGGGCCACAAATAGTGCAGTCTCATCCCACAATATGATGAGGATACTAGTCAAGTATGCAAGAAAAGATCGTGATCGAATATTAGAGGAGATCAAAGAGGTGGAAGTTGAATTGAAGAAGCTTGCCAAAGATGACACTCTAGAGAAATTCGAATCTGATCTACATACCAGGCTTAAGAAGCATGAACAGACGATAAGGGATCGAAAAGCAACCAAGTTTCTGAGAGAAAGGCTGGATTATCAGTGAGGGCAAATCTATACGTTTGCCCGTCGCTTTGACAGCATTCGCCGACAAAGACTGTCCAACACTATGGATTCGGATAAAAGGAAACAGGAAGAGCGACAAACAGGAGCTGAAAGCAGCTCAGAAGCGAGCTCAATGATAAGCTCAGATGTAGACACTGGCTCAGAGGATGGGAACAGGAGCAACAACCGCAGCAGGGATAAACAAGAGCCCCCATCTGTAATTGATGAGTTGCGTTTTTTACGCCTGGACAGGACTCAAAATATCAGACAAAAACCGCAACGAAAAAGAAAAGAGTACCAAGGAGGCGTAAGGCCAGAAGGGGCGGGAATGGAGCTGCGATCCGGAGCCAAGGTGAAGGAACCCTTCCCACGCAAATAATGGGTGAACCGGCAACAATAATCAATTTGTCTAATCTGAGTCTCATGGAAGAAGAAATCCAAATACTATCTTTGGGTTTATCATACTGTACAAGGACAAACTTCAATTATGCCCAAACCCGCATTGACTTCTACAAGTTTGTAAGGAAGCTGAAGCTTAAAAAATTCTTCTCCAATAGAAAAGAGCAATTTGGGAAGACACAGGCAGATGCAGGAGAAACTCTGGATCTAGAAGTTGGTGACCTGGACTTATTACATGATTTAAATCAACTTGAGAAGGAATGCGAGGGGCTGCCAATACCTGGGACTTTGAGTGAAACTGCTTGTGCTTTTGGTCTAGATATCTATGAAAATATTAAAACGTGTTTAAGCCGAAATCAGTTTTCACTCCTAATACTCCAAAGGACGCAATTGATGTCTTTTCTGAGTTGGTAATTAATGATCTGAAAGAGTTATCATTCACATCTAGTAAGACCTTTATGAAGAGTGGTAGTCAGTATGATAAGAAATACTTCATGCTTGTTGAGAAGATCAAAAATAGAACAGACATAGTAGTGCGACAGTCGGACAAGGGAGGCAATGTGGTCCTTTGGCCACTAGATTTGTACAATGATCAAGCCAAGACACAATTGAGGGACAACAAATGTTACCTAAAAGTACCACAGAGTAACTTAACAGAGGTGAAAAACAAAAAGCTTAAAAGATCTTACGAGATGGCGAGGTTTGGGCATCTTATCCCAGGGCGAATATCTGTTTTTAAAGGTGGAAAATCGCGTCACACCAATTCTGTATCTTATTCCAAAGGTCCATAAGAATAAAGAGGTCCCACCTGGCAGGCCAATAATTGCTGCTATAGGCAGCCTATTTGAACCCACCTCCAGGTACTTGGATTATTTTCTGCAGGAGTTCGTAAAAGAACTTCGTGCGTACATCCAAGACACAAAGGACTTTTTGAATAAGATCGCCAATGTGGTGTGGAAGGACTCATACTTGCTAATAACATTCAACGTGACAAGCCTCTATACGAGCATAGCCCATGAGGATGGGCTACGGGCCGTACGGCATTTCCTGAATACACAACCAATTTCATTATATCAGCATTCTGGAATGCTGATAGAAATGTGCAGACTGTGTCTGAATAACAACTACTTTATGTTTGGTAGTGACACATTCAAGCAGATGCGAGGGGAGGCAATGGGCGCCTGCTTCGCCCCCAGCTATGCTAATTTGCATATTGGCTGGTGGGAGGAGCAGGTGCTCAAAGTCGAACATGCTAGAGAATGGAAAGAAAACATAATTATATGGTTGCGATTCATCGATGACCTGTTTGTAGTGTGGGATGGTTCATGGGAATCAGCACGACACTTTGTCTTGGAGTTAAACAATAACCAATTGAATCTCAGATTCACAGACACAATCAGCAGGTCTCAAGTCTCCTTCCTTGATCTAGAAGTATATGTCAGAGAGAATGCATTACACACTCACACTTTCAGGAATCCAACGGCCGGCAATTCCATTCTTCACGCAAGGAGCTTTCACCCACAAAAATTAAAGATGAGTATTCCTTATGCAGAGCACCTTAGAATAAAACGCAATTGTAGTGAGGTATCCGTCCTGTCAGAAGCCCAGGAATGCTTAACCAAGAGATTCATCCAAAGAGGCTACAGCACACAAGTCTTGGACCAAGCACTACATAAAGTGAATAAAATTGATAGGGACACCCTACTTCGACCTAATGAATCAAACAGCACCAAAAAGAAGACCACTAGTGAGCAAATTAAGATGATTACTGGATACAGTGCTTACCATTCAAGGGTGAGAGACTGTTTGAGTAAGCACTGGTATCTGGTAAAAAGGGACCCCATTTTGAGTGCGATGATGCCACGCAGACCACTAATCACGTTCAAAAAAGCTAGGTCTATGAGGCAAGACTTGGTGAACAGCAGTCTGGAAATTGGTAAAATGGAGGGGTGGTTAAAAGCAAGTCCCGGCTTCCATAAATGCCTTAAATGTAAGGCCTGTAAAATTGCACGCAATGAGAAGCAGGTAGTACACCTTTGGTGAGAAGCCCCTGGAAAATTAGAGGTTTTTTGAACTGCAGGAGTGAATTTGTAGTATATATATTGCAGTGCACTTTCCCCAAATTATACGTGGGCAGCACCATCGATATGGTGCATGTTCGGATACTACAGCACTTGAGGGCAGTCAAGAATAACGATAAAAACTATCCAGTTGCACGCCACATTAATGAAGTGCATAAGGGCAATACAAATGATCTTTCGTACTTTGCGATAGATCAGGTAACTAAACTAAGGAGGGGAGGAAACCGAGTGTTAAGACTGCGTCAGTTGGAATCCAGATATATACTGTTGTTTAACACCAATATCCCATTTGGGTTAAATTCAGAAGAAGATTTGCACATCCATTTGGGTTGTTAGTGGTATCCAGAATCAGGGTTTTAAGAAGCTGCAGGGCGTTACTATCCAGACGTGATTTAAGAAGTATTGGTACATTAAATTATTTTAGGGGTCCTTCACCAATTAAGACAGAGAGTGAGCTTATTGTTTGAAGAAGTGGCATTTAGATATTATATTTTGTAGAAGTTTTTTGTAAAATATTTATGGAATATATTTTGTTATGGGTTTTTAGATGCATCACACAGTACTATCTGTTAATGGGTGTACATTGGATGCGCAATATGGTTGTTTCTTGATTTGTCAATGAAGTGTAAATAAGATATGTGCATCTCAGATGAAGAGTCTACAAAGATGAGTTTCATTCATGTATATGTGTGGTAGGTGATCACTATGATTGGTATATGTTGACCTTGCATTTTTGAGAAGAGGTTCCCATCCTTGAGGACAGTCAGAGGAGAATAATTGTTATGAAAGCACTTGCACTTTAACGTTCGTTAGGTTGAATATATTTAGCACTGACACTTTTGAAAGTTTACTCACTCATGATGCAATATCAATTAGGCGAGTAAGTTCTATGAAGGCACTTGCACTTTGGGAATTCAACTTTTAGTACTGAGGCACTTGCACTTTATTGATTTATTTACTTAGATGCGAGCCATTGCACAAAGTGAACCATTTTTGTATATTTGTTCAAAATTCAGAGGGATTGAATTGTGAAACCGATTTTATGTACAGAATGTTATGTACAGGAAATGATGAAGCAAGCCATATTTGATGAGTGGGAAATTATACCCTCATATGAATTAAGGTTTGTTCATATCTAATATTTAAGGCCATATTTATTTATTTTTCATGTAACTGTACTTTCAAGTATTGCCATTAAAACAGCGAGCACTTGCACTTTCTTTAAAATCCGAGGGAGCTAAGAAAAGAAGTCTCCCTTTTTAGTAATTGGTGATTTCCCCTATTTGTCATCAGCGATGGGTGATTGATAATGAATTCTAATTGTCAACACGTTAGGTAAAAAATGTAAACAGAACCAGAACGATGTTTAAAATGTGCTATGATTTTGGTCGCAATTGTGAGAATCTGTTCAATCACAATACTACCGGCAATGAGTCTGTTTTCTATGCTGATGAGAAGCAAGCCCCATGTGATTGTAAGCCCTGTATTTTTAATGGGGGATTGACAATGACGTTTTGTTGTGTGAGCAAGGCAGGAAGTGCCGAAACGCGTTACAGCGTAATTTAATAAACAAGGAACTTATCGGAAATCTTGCCCCTGTGTCGGTGTCCATTTCGTATGAAGGAAACTGGAGCTGGAGTATATATATATATATATATATATATATATATATATATATATATATATATATATATATATATATATATATATATATATATATATATATATATATATATATATATATATATATATATATATATATATATATATATATAATTACGTCCCGACCCTATGTAAGGGTCACAGCACAGGTACGGACCTCCAATTTACTCCAGTCAAAAATCCAATGACACGGGTTCAAAAGTGCATGGTATTCACTGAAAAATCCATAGGTTTCAGGGACATTATAGTTAGTTGGACATTTCTCTTCTACAAAACCATAGAAATTGCCCCGTTATAGTTAGTTCAGCTAACTATAACTCGCGCACCCGCAATGCACTTCTGATGACGTCACATATTACATCATTCATGACATGGTCAGTGACATCACTGATGACATCACTGATGACATCTCAAATGACATCACTGATGACATCACTGATGACATCATCCACGTGAATATCTGATGCACCTCCTCA
Organism: Calotriton arnoldi; assembly: GCA_963921515.1. NCBI lineage: Eukaryota > Metazoa > Chordata > Amphibia > Caudata > Salamandridae > Calotriton > Calotriton arnoldi. The sequence continues at coordinate 1,031,907 of CAWUFW010005491.1, forward strand.
CACTCTAATATAACCTTTGATACACCCACTGTAAAATACAGACTACCATTTTCGAAACCATCGACACACCAATACCAGTTACTACATACGCACACACTGATTCCAAGGTCTACACACACATCCACTCATTCACCTAAAAGCAAATGGCAAAAATAGAAAGCTATTGCTATGTAGTAAGACTAGCGAAGTAACAACAGAAACTCCTGCACATTACATCCCAGCTGAGAAAACCGCAACAAATGACTCAGAAAACACTCAGTGTAGGCTCATCACTACCTATAGCAAACAAGCAAATGCCATTAAAGCTATTATCAATACACAATGGCCCATCATGCTGACTGACGTTACCCTAAAGCAAATCTTGCCTAAGAGACCTAACTTAACTTTCCGTAAGGCTTATTCCATGCGTGATGACCTAGTGAAAACCAGCCCAGAATGTGACAACACAACTAGCTGGTTATCACCTAGAAAAGGTTTTTATAAGTGTAGCACTTGCCGTGCTTGTAAATTTGGAGTTAACACTACTACGTACTCCACGGCCTTTTCCAATACACAAGTAAAATTGAAAGGTCATTACACATGCAGATCAGAATATGAGGTTTATGTGTTACAATGCAATTGTGGGTTACGCTACGTTGGTAGTACCAAGCTACAAGTGTATGTACGTATATTGCAAAATCTCCGAGCCATTGTAAATTCGGACCCCGCATACCCTGTGGCTCGACACATCAAATTGGAACATAATAACAATCTCAATTGTCTCCAATATTTTGTGATCGACACAGTCCCAGCTAGCAAACGGGGTGGCAATCGAGAAAAAAAGTTAAGACAACTAGAAAGTAAATACATAGTTGAACTCGATACCAAGTCCCCCCAGGGTCTCAACCTTTGTGAAGATTTACATAACTATCTGTATTACATAGCCCTAAGCTAGGCATTTATGTCCCAAGACCGTCTGCCACAGAATCCATATATATCAGTGCAGCTGAATACGAGAGCTATATTGATATGACTTAGAGACGATTTAAATATATATGAATCTCAATGTACGGGGGCTCCCTTACACTTCTGAGTACGGATCTACACAAGCAATAAACATCAACATATATATAAATGCATTAATTGGTTCCTCTGTTAGCCATTCGCATTTGTTTTTATTCACCAAAGTTTACATGTGCACTTTAGACACCTACTATATTTGCACTAAGTTTTGCACTTTACATTTTAGCACTGCACTTTAGATGCAACGTCTATAAGAATGATTTTAAATTTATTTTAAGTCAATGAATTTTACATAACCATGTTTACAGCGCAGTATTTGCACATGTTATTAAATTGACTTACATATTGAAAATAACTGTTATTGGCCTTGAGGTGATTGTTTATAAATATATATCCTGTTAGAATAGCTTTATGCATTTTTAGTATTGCTTTTACCTACCGTTTGAGCATTTTTAATAATTGCATTTGTGCATTTTATATATTACTTGCTTTTAAAATGGTGACATAAGTATACTACCTATGAATTCATAGACATTGTCTATATAGAAGCAGAACGGCTATAAAAGTGCAATAGTTTATTTTATATTCCACCGAACAGCTCCATGTGTATCAATATTGCTTTTATCTACCATCCTGAGCATGTGTAATAAATGCATTTGTGCAGCGTATATATTACTTGCTTTGTATGTGGTGATATAATCACATTAGCTATCAATACTCATATACTGTGCATATATGTTTTCATCGAAGCAGAACAGCTATTACGATTATGCTACAAAAAGTGCGATTGTATATATAGCTTGATGTATAGCATACAATCACCCGAGCCATGGTATGTCGTCTATCTCTATTAAGTTGCAGTCACTGGTGTCACATGATAAGTAAAACACCCTATAAAAAACCACTGACACGTAACGCGATCATGTGACCAAGGCCACTGTGTTGGCCGAAACGCGTCATGATCGACTGCACCGCAAACTGAAAAATAAAGCACTACACTGGCAACAAGCTTACTAAGTTGTCCGTATCTCTTGTGTGCGTGGATAGCACGATGGAGTGGTAATTCGATATATATATATATATATGTAAACGCTCCAATGCTCCTGTATACCAGAACACAAGCCAGCACTCGCGGGGCAAATTCCAAAGAAACTTTATTTTCTTATCAGCAACAACAAACGCGTTTCGGCATTCGCGCCTTCGTCGGTGTTACTGAAGCGGCGGCGGTGCCCATTTTTAACTTGTTTCCATAGTAGCAATGAACATGAAAGAAGGACATTATCTCGCTTTACTTCGAGCGCCATTTTTGAATGTCCTAATGTTACGTGGACAATATCACATTAGGCAGTATTGAAATGAGGCTGGTTAACGTTATGCTGCCGTGAATCGGCCAAACATTTATAAAAATACATTTGTTATTTCCCATGTTACTTTAACAATTAATTTGTTATTAGTAGGCAATTCCAGATACGAACCCGCTGTCCAATATATATATATATATATATTCACTGAAAAAACCATAGGTTTCAGGGACGTTATAGTTAGTTGGACATTTCTCTTCTACAAAACCATAGAAATTGTCCTGTTATAGTCAGCTAACTATAACTCGCGCACCAGCAATGCACTTCTGATGACGTCACATATTACATCATTCATGACATGGTCAGTGACATCACTGATGACATCCCTGATGACATCTCAAATGACATCACTGATGACATCATCCACGTGAATATCTGATGCACCTCCTCACACTGTAATATAACGTTTGATACACCCACTGTAAAATACAGACTACCATTTTCGAAACCATCGACACACCAATACCAGTTACTACATACGCACACACTGATTCCAAGGTCTACACACACATCCACTCATTCACCTATAAAGTCACTCATACATGCAGTCACTCATCAATACAACAGTATCATAAGCACTCATACACATATACAGACACTCACACACCACCACTCATCCATGGAGTTACTCACACAGCTACTCAGTCATGCAAAGAATCAATCACACTTCCATTTACTGACCTATACAGTTATACACACACCACATCACTTATTAAAACAGAAACAAACGCATACTTACTCTCTTATACAATCACTGATACAAGTACACACTCATCCATACAGCCACTCTCACAATCACTGACTCTCACGTATAGTGATTTATATACTCCAACTCTCACATACACTGCCTTAGTAGTTGTACTAACTATGTAGTTACTTGGACATGTACCACTGAGACATCCATTCTCTCACCAACACACCCATACACACACTCACCCACCCATACAGCTGTTTGCACATGCACTTTCAACCCATACACCCAGTGAATCAACCACTCACACATCTATGCACAGAGTCACACACCTCCCACCCACCCACACACACACTCAGGCACCCATACAAATACTCAGGCAACCAATCAATAGCCCATATAGACACTCATGTAGCTACTGACCAACCCATGCAGCAGCTTACACAACAACAGACAGACTGATACAGACATTCACACAGTTTAGTCACTAACCCATGCATCCAGTAAGACACATGTAATCACTCACTTAAACAGTCAGTCACACACCTACTAAATCCTCCATCCAGACACTTATACACCCACTCATTGTTCAATACACCTTGGCATATATATAATACATATTTAAACTTTAAAGAAACACACAGTCACTGGATGATGTCATCAGTGATGTCATCAGTGATGTCATTTGATATGTCATCAGTGATGTCACTGACCATGTCATGAATGATGTAATATGTGACGTCATCAGAAGTGCATTGCGGGTGCGCGAGTTATAGTTAGCTAAACTAACTATAACAGGGCAATTTCTATGGTTTTGTAGAAGAGAAATGTCCAACTAACTATAACGTCCCTGAAACCTATGGTTTTTTCAGTGAATTTCTAAGGTTTTTTAAATGCTAATTTCTAACTATAACGTCCCTGAAACCTATGGGTTTTTCAGTGAATTTCAAAGGTTTTTTAAATGCTAATTTCTAACTATAACATACCAGTCGCGTTTCCAGAGTGGTGGAGAAAGGTGAGCGTGGCCTCCGAAACACCTCTTAGCAATCCCACTGTGTGGTATTTACTGGAGGTAACAGGAGGAGTAGTTAGCCCCCAACGTCAACCTTTGGGGCCAACTACCCCTTTTATTACCACCAGTAAGTCCCACACAGCAGGATTGCTAACTTCTCACATCAGGCCCGCCCCCTCCCTGCACCACTGTGCAAACGCGCCCGTGGCACATTTTAAGTTGGGGGATTAATTCCCCTTCAATCCTGAGGGTCCCTGGGGGCCAACTAGCCCACCAGGTACCTCCAGTAAGCACCAGGGAGCTGCGTTGCAGAGAGGTGGTCCAAGGCCACGCCCCCTTTTTACACCACTCTGCAAAGCAGCTCTGTGGCGCTTACTGGAGGTAGCTGGTGGGCTAGTTGGCCCCCAGGGACCCTCAGGACTCAAGGGGATTTAATCCCCCAATTTACAACACACCAGTGGGCACGTTTGCACAGTGGTGCAGGGAAGGGGCGTGGCCTGATTTGACAAGTGTGCAAACGCACCCAGTAGCGCGTTTTAAGTTGGGGAATTAATTCCCCTTCAATCCTGAGGGTCCCTGGGGGCCAACTAGCCCACCAGGGACCTCCAGTAAGCGCCATAGAGCTGCGTTGCAGAGAGGTGTAAAAAGGGGCGTGGCCTCGGCCCTTGGGGGCCAACTACCCCTCCTGTTACCTCCAGTAAGTCCCACACAGTGGGATTGCTAAGAGGTCTTCAAAGGCCATGCCCCCCTTTCTCCACCACTCTGCAAATGCGCCTCCTGGCACACTACGGGTTGGGGGATGAAGTCCACTTTTCTCCTGAGGGACTTTGGGAGCCAAGAAGGTCTCCTGGTACCTCCTGTAAATCCTACGCATCAGAATTCCTGAGCGGTGGTCGGAGGCCCAGCCCCCTTTCTCCACCTCTCTGCAAACGCGACTACTAGTTAAAGAAGCATTTGCAATGTAATTGGTTTCGCATTTGCGACAGTTAGAGCTATTGGCGTTGTAAATGTAAAAGTGTTTTATTAATGTTTCTTGAAGTGGAGTGGATGTAGGTTGTGTGTAGTGCAATTATGTGGTATGTTGTGCAGTGAAATTATGTGGATAGAAAGTATGTGGTATTTAGTGTATAGGAATTATGTAGAGCGGGATTATGTGTTATGGAGAGTAATTGTGTGGTATGATAGTCTGTGTTGTGGAGTGTTAACCTTAGGTTTAGTCTTCCTCGCTTCCATAGAAACTAAACTATAAACTCAATGAGACAAAAAAAAGAAGGAACCACCGAGGAGCACTTCTGGACCTAGTCAGAGGTATGAGCAGGTCCACTGGAATTATGTGACTGTTTGGCTGCACTGACATTTGCACAATTATACATTTTCCGCATTTGCCACATAATCCATCATCTGCTGCATAATCTGCACAAAAAACCTTGTTTCTAGCTCAAACGGCTCAAACGTTACCAGAAATGCAGCGACAAGTGTTTCAGCGTGGTGGAAGGCCCTTTGCAAACCTAGAATGGTCACCTGTTACTTATTGCTAAATGTGGGTATTAAATTGGTACTAATGGTGTGCAAACCACTCTTGCTACTTTCTGCGCCTCTCTTGCTTCTTTCTGCATTTCTGCTCATCTCTTCCACTTTCTGCACCTCTCTTACCTCTTTCTGCACCTCTCTTGCCTCTTTCTGCACCTCACTTGCTTCTTTCTGTACCCCCTTGCCTCTTTCTGCACCCTTTTTCTCTTTTTGCACCTCTTTTGCCTCTTTCTGTACCCCCGTTACCTCTTTCTGCACCTCTACTGCCTGTTTCTCCACCTCTCTTGCCTCTTTCTGCACTTCTCTTGCCTCTTTCTGCACCTCTGTTGCTTTTTTCTGCACTTCTGTTGCCTCTTTCTGCACCCCTCTAGCCTCTTTCTGCACCTCTGTTGCTTCTTTCTGTACTTCTCTTGCTTCTTTCTCCACCTCTGTTGCTTCTTTCTGCACCCTCTTGCCTCTTTCTGCACCCTTCTTCCCTCTTTGCGCAACTCCCTTGCCTCTTTCTACACCTCTCTTCCCTCTTGCTGTACCCCTCTTGCCTCTTTGTGCACCTCTGTTCCTTCTTTCTGCACTTCTGTTGCCTCTTTCTGCAGTCCTGTTGGATCTTTTGCACTGCTCTTGCTTCTGTCTGCACCCCTGTTCTCTCTTTCTGCACCTCTTTTGCCTGTTTCTGCAACTTTCTTGCCTCTTTCTGCAGTTCTCTTGCCTCCTTCTGCACCTCTGTCGCTTCTTTCTGCACTTCTTTTGCCTCTTTCTGGACCTCTCTTGCTTCTTTCGGCACCCCTGTTGTCTCTTTCTGCACTTGTCTTCCCTCTTTCTGCACCTCTCTTGCTTCTTTCTGCACTTCTCTCGCTTCTTTCTGCACCTCTATTGCCTCTTTCTGCACCTCTGTTGCTTCTTTCTGCACTTCTCTTGCTTCTTTCTCCACCTCTGTTGCTTTTTTCTGCACCCCTCTTGCCTCTTTCTGCACCCTTCTTCCCTCTTTGTGCAACTCTCTTGCCTCTTTCTACACCTCTCTTCCCTCTTTCTGCACCCCTCTTGCCTCTTTGGGCACCTCTGTTCCTTCTTTCTGCACCTATCTTACAAATTTCTGCACCCCTCTTGGCACTTTCTGCACCCCTCTTCCCACTTTCTGCACCTCTCTTGCCTCTGTCTGCACCCCTGTTCTCTCATTCTGCACCTCTTTTGCCTGTTTCTGCAACTTTCTTGCCTCTTTCTGCAGTTCTCTTGCCTCCTTCTGCACCTCTGTTACTTCTTTCTGCACTTCTTTTGTCTCTTTCTGTACCTCTCTTGCTTCTTTCTGCACCCCTGTTGTCTCTTTCTGCACTCGCCTTCTCTCTTTCTGCACCTCTCTTGCTTATTTCTGCACTTCTCTTGTTTCTTTCTGCACCTCTCTTGCGTTTTTCTGCACCCTTCTTCCCTTTTTTGCATCCATCTTGCCTCTTTCTGCAGTTCTCTTGCCATTTTCTGCACCTCTCTAGCCTCTTTCTGCACCTCACTTGCCTCTTTCTGCACTTCTCTTGCTTCTTTCTACACCTCTGTTGCTTCTTTCAGCAATTCTTGTGCCTCTTTCTGCACTTCTCTTGCTTGTTTCTGCACCTCTCTTGCGTCCTTCTGCACCTCTGCTGCCTCTTTCTGCATCTCACTTGCTTCTTTCTGCACCCCTCTTGCCTCTTTCTGCACCCCCTTCCCTTTTTCTGCACCTCTCTTGCCTCTTTCTGCACCCCTGTTCCCTCTTTCTGCACCTTTCCTGCCTGTTTCTGCACCTCTCTTGCCTCTTTCTATACCTCAGTTGCTTCTTTCTGCACTTCTCTTGCCTCTTTCAGCACCCTTCGAGCCTCTTTCAGGGTGTAGATGTGTGTGTAGAGCTATGAATCAGTGAGTTGGTATGTAGTAACTGGTATTGGTGTGTCTATGCTTTCGAGAATGGCAGTCTGTATTTTAGAGTGGATGTACTAAACGTTATATTAGGGTGTGAAGAGGTGCATCAGATTTTCACGTGGATGATGTCATCAGTGATGTCATCAGTTATGTCATTTGAGATGTCATCAGTGATGTCACTGACCATGTCATGAGTGATGTAATATGTGACGTCATCAGCAGTGCATTGTGGGGGCGCGAGTTATAGTTAGCTCAACTAACTATAACGGCAGAATTTCTCTGGTTTTGTACGAGTGAAATGTCCAACTAACTATAGCGTCCCTGAAACCTATGGTTTTTTCAGTAAATTTCTAAGGTTTTTTAAATGCTAATTTCTAACTATAACGTCCCTGGAACCTGTGGTTTTTTCAGTATATATATATATATATATATATATATATATATATATATATATATATATATATATATATATATATATATATGCAAAGGCAAACATCTAGTAAATATATTCTGATCAAGGTGCGACTTAAGCAATATATACAAAATATATGTGCAGTATATCAGTGACAAAGAGGGGAAATGGCATAAAAATGTAAATAACTGGGTACTTGGCAAGTTTGAGGCAACAAATCTATCTGGTCCAAAATTGTTGTTACTGTAAGAAGGAAACCACATATTATTTATGATTCGATACGTGATACATTATTACACTGTTCACCTTTGAGCCATAAGACAGACAAGGTGTTACTTAAATATTGATGTCTCGAGATTTACACATTATCTAAGCACTGCTTTGATTGTATCAGCTGTGTGGGGGGTAGTTAACCATCTTTTTACTGCCTGCGCTGGGAATGTGCAGTTGTGCTTTCCAGAGCTGTTCAAGGAAGGGTTTGAAAAAAGATCCTACACTGTTAAAGCCATGTTTTACAGGACGCGAGAGACCTCAACAGTCAAGATCTTGACACTTTGCTATTTTAGGGACATTACACACATGGGACAAGTAACACAGGTTGCATATCCAGTCTTTAGCACAGTACGTTGAACTCTCCCGCATATTACAAAACATATTTAACTGATCTTCATACCTCAGAATACATTTCGTAACTGCTTGGCAGACTCTCATTGTGCTGAGTCGCCTGCAATTGTTATTTTAAAGGTCGCTCCTGATTATACATTTTTATATTGCGCTTGTTACAACTGTGCAAAACCTAATTCTGCACACAGGAAAGTGTGAGTGGAGAATAAACTACCCACTGCTTCTCGCATAAGAGTAACAGAGAAAATGCATTTCCAGGTTTAGAAACAAAACATTTGGAAGTGTGGCACGGACGCCGGGTCTAGGATTTCCGGGCAACTGGAAGCCAATTGTGTGGCCCGGCTCTCAGACGCCATGCAGTAACAATGACAGCATTGGCTTCATTGCATATGCAATGTGCACGCTGGAGTTTCCTGTCACGGCTTACCGTGCAGAGCTCATTGAGTATTAATTAAGAGCAGGGGGTGGTGCGGGCTGGTCCGATGCTCAGCACCAACACTAAGGGTGCGTAGACCATGCCGGCCGCCTTGAGGCAGCATGTAGGGATGAGAGGACCCCGCTGTAGGCCCCTCTTCATCTCCAGGCACCGTGCGAATTGTTCTTCCAATCACAACACCACAATTAGGCGTACGCTCCTTTCATTTTATTTAAAAGGATTCCCAGCTCGAGGTGCATATGCAAGCCTGTGTTGTTAGTGCCGCCCGGGGTACATGCGCTCTAAACTCTATGGAGTGGTCTCAAGGGGAGAGCGGCATGTCTTGTGACCTGCCCCAGCACAGAGTGTGTGTCTGTTTGTATGTGAGAGTGTGTGCGTATGGGTGTGTGAGTGTGTGAGAGCGCGAGAGAGTATGTGTCTGTGTGCGTACCCAGGGGCGCACTCAGCAGCAGCGCAGCAGGGGCAGTGACAGTGACAGTGGGACACGGCGCCGAGGCCCCCCACCACTCCAGTAATAACTGTTTTTACTAGGAAAGACGTGAATCGCATTAGGTCCCATTTTACCTTTGCTTTGCCCCTTCATACACTATCTTTCAGGGAGGGATAGTTTTAGACCGTACGAGTCAGTCTGTGGGTACAACAAGAAAAACCATGGAATCAGGCTGCTTTTCAGCTAAAGCGCGTGTCAATGTGTTGGCTGGGCCCACTGAAGTAGTAACGCAGCACACATACTATATGCTAACATAGTGCTAAAATACTCCAGCGCAGGGAATCACATCCAAGGCGCGTGCCTGCCATAAACAGACATGCATTGTACTTAGGTTAGTGCACCAGAGCCCCGGAGTGTGGTGGGAACAGCCCGCTGAGAGCTCCATGGGCGTGACACCAGAACATCACACCAGCTCCATCCAGCCTGAATCCTCCAACTCCTTGCCGATCCGACCTGAAGGGCCACGGGAGCGCTCGTAGTGCTTGCACCGGCTGTAGCAAGTGTGTATGTAGGTTTCAGCCCCTGCTGACACAGCCGAACACATTCAACTGACTGCTAAACGTGCTGCTCTATTCAAACCTTGCCCGGAGGGGTTACTCATTGACAGAACTGGCATTTATAGCACCCACGCCCCGGCGAGGGGGGCTGCGTCGGCACCCCACCTCGTAGAAGTGTGTCCTCTCTGCAGGGAAGGGCCGGGGCCACTGCATGCTGCTGTCCCAGTGAATCACCCCCCGCCCATCAGACACAACAGCCCCTGAAACACTCTCCCCCATCCACCATGGCGCACAAAGGGTCGTCACCTTGTAGTAGTAGGGGTCCAGGCACGGAGTCTGCCCTGCGGGACCGGCGGGATCGGGAGCTGCTGGTGGGTAGAATCTCACGTCCATGTCACTACCCACATCAAGCACAGAACTCCTCCGCTCGTCCTTTTTATTTCTTGACTTGCGACGTTTGTTCAAAAACACATAAAATATCCGAAAGATGCGTCCCGAGTTCACTTGCGCGAAAGCCTCGCCTTCCCCACTTCAATCCAAACAGGGTTCGCAAAACTCATTACATGGATTTTCTTAGCGAGGAAGAGAAACAAGTAGAATCAGGCAGCTCTGATCTAGCGGGGAAGTCCAGAGAGACAAGGGACCTGCTCCTCAGGCAGCAGGTAACTTGTGCAATTCTGCTCCTCACAGGCAGCCGTTTGTGGGTTTATCCACAAGGGTGGGCTGTGCTTCGTGTCCCCCGAAGCAGGATGCAGCGGAACCTGCGGATCCTCGCGACCCTCCTCCTCCGCGATCCTGTCCTGCGATCGGTCCCCGGTCACTGGAGGAAGAAGCTGGCGGGGAGGTGGCGGTGGGCCCCCGCAAATCAATTTAGCATTGCCCCCAGGACCTGGCCCACCCGGGGGCTTTCAAAAACAAAGCGCAGAAGATTGCGCTTTGTTTTTTTTAAAATGTTCTTCCGGATTCGCGCACCCAGCGTGAATTCGGACGTTTTTAAAAAAAAAATGGGGGGGACCTGGGGGTCCTTGTGGGACCCCCTGAGCAGGCCTAGGGGGTCAGGGTGTTTCTACCCTGCCCCCTTTTCTTGTTTTTTAACCTTTATTTTTCTGTGTTCTTGTGACTCGGTTACCGAGTCACAAGATGGCTGCCAACACTTCCTGGTTTGGAGTGTTGGCAGCCAATCAGAATTGAGCTCGTGCTCGGGAGGGTATGCGACTCCTCCTCGGTGCTCAGATATCGATATTTTTCTTTTTTAAATTTCTCAGGAACTACTGAACGGATTTACACCATTTAAAAAAAAGGGCGCACTCTAAACCAAGACGTACCTTTTTGCCAAATTTGGTGTGATTCCGTTCAGCAGGTCGGGCTGTAGCCTGTAATAAAGTTTCCTATGGAAAATAACATGGAGAAAACGCGCTTTGGGACCCCCCTTTTTTCTCGGCCCCCGCTTGACGAATCACCCCGAAACTTTCAACACACAAACTGAGCAGTCCGCCCCTATTTTTGGGAAAATTTCACAAAGATTCGTCAAACGGCGCCAAAGATATTGGCAAATCAAAAAACGCTTTTCCTATGGAAACTAGGTTCTAACTATAACTACCTACTGGCGACATATATATATGACACAAAAATATTTTGGGGTAAGTTCCTGCATTCTTATGATGTACAGTGGCGTTACTTTTTAACTTTGTTCTTTGTTAGTGATCATGGGATATCTGAACCCCGAGATGATACTTGATTCTTCCAATAGGATTACTTTGTAGTCAGCCAAGCAATGGGACAACCATTATTTTGAGGTCCCAGACAGACGGAACTATTGTCCTACACTTTGCAATCATTACAATCGGGAGAGACCTGAAACCTACTTTGGACATATCGCCAAACTTTTAGGTAGGTTAAAGCACCATCATTATTATGCCATCTTGGTGATGGATGATATATGGGTACTGCGCGCTTGTTTTTTATGACACTCTAACAAACATTTTTCCCTGTGTTTTGTGAATTGAACATGACTAATATACAGACTCTGGGCAAATTTGCGGTACAAATTGCTTTAAGGTGTTTTACAGACTTACAGTTGGAGTAATCATGACTCACCTCACAACGTTTTGCCCTTCACGTTTTATACATATATGCATGTTTTTTTTTAATTGGTTAGGTGGACTGGTGGTGGGTACATTTTTATCTAATTTTTCTTTCTTTCATGAGTCACAAATCTGTAGTAATATTGTAATAGAAGTGCAATATGATTATTGCAGCCTTGAAAAAGTCCAGGTGGACGGAACATGTGTCGGCTGCGGCATTGTTAGACAGCATTGTATGGAAATCTGCTTTTGGAGTAAAAAACTTTGTGGAATACCTTGATTTGTGAGAACTGGAATTGATAACGGACTACAAACAGGAGACTTATCTTGTGATTGGAATTGTGTGTGCTTGAGTGCAATTTTTGTTTTGAAAAAGCAAAGCGAAGGCCTGGAGCCATGCGGCCAGAGACAACTGTGCAGAGCCTACATCTAGGTCCTGTGCCCAGATCAAGCTCCACAATGGAAACAGCCTGTAGCAGATTAATTAGACAGGAAGGGGATTGGAAATTGCCTAGCATGGCCAGCCCCCACTGTGCATGGCCAAATGCAGTATGTAGTGGGATTTGGCTGCCCAGGGGGTTGGGAGCAGAAAGTACCATAAGCTAGACCCTGAGTCCAATACCTGTTGACCATGCCTAAAGAATTTCATTGAGTAGCGGAGTTGGGCACTCAGGAGTATGTGTTCCCAAATAGCTGGCCATAGGACCTGGCTACACACTAGGTACTCCTGTTCTTGGTTGGCCGCCCAGGTGCTGCGTGCAGTGCGTGGTTGCTTTATCAAAAGTGCAAAAGCGAGTGTGGCTATCTTCAGTAAAAAAAATAAAAAGTTAATTTAAGGATATGTTATAGTTCTTCCTGCTCATAATACTATAATCTATGTTTGAAAAATACATATAAACAGAAATGCATACATATAGGCGAATGTGGATGGGTACACGCACATGGACATTCTTACCCATGTATGCCCTGGGAGTCAGATTTTAACTAATTTAATTAGGTATACTAGTTGAGAACAATCGCTGAAATTACTTGCTGTATTGCATTTGTTGCTATCCATTAAAAATCGGATACAAAAAAAGATAGTGGTACCTACCTTTTTTTTTTTTTTACCAGCAGTATACAAGGTGACTAAAGACCTCTTTCAGACTCTTCAGACAGTTTCACGTCACAAAACAGACGTTGCCAGAAAAGTTACATGATAGGAAAGTTGCTTCTTAATAAAGTATGGAATCAAGTTCCCCTTTCTTTCATGTCCATGCATATATATTTAGACGGACCCACTACACAGTTTCTTTTAAGTACACAGACTGATACTGATCTCTTCATTATGCAAACTGTAAACCTTTCATGCATGGTGCGTGCACAGGCAGCATTGCTTCATTCACCATTCTCAGATGCCCTGAGTAATGAGCCTGGAAGTCTCCACTCCCTGCCATGCACCACAGCCAAATCTCAATTTACTAAAATGCTTTATTTACACACGCGGTGGACGTGATGTGTGTATTGAACGAAGCACTGGTTTGCAATTAACAGTTTTAAAATAGAGGTAGCATTAAGACATGGAGTGACAGACTTAATCTGCCCTCCTCCCCATGCTCCCACGCCACCGACCACCATTCTTAGAAACTCTACTCATTAACCTCGTACTTCTTTTGGGCAAATCAATGAGGGTCTGACTGCGAGCAGTAATCACGAGAAGGCCCTGTGGCGTAGCTAAATATCTTCTTCAGGATGTAACAAAAAAAAGGACAGGAGAAATCTGAAAAGGTGTCTTCCCACTGCGCTATCTGCAGATACCAATTCTAATAGCGCCAGTAGTTATCTGTTTGAATGAAAACATATTTACCCCACGTTGACTTCCACCAGAGGCTGTCAGTCACTCCTTACTAACCCGAAGCTTGCAGCTGATGGCGTAGTTTGGGCATCAAGTGAGAACAGATGTTTGCCGCATCTCTTCACAGCTGGATTTTGTGACCACGTATACACACCTGTTAGGTTCTCTGGCAAAAGATGTGTTAATTGGCTTGAGCGGGCACGGTCGCATTCACATTATCATTCTAGTAAAGGGTTCCCAAGCGGCAGAAATTATGGCCATGTTCGCCGCTGTGTAGACCCTGAATATGCACTAAAGTCTTTAGTGCAAGTCCCCAGGAGAGGGCCTCTTTAGTCTAAAGAGGTCCTCTCCTGGGGACTGGACGCACAAGCCTGCCACAATCACAGCGTGTGGTCGATATGTCGTGTTAACAGACATCACCATGCTGGGGACCTAAAGGGAAAGGTATTATGCTGGACTATAATCGCGTCCACGTTCGTACAGATTAGTACCTTTAATCGCACTTTTGAAAACTACTTGCTGAAGTCAAGCTAGCTCTTTCTTCACCATCTACTGCAGATATACACACAGTAAAAGGGATGCGCTTTATAAAGGAGAAAATCACTCGCAAAACACACACATATGTACCCCAATGTACTTATTTTGGAAAACATGTGCTGCACGGGGGTGGGGGGTGCAAGGGGGGGGGTCGTGGCTGCTTCCATGCAATGCGCTTCTGGATGTCAGCCCTGGTACTAGCTGACAATTCGTCCTGACAACTTTACCAGATTCTTCTATGCTAACATTAATTATACATAACTTCTCTATATAAATCCGCATTTTTCCACAGAACATATGGACCATCGCTGGGAGGGAGGGGGGGGGGGGATCCCAAGGGTTTCAGCCCCCTCTCTTGTGCAGAAGCGAACAGCCCATCACTTCAGATGCCATCCTGCAGCATTCTCTCATCTCGCACAATTCCCAGACTGCTCTTCGCCCCCGCACAGCTCACTGCCATTCATATTTCCGCTTCCCAGTCCGAGAATCTCATTAAAGAGCTGGAGTCCTAAACTTTCAATGAAACCCTGAAAATGTGCATAACAAATGCTGCCGCGTGGCGCGCTGTGTGCAGGAGTAAATACATAGCTGCCAAGGTTTCAGATTGCTATGTATGACATTTTCATAACTTTAGTGTAATTATGAGTGACATTTCAATGACTATGAGTGACACTTTCGTGTGAGCAAAATTAAGCAGCGAAGACGAGGGAAACATATAAATATTAGAAATTACACCCATTTGAACAACAAGAAACTCCAACAAGGGTTTAAAAACTGCTGCAAAGGAACTGATCATACTGTTAAACGAATGTGTAACCATGGCATTAAACAAGTATTTCAGAGGTAGTATTTTATTAAAGTTCTGTGCACATAAGGTAGACACACACCCGGGTTGGGCAGGGGCACAGGCTGAGGCAGGAAAACATCAGAGCTGCGCTGCCAGAGCCTGATTGGACACATTGATGTGTTGCCAGCAGGATCGACAGAAAAGTCAATTATCAGCAGCCCTGCGGCCCGCCTGCATACTGTGAAATCACATGACACTGCAGAGATTATGATAAACTAGTTTAAACCAGGAGACTCAGGCTCACTGTGACTCCGGAAGGATCATCAGACAGAGCAGCCCTGCAGATCGATGCAGCATGCTATTTGTGTGAAATTAATTTCTTCAGATCATGATGACTCATGAGTTAGTATTAAAACACTTACTTGTAGAGTTCAGAGACTCTTCCCCGGTCGTCGACTACACTGCTGCTGCATGAATCGATGCACTCTGCAGCAGCAGCCTTCTTCTCAATCCCCCAGGCTGCTGACTCACTCGTCCCGGCCCCCGGCGCCGCTGCCCAGCCGCAGTAGTAGTTTGCACCGCCGGCCGCCCGCGATGCGACGATCGATCATGTCTTGCGCGGCGGGCGGCCATTATGAGAGCAGGACTCAAGTCGTCGACTGACTCAGATTGAGTCTCCCGCCGCTTCTGCCTCACTTACTCTTCCTCCGGACGTGACGGCACTCTACGCCGCCACATCCGGATATTAATCCCGGCCCCATGGTGTGCCACAGTGTGACTGACAGCAGTAGCATCGACTGCTGAGAGGGCAGCCCTCCCCCCCACTAATTGGCAGCACTAGTGAGTGAGTCGAGACTGTGTGTCAATTTAAGCCGCGCCGCGGTGCCGCAGCCAGAATAATTGCCCCATTGTTGCCAGGCGACACAACCAGGCTGGGCAGATTTGATACATTGTAGCGCTCTCAGCCACTCCAGAGCTGAGAGCAGATGGATTTAACTATTTAGGAACTCAGCCCAGCAACGCAGCACGTCTCTCGGAGCAGCAGAGCCCGGTGCACAGGCGCCACTGGTGGCGCGCGCTGGCGAGTGGCAAAATGCGTGACAATGCATTTCAGTGCGGTGATGCGGAACACCGCACTGAAATGCGTGAGCGTCACACCTGATGCGTGATACTTGGCAGGACTGTAAGTACCGCCCTGCACAGGAGCGCTCTGAAGCAATGACGAACGAATCACCAATCCCACAAGAACGTACGGACATTTCTGATGTGGCGTAACGGCCAGACAGAGCTGCAGACTTTGGAGCTGGGGAACCAGGTTCGAGTCTCGGAGTTGGCTCAACATCCTGTGATTTTGGGCAAATCACTTTATCTCCCCGTGCCTTCCAAAAATGGATATGTCCTTGTGTAACGTAACTGGTGCTCAAGTAAAGCGCTCCAATACCTTCGGGTCGAGTTCAAGCTATATAAAAATGCAAAAAAAAGACCAAAAAAACGTGGTAGTACAATAGGTGTACTGCAAAGTGGAAGTGTAGATGAGGGGCTTCATTTGAGAGTCCTGGTGGGCAACGCACAGAGACGCCACTGGTATTGGTGCCAGTCTCCAGGTTACATGCCTATGAATCTTGGCATTGTGCTATGAGGTTAGTGCTCCAAATTACATAGAACTTTGTGACTTATAGTTAAATCATAAGCCTGCATCAGCTATTTACACCAAAAACATAGACTAATCAATCATTCGGCCAGCGCACCTTTTTTAAATTGCCCTACTTTCTGATCTTGGTTTTTGTTGCAGATTCCTCAAGTTGTCTCTGTCTCACACTTGTGGTTTTACTCATCTGCATGGTAATACCAGACAGTTGCGGGCAATGGTATACTAGATCCACTGATTCGCAAGTGCATAAGCGTAACCGGTCTGTGCATGGGGCTCAGACCAGCATAGACCGCTATTGGAGCAGACTTCCACCAGACACTCCAGACCAGAAGTTGTATCAACCTCCAATTTGCGTGGGATTGGTGACGGAGTACGTGCCTGCTTTCTCACGTTTGGCACAATTATGAGTGTGCCACGTTTGGCACAATTATGAGTGTGCCACGTTTGGCACAATTATGAGTGTGCCACTCATGTCTGCTTCAAACTCAGACTGTAGATGGCAAACCATGCTCTTCGAAAGGGGGCCACACATACCCATTTGCCCTTCCTCCCTTCAGGGGTTCTTCAAACCCATCATGCAAACACCAAGGAGGGTGTCCACTGCACATAGAGGCAGACTGCACTGTCCACAGTATACCAGTCCTCCTCTACACTTACGACGTTTGGCCTCCAACTGAATGCAGCATATTGAAGAACAATTAAAATTTGGTCTACAATATGTCCACCCCCTCCCCCTTAGGGGTGGCGTTTCTGTGCATAATGTGGCCTCTACCAGCGACTGCCTGCTGAGGGTAGGTGCGAGTGAACCGGCACCCGACGCAATCCCAATAAGGTGCAGGCGTACAGCATGTACTAGCCTCGGGAGATTTCTCCCCTAGATGTGAGGGTACTTCATTGTTTAGGGCACATCTATAGTTTAGATAGTAACCAAACTGTAAGGAACACAGTTGTACGGATTGCCCAGACATACCTTTCACTTGTGTGGGTTACCATCCTTATTTTGGAACCCCCTTTTTACGTGCACTTATCTTATAATCTTCACTGTTAGGTCCTGAGGAAACGCCATTGATCATTCAGACACACTAGGCGTGAAACATGTCGACCTTGGAATAGTTACTTGGGCACATACAGCCCCACAGTAACTTACTTACCTTCGGGTTTTTAGTCTACCAGGGGCACCAAGTGATTAAAATTCTTCTTGTGGATACTCCTAGGTAGTTTTAATTTTGAGCACTTTTCACTGCACGTCTTTTATCACTTCCACCTCCGGATCCGCCCCACATACCTGCACTCATCTTACGGCTTTTCTCTTAAAAGATCTCCGCAAAAGTGACCCTTCGGGGGACCCGTTGGGCATTGCAGCGCCGGCCCGACGAGGAGCACAGGCCCTATGATGAAGCATGACATCCCTTGGGGTGTGTGAGGGCTACTAAGAGGCAAGACTTGGCCCTCCCCTTCGGGATTGGATCCTTGATACTGGGGAGATATCTTTGCCTCTCTCTATTTCTTCTCCCTCTTTTTTGACTCTATTCTTTATCTTTTCTTGTTGATGAGAGGGTGACATTTTTGCACCCCTATCTTGGAACAGTGTCTCCTGTGATTTGATTTATAAACATATCAATAATAATGAACGACAGGACTAATGCACAATGTACAAATTCAGAACAGAACAGAAATACATAGTCGTGACATAAAAAAGGTGACTAAATAATTGCACAAATATCAGCGAAAAGTAGAAAATCTAAATATTATACATAGATAGCACATAAACAAAGACTTATTTTCAGCGTCAATATACACTAGATCACCCTAAATAGAAATGCGATTTTCATTCCAAGCATTAATGTGTCTATTTAGGCAAAAGCGCTTGTGCAGTTAACATCTACATTTCGACCCCCTATATACATGTGTGGGTAGGCAACATCACCGTGGGGTCTAAATCAGGACTATAAACCGGGAGTGAACAGCCTGTTTGAGAAAATTTCTCATGGAGAGATGATGAAAATAGATTGCGCACTTTCCCTCAGAGTCAATCAAAAAACCTCAAAGCCTGGAGTCTTTATACCAAGGACAAATCAAGAAAGGAGCCAATAAAAGGCATCCCTACTGCAGACCTCTTCTGCATCACAAAATTACTACAAAGAGCAACCAGTGCTTCCTTGAATCCTCTGGTGTTGTGTGAGCTCGGAAATATTTGGCAGAGCGTCCCTTGAAAACTAGACCCGTTGGCTTTGCCAATGCTTCTTATTCTTGTGCCCACATTTTCCGTTGGCTGAGATTTCTCTTATTTCTGCTTTTTTTGAGCGATTCATCTCTAGGCCATGTGACCAAAAGGGCACCAATAATTTGGCGCCATACCCCTGGCACTGTTACCTATCCTGGCAGCGCTCACACATCATTGTTTGATCTTTGCTGTTTGTGTCATCTTCTTGGGTTGTTGCAGCTACTTTTAAAGCACTGCTCTCCTCGAGCATGAAATAACTTGGCCAACTAAAGCAAGACCCCAAATCAGTGGCTTGTGGCAACCATTGTACGAATCAATTCATTACTGACTGATAACCATGGGGCAAATCCATTAATTACTCGATATGATAACCATGGTGCAAATCCATTCATTACTGACTATGATAACCATGGTGCAAATCCATTCATTACTGACTATGATAGCCATGGTGTAAATCCATTCATTACTGACTTTGATAACCATGGTGCAAATCCATTAATTACTGGCTATGATAATCTTTTCAGCAGCAATAAATCCTCGTGATGGCATTTAGCAGATGCTCACTGCAGATATGCGTTGCTTTGTAGTGCTTCGAATAATGTAGCATGTAACTACTACACCATTTGTATTGGGAAAGATTAGTTATTAGTAAGTTGGTGAAAAGTATTTTAAAAAACCTCACATAATATTGGGTATTAAACTGCAATGCCTTCTCGAGTAAATGAAAAAGATGTTTCTTTGTGAAATGTCACCCGACCCATCTCCTGGGCACTTGCAATGCTACAAACCAGGCAGCGTTTGGTTCGAGGCACCAGATGATGTTCTGACATTGCTCATGTGCGGCTTTGTGTCTGAGGGTCTCTGCGTTTACCCCTTGACTCACTGCCAAGGTCGGTTCCAAATGCGCACTGAAGCACTGCACGTCTCGTTGATACATTGAAACTTTGTAGTTCGGTCCACTGATTGCTCCTCACTTCAGCCTGGAGACTTACTAGCTCCACAGCCAGCACAGTCTTTGCCATTGACATCCTAGAGGTCAAAGAGTCAGTGAGGGCACAGCACACTCTAATTACTGTCTGCCATTGGATAACTGTTTCAAAGAAAGTTTCACCTAATGATACATTTCTCTAGTAGAATGACCCCACATCCCAGTGCCTTGTTTATTGAATGGCTAGTGGGGGGGGGGGGGGCACTGTATTTTCCTCCATTGGACACTGCATGTCTCTCCAAAGGGCCCTGTGTTGTGCAACACAATTTCTAAGAAGACAGTGCTGTGCCAATATCTGGCCAACCATTGAATATTACCAGGAAATGCTTTTAAATTATTTTTTTATATGATACCACCTGAACCAGCGCTAAATCGTGCATCAAAAAAAATCAGCCATGGCACGTTTGCCACTCTGCACAACCACACTCATAAATCCCCAGAGTGACCTGCCTAGCCACACACACACACGAGGAGAGACTGCTCAAAATATGTCTCTATAGGTTACTCTTCACTTCATTCCACAAGTAAGTGAAGCTACAGGTTTGCCATGGGACAATCGCAGCATCCCTCTGGACCTCACACAGCCACTAAATCTCTTCCCATGTAAGCCTCAGTATAACCTCGCATTCCACTAACAAAGCACACTAAAGAAGAAGCCTCTTACTCATCCACCCAAACGCGCTTGTGGCAGCCTCCCTAACAATCTGAAACACTGTACAAATACTGCAGCTACTGCCTGGTGGGATTCAGAACGTCACTTTGCAGCTTGTAAATGATGTGGACATCTTTCAGAACTTTCTTTAAACCCTCCATAAATATTCACATTCTATTCTACAGCAACTGTTCTTAACTTCTTCCTGTGGACCCCCACTGAGCCACTATTGGAAGCCTGGGACCCCCGCCCCAAGCAATTTCTATGATATGATCCTCAAAACAATACACAAAAATATAGAAACAGGTATACAACAAACAAATGCTCAAATATTGAATTCTTTTGTTTAATTCACAATCAAATATAGAAAAAGATTTCAAATTTTCAATATTGCTTCTTTATTTGTATATAGTTTATACATGTTAATGTATTACATTTTAATATTATTTAACAGTCACGGACCCCTACATAGGCCTCGCTCACCCCAGGGGTTCTCGGACCACAGGTTAAGAACCAATACTCTACCGCACAGGTCCTTCCAACAGTAAGACTCCGTTTAAATCTTAAGCATGCACAGACCCTTCTGTATCCAGCCACCGGGCTGAAGCTTATGAGTAAATGTAAGTTCATCAACCCTTGGTCGGGCCAAGGTTGGACAAGATGACAAAGCAGCACTGGCAAAAAATAAAAGCAGCTCCTGCTGTGCTGGGTCAAGATAGCAAACTAGCCTGACCTTCTCCAAGGAGTTCATGGGAGGGTTTCCCTCCAAAACATGCTTGTAAATAATGAATTGTCCAACATTTTTTCCCCTATATGTTTATTAAAAAGCTGTCCATTTTTGCAGGCAGTTCTGAAGGGAGGTGAATTATTCCAATACCTCAAGGTCTGCCATAGCTCCCAGGAACAATTGTCTGCTTGCAAAGCACCATTATACTGAACATTTCCACACTGCCAAGGTTGTAAAGTAGTACTAGCTTGTGTTTCCACACCCTCTTTCATTAAAGTATTAGAGTAATGTGGTTTACTTCTGGCTCTGTATGTAAAACGGCGAGCGCATAGGAGTTTTTACATTGCTGTTGGTTGGGTGAATCTTTGCGATATATTTGTCATGCTATTTTACACAGTGTTTTGTGTGCAAGGCACACCTGTCATATACCTTTCAACACTTCCCTCCTTGTAAAGCTCCTCTGGCATGAATTTTTCCACGAGTCTCTCTTTGTAATGCACTTTTGTGATGTGCGTTATGTGGTGCGCTGTAAATAAAGCATCATTATCATACCTTTTTATCGCATGGCTCACTATACAGAACACCAAAGTCATATAGTTTTCCACACAACCGAGTCCCACATGTCGACCATGTTGCTGCATTCCAAACAGGGCTATGTTTAAATATGTAAGACAATAGTGTTTTCCACACTTGGCTTTGTAACAACTTGATAAAGTCTATAAATTTTTTGAGTCATAATTTTCCCCGGGCAAAACCAAGCAGAAGTAATTCCGATAACCGCCCAGGTTCAAGATTTGTCTTTGCTTGTTAATGCGATCTACGAGTTTACCATCACTGTGGTTAAGTCTGGCCACCACACAGTAGACAAACATCACCCTTTTCCCCATTTTAGTTTATACTTAAGAATACTTCATGCCCAGGGTCAGACCAAAACCAGATTGCTTCAGGAACCAGATATGTTCAGTTCCAACATCACATCAGTGTTTCAAATAAAGAATATCGCACACATGACACCCCCCCTGCACCCGAATGAATTCTAACTTCCCTTAAACTCTTCTTTGCCCAAACTTTGTCAAATTTCGCAGCACTCTAAAGTAACCAAAAAGCAATGGCCGGTACTACTCCAAGTAACCAAACACATATGCAAGGAAACACAAATCTAAACAAGGATTTTATGGGTGCTTGTGTGCTTCCAGAATTTTCTGAATGTTACAACATATCCAGATGAGACCATTTTTGATGGCGCTCACAGATTTATTTGTTATGGTTTTTTGAAAGTGACTCTCAGTAAAATGACATCCAGGTACAGCATAGAATAGCAGACATCCATCTGAACCTTGCAAATATCAATCAGCAAAATGCAGAACATGCAGCCAAGGGGAAAGCAAAGAAACACACCAACATGATAATTAATATTAAACAAATGATCTCGGAGCAGGCACATTCTCACTGACGTCAAGCTTTCAGACATATTTTCCACATAGTTCAAAGGCTGTAAGGTTTATGAACTGTGCTTATGTATAAATTCGACCACTACAGATGGCAAATATTTAATAAATGCATCAGGAAATGCACAGGTTGGGACTCGAAGAAGGATCCAGCAGTTTTCTACTGAGAATCGCACATAGATCTAGTTGTAGCAATGGTAATAGTATAAAAAATGTATAAGAAAGAAAGAAATCATGATGGCTCCCATCTCTTTTTCTCGGCATTTCTCAGCAAGTTTGCATCAGATCTAGAGCTATGGGGGGATGCTAGACATAGGTTTACACATGTTACACCAGCACATCGCGTAATAAACAGCACATCCCATCAAAGGCCTGAAGAGGTTCGATCAGAACACACGAATACTGAACGATATACATTGATTGGCTCCACTTCCAGGCGTGTATCATTTTCCAGACCTAGTAGATCACGTCCAAGGCCATCAGCCACTGCATCCCCACATACCTATTCGAGAAAATAACCACCTCAGATGGGCAATGTCTCAACAGGAGCCAGAGGGCATCCTCACACTGGTTAGAAACAGATCCAAGAAAGAAAAAATAGAAGACTGGACTTCCCCATCTATGCACCCAGGATCTGGAACAAAAACCAAACCAAAATAAGACATGCTCAGAAACCCCTGAAATCAGAAAGAAGCTTCAAAGAACACGCTCTCCCAGCGAGATGTTACCCCCCCCCCACAACTGACAACACAACCTCCTTGCAAAATGTAACCCAACCACTCCTGAACATTCTAAAAATGCCATGGGGGTGACTTGATAGGGTTCTGGCGCTCCTCAACAATCCCAATTGTTCCAACTTGTTCTTATAAGTGTGGCGGTGCTATTAAAGGTAGGGAGATTCACCCTACTCCCCGAAAATCCTATGAGCAGAGATCACAAGAACACACTGACAATTCCGCCTCAAGCACATGCTACAGTAAATGTCTCATTACCTATACGTATATTCAGTACAACAATTATTATCTCCTGTGGTCCTTATTATTTCACGGCCCGCTGGCCACACTCCTGAACATTCTGCTTCTTTGCAAGCAATCACACATTCTTTCTCAGGGTTTCTGCCACTATTCACCTCTCCACTGCTCTCAAGCTAAGTTCCTCAAATACCTTTAAACAAAGACTGCTAAATTTGATGGCATCTACATTTTATTGGGAGCTTGCCATTTTTGCCAGTCTCTCTTAGTTCCACAATGCTTACCGTCACGCTTGCATTTTCTGTCATACTTCAATGCGTTTGTGAAGACTCCCTATTACCTGGAATTTTTCTGCTCCAGTCAGGCTCCCTTTTCCCAGGAGAAGTCGTAAATTTAAATATTTGTAAAGTTCATTCTCCAAGTGCTTGGCGTTTGTATGTTTCAGCTTTTCTGACCTTACTAACTTGGCTAAAACATAGATCACCCTTGGTAGTAGTAATAATAAACTTTTGAAACCACTGCTTTGTGCATGTTTTATTAGGAGGCAAAGGAGCCCCATATTCTTTGTTTAGTTGTTACCTAAAATGGTGATTTGTACTTGTGCTGCAAAATTTATTTTGCTTTACTAATATCCTTCTCATGTTGAGACACACAGGCCCTCCCTGTGCTTTCTCAAACTGAGCATAACTGTATGATGTTCTATGCCAGCTATGGTTCTGTGTGTGCCATGTTTCCACAAGGACAAAAAGGACACGCCCATTCTCTTGTAGGACATCCTGCAGGTGCGGGACTTTATTGCCCAGACAGCAAGCATTTGCCGGCAGGACACTGAAATTCCACGCTTCAAAGCACCCTACAATAAACAGCTCCAGGTTACTGCAATAAAACTCTGGAATCTGCAATTGTTAAACCCATTAGAACCGCCCAAATGGACAAGCTGTGTCCGCTAAAGGGGAAAAAATAAAAGGATTCTGGTTCTTTGCAAAAGATGCTGGGCTGGTCAGGCCGCTCCTGCGCTCATTTTATCTGCCTTACTCACCAGTCATCATAAGTTCCCTGACATCGATCCGTTCCACTTCACTGGATATCGATTCTGCCAGTTCTTCTCTTGTTTATAAGATATTTGGATGTCTGTCCAGATCCTGTGCACTTGTCAGGAGCACGGGAAGAAGAGATGAGTCTTTCTCGCCCTAACAAGTGTCAGCTCGTTATCCCCCTCCTTCCTGCCAAGACAGCAAAATAACTTTCGGTTCTCCGCCACCTCTGTCCAATGTCAGTAAAATAGATGTGTGGAACGCACGTGTGAAGTTGAAACAGCGCCTATGTTTGTTGTTGATCTCTCAGGTCTCACAAAACTGTCTCCACGGTAAACCTAAAGGGGCACAAGCATTTTTGCACTTAACATGGTCTAAGACACGATTAAAATTCTGGCAAGGCGATTACATTCTTAATTATGTATTTAGGATTGCGGAATTCTAGAAAAGAAGCCTTTTGTTTTGTTAAAAACCCATTTTGTACGTAGAAGGTAGAGATTTTGAAGCGGTCATCTGCAAGGTGCAACTACCAATGGAAAATAATTCGAATTAGAATGCTCAGCTTTCATTTGCATTTCATCAATAGCATTTTTATTAAACAATGGACGACAGTAAAGTTGAGCAGAGCGGTTTGGGAATCTCATCAAGGCGATAAAACTTATATTTTAAGGCTCCCTGAGAAATATGCTGTATATACCAGTGTGATGTGTGCAACAAGAGCTCCTAAAACGGATTATAAAACTTACAGCAACACAAACAAGAGCGGTTTCCATCTACATGTTCAGTCTCCTGCAGAGGGAAGTGAAAGAGTTCATAACTGTCTGGACCAGCAGCATATCTCCCTGTGCTGACACATTCTGAGAGCTAGGTTAGCACTCTAATTATTTATTAGAGCGCTGTAATGTTCACAGGTAGGCACTATGGAATATGGTGCAGATATGTATGCATGTATATATATATATTCACTGAAAAAACCGTAGGTTTCAGGCACGTTATAGTTAGAAATAAGCATTTAAAAAACCTTTGAAATTCACTGAAAAAACCATAGGTTTCAGACACGTTATAGTTACAAATTAGCATTTAAAAAACCTTTGAAATTCACTGAAAAAACCATAGGTTTCAGACACGTTATAGTTACAAATTAGCATTTAAAAAACCTTTGAAATTCACTGAAAAAACCATAGGTTTAAGGGACAGTTATAGTTACTTGGACATTGCACTCGTACAAAACCCGTGAAATTCCCCCGTTATAGTTAGTTCAGCTAACTATAACTCGCGCCCCGCAATGCACTGCTGATGACGTCACATATTACATCACTCATGACATGGTCAGTGACATCACTGATGACATCACTGATGACATCTCAAATGACATCACTGATGACATCACTGATGGCATCACTGATGACATCATCCAGTGACTGTGTGTTTCTGTAAAGTTTAAATATTTTTAATATATATAGGAAAAGACGTATTGAAGAATGAGTGGGTGTGTAAGTGTCTGTATGGATGATTTAGTAGGTGCGTGACTGACTCTATAAGTGAGTGATTTAACGTATCTTACTGAATGCATGGGTTAGTGACTAAACTGGATGAATGTCTGTATCCGTCTGTCTGTTGCTGTGTAAGTGGCTGCATGTGTTTGTGAATAGCTACATGAGTGTCTATATGAGTTATTGAATGCTTGTCTGAGTATCTGTATGGGTGCCTGAGTGTTTGTGTGGGAGGGGTGTGTGCAACTCTGTGCATAGATGTGTGAGTGGGTGATTCACTGGGTGGATGGTTTCAAGAGTGCATCTGTGATAGACTGTATGGGTGGGTAAGTGTGTGTAAGAGTGTGTTAGTGAGTGAATGTATGTCCCAGTGGTACATGTGTGAGTAACTACATATGTGAAAGGCAGTATATATGTGTGTTGGAGTATATAAATAGCTATAAGCAAGAGTGAGTGATTGTGATAGTGGCTGTATGGATGAGTGTGTGCTTGTATCAGTGATTGTATAAGAGCGTAACAATGTGCTACTATTTGTATGAGTAAGTGAGCTGGTGTGTGTATAACTGTATAGGTGAGTAAATGGCAGTGTGTTTAATTATTTGCATGACTGACTAGGTGTGTGAGTATCTCTATGGATGAGTGGCGTTGTTTGAGTGTCTATATAGGAGTAAGAGTGCATATGATAGTCCTGTACTGAGTGACCGTAAGTATGAGTGACTGTACGGGTGAGTGAGTGGATGTGTGTGTGTAGACCTAAGAATCAGTGAGTGGGTATGTAGTTATTGGTGTTGGAGTGTCTATGGTTTTGCGAATGGCAGTCTGTAATTTAGAGTGGGTGTATCAAAGGTTATATTAGGGTGTGAGGAGGTGCATCAGATTATCATGTGGATGATGTCATCAGTGATGTCATTTGAGATGTCATCAGTGATGTCATCAGTGATGTCACTGACCATGTCATGAGTGATGTAATATGTGACGTCATCAGCAGTGCATTGCGAGGGCGCGAGTTATAGTTAGCTGAACTAACTATAACGGGGGAATTTCACGGGTTTTGTACGAGTGCAATGTCCAAGTAACTAAAACTGTCCCTAAAACCTATGGTTTTTTCAGTGAATTTCAAAGGTTTTTTAAATGCTAATTTGTAACTATAACGTGTCTGAAACCTATGGTTTTTTCAGTGAATTTCAAAGGTTTTTTAAATGCTAATTTGTAACTATAACGTGTCTGAAACCTATGGTTTTTTCAGTGAATTTCAAAGGTTTTTTAAATGCTAATTTCTAACTATAACGTGCCTGAAACCTACGGTTTTTTCAGTGAATTTCAAAGGTTTTGTAAATGACAATTTTTAAATGTATTAATTGTTATATTAATTTTTTCATACTGATTTACTACATTTTTAAAAACAATTTTTTTTACATATTTTATTTTTTAAATTACATTGTAATTACATTATACATTACATTACAAAAAATACTTTCTCAGAATGAATTACTTTAGTTTAAATACTTTGCAGATAGGCAATAGACTTTTAAGTACAGTAGTTACAGTTGTTGCAATGGGCAACACATTTTCAAACACAATGCAACATTCAGCTCAATGTGAATTTCTAGTTAAATGCAATTAGTTACTTTATGGATTACTTTTGTAACCACAGGACTGGATCCTAGATTCAGTCCTGGTACATCTCCTGTAAACAGTTGAGTAAAAGCGTTTTGGTTACAGTCGTGATTTTTAAGGAATATTATTGTATTTTAAAAGTTGACACTTAGAAACTTTTTCTCATAGAATCACCAATGTTATCCTATGGAAGGAAATTCACTTAGCAGGTAAAAACTGTTATCGTTACTTTTTCTTACTCAGTGTTGGATCCTGGATCCAGCACTGGTGCATCTCCTGTAAACAGTTGAAAAAATGCGTTTAAGTCATACAGGCGATTTTTAAGGAATATTTGTAGTTTGTGAAAATCAACACTTTGAAACTTTTTTGCTGAAAACCAGTCAATCTTAGCCTATGAAGGAAATTCAAGTTACCGGTAAGTACGGTTAAAATTACTTTTGAGGATCAGTACTGCGCTGAAAGATGCAGCACTGAGGTCTCTCCTGATAACAGGTGAGTAAATCGGAATTCGTATTTCGGCTGATTTTAGAGGAATATTTTAAAGTTCCAAAACTCCACACTTAGAAGAATTTCCAAGTGAAACCAGTCAATGTTAGCCTATGGAAGGAAATTCAAGTTACTGGTAAGTACGGTTAAAATTACTTTTCAGGACCAGTACTGGGCTGAAAGATGCAGCACTGAGGTCTCTCCTGATAACAGGTGAGTAAATCAGAATTTGGATTTCGGCTGATTTTACAGGAATATTTGTATGTTTCAAAAATCAACACTTAGAAACTTTTTCAGCAAAAAGCAGGCAATGATATCCTAAGGAAGGAAATTCAAGTTACTGGTAAGTACGGTTAAAATTACTTTTGAGGATCAGTACTGGGCTGAAAGATGCAGCACTGAGGTCTCTCCTGATAACAGGTGAGTAAATCAGAATTCGGATTTTGGCTGATTTTAGAGGAATATTTGTATGTTTCAAAAATCAACACTTAGAAACTTTTTCAGCAAAAAGCAGGCAATGATATCCTATGGAAGGAAATTCAAGTTACTGGTAAGTACGGTTAAAATTACTTTTGAGGATCAGTACTGGGCTGAAAGATGCAGCACTGAGGTCTCTCCTGATAACAGGTGAGTAAATCGGAATTCGTATTTCGGCTGATTTTAGAGGAATATTTTAAAGTTCCAAAACTCCACACTTAGAAGAATTTCCAAGTGAAACCAGTCAATGTTAGCCTATGAAGGAAATTCAAGTTACCGGTAAGTACGGTTAAAATTACTTTTCAGGACCAGTACTGGGCTGAAAGATGCAGCACTGAGGTCTCTCCTGATAACAGGTGAGTAAATCGGAATTCGTATTTCGGCTGATTTTAGAGGAATATTTTAAAGTTCCAAAACTCCACACTTAGAAGAATTTCCAAGTGAAACCAGTCAATGTTAGCCTATGGAAGGAAATTCAAGTTACGGGTAAGTACGGTTAAAATTACTTTTCAGGACCAGTACTGGGCTGAAAGATACAGCACTGAGGTCTCTCCTTATAACAGGTGAGTAAATCGGAATTCGTATTTCGGCTGATTTTAGAGGAATATTTTAAAGTTCCAAAACTCCACACTTAGAAGAATTTCCAAGTGAAACCAGTCAATGTTAGCCTATGAAGGAAATTCAAGTTACCGGTAAGTACGGCAAAATTACTTTTCAGGACCAGTACTGGGCTGAAAGATGCAGCACTGAGGTCTCTCCTGATAACAGGTGAGTAAATCGGAATTCGTATTTCGGCTGATTTTAGAGGAATATTTTAAAGTTCCAAAACTCCACACTTAGAAGAATTTCCAAGTGAAACCAGTCAATGTTAGCCTATGGAAGGAAATTCAAGTTACTGGTAAGTATGGTTAGAATTACTTTTCAGGACCAGTACTGGGCTGAAAGATACAGCACTGAGGTCTCTCCTGATAACAGGTGAGTAAATCGGAATTCGTATTTCGGCTGATTTTAGAGGAATATTTGCACAATGGTGAAGGGAGGGGCGGGGCCTGAGGTGACATCTGTGCAAACGCGCCCCGTGGCGCGTTTTAAGTTGGGGGATTAAGTCCCCTTGAATCCTGAGGGTCCCTAGGGGCCAAATAGCCCACCAGGAACCTCCAATATGCGCCAGGGGGCTGCGTTGCAGAGACGTGTAGAGAGGCCACACCCCTTTTTACACCTCTCTGCAACGCAGCTCTGTGGCGCTTTCTGGATGTACCTGTTGGGCTAGTTGGCCCCCAGGGACCCTCAGGATTGAAGGGGATTTAATTCCCCATCTTAAAACGCGCCACGGGGCCTGTTTGCACACATGTCACCTGAAGCCCCGCCCCTCCCTTCACCACTGTGCAAACGCGCCCCGTGGCGCGTTTTAGGTTGGGGATTAAGTCCCCTTGAATCCTGAGGGTCCCCGGAGTCCAACTAGCCCACCATATACCTCCAAAAGCGCCACAGAGCTGCGTTGCAGAGAGGTGTAAAAAGGGGTGTGGCCTCTCTACACGTCTCTGCAACGCAGCCCCTGGCGCATATTGGAGGTTCCTGGTGGGCTAGTTGGCCCCCAGGGACCCCCAGTATTCAAGGGGAATTCGTTCCCCTCTGCAAACGCGCCAGGGGCGCGTTTGCAGAGTGGTGAAGGAAGGGGCGGGGCCTGCGGGCCCAATCGTTTAAAAAAAATAATAATAATTTTGTCCCCTGAAGGGGGCTGTGTGGCCCCCTTCCTTTTTCCTGTTTTTATGCCCTGGGGACCCCATCCCCCAGGGCCTTACCCCTTTTTTTAATTTTTAATTAAAAAAAAACGGGAAAGGGGTCCGCGTGGCCCCCCTTCCCTGGGCCTGTATTGGCCCCGGGGACCCCATCCCCCGGGGCATGGCCTTTTTATTTTTATTCTTTGGAGGGGGCTGCGTGGCCCCCTCCTCTGGCCATTTAAGGCCCCGTGGACCCCATCCCCGGGGCCGGCCTTTCCATTTTTTTAATTTTTTTAATTTTTCTTTTTTGGGGAGGGGGGCCGCGTGGCCCCCCTCCTGGGCCACTACTTGTCCCGGGGACCCCATCCCCCGGGGCTGGCCCTCTCCGTTGGGGACTGTGGGGGGTCCCCAATCCCCCACAGTCCCGCCGGCTCCCCACGTCCCTTGGGAGCCGGCATTAGCTTTCCACATGGGGAGCAGCTGACATGCTGCTCCCCATGTGGAAAAGCAATGTGCTTTGGATATTGGAAGAGAGAGCAGGTTTCCTGCTCTCTCTTCCAATATCCAAAGCAGCTTGCTATGGCAGGACGGGAGCCGCGAGGCTCCCGTCCTGCCATAGCAAACTACAGTGTCCCGGGGTAGGCACCCCGGGACACTGCAGGAGCCGGCCCTGGGGGTGTCGGTCCCCAGGGCCATCAAGGGCTCCAGGAGGTGGGCCGCGCGGCCCCCTCCCTACATCAGCACAGCCCCGGGGAGGTGGTGGTCCCCGGGCTTCGGGGTCCAAAACGGACCCCCATTTTAATTTGTTAGTGCCCCGGGGAGGTGGCGGTCCTCGGGCGTGTGGGGGGCTGGAGCCCCCCACACAGGTTGTTAAATTAATTTAAAAAAAGCCCCGGGGAGGTGGTGGTCCCCGGGGCTGCGGGAGGGCTGAGAGCCCTCCCGCACCATTTTTAAAAAGCCCCGGGGGTGGCGGTCCCCGGGGCTTGGGGGCCCTTGAGGCCCCCACACATTAAATTATCCCCCCACCATGCCCCCGGGACTTGGGCCACCCGGGGGCCAATTAACTATCGAAGCGCGGGAGACCGCGCTTCGATTTTTCGGCAGGATTCGCGCACCCTGAACGCATCCTGCCGATTTAAAAAAAAATGCTTTGCCCAGGGGTCCTTGTGGGACCCCTGAGCAGGCCTAGGGGTTAGGGTGTTTCTACCCTGCCCCCTTTGTGCGTTTTGCGCACTTGTTTCTTTTTTTTTCTCGGCGGGATCCGCGCACCCTAAGCGCATCCCGCCAATTAAAAAAAAAAAATCTTTTTCTGCCCAGGGGTCCTTGTGGGACCCCCTGAGCAGACCTAGGAGGTCAGGGTGTTTCTACCCTGCCCCCTTTTGCGCTTTGCGCACTTGTTTCTGTCCCTCGGTTCTACCGAGGGACAAAATGGCTGCCAACACTTCTTGATTTGGAGTGTTGACAGCCAATTAGCATGCAGCTCGTGATCGGGAGGGTACGCGGATCCGACGCGCCCATAGATATATATGTGATTTTAATTGTGAATTTCTCAGGAACTACTGAACGGATTTACACCATTTTAGCAAAAGGCACCAGTCTGAACCAAGGGCTACCTCTTTGCCAAATTTGGGGTAATTCCGTTCAGCAGTTCGGGCTGTAGATGCGACTAAAGGTTCCTATGGAAAAATGAATGGGGAAAACGCGTTTTGGGACCCCCTTTTACTCGGCCCCCACTTGACGTATCACCCCGAGACTTTCAGGGTAGGAGCGGACCGGAGCGCCCCAACAAGTTGGAAGCTTTCGCGAAGATTCGTCAACCGGCGCCAACGTTATTGCAAATAGAATGTCGCGGATTTCCTATGGATAATAGGTCTTAACTATAACTATCTACTGGCGACCGCCAGTAGATTATATATATATATATATATATATATATATATATATTCACTGAAAAAACCATAGGTTTTAGGGACAGTTTTAGTTACTTGGACATTGCACTCGTACAAAACCCGTGAAATTCCCCCGTTATAGTTAGTTCAGCTAACTATAACTCGCGCCCCGCAATGCACTGCTGATGACGTCACATATTACATCACTCATGACATGGTCAGTGACATCACTGATGACATCACTGATGACATCTCAAATGACATCACTGATGACATCATCCAGTGACTGTGTGTTTCTGTAAAGTTTAAATATTTTTAATATATATAGGAAAAGACGTATTGAAGAATGAGTGGGTGTGTAAGTGTCTGTATGGATGATTTAGTAGGTGCGTGACTGACTCTATAAGTGAGTGATTTAACGTATCTTACTGAATGCATGGGTTAGTGACTAAACTGGGTGAATGTCTGTATCCGTCTGTCTGTTGCTGTGTAAGTGGATGCATGTGTTTGTGAATAGCTAAATGAGTGTCTATATGAGTTATTGAATGCTTGTCTGAGTATCTGTATGGGTGCCTGAGTGTTTGTGTGGGAGGGGTGTGTGCAACTCTGTGCATAGATGTGTGAGTGGGTGATTCACTGGGTGGATGGTTTCAAGAGTGCATCTGTGATAGACTGTATGGGTGGGTAAGTGTGTGTAAGAGTGTGTTAGTGAGTGAATGTATGTCCCAGTGGTACATGTGTGAGTAACTACATATGTGAAAGGCAGTATATATGTGTGTTGGAGTATATAAATAGCTATAAGCAAGAGTGAGTGATTGTGATAGTGGCTGTATGGATGAGTGTGTGCTTTTATCTGTGATTGTATAAGAGCGTAACAATGTGCTACTATTTGTATGAGTAAGTGAGCTGGTGTGTGTATAACTGTATAGGTGAGTAAATGGCAGTGTGTTTAATTATTTGCATGACTGACTAGGTGTGTGAGTATCTCTATGGATGAGTGGCGTTGTTTGAGTGTCTATATAGGAGTAAGAGTGCATATGATAGTCCTGTACTGAGTGACCGTAAGTATGAGTGACTGTACGGGTGAGTGAGTGGATGTGTGTGTGTAGACCTAAGAATCAGTGAGTGGGTATGTAGTTATTGGTGTTGGAGTGTCTATGGTTTTGCGAATGGCAGTCTGTAATTTAGAGTGGGTGTATCAAAGGTTATATTAGGGTGTGAGGAGGTGCATCAGATTATCACGTGGATGATGTCATCAGTGATGTCATTTGAGATGTCATCAGTGATGTCATCAGTGATGTCACTGACCATGTCATGAGTGATGTAATATGTGACGTCATCAGCAGTGCATTGCGGGGCGCGAGTTATAGTTAGCTGAACTAACTATAACGGGGGAATTTCACGGGTTTTGTACGAGTGCAATGTCCAAGTAACTAAAACTGTCCCTAAAACCTATGGTTTTTTCAGTGAATTTCAAAGGTTTTTAAATGCTAATTTGTAACTATAACGTGTCTGAAACCTATGGTTTTTTCAGTGAATTTCAAAGGTTTTTTAAATGCTAATTTGTAACTATAACGTGTCTGAAACCTATGGTTTTTTCAGTGAATTTCAAAGGTTTTTTAAATGCTAATTTCTAACTATAACGTGCCTGAAACCTACGGTTTTTTCAGTGAATTTCAAAGGTTTTGTAAATGACAATTTTTAAATGTATTAATTGTTATATTAATTTTTTCATACTGATTTACTACATTTTTAGAAACAATTTTTTTTTACATATTTTATTTTTTAAATTACATTGTAATTACATTATACATTACATTACAAAAAATACTTTCTCAGAATGAATTACTTTAGTTTAAATACTTTGCAGATAGGCAATAGACTTTTAAGTACAGTAGTTACAGTTGTTGCAATGGGCAACACATTTTCAAACACAATGCAACATTCAGCTCAATGTGAATTTCTAGTTAAATGCAATTAGTTACTTTATGGATTACTTTTGTAACCACAGGACTGGATCCTAGATTCAGTCCTGGTACATCTCCTGTAAACAGTTGAGTAAAAGCGTTTTGGTTACAGTCGTGATTTTTAAGGAATATTATTGTATTTTAAAAGTTGACACTTAGAAACTTTTTCTCATAGAATCACCAATGTTATCCTATGGAAGGAAATTCACTTAGCAGGTAAAAACTGTTATCGTTACTTTTTCTTACTCAGTGTTGGATCCTGGATCCAGCACTGGTGCATCTCCTGTAAACAGTTGAAAAAATGCGTTTAAGTCATACAGGCGATTTTTAAGGAATATTTGTAGTTTGTGAAAATCAACACTTTGAAACTTTTTGCTGAAAACCAGTCAATCTTAGCCTATGAAGGAAATTCAAGTTACCGGTAAGTACGGTTAAAATTACTTTTGAGGATCAGTACTGCGCTGAAAGATGCAGCACTGAGGTCTCTCCTGATAACAGGTGAGTAAATCGGAATTCGTATTTCGGCTGATTTTAGAGGAATATTTTAAAGTTCCAAAACTCCACACTTAGAAGAATTTCCAAGTGAAACCAGTCAATGTTAGCCTATGGAAGGAAATTCAAGTTACTGGTAAGTACGGTTAAAATTACTTTTCAGGACCAGTACTGGGCTGAAAGATGCAGCACTGAGGTCTCTCCTGATAACAGGTGAGTAAATCAGAATTTGGATTTCGGCTGATTTTAGAGGAATATTTGTATGTTTCAAAAATCAACACTTAGAAACTTTTTCAGCAAAAAGCAGGCAATGATATCCTAAGGAAGGAAATTCAAGTTACTGGTAAGTACGGTTAAAATTACTTTTCAGGACCAGTACTGGGCTGAAAGATGCAGCACTGAGGTCTCTCCTGATAACAGGTGAGTAAATCAGAATTTGGATTTCGGCTGATTTTAGAGGAATATTTGTATGTTTCAAAAATCAACACTTAGAAACTTTTTCAGCAAAAAGCAGGCAATGATATCCTAAGGAAGGAAATTCAAGTTACTGGTAAGTACGGTTAAAATTACTTTTGAGGATCAGTACTGGGCTGAAAGATGCAGCACTGAGGTCTCTCCTGATAACAGGTGAGTAAATCAGAATTCGGATTTTGGCTGATTTTAGAGGAATATTTGTATGTTTCAAAAATCAACACTTAGAAACTTTTTCAGCAAAAAGCAGGCAATGATATCCTATGGAAGGAAATTCAAGTTACTGGTAAGTACGGTTAAAATTACTTTTGAGGATCAGTACTGGGCTGAAAGATGCAGCACTGAGGTCTCTCCTGATAACAGGTGAGTAAATCGGAATTCGTATTTCGGCTGATTTTAGAGGAATATTTTAAAGTTCCAAAACTCCACACTTAGAAGAATTTCCAAGTGAAACCAGTCAATGTTAGCCTATGAAGGAAATTCAAGTTACCGGTAAGTACGGTTAAAATTACTTTTCAGGACCAGTACTGGGCTGAAAGATGCAGCACTGAGGTCTCTCCTGATAACAGGTGAGTAAATCGGAATTCGTATTTCGGCTGATTTTAGAGGAATATTTTAAAGTTCCAAAACTCCACACTTAGAAGAATTTCCAAGTGAAACCAGTCAATGTTAGCCTATGGAAGGAAATTCAAGTTACTGGTAAGTACGGTTAAAATTACTTTTCAGGACCAGTACTGGGCTGAAAGATACAGCACTGAGGTCTCTCCTTATAACAGGTGAGTAAATCGGAATTCGTATTTCGGCTGATTTTAGAGGAATATTTTAAAGTTCCAAAACTCCACACTTAGAAGAATTTCCAAGTGAAACCAGTCAATGTTAGCCTATGAAGGAAATTCAAGTTACCGGTAAGTACGGCTAAAATTACTTTTCAGGACCAGTACTGGGCTGAAAGATGCAGCACTGAGGTCTCTCCTGATAACAGGTGAGTAAATCGGAATTCGTATTTCGGCTCATTTTAGAGGAATATTTTAAAGTTCCAAAACTCCACACTTAGAAGATTTTCCAAGTGAAACCAGTCAATGTTAGCCTATGGAAGGAAATTCAAGTTACTGGTAAGTATGGTTAGAATTACTTTTCAGGACCAGTACTGGGCTGAAAGATACAGCACTGAGGTCTCTCCTGATAACAGGTGAGTAAATCGGAATTCGTATTTCGGCTGATTTTAGAGGAATATTTGCACAATGGTGAAGGGAGGGGCGGGGCCTGAGGTTACATCTGTGCAAACGCGCCCCGTGGCGCGTTTTAAGTTGGGGGATTAAGTCCCCTTGAATCCTGAGGGTCCCTAGGGGCCAACTAGCCCACCAGGAACCTCCAATATGCGCCAGGGGCTGCGTTACAGAGACGTGTAGAGAGGCCACACCCCTTTTACACCTCTCTGCAACGCAGCTCTGTGGCGCTTTCTGGATGTACCTGTTGGGCTAGTTGGCCCCCAGGGACCCTCAGGATTGAAGGGGATTTAATTCCCCATCTTAAAACGCGCCACGGGGCCTGTTTGCACACATGTCACCTGAAGCCCCGCCCCCTCCCTTCACCACTGTGCAAACGCGCCCCGTGGCGCGTTTTAAGTTGGGGGATTAAGTCCCCTTGAATCCTGAGGGTCCCCGGAGTCCAACTAGCCCACCATATACCTCCAAAAGCGCCACAGAGCTGCGTTGCAGAGAGGTGTAAAGGGGCGTGGCCTCTGTACACCTCTCTGCAAGGCAGCCCCTGGCGCATACTGGAGGTTCCTGGTGGGCTAGTTGGCCCCAGGACCCCCAGTATTCAAGGGGAATCGTTCCCCTCTGCAAACGCGCCAGGGGCGCGTTTGCAGAGTGGTGAAGGAAGGGGCGGGGCCTGCGGGCCCGATCGTTTTTTTTTTTTTGTCCCCTGAAGGGGGGCTGTGTGGCCCCCTTCCTTTTTTTCTGTTTTTGGGCCCTGGGGACCCCATCCCCCAGGGCCTTACCCCTTTTTAAATTTCAAAATAAAAAAAAAACGGGAAGGGGGCCGCGTGGCCCCCTTCCCCGGGCCTGTATTGGCCCCGGGGACCCCATCTCCCGGGGCATGGCCTCTATTTTTATTTTTAATATTTTGAGGGGGGCTGCGTGGCCCCCCTCCTCTGGCCATTTTAAGGCCCGGGGACCCCATCCCCGGGCCGGCCATACCCTTTTTTTTTTTTTTTATTATTTTTCAAAACTTTGGGGAGGGGGCCGCGTGGTCCCCTCCCGAGCCACTACTTGCCCCGGGGACCCCATCCCCCGGGGCTGGCCCTCTCGTTGGGGACTGTGGGGGGTCCCCAAACCCCCCACAGTCCCGCCGGCTCCCCGTGTCCTACGGGAGCCGGCATTGCTTTACACATGGGGAGCAGCTAACATGCTGCTCCCCATGTGGAAAGCAATCGGCTTTGGATATTGGAAGAGAGAGCAGGTTTCCTGCTCTCTCTTCCAATATCCAAAGCAAGTTTGCAATGACAGGACGGGAGCCGCGAGGCTCCGTCCTGTCATTGCAAACAGCAGTGTCCCGGGGGTAGGCACCCCGGGACACTGCAGGAGCCGGCCCTGGGGGTGGCGGTCCCCAGGGCCACCACAGGCTCCAGGAGGGGGCCGCGCAGCCCCCTCCCATCATGTGCACAGCCCCGGGGCGGTGGTGGTCCCCGGGGCTCTGGGGGTCCGTAACGGACCCCCATATTTAAATGTTTAGTGCCCCGGGGAGGTGGCGGTCCCGGGGCGTGTGGGGGCTGGAGCCCCCACACAGGTTTTTCATTTAAAAAAGAAGCCCCGGGGAGGTGGTGGTCCCCGGGGCTGCGGGAGGGCTCAGAGCCCTCCCGCACCATTATGCATAAAGCCCCGGGGGTGGCGGTCCCCGGGGCTTGGGGGGCCCTAGAGGCCCCCACACATAAAATTAACCCCCCAGCATGCCCCCGGGACTTGGCCCACCCGGGGGCCAGTGCTATCGAAGCGCGGGAGACCGCGCTTCGATTTTTTCGGCAGGATTCGCGCACCCTAAGCGCATCCTGCCGATTTAAAAAAAAAAATGCTTTTTGCCCAGGGGGTCCTTGTGGGACCCCCTGAGCAGGCCTAGGGGTTAGGGTGTTTCTACCCTGCCCCCTTTGTGCGTTTGCGCACTTGTTTCTTTTTTTTTCTCGGCGGGATACGCGCACCCTAAGCGCATCCCGCCGATTTAAAAACAAAAAACTTTTTCTGCCCAGGGGTCCTTGTGGGACCCCTGAGCAGACCTAGGGGTCAGGGTGTTTCTACCCTGCCCCCTTTTGCGCTTTGCGCACTTGTTTCTGTCCCTCGGTTCTACCGAGGGACAAAATGGCTGCCAACACTTCTTGATTTGGAGTGTTGACAGCCAATTAGCACGCAGCTCGTGATCGGGAGGGTACGCGGATCCGACGCGCCCATAGATATATATGTGATTTTAATTGTGAATTTCTCAGGAACTACTGAACGGATTTACACCATTTTAGCAAAAGGCACCAGTCTGAACCAAGGGCTACCTCTTTGCCAAATTTGGGGTAATTCCGTTCAGCAGTTCGGGCTGTAGCTGCGACTAAAGGTTCCTATGGAAAAATGAATGGGGAAAACGCGTTTTGGGACCCCCTTTTTCTCGGCCCCCGCTTGACGTATCACCCGAGACTTTCAGGGTAGGAGCGGACCGGAGCGCCCCAACAAGTTGGAAGCTTTCGCGAAGATTCGTCAACCGACGCCAACGTTATTGCAAATAGAATGTCGCGGATTTCCTATGGATAATAGGTTGTAACTATAACTATCTACTGGCGACCGCCAGTAGATAATATATATATATATATATATATGATCACAAGAAAACAACAGCCAGCCAGGGCAAAAATCTGGATCCCAAAGGATACAATGAGTCACAAAGAAATAAAATATCCAAGAAAGAAGTGACTCAAACAGATGGATTCACCAAAGAACAAAAATATATTTCCACTACAACGTTTCAGCTTCCGCCTTCCTCAGGTAGTACAAAATGGTTTGCTCAGTGGCTGCACAGATGACACAGCTGAATTTTCAAAAAGCATCATGAGTGAAGATTCCATTTGGAATGTGGAATCAATGCAGTCCTGAGAGCTCTTGAGATATGCAGTAATCAGGTGGTATTGTCAGTAATGTTCAGTCCATCTGGATGCAGTGATTTTAAACGGTACATCCAGAAGTTTTCTCTGGAGTCCAGTAGTTCTTCCTTGAAGACATGTTCCACAGGGAATATCTTCAAATCTGATAGTAAATGATCCACAAGGTTAAAATGATTGGCTACAGTTTGGTCAATTTTCTTATTAATTATTGCCGATTTGTGGTTCCTGAATCGTGTACGGAGGTCATTCACTGTTTGGCCTACATATTGTTTTTTACAGCTTTGGCACTGGCACTGAGTCACATAAATAATGCATGTTGAACGACATGTAAGATGCTGTCTTATTCCATAGATCTTTCTCGTAACGGAACTAGTTACTGATGACGTTTGTAAAGGGTATTCAGAGGTGATGCACCTTTTAGAGTCACAGCAATGAACCCCTGCATTAGTTACAACTTGCTTGAGTTCAGCTCTCACAATAAGAGAACGTAAATTGGGAGCTCTGCGGTAAGCAATGACTGGCGGTTTTGGAAAAACCTTTTGCAATTTTTCACAAGTGGACAGTAAGGGAAATGTTTTTTGCATTATATTTCTGTAGTTGGGAGCTGATGGATGATAGTCAACCACAAATGGAGTTCTGTCACTTTTGTTTCTGCTGTTGGTGTTCCAAATAAGTGCTTCCCTGGGTAACTGCAAAGACTTGTCAATTTGTTGCTGTATGATATGCAGAGGATAGCCTCGCCTTTTAAATAATGTAGCAAGCTCCTGTAGATGGTCTTTACAGGTGTCCTCATTGCTGCAGATGCATCTTATTCTGAGTGCTTGGCTGTAGATGATGCTCAGTTTAGTGTGGTGTGGGTGACATGAAGTTCAGTTTAGATACAAATGAGCATCTGTAGGCTTGTGGTACAGATCAGTTGTAATTTTTTGTTCATGAATGGTGAGTAGCACATCCAGAAAGGGGAGATGATGCGTCTGTTTAGTATTTCTGCTGCAATGCGCCAATTTAACTCCTGCAACAGGGTCGATGCATCAATTCTGTTACACACAGACAGGAGATGCATCAAAATTCATGTTGCAAGTATCTGGGCCACTTCCAGTAACCCAGGCACAGGAGCAGGGGTAAAAATGTTGATATCCCTGAGACTCAAGCAAAAGGAGGCAAGCCAACAAGCCCTTGGAGATCATTGGGAGGAAAGGCAGAACCCAGCTTTCCTTTAGCAGAGTCAGAGAGCAGCAGGCAACAAGGCAAAACAAGAGAAAAGCAGGCCTTGCAAGTCTGCAGTCCAAACATGAGTCCTTTAAGCAGCACAGCAGTCCTGACAGAGGTTCAGTTTGTGATCCAGAATTGTCTGATTTTAAGAGGTCAGAGACCCAGTACTTATACTCAAAAGTGCCTTTGATATGGGGGGTGACTTCAAAGCAGCCCTCTGAAGTACACGAGGATCCCTTTCAACCCAGTCCTGTCGGTCAGGCTGTGGGGGGTGATCAGTTCTTTGTGTGGAGACAGGACACAGCCTATTTAAGTGAAGTGTTAGCCCCTCCCTTCCTTCCTGCACAGGCAAGGCCATCAGAATCCAGATGTATGTTGATGGGTACTCAGACATACCTATCCTTCCTGTGTTGTGGCTGTCTAGAGGGAATGCACAAAGTGTAGCTGTCACCCACCCCAGATGTGTATTGGAGACAGGCTGTCAGGCACACAGAGCAGTAGGTGCAGAGAAATGTCCACTTTCTAAAAGTGGTATTTCTAAAACGATAATGTTAAATCCAACTTCACTAGTAAGGAGGATTTATCATTAGCATTCCAAACATATAAAACTTGAAAAAGCTACTCCTGTTTGATCAGGAATTGCAGCTTAAAAGT
Organism: Calotriton arnoldi; assembly: GCA_963921515.1. Classification (NCBI taxonomy): domain Eukaryota; kingdom Metazoa; phylum Chordata; class Amphibia; order Caudata; family Salamandridae; genus Calotriton; species Calotriton arnoldi. Next base: position 1,073,397 of record CAWUFW010005491.1, read on the forward strand.
GTATTAAGGAATTCTGAATGCTAGCTTAAGAGAGGAGTAGGGATCAAAGTAGTAAAAAAACGAAATAGGCTGTTTGTCACTACCAGGACATGTAAAACATAAAGGTAAATGTCCTACCTTTTACTTACATAGCACCCTGCCCTTAGGGTTACTTAGGGCCTACCGTAGGGGTGACTCTTATGTAATAAAAGGGGAGTTTGAGGCTTGGCAAGTAGTTTTAAATGCCAAGACGAAGTGGCAGTAAACTGCACAAACAGGCAAGGCCATCAGAATCCAGATGTATGTTGATGGGTACTCAGACATACCTATCCTTCCTGTGTTGTGGCTATCTAGAGGGAATGCACAAAGTGTAGCTGTCACCCACCCCAGATGTGTATTGGAGACAGGCTGTCAGGCACACAGAGCAGTAGGTGCAGAGAAATGTCCACTTTCTAAAAGTGGTATTTCTAAAACGATAATGTTAAATCCAACTTCACTAGTAAGGAGGATTTATCATTAGCATTCCAAACATATAAAACTTGAAAAAGCTACTCCTGTTTGATCAGGAATTGCAGCTTAAAAGTGTATTAAGGAATTCTGAATGCTAGCTTAAGAGAGGAGTAGGGATCAAAGTAGTAAAAAAACGAAATAGGCTGTTTGTCACTATCAGGACATGTAAAACATAAAGGTAAATGTCCTACCTTTTACTTACATAGCACCCTGCCCTTAGGGTTACTTAGGGCCTACCGTAGGGGTGACTCTTATGTAATAAAAGGGGAGTTTGAGGCTTGGCAAGTAGTTTTAAATGCCAAGACGAAGTGGCAGTAAACTGCACAAACAGGCACTGCATTGGCAGGACTGAGACTGGTTTTAGAGGCTATGTATGTGGGTTGCAGGCCCACTAGTAGCATTTGAAATACAGGTCCTAGGTATATGGTATACCAATTTACAAGGGACTTACCAGTATACCAAATATGCCAGTCAGATATACACCAATGCCATCATGCTTAGAGAAGAAGCACATGCACATTAGCACTGGATAGTAGTGGTAAAGTGCTCAGAGTCCTAAGGTCAACAAAAAGAATCAGCAAAACTTAGAGGCAAAAGGCAAAAAGTCTGGGAAAAGACCACCCTAAGAATGGCAGGTCTAACAATCATGAAGCCGGTTAGTAGTAAATAATGTAAGGAATCTCTGTGGTTCAGAACCTTTTTGGAAGGAAGTCTCACCAGAGTGCCTTGCTGGATCCGGCCTTCTATAGATTTTAGTGAATACAAATGAATTCTGTTTCGTTTGACCATGTTTTTCTCAATTAGGGTAAAACCTTAATGTATGCTACACACAATATTACAAGGAATCCATTCCCACAGTCACATGAAACACACTTAAGTGAAAACAAGGGTTTAATGCTACTTCAGAGCATGTCTGGTGCACCACATGTGTGGGATGCAAAGTGATTTGTCATCCAGTTTACGAAGATGACTGAGGAATAAGTGCCTCGCTACTTATGACAAAATACATGCCTTAGACAGAAACAGCTTGTTTAGAGGCAACTTTACTAACAAGATTGTTTTAAAGCTCTTAACTTCCTTATAATGTAATGTCATTTCTCATGCATTTCTGTTCTGTTCTTCCTCACCATTTTCCGTGATACGGCACTGCACCTAAAACAGGCCAAAGGCCCAAACATGACCTGTAAGAAATTGGAGTATTAGTTGAGGTGGGTGAGAACCCACCTCAAATAACACTTACAATCCTTGTCAGGGTGAACCACTAAATAGCGTGACCAGATTTTCAGATAAAGAAAACTGGCACAGCCATAGACATAGAAATACGGCGACATGATTGCACTCCCATTGCCTTTGAAGGAGTACAATAAAAATCAATTAAAATCTTCAGGATAGTTTCTGATATATATTTATATATATATATATATATATATTTATACACATATACATACACATACATACATATACACATATATTACCTACTGGTGATAGCTAGTAGATGGTTATAGTTAGAACCAACTTTTACCAAAGACAAAGGGCTCGATTACGATGTCGGTCGGAGTTGCCTCCGACTGACACCGTCGCTGTCTCGGGACCGACCGACCTCCTGTCAGCGGTCCCGACACTACAATTACAATGCGACCATACTCCCATTTCTCTATGGGAGCTTTTTCAGCAGCCGTAAACTGGCCGTAGCACAAGCTCCCATAGAGAAATGGGAGATTGTGTTAATCCCTGCACCGCGTGGCAGGCACCTCAAGGTGCCTGCCACACGGTGCAGGGATTAACAGGGGTCACCATAGGTGCCCACTTAGCCCCCAACCGGAGGCCACAAGGAGAAGGGGGCCCCTAGCGGGGCCCCAAACTCACTTTTTGACAGCCTTTCCATGTCAGAAAGTCCGCCATGGAAAGCCTGTCGGAAACCGAGCATGGTAATCCCAACGGCGGAAATGCCGTCCATTGGGATTACGGGCCAGTCTCCTTGAGCCTGTCGGAATCCAGCCATAATGACCGGCCGGTTTCAATTCCGACCACCTAAATTGTAATTCGGCGGTTGGAACTGAAACCGCGAGGGGCCTCATCGTAATAAGGCCCAAAGGGGTTTTTGTTTTGCTAATAATTTTGGCGCTGTTTGACGACTCTTCACAAAATTTTCAAAACTAGTCTACTAGTTAGTTTAGCTGCTGTCTGGAAAGTTTCAGGGTGATTCGTTAAGTGGGTGCTGAGAAAAAGGGGGGTCCCAAAACACTTTTTCCCCATGCAATCTCAATGGGGATTTTGCATTTTTTTAACACGAGTACAGGCTGAACCGCTGAAGGGATTTACACCAAATTTGGCAGAAAACTAGCTCTTGGTCTAGAAAGAGCACTTTTTGTACTTTTGTGTAAATCTGTTCAGTAGGTTCGGAGTTAATAAAGAAATAAAAATGTGTATACCTAGGGATGTAGATCCTTCGCAGATCTACCCGCAGGGGATCTGCGAATTTGGGGGAAAAGCAAGGCCCCAATTGGCTGGCAGCAACTTAAAAGGAAATTTGTGGCCACCATTTGTTTGTCGCTTGTAGCGGGGGAGGGAAAAATAAAGTGTCATAACACATACGGGGTTAGGATACAGGTGTCCTGACCCCATAGGACACATGGAGGGGTCTCTGGGGCCCAAAACGGGGATCCGCAGGAAAAAAAACCTCACCCACTCACACATCATACCCCCACCACACACGATCAAAGGCCCTACACAGCGTCGGGTTGGATGGATGCGGGGGGGGTGGTTGGCTGTAGGTCCTGGCCAAACACTGCAGTGCACAGCCGAATGTATGGTAATTATATATTATTTTACATTTTTTTTAAAACACAAAAATTCATTGAAAAAAAAACAAAGGTTACAGGGACGTTATAGTTAGGTTATTGTTTTACCCACACAAAACCATTGCAATTCTGCAGTTATACTCATAGTTATACTTATCTGAAGAAAATGTAACTCATGCTGTTAAGTAACTTTAGCATTAAGATCAATGGGGTCACCCTGTTTCCAAAAAACACAATAAGACAGAGGGGTGAGAGGATAAAGACCCTCTTCAACCTCCCGCTCAGTACTTCAATCACAAAAAGAAGAGGGAAAATAGTGATACTATGTGACAATGAGTGAGTGAAATGGGGAATGCACCATGCTTAAAAACTGCCCTCACACACAGCAAGCTGTGTCATGCTTCATCATAGGGCTGCTAACACACCTCCACGCTTACCCAACGCTGGAGGTGGAGCAATAGGGAGGGGAAGATAATACAACATACAGTGTCAAATCAAGGGTGAGAAATGGTGCAGAAAAAGTGATGTAAAAACTGGTCTCAGGGAATCCTTATTACAGTTTTAATATTAGGTCCCCTGTCCAGAATTAAAAATGGAAGAAAATTTGTGGATGCTAGGTTGGGGAGCTTATAATGAGACTCCAACCGCTCCACTCTGCGTGGGTGTCGACATGTTTCAGCCGGCAATTGACAATGCCCCGGCTTTCCTCAGGACTCTCACCACTGTGATCCCTGGGTGCTCCCCCTCCCTTCTATAAGTTCAGAAGTAAAAGGGGATATCCCCTTCATGGAGCCCTTCAAATTTGAAGAGGAACCTGTACGAATAATTAAAAACAAAAAAACACGTGATGTGTTATGTGTTGGTGCCCTTTATATCACTCATACTAAACATGAACAAATAAACAAAATCAAATAATAATAATGGTGCATCAACTCCAGTCACTCACATCACACTATTAAAATCATGGGGGCACTCCTACTACCCTTCTGACATCGGGGTTCGGGTGCTCTTTTTCTCTTCAATTTGATTAATACCCCAATAGTGTTTAAATGACATGTATCCATCCAACACATCGTGATAAAAATAGTTATCGTGCGAACTCTCCATTTAATGGTGATAAGTTCCATCTGGGAGCACTTGAGTAGTGCAAACGAACTCGGAGACAACACATTCATCCCAGGCTAATTGTCCGAAAGACTTACCGAGTTTATTTAAATCTTTAAACTCGAAATGGCGGGGGAGTGAGAACAGCTTCCTATTAGCATTCTCTGTAAAGGAAGCAAAGATACTCGTTAAAGAATCCCTATTCATTGAGGTGTCATAAGAGGCCTTCTTTTCAATTGTACATGAGGGGAAACAAAATTCTAAAGGGGCGATTTCCCTTCTCATGTAAATCGCTCCCCCAAAGTAATCTCGGATGAGATCCCTAGACCTGACATCTATTTACAAAAGCAGGTCAGATTTACACGCTATTTCAAAATATTGTGCTTATATGAGTTTACAAAGATGTCACCAAATCTTTAAAGAACACACTCTTAGTTAAAAAATCTTCTTTTTGGGCCCGGACATCAACGTGGTTCACAGAATAGAAAACCACTTTTCAAGTGCAACTGAAGTTCCCTCAGTCACCATACTGCATTGTAACTCCGTGTCCATAACGACCCCGCATTGTTAAAAAAGACGCTCTTCAAAGTACGGCAGTAAGTGAAACGCCGTCCGCTGATTTTTACTCCTAAGATTACACCCTCGTCCACCAAACAACTTAAGGCCCATCTACAAACTTATCTACAAACTTACTGCTTGCGGGGTAAGCTGTCGCCAACGAAATTCGTCTCTCCCTGTACGCCGCGTAGAACACTAAACCGTGTTCTCAGCCGCTCTCTTGAATCGACCACAACCCCGCTTCCCCATGCGTGGTTAACCACGTGAGCGGCGTCTCCAGTGTATCCGGCAATTCTGAAACACTAGTGCGCTCAATACATATTAGCACAGACGGGTTTTACGGATCTTTTACCGTCCGCCATCAAATCGATAGCGAGTTCACGGTATACGGACCCTTATCCTGTCTTAACTGACAATGTGGTATGTTTATGCCTACAGCCAGGTAAGAAGAAGGAGAGAAGTGATCTATATAGAAGGCTAAGCAAGCAGGTGGGGGGCTTATGCGCGGAACCAAAATGATTCTGTTAATTCGGTGTTAGAGCTTATTTTAAAGGAACAATAATTCCTAAAATAAAAATCATGTAAGTGGTGAAAGGAGAGGGCAAGGACAAATGAGGGGACAAGAGTTTAGATTAAATAGTCCAGTATCCTTACTTCGTGCATTGAAATGGACCCCTATCTAACTCAGATGTTCCTCCCAGAGAGAACCATAAACCATACAGTTATCTCAAGCGTTTTATGACGTTTCATGGGTTATTGAGACTATTCCAGGGGATATCATCATTTAATCCCCTGGAAAAGCTCCGTACCCTATAAATCCATTTCTGTTCTCTGATAAACAGGGCTCTTTCTGGATTACCCCCATTCATATTGATGTTAGGATTTTCAATAACTGTCCAGGAAAAATCCTCGGCCGAGTGATCCTTCTCCCTGAAATGGTTAGTCAATCTGCTCACATTCCGTTGACATCTAAATGTGGATCTGTGTTCCATAATTCTCGTTTTTACCTTTCTGGTGGTCATGCCCAAATACATTAAATCACATGGGCATTTTAACATGTAGATTACAAAGGAGGAATTACAATTAGTATGTTTCCTTTGCTCCCAAGGATGAGTTAATCCAACATCTATCGTTTTAGTATTGACTATCAAGTGGCATACATCACACATTCCACATCTTGTGTGACCAGACACAGGGGGGAGGAACCCCATCGGATTTGCTTCCCCTATGCCCACCTGTCTCCTGTTAATAACTCTTGGTCTTGTATGTACCAGGATATCTTTGATGCTCTGGCTCTTTTTAAATGAGAAAAGGGGTTTATCCAACGACAAACCATTTGAATTTAAAATTCGCCAATTACGTAGGATAATCTTTTGGATTCTACTCGAGGCTGTGTTAAAAGTTGTGACACAAACTGTTCTCTCCAAGGATGATTTTTCGTTGACCTGAGAAGTGCATCTCGATGGCAATTGATTGCTCTTTTCTTTGCCCTTTTCAGGGAGATTCTCCTTGAGGGATTTTGGATGGAAACTTTTAAATGAAAGCAAACTGTTCCTATCTGTAGGTTTGTGGAACATTTTAGTACTTAAGCCTCCTCCCTCTGGAAAAATCGTCAGATCAAGGAATGGTAAGCACTCTTTAGTGATGGTGGAGGTAAAAAGAAGAAGGGGATTTCTGCTGTTGAGCCAACCCAAGAAATTATCCAGTGACTCTCTCTCCCCCTTCCATATCAGGAGGACATCGTCTATAAATCGCCTCCAGACCTTGATGTGATGAGACCAGGGACCTCCATGGGTGTAGATGTATTGGTCCTCAAATGCGGGCATATACAGCCCAGCCAAACTTGGAGCGAAAACACTACCCATGTAGGTACCATGGGTCTGGAGGTAAAAGATCCCCTGAAACTCAAAAAAGTTTTTTGTTAAGGCAATTTCAGCCAGATGTAAAATAAATGGTCTGGGCGTGGAGTATTCCCAATCCATTGTATACAAGATGTCTTCAACCACTCTCAATGTCTCCATTTGTGGTATATTCGTATATAAGGATTCCACATCCAGACCTACCAGGAAATCCTCAATCGGATTAAAGTCCAAGTCCTTAAGTAATAAAAGGACCTCTGTCGTGTCCTTCAGATATGCTGGTCTAGATTGAACTATCGGTTTGAAGAAAAAGTCACAAAATTGTGACAGGGGCTCCAGTAATGATCCCATACCTGAAACAATGGGCCTCCCTGGTGGGGACCTAGTTGGTTTATGGACTTTCGGGAGAGTGTAAAAATATGGAGTTATTGGTTGGGGTTGACAAAGAAAACTTCCCTCCTTTTCTGAGATCCATTCATTCTGAACGGCTTCTTCCACCACCAATATTATTTGTTTCTTAATGGCTTCTGTAGGATCCTGTCTCAGCAGCCTATAGTTTCTTCTATCGGCCAATAGTCTCAGGCATTCAGTTTCATAAGCAGTTCTACTCTGTAATACGGTAGCTCCCCCTTTATCTGCCTGCTTTATCACTAGGTTTTCATTATCTCTGAGCTCCTCCAATGCTCTTCTTTCTTTTTTAGAAAGATTCATGAATGTTGTGTTCCTCTCTCTTGACAGTGTTTCCACTTCATGCGTAACTGCATGTTCGAAGGCCTCTATTTCAACCGGAAGTTGTCCCAAAGACGGGGTGAACTTAGACTTAAGGCGGAAGTTGGTATCTCCCCTCTCTGTATCTTCCATGACCTGATCACCAAAGAAAACTTTCAGGCAAATGTTGCGAAAGAACCCTGCTAGCTCTTGTCTTATTTTGAAATTATCTGGTGTATTAGTGGGTACAAACCCCAGACCCTTCTCTAGGACCTTAATTTGTGTGTCCGTCAGTTCTATGTCCGTTAGATTAATGACAAGGGAAGTCATTCCCGGCTCGTCCCTGGGGTTGGTTCTTTGGCCATACTCCTGGTCACTCTCTGTTCCAGCTCCTCCCACTGCACCCCCGTCATGCTCTTCTGTTTGCCCCTGCCCCTCCCCCGCCCCCTCCCTAAAAAAGGATTAGGCATTTGGGGGTATTGTGTCATTGGGCCACCTGGCATTCCTTGAAATTGGGGTTGGTACAATGGTGGCCATCCAAAGTTGTTGTTAGGAAAGTAAGGATATGGAGTGTTAAACTGAGGGCGGGGGCCTCCGAAAAAACCCCTACCTCTCCCCCTTCTGCGGGGCTTCCTCTCATAATCACTATCCCCACTACTCGAGCTGGTTCTATCTGATGTTCTCTGTTCCCTGTTGGTACACTTCTTCATATCTTCAATTTTTTTCTGAGTATATTCGTCTGTGGTGTAGAGGTTCCAGAGGGAGGAGGCTTAAGTACCAAAATGTTCCACAAACCTACAGATAGGAACAGTTTGCTTTCATTTAAAAGTTTCCACCCAAAATCCCTCAAGGAGAATCTCCCTGTGGAACAATTCTTGCGCCCCTTCGGCGCAATTGTTCTAATACAACTGATTTCCGGGAAGAAGCAGAGTCCCTACAAAAAAAACTCTTACAAAGACATTACCCCACACGGGTGGTGAAAAGGGCAAAGAAAAGAGCAATCAATTGCCATCGAGATGCACTTCTCGAGGTTAACGAAAAATCATCCTTGGAGAGAACAGTTTGTGTCACAACTTTTAACACAGCCTCGAGTAGCATCCAAAAGATTATCCTACGTAATTGGCGAATTTTAAATTCAAATGGTTTGTCGTTGGATAAACCCCTTTTCTCATTTAAAAAGAGCCAGAGCATCAAAGATATCCTGGTACATACAAGACCAAGAGTTATTAACAGGACACAGGTGGGCATAGGGGAAGCAAATCTGATGGGGTTCCTCCCCCCTGTGTCTGGTCACACAAGATGTGGAATGTGTGATGTATGCCACTTGACAGTCAATACTAAAACGATAGATGCTGGATTAACTCATCCTTGGGAACAAAGGAAACATACTAATTGTAGTTCCTCCTTTGTAATCTACATGTTAAAATGCACATGTGATTTAATGTATTTGGGCATGACCACCAGAAAGGTAACAAGCATTGGCATAGCCAATAGGTCTCGCTTTTGGGACCTTATAAGTATTTAGGTATGCAGCACAATATCCTTGGTGCAACAAGATCAACTGTTGCATGGCTAAACACTTATAAGGTCCCAAAGGCGAGACCTATTGACTATGCCAATTCTTGTTGCTTAATTGACAGTGTACTGTTGACAAACAATAATAAAGCATCTAAGACGCAAAAGTTTCAGAGGACTGACGAGGACTCACATTCCTGCCCTCAGAGGCATCATATAACGTATGACATCGTCTTTATATGTTCACATTATTTGAATTGTAGGACATTACCATGGAAACACTTTAAACATGTTCTGGGTTGTAACACAACCGGAGAGGAGGCTAGAGCGTTTCGCTGTATATCATTGTAACTGTTTTTGTTTTCTCTTATATAAATACCCGAGCCCTCTTTATGAGTGGCCCGGTGGGGGAAGAGGCATTCCTCAGCCCGAAACAAATCTATAACCTGGTGATCGGTGTAATCGGACCCAATAAAAAAACCCTATCATGAGTTTTCTGCATCTAAATTTGGAATAACTTGCTGATTGTGGTGCTTTCTGCTCCAAAATCCATAGGTGCTGATTTTTATCAATTCGCACTGTCCCACAAACAGCCCAAACTTCACTTTACTTATACTTGTCAATTCCTTGCTTTCAAAAGCAGAGCCATTGCTCACTTGGTTGCTAAATCCTTAAGTTGTTGGAATCTTACAGTGAAGTGAGGGTTGGTTTCCGGTGTTTAGGTGAGGTTTAATATTCACCCCTCTCATTTGATTAACTGTAACTGAAAGTCATGTGAGAACCGGCACAACCACAAGGACGCCATATCAAGTTACATCTATTATGTGCGTCAATATTAAGCAGAAACGTGATACAGGATAAAAAGGAGTGTCCTGCCTTCTTCAACTCTTTACCTTCTTCTAGAAAGAGTTCTTGTGTCCGCTTGCTTGAAGCTATGATGAATGTTATTTATTTAACACAATATATTGATTTAGCTCTTCAAAAATAAAACACAAAGCCCTGCCTGTCCTTTGGTATTAAATTGAGAAAAGGACGAGATATCCATGCAGCAGATGAACTGCACACACTGATGAGAAACCCGAGTTCACTCCCGGCTCGATCGACTGGTTTGATACTAACAATGATGTTACTACACATTCATCCTTTTCCTGATGATCACATTTGAGAGCTCCTAGACATAATTCAGGCCTGGATGAGCTCTGTACAAAAACCTCTCTTGTATACATCTAAACAGGCTATTCTGTTGCTCCATCGATAGTAAGAATAAGGGTCATCTCTAGGGAGCACGTGACAACTGACGTGTGGCGTGGTTCACTCATGGCAAAGTTGTCAGGGCAGTGGGGAGCGGTTCATGAATGTTTCTAGTCTATGTTTAGAAACTATCACTTATAATAAATGCCACTCAATACAATGATAGAACGTAATGCACTGAAATGAAGCGCTTCGACACGTGAAAGGAATACACTTTCTTGAATTTTATAGTCTATCATATGTATACAGGACGTTTGCGGCACGGTATACACACCAGATATTTTGAGCGATCTGCTCACACTGGTTCTCAGAGCCAAGCCAGACCCTTGGCTCGGCTCTCCACATTAACTGGCCTGGCCCGCCCGTCCCTAGGAACTCCTACTTCACATGTGCAGCGTAGAACCAGGGAAGGCAGGGAGCATCTTCCCAACTAATCGATAAGCTGCAGGGATATCTCGGGCTGGTCGGACAAGCAGCGATGGAGCCTCCTGCACGTCAGGGACCACCTATCATGTGACTGATTCTGCACACATGCATACTGCCAGTTCAAAGGCAACAGCTTGTCGGAAAATAAGCACGATTTGCCCATCACCAACTGGTATCCGTTCCTAAAAGGTACACATTGCACACATCATTAATTGAAAGCACTTTCCGCCAAAACTTCAAGTAACAGTCGAAGAATATATACAGGGTACGACGGGTGGTGGCGCGGCCGGTGGTTGGGAATTGTACAATATCAAAATGTATCAAGAAAGGGCTGCAGGAATCCGAGAACACCTCCAATTGAGTTATGACACCAATTTCAATTGCTGTGACGACTTATGAACAGAGCAGGGACGTTTAAATTCATGGCAATCTCCGCATATGTAGCCCTAGAGAGCAATCCCGCGCGCCACAGGGAACAGACAGGAGCAAAGACAATCAAAATCACATCCAATGAACGCATTCTGTAGTTGTCTTTAAGATCTTCACGAAGGACATTTACAATGGAGAAAACGCTGCATTAATATCACCCAGAGGATCTATACTAACGGCAAGATCACGGACAACATGTCAGCTCAAAAATACTGTAGCACAAGTTTTAAAACGAGACGTGATCTGTGGTGGGGGAGGGGGAGGGGCGAGCAAGACAGAGAGGCAGAGCGAGGTGTGTGGGGCACGTCATTAGTGACAGAGGGCAGGCTCTGCTTTCGGCAGCGTCAGAGAGGAGCGGGGGCGAGCGAGCGCGGCAGTGCTGAGCTGACCACACGCTCGTGCACAATGCCCATGTGTTTCCAATTATCGCGCCCGCGTCTGGGCACGATAATTGGAAACAGATGTCTGCCCTGCGGGTAACCGCAGGGAAAAGGCCATTGTGCACGAGCGTGTGGTCAGCTTTCTGAAACCCCTAACTTAAAGTCTCGCCAGAGCAGCGCTTGCGCGCTACTCGAGGCTCAACCTAAAAACGAGAATTATGGAACACAGATCCACATTTAGATGTCAACGGAATGTGAGCAGATTGACTAACCATTTCAGGGAGAAGGATCACTCGGCCGAGGATTTTTCCTGGACAGTTATTGAAAAGCCTAACATCAATATGAATGGGGGTAATCCAGAAAGAGCCCTGTTTATCAGAGAACAGAAATGGATTTATAGGGTACGGCGCTTTTCCAGGGGATTAAATGATGATATCCCCTGGAATAGTCTCAATAACCCATGAAACGTCATAAAACGCTTGAGATAACTGTATGGTTTATGGTTCTCTCTGGGAGGAACATCTGAGTTAGATAGGGGGTCCATTTCAATGCACGAAGTAAGGATACTGGACTATTTAATCTAAACTCTTGTCCCCTCATTTGTCCTTGCCCTCTCCTTTCACCACTTACATGATTTTTATTTTAGGAATTATTGTTCCTTTAAAATAAGCTCTAACACCGAATTAACAGAATCATTTTGGTTCCGCGCATAAGCCCCCCACCTGCTTGCTTAGCCTTCTATATAGATCACTTCTCTCCTTCTTCTTACCTGGCTGTAGGCATAAACATACCACATTGTCAGTTAAGACAGGATAAGGGTCCGTATACCGTGAACTCGCTATCGATTTGATGGTGGCCGGTAAAAGATCCGTAAAACCCATCTGTGCTAATATGTATTGAGCGCACTAGTGTTTCAGAATTGCCGGATACACTGGAGACGCTGCTCACGTGGTTAACCACGCATGGGGAGGCGGGGTTGTGGTCGCTTCAAAAGAGCCGCTGAGAACACGGTTTAGTGTTCTACGCGGCGTACAGGGAGAGACGAATTTCGTTGGCGACAGCTTACCTCGCAAGCAGTAAGTTTGTAGATAAGTTTGTAGATGGGCCTTAAGTTGTTTGGTGGATGAGGGTGTAATCTTAGGAGTAAAAATCAGCGGGCGGCGTTTCACTTACTGCCGTACTTTGAAGAGCGTCTTTTTTAACTATGCGGGGTCGTTATGGACACGGAGTTACAATGCAGTATGGTGACTGAGGGAACTTCTATTGCACTTGAAAAGTGGTTTTCTATTCTGTGAACCACGTTGATGTCCGGGCCCAAAAAGTAGATTTTTTAACTAAGAGTGTGTTCTTTAAAGATTTGGTGACATCTTTGTAAACTCATATAAGCACAATATTTTGAAATAGCGCGTAAATCTGACCTGCTTTTGTAAATAGATGTCGGGTCTAGGGATCTCATCCGAGATTACTTTGGGCGAGCGATTTACATGAGAAGGGAAATCGCCCCTTTAGAATTTTGTTTCCCCTCATGTACAATTGAAAAGAAGGCCTCTTATGACACCTCAATGAATGGGGATTCTTTAACGAGTATCTTTGCTTCCTTTACAGAGAGTGCTAATAGGAAGCTGTTCTCACTCCCCCACCATTTCGAGTTTAAGATTTAAATAAACTCGGTAAGTCTTTCGTGTGAGAAGTTGGCCTGGTATATGCTGTCCACTAATTATAGTGGGCACCTTGCACCAGTCCAAACAACCCCTTATTGGAGATAGGTTAAAGACAACCTTTATTGAAAGCTATCCTAGTGGTAGCTATGGAGAGCAGCCTTCAGGCTAAATCTTGAAGGAATGTAAAGCAGCTTGTTTTACCAGTTTATAATCTCTTGAGTGACCAAATGAAAGAGGACCACACCAGGTATATATTTAGTCTTAAATACACCCCTCTAGTCTCTTTATGAGGCTAGAGTTTGAAGTACATACGTTACAAGTCAGTTATGAACAGTAATAGCACAAATACACGTTTGAGCCCTAGGGGCGTACCAAACCATATACCAATAAAGTGGTATAAGAACCATGACTGAGCTAGACACAAGGCCTAGAGCCTGTAGAAGTGCTTGGCCCTCAAGGAACCACCCAAGGTAGTGACACAGGGGACCCACGGGGGACGCGTGCAGTGTGAGAACACAGCCGCGAGCCGCCGTTGACTTCTATGGGGAATGTCGCGGTTCGAGTTTTAAAGAAAAGGGACACTTAGAGGAGGACTTGGAGCAAACCCCTTTAGAACTAGGTCGTTCTAGAGTCTATACCCACGGGAGCACTGGAGTACTCGAGTTACCTCACCCAGGGAAGCCGGGTGCATAGGTGTCTTTCGGGGTCGGGTTTCGTCGTCGTTTTCAATGACGATCTGCTGCAAAGTGCTGCTGGCGACCAAGTCGAAAGTGTTCGGGTGGATCCAAAGGTGGATTGAAGATCTGAAGAACCTGAAAGCAGAGGGGACAGAGTCTGGGTCACTAGCCAGTGACCAGGAAGGCGATGAGCAGATGCCCACCGATGTCGGGTGCTTCAGGTAGGTTGATGGTCGTCTTGACTCTTCAGCCACGAGGTCCAGGAGGCGTCGACGATGACCAGGAGCTGGATTCGAGCTGTACCATGACGTCTGTCAATTGCAGCGGTGTCGGCGACCGGATTGGACCCAACAAGCCTTGGCAACGGCAAGTCACGTGAAAATAGAAGAAGGACGGTGGTACAGACCAGCAAGGTCTGAGGGACTCCCCCAGCGAGGGTAAGTCAGGGCACGTCTGGAGCAACCAGGAAAGCCCAAGCAAAAGAAGAGTTGCCTTCGGGAGGGCCCACTAGCCAATGGACTAGCGACCGCGAAGGAGCCTCGAGTGGACGCACTTGGAGCTGGCTTACAGGACACTCGTGGAGTGGAGGCCAGTGATCTTCGGTGCAGTCGGTGCTGGAGGCGGGGGCTACTCGGAGCCCAAAGCACAACTTCGTGGGAGACCAGGAAGAGGATGCACTTGCAAAAGTACTTGGTGTCCAGGGGTCACGGTTCCACGTTACTCACAACAGCTACGGGCCTCAGCTTTGCTGGGGACTCAGGGCAGCCTCGGGGAAGTCTGGAAATCCACCTCTGGTGATGCAAAGACTTCGGCGTCCGGTGGGAGCTTCAGCGATGCAGACCGGACAATTGCTTCTTTGGTGCCTGCCAAGCAGGGGAGTCACTCCTTGACCCCAAGGGAGATTCTTCAGTCCTCTAATCTTAAAGTAGAGTGTCGAAGGTCCAGGATTCTGTATCAGAGTTTTGTCCAGGTAAATCTAAAGTCCTAAGGACTGGGGTCCCATACTTATACTAAGTTAGGGGTTGGACATACTCTGGGGACCCACCTATGGGAGGGTCAGGGAAGAGGGGTGGTTACACCCATTCCCTTTGTCCAGTTTTGCGCCAGAGCAGGGGCAGGTAGCCCCTGCAACCGGTTTGAACTGGCATATGCACAGGGACACCAAGTGTGCCCCCAGTGCAGGACTTCTGAGCACCAGAGAGTGCTCCCGCCCAGCCCCAATACATTATCCTGTCTGGGGAGGTGGTTACACCTCCCTGCGACAGGGAACCTATTGTCCAGGCCTCCCCTGCCGGAGTTTCAGTCAGCAGCAGGAGGCCAGACCCGTGTCTGTGGCAGCGGCATCCATTTTGTGATGCCAGGTCTCTGGAAAGAAGTTACCGGGCAGGCCGGTGTGTACATGTCTCTCCCTCTAGAAGGGTGGAATGCTACCCCCGCCACCAGAACTGGCGGGGGGTAGTATTCCAAGATGCTTGACACCAAACACGACATGTTTTGGTGCAGCCAGTCCAAAGTTAGCATTGTACCGCGAGGATATAATGCACTTAAGAGTATATGGTCAGGCTGCACTACAAACAGCATCAGAGAAGGGTCTCCGAACGCTGCAGAGGGGCTCTGCTCATGCAAGGGCACCCTCTCACATAAGAACCAAGCACTCTGCCTTCAGGATTGATAAGGCCTGCCATAGGAGTGACTTATAGGTTTGTATGTGTGTACATATGTAGTGATATAGGTAACCTATATCACAGTAAGGGGTGCATGCACCACCTTACCCAGGCTGCAGTAGCAGACCTGTGGTGTCATTTTGGATGGCCTTCCAGGGGTGGCACAATACATGCTGCAGCCCCTGGGACGTCTCTGAGGTACCTATGCCCTGGGTACATAGTATACCATATACTAGGGACTTATAAGGGCACTTCAGATTCCAATCAGAGATGTGCCTAAGGCACATGGAAACCATTTTAGAGAGGAAGCAGCTAGGCTGGGGTTCTGATTAGCAGGGCCCCAGCCAGACTAAAGTCGAAAAACAGTGAAGCATCAGCAAAAATTGGGGGTACCCATGTGAAGCAGATCCTACTCTCCTACATTTCGGACAATTAGCGTGGGATGAATGTGTTGTCTCCGAGTTCGTTTGCACTACTCAAGTGCTCCCAGATGGAACTTATCACCATTAAATGGAGAGTTCGCACGATAACTATTTTTATCACGATGTGTTGGATGGATACATGTCATTTAAACACTATTGGGGCATTAATCAAATTGAAGAGAAAAAGAGCACCCGAACCCCGATGTCAGAAGGGTAGTAGGAGTGCCCCCATGATTTTAATAGTGTGATGTGAGTGACTGGAGTTGATGCACCATTAATATTATTTGATTTTGTTTATTTGTTCATGTTTAGTATGAGTGATATAAAGGGCACCAACACATAACACATCACATGTTTTTTGGTTTTTAATTATTCGTACAGGTTCCTCTTCAAATTTGAAGGGCTCCATGAAAGGTGATATCCCCTTTTACTTCTGAACTTATAGAAGGGAGGGGAGCACCCAGGGATCACAGTGGTGAGAGTCCTGAGGAAAGCCGGGGCATTGTCAATTGCCGGCTGAAACATGTCGACACCCACGCAGAGTGGAGCGGTTGGAGTCTCATTATAAGCTCCCCAACCTAGCATCCACAAATTTTCTTCCATTTTTAATTCTGGACAGGGGACCTAATATTAAAACTGTAATAAGGATTCCCTGAGACCAGTTTTTACATCACTTTTTCTGCACCATTTCTCACCCTTGATTTGACACTGTATGTTGTATTGTCTTCCCCTCCCTATTGCTCCACCTCCAGCGTTGGGTAAGCGCGGAGGTGTGTTAGCAGCCCTATGATGATGCATGACACAGCTTGCTGTGTGTGAGGGCAGTTTTTAAGCATGGTGCATTCCCCATTTCACTCACTCATTGCCACATAGTATCACTATTTTCCCTCTTCTTTTCGTGATTGAAGTCACCCTGTTTCCCTCAGAACCTGGGTATCGATATGTAAAGCTACAATTGGTTCCATTGGGTAAGCACTGAGAAATGCTTTTTAGAACCTTAACATTCCTTCAAAAAACACAATACACATCAAATGTATAAGTTCATCATGATTAACAACACTGGATGCAACACACCTACAACAATTTACCAACAATATATGAATTTATTTCTACATTTCAATTGATTTTCTAACTATCACATCAAAATCTTTACAAAGTCAATTCATACGGGCTGTCAGACAAAAACCATAAAGACACAGTAACAATACAGAGACAATTCAATACGTGACTGAAGTGACAGAAAGTGTAATAAGTGACGTTTCAGATTCAAACACAAAAAGACAATAACATAAATTCTCTGTCCTTCTTTGGTCTTTCACTATAACATGCACTGTCTGTTTAATTCCTAGCTATAGTGAGCCTGGACATTAGACTGTTTCACGTCGACGTTTCAACCCTGTGGATACCTGTGTATGTAAATACATCAAAATAGGGTCTTCCTCAGGACAAAGCAGCCTAGTGACAGCCCTAGTCATTCAATAAGCGAATGAGAAAAAATGAACTCCTCCGAGCCCGGATGGAGCATGACCAAAAGATTTCTCTTATGCGTCCTCGTCAGACATAAAGATCATCAGCGTGCCCCCATCCAATGACTTGTAATAATTAAGATGGCATGCGAATTGGCACTGAAATAACAACAGCGTCCCCCACTGGTCTAATGAATAGAAAGAAGGACAGAGAATTTATGTTATTGTCTTTTTGTGTTTGAATGTGAAACGCCACTTATTACACTTACTGTCACTTCAGTCACGTATTGAATTGTCTCTGTATTGTGACTGTGTCTTTATGGTTTTTGTCTGACAGCCTGTATGAATTGACTTTGTAAAGATTTTGATGTGATAGTTAGAAAATCAATTTAAATGTAAAAATAAATTCATATATTCTTGGTAAATTGTTGTAGGCGTGGTGCATCCAGTGTAGTTAATCATACATTTGATGTGTATTGTGTTTTTTGAAGGAACGTTAAGGTTCCAAAAAGCATTTCTCAGTGCTTACCCAACGGAACCAGTTAACTAACTTTAAGTCATGAGTTTTAGTTTCTTAATATAAGTATAAGTATAACTGCCGAATTTCTATGGTTTTGTGCAGGTAAAACATGAACCTAACTATAACGTCCTGCGTCAACCACAAACAAGGAAGAATTAGGAGACAATTGTATCTGCAAAAAAGGGTTCCAGATCTATTATTGAGTTGTGTGCAAACACAGAAACGCACACATGGGTGCAGGGAAAAAAACACTGGTAACAGCGGACGTGTTTCTGCTACACTCCTTCTGCTAGGATTATACATATATGCACAAAATAAGCAGAGAACTTTGGGTAATTCCCAAGTTTAGGTGAAGAGCAGCTCATATATAGAGCACCCTTCACTACCAGCGACACTCTGAATCTGCTCACCTCAAATTTCTGTTTTTCTAGCAACGTTTTTAAGCTTAGGATTAACACAGTGCCATCCACGCCGAGTTAGAAAGGGAATAAGTATTTTGTCATTTATACAGCAAAGTCTTTAAGCATAGGATTAGCTAATGCCATCCATACCAATCTGCAAAATGCCAAAAGCCTTTTACCACTCCCGGCACAGTATTACGGCTTTGGATTCTGCAGGGAAAGGCCTTTGGAAGATTGTTGTGTCCCTGTAGCTCAAACAGGTCAGCCAACTGACTCTTGGAGTCCCTTATGAGGTCCTGGGTTCAAGGCAAGAAGGTCCAGTCTTCCTTCAGGTTCTTCAGACAGCAGGGCAGTCTTTCTGATTCTTCACAGGCCCAGTAATGTTCTGAGGAGAGGTCTGTGGTGTCCACTTTTATACCCAGAGCCGGTCTGTGGGTGAGGGCAAGCTTTTGCCCCCTCCTAAACCAGTTCTGGCCAGTTCCTTTTGTCCCATGGGTATGGTGCCAGCATAACTAGAAAGAGAAAGTGGAGGCAGGCCTAGATGTGAGCTTCATCTATCAGTGACAAGGTAGGCAGCCTTTGAGGGGAAGTGTTGCAAAGTCATCCGGTGCCTGGGCACCCCCATTTTTTGCTGACTGGTACTGGTGGTAGCTGCCTCCCACTGTCCATGGGCTCTGCCGAACCAGGCCCAGGGCCAGTGCTATGCTGAAAACACATTTGGAATACACTGAAAACACCTGCATACACTACCGTACACTATGGGTTAGGGTACCCCAATCATTTACATGACCTTCCCTATAAGGCCCTAGTACATAATAGGGCAGGGGGATTAAAACAACCTTTTAGTTACTAGTATATAAAAGGGCATGGCAGTTTAGAGGCCAGCAGCCCTTTCTGCACATTCATGTGTGTACTGCTGAGGCTAGTTTAAAAGTAGCCCTGTGTTGCAGGACTACTTTTAAAATGTAAATTGTGCCCAAACTCGACTTTGGTGCTTGGGGCACTTACAAATTAACAAACTACAATATTTTGGTATATTAGGTACCCCAAGCGTCTCCCCTAGGTGTCCCAGGGTTGGAGGGGACAGGTACATATAAGGAGGACCCTTATAAAATAGGTTTTATATACCATGGGGATAGTGAAATTGCACATTCCACTTGCCTCCTTGTAGTAAATTGCTTCCCAAAATCAACTTTTGTGCTAGGAGCACTGTGGAGTGAGAATCTGCAATATTTTTACATATTCAGAGCCCCTAAAGTTTCCCCTAAGTGTTCCAGGGGTGGGGGTCTTGTGAATATAGGCAGGGTCCTTATAAAATATGTTGTGTAAGCCCTGGTGTTGGAGAAATTGCCCAGTTCAATTTCCCTATTGCAGATCCCCAACCACAATGGTTAATATGGCATTCAGTTATTAATTAATAACTCATGCTAGGCTTTGCAGGAAAATATCATTCAATGACTTAGGAGAATGGTTTCGATAAATCCAACAACATGCTGTTGTTGAATTATTCCTAAAATGTACAGAAGAGAAGTTATAAGACTTTCTTGCCTGCAAGCCAACATTCAGCCTTCTAGTGGTCTGCTCTGATTGGTCAGAGTTAAGTGGATTACCCAGGCTGCTTTGATGAAGTGATAAGTGGCACCCGGGGTGGGGAGCCATCTGGGAGGAGAGGGTTCTGCAAAACAGGAATGCCAGAGCACGGGGGGAGGCGTCGTAAACCACAATCTTCAAAGGAAGGAGGGGACAGGCAGAAGAAGCCAGGTCTAGCTACACCCATCTCCTATGAACCCAGCCAGATGGCAGGCTTAAGGAAGGAATGAACAGGTGCCAGGGGGAGGGAGGCTATGGAGATGAGCCATCTTGGATGTTGGTTAGGTAGTTCTTGCCTCTCTTCTGAGACTTCAGCCATATTGAATTTTGGAAGAGCAGTGCCTTCTGGGAGACCATAGTGAGTGCCACACTCTGGAGGAAACAGTCGTGCTCTGGCGTGTTGCCCTGCACCTCATTGGACAGGAGTACCCTCCTGCTCGACCCAGAGAACACTGAATAAGTATCTGACAGGGGATAGCCTCTTAGATCTGCTGCTTGAAACAAGAGGAAGCAGATGGGTCCATGCTGAGAAGCTTGATTTGCACCAATCAGGCCCTGCACTCTGCCTGACTGCACCTGCTGTACAATCTGGAACTACAGCCCTGTGGACCTAACTTGCATCAAAAGGACTAACAAGTGGACTCCCTGCAAGTTACAGGTTAACAGAGCTCACCTAGACCATCACCCCCAAGAATCCCCAGCCTGGAGGGCTACCAGTGGATTTCTTAGGGTTGTGTCCAAGTGTATTGTGGGAACTTAAGTCCCAAACTTTCAAGGACCACCTTGGAACTTCCAGACCCTTGGAGTAAGTTTTGGACACCCTGGGACTCTCAAAGGAACTTCAGGAAGAAGTTCCAGAAGTTTGGAGACGATTGGAGCAACTTTGGAAAAAAGCTCCATAAGTGGACCGACTCGACCTGGCCTGCCAAGCTGCGACTCTCAACCACGAACCGGCCTGCCCTCCAGGTTCGTCCTGCTGAAAAGCTCCGGAGTTCCAACTTCCAGAGTTAACCTATTGGAGAACAAGCCTTGCCACAGTGAAAAACGACTTTAGAGGTTTTTCATGTAAAACATTAAATATACTTGTCCTACTTTTTAAATAACATGCACTATGACCTATGGGCCTTTAGGGCCTACCACATGGGTGACTTATAAAAGTATTAAAAAAGGAAGTTTAGGCCTGGCAAATGTTTTTTTTGCCAGGACGAAATGGCAGTTTAAAACTGTATACTAGGCTGCAATGGCAGGCCTGGAGACAGGAGGTTTACAGTGCTACTACATCGGGTGGCACTATGAGTGCTACAGCCCAATTGTAGCATTTAATTTACCGACCCTTTACGCAGGTAGTACCATATACTAGGGGCTTATAAGTAAATTAAAGGTGTCAATCAGGTGTATACCAATTGTAACATGTTTGAAAGGGAGAGCACAAGCACTTTACCACTTTTAGCAAGGTCAAAGTGCACAGTGTCCTATGGCCAACTAAAAAATGGGTTCAGCAACAGAAGGCAAAAATCTGGATTGACCCTGTAAAAAGGCAAATTTGCAACATGGCCATGGTAGATGCAGTGTGTTTGTGTGAACGTAGTCATACTACGGCTGCTACACACTCTTAGAAATAGCATTCTTTGCACTAGTGCCTTGGTGTTACTCCTGTTAGGTGCTGAGCTTTTTATCATTTGTTTCGAATACTGGACTGAAGAACAGAGATGCCATTAAAGATGCCCTTCATCATACTACTCTACATGCGAGTAGTGGCGAGGCACCACTGAGCTGTGTCCAGGGCCAGACTGGGAATGCAAACCGGCACTGGCAATTGAGTCGGACCGGCAACGGAGGGATTTTGCGCGTGGAAAACACTGCAGCTGCTTTTGTTACAGGGGGCCGATATTGCAGCTATGCTGCAAAACCGGCCCCTGGTAACAGCCCAGAGGGGTCCAAAACCAGCCCCCACCCTGGTGGCCCACCGGAGAAACGCCCGGTGCCCGCTACGGCCAGTCCAGCCCTGGCTGCGTCTCGCAACACTGCATACACATCACAAGAACTGAAACAGTAGAAACAGTAGGCAACAGCCATCCTCGCATAATTAAATGACTTACTTGCCACCAGTTCAATTAGTACATACACATGTGTGCTTGATGCACAAGGCTGCGCGTGAGGATGGTGCGCCCATCACTGACGCAGACGGTTTGATTATGTGCTGTCACTTAAAACACCACGAAGTCCATTTAAATGAAGCGTGGGCCCCTCCTGTACACCCATGAGTATGCTCTCAGATATGAAAGGGCTGTGCTGATGATCCTACTGGGAGGAAGGAATCTGAAGCTGCCCCCAATTTTAATAGAAAATGCATGTCTAGTAATACATATTTAAGCTAGGACCGGGCAGGGCTTTCAGAACCCCACAAGCTGGGCCATTCGTGAAAGCTGAAAAGTGTCCATTTGCCCGTGCACGGCTAGATAAGAGAGCGGGCCAAGTCAAAAACACCCCGCAGAGGGGGATTCGAGTTACTTGCATATTTGCGTCATAATTACATTCTAGGAAAGTATACGGTGTTTTTCTTTGCAAGTTTACATCTCGGGGACCTTTTCAATGCATAGGTGCAGTGCACGGGAAAAGCGCCCCAATCGTTTAAATTATGCAGCCAGAAAACCCAAATTATACAGAGTAATGCAGCACATTTTGGTATGACTTCATTAATCTGTCATTTTCCCCATGTTAACACTGTCTTACCAACGGTTTCACCTCATTAGTACCAATGTAAAATCCAAATACAGCAATGGGTTACTGAAAGGTGACTAGTCAACCTTCAAGGTGTGTTTTCCTCTGTGCACCAACACATATCAATACACTTTTAGTAACATTTGATCTAGAAACAATTCTGTATTAAAATCAGCAATTTATACAGCATATGATGGATTATGTGGCAAAAGCGGCAAATCCAAAATTACACACAAAAAAGCTGCAGCCACAGAGTCACATAATTCCAGTGGCCCAGACTATAACTCATTACGCATTATTAAGTGGCTTTACACCCACCAATCACTACACAGACTCGATGTGGGCCTCAACATCTTGCACACTAATATCAATGCTACAAAATAACATGTATATGCACAGCCCGACAACGAAGGTGCAAGTTCTCGTAGCACAAGGTTTTTTAGGAAGCAGAGAAGTTTTCTGAGATGCACAGCAGGTACAGATCTCAACTACACTTTCCAACCAGTGTTCCATGTTAAAATGCGGATTTTATTAGTGCACCGGCCGGTGACCTACATGGAAAATTACTGGGAAGGATCAGGGAGGTGGTAGGGGTGAGGAGGAAAAACAAGGCCAGAAAAACAGCTGCAGAACCGACTGCGTAAAAAGACAAACAAGCAATCCATGTACGTGGTAAAGAAATACATTCTGACATGCTGGCGTCTGTCAAGATGTGGTAGGCTAAAATAAACAAGGGAAAGAGATTCCCCCAGGGAAGGCGATGTTAGAAAGCAATGCATGAAGGACATTAGTCGAAAGGCGACTCTGGAACATCTGGGGACCTGGGTTCGACCCGCCTCGCGCCGTTTAAATTCCAACATGCGGTGAAGAAAGGGCTGCTGAAGGTGGCCGTGTCCTTTGCAAATGAGCAATCCCGCAGCATCTTTCCGGCCTTCTGCAAACTCGTGCTCGGATGCGCTGGGCATGGACTGCCATTTTCAAAAGAGCTCCAATGTGCGCGAGCTTCCAGCAACCGCACACCTAGAACAGTGAGACAATTCATAACAAATGCAACCACTAGTGCTAATAGGAACTAGTTGGGGGCACTGCTTTTTCAGGCGCATGTTTTTTAATGTTCAGTAAACAGAATCGCTGCTGTGTACTGTTTGTGTAATTAACATAACAAGCCTGAATACAGTCCGTGCCTTTCAGACACACTGCTTCTCAGTCCTAGCACTTTTCCTTCAGTGTAAACAATGCCCCTTTAACCAGATTCTGCTGCAGTGCCCACAATAATGGCGCCGTTAACGGCCGCCTTTTCACGCAGGCATGGTTGTGACGCATCACGATACAGAGCGGCAAAACACAGTTCGATTGGGTCCTCTGCAGAATGGGGCGAAGGGACCACAGGGTTCCAATTAACTGCAATATACCCGCTGTAAAACTGTAGCACTGAGAACTCCGTAAGATGCTTAGGGGCAGATGTATCAAAAATATGATTAGCGATTCTCAAATTGCGAGTTTTAGCGATTCGCAATTTGAGAATCGCTAATCGCAATGTATGTAGAAGATCGCTAATAATTTGCGATTACTTAATATTCTAAGAATAATCTGCGATACCCGATTTTTGCGATTCCTTATTAGCGAAATTCGCAAATAAGGAATCGCAAAAACGGGAAGCAGCAATTCAGGTGCAGCTTGATGACATCACACCCAGGAAGTGGGAGTGATCTGCTGCACCTGAGTGCCTGAGGCAGGGACAGAGGCTGTGAGGAGAGGCAGAGGAGTGAGCACAGCAGTCACAAACAGCAAAAATGGATTCCCAGCCCACAGAGAAGGACAAGGAGAGGGCAGTGAGGAAGAGGAAAAACAAGTTCAGTGAAAGGGAGCAGGAGGTCTTGATTGAGGAGATGGTGTGCAACCATGAACTCCTATTTGGAAAAAAGGCACTCCGGGTACCTGAGTCCAGGAAGCGCAAAATCTGGCTGGCCATCCAGGAAAAAGTAAATGCTGTAGGTGTGACCCAGCGCACGGTCGAAGAGCTGAGGAAGAGATGGTACGACATGCGCCAAAGGTCCAAAGAGAAGGTGGCAACCAGGCTGGCGCAGTCCAGGAAGACAGGGGGTGGAACATCCACAGCAACCGACTCAACACCCCAGGAGGAGTTGGTGGAGAGCACCCTCCGGCCAGAAAGCATCAGTGGAGTGGCTGACATAGACAGCTCAGAGCCTGCAACCACCAGACAAGGTAAGAAGCATGCCAAATGCAGACCCCCACAGCACCATCCCATCCCCACACACAGGAATGCACCCAACACACACTACAAATGCCACTCCGGTCCACTTATTCCAGCACACACAGCAATGCATCATGGGAGACGCAGTCATAGGCACAACACAGTGGGGCAAGTACACACAGCAATGTTGAAGCAGTATGTGAGACCCTGTAATGGTAAAATGCTATAGATACCAGTTAGCCAATACAAAATGTGAAAACTTTATTCAGTGAAAATGTAGACAATGTCACAAAACAATTTCCCCGCTTCATCCACAGCACAACCTGGGCCACTGGATGACAGTGCGGGAGATGAGGAGGTGGAAGTCACAGCTGAACAAGCAGGGCAGGGGGAGCCAGAAGACAGCAGAGGGAGCACACCTGTCCCAAGGAGGAAGCGCACCATTGTGCCACCACTGCCATCCCTGGAGGCAGATACACAGTCCACAGGCGATGAGGAAGCACAGGCAGAGCCAAGGCAGGGTGTGACACAGGTCCCGGCACAGGCCACACTGCGACGTAGAGTGCATGGACATGGGAGACGCAGGTCACGTGCCAGCACCAGCTTTGGCACGGATGATGAAGACGCAGTGTTTGCTGGACTGGAGGGCAGCATACTGCAGGTACAGCGCCTGCAACAGAAATCACTGCGGTCCATAAATCGGCAGCTGTGCACAGTGAACAAAAGCCTATGTCACATGGGGGAGGGCATCATGTCCATGGCAGGTGCTATACATAAATTGTGTGCCACATTAAAGAGGGACAAGGCAGACAGGCACAGGATGAGGCAACGTGCGGACAGCCGACTGCACAGCTACACCAAGGCGGTGAACCGCCTGTGCACTACCACTAGCCAGCTGACACGTCGCACAATCAGCATGCAAGTGGAGATGTCCCACTGCTGCCAGGATGTGGCGAAAGGCCTGGTGCTGGTCACCAGTGCTGTGGAACACATGCAGACAGCCAACACAGGTGGCCCAGCACTTCGGGTCTCAGAGGATAGCGAGGAGGTATCCAGCAGGAGCAGCATGACACCACCAGTGCCTGTGCCAAGACGGCGCAGTGGGAGACAGGGAGCTACACATGTGGAGTCATGGGAGGCCAGTCAGCACCCAGAGCAGGCACCAGCAGGCCGCAACAGGAGAAGATGAAGTGCCCAAACTGAGTTACACCAAAGGGTGAGGTAACCCATTACAACAGGACTCCTGGCTTGCTCACAGACCTGCACTGTGGACATAACATGTGCTACACATAGTGGGATGCATGGAGTCTCTCAGGCTGTGTGACATTTTCTATCCTGCATGTAAGGGCTGAAATAAACACAGACCTGAAACCAAATAACACATGTCTCATGTCATTTCTACTCACCTAGAAATAGTTATGGGTTATCTCATCCCGTCTCTGTCGTCCCGCAGCTGCCCCAAATCCAACTGCAGGTCTTCCAGGGGGCATGGGTCATCATCATCAGAAGTGTCACTGTCTGACAGTTCAACTGGGATGCCTTTCCTCACTGCAATGTTGTGTAGCATTGCGCAGGTGGCCACAATCTTGCAGCTTGTCTCCGGGCTGTATTGGAGTGCGCCTCCGCTTTTATGCAGGCAGCGGAACCTGCTTTTGAGGATGCCAAATGTCCGCTCAATTATGCAGCGCGTCGATTTGTGGGCACGGTTGTAACGCCGCTCCCTAGCATTGGCTGGGTTTAGGTATGGCGTCAGGATGAACTCCCGCACCGCATAGGCACTGTCACCTGCAGGGACATTAATGAGAGGTCAGTCAATGGCCCACAGACCAGTGTTGTACCTGATTGTGGGAGGTTAGACATGCACTTACCTAGGAGGTAGCCCTCACCAAACTCGCCAGCAGTGAGACGTCCGTATATCCCACTGTGCCTGAAGATGAAGGAGTCGTGGCTGCTCCCTGGGAATTTAGCAACAATGTCCGTGATTACATGCCTGGCATTGCATATGACCTGAATGTTGAGCGAATGGTAGGATTTGCGGTTACGGAACACATATTCGTTGGTTGATGGGGGTGTGAGAGCCACATGGGTACCATCAATGCAGCCAATAACGTTTGGGAAGTGTGCAATCTGGTAGAAGTCCAGTTGTGTCTGTTGTAAATCCTGTTGTGTGGTGGGGAACTGTATGTGGTAGCGTAGCCTTTGTACCATGGCATCTAGGAATGCACGAAAGAAACATGACAGGCAACTCTGGGACACCCCACCTGCCGCAGCTATCACCCCTTGAAAACTGCCTGAGGCCAGCAGGTGCAGTGAGCACAGTACCTGCACATGGACTGGTATGCTTTGGGTCCTGCCTGTTGGGTGTTCCATGTGGGGTTTCAGCTCATCTATCAGGTCCAGAATGCTCTTTGGGTCCAGCCTGTACTTGTCGTGGATCTCCTCCTCAGTCTGCATGAAGAGTGTGATGCGCACCCTGAACACCCGTTCTTGTCGCATCCTTCTCTGTGCTGCCGCACGCAGTCGCAGCCTCCTTGCTATCAGGTAGAGTGAAGCCATTGTGAAAGTGGCTGGTGCATTGTGGGCCTCTTAATATAGCTTGCACCTGGTTACCACCTGGGTTGTGTTGGTGTTAATTTTGTAGTGCTAAATTGCGATTTCTTATAATTCGCTATTAGCGAATTAATGTTACATTGCATTGCGATTTCTTACACAGCGATTTCACAAATTGCGAAATTCGCAAACATTTTGGACGTGTTTGCGAATTCGCAAGAGGGATGCGCACATTTTAAGAAATCGCTAAATAAGAAATCGCTTATTTAGCGATTTCT
The DNA here is from genome assembly GCA_963921515.1 of Calotriton arnoldi. Classification (NCBI taxonomy): domain Eukaryota; kingdom Metazoa; phylum Chordata; class Amphibia; order Caudata; family Salamandridae; genus Calotriton; species Calotriton arnoldi. Next base: position 1,101,082 of record CAWUFW010005491.1, read on the forward strand.
AATTTTGCACTGCGAATATTGCTCATACATCGGGTTTCACTTTTTTGAGGTCGCAAACGCTGTTTTTTTGCGAATCGCTATTTTTGCGACCTCAAAATCGTTTGATACATCTGCCCCTTAGTATATATGGATGTGCCTCGAGGCAGTCAGTGTCCCTTCCTCAATGAGGAATACCCCTAATACTTCCGAGCCTGAACGGGGTCGTGTTTAGGATTCTAGACAAATGGCATCTTTACTTTCTGTGTGTCCCATTACTTTACCTCCTGCAGTTACCCTTCTGCAGGACCCAGGCACTCATAATAGTGTTCCCACCAGCCTTATGTTTTCATTCAGTTACCCATACATCCCAGGACAGGCATTGCTTGAGACCCTTCCAAGGTGAGGCCCATGAAAACCCCTTTGCCACCTCTCAATCAGGCCTCTTGCACTTCATTGCTTTAGGATGTGCCAGAACAAGTTAGAGTAATCACCTTTTTTCAAGGAAATTTTTTCCAATTTATTGTTTCATTTTTTGGATTTTTGGATGCTTGATTCTTCACAATTTGATTAGTGCGACACATAGGCGGATCAATAGATCCCCATAACAAAAAAGGACATTTAACAGCCAACACATGTTTCGCCCCCTCACAATGGCCTTCTGGCCTGGGGCTTCCTCAGGGCGTGATGAATATTAAGGTCTATTAAGGAATATTAATGTTTGTTAAATCCTGTTTCTGAATTCCGTAATTGTAACACTTGGGCATTAGGTCTTCATTATTGGTCTCGGTATCACGCGTCAACGGATCAATTGGCGAGGACCTTTGTCAAGAACAAGTAGCCTTCACCAGATACGCTCTATTAAAGCAGGATTGCTGAGGATCCGGACCTATTACCCCCCCTTTTTCTTTGACCTCTTGCACTTCATACCTCCCCAGCAGCAAAAAAAAGGGCAAGGGGACAGGTAATGCCAATTTTTCACCAATTGGGCTGGATGAAAAATAAGCACAAATAGCTGTTAATCATACACGGTTAAAGTGCCGGTGTCATCACGGTGATAATCTGGAAGAAGTCTCACGAAGCGAGTCGCTCCGTATAAATGAAGAGTGTCTTAGAACAATGGCGCTTTCAATGTCACATCCCTGAAATCACCATGAGTTTGCCGTGCAAACTATTTAAACAAGATATATTTTTGAATTTTGAGTCTCAGATACTTTCGAAACTTGTAAAGTAAATAGTAATACATGAATTTAGTTACTGTTGCAAACGCCAAATCACTACAAGCTAGAGGGTCTGATACACAAGAAACAAATGCCATGGCAAGAGATGTAATCATACTGTTTCCGGTGAAGTGGTCCTAATGAAACGCTAGGGGCGCTCTGTTGAATTAGGAATTGTCTTCTGTTGGAAATGGGTGGTGAATTTAATTTTTAAGAGTTGAGGAGAGGTTCAATGCAGAACAGCCATGAAGGTTAAGATACTGATTCCCCCGCAGAAAGTGTGACTATTCAACCACAGGATTTTTCACTGGAGTAACAACCCATTTAATCATTCAGTAGTTTAAGTCAAGCTCTATCCAAGCCAATACGTCTGGCTTTTTTCTTATAAGTGGAAGCGCTTTTTCACTAATTGACGACGGTGTGTCTATGGCCATGGGGATGGGCGAGTTGATGATTGTAAGAACGTGTCAATAAAAGTATTTGGGAGGCAGGGTTAGATGAGCGTATGGATGGAGGGATGAGTATATGCGAGTATGGAAAGAGGAACAGGACGTTAGTTTAAACGTTTTTATAGATTTTAGGTGTCTTTCAATATTGTTGTAGACTGGCATCCATCGCTTTAGTTTCATGTTAATGATAGTGCATGTCAATAACCTATTAACTAGACTCAATCTTCTACTGAAAGGGACAGTGCAAATGCAGCCCATTTCTCGCTGGACCCCTGACACTGACAACGTCATTCATGTTCATATAAAGGTTTCACTTTAATGGAGTGCAAAGCTAATGGCAAATATTACAAAGCTGGCTCCCATTATACAAATCTCGTCAAGCCAAGCAGATGATCCAGGTCAGTTCCACAAAAATGTAAAGGTCTGTTGCCACCAGCACTGCAAGAGGAAAGAGAGCTCCTCTACATGCATAAGCGAGCAGGGACGTCAGCATGCTCACTGAGCGGCAAACGCACAGACAACTGGTGTTGTCTTGATCCCATAGCAGGCATCTACACCTTCAAATTTACCCTGTAAGCCACAGGCAAATACAGGTGCATCTGAGCCACTCTGTTTAAATGGATAGTGTAAGAAACTGGGAGCATTAGTTGAATGGGGTGAGAACTCACCTCAAATAATATTCAGTCTTTGTCAGGGTGAACAACAAAAGTCACTAAATAAGCCTCTGCTTAACCCTCTGGTAGCTTGGCGCAAAGCATTCAGGATTAACTTAGAGGCAAAGTGTGAAGCATTTATGCAGTACTAAAACAGTAATAAAGTCAAAATGCAAAACAAAAAGCCCAAAATAAATCTGAAAAACAGAATAAAATGTAATAAACAAAATGACAAAAATCCAAATAAGATTCCCCCCCCCCCCCCTCACCCGTTGAACAAAGTCTTTAAAAACTGGCCTAATGGACTCTAGAATGCATAACCAAAAGGTGAACAAGCATATAACTCAAAGTGGAAAAGTCAATTTTCATATGAATAATCACCGCAATGTTTAAATTGTTGTAACACTGTCATCAATAAAAAGTTTTATATATAAAACAAATCCAAATAAGAACAACCAGAGTAAATTATTTTTAAAGGTTTAAGTAAAATAGAGCCAAGAAGCACAATGTGCTGATAATAGTCAATCATTGTGGTAGAACAGGACTTAGACACAATTTGACACTGTCCATGAGGGAGTACATGTCAGATACACTAACCAAGTCTGTCCTAGCCAATGGAGGTCGGCCTTATGACAGTTGGGAGTCCACATCTTTGTCCTGGGTCCAAGAGGGAGAGCAGAATAAGACTTCAGTGCTCTTCTAAGGTCACAGACAGCTTTTCAGACCTTCTGCTGTTCTTTTCAGGTCTAGAGAGGGTTCTGAAGAGGTTGCCTGGAGGTGCCACATCTATGGATGGCTGGAGCTAGTGGGTGAGAAAGACCTCTGGAGATAACTTAACCAAGGTGGTAAAGGTTCTTGAGCCTAATCCTACCCACTTTGGGCATTTTCAAGATGGTGGAAGTCTTCAGCCACGCTAAACTTGAACTCTGGGGGCTGGGTGTATGTGTGGGGAGTGTACTATTGTAATCCCAGTGTCCTCCCACATCTAACACCAAAATTCAGTTTGAGCCAGTCATGGTATCCCCAAGAAACTCAGACAGAAGTCTGATACAACAAAAGCTGGTCTTTCAGCAGTCAGACTGTGAATATACAGGAGATGTTTTGGTATCCTGTCCTCACCCCTTTGAAGTGTGCCCCAACTGTCATATGTAAACCTCCAGCAGATCTGTCACTCGAATGTCAAAAAGAGGCACACTTGTGATTGGAGAATGACTGGCAAACTGGACAAAATAGAGGACAGACCTCTGTGTTTTCTGCATCTGCCTGTGACAGGCACAGTCCCCAGGCCATCCTGCCAAAGGAAAGGAAACACCAACACAGACCTAAGACTCTTTGTTCACTGTTTATAAGCAATACACACGGGAGTCATTAGGAGGCAGGTGACACTGAAGACTGGCAGTAAATAAAGCCTTTCAGGTTTAGGCAGGAAAATTACAACTTTCTAAAACTGCTGTTTCCAAAATAATCTTACTTTACCATTACATTCTATTTTAAATTACTATTAAAATGAGTCTCTGAAATATTTCTCTATCTGCTCCCAAACTGGATGTAGCTCTTATTAAACGTAATAGGGTAAACCATTGTTAGTCTATGGGAGGCCAGTCTTGCCCCAGTGAAAAGCAACTATGGAGATTTTTCACTGCCAGGACAAGCAAAATATCAAATATATATGTCCTACATTTAAATATCATGCACCCTGCTCTGCAGGCTTTTAAGGCATATAGTAGCGACTTAGTAGTATTGAAAAAGAAGGTTTAAACCTGGCAAAAGGTTTGTTTTGCCAGGCTGAAATTGCAGTTTTAAACTGCACACTTAGGCTGCAATAGGAGGCCTGAGACATGTTTTACAGTTCTACTTTAGTGGGTTGCACGACGAGTGCGGCTGTCCACTGGTAGCATTTAATTTGCAGGTCCTGGGTACCATACAATAGGGACTTATAAGTAAATTAAAGGTGTCAATCATGTGTATGACAATTTTGCCATTTTTAAAAGGGAGAGCACAGGCTCTTTACCCCTAGCTAGCAGGGGTAAAATGCACAGAGCGTTATGGCAAAAATATGGGATGACCTTGTTGAAAGGGCAAATTTCCCACAGATAGACAGACAGAGACCACTGCCTGCATTATTCAAATCATTCCGCATACTGGTGCCTCTCTGTAAGACACATAGATTGTATGTGCGCTCTTTAGAGCTTGCCAGTGAAGTGGCACCACTCCCCACAGACAGAGCAGCCTGTGGATCAATTCAATGAAAAAGAAACTATCAACAGACACAGAAAACTCCTCTTGTCAGCGCACTCACGTTTCCCAGCTCCTAAGGTGAATAGCTCAACTGGTGCAAGTTCTGTTCTTACATGTTTGTATTTGTGTCCCTGTTTTATAAATGGATAAGCAGGACATGATTGCAAACAGGCACTTGCTGGCACTGTTGGGCCCTCAGGTGATGCTATACTACACTAAAGAGATGCTGTTGTGCACTCATGGAAGTGATGCATGTGAAGTGTAATCTAAAGACGCAGTGGGGTACTAGGTTAAGCCATGGTGCACTATGGGTTGTGGTGCACTGGGAGCTGTGGTCCACTCATAGTATTTAGTGGTGCATGGGGGGTGCTGGGGCACATAAGAGAAATGATGGTGCTCTAGCAGGTGTCGGTTGTACACTTGATAGTCTTAAGCACTCAAATAATGTTATAGTGTAGATGAGGTGCCATTTCCCACCTACACTCACCACTCACAGTGTTCCTGATCACCTACAATGAGTCACTATCTGGCACTTGGAGAGTGTGGAACCGGTGGCAGCTACCCAGTCCTCTTCCAGTGCACACCTCATGACTGCGGCAGATGGCTGGGAATGTTCAGTGCACACTTGTCCCATGTGCTCCCTCTGCAAGGTCAGCGCCACTGCTCTTGTTAATGTAAATGAAGTTCTGCATTTAAAAGTTTCGCCGGACCCTGCATAGAACATGTCGCTGATGTCCTGCCCACTTTGGTGCCTCTCGAGAGCAGCGAGACGTTTGTTTCAGAAAACGTATGACGCACCATAGTATGTCTGACAGTGCTGTTTACGTAATCATGGTGGTGGAAATATGCCTTCTGCAGCAGTATTCCAGTAACTACCATCTTCGATTTTTTGTTAAATTAAAAGCCCTGAAATTACACGGCATTCTCCCCTTTGGGTGTTTCAAACCCCCTAACAAACACACATGACAAATACCTAGAAATCTGCTATTCACTTATGTACGGTACATTGGAAAGAAGATGTAAACATGTAAACATGCGAGAGTCAGCGGCCCTGAATGGTCAACACAGGGCCATACCAGAGATGGTATCAAAACACTTCAGTGTAAATAGTTACTCCCTAATTGTAGCTGCCAGGGGTGTGCTTTGTGTACCAAAATGCTGAAGTAACTACATTCTTACATCAGGGGTGTGGATAACAAACACACTTTATTCCTAAATAGTCATTAGCACAGAGGTTAGTTTTGTGTCAACTGAGTAAGAACTACTTCTACTGCTGCTTCAGTCAAAGCTTTAAAGTGACAGTGAGTAGGGATTCAAGAAAAGTATCCATTTTAATGTATATGAAAGTTGGACTTCAAAATGGACTGTTTAAGACTTTGTGTCATTGTGAGGAGCCATGCCGCCCCCTGGGAAAGTTTACAACAACGAATGAAACTGAACGTGCAAATACAGGCCGACTACTGCACCAAGAAAGTGAAATACTGGATGTACGTGCTGTGAGACAGAAAAAAAGATGTGCCCCTAGATTCAGCAGAAAGTGCACATGAAATGAATTACTTGCTCTAATAATATATTTCTGTTCTTGCACCCATGCGTCTGTGAAAAATGGAATTGTGCATTTCAAAATATTATAGTTTCCCAGGAAATAAAATTGATCCCCATGATCATACCACTATGTGATCTTAACCAAGTGTTTCTGTATTTTTTTTTAATGAGAATATCATATATGGATGTTTGTTAAACTAATATACCTGTACCATACACAATGTCTCACGTTTTTCTTGGTTATGGTATGCCGCTTCAGGTCAACGTGCACTTCACACTGTTTTTTCTTTACTTTTTTCTAAATGTTTGCATTTTCCAACGTACAATAAACAATACTGAAATGGCTGGAAAAATGTAAAGCATGCTGGATTTCTCCTGATTGAATCTCAGCAGTTGTTTTGCTCTTTTACTGAAAATTGCATAAGTGAGTTACAGGTGAACGCCTGTGCAAGTTAAGCTTCGACATGTGGCACATCAGACAAGCTAGCATAAAAGTATAACCCATTATCAGGTGCCTCTCTGTTAACGCAGCACAGGGTCAGTCAACCAAAGGATTATTGAAAAATGAAGGAACAAAAATACTGAGTATCAAGTGAGTTGACTATTAAGAAGTAGCACATTCATTTATTTATTTATTTATTTATTCAGTGTTTTGTATAGCGCGAACCTGACCCCATAGGGTATCAGAGCACTTAACAGTAAAGACGTGAATACTTTTTCTTTAGTACATTATTACTCTGGAAAGCATTTAACACATTAAAGTCCAATTCAAAATTGTAACAGTAACTTCACTCAGCAACAAAGACTTTTGCACATTCACAGAATGTAAGTCCAGAGGAACCATAGCACAAAGGAATGCAAGAACCTATAGAAAACAGGTGAAAATGGACCTTAGCAAGAGATGCTCGTGAGACTTTGAGCATTAGCAATAACTAATATTCAGATCGGGCTCATGTGTGACGCAATGAGAAAGGCCAAGCTAAGTCCAGGCCGACGTGCTGCCATGAACGGCAAACATTCCACCTGCAGATCTCACATTGTGAGTCCTGGTCACAGCAACAACTTACAAAGACATTGGGAGTCTTGGGGATCGCAGTTCGAGAAGTAGTCCAGTAGCATTGTAAATGTGCCCTTAACTGGACGATTCAGACACACAGTCCTAGGGGCACCTGGCCTGAAAACAATATGTACAGGACCGGCACTGGGCGGCAAACTCCTCTGGCACACGGCACACCACAGAGGTCTTCATCAGGATCAAACTCAGTTTACTTTCAGATTAATCAAACACAATCCGTTAATACGATAGGATTTTACTAAACATAACTAGTCTGTTATCCAGGGTAAAATAGCCATGGTCGACTCAAGATGGCAATTACTACCATGCCAGTTTTGGAAATTAAAAACAAACAAAAGTGAGGAAGGGCCTGCAGTTCCAGCAGGAGGCTTTCACTGAACTTTTGCTCACCATGGTAAATTATATATAGGTTACATTGGTGCTGCTCGGTGTTATCACAACAAACAGCAAAGTGTGCCTTAGGCTGACATCACGCTGTCTTCACACAACAGCACACTACTTCAAGAGCAGCTAACAGGGTTTAAACTGTCTTCACACAACAGCAAACTATTTCAAGAAGAGTCACCAGAATTGAAGCTGTCTTGAGACAATAGAACCCTATTTTAAGAGTCAGTCACCAGGGTTTAAGCTGTCTTTGCACTAGCGCACCCTACTTCAAAAGCTCTCACCAGGGTTTAAGCTGTCTTCGCACAAGAGCACACTACTTCAAGAGCACTCACCAGTGTTTAAGCTGCCTTCGCACAAGAGCACACTACTTCAAGAGCACTCACAGGGATTAAGTTGTCTTCGCACTAGAGCACACTAATTCAAAAGCAGTCACCAGGGTTTAAGCTGTCTTCACAGAAAAGCACCCTACTTCAAAGGCTCTCACCAGGGTTTAAACAGTCTTCACACAAGAGCACACTACTTCAAGAGCACTTACCAGGGATTAAGCTGTCTTCGCACAAGAGCACACTAACTCAAGATCAGGCAGCAGGGCTTCAGCTGTCTTCATACAAGAGCACACTACTTCAAGAGCACTCACCAGGGATTAAGCTGTCTTTGCACAAGAACACACAAATTCAGAAGCAGTCACCAGGGTTTAAGCTGTCTTCGCACAAGAGCACACAACTTCAAGAGGAGTCACCAGGGTTTAAGTTTTCTTTGCACAAGAGCAAACTAATTCAAGAGCACTCACTGGGAATTAGGCTGTCTTCGCAAAAGAGCACACTAATTCAGGAGCAGACACCCAGGTTTAAGCTGTCTTCGCAGAAAAGCACCCTACTTCAAAAGATCTCACCAGGTTTAAGCTGTCTTTGCACAAGAGCACCCTACTTCAAGAGCACTCACCGGGGTTTAAGCTGTCTTTGCAAAAGATCACCCTACTTCAAAAGCACTCACCAGGGTTTAAGCTGTCTTCGCACAAGAGCACACTAATTCAAGAGCACTCACTAGGGTTTAAGCTGTCTTTGCAAAAGATCACCCTACTTCAAAAGCACTCACCAGGGTTTAAGCTGTCTTCGCACAAGAGCACACTAATTCAAGAGCACTCACCAGGGTTTAAGCTGTCTTTGCACAAGAGCACCCTACTTCAAAAGCACTCACCAGGGTTTAAGCTGTCCTCGCACAAGAGCACACTAATTCAAGAGCACTCACCAGGGTTTAAGCTGTCTTCACAGAAAAGCACCCTACTTCAAAAGCTCTCACCAGGGTTTAAACAGTCTTCACACAAGAGCACACTACTTCAAGAGCACTTACCAGGGATTAAGCTGTCTTCGCACAAGAGCACACTAACTCAAGATCAGGCAGCAGGGCTTCAGCTGTCTTCACACAAGAGCACACTACTTCAAGAGCACTCACCAGGGATTAAGCTGTCTTTGCACAAGAACACACTAATTCAGAAGCAGTCACCAGGGTTTAAGCTGTCTTCGCACAATAGCACACTACTTCAAGAGCACTCACTAGGGATTAAGCAGTCTTTGCACAAGAGTACACTACTTCAAGAGCAGTCACCAGGGTTTAAGCTGTCTTCGCACAAGAGCACACAACTTCAAGAGGAGTCACCAGGGTTTAAGTTTTCTTTGCACAAGAGGAAACTAATTCAAGAGCACTCACTGGGAATTAGGCTGTCTTCGCAAAAGAGCACAATAATTCAGGAGCAGACACCCAGGTTTAAGCTGTCTTTGCAGAAAAGCACCCTACTTCAAAAGATCTCACCAGGTTTAAGCTGTCTTTGCACAAGAGCACCCTACTTCAAGAGCACTCACCAGGGTTTAAGCTGTCTTTGCACAAGAGCACCCTACTTCAAGAGCACTCACCAGGGTTTAAGCTGTCTTTGCACAAGAGCACCCTACTTCAAAAGCACTCACCAGGGTTTAAGCTGTCCTCGCACAAGAGCACACTAATTCAAGAGCACTCACCAGGGTTCAAGCTGTCTTCGCACAAGAGCACGCTAATACAAGAGCACTCACCAGGGTTTAAGCTGTCTTCGCACAAGAGCACCCTACTTGAAGAGCAGTCACCAGAGTTGATATAGTTGATATGCACAGACATGTGTTTGCTTTCTCAGAGGTAAATTGCGAAATCCTGCAAATCTCTCTCTTTAGAACAATATGGCATTTCTGCTTCTGTGCAATCAGGATCCTTAAATACTAGTGGCCCCTTCACACACACTTCCTCACTGATATGAAGTCAAAACCCTCCAGCTTGCTTTTTGTGTAATTAGCGCTCACACAGAACGCACTCAGTCTCTGGGAGCAGAGAGCGCCTTCTTTGCCAGTTGTTGTTGATACAGGCCGTGCACGGTCTCGATGTGCACATCATTTGAAGGCTGTTTGGAAGAGAAACATTTACCCATGGCCTCTGGAAGTCCACGGGGAACCCAATTCCTGCTGAACACAGGATTTCGTTTTCCTCTTAACCAAGAGAGAGGGGGAGCGAGACGTCTAGGAGGCCGAGAGAGCTGAGAACAGAGAGAGGGTGGACAGAGACAGATAGACAAAGATAAGAAGGAGAAAAATGGGACAGAAAGAGAGAGGCGGAGAAAAGCAGAGACATGTAGGACAGACAGGAACAGAGATGAAGAAAAGAGAGGGGGAGTGAGGAAGATAGAGGGAAGAGAGCGAGAATCGCTCCATGCTAGGAGTCTACGTCTTGAAAATACAAAAATAAAAAATATGACAAACTCAGTAGAAAAGTTAGTTTCTGTGTTCTTCCCGCTAAGTCATCTTTACTAACCATAAAGTGCTTTCCTAGCGTCCAGTGTGGTGTGAACACACCAAAATGTTAGATTGCTCATAGCCGGTTCTCATAGCACATAGCAGCAGGGAAATAATAAAAAATGCATAGCTTTGAGGGCACAGAGCGATTTTTTTTTCTTTGGGCATTTAAGACAAACATCGTCGCTCATCAACTAGCACACACCAAACGCACCTAATGCCAACCTAAAAACATGAAAAGAAAAAACGAAGTCGCATTAGAAATGTTGCGTTTTGAATTCCAGCTATGGTTGTGTTTGCAGACAGAACGAAAACTGCGATATAAGTGGTTCATTGTCGCTTGTAGGTGAACTGGAGGAAGGGAAGGCAATATTTAAACAGCTATCTGCTGTGTAATTTTGAGCGTGCAAAGTAGGCAAGCTCGGTAAACTATTTACCCTCCTCAAGGTCATGTTGGTGCTGAACATATTCCGATTTTTTGCTCGTGTGAAAGATACAATCCGTGGCGATTCAACTAATAGGGTCGGGTTTTCATCTCCTGGTGACAGGCGCGTGACGCGCGCTGCGCTTTCCCAGACTGAGGGGGTGATATTTTGTTACAGCTTATAGATACGGGGTGGGGGAGAGCTGCGTGCTTCGTCTGTGAGCAAGCAGTGTATGAAACTCGTAAACTTCCCAACAACGGACCCTTGTATGCGTGTATAAGGCTTCCGATATTTAGGGGTGAGGGCTTCTGTGCATAATAAAAATTCTGAAGTCAGCGGTCAGTTGAGAGGTTGTGGCGTAACGACTGGAACTGCCGACTTTGGAACATTCTGTGATTCTAGGCAAATCACTTAATCTCCCCAAGCCTAGGAAACATGGGGGTGCTCTTGTGGAACGCAACTGGTGCTTGTGTGAAGGGCTCCAATGCCTTCAGTCGAGTTTGCGCTTTGTAAAACTGCAAAAAAGGGGCCTACTACAAGCAAACGTGCCTGGCAAAGACAACACCGACTCTTGAGTCACACACATGACTGGCCCTGGATAAGGGGCTGAAGGTGCCTGGTCACTCACTGGGTTGAAGTGGGGCAATGTGTCATGCTGAAGAAAACACATGTGGTGCACAACGTGCCCGCTGTCCAACGGGCGAAGCGCGAGGGGAACCGTGCGACCGGAGCGAGCTAATGTAAATAACACACTTTGGTGCATTTCTGGGATATTTATAAGCGGAGCACATTCCTTCCCACTCCCGGATCAGACAGTGGAAACTTTCCCACACTGGAGGCTCACATCTGAGTCAGCCTTCTGTTTTTCATGGCCCTCGTGGTAATATTTACTTAATCAAATGAAAATGTTAAATACATAGGGGCATTTGCAGTAAAAAAATAATAATTTTGATAACATGTTCCGCTAGAAAAGTCATTATACCACATACAAGTGTGCACTGTGTAGAAATGAATCCATGAGAGTAGCGAGACATTCCATAACGAGATGGTTAATCACTCAGCAGAGAATTAGAAGGAAGGACAGCTGAACGTTGGAATACTTGTTTACTTATGCCCGACAACAATACTGCACACCCACAACTGTACTGCAACCTGCACAAGGTAACCTGTAATATGCACAGAGCGTCGAGCCCTCTTTTTTCCTGTTTACAAATCAATGTTATGTACGTTTAAGCGCCGTGAGTAGCTGTGCGCTCTACAAATTCCGAGTAACATAACATAACTGCCAAACTGACCAATACTGCAACTCCCACAATGCACTTGTTGGGCTTTGCAAATTGCTCTGTTGCTGTCAAATAAACAAACAAGAAACCCGGGACTGGAAACTCTGTGCCTTAGATCGCACGGAGTTATGTAGTAGCCAGCCCCAAATCTGCTCGATCGGGAAAGGAGATGCATTTTTTTAGGTGCACAGTTAGATTAGATGTATAGCAGATTCTTAAATAACGCCTAAATGCAGACATCTCGTATATATTGTTTAAAATGTATCATACAAACAGTGTGTGTAGGTTGTAAGGTATCGGTTATTGTTTGCATGCCATAAAAATTCTTAAACATCAAGACTTTTAACAGAATCGGAGATCACAGGAACTGCAGGCCTCATTTGAAATTGAAATTGCATTTATATAGCGCTTACTATCCCTGAAGAGGCTTTTGTCCGCGTGTTACTTTCTTTGGGCCTGTGGGTTGCACCCTTACTTGTCTAAGGTGATTGAAATGCAGCGCAGGTATGCATTTACGAGGGGGTGGGGGGAGGCGAGAGGTCCAGTAAGAGTCGAAGCTTCAGGGGCCTGTGCTGTAAGCGCCCCCCACCCCAATCCCGCGGGCTGCACCGTGCTGAGATGCCGGCAACAGTCCCACCTTCGGGGCACACAGGAAGCAAAGTCTGCGGCCCTGAAGATGGAGCGTGAAAGGACAACCTCTGAGTGAAGCGCACATTTCAGGTGGGCGCAAGGGCCCTAGTGCCCAGGGCACTGCACGGCAGCACACACTTCAGGTGGGCGCCAGGACCCTGGTACCCGGGGCACTGCGCGGCAGAACAAACGTCAGGTGGGCGCAAGGGCCCTAGTGCCCAGGGCACTGCGCGGCAGCACACACTTCAGGTGGGCGCCAGGACCCTGGTACCCGGGGCACTGCGCGGCAGAACAAACGTCAGGTGGGCGCAAGGGCCCTAGTGCCCAGGGAACTGCGCGGCAGCACACACTTCAGGTGGGCGCCAGCACCCTGGTCCTCGGGGCACTGCGCGGCAGAACAAACGTCAGGTGGGCGCAAGAGCCCTAGTGCCCAGGGAACTGCGCGGCAGCACACACTTCAGGTGGGCACCAGGGCCCTGGTGCCCGGGGCACTGCGCGGCAGCACACACTTCAGGTGGGCGCCAGGGCCCTGGTGCCCGGTGTAGGGCACGTCACACACGGCTCTCCCAGAGTTAGAGGGCAACAGAAAGTCTGGCAAGGAAACGTGGTACCCGAGAGCTTCATTGGTTACAAACAACAAAACGTAGTGTGAGGGTTCTGCCATGGGACCCCCCCCTCCCCAGCGGCGGCCCCCTGTACACAGACAGCCCCAAGTTCAGGATCCTTAGCTTGCAACGCTGCAAACACACAGCGGTCTTGCCACAAACTCTTCCTCAAGGCACTCCAGTGCCCAGGGGTACTCAGAATATCACAGTATGTACACCCAACAGACACTTCCTAACCAGGAACTCTTTTACGCTCTCACACGTGCACAGAGTAGGAGAAGTGACGGGGGCCGCGCTCAAGTGCAGTCTCCCCTCTGCCCCGTGTTCTGTGTATCACGAACACAGAATGAGGCGCAGGGCAGAGATGAACGCACGAGCGTGCAAACAATAACCGGGCCCTGTGCACAGGGCAGCACTGTCAGACTCTGGGTACCGCTCGGGTTACACTGCTTCTGGACGTGAAACACCCGGACCCTTGTCACACTTCCCCGTGGAGCGGGACCGAGAGTCTTCTGGTACTCTTGCTCCACCTCCCCTGTGATGTGACTACCCTAGGCACACCTTCCCTCCAGAAGCACCTACATTCTCGGGGCACTAGTGGCCTTCTCCTAAAGCACTAGTGCAATTGAAACACCGGCACTGAGAGCAGGAGTGACCGTCACACTAGTGACCTTGCACCCCTCTCCCCCTCCACTGCAGGCGTGACCGTCTCTGGTCACAAGTCCAACATGTCACACTCCCTAGTGAAGTGAGACTGGAAGTAACCTGGCAGAAGCGCCTGTTCTTGACACACCTTACCCCAGGGGGGAACCAACAGTCTCATAGTGCCCCTGTCACCTGCACCGTGAGTGCGATGGCAGGTGACCGGCAGTGACAATCTCCTGACATTAGAGCTCTTATCACACAATTTCCCTGCGATGCGGGACTGCCAATGTCCCTACACTAGCGCTCCTGTCAAACTTCCCTTCAGCGTCACCGATAGACTCCAGGCGCTAGCGCTCCTGTCAAACCTCCCCTCAGCGGCATCGATAGACTCTAGGCGCTAGCGCTCCTGTTCAAACTTCCCTTCAGCGTCACCGATAGACTCCAGGCGCTAGCGCTCCTGTCAAACCTCCCCTCAGCGGCATTGATAGACTCTAGGCGCTAGCCCTCCTGTCAAACCTCCCCTAAGCGGCACCGATAGACTCTAGGCGCTAGCGCTCCTGTCAAACCTCCCCTCAGCGGAACCGATAGACTCCAGGCGCTAGCGCTCCTGTCAAACCTCCCCTCAGCGGCACCGATAGACTCCAGGCGCTAGCGCTCCAGTCAAACCTCCCCTCAGCGGCACCGGCGCTAGCGCTCCTGTCAAACCTCCCCTTTGAGTGGCACTGACAATCTCCGAACACTAAGGCTCTTGTCACACTTCCTAGGCATGCGAGTCCTACATTTCCAGTTACTAGCGCCCTTATCACATTTCGCTTCGCAGCGGAACTGACAGTCTTCCATGCGCTAGTACTCTTGTCACACACCCCTTGGCTGGCACTTGTGGTTGATCGCTATTGCTCTTGTCACACCTCCCATAGGCTGATGAGGCAACAACTTCACGGCATTAGCGCCCCTGTCAAACACACCCCTGCCGACTGCGGGACCGGGGCCCTTGTCTTGGTGAAGCCTTCTCACCGGGGACTAGCGCCCAGCAGACTCCCGGAGAGCGCAGCACATCTGTCTGGGTGAAGCGACCAGCCTCTCCCCGGCGGTGCCTCAAGCTGTCAAACTGTGAGAGCTGGAGAGAGCGCGGGAGGCTGCAGCGCGATGGGGGAAAGTTATGCGATGACTTCAAAAGTTTGTCTTACCTGCTCCCGCGGGATGCAGGGCAGCGAGGTCCTCCGGTGGGACTTGGTGCCGCCGCCGGACATCTCAGCGGAGATCACGGAGCTGGAACTCCTCCTTCTCCGGAGCACCGGGGTCTCCTCGTCCTCCCCAGGTCCAGAGCATCGGGCGGCCGCGGGTTCTGGGGGCGCCCCTGGCGGGGGCTGCGGCCGGCCGCTGTGCCTGGCCAGCAGGATCCCCACGATGCCCACCAGGTAGGCTAGATAGCGCCTCCAGCCGACCTGCAGCCTGTCCAGCGAGACGAACGAGGCAGCCCGGAGCGCGCTAGTGACGGCGAGCATGGGTGAGCCCTGCCTCAGCACCAGCCATGTCACGGGTAGTAGTCAGCGCAGCACCACCCCCGCGGCGGCCGGGGCGGCCCCTCCCGGCTTGGCTCGCTGACACCTACAGGCGCCTTTGGTGCTGCTCGGTGCGAGGACGGGCACAGTAAGGGAGGCAGTTCACACTTCTGCAGTCCTCTGCCTCCAGAAACCACTGCCCCGTGCAGCGCTGTGCTGGAGAGCTGCGCTGCCATAACAAGCACAACTGTTTGTCGAAAAGACAGCCGGCTCTGGAAAAAAGAATTCGAAACAAGCCCTACCCAGACAACGACGGATTTAGGCTAAATGTACTTAACGGTGCATCTAACAGTACTTTACCTGACCTTTTAAATGTCATCACTCCCTTCTTGTTTTGTCACTTTTGTGCTGTCTTTTTGGGCCAATGTCTAATTTTATCTCTTAAAACTGTCCCTTTATCATTTTTCTTAATTGTAACGCTTAATTTGTTTTCTTGATACTTTTATATTATTGCCTTGGGTATATTGCAGTTCCATGTTCTTTTGTAAAGTTGCAGTTAGTTTTGTTGCTTTATTTATCATTATCACTGTCACTGACTGGCTTTAAGCAAATGTTATATACTTTTCTTACTGATTTTATTCCAAGTTGCGTCCTTCCAAGATGATGACTTTTTCCTTACTGCTGTTGTTTTTACCTATAGATCTATTTTTTGTGTGTAGAGTTATCGTTTTTCATCGTGCCTTTATTTTTTCTTTCAACGTTTACTTTCATCGTTTGCTTAATACTATATTCTTACAATAATGTCTTTTTTGTCACAGTCTCATGCTTTAGGTGGCATTGCTTCCCTCATTGGCATTCATCTTTATTTTTTAACACGTTTGTATTTCCTGTATATTTCATACAAGCTTTATTACTCCGGCTCCCAGTTTCCTCATTATAGAAATGATGTGAGTCCGCCACCCTAGAAGGGCACCCCGGGGCCAGTTTTTCTTTTATTCCAAACCCATGGATCCTTCCCTCCGGAGAATTCATACAAAGACTACCTGTCCAGAAGCTATCTTGTTTTGTCACCCAGGCACAGAATGTAAGTCTGCATATGGAAAGGAGAGTGGCGTGTAATAACTGTATTAACGAGGAAGCAAGCATTAGTGGAAATTAGTGGTAAATAATTGAACATTCCGTCGTCGTTCACTTCCACTTCCCAGTCATTAATGAATTGGGGTATACACAGGCAACCTGCTCAACTGGCCTGATAATCAAACAGAAACCCAACAACACTAAAGTGGTGCATAATGCACTACCAATGTAGAATGGAATGACGTATATACGAACGTGAATGCAATACCAACATCACCCATTACACTACAGAGAGAACTCTTCAATTAAAATCAATTGCAATCTGTAACGAAGTTCAAAGGCTATTCTACTCTTTCGAGGGAATAACATGACTTTCTGAACAAACTTTATTTTCTGTCATTGTCACGCCAAACTCAACACCTCCAAGATCCCACTGTTTCTGACTGCCCAGTGATGATTCTCCTGGAGTTCAAACGATTTCTGAAAGGCACGTCCTCTCAAACTCACCTCCCAGGCCTGGGCAGCTGAGAGTTTCAGAAGTGAGAAGCACTTCCCAACTATGTGGCATGAATTTCAGCAGCAGGTCTCCAGTCTACACACTGCCAATTAACTGGAGATTCACTGATAATTCCCAGTATGTTTTTCAACAACTCACATACTTCAAATTCATCCTCGCTTTTCTTCGAGTGAAACACATTTGGAATCAAAATTCTATTATTTTTCAGGAAGATTGAACTTTTCACAAAACAAAGAATGAATGAAACACGGGAAGGAATTTTACAACAAAAAAGCTTCAGCGTTACAGGATTAACTGTATTTTGTATTATGCACAAACTGTGGAGCCCAACTCGATTGGAGGAAACTAAGAACCTTCCTGTCGACCCAAGGAGAAAAGAATCCTTTTCTTTAAAGAAGTCTAGCCCACCAGGGGTACCAGGTGAGCAGGCCAGAAAGGGAGCTTGTAGCCTGTGTGACAACAGGCACGCCTCTCCTCCATGTACCTATAGAGCACTATTAAGTGCCTTAATATATACCCATTTATGGACCTCCGGTGGATGAGAGTTCTTTACAGCAAAAGCATTCTTTTCTCCTTGGGTAAATGGGAGGGTTCTTAGATTGATCCAATCGAGTTGGGCACTACATACACCCTGTTAATACTCACTCCTCCTTCCCCCGCTGATTTCGCCACACCATCAAACTTCGTCGGTCTCCGCCAAGTTCCGTCGCCTTCCATTCTCGATCATTGGGCTCTATTTCGGGGCTTTGGGGTTCTAAGTTCTACTTGTTCTAGACTACTTCTAGATTCTCTTCTCACTTCATGTGCTAACCATCCTACACTGCTACCAACTGAAAGGGCCTAAGTTCTAGGCCTTTCTAGAGTCTCACTCCGATGGTTCTATTTAGCAGCATGAAAGTGTAGAGGGGAGGAAAATCATTAGTGAAACAATCAATTAGCTGATAACTCCTCTGGATACATAATAACCCACTGACAACTACTTAAGGTTAGTTAATTTATTACAAAGCCAAGAACAACTGGACGTAAAGACACCTTAACACCAGAATATAGTAATACATAGGAATCAGCATAAAGCCAAATCTGCACATCAAGTTTAGACGATGCAGCATAAATAATACAATACATTCAAGAAGTAGAATACAGAAAATCAGGAAGCATGAGTCCAAATTTCCCTGCATCGAATGTTGGTGAGTGAAAAGCATAAATCTTTCCACGGTCAAGCACTAAAGTGGCATACCTAAATAAGCATTTTCAGAGAGAAGGGTAAAATATGTCAGCACGTGGAGCCTCCCTAAGAAGTCTATCCATGATCAATGAGTCAAGTGGCATGATGTTACAGAAGACAGCACTCGTTCTAAGATGCTCTCTCTCAGAAGGCAAGAAGTGAGTGGCGCACTATCTCTAACTCCAACAACTAGTTATTCAGGGGTAACATTCCTATGGTGCAGTTCGGATCACACCATCCATCCTTGGTACAGTCCCGAAGGTCATTTTTCATGATGTCGACGGTGTACGTTCCTCGATACAATTTGTCCTTAGTTCCCATGCCTGCTCCTGTGTGAAGCACAATGACCTTCTTTTATCGACCCAAGCCACACAATTGTAACTTCTTCACTCATTGCCTAGCTTACTAAAACAACTACACTACTTTTCCTAAGACTCCAGAGACTCCTCTGTCCCCTCTTTTGTGGGCAATCCCTCAGCGGATGCTTGTACTTTAGAAGCATGGCTGAGGACTAACATTGATGCAGTCGCCCCTCTGACCTCGCGCACCTCTAGGAGGACCAGCCGTTCGGCGCCTTGGTTCAATGAATCCTTGAGAGTTAGCAAAAGCAAATGCAAAGGCTTTGAAAGAAAGTGGCGTAGGCATTATCTCTCGGAGGATATGAGTATTTATAAGGCAGCTCTCAAATCACACTACAAAATGGTAAAATGGCCAAAATCAACTATCTGGAGAATAAAATTGCAACAACCAACAACAGGGGAAAGGAAATTTTCAATATCGTAAAGTCATTTACGGCTCCTAAGGCAGTGAGCAAGGAAGCCCTGTTATCAGCAGATTGGACGAGCTAGGTGGCCCGTTCCTTTCACGAAAAGATAACGATGATCCAGCAGTCCTGCTCCAAGGTGGCAGGGGATGACATCTCTTCTCCTCGCACCCAGGAGGGAATCATCACTCAACCCCTTCCCCCCGGCACTTTCACAGTGGCCACCACTGTTACGGATCCCGGCCATCGAGCTTGAGGATTCAATCACATATCTAATGGGCCTCAAGTCGGGATCACCAACAGATGCATGCTCTGCTAAACTGATACCTGCTCTAGCAGCCACCTTAAAACCACCAGTCAATAAGGTACTCAACTCCTCGCTTGAAACAGGCATTGTGCTGCTACTCTGAAAGCAGGCTAAGATTCTGCCACTCCTGAAAAAACCAAATGCGGACTCCAATGTTCCTACGAACTACAGACCCATTTCCCTCCTCCCGGCCTTCTCCAAAGTATTGGAGAAACATGTTAACACAGTACTCATGGAGTATGCGGAGAATCACAATCTCCTGCACCCCAGGAAATCTGGCTTTAGGGCCAACTACAGCATGAGACAGCCCTGTTGGAGGTGATGGAACATCTCAGAGACAAGTTGGACCATGGGGGCAGAGCGATTCTCATTTTACTCGATCTGTCGGCGGCATTCGACACGGTGCCCCACGGGATGCTCCTCGACAGACTGAGGAACATGGGCATCGAAGGGAGGGCACTAGCCTGGATAAAATCTTTTTTGGAGGATAGAGAACAGGTTTTCTGGACTCCCCCATTTTCAGCCTCTATGCCCAGTATGCAGGTTGGAGTCCCGCAAGGCTCCTCATTAAGTCCAACTCTTTTTAATTTATACATGTCACCCCTAGCATCCCTGGTGGAGGCACAGGGCGCCAAAATAATTTCTTATGCTGATGATACTCAGCTGATTGTCACATACGACAAAGGCACAAACTTCAATGGGGATGCAATCAGATCTTGCCTCACAAAGGTTTTTAGATGGCTGAAGGAGAACCAGCTCAAGTGCAATCCTGATAAAACCGAGATTGTCTTCTTCAGCCAGCCCGCTGTGAACAATTGGAGCCAATGGTGGCCCGCAGAATTCTCCCCTCTCTGTGCTGCCCAATATACAATCAAAAACCTGGGTATCTACATCGATAATGAGCTCTCAATGTGGTCCCAGGTTCAGGCCGTAGTGGGTACCTGTTTTGGCTTACTGTGGATGTTGAAGAAATTCCTTCCACTTCTCCCTCCGGATTCCAGGAAGACAGTGGTGCAGGGGATGGCCACGTCCAGATTGGACTATGCTAATGCCCTCTACCTGGGCCTACCGGACTACCTTCTTCAGCGCCTTCAGGTGGTGCAAAATTCAGCAGCCAGGGCGATTCTCAGACTGAAACCCAGGTCGCATATGACTCCTCATCTTAAGTCCTTACATTGGCTTATAGTAAGGGAGCGGATACAATTCAAGGCCATGGTAATCTTCTTCAAAGCCTTCCATTGCATGGGTGCCGACTACCTTAGAAAGCGAGCTAGCCGCTACACACCTACTAGAGCACTCAGATCATTCTCCGCCGATTTGGCCTGCATCCCCAAAACACGCCTGGTGTGTAGAGGTGGTAGATCCTTCGGCTTCCTAGGAGCCCAAGCATGGAACAAACTGCTGGTAGCGCTGAGAGCATCAACAGATCTTACCCACTTCAAGAAACAGCTGAAAACATGGCTTTTTAAGAGCTAAGCCTCTAGTAGGTCAGCCATGCGTGAACTGTTACCGCCTGAGCACTCCTGCTGTAGTAGCTGTGCGCTTTATAAGTACCGATCATTCATTCATTCATTCCTAAAGAATGTATTGTCCAACTGAAATGGAAACGTGAGAAAGAACAGAATCTGCAATGCACATGAAATTCAATATTAGTTTAACGCAAGAGTTTCCAGGGACTTGCATTTCAGGCTTAGGACTTCAGCTAACATAAGACGTGTCTCTTTTAATCAATACGATTTGCACAACCATTATTAGCATTTCAATTAATGCATTTACCTACGTGTGAAATGACATAATTAATAAGCATATTCAATATATGTATGAGTGTCAGTTGAAAAAAACACATTCTTCATGTTAACGTTTTCTGCAAGTTGCATTCATTTTCTACGTTAATCCATGACATTTATTATTATTATTATAACATTTGTAGAGCGCTACTGTTACCCGTGGGTGTCCTGGCGCTATGTGAAATCTTACCCGAGGATTGAACCAGAGTCATTCTAATCAGTGAACAGCCAGGTTTTTAAAGCTTTTCGAAAGACCAAAAGGCTCGATATACCCCAAAGATATAGGGGAAGCTTATTCCACGCTTTGGCTGCATTGGCTACAAAGCTTTTTCCACCCCAGTTGGCCTTTTTTACAAATGGCACATAAACCAGTTTGGCATCAGATGAGCGCAGTAGTCTCTTTGGCGTATACCAGTACAGCCGCTCTTTTAAATAGGCCGGCCCGGCTCCATACAGTGCCTTATGAACCAGACACATTGCCTTAAACATCATACGCTTCCTTACCGGCAACCAATGCAATTTCCGAATTTCCTTCGTTATTGAAGCGTATTTTGGGATGCCTGACACCAGTCTAGCAGCCGCATTCTGAAGGAGTTGCAACTTCTGCAGAGAGCCTTCCTGAATATTAAAGTACAGACTATTACAGTAATCCAGTCTCGACATAGTGAGAGCTGTGATAACTGTTTTACGACATTCTGTAGGTAACAGTGGCAGAATTTTCTTGCATGACCTCAGAACGAAAGACGTAGCAGAGACCACCGAGTTAACCTGGTCTTTAAAAGTGAGCTTCTGGTCCACCCACACACCTAGGTTTTTAACCTTCCTGTTAGGTGCGGGAAGGGGGCCCAGAGAATCTGGCCACCAATCTAGATTCCAAAAATTAGGATCATTCCCAAAACATACCACCTCCGTCTTACTGGAGTTTAGCTTAAGGCAGTTTTGGGCCATCCAGATCCCTATGGCATTCATGCACTCTTTAAAACGAACTGCCGTACTCTTTGACTCAGCTGGTAGAAGAGACACCACAATTTGAGTGTCATCCGCATAAGTGGTTAGACTAAACCCAAATGACTGAATAAGGGGCGCCAAAGAGGACACATATATATTAAATAGTGTCAGACTCAGTGAGGAGCCCTGCGGGACCCCACATGGTAGTGAAAAAGGTTTAGATACAAATTCCCCCAACATTACCCGCTGACTCCGGTTTGACAAAAATGATTTTAGGAGTCTCCAGGCCGAACCCTGTACCCCAATCTCCTGCAGCCGGTCCATCAGCAAATCGTGATGGACTGTATCAAATGCTGCAGAAAGATCTAACAGGATCAGAGCAGCCTTGCCACCTTGATCTAAAATGGTCCGTATCTCTTCAGTAGATTTCAGGAGGGCAGCTTCGGTGCTGTGGCCCCCTCGAAAACCATACTGAGTTTGGTCCAATGCTTGTGTAGACTCAAGAAATTGACTAAGTTGCGTATTTAAATTTCTCTCGATGATTTTAGCAGGTACTGGAAGTCTGGATATTGGTCTAAAATTGTTAGGGTCTTTTGTATCAAGATTCGGTTTCTTCAGAAGGGGGAGAATAGAGGTTTTTTTCCAGTCTAGCGGAAAATGTCCCTCTGAGTACGCCAAATTAAAAACGGGTGTTGTTAGAAATGGGATCTCTAGTTGGCAAGGGTTTGCACCTTTGTCCAAGTAGGGACCCTTCTTCCTAGTCAGGGTAAGGGTGTTACACTCGTGAAGTAACCCCTGCTCACCCTCGTGGTAGCTTGGCACGAGCAGTCAGGCTTAATTCAGAGGCAGTGTGTAAAGCATTTGCACATAACCAACAGTAATACAGTGTAAGCACTACAAACGGACACCACACCAGTTTAGAAAAATAACCAATATTTTTTATATACTCAAGACAAGACCAATTACGACAAAAATCCACAATACTATACTTTAAAAACGAATACTTGATAAGGTAACTTCTTCTTTGCAGGAATAGTTCAAAAACAAAGTTCGTACGAGTCGGTAGCTCCGTCCGAGCCTACCGCGATGCTGAAAACCACAGAGTCTAACAGTTCCAGCCGGCCGCGTCGATACGGGCCAGCAGAGTCGTGAACAGACTCGGTCACAGTACCTTTCTCGTTGTGGCTGGTACGGAGTGTACGAGCCGGTTGGCGTTCGTCGCGGTTGCAGTGCAAGACGGAGCGATGCAAGGTGCGGTGTCCCTCGATGCGGTGCAGGCAGCGGCTCGATGAGCGTCGTGCAGACGGAGTCGGTGAGTCCAAGGCGGGCGATGCAGGGTGAGACGATGCTCGATGCGGTGCTGACAGGTTGCGATGCAGGTGACCAAGCCGGAGTGCGGGAGCTGGCGTCGCACAGCGGTGCGAGTCGGAGCGGTGCGTCGCAGACGTGCAAGCGGTGCCCCAAATGCGGTGTGGTCACGACTCTTGAGCCAGTTGCAGCGACCGCGTCGGTCGGGTCCGGCTGGTTCAGTGAAGCGATGCGATGCGAACTGCGGTGCCCACAGGTCACGGTGCAAGCAGCGGCTCGGTGTTGGCGGCGTCGGACGTCGCCCACGGTGAGACCAGGGTTGCGATGCGAAGCGGGTCGATGCGGTCTGCGGTGCAAACAGGTCACCGGCCAGGGATGGATTCGGTTGACGGAGTCGGTTGCGGTTCCCTTCCTCTGTGGCAACTGAAACAGCGTTCCAGAAGCGGTACCCAGAGGCTTGTGAAGTCTTTGTAGTCCCTGAGACTTCTTAACAGGAGGCCAGCTCGGTTTCAGGCCCTTGGAGATACTCAGCACAAGTTTGTAGAAAGTCCAGTCCTTTCACTGCCCAAGGCAGAAGCAGCAGCTGCAGGCCAACCCAACAAAGCAACAACACAGCAAAGGGGCAGTACTCCTCCTGGCAGCTCTTCCAGCTCTTCGTCTTGGCAGGTTCCTTGAGTCCAGCGAGATCTAAATTCATGGGGTCAGGGCCCCAATATTTATATCCCAAATTCCTTTGTTCTCTGAAGGCAGAGAGGCCTTTGCCTAGTCCAAACCAGTTCTGGAGCACTTTGTTGACAAGTCTCCGTCCCTTCTTTCAGTGAGTAGGCCAGGGACATCAGACGCACCACAGGAGGTGGAGCCAGCATTGTGGAGGGAAGGCACTGTCCTATTCAGGGCCCAGGTGCAACTCCTCCCACCCATCTACATGTAGATCTTGCTATTCAGCCCTGTGCTGACTCACCCTGTCTCCTGGCATCCCCCAGCCCCTGTCACTCACACTCCAGACAAGGAATACACAACCTCGCAGAGGCAGGCTTGGATGGTTAGACAAGAAAATACCCACTTTCTAAAAGTGGTATTTTCAAACATAGAATATTAAAACCAACTTCACTAAAAGATGCATTTTATCATTCTGAGTCCAGGCATACTAAACTCGAATTTCTACCATGTTCCCGGGGTCAGTTAGGATTATAAGCTGTAATAATCAAAACTGCCCGTTCTGGCCTAGGGGGAACAGGTAGCCTTGCAATAGTGAAAAACGAACTAGGCTGTAATTCACTATCAGGACATGCCACACACACCAGGGCATGTCCTACCTTTCGCATACAACGCACCCTGCCCACAGGGGTACCTTGGGCCTACCTTAGGGGTGACTAACATGTAGAAAAGGGAAGGTTTAGGGACTTGCAAGTGTGTGCACTTGCCAAGTCGATATGGCAGCCCCAGGCTGCGCACAGGCTCTGCGTTGGCAGGCCCGAGTTACACTTTACGGGCTGTTTGCGTGGGTGGCACAATCCAGTGCTGCAGCCCACCAACAGCATTTGGTCTATAGGCCCTGGCATTCACAGTGCACTTTACAAGGGACTGATACATAAACCAAATAGGCCAATCATGGAAACACCAATCCATAACACATTTTATACAGGAGCACTTGCACTTTCCCACTGGACAGCAGTGAGGAAAGTGCGCAGAATCATTACACCAGCACAAACAGAGTCAAAACCGGGAGGTCAGAAAGCAAAAAGTCAGGGGAAACACGCCAAAGGATGCCAAGTCTAACACATGTCCCCTCCAGCTGAAAGTAGGGAGAACTACCCAACCCCATTGGAGTTCTCTTCACTAAGGCGGAAGAACCTGGACAGACCATCTGCGTTGGCGTGTTCTGTACCAGGACGGTGTTCCACCGTAAAGTCCATTCCCTGTAGGGAGATGGACCACCTCAGCAGTTTTGGATTCTCACCCCTCATTTGCATCAACCATCTGAGGGGCCTGTGGTCTGTCTGAACCCGGAAGTGAGTCCCAAACAGGTATGGTCTCAACTTCTTCAGTGCCCAGACCACAGCAAAAGCTTCCCTTTCTATGGCACTCCACCTCTGTTCCCTGGGAAGTAGTCTCCTGCTAAGGAAGACTACAGGCTGATCCAGGCCCTCTTCGTTCAGTTGCGAGAGCACCGCTCCCACACCATGCTCTGAAGCGTCAGTCTGCACAACAAATTCCTTGGAGAAGTCAGGTGCCTTGAGCACGGGCGCCGTGCACATGGCTGCCTTCAGGGCATCAAAAGCTTTCTGGCAGGACTCAGTCCAGATCACTTTCCTGGGCTGCCTCTTAGAGGTCAGCTCTGTTAAGGGGGCAACGATGGTGCCATAGCCCTTAACAAATCTCCTATAGTAACCGGTGAGACCTAAGAAGGCTCTCACCTCTGTCTGGGTCTTGGGGGTTCCCAAGCCAGAATGGTGTCAATCTTGGGTTGTAGGGGCGCCACCTGGCCGCTTCCTACCTGGTGTCCCAAGTACACCACAGAACCCTGCCCGATCTGGCACTTACTGGCCTTGATCGTGAGGCCTGCACCTGGCAGAGCCCTCAACACTTTCTCAAGGTGCTGTAAATGTTCTTCCCAGCTGGAACTGAACACAGCAATGTCATCCAGGTAGGCGGCACTGAAATCCTCCAGCCCAGCCAACACCTGATTGACCAACCTCTGAAAGGTGGCAGGGGCATTCTTCAACCCAAAGGGCATCACCCGGAATTGGTAATGACCTTCTGGGGTTGAGAATGCTGATCTCTCCTTGGCCCCATCGGTTAAGGCAATCTGCCAGTACCCAGACGTCAAATCAAACGTGCTGAGGAACCGGGCAGCTCCCAACCGATCAATGAGCTCATCAGCTCTGGGGATGGGGTGTGCGTCAGTCCTGGTGACGGCATTGAGCCCACGGTAGTCCACACAAAACCGGAGTTCTGGAGTGGCACCGGGCGCCGCAGCCTTTGGGACCAAGACCACTGGGCTGGCCCAAGGACTGTGGGAGGGCTCAATCACCCCTAACGCCAACATCTTAGAGACCTCCTCCTTGATGCTGGCTCTGACCCGGTCAGTCAACCTGTAAATCTTGTGCTTCACAGGAGGGCTATCACCAGTGTCCACGTCATGGGTACACCAGTGAGTAACACCGGGAGTCAGAGAGAACAGTGGGGCGAACTGTCCCAACAGCTGGCGACAGTCCCCCTGCTGCTCCTGAGTCAGAGTAGGGGAGAGGATCACACCCTCTACTGACCCATCATGCTCCTTGGTAGACAGGAGGCCAGGGAGAGGCTCACTCTCCTCTTCCACCCCATCATCTGTCGCCAAGAGCATACTCACTCGGACCTCTCGAAGTGGGGCTTGAGGCGGTTCACGTGAAGGACCCTCAAAGGGTTCCTTGGAGCCTGCAAATCCACCAGGTAGGTGACGTCACTTTTGCGCTCCTTTACCTCATATGGCCCAGTCCACTTGTCCTGCAAGGCACAAGGTGCCACTGGGGCCATGACCCACACTTTTTGCCCAGGTTGAAATTCGACCAGAGTGGCATTCTGGTCATACCATCTCTTCATTTCTTCCTGGCTTGCTTCTAGGTTCGCCTGAGAGAGTTTCCTGAAGCGGGCAGTTTGGTTTCTAAAGGCCAGCATGTAGCTAAATACATCCTGGGGAGTTTTCCTGGGAGCTGCCTCCCAGCCTTCCTTTACCAAACTCAGAGGTCCTCTGACAGGGTGGCCATACAGGAGCTCAAAGGGGCTGTACCCAAGAGACTTCTGAGGCACCTCCCTGTATGCAAAGAGTAGGCATGGCAAGAGGACGTCCCACTTACGCCTCATGGGTTCTGTTAGACCCTTGATCATGCCTTTCCAGGTCTGGTTGAATCTCTCCACCAGACCGTTTCCTTGTGGGTGGTAAGGAGTGGTGAACTTGTAGGTTACACCACACTCCTTCCACAGGGATGTCATATACTTCGATATGAAATTGGTCCCCCTATCGGAAACCACCTCTCTGGGGAATCCCACACGGGAAAAGATCCCCATTAACGCCCGGCCCACCACTGGCGCCGTCGTTGTCCTGAGAGGGATTGCCTCCGGGTACCGAGTGGCATGGTCCACCAAGACCAGGATGTACCTGTTGCCCATGGCTGTCTTGGGATCCAGTGGCCCCACAATATCCATCCCTACCCTTTCAAAGGGTGTTCCAACAACAGGAAAAGGTTGGAGAGGAGCTTTGACCTTCCTCCCACTCTTACCACTTGCCTGGCAAGTTTGGCAAGACCTACAGTGTGCATCTGACTGCCTTCGCATTTGGGGCCAAAGAAGTGGGTGACAAGCCTGTCAAAGGTCTTGTCCTGCCCCAAATGTCCTGCCAAAGGCACGTCAAGAGCCAGACCCAGTAGGAAGGTCCTGAAGCGCTGGGGTACCACCAGCACACGGGCTGACCCAGGCTCAGCAACCTTAGGCTCACTGTATAGGAGACCACTCTCCCAGTAGATCAGATGTGACCCGGACTGATTACCAGCTGCCTGGTCTGCAGCCTGCCGCCGCAGACCCTCCAGAGTAGGGCACTCGTTCTGCTCCCTGCAGAACTCCTCCCTGGTGGGACCCCCTTCTTGCTGCCAATGGGTCAGCTCAGAGATGTCTCCCAGTTCGGCTACCTGCTCCCCTGTAGGCACCGGGCGTCCCCTCGAGGTCCGCCTCCTCCCGGTCCGTGGGAACTTCGGGGGCCGGTTTCCCGCGCCCCTGCCCTTTCTCTTGGCAGGGACTTGGGCCACTGTTCCAGGCTCCAAGTCCTCTTGATCACCCTTTTGGCTGCCATTGCCCGAGTAGACACGCATGCCCACTCTGGCAACCCAAGCATCTCCAAGTGAGACCTGAGCTCAACCTCCTTCCATAAGGACTGCTCCAGGTCGTTTCCTAGCAGACAATCTACAGGCATGGTAGGGCTCACAACCACCCTCAAGGGACCTGAGACCCCCCCCCATTCAAAGGGAACCTGCGCCACCATACATTGGCGCTCTGAGTTGTCTACAGCAACTACTTGGTGGAATGCCCCTGGGACTACTTGCTTCTCAGACACCAGGTGACACCGGACTGAGGTCCCACTGGCTCCAGTGTCTCTGAGAGCCTCTACCCTGTTCCCATTGATGGTCACCCAGGTGCTATATTTCTTTGTGTTAGGGGGCACCTGGTTTCCTGGGACCATCTCACTGTCCCCTAGTGAGACAAGGGTCATTTCTGCGGGATCCCCACCCTCCTGTGGGCACCCCTCCTCCCCAAGCGCTACACTAGCCAACACTTTGGACTGTCCACCGGTGGGTGGCTGTGTCCCCTTTGGGCACTTGGGGTCCCCCTTAAAGTGACCTACCTGGTCCAATGCATAACACTTGCGGGGGCCGGTCTCAACAGGCTTCCCTGTAGAGACCCCTTTCTTCTTATCACCGGGGGGCTGGGAACCTTTACCCTGGGTACTAGTTTGGGGCCCTTTAGAGAACTCCTGTGCTTTACCCTTGTCCCCCCCACCTTTCTGCTGGGGACCCTGCCCACCTTTGGCTGAGTCTCCCCCAAACGCTTTCTTGTGGACCCTGGTACTCACCCAGCGGTCCGCTTCCTTAGAGCTTCCTGGGGTCAGTTAGCTTACTATCCACTAGGTGCTGGCGCAGATCTGCAAAACATAGACTAGACAAGTGCTCCCATGCAATCAAGTTGTAGAGCCCCTGAAAATCGGTTACACTACTGCCCTTTACCCAACCATCCAGAGACCTGCAGAACACATCCACACATTCCAACCAAGTGTTGGCATCAGACTTCTTACTGGACCTGAACTGATCCCTGTACTTTTCAGGAGTAAGACCATACTTTGTGAGAAGGGCATCCTTCATGTCAGCATAGGTGAGGTGATACCCCTTACCCAAAGCTATCAGAGCATCCCTTGCTTCTTCCGGGAAAAGTGGCCACAATCCTGCTCCCCAATTCTCCTCAGGGACCCCATTCATGTGTATGGCTGCCTCATAACCCTGAAACCACCTTTGTATGTCATCCCCCTTCTTGAACTCCTTGCCTACGTTCTTGGGAATGTGCACAATCCTGTCTGCTTTTCTGGACGAATTGCTGCCACCATCTGAGCCTGACTTACTTCTAAGTTCTAGCTCCTTCAGTTCTCTCTCATGCTCTAAGATCATCTTCCTCTCCTCTATGGCCAATCTCTTCTCCTCCCACTCACTCTCCAGCCTGAGCTTCTGCAGCTCAAACTGCCTTGCCTCCCGCCTGTCCTCCAGCTCCTCTGGGGACAGACTGCTGCTGCCTGACCTGGCGGGTTCCCCCCTACCCAAAAGCACATCCACCCTGGAAATAGGCTCCTCCACCTCCTCACTGAGATTACCAGGCTGCCCACTGACATGTCTGGCTGCTACCCAGGCCCTCAGCGCCTTCTGTAGCTCCTCCTTCCTTGTGAGGCCTTTAATTTGGACTTTCAGGTTTTTACAAATTGCTCGTAGTTCCTTTACGGCGTAGGTTTCCAACCTATCCTCCTCAAAGATAATTTCCAGAGATGCAACGGATGATGCAGCTGTGTCAGGCATGACAAAAGTAGTGAGTTGAAAACTGGCAAGATCAAAAATAGGCCAAAAGAAAAAGAACCAGTATGTGGTACGTAATGGTCTGCGATATGGTAGTAGTGCACACCAATCACTGTAAGTCAAGTGCAAACACAAGTCCTATCCTCACCGCTGACAACCAATGTTAGAAATGGGATCTCTAGTTGGCAAGGGTTTGCACCTTTGTCCAAGTAGGGACCCTTCTTCCTAGTCAGGGTAAGGGTGTTACACTCGTGAAGTAACCCCTGCTCACCCTCGTGGTAGCTTGGCACGAGCAGTCAGGCTTAATTCAGAGGCAGTGTGTAAAGCATTTGCACATAACCAACAGTAATACAGTGTAAGCACTACAAACGGACACCACACCAGTTTAGAAAAATAACCAATATTTTTTATATACTCAAGACAAGACCAATTACGACAAAAATCCACAATACTATACTTTAAAAACGAATACTTGATAAGGTAACTTCTTCTTTGCAGGAATAGTTCAAAAACAAAGTTCGTACGAGTAGGTAGCTCCGTCCGAGCCTACCGCGATGCTGAAAACCACAGAGTCTAACAGTTCCAGCCGGCCGCGTTGATACGGGCCAGCAGAGTCGTGAACAGACTCGGTCACAGTACCTTTCTCGTTGTGGCTGGTACGGAGTGTACGAGCCGGTCGGCGTTTGTCGCGGTTGCAGTGCAAGACGGAGCGATGCAAGGTGCGGTGTCCCTCGATGCGGTGCAGGCAGCGGCTCGATGAGCGTCGTGCAGACGGAGTCGGTGAGTCCAAGGCGGGCGATGCAGGGTGAGACGATGCTCGATGCGGTGCTGACAGGTTGCGATGCAGGCGACCAAGCCGGAGTGCGGGAGCTGGCGTCGGACAGCGGTGCGAGTCGGAGCGGTGCGTCGCAGACGTGCGAGCGGTGCCCCAAATGCGGTGTGGTCACGACTCTTGAGCCAGTTGCAGCGACCGCGTCGGTCGGGTCCGGCTGGTTCAGTGAAGCGATGCGATGCGAACTGCGGTGCCCACAGGTCACGGTGCAAGCAGCGGCTCGGTGTTGGCGGCATCGGACGTCGCCCACGGTGAGACCAGGGTTGCGATGCGAAGCGGGGCGATGCGGTCTGCGGTGCAAACAGGTCACCGGCCAGGGATGGATTCGGTTGACGGAGTCGGTTGCGGTTCCCTTCCTCTGTGGCAACTGAAACAGCGTTCCAGAAGCCACTACTTTATTCCACGCCCTTTTCACCAGTTTTTTTAACTGGCTTTTGAAATTGGCGCTCGGGAATGGAGAGATTAAATAGAACTGCTCTATGGTCTGACCATGGAAGCGGAATGATATTAGTGACTAGTAGCTGAGGATTATTAGAAAAAATACCATCCAATATATGGCCAGCCTGATGAGTCACATCAGTCACCAGTTGCTCTAAATTACTACACTTCATTATATCTAACAATTTGGCTGTGTCTGGGTCGAAGAAAGTTTCTAAATGGAAATTAAAATCGCCTAGAATAGTATAGGAGCTAGCCAAAATACCCACTTCAATGAGTTTGCCCTCCTGCTCAATGAAACGGCCTCTAGGGCCTGGAGGTCTATAAACAAGTGAACCTTGAAAAGTAGAGTGGGGGGACATGCGGAAGGAGAAATCTAACACCTCACAACCTTCCACCTCTCCCGGGCTAAAAGAAGCGATAAGGGAGGAATGATAAATGACTGCTAATCCGCCTCCTCTTCCCTTAGGCCTGTTCAAAGTATAACAAACAAAATTAGGAGGCGTCGCTTTAACCAGGTCAGGCCGGAAGCATTATCCGTCCAGGATTCTGTAATAAAAGCTATCTTAATGTTTTCAGCTTCCATAAATAAAGCACACTCTGTGCTGCGTTTAATCAGTGATCTGACATTCATCAAGGCCAATTTCCAAGTTAAAGTCCCCATGTCTTTCTCGATCTTTCCTACGTGAGTTCTAGACCTCTCTAAGGTGTCAAACAATAACTTTGGAATTATAGTCCCACACCCTGGACAAACATTAACGGGCTCCAGTGGCTGCGCATCAGGACTAATACAATGGCATAAGTGAGTTTTAGTGTTAGTATTGAGGCTTTTTAATATAGAACCATCATAATGCAATTTAAAATGTTTACCTCCACATCCCTGGGCAGAGGGGCTGGCGCTGAGCGCGATATGATCGCGGACGGGCGCAGACGGGCTTGCCTTTAGCGCGCCTTCGGCTAAAGGCATAATTGCGTTAATACGTTTCACAATTCTAACACCTCATGTTAACCCCTTTACCGCGGCGAACATTCCACGCCGGTGCGGCACTTCAAAGGAGTGGGCGGGACCGCGTCAGCCAACGGACGTGCGCAGCACTACCGAGGTAGTGCTCGAGACGGCCGTTGGCCGACGAACGCAGCGAAGGGGTTAAAGATAATTTCATGATTAAATGTGGATGCGTTCTACATGTGATTATGATGCACCCCTAAAAAGTAAATGAGATTTCCGCTACACCAGTATATTCTGTATTAGACATGACCCTTGAAATATGGCTTAAATTTCTGAGGACACCTTGTATAGAAAGTGTCATGAGTATACAAACAAGATCAGTAGGAGAGAGCACGTTACACATAATTTGCACATTTGTGCACATTTCTCCATGTCATTCTTTTCTCTGAGCAACCTTGAACAGCGGTTCATTGAATTAGCTTAATTGGTGCTAATTTGCACAGCGACAATCATAAATAAAGTCAGTTATTGCATTGTAATGGACTTGGATGTTAGTCTGAATGACCAAGCAGAAACCTTTTGCTATTGAGTGAGATGGTGACTATTATTATGAACAGCCATTACTTAGGTTAAACAGGCAATCCCATTATTTTCACAAGTTGACATGTAAGAGAGTAAACATTGTCGAACATAGCTGTGGCGATGTGGAGGAAATCAACCCCCAAATCCTTTGTGCATTGTCACTCTAGATTTTTTAAAACCTTTATCTAGATCCTATTTCTGCTGGTATTAGGACTCTGTTCACTGCAAAACTGCTATTTAGTACCACAGAGGGGGCCCTCTGGTACTAAAATGGTTCTGTTAAAATAGGTTTTACCCAATGGGTCTATTTAACTTTCATTTAAGGCAATGGAGCAGAAATTGCACCAGTGGCGTTAAAGTTAAATGTTATATGTGGCATGCAGTGTGTATTTACACCACCCACATTCATCACAAAATATATTGCTACCAGAAGCCCCGCTGTCCTCTTGCTGGGCTGCAGTTATGCATACTGTAGTGACATATGGAAACAGAAAAGTGATTTTTCCTTGTAGGTAGACATTTTTGTATAGCTAAAGAAATCACTCCTAAAGTACCACTTGTAATCCTGCAGTATACAGTGCTTTTGTACTACACTTTTAAAAATTCATATCTTTAGTTCCCCTTATCTGATTTTAGTTGTTGTGGTGCCTTTTCCTCAATAACATTTCACCTATTTCCAGAAAAGATGATACAGGAAAATTGCTAAATTGATTGCATACATGAAAATAACTGTTGCAGTAGATTTTCAACTCATTCCTTGCAATCACAGAAGCCAAATATATAAACTCTAATAAAACATCTAACATTTCATTTTTGTATTCTGAAGGGCTGATTCACAAAGGGCCTCTGCACTCATGGCTGGGGCCCGGCAGTTGTGGTGGGGGCCGCGCACTCGTGGTGGGACTTCCACAATGGGTAATTGTACTACAGAGGTCCCACCATGAGTGTGGGCCCCCGCCATGACTGCAGGGCCACGAGTGCGGAGCTCCTTTGTGAATCAGCCCCTGAGAATTCAGGCAGACCAAACCCCTGAAAATTATTCAGGGCATAGTGTTTGAATCCAGTCTATACCGTGAAACCAAATCTGTTGCACATGACCCTGCTTAAAATTCATTCATATAAAATCCATCTCCAAATTACAAAGATATTGGAATAATGATCACCATTACTGAACTCATAGGTCCTGATTATAAGTGGGTCAGTTAATTTCGACCTGTGCGTAAACCTCTGTTTATGCACGGGTTGGAATGGCTAGTTTTGTTTTATTTAATGAATCAGATGACTATCGAATGCGCTAAATACCTCAGGGTAAACCTGATGATATTTAAAGGGGAACAGCATACAGTATTTACCCTATATTGGGTTGGTAATTTGGAAGAGTACCCAAGCAGGATCGTTATCATTGATGAGTGTATTGGGTGTTGAATGAGTCCACCGAATTCATAAAAGATGCAAGTCCAATAATCTTCTAGGAGACGCTTGGAGTAATATCTTTGTTCGTAGATAGAGCCTTCTATCTCCAGAGGCAGTCCCAGACAGCAGATTGGACTGTGAGTCTAGCATGATATTTTGATATTTTCCTCTGTGATTTTAACCTGCACTGGAACGATCCAAAGGACTCGCATGTCAATGCCATCAAGGACCTCCTGGCCGATCAAGCCCTGACCCAAGCCTGCTCACTACCAACTCACGCAAAAGGGGCCACTCTTGATTGGATTATCTCCAAAGAATCAACAGTCAAGCTTATCTCTATAGACCCATGCGACTGGTCTGACCACCACGCCATCACCTTCCTCCTACCTGACACCCACAAGACATGGGCACCGCAACCGGTGATTCCGAAACGCTGGATCAGAGACACTAAGAATCTGCACCGCAGGGAACTCGAGGCTCGCTGCAAATCAGACCCCCCCCCCCCTGCATATCACATCAGTCAGCGGCCTTAACGAACACTACTCTGCAACCATTTTGAACTTCCTGGACGACCTAGCCCCACTAAAACTGAAAAGAACCCAAATCAAAGACAGAAACCCCTGGTTCACTCGATCCCTCAACAACGAGAGGAGAACCCTCCGACAAGCAGAAATATCCTGGAGGCAGCACCCCTCTACCGCACATCTTAAACTCCTCCGCCAGGCCAGGAATGTCTACAACAGGAACATACTCAAGTCAAAAAAAGAGTTCTTCAGAACTGCACTAGAGAAGGCCAAGAACAGACCCCACAAGCTCTTCGAGCTGGTCAAACACCAATCTAATAAATTGGCCAAAACTTCAAAAGAAACCCCGAAGTCTCTTATATCCTCAGAGGAATTCTCCTCCTTCTTTGCTGACAAAATCTCAGCCCTTGGAAATGAACTCAAATCCATCACATACCCTCAAACACCTCTTGACCCGCCTCCTCCAGCCACGTCGCCCCTATGGGTTTTACCCAAAAACCATGCTCACTGGTCTGACTTCAAACTCTACGACGATGACTCAGTGTCCAAAATCCTATCCTCCCTAAAACCCAACAACCATTTTAATGACCCGCTCCCTTCTAACTGCCTAGCTGTCGTCACCCAATCCATTATTCCTAGCTGGACTACAATAATTAACGCCTCTCTCCAGCAGGGCACGATGCCGGACCCTCTAAAAACCGGTTAAGTCCTTCCCATTCTGAAAAAGCCGTCGCTGGATCCTGCCTCCCCAGACAATTTCAGACCCATCTCCAACATCCCCCTCTTGGCCAAAGTGATGGAGAAATGTGTGCAGCAGCAGCTAAGTCAACACATCAACAACTTCCACCTACTCGATGACTTCCAATCCGGATTCAGACCAGGGCACAGCACCGAAACCACTATGCTTCACATCGTTGATGACGCTCTCCAAGCTCTTGACCAAGGCAAAACTTGTCTCCTCATCCTCCTGGACCTATCCTCGGCCTTCGACACGGTCAACCATCAAAAACTACTTGAACGCCTCAAACTCAGGATGGGTTTGGATGGCACCGTTCTAGATTGGTTCAGATCCTTCCTCCAAAACCGGTCCCAGAGATTCCTCGTCAACGGCATCCTATCGGCACCGTCCCCGGTCACGGTTGGAGTCCCTCAAGGCTCAACACTGTCCCCCACCCTCTTCAACCTTTACCTGGAACCGCTTACCGAAGTACTACGCACTGCTAATATCTCCTATCATATGTACGCTGATGACACTCAGATCTACATCAAAACCTCATCACTTGAAGAGATCCTCTCCCTGAACGATGCTTTGGAACACACCGTCCAATGGCTCGCATCCAACCAACTCAAACTTAACGCAAACAAAACTGAATTTCTCCTGATCGCCCCGCCCAATACCAACCTTGAGATTAAATCATGGGTCAAAGCTATCACAGCCTTGAACTGCCCACCGACCATCGTGGATTCGGCCAAATCGCTGGGAATCATCCTTGACAGCAACCTGAACATGCGTGACCACATCAACTCAATGGCCAAATCAGCCAGATTCCACCTGAGCTACCTCAGGAAATTGAAACCCTTCCTCGACGCTCTTGACCTAAAAATGGCAGTCCAAGCACTTGTCATATCTAGACTGGAGTACGGCTGTTCTACCCTCTCGGGTCTACCCAAGATTTCCCTGGCACCTCTAAAAGCCTGCCTCAATGCAGCCGCCAGACTACTCACCGGCACGAGGCAATACGACCATATTTCCCCACACTTGAAAGCTCTCAACTGGCTTCCCCTGGAGGCAAGAATACAGCTCAAAGTAGCATGCATCACGCACAAAGCCTTATATTCGAACTCCCCTGTATATCTGAGGCAGAAACTTGTGATCTCAGGAGGAAACAGAAACTCCCGATCTGCCAGAGACCTCCTGCTCCAACCTGCACGCTTTCGAAAAAAAAAAACCTACAACCGAGCTTTCTCAGGGGCTGCTCCTAGAATATGGAACTGTCTCCCTCCTGACATCAAAAGAATCCCCTCTCTGTCTCGCTTCAAAAAGGATTCCAAAACATTCCTTATGGGCAAATTTCTCGCTTAAAACTTGCCTCTACCTCCACAACAGCTTTGATCTACGGCCATCTACTGCCTCCTTCTGGATTATCTACCTCACCCCCTTCAGAAACATGGGGCCTTGTCACGAACATTGACTAACGCAATCTATAAATATGTTATCTCGTCTTGAGTACTTGGATATTTTAATCTGTAAATACGTGCCCTACCTCCCTTCTAGAATCAGCACCCTGCCTCTTTCATTCGTTCTGTAACTGATGATGCTATGCCTATTCTGTACATGCCTATGTCTCTCTGTAAAGCGCTCTGATACCCTAACGGGTCTGGTTCGCGCTCTATACAACACATAAAATAAATAAATAAATAGCAACGCTCCAGAAAATAATTCCAGCAGGAAGGGAAATCACTGGAGACCAGGAAAAACCTTCCAGCTACCCAGGCCAATCAGCAAGACAAAGAGCAGAAGAAAACAATAGGAACTGGAGAAGGCGGAGAATCCACAGAGTCCAGTAAGCGAGCAAAAACAATTGCGCCACAACTGGACACACATAGGACCCAATTTTATAGTTCAAAACACAAAGGTGTCGGACATCTTGGATTGGGAAGAATTAGAACATGAAAATACTGAGAAATAAATGAGCATTCAAGGAAAATGCAAATAGGTTCCAAAAATAATTAATTCTTGCATCAAACTGGTAAGTATTTAAATATTGTTGTATAACTATATATATGGTCATTTACCCTGCTTGCAGCTTTTCTACTATGTCAGCATGCAGGGACAGGAAACACCCAGAAGTCCTTGCTTGGCCTGCTCGAGTTGGTACATGACAAACAGCAAATGGCCCCTATCTGGTATGCCGTAGTATCCTGGGTCCAACAGCAAGCACGGTGGGGAGGTGGTTGGTGGAAAAGCCGTGGTGGAGCCGCAGAGACTGCGCAGGTGCCTGGTGCGATCAAAGTTGCCAAGACAGAGCCATCGGGCTTGCACACCAGCACACCACATTTGAAGTTAAGGGTGAAGCATTACAATATGTGTGATGTCAACCTCAGATTTTTGACTCAGAAAATCTTTGAATGATCCCAGAGGCCACATGAATAATGAATGTCTTCTACAATCTTATAATGTTGGGTTTTTAGTTGTGTAATTGTTAGAATTGGGGGTCTCTAGTTGGCACAGGTAGGTACTTGTGACAAATAGGGACCCTCGCCTCTAGTCAGGGTAAAGGGGTACACTCCTAAAATAACCCCTGCTCACCCCCTTGGTAGCTTGGCACGAGCAGACAGGCTTATCTCAGAGGCAGTGTGTAAAGCATTTGTGAACACATACAGTAATCTAGTGACACACTACAGATGGACACCACACAAGGTTTTATATCAAAAATAAGTATTCTTTATATAGTTTTAACACAAGACCATAAACGACAAAAATCCACAATACTGTACTTAAAATGGTAGTTTTAGCTTAGTTCAGTTCAGTTCTTAAGATGCGACACTTTAAGTCAATGTACCTTACGATGCGGGACGCTTCCACAACAAGCAATGTTGCAGCGATGGAAATGCGACAAAGTTCTGGTGCAAAGAAATAAAGACGTCAAGTTCTTCCTGATGCGGCACGCTTCTCCGAGGTTGCGAGAAGTCTCGACTCGATGCGTCAGCTACAGCGGCGACACCCTTGTTCAGCG
The DNA here is from genome assembly GCA_963921515.1 of Calotriton arnoldi. Classification (NCBI taxonomy): domain Eukaryota; kingdom Metazoa; phylum Chordata; class Amphibia; order Caudata; family Salamandridae; genus Calotriton; species Calotriton arnoldi. Next base: position 1,139,519 of record CAWUFW010005491.1, read on the forward strand.
ATGCGACGACAGCGGCTTTGGCGGCGACCCTCTTCTCCGACGTTGCGAGACGCTTCCGCTCGATGCGACAACTGCAGCGGCGACACCCTTGTTTCGTGATGCGACGGCAGCAGCTCCGACGGCGGCACGCTTCTCCGTGGATGCGGGCGCTTCTCTTGATGCGGTGCAATGCGACAGCTACAGCGGCGACACCCTCCTTCGGAGTTGCGACGGCAGCGGCTGCGACGGCGACACGCTTCTTCCTCGATGCGAGACTCTTCTCTTGATGCGGTGCAATGCGACAGCTACAGCGGCGACACCCTCCTTCGGAGTTGCGACGGCAGCAGCAGCGACGGCGACACGCTTCTTCCTCTTGAGTCGCGCTTCCAGCTCCTTGCGACACGCAGTCCCTTCAGAAGGCCCAAAACAGCAGCAGGCACTTCCAAAGGATTCTTGGGGAGCTGGTGGTTGAAGTCTGTTGTCCCTGAGACTTCAGCAGGAGGCAAGTTCTTTTCTCAAGCCCTTGGAGATACTTTACAAGTTGAATAAAAGTGCACACAAAGTCCTTTCTCCTTCCTTTGGCAGTCAGGCAACCACTGCAGGCAGATCCCTCTAGCTTAGGGATAGTCTTCTCCTCAGTTCCTTCTTGGTTCCGCTCCTCAGCAAAGTTTCTTCTTGTTTTCCCAAAGTGATCTAATTTCCTAGGGGTCTGGGTCCCCTTTTTATACACAGTTTTCCTTTGTTCTCTGAAGGCAGAGAGGCCTCTGCCCAGCCCAAAACCAGTTCTGGTCAGTCCTGGAGCACTTTGTTTTTCTGTCTCCTTCTTTCCTTTCAGAATGTGGGGCAGGGTGCTCAGCCGCCCGGCAGGAGGTGGAGCCAGCATTGTGGAAGGCAGGCACAGCCCTATTCAGACCCAGGTGCAACTCCTCCCTCCACTCTGGATGCAGATCTTTCTATTCAGCCCTGTGCTGACTCACCCTGTCTCCTGTAGCCACCCCCAGCCCCTGTCACTCAATCTCCAGACAAGGAATACACAACCTAGCAGAGGCAGGCTTGGAAGTTTAGGCAAGAAAATACCCACTTTCTAAAAGGGGTATTTTCAAACACAGAATGTTAAAACCAACTTCACTAAAAGATGTATTTTAGCATTCTGAGTTCAGGCATACTAAATTCGTTTTTCTACCATGTTCCCTGGGTCAGTTCTGACTATAAGGTGTAATAGTCAGTCTGCCCATTCTGGCCTATGGGGAGCAGGTAGCCTTGCAATAGTGAAAAACGAAAATGGCTGTAATTCACCATTAGGACATGCCACACACACCAGGGCATATCCTACCTTGTACTTACAATGCACCCTGCCCTAGGGCCTACTTTAGGGGTGACCAACATGCAGTAAAGGGAAGGTTTAGGGACTGGTAAGTGGGTGTACTCACCAAGTCGACATGGCAGCCCTAGGCTGCACACAGGCTCTGCAATGGCAGGCCTGAGGCACATTTTACAAGCCGCTTCTGTGGGTGGCACAACCAGTGCTGCAAGCCCACCAGCGGCATTGGATTTACAAGCCCTGGGCACACTCAGTGCACTGTACTAGGGACTGACAAGTAAACCAATCATCCAATCATGGAGTCACTAATACATAACACAATTTATCATGGGGAGAGCATATGCACTTTAGCACTGATCAGCAGTGGTAAAGTGCCCAGAGTCATAAAACAGCCAACAACAGGTCAGAAAAAAATATAGGAGGAAGGCAAAAAGTTTAGGGATGACCCTGCAAAAAGGGCCAAGTCCAACATAACCCCCTTCCAGCCAAAACGCAGGGTAGACCAATCACTACCTTGATGGGCTTCCCTGCTTTGGGCGATAGAACCTGGACCCTGGCCCACAACAGCAGGGGCATACTCCAGTTCTACGCCAATCTGAACCTATTTGGATCCCTCTGTCCATACTCTCAGGGCCCACCAAGCTAATCCATGGGGAACCCTTCTCCTCACCTGTGGACACCACCTGTGCAGCACCTAACCTTAACTTGCTCACAGGTGTGTCCCAACAGACAGCCAGCAAGCCACAGTGGCCACTGACAGTGGTCAGGGATGAGACCCAGGCCTTATGCCTCTCAGGGCTCTCAAACCTCTGTGGCGTCAGAGAGCGGGGGGCAGTAGCCCCAGGTGCTTGGCACCCTTTGTCCATTCTCCCTCCTGTCAGGTCAGGTATGACATCCTGACACTGACCTACCAGCCCCGGGCCTGTACCCGGCGGCTGGACTGGAGACTGGGGTGGGCTTTCCCACACCCGGTCCTCCTCCTTGGGGCTCTGCACCCTCCCACCTGGAGCGGTACCCCTTCCAGAATTGTCAGGGCACCTGTGGCAGGGGTCCTGCACAATTCGCCCACCAGTTCAGGGGTTCTATCCTGCAACTGGGATCCCAGCATAGAGTCTGTACCCTTAGACTGGGCAGAGGCCAGGGGTGAGGCTGTCCTCTCCCCGCCCCCTTACTGGGGTCCTGCACCCTCCCACCTGGAGCGGTGCCCCCAGAAGACAAACTGGTAGGGGCACTGTTAGCAGCTGCCCCTTCCTCCAGGTCAGGGGGACACCCTGAACCTGGCCCTCCAACCCAGGGTCTGTACCCTTAGGCTGGACCTGTGCCTGGCAACCCAGGACTTCCGGGAGGGTACACCAACCCCCCCAAGGGAAACACACTCCTCTAGAGTTGTGTAATAATCTGCCTGGCGCACCAGGACTTCCTGGGGAGCACGCATGCCCCCCCAGAGGGTAACACATCTCTCATGTGTTGTGTGACAGTCTGCCTGGCGCAGATCTCCCAACCCCCGTCCGTCTGACAGTGTGTGAAGATCCCCCAGGACAGAAGTGGTGTCACCATGGTCATTCACTGGTGACTCAGCCCTTCTGGCTGGTCCCTGACCCACTGGTTCTTCCACTGAGGACTCTCTCCCCCTCTCACCCCTCACTCTGGACTTCTGCACCCTCCCAAGTGGAGCGGCACTGCCAGACACCAGAAACACGGGAGCTCCATTTACAGACGCTCCAGGTTCTCTAGACACTAGGAGATCCTCCTCAACAGGCGGCCCATCAGGGCAGCCTAGGCTCCCTACCTGGTGTTCCCTTAAAGAACCATCCAGGCTCTGAGACTGGGTTTCGGGCACCTCGGGACACGCAGCCCCACATTCACTCCTTCTCCACTGAGACAGGACGTGAGTCCCTACACCCCTCCCATTACCACGGGACCTAGCTGGGCTACACTGAACCTCTCCCACCACTATGGGTTGGAAGACACCTGAGCCACTCCTCTTAGGGTCACTCCCCAATGCCTCTTCAGACCCTCTGGAATCCACCAAAAGGTCCGCCTCCAATGTGAGCTCCCTGAGGTCAGAGAAGTCACACTCCAACAGGTGTTGGCATAGCTCTGGAAAACAGGGACTTACAATATGCTCTCCCACAATTGGATCACACAGTCCCCCACAGGGGTTAACCAAACTATCCTTCACCTCACCATCCAGTGCCTCGCACACGTACCCCACACCACTCTTCTGAGATTGGCAAGGCAGTATCTGACTGTCTCTGTCACTCAACCCACACTCTTCTGGGCGGTCTTCACACTCACATACCAGGACTTCAACCATGGGGGAGCCCCTCTCCCTGCACCTCTCATCTAGAGTCAGTAGAGTGTCCCTCCCACCACTAGGACCATGAATCCCTGCGTCAGTTTCCCTATTCCTCTCAGGGACACTGCGCACTACTGGAGCTACCTCATGTCCTTGAACCTCCTGGTGTATGTTAACCCCCTCCTTCAAGTCAGGCGCCACATCTCTGGGTGTGTGCACTACTCTCTCAGCACTGAATAACTTAATTTTGCTGCCACCATCTGAGCTGGACTCCACCTCCAACTCAGCAAAGCTCACTTCCTGAGCTGCCCAAATTTCTTTTCTTGGGCTAAGGCCCTCTGAGCCTCATCAATCTCTCTCAGCTCTTCGTCAATTTCTCTCAGCTTCTGCTCATAAGCCAGAAGCCAGCTATCTGTTTCTCCCTCACTTCTAGGGAATTCCTCCTCCTCAGACTCAACTGGTAGTGTTGCCTTCCAGCGGGGTAACTCATACTGAAATAGGGATGCCTCTAGATCCTCCCTGGACCTTCTCTTCACAGGCAGCCCTCTTTCCTTGCAAAACACACGTAGCTCCTTCATTGTGTAGATAAACATGTGCCAGAAGTTGAGTTCCATTTTGCAACAACTAACCAGAGTCATGGTATCAAAAATACCTCCAGGAGGACACCATAAAACAGAAAAACAGTATGTGGTCGCGTTTGGTCTGCACTCACTAGTAGTGTTCACCAATCACTGTACATGAGTCACAAATGCAAGTCCAGAATCCCCACCGCTGACCACCAATGTTAGAATTGGGGGTCTCTAGTTGGCACAGGTAGGTACTTGTGACAAATAGGGACCCTCGCCTCTAGTCAGGGTAAAGGGGTACACTCCTAAAATAACCCCTGCTCACCCCCTTGGTAGCTTGGCACGAGCAGACAGGCTTATCTCAGAGGCAGTGTGTAAAGCATTTGTGAACACATACAGTAATCTAGTGACACACTACAGATGGACACCACACAAGGTTTTATATCAAAAATAAGTATTCTTTATATAGTTTTAACACAAGACCATAAACGACAAAAATCCACAATACTGTACTTAAAATGGTAGTTTTAGCTTAGTTCAGTTCAGTTCTTAAGATGCGACACTTTAAGTCAATGTACCTTACGATGCGGGACGCTTCCACAACAAGCAATGTTGCAGCGATGGAAATGCGACAAAGTTCTGGTGCAAAGAAATAAAGACGTCAAGTTCTTCCTGATGCGGCACGCTTCTCCGAGGTTGCGAGAAGTCTCGACTCGATGCGTCAGCTACAGCGGCGACACCCTTGTTCAGCGATGCGACGACAGCGGCTTTGGCGGCGACCCTCTTCTCCGACGTTGCGAGACGCTTCCGCTCGATGCGACAACTGCAGCGGCGACACCCTTGTTTCGTGATGCGACGGCAGCAGCTCCGACGGCGGCACGCTTCTCCGTGGATGCGAGGCGCTTCTCTTGATGCGGTGCAATGCGACAGCTACAGCGGCGACACCCTCCTTCGGAGTTGCGACGGCAGCGGCTGCGACGGCGACACGCTTCTTCCTCGATGCGAGACTCTTCTCTTGATGCGGTGCAATGCGACAGCTACAGCGGCGACACCCTCCTTCGGAGTTGCGACGGCAGCAGCAGCGACGGCGACACGCTTCTTCCTCTTGAGTCGCGCTTCCAGCTCCTTGCGACACGCAGTCCCTTCAGAAGGCCCAAAACAGCAGCAGGCACTTCCAAAGGATTCTTGGGGAGCTGGTGGTTGAAGTCTGTTGTCCCTGAGACTTCAGCAGGAGGCAAGCTCTTTTCTCAAGCCCTTGGAGATACTTTACAAGTTGAATAAAAGTGCACACAAAGTCCTTTCTCCTTCCTTTGGCAGTCAGGCAACCACTGCAGGCAGATCCCTCTAGCTTAGGGATAGTCTTCTCCTCAGTTCCTTCTTGGTTCCGCTCCTCAGCAAAGTTTCTTCTTGTTTTCCCAAAGTGATCTAATTTCCTAGGGGTCTGGGTCCCCTTTTTATACACAGTTTTCCTTTGTTCTCTGAAGGCAGAGAGGCCTCTGCCCAGCCCAAAACCAGTTCTGGTCAGTCCTGGAGCACTTTGTTTTTCTGTCTCCTTCTTTCCTTTCAGAATGTGGGGCAGGGTGCTCAGCCGCCCGGCAGGAGGTAGAGCCAGCATTGTGGAAGGCAGGCACAGCCCTATTCAGACCCAGGTGCAACTCCTCCCTCCACTCTGGATGCAGATCTTTCTATTCAGCCCTGTGCTGACTCACCCTGTCTCCTGTAGCCACCCCCAGCCCCTGTCACTCAATCTCCATACAAGGAATACACAACCTAGCAGAGGCAGGCTTGGAAGTTTAGGCAAGAAAATACCCACTTTCTAAAAGGGGTATTTTCAAACACAGAATGTTAAAACCAACTTCACTAAAAGATGTATTTTAGCATTCTGAGTTCAGGCATACTAAATTCGTTTTTCTACCATGTTCCCTGGGTCAGTTCTGACTATAAGGTGTAATAGTCAGTCTGCCCATTCTGGCCTATGGGGAGCAGGTAGCCTTGCAATAGTGAAAAACGAAAATGGCTGTAATTCACCATTAGGACATGCCACACACACCAGGGCATATCCTACCTTGTACTTACAATGCACCCTGCCCTAGGGCCTACTTTAGGGGTGACCAACATGCAGTAAAGGGAAGGTTTAGGGACTGGTAAGTGGGTGTACTCACCAAGTCGACATGGCAGCCCTAGGCTGCACACAGGCTCTGCAATGGCAGGCCTGAGGCACATTTTACAAGCCGCTTCTGTGGGTGGCACAACCAGTGCTGCAAGCCCACCAGCGGCATTGGATTTACAAGCCCTGGGCACACTCAGTGCACTGTACTAGGGACTGACAAGTAAACCAATCATCCAATCATGGAGTCACTAATACATAACACAATTTATCATGGGGAGAGCATATGCACTTTAGCACTGATCAGCAGTGGTAAAGTGCCCAGAGTCATAAAACAGCCAACAACAGGTCAGAAAAAAATATAGGAGGAAGGCAAAAGTTTAGGGATGACCCTGCAAAAAGGGCCAAGTCCAACAGTAATGTTAAGCGTTCAATGTACTAATTTGATACTCTTGATAATTTCCTCCTTAGTAATACCTTCTTTGACCTTTTGTTTGTGAAATTAGGCAGATTTTTCAGTAATTTGTACACAATGATTTTGCAAGTCCGACCAATGATTCCTCTTTTAATTTGGAAGCCAAAACGGTCTACATATATTACCCTGGCTCCAGGCTTAGTTTTAAATGTCAATTTTTTGCATAAAGAAATCTAGCAACTGCATGCATGCCGAAAGAACCGATTGAGGCGAGAGACTCACGATTTTTTAAGCTAAAACTGGCTTTATTTTGGCTGTCTCTCACCTGAAATTGGCTCTACTTCAATAGAAGTCAATGGGAAAAAAACATCCTACAGATTTTTTTTTTTAAATCGCCCACTTTCCTCTTCTAAAATGTTGGCTTGTGTGCAACTGCAGATATTTAAATAATCCTCTATTTAGGAAATCGTAATGTGTAGTTACAGAATTAAAAGAACAGAAAATAGATTTCCCTATACCTGACCAAAATGTTGGAGTAGAGAGCTAAGTCACAAAAATACAAAAAACATTGTAATCAAATTCTGAAAATAATGGTTTGTGCCAAAGAGAGGTCTATCAGTTATTTTGTAGAAATCTGTGAATAATGCTTAGTTCATTCGCAAGTTTGTGCTTAAACAACGAGAGTATTCAAGCTTGTTGTTTAAATGTATGAGGCATCAAAATGCCCTTTAAAAAGATGATAAATGTTTCTGAAAATATCCTTTAGTAATATTTGGTTATCAATGAATCCAAATAATTGTAATAATCTTGAAGAGCATTCTTCCTACTAATAAAACCTAAAGCAAGGGAGTGCCCATCCTCCCCCAAGAGAGAAGAAGCTTTACAAAGTGAACTGCCCTACATGACCTTTTATATTGCCATATAAACTGAGATATGGCAGTGTCAATCTTTGCAAAAATCCTTGATGTGCAAATAACGGCAATGCTCTTAACAAGAACAGAGACGTAGGAAGTATAGTCATCTTGATGACGTTACTTATTTCTGTGATACCTAATGGCAATTTGTTCCATCTCCTCAAGGATGCTATGGTCTTCTTATACAGAAATCATAATTGAACTTGTCTTGCATTTCAAGGAGCAATTTAACTCCTAAATAATTGGCTTGAGACACATATCTGGTATCTTCACTTAGTGGATTGATCCAGATAAGGCATTAATTGTGGCAACAATAAATATAGCAATATTGTCTGCATATGCTGCTAATGGATATTGACTTTCTTAACTCTTAGTATAGACATATGGTGTTTCAATCACAAATATTTCAGATATAGTTCGAGACAAAGGCCAAACAAATAAGGGGACAGCTTGTACCCCTAAAGATTGGAAGAATAATTTACCTAATCCCCATATGTCACCTGAGCCCTTAAGCATTCATATAAAGACTCAATCAGTTGATTAAAGATGGGTCTGAAACTGAAGCAATGTCAGACATGCCACAGAAAAGGCCACGAAACCTGATCCAACTGTTGGAACCAAGCGTGGTCACTGCCATTGGGTTCTGCATCACTGTAGCACCATCAAGTGGGGTAGTGACAAGTGTCCTGTGACTAGTTGTATCCCGAGATAAAAGGAATCCATGCTGCATGGCTTCAATGGTTTTCCCAATGTGAGACCCAATTCTTTCAGCCAGAATTTCAGTGTAACTTTTAGAATTAGATTTTATCAAAGAGATTGGTCTGTATGACCGATACAGCTCTGGATCCCTATTATTTCTTTTAAAAAAAACAGCAATGCGATGGTTGCCAAGGTTCGGGTGATGGACTTCCTAATTTGAATGAGTTCAATAACCTCAATAAAAGAGATAGCAGAATAAATGTTAGAAAAGCTCTTACAAAATTCAGAGGGAATGGAATCTGGGCCGGGAGCTCTTGTTTAGTCATAGCTCCTTCTATCAACTCTTGTTCAGTGTCCATAAGGTTAGGAAGACTCATTTTAGCTGAATATGATTCTATTTTGATAGCTGCTGCAGCATCATTATGATAAAGTGAGATGTTATAATCTCGGAATGTAGCAAAAAATATATTTGAGTCATGAATTTTTAGACCATGTGAGTCTGTGATGAATCAATAGTATTTTTTGTCAACTGTTCTTTAATTTTAAGAGCTAAGACTATTCTCATGCTTTCATTGTTCTCAAAATACCTGATTCAGCTTTGAAACTTGTCATGGCTTACATTATCCTAAACTTTCTTTTTAAGAAGAGGTTTAGCAATGTCCATTTGTCTATGCATAACTTCCTGAATCACCACTGGTAGGTTATTTTTTTGAATAGCTGCAGCATGTTCTATTTCTAAGTTAAGACGTAACACTTAAACATTCTATTTCTATTTTAATTTGGTGATCTCTAGCTGTAGAAAAGGGTAGTGTTGCTCCCCAGATGACTGCTTTTAAGCAGTTCCAAACTGTATTAATAGCAACAGAATTAATATTAATAAGCTAATAATCACTCATAATTATAGCAATATATGAGCACTATATGAGCACTATTCTGGGTCAGGTCCATTTATGTACTTTACGAACATAATTAAGAGAATGGCAAGGTTTCTTGAGAACCAACAGGTTAAGATCAGATATAACCTGAGGATATAGCTGAATGAACGCATTTTGAATAAGATTCTGCATGATCAAAAAAGACATCTGTTCTAAAATATAATGGGGTGGAGAATTGTTTTTTAACCCAGGTTTATCTGTAATAAGATGCCTTCAAGAATCAACTAATCCCAATGAATTCATGATATGACGAAGCACCGCCAGAGAGATTGCCTCTCACTGGTGTTGAAGGGGTTTGTTGAACCCTTGCCCAGCTGTATGGTAAAAATAATATCACCACAAACAATGAACAGTCCTTTGAATAAAAAAAATTTCAAGTAGAAGTTGTTGGAAGACTGAAGGATCATCATTATTGGGAGTATATAGATTGCAAATATTAAGAGAGCATGTTTGTTTAGTGAACTGTGCTGTAATCTATCTGTCCAGATTGACACATTTTACTTTATGACATGGACAGTTATTATTTCGAACCAACAGGGCAACTCTTCTAGTAGGAACCTCCGGGTGTTGCACCCCAGCAACCCTGAAATCCAATTTTTTTAAATTTGTTTGGTTCACTTCTAATGAAATGTGTTTCCTTTAAACAGCAAATCTCAGGAAACATATACAACAGTTCTCCATGTGTTTTCTGTGTCTTATCAGCAGAGCATCATTTTATTGCAAGACCGGAGGTTCCAATTTTCATTCTCAGATTAGCTGATTGGTCTAATGATAGTATGTTTCACACGATTTATTGTAAACCTGTTGATAATAATAATAATAAATAATAATAAATCATTTATAAAGTGCCTGGTTACACCAACTTGTGTGTCCCCGCGCTAGGAACTACTACGTAAAAGAAAAATGGCTGAAAGAAACAGAATGCCACAAAACAGGGGCAATACGAATATAAGACCTCAGAGCTGGAAGAGCCAAGTTTTCAATCTTTTTCGGAAAATGTTCTCTGATGGCTCTACTCGAAGAAAAAGAGGTAATGCATTCCAGTTTTTGGCTGCCAAATAACCAAATGAATGCGCACCCAATTTTGCTCTTTGGATTTTAGGGACTTTAACCAAGTGAGCCCCCGATGACCTAAGGTGACGCGCCGGATTATGGTGGACAAGAAGATCATGAAGATCGCTGGGTTCTTTGCTCTGCAGACTGAGGTGGCAAAAGCACAGTGCTTTAAAAATAATTATTTTATTGACAGGCAGCCAATGCAGGGAGTCCAGGGCTTTCGCAGAGGAGGCTCTCCTGGGTAAGGTGAGAACTAGGCATGCTGCCGCATTCTAAATGCGTTGTAGCCTACGGAGACATTTTTTTGTTGCTGCAAGATAGAGGACATTTCTATAGTCCAACTGGGACGTTACAAGAGTGTGAACCAGTGTTTTCCTGGCTGAGATAGGGAGCATGTCCAGAGTTTTCCTCAACATTTTGAGGGTTCCAAAACATTTCCCTGTAACCTTCCTAGTGTGGGTCTCGAAGGAGAGTTTAGTGTCCAGCCAAACCCCTAGATTTTTAACTTCCTCCTTAGGGATGGGTGTGGGACCCAGGGTCTGGGGCCACCACGCTGAGGACCAGATGGAAGGGGACTTCCCTACGACCAGGACCTCAGTTTTACTGCCATTCAGCTTAAGCCAATTACTTGACATCCAGGGCGCAAGGTCCCTCAGACAGGAAGAGAACTGGATGGCTGTATCTTCTGAGTTCTGGGATAAAGTGACAACAAGCTGCGTGTCGTCCGCATAGGACACAGTGGTGACATTGTGTTTCTCCACAATCGCTGCCAGGGGACCGATGTAAAGATTAAAAAGATTTGGGCTCAAAATTGAGCCCTGTGTGCCCCTTGTGAGAGTGGAATGCTTTAAGACATATGCGGACGCTGCGCAACTTGAAAACTATGATCCTGAAGGAAGGAAATCATCCACTTTAGAGCTGCTCCCTCCAGCCCACCTGACCAAATTCGCTGCAAAAACAGCTTGTGGGATATCGTGTCAAAGGCTGCGCTGAGGTCCAGCAGGACCAAAGCTATAGTGTGACCTTCTTCCGCATGCCTGCGTAATGTCTCCATAGCGAGGAGTAACGCTGACTCCATAGAGTACGTGGCTCTAAAGCCTGATTGCATGGGATGAAATAGGTTGTGCCGGTTAATATGCGCAACCAATTGCATGTTCACCACCTTCTCTGCTATTTCAGAGAAGTAAGGCAGGAGTGAAATAGGACGCAAGTTATCCAACAAACCAGGATCTGCAGATGGTTTTTTCTTTAAGGGGAGGACAATTGCTTGCTTCCACTTGCTCGGGACCTCACCACAATGGAAGGATAGCTCTAGAAGTTGCTGTACATAAGGTAATATTATGTCTAGCCCTTCCCTAATGATTTTATGCGAAGCTGGGTCCATTGGAGAACCACATTTGATACTTAGAGCTATACCTTTTAAATCTTCCAGCGAGGGGGGCACAAACTCTGAGAGGTGGTTGGCCCCAAGTACAGAAGTTCTCTCCAATTGAGAAAAATTGCCATTACCGGCCTCATCAGGAAAGGAATCATATATTTTAGATACCTTCGAAGCAAAGAAGTCGGCAATCTAGTTACATGACTCTGGAGAACTAATGGCAGAAGCTATGGTTCTCTCTAGAGAGGATAGGTCTTTAAGGATGGCAAATAACTCTCTATAGGAGTTGTCCGCCTGCTCTATTCTATCATATTCTAAGAGAATGGTAGTTTTTTTTGTGCTAACTTATAAGCAGCCTTATTGCCGTCAGAGAAGTCTTTCCTCCATAGCTGCTCTAAGCGTTTACAAGATTTTTTAACTATCCTTAGATCTTCATTAAACCAAGGTGCTGATTTGGTTCATCTCTGAGGGATATTGGTAGTCCATGGAACAATTACATCCAATGTTTTAGCGATCCACTTGTCCACTGCTGAGTTAGCAGCATTAATATCTTTTCCCAATTGAGGCTGTCTCTGCTGAAGGGCTTGAGTAAAGCTCTTAGCGTTGAATCTGGCCCATTTTCTGTGTGGAACAAAAGAGCGTATTCTAACTGTGAGAGTCCTGCCTCTGTTGTTGTTAATATGCTTTGAACTAGCATAATAGGAGCCTCCGGTCTTGCAAAGACTTTTGCCAAGAACTGTTTACTTTTTCCTTAGCTTGTTTTCTTGTTTTATCCAACTTTCCTTTATTTATGGATCATCGTTGACTTCTTGCAGACAGAAAAGAGGAGCTGTTTGCAGTCAAGTGGACTGTAATACTGTTTGCGACTCCACTTTTGGTTCATCTTTGTTCCACTATTACCCATTGGCCCGTTTCTCATTGGCCTCATGGGACTTGTAGTTTTTTATGTTGTTCTTGACTGTTGCTATTAATAGATGCAAAATAATAAAGAAAACATTAAAAAAACTACAAGTTCCATGAGGCCAAAGAGGAACAGGCCAATGGGAAATAATGGAACAAAGATGAACCAATAGTAGAGTTGCAAACAGTATAACAGTCCCCTTGATGACCCATAAATAAAGGAAAGATCAAGAAAACAAGGAAAAAGTAAACAGTTCTTGGCAAATGTCTTTGCATCTGAGGCCAAAAGAAGGAACAGGAAAATCCCAGGAAGAATATCCAGACAAATCCATAGTAGGCATCGCAGATGAAGGAAAAACAGCACTCATTGAAACCTTGTTAAGATGTTGCAGGCAAAGCTGGACCCCTAAAAAAGCACCTGTTAAGAACAGTGTTGAGGCGGGATCATACCTGCCTCCATGTCTTCAATAAAATTAAGACTTTCCTTCAGAAAATACTAGGAAAATCAACATTTTATTTCAAGACCAGAGGCTCCTATTATGCTACTTCAAAGCATATTATCAACAAAAGAATAAAGGATTATGAACAGGTTCACAATAAAATGTGTGAAACACATTATCATTAGACCAATCAGCTGATCTAGGAATGGTAATACTCACCTCCATGTCTTTAATAAAATTACAACTTTCCTTCTTAAAATACTAGGAAAATCTACATTCCAAGTTAGAATTATTAGATGCTAAAATCTTCTTTTCTACTCTGTTGATGTAATGCCATTTTTGAGATCCCAAAGATAGAAACATTTGCTGCTGGGCCAAACTCTGAATATCTTGACATTTTCTTGTATATTCTTCCCCTCCCGGCTTGTCCCCATTGCCTAAAGGAGCTTCTGCCAGAGGCAGCTTGAGCTCCCTATGTAAGCCACCTGGTGTCACTAGGGAGGTGTTGCTCTACCTAAACAAAACAAAAAAAAAGATAAACCGAAAAGTGGAATGTTGACTATATTCCTAAAATTTGAAAATCTCTCTCAGGCCACCTTCAATTACCATTTTAAAGTCTTCATTTTCCCCCTTCTCTCTCTGCAGTATTTCTTCCTTTGTCAATTTTGCTCCATGTCAATAATGTTTCCTTTAGAACCCTTCTCAATAAATTATTGAGCTTTTAGATCCATACTGCAGAAATATGATTGGGTTACAAATTTACAGTTTAGCAGGTTCCCGAAGGAAGCCCTGAGCACCTTTTGTCTACAGTTCTGGAATCATTTTTCGTAGATTCTATCTGTGTTAAACTGCGGAGTGGCGGCTCCACATGATCATGTCGCAGGTCCCTACGGATGCTAACCCGCGAGGCTGCATCTCTTTAGATTTGCGGCAAGCGCTTGATTCGCTACACTGGGAATATATGTTGACAGCGTTGACCCGATTTAAGATACCGCCGGAATACATAAGCTGGGTAAGATTATTATACACGAATCCCACGGCAAGGGCCCGCACGGGACCCCACATTTCGAGTCAATACCAGGTAGAGAGGGGCACTAGGCAGGGTTGCCCGCTCTCGCCCCTGTTGTTTATTCTAGCGCTAGAACCTCTCTTGCACAAGCTCCGTACAATGGCCAGTCACAAGGGGATATGTATTAACGGGGATGTACATGTGGTCTCTGCATATGCTGATGATCTCATTTTATTTGTTAACAATCTAGACGAGGCCTATGACCCTATGCCGGAACATTTTGCTATGTTCCAACAGCTTTCCGGTCTTACGATCAACGAGAATAAATCCTACGCCTTCTTTTTTAATGATGTGACTAGAACTGCACCAATTCAATTCGGCCACTGGAAGTTCCAGACCGCGCCAGTCACCTTTAAATATTTAGGCATTCAAATATACAGAGATGTGGAGGATATCCTGGACGGTAATTTAACCCGCGCTATAGCATCACTCCGGAAGCAGGTCAAGTTCTGGACTTCCTTACCGCTCTCGGTGGCCGGGCGGATCGCTATAGCCAAAATGGTGATGTTACAGAGACTGTTATATTATTTTGTCAACGTGCCCATCCTGATAACACAGCCTACATTTAAATTATTGGATACCCTGCTAATCGAATTAATATGGGGCCCGGGGCGCAGGCGGATAGGGCTTCCCAAGTTACAATTGCCCACGAAGCAAGGAGGAATGGGAGTTCCTGACATGAGGGCTTACTGCTATGCAGGTCAGCTGCAATGGTTAGCCTATTGGATAAAAGGCTGCAACCTGAGAGAAATGCCCATGTCCACACAGGAATGGGAATGTGGGGATTTGCATATATTACTGCTACCAGGTAGCAGGGTCTCAGTGCCAGCGTCCCCACTGTTGCGCACAGCTCTAAGCTATTGGAAGAGGGCTACGCGCTATACTAAAATTTTGACACCGTATGCCCTAAATATACCACTATTGGGCCTTCCATTGCCTTCGGGACGTGTGACAACTAGGCATATAGGAATATGGGCAGAATCGGGAGTTTCCACGGTAGGCGATCTCTTCCACGACGGCATACTAATGAATCACGACACCTTTGTGCGGGAGATGGGAGTGACAGATAGGTTGTTTTTATTGCATGCACACATATACCGATATGTTAAAACGGTGTGGGCCCCTAGGGGTGAAGAGCCCCCGACCCAGGCGTTAACGCATATGGAATTTTTGATGGGGAATGGAGGGCACTTGACAAAGTGGTTATATCGGGGTATTCGCACACACACGTCGGTCTCACTACAAGCGACTCGAGATAGGTGGAACATGGATATTGGCCGCACACTAACGGATAAAGAATGGGGGTTACTGTTGGAACACCCGGGCAAGATCTCTAGAAACCCGAAGTTTAAATTTATTCAGCTCATGATAATACACCGTGCATATCTAACCCCTCACAAAATCAGCAAAATGTTTCCAGAGGCATCAGGCAATTGCCTCCGCTGCTGCTCCCCAAATGCGGGCTTGATACACATGCTGTGGGACTGTCCGCGATTATTGCACTACTGGTCGAACATACAGGAACTAGTTCATACAGTGGCACCAACAGGGAACATTAGATCACTAGACTGCTGCATACTGGGACTCGGTCCTAAAGGGAAGAAGGGGACTACTACACACAGATTTGTGAACCTTGCCATGATATTAGCACAGAGGAATATAACTATGAGGTGGAAGGCAACTAGACCGCCTCAATTACTAGATTGGTATAACGAGGTAGTGAGGTGGGGACGGGCGGAGGGTGCAGAACTACAAAGAGAAGAACAAAGGGGATTAAGAAAGTTACCAATATCACTGGACTGGAATGTAATCATAGAGGAATTTGTGACTCAGGTCCCTCAGGAATAGTACAGAACGGTACAGAAAGGGATGTACCTAACTAATTGCTTGAATATGCTATAGACGCCAAAAAGAACACACCACTATACAATAGTAAATGTAATGATAGTATTATGTAATTGAGTCGCATGACGTGTATCGTAAAAACCCGCAAAGCTGACAAACTGTTATCATGTACCTGAATGTTAGTTTGAGCCTTAAAAAGAGGGGTGGGGGGTGGGAGAGATGTTCCAATTGTTTTGTTTGTATACTGGAACAATGTGAATGGTAACCTTTGAAGAACAAAATAATTGTGTTATTGTTGAAAAATCAATAAAAATAATTTGAAGAAAAAAAAAACTGCAGAGTGGCAAAAGCCTGATCATAAAAAAATAAAAAGCTCATATTAGTCTTGATTGCTTTTGTAGATGCACAAGCTGATAGAGCAAGTGGCAAAAAATAAAAGTACCAATGTATATTAAAATGACACAAGAATATGTTTTCCCCTGAATGGATTTAGGTTTATGAAATGGAAATCAATGGGCAGGCTGAATTTCATTCAGCTATGGGGAAGACTTCTGGAATAGTTGAACAATGAAGTGTTGTGGATAATCTTCTTTAGTGCCCTCCGGTATTCCTAAGTACTTGAGGATTGTTGCGCTTCATTCGATTCTAAATATCATCTAGTTTTACAACCAGATCGCTAGTTTTCTTCTCTTGCTCCCCAATTTGCTGTTGCATATTATTGGTGAAATGCTCCAACTTCCTTGTGCCACCCTGAGCTTCATGTTCTCGAGTACTCAAAGCAGTGACCAATTTTGAGACATGGGACTTTAGATGTGCTCTCTTGTTGACCGCATGATCCTTTCTATACTCTTCCCAAAAAGAGCTGCACAGTTTGTGTAGAGAGGCAAGCGTGGGTAGAGATATAGCTTTTGTATCCTTTCCTTTTGTTAGCATGGTCTGTGCTGCTTGATCATAAGTGGAGCGATGCATTGTAGTGGGTGTAAGCTCTTCAGCCGTGTGACCTCACAGAAAAAAGCCTCATCTATTTTGGAGCAAGGATCCAATTCTAGGAGATTTGTTTGTTCAACAAAGTCTGCCCAACAACCACTAAGGGGCCAAGTACGATGTTGTTAGGAAGGGCTTCGGATGGGATTCGGTATGTCGAATCCGATTCGGAACCCTTCTTTCCTACCGAATCGTACAGTTTTCCCAATGACCGATTACGATGCCCGGAAACCGTTCGAGCAGACCGAATCGGTTCCGAAAGGCATCTGGGCAGCCCGAGCCTTTCTGAGCCAATTTGTTGAGCTCTATGGACACGGTTTCCGGATGAGCAATTACGATGACCGATTCGGACAGCCGTTCCGATTCGGTTTGCCCGAGACGAAACGACTTTCGGAATCGGTCCTTGGGGGCCCGTTGCGGGCCCCCCTTCACCCGGAGGTATCCGAAGGTGGCCCGTGGGGGTACCTAAGGGACCTCTCTTCCCAAGCATGCACAATGTGGCAGGCACAATGGGGTGCCCGCCACAGGGTGCAAGGTTTTCCCCAACCACCCCTTTTTTCAATGGGAGCCTGTGTTCGCGTTCGGAACACAGGCTCCCATTGAAGTCAATGCGAGTCTGACCGAACGATGTTGGGTGGCATCATAATCGGTCATCCGGACTCACAGGACCCGATTCGTTTGGAAACTAGTCCGGAACCGATTAGTTCGGCACAGTTTCCAAACGACATCGTAATCGGCCCCGTAGTGTCTTTTGGCTAACAACTGCATTACCAAAGCTTGTACCTTGTTCCAAGTTGTTTGTTAGTGAGAACAACATCTTAGCAACCTCTGATGATTCAATAATTGCTGAGGAAGGACCCTCACCAGTAGGTAGAATTAAATTGAACTGGGAAGGCGAGCTTTGTTAAGTTCTAACACTGAGGAAAAACCTCCTTCGGCCCTTTAAGCTCTGCAGTTTTGCAGGCCAGCCCCAATTTAAGAACACTGATCTTTACTAGATCTTCCTGCATTGTTGCAGACTTATTGGTGCTTATCTTTAGCTCCCCTCCTTCAAGATTATTGGCAAACTCTTTATCCATAGTTGGCCCTTTTTCTGCATTACCCCCAAATACTAGGGATTCAATGGAGTTCGGTCCCACCTCTTCCTTGGAAGCACTATTGCTTTTAAATACAAAGACATTTTCAAAATCAATGGTAACATTTGTTTTGTATATTACAATGGTCAAGAAAAACTGCCAAATTACAAAACTGTACATTAGTTTGCCTGTGATCAACGTCGAGAATTGCGATGACACACAGATACAGTGTCTTTGCAGGAGAGTGTGCTGCCTGGTCCAGCGACTTCATCACTCTACTGTTGTTACTGAGAAGTTCGGATTGCATATAGGTCCTGATTTCGATCCGGGAAGAAATCTTCAAGCACCAACCCCCCTCAGCATGGTGCAGCTGCTTGTGAAGAAGGTGATGAAGAAGAGATTGTCAGCACACCTGATGGTATTGCGCAGGTGTCTCCAACCAGTCGACCGTGAGCTACCAGTAGCTCACAAACACCCCCAGTGTAGCGCACCTGCCATTTTGTTAAGTGGGAGAAATTTAAAGTGCAGAAAAATGTTCCATATTATGAACATTTTTTGCAGAATATTTTTCTGCACTTTAAATTTATCCCATTCAAAAAGCAATTGTTGTATGTTTGCATTACACATGTAACCATGCCACATATGGCAAAAGGTATGTCTTGTGCCACCAGTGCATACAACACAGGCTCTCATTCACACACACATGCACATATATCCTATTCATACGCATAGATGTTCCTACATCCCCCAAAGACCACGCTCTCACTGACACATATGGCAGACCTGTCATAATGCCCTGAGTCAAAGTATTTTGATCAAACCCTAGCCTTTGGCTCCATGAACATTAGGCTTAGATTTGATGAATCTGGGTGTGGGGGTGTCTAGTAACATTGTGCAAGTGGCTTGGCCTTCAGTAGCTCACAATGATTTTCAGTGATCAAAAATAGCACTCACTACAGAAAAGGTTCTGGTATAGCGCTACCAGCCCTGCATTAGATTGATGCTGCAAGTGGCCTCCAGGTTTCTGCCTCCATTGAAGGCTTCAGGAGCTCAGAGTTGCGGAGTTCACTGTGGCCCGAATGTAAACTTCCATGGTCTTCCGTATGCAACCTTTGCAGGAGATGTTTCAAGCCACCCCGGCAAAGGAACTTAATCCAATAAAGTGAGGTCTCCGAACATCATGTCCATGCACCTCTGGAAATTGCAAGTCTAAGTCCAACTGCCAGCATGATAGGGGAGAGGAAAATCAGAAGCCGGTTATGTCTTTTCTTGGTGGAAATTTCTTTCAATCGGGGTGTAAAATTCCACTATCAAGAGCCAAAGCTGCAGAGCGGTGTCATTCTCCTTCTGACACTCAAATGCTTTGTGCTGGTAAGGCCTGACCCTTTGATATGCCAAGAAGAGCAAAGTTTCACTTTTTTTGTGGTTTTGGGAATTTTATTGTATTGTTCTTTTGTCTTTAAAATTGTTGCTACTGTCTGAACTTATCACACATTTCTCTGGGGTAATGCCTGCTGCTTGTATCACTGTACCACAGGTACTTGGGGTTAGTGGTGGATTATGGTGTGAGTGGAGATTAACTGAAGATCTAACCAAGCTGTGGTTATTGAGTTGGTAACGGTACCCCCTTCCCAAATTAATAACCCCCTTTTTCACAATTGCCATTTGTTCTACCTTGCTGTCCCTTCGCAGATGATATTTGATCAAAAACACAAGTCCTTATGAATCAGAGTTTGAAAAGCTTTCAAGAAAAAAAATTGACACCCTGACCCTCAATCTGAAATGGCAATAGAATTGAAAGCAAACTGTCACAACATATTTTATTGAGAACTGTTCTAGACAAATGCATTCCTCTAAGCAAGACCCTAAAGGGAGCACTCTAGGCCATCTTGCTTAGCAGATCAACTACAGCCTATATCACTATAAATTCTTGAGACAAGGAAAAATCAGTTGCAAACTCCTTTGAAATTCAAGGAAATGGCTTTGTTGGTAAAGGGAGCAGAAGAAGAAATCCCATAAAAACTTCACTATTGGCTTTACCTTACTTATATATTCTGCAGCAACATCCTTCTCTTTGTTTCAGTTCCATGGCCAAATCAATAAACCTCCTGTTCATCATAAGAGTATGCTTCTAGAAGAGGTCATCCTTAATTGTTTAAAAAATAAAACATAAGCTGGTTTCCTAATAGACTGGCCTTTTTTGGATCTCATACTTAATAATTAAACTTGACTTAAACCTCTGAAACATTTTGCTAAAAAATGTGTGCAGTAACTCCACACAAATCCAGAAATGAGTCACTAGTTTCTTTTATTCAATGTAAAATCCTGTCACCTCCAGCAGATCCACTGTGTAACTACCAGCTCATGGAATCTTCTACTCCCCCATTCCATGTTATATCATAGGTAAGAAGTGAACATTCCTACACATCTTCCCCTTTATAAATTAATCAGATAACAAAATTTCTCCCAACAAAAATATTATTTGAAATCATGTCCCAACAATCAACATACATTTGAGCAAATACATACCTATATAACTATAAAATAAATGGTTGAGAATAGCGATGTCATATTCACATATTAGGTCAACAATATCATGTTCACATATGAGGCCTACGTTATCATATTCACATATTAGGCCTACTCACCTTACTCAGACTTCCAAAACTCCATTCCTTTCCATCTTCCAACACCACAACATTTCTCCTTACCCCATCTACCCTCTGGGGTTGAGAATATTTACTCTCCCCTTTCTATGAAATATGAAATACCAGTATTTGTAAAGCGCACAGCTACCTCCGGAGAGGTGTCCCGGCGCTGGGGCCCTCGGGAAGATTAAGCGAGCTATTGCCCAGAGTCACATGGTGCTGGGCTAACCTGCTGCCAGCACCGGGGATCGAACCGTGAACCCTGTGGTCCGGAGTCAGGCACCCTGGCCGCTGCGCCACACCACATCCCTATTAATTCCTGTTTTTTTCATCACCATCCAATCACCACTTTGCAAAAACACTTCCTTCACATTCTTCCTGTCACCATAACTCCATTTATTCATGCTTTGTTTTTCTTCCACATTCACCCTCATGGCCTCCTGATCAACCCATACCCGTCTTTTATCCTGCAACCACATGGGTGATTCCTCGGTAGCCGTTTCTCTCCCTTTGAGAGCAATGAATGGAGACACACCCTTCATAGAATGAGGAGAAATCCCAAGAAACCAGATCCTTTTGTCCAGTTCCTCTCTCCAAGATAAACCATTTGCAATTGACAACTGGATCTTTTCCATTATGATGCGATTTACCCTTTCAACTAGGCCATTAGCCTGTGGCCTGAACAGTGCAACCTTCTCATGCATAATGTCCATCTTGCTCAAAAAAACCTTCATTACTATAGAAGTGAATTGCACTCCATTATACATTGTTAACACCCTAGGAATTCCCTCTTCCATGAAAGATTCCTTCAAAAAAAAAGTCCTCCACGCACTGCGTGCTTATATGCTCCGTGCTCTTTACAATAAACCACTTACTATGATAATCAACAATCACAGCCAAAAACCTATTCCTTCTACCTATTCTCTCCACTGGACCAATAAAATCCATAGCCAAATGCTCCCATGGTTTCTTGGGCAATTCCCTACGACTCAAAGGTGGCTCCCTGCATAATTTGTGCTCTTATCACTGTTCTACATGCACAACAATCTGCACAACAATCTTTCACCTTCTCAACCTCTCTATCCATCCCCAGCCACCAGAAAAACTGCCTCAATCTTCTTTTTGTTAAACTCCTTCCCAAGTGACCTTCATGTACCATGTCAATTAATCTTCCTCTCAAAGTTCCTGGAGAAACAACTCGACTACATCTCAATATCTTGAAGCCACTAATACTCAACTCTTCCTTAACCACACTATAGGGTTTCATACTTTCATTCTCTTCAGCTTCTCGAGTCCAACCATCACTTATGACATGTTTCAACTCATCATTCATCTCATCCTCTGCTGCGCTTGTTGCCAGTCCTCTTCAGTCAAGGCAAACTCGCCCACATTACAAATCTCAACAACCTCTCTTTTTTTTTCTTCATCCACATCTGAACCATTGGCATTCGGGATAAACAATCCTCCACAACATTTTTTTTTCCTTGACAAAATCCACTACAAAATTGAAATCCATCACAGATAATAACCATTTCGTAATTCTGGGTGTTATTCCACCTTCCAATCCTTTCCCACATTTGAATATGTGTAACAATGGTTTATGGTCAGTTCGAACAATGAAAGATAAACCCCACAGATAAAATGTAAGTGGTTTATCCCCCAAATGCATGCTAATGCCTCCTTCTCAATAGTGGAATAAAACTGTTCCGCCCCCTGCAGTCTTCTAGATGCAAATCCAATTACCCTTTCCTGTCCATCCACTATTTGAGATAAAACCGCTCCTAATCAATCAATCAAATCAATCAAATGATCTTTATTCGGATACATAATATCCATAAAAGCACAGGTCACATTAAAAATCAATAAATAACAAAGACTTATGTGTATAGTATAGTCAGAGCTATAAGTATTCATATTATAACAGGGAGGCAAATATATGAGACGACCACTCCTTTAAATGGCTCGGTTATTCTTGACAATAGCAGCATAGTGTGATAAGTGCAAATAAGCAATTGGCATAACAAATTAGATTAATATAAGGACGATCAGAGACAAACAAATAACAGTACAATACAATGTGTTAAAAATACAGTAAGTAAATAGCAGCATAAATATATTGTGTTAAAGTGCAAGCGGGTATAAGCTCTATTTGAGAGCCATAATATGCAATAATATGCAAGGCAAGGATTTTTACAGGGTGCCACCGAACATTAGAAACTATGGTTCACAACAAGTAGCGGCTAGATGAAATCATGTGAAATCTGATACTTTTTTTTAAAGAGTGCTCATTGAAGCACGTGAACGTACTGCCGCCTTCAGAAAAGAAATTACTCTAAAGGTTAAGTCTACACTTTTAAGATTAAGAATTTCCATGTAGGCTATTCTGAAGTCAGCAATAGTAGTTGCCTTAAAAAAAGGGATCAAAAACTGTTTAGTATATATCAAATAAAAATTACAGAAAAATACAAAATGTAGCGTTGATTGGTTGCTCTGATTGCCACAGGGGCAGGGCATTTGCCCAAGGTTGATATTAAAGCCTATAGGGAAGCACAATAGATATTTTAAGGTGCCTGCCCTAAGGCGGAACAACAAGCTTCTCTCCCAGCGACTTAAATTCAATAGGAGATAGCTAGAAGGCAAATGAGTTGGGGGCAGTTGGTAGGTGCCAAGGACATATACCTAATAACTGATGGCTTCACGAGTTCCATATCATGTCTTAAGTTACTATATTGGTCGTATAGGGCCTCTTGTAGGGTCTTTTTAGTTATGCCCTCCATGTTGTTCGGATTCAGGAAAATGTGATCAAGGTTCACGCTAATCAAGCTGTTTCTGACAGCGGCAATCCACGGTATGTCTCCGCCCTTTTAGCATTTAAGGCAGTCCATTATAATTTCTCTAGTTAGTGACGCTGCCGAGTTTTGCCAAATGTTTAGCCAAAATATGGCCGGGCGAGACCTGATATAATCCTCAATATAAGGCAGCTGTAATTCCTGATGGCAAATTACATTTGGAGAAGAAATTGGGATCCCCAAAAGTTTTCGACAAAATCGATTTTCTTCTCCCTGGAGACTGCTACTTTTTGCGTGACCCCAAACTTCAGCGCCATAAGTAGCCATGGGTATGCACTGTGCTTTATAAATCTTAATTATTGATAACACTACCTCAGTTCTTTTTGGTTGCGGGAGACATAAAATTGAGTTAGTCACCCTTGAAAATGTATTCCTACTATAAGCCAAATGAGCTGCCCAAGAACCAATGTCTGAAAACATTAGTCCTAGGTACGGAAAAGTGCGAGTGCATAAAAGGCGTTCAAGTCCTGAGGTAATTGAGCGAATAAAGTGCTTTTTGGGACCACAACACATTATGAACGATTTTTTAAAATTGGTGCAGAGATCTACATCAGCCATAAAATTAACAAAGCCCCTAACTAAAGTGGGAAGTGCATTTGGGGTGCGGCCCATTAGGACCGCATCGTCTGCATATAGTAAAACGGGGAGTACTTTGCCGTTGATTTTTGGGACATCAGGAGTAAGTTCCGATAAAACATTGTGTAAATCATTAATATACAGAATGAACAAGAGAGGGGCCAGTACACCCCCCTGCCTGACCCCTCTACCAATATTGATGTTCCCTGAAACCTCCCCATCCTTGCCTATTCTCACCCGTGCATTCAAGTCCCTGTGCAAAAAAGCTACAAAATTAACTAAAACCTCATCCAACCCATACTTTAAAAGCCCTGACTATAGACGGGACCTATTTACAAAATCAAAGGCTGAGGAGAGATCCATAAAAGCCAGATATATTGGAGAATGCCGGGCTATGATATATTTACCGACGATCAGGTTGAGATTTAAACATTGTTCAACTGTTCCCAGTTTACTTCTAAACCCTAACTGGCATTTATTTAAAATCTGTTCCTCCTCAGCCCAAGAACTGATTTTATTAAACAGGATCCTCCCAAGTATCTTAAGTGTGTTGTCGATCAGGGAGATCGGTCTATAGCAGCAAGGGTTGGATCGATCCCCTTTTTTAAAAATCGGGACGATAATACTGGTAGTCCATGTGCTTGGTATAAAAGTATTTACTAAGTTATTAAAAACATTGAGTAAAATAGGCGCCCAGAACTCAGATTTATACTTAATGAGGTCGATGGGAAGCCCATTGGGGCCGGGGGCCTTATTACCCAGGCTTTGATTAATTGCATCCTCGACTTCTGTTATTGATATCTGGATGCGTGCTGCATTATGAGGGTCAAAGGGCTACTCGCTCTGGGAGGGGGCTGCATAAATTTTAGAGAAATGAGCTTCCAAGGCCTCGCTTGTTATATTGCAACTTAAAGGCGTAAGTGAAAGGCCCATGGATCTCATATCTTTGACTGCTGCCCAAAAACTGGTTCCATTATTGAGACTGGCAGCACAGGTGAGCTTGTCCCAACGTTCTTTTAACATCTCCTCTTTATTCTGCCTTATCGCTTGTTTATAGTGTTGTCTCAGGGTTCCAACAAGAGTTGCATCCCTGGGTACCGCTACGAGTGCTACACGGAGCTCTCTATTAGCTCGAGAACAGGCGTTATTAAACCATCTGGGATTCGAATTAGTGTTGGATACAGGCCGCGAGATTAATCGTTTAATACCAGCCCATAGGTGGCAAAAAGTGTTGGCCACCTCTGGGTTTGGATCGTTGGACGACAAACAGATCTCGATAAAGGGTAGATATGCTGATATCATTATAGAAAACAGTTTACCATTGTCGATGCCCTTCCAGACTATCCTCAGATTGTCCGTTGAGTGTGTTAAATTTCTTGCACCCAGCTCTCTAGAGAATGCGGGTCTAGGGGCAAACCTGATTGTTGTTAAAATTGGGTTGTGGTCGCCATACACTGTCGGTAGAACCTCAGCTTCTACTACAATATCTTCTAACGAGGCAGAAATAAAGGTGTAATCTATCGTCGAAGCGCAACCCCGACCCCTATAAGTCGGAATAGAACTGTCATTATGATTTATATTGGCAATATCCATCACATTCAGTAGATTGTGATTTAACAAATGGTCCAGCAATTCTTTCCTTCTTTTGCATGTGTGCGTGTCTGAGAGAGATGCGGTGACTACGTCATTTACCCTCACCATCTTAGCATTAAAATCTCCACCCAGGCAAATTCCTGCAAGCTTACCAGGCTCAATTTGATTTTGTAAAACAGAAACAAAATAAAACAAATTAATGTAATTCCTAATTGGTACGTTTATAAAATCATTATTATAAAAATTAATAAAACAAATTGAGATCCCTCGTGTATAAATGACTGCTTGATAATTGTTGTCATTTGTAGCAAGAGTTTTGACGCGGCCACCTGTGGAGATATTGACCCATATGGAGAGACCGCCAGATGGGCGGCCTTGTTTGGGAGTGGGTACAATGATGTTAAAACATTCGAACCCCTCTAGGTATAAATCCCTTGTTGCCCAAGTTTCCTGGAACATAAGAATGTCATATTTTTTGACAAAATTTTCCCAATCTTCAGAACTTATTTTGGAAGCTAAGCCGGCAATATTCCAGCTTAGGACATTCAAGTTTGGGTCATGTGGTTCTGTTGTATCATATTCTAAGGAGTTGGGCTTTGGGTCGTGTAGTTCTAAAATGGTATGTTCTAGAGAATTGGGCATGTGTCTCGGGGGAATATGTTCAGGTGGTGTTCGAGTGGGCGATAGTCAATCCAAGCTATCCAAACCAGACAAAGCAGAAAATCTTTTAAGCTCTGTTAAGGGCGGTGGCAGATGTGTTTGGGCCCGGGGTAGGTTTATAAAAAAACCCATGGGTAGTGACCAAACAACGGTGGGGATGATGCTGTTGAGTTCCTGTGACATTAATATTGATCTCACTAAAGCTGGATGGCGGAAATTAATAACAACGCAATCTCCCTCTATATTCTTTGCTGAAGGGCCAACCCACCCTACCCTGCGCACCATTATAATGTCACTTACATTTGCCACCCTAAAGCCTTTATGTTTACTTAGCCAATCGGCACTTTTATTACGCAATTGTTCCCATGTCTCGGTCTGATTTTTCCTTAAGGGTGGAACACCTGCAAGGACTAAGACATAGGGACAGGCAGCCGGAGGTAGGCTAAGGTTTTCTTTGTTAGCCACCACAGTCTCACTGGCATTAATTACAGTGGGAGATTTCGCACTCTGGGTGTTGCGAACTAGAGTGGTGTTGTTTGCATGATTCGTGGCGGCAACATGGGTGACTGGGTGGGCTGGTTGGTGTGCGTTATTAATGGCACCAGTCATTAATGGTTTGTTCTGTGTGGCAGTGGGTTTAAGTGTTGAACATTCCCTTGTTTTGCAACAAGTGACACAAGCACTAGAGGTAATAATATGCGGGGGTTGAGTGGGCATCGAGTTTTGCTGTTGGCTAGTAGAGCTAGTTATACTAGATGTGCCAGGGACCTGTGGCTTAAGAATCACCCCTTGTTGTGAAGCCTGCTTATGAGTGTTGTTATGCGGGCCTGATTTGTTCACTAATGACTCCAAACGGTCTAGGCGTTTCAAAAGAGCTGTAAAATTCTTGTCCACAAGTGTTTTAATGCGGTCATACACAGAGTCTACTATAATATCAATTGCAGTATCGCCAAGTTTGAAGCAAGATGAGGGGCCTGTCGCGGGCTCAGTCTGGGTGTAGGTAGACTGGTTTAATACTACAGATGCTGTTAAATCAACAGTGGCAGTGGCGTTGGTTGAGCTCAGAGCCGCAGGAGCCACTGTGCCTTGGATCCATGAACTCAGGGCAGTACGTTGTTTGTTTAAACAAGGTGGTTGTTTTCTTTTGGAGCTCACAGGTTTACTCAGCTTCCTTTTTCTTTTAGCCCCGGTGACTACTGAATTTGGGGAAACATTCATATCTGGTACGATGTCATTATAGTTTATCACTCCAGAAAGGTCCCCGTCAGCAACAGCCCCGGTGGCCTCGCTGTCCCCATTCCTTTCATCATTGTGAACAGATTCCAAAGCTTGTGTGTCCCTGATAGAGGTAAATGGCAAGCTCAGTGTCTGGGACGGGCTGATACGATCACTGTCCATGATAAAGGGAGCAATCCGGGGAGTTGTAAATCCCAGTGACAGATGCCTCTCAGTTAACTCAATCTCAGTGGCAACGATGTTCACAGCCATTTCCAGCATACTGTCTATGGCAGTGGAGGTACAGGAACTTGGTATGGTGGTGCGTTTCCCCATAGCATATTGCTCCTTTACACGTAATAATGGTAAAAATAGATGAGAAAATAGATGACTCACCACAATGGAGTTTAAGAGATGGCGCTTGTCAGAGGGGTGGCCCTGCCTGGCCTCCTACGGTCTCTGACGTGCGCAGACGGGCCCGCCCATGCGCGTCCCACGCTGCGGGAGCCCTGGAAAGCTTTAACGGCGCCTCCTGGCGCTCTGGTGATGCTGGCGGGTGCGCGACGGCGCTGGACACCGCAAAGGAGCCTGGGAAGTGTAGTTCTTACACCCGCTGCACTCCCTGTCCGCTCCTCCGTCCCTCATGCTCTGCCCCAACAGCAGGTAAGGCTGGCTGCGCTTTGGCTTCCCGCGCTGCAGGAGCCCCTGGAAACCTTTAACGGCGCCTCCTAGCGCTCTGGTGATGCTGGCGGGTGCGCGACGGCGCTGGACACCGCAATGGAGCCTGGGGAGTGTAGTTCTTACTCCCGCTGCACTCCCGGTCCGCTCCTCCATCCCTCAAGCTCTGGCCCCAACAGCAGGTAAGGCTGGCTGCGCTTTGGCTTCTAATCCAACATTATTGGCATCCGTGGTAAGCAATGTTTTGTTGTTCACATTAAAAGAGCGTAAACATGGTGACTCCATAATAGACTGCTTGATCAGATTGAATGAAATCTCACATTCTTCACCCCATTCAAATACACACTTGTTCTTCAACAACACTTACATGGGCTCCACCTTTTCAGTGAAATTATGTATGAACTTTGAACAATATTCTGCGAGCCCCAAGAATGATTTCAACTGCTCCTTATTTTGAGGCTTTGGTACATTGGATACAGCTCTAACAATACTTTTTTTAGGTTTAATCCCCATCGCTGAGATTTCATGACCAAGATAATCCACCTTGTTTCTTCGTAATTGGCATTTCTCTTTTTGATGGTCAGTCCTTGCTGTTCAATGCTTAACAAAACTTCCTTTAATACATCGTCATACTCTTCTTCTGACCCACCTACCACCAAAATGTCATCTTGGAAACACAAGACCTTTTCCATACCCTGAAAAATGTTCTGCATTATACGCTGAAAAACAGCAGAGGCAGATACAAGTCTAAAAGGCATTCTGCAGTACCTGAAGGCACCCAATGGTGTGACGAATGAAGTCAACTGTGGAGATTCCTCGTGCAAATTTACTTGGTGATACGCTGATGACATATCAAGCATGCTAAACCATTTTCCTCCTCCCATCATACTCAACATTTCAGAAATGTTCGGCAGTGGTTGTCTATCCACCCATATGTTTTTGTTGAGCTCACGCAAATCTAAACATAAATGGATCTTACCACCCTCTTTAGGAGCCACTACTATTGGAGACAGCCATTCCTATGATTCAATCGGTTCTATGTTTCCTTCTGCCAACAATTTATCAAGTTCGTTCTTCAAAGGTTCTTCAAAGGTTCCTTCATCATACATGGCACTGATCTAACTTTGTTTACCATAGGTATAGCTTTTTCCTTTGGAATTATTTTATGAGTAAAACCTTTCAATAATCCCAATTTTTCAGAAAAAACATGAGGAAACTTCAGTACCACATTTTCCTGTACATTCCTTTCTTCCACCTGTGCTGTAACTTATTCTATGATCATGACCGGCTCACTCGCATTTGGATCCAAAACAATGTTCATATCTTTCTGATGTCGCCATCCCAAAAGTTCTGAGCCCTCTTTGGTTATATACACCTTCCCTTTCACACTGTTGTGTTTGAATATGATATCCATCCGCTCATCCCCATGATCTCAATCTTCTTTCCACCATATCCTACTGCCTTCATGTCAGACCCCAGTAACTCAGCATCACTCCCCCTGAATTTTTCCTCATAATTATCCACCCTAATTAAAGTGAATAAACTGCCAGAGACCACTAAAACTCCATCCAAAGTTACATCACAATGCGGTTTCTCCAACTTTCCATCACTTTCCATTCTTATTTTTCATCTATTGTTCACACTCTGACCACCATACTCCTCCTGTACATGATCGACAATCTGATCGATGGCCAATATAATCTCCTTCACGTCCTCACATATATCTTCTACCATCTTCACACTTTGTAGTTTACCCTTTGTTCTGCACACCTTAGCTAGATGGCGTCTCCTGCCACAACTCCTACAGATAACGTTTCTAGCTCCACATCTGGTACTTGAACTGAGAAGCCCAGGACTTCCACACCTATAACATATGATGGTTTTGCGCTCACTCCTTTCACTCCCTGTAATACCATTTGCCACATTTCCAACACTACCAGCCCCATTGCCACTACCAGACACTTTAACCTGCTTCTTCCTTTCCATTTCCTTTACTTCCTCCACACTTTCCTCCCCTTAAACCACATTACAGCATTTTCCATATTCCACGCAATCTGGATGATCCCTATAAATTTGAATTCTTTGCCAATAACCTTTCCACTACTTGTTTGTTATTTGTACACCGCACAATTTGGTCTCTAATTAAACTATCAGTGAGCTCCTGGAATTGACATGTAATCGCCAATCCCCTCAATACAGCTGCATAACTCAAAATATCTTCCTCATCTCTTTGAACACGAGAAAAAAAGTTCAAAAAATATATTTATTTAAGGAATAAATCTTTTGTCAAGCATAGATAATGACATATCATACACATTTGCTGACTGGCCACAGTGCTTAATTTGAGCCAGTGCTTTCCAGTGCTGAGCACCGGCACTTAATGGTTTCCGGTGCTCGGCACCAGCACCTAATTGTCAACACCACACTTAGGGCAGTCTGCCACAAGGTGGCGGTGCTCATGTAATTTAGAGATGAGCAGTATAACAGTTGTTTGGGAAAAAATATACATTAAAAAATTGCTAATAACTGCCTCCCCAGCCATTCCTTTAGCTTTGGGGACCTGGAATAATCTGAACTGTCGCATTTACATGCGAGAGAGATGGTTAGTAGTTGTTTTGGCAGTGATGACAGGGGCGATGGGTGGTGCAAGCTGCAGTGGCCTCCTGGTCAGAGCCCTGGCACATAATATTTGACAAATTAAGCACTGACTGGCCATCCCCTACTCCTAATGAATGCTCTGGCAGGTCAAAATATATTCTTCTTCTCTCAGTTCCTAGAGGATGTAAAAGGATAGCTTGCCTTCTTATAGGCCCATACATATCCCCGCCTATCGCTAACATATTTGTAAAAAACATATTTTTCCATCTTTTCCATGGAATTGTAGGTTCTCCAGGTGTAGACAAGAAAGCAGGCAGTGCAACATACTCTGTTCAGTCATTTTGTAACACGATAAACTAAAGTAATTAATTAAAATGATTAATTAACACAAAAAAGTAACACAACTAATATAAAAATCTGAAATAACAAATATGTTCACTTTGTCTTTTCTTCTCCAAAAACTATGTAGAGTCCTTCTTCTATTCCCATGAAGTAAAATAGTGCTTTAGTCCTCTGTCGATATCCACACAATCACCCCTCAAAAAAGGAGTGCTTCATTATTTTTGTGTGGTCACACCCTTATGGAGTCAGCCAAGGAAGCAATCCAGTTTTTTTTCCTTTTCTTTATGCAATCATTGGCAGGGCATTGGCTAAGCAGTGTTAGAAATGTCCTCAGGAACCCAGTGCACTGTGTTGACTCCCTCGACTATTACGGTGAGTTGCGTAGTGGCGCACAGTGAGTGAAGCTCGAGACAGCCTCCTGTGGTGTTTTAAAAATGTAATACGGCAGCTGGAGCGCGGAGAAATGCTCGAGTCAGTCTCGTGCAGCACCTCAGAAACATGTTACGGTGGCGTGCAGAGGCCCTGCTCGAGGCAGTCTCGCACAGTGTTTCAGAGGCACATCACAGAGTCGCACGGAGGCCCTATATCCGATGGCCTAATTTTTTCTGATGTAACAGGATGAAAGTCTCGGATTAGGAAACCAAAAAAAATGTAAATAAAAACAACAAAAGACAAGAGTTTTCTGTCACATCACTCAACTTCTCTGCCCATACCTTCAGCTCCCGGCCAACGACATCTGATAAAACCACAGCTTGCCGCCTCACAAAATCTCATAAATCTTGTTCTCAATTACTCACACTTTAGTCTCTACTACAGCTTGCTGCCTCACAAAATCTCATAAATTTCATTCCAGTTACTCACAATTTGTTCTTGACAACTTCCTTGAATCATCAGGAAGATTCTCTAGAGGTGGGGGTGCAGGTTCCAATGGCTGCCCTCTGCGCAGCTACTCTTCGCCAAAAACATGTAGTAACTCCACACAAATCCAGAAAATAGTCACTAGTTTCTTTTATTCAATGTAAAATTCTGTCACCTCCAGCAGGTCCTCTGCGTAACTGCCAGCTCATGGAATCTTCTACTCCCCCATTCCATGTTACATCATATGTATGTTATAGAAAACTGAAACAGAACACAGGGAGAATACATGGACACTGGTCCGCAGTGCTTATCCAAGCATTTCTTCATACCTTTCTTGGCGTTCAATACATTGGAACAAATGTGTGTTACATGGTCTGCGTGGCTACTGATTATGAGGAAGCCGTGGGAACTACAGATGTATCTAGTGTTTTAATAGACAAAATTATCAGACAGCCTTTTTGACCAGCAAAGACATCTCTCTAGCCGAAGTGCAAATACTGTTATGTTTAAGCTACTAATGGTAGAATATCGTGCCAATCATATTCCTGTGACGAATGGTAAGAACACTATTATTTTTCACAAAAGTGGCTCATTACTGGTTATTGCATTGCATATAAGGCTGAGCATAAAAATCTCTCCAAAAATAAGGCAAATTGGTGATCAATAATTATATATGACAACAGAGGGTGAACCATGAAGAGAAAAGTATTTTACACAAGCTCCCCGTAACTCAACTGCAGTAGGAAAGGTCTGAGTTTCCAACTTGGGAATGCAGAATGTATAGTTCCTAAAATATCTCCCTCCACACACCTTGCCGGTTCACGCTGATTATGGAAGCTAAGATGAAAAGCCCTTCCCTTTGTCGAGCTTGAACATTAGCCACTTGCTTCAAAGTACAACCCTCTAGTTATTCAATATAAATAGGCTGTCCGGTTTTAGGTTTAAACCTATAATAACTGATAAAACCCCACCGAAAGGGAAATAGCCATCACCAGTGTAAACATATAAACACTGAAAAAACACCTGCAGAAACACACAAACTAAATGTCATTCAAAGAAACGAAAAAGGAGAGTGAAAAAGTCATTTTTCTTCCTGAAGGGGCCAATACAGTGCAACTTTGTTATACAAGCTAGCAGCAAGAAAGATTGGGCTAACATATTCCGCTTGAGTTTTGTTGTTTAGGGATGTCACTAAAATACTATTTCTTCTTCCTCTTGCTTTTTTCAGTTTTGTGGTCTTTGGTCTAAAGATGCAGGGTTTAGAAGCACGTTTTAGGTCTTATTTAATGATTTTATAAACTGTAGAGAATCAGGAAATATCAAAATCATATTTGACATTTTGGCTGCGTTTGATTCTTTCACTGATAGGTGAAATGGCTGGTTTCATAAGAATCTTTCCCAATATGTGCCATCACATTTACCTACAGAGAATGGGTAAAAACCCTTGATACATCAGCCCCTCAGTTTCTAGTGAGTCAGTATTGATAGTAGGTGAATTGCCAACACCTCAGGATTAAACATTCAATGCAAGGTATAGTGACAAGTATATGTGAAAAGAGTGCTATCACCAAGCATCTGGGATAGTGGTGAGAACATGACACCAGACTTTTGGAAAACATGGAAAGTAATGTCATTTGGAATGCTGCTGCAAAAGGTTATTTCCAAGTTCAACAAAGATTGGAGTGATATTGTTTGTATTTGCAGTGATTCAGCTACGTATATGAAAAAGTTGTATGATGACCTGTCAAAATCGATACCTGAGCTGAAGTGCTTCCCTGTAAGAGATCCTTGGCACTTGTTATATGATATGCTGAAAGCATCTTTACAATCTTCAGAGTTAATGAATGAATGAATGAATGAATATAAAACTTGTAAAGCGCGAACTAAGCCCAAGGGCGTCAAGGCGCTATAAACGAACCTAAGGATGCAAACAGAAAGACATGCTCATACCGAGGTCTGAGAAAAAAGCCAGGTCTTTAAGGCCCTACGGAAAAGAGAATGGGACACCTGACTTGAGAGCTGTTCCGGGAGGGAGTTCCACAGTTTAACAGCAGCAGTGGAGAAAGCTCGACCACCCCATGTGACCTTCTTAAATCTCTGTACCATAAGCAGATTCTTATCTGCAGAACGGAGCCGCCTGTTGGGAACATAATGATGGAAAATGGACTTAATCGCTTCAGGGCCTGACCCATAATAGGCATTGTGAGTCATGCACAGGGTCTTGAAAAGGATCCTACGGTCCACAGGCAGCCAATGCAGCAACCTAATAGCATCTGTGACTGAATCATATTTAGACAAATTCATCACCAGCCTGGCAGCGGCATTCTGCACCATCTGCAGACGTCGCATCAGACCCTTGTTAATGCCCAGATAAAGTGCATTGCAATAATCCAATCTGGATATAACCAGTGCAATGACAGCCTGCTTACGTGCATCGAAGGAGAGATAGAGGGAGATTTTCCGTAGGATCCTAATGATCCCAAAACACGTGGAAACTGTCCTACTAACCTGAAGGTTCAAGGACAATGAGTTATCCACGATTACCCCCAGGTTTTTGCCATGGGAGACCGGAGAGGGGCAGACGCCAAGGGCATCCGGCCACCAGTCACTGGACCATACCTCCTGCTTACTCCCAAAGACCAAGACCTCCGTCTTCTCTCCATTCAATTTTAAAAAATTCTCCACCATCCAGGAGGATACTGCCTGCATACAGTTCCTAAAATTAAGGGCCGAATCCTTTATGTTATGCGAGATAGACACCATAATTTGGGTGTCGTCCGCATAGGACAATACTTCCAGCCCAAAAGATCTCACAACCTTCGCAAGAAGGGCGACATAGATATTAAAAAGAGTAGGGCTCAGGGAGGAGCCCTGAGGAACACCACACAGCAGAGGTTTGGGGGCTGAGTAAAAACGGCCAAGCTTAACCATCTGTGCCCGCTCACTAAGAAAGGAAGCAAGAAGCCCCAAAGCAGTGCCCCCAATACCTATCTCTCTGAGACGATCAATCAGTCTACAGGGAGACAAGGTATCAAAGGCTGCGGTGAGATCCAATAGAACAAGGAGGGTGGTATGACCTGCATCCACTTGAACTCGAATATTGTCAAATACAGCTGTCAAAGCAGTCTCTGTACTGTGAAGGCCTCTGAATCCATGTTGCGAGCCATCCAGTAAATGGAAGTCCTTAAGATAGATACTGAGATGGGAATTGAGGTATGTTTCCAGAATCTTAGCTGGAACAGGAAGCAGGGAGATAGGGCGATAGTTCTTCAATTCATCAGGATCCAGAGAAGGTTTCTTCAAGAGAGGCTTCACTACAGCCGTCTTCCACAAAGTGGGAAATAGCCCCTCTGAGATGGCAATATTAAAAACATCCGTCAAATGAGGGACAATAGCTTCACGACCAAGTTTTAGCACCTTGAGGGGACAAGGATCCAGAGGGGAGCCTGATTTAACCCCTTCAAGGATCCGATCGGTCACCTCATAAGACATATTAGGGAAAGTAAACAAACTGGGCGACCCTTCAATGGGTACGGCACCAATAGAGTGGAAGGTGGATCGAACAGATGCCCCCGGTAAGGGGTTGGAGGCTTCAAGCAGGGAATAGATATCTGCAATCTTAGTGTGGAAAAAATCAGATATTTTATCACAGCGCTCCTGTGAAAAGATTGAGGGGTCAAAGGCAGGGGGAGAGGTAAGAGAATTTATTACCTTGAAGAGATCTCTAGAGGATCTCATAGAGTCAGTGGTTTTAGAGAAATATAATCTCTTTTCCTCCATAACGGCAATTTTATATTCTTTGAGGCCTTGCTTATGTAATGCCCTATTCAACGGGTTTAGATCTAGGCGCCAATGCCTCTCCTGTCTGCGGCAGCCCTGTCTCATCATTCTGAGCCTCTCCGTAAACCAAGGAGCAGAGGGTTTTTTCCTTGCTGAATAGTATTTACTAAGAGGTGCAAAAGTATCCATTGCTGTTAGCAAATGTTGCGATAATTCTACCGCTGCCAAGTTAGCATCATGGAACTTAGTGAGCTCAAGATTGTTAAAAATTTTTTGAGAGAGACTCATTACTTATGAGGCTAAGATTCCTCCTCTCGTCCGAGTTCATATCACCAGAGATAATCAGCGCCGGAGACATAAAATGTAGGTCAAAAGGGACAGCAAAATGATCAAACCAGACTAGGGGGAAGAATGCTATTGACTTTTTAGTCCATTCTGGTGCACTGTTTTGTTATGCGCGGGAACTAAAATGCAAATATTTCTCGCTTTGTGTGGCATAAAAGAAAGAGTCATCCCAACTGTGTCACTTAGCTGATGGTTCTCAGTCCAAGGGGCTGTGAATGCTATATTATCCATGTGGCAAGCGTTTACAGAATTGATGATGCCAAAGGCAAGAAATGTGAGGATCTATGGTCGCATATTGATAGTGATGTGAAAAAAAGTACACTCTACTGCATTCTTAGATTTAACTGCTGTAGATGACATAATAAAACAACTAGAGTCTGAAAACACCCTTGTCTGCCATGTGTTCAGCATAATAGGTGTAGATGTGAAACATCTCCTTGGAGAGTAGGCTGGGCGACATCATTGGTGACTTTGGCACTGCAACATGTTCCATGTTAGAGTGCTTACCACTTGGTAAGCAAAGCAATGTTGACAAGCAATTCAGGAACTTTCATTTTACAATGTATGAGAAATGGCTTGCAATGATGCATAGAAGTGTCCCTTCACCAACCATGGCATTTGAAGGCAGTGAAACCTCACTGTGGGGAGTTTTCTCTGTAGTTTCAAAAGTTTTGCTTCATTTTTGACCGCTTCAATAACTCTGAGGACATAAGCGCCCAGTTCAACACAAATGTTCCTGGACCTGCCCAGAGAATCGCAATCTTCAAGTGCACCACTATTGGCATGGAAAGTTATGTCAGTGGCCAGAGTCAGCAAATTGTGTACTGGCTGTTTTGGCGTTGCCCATCTCAAATGCCAATTTTGAGAAGGCCTTTTAACAGAAAAAAAGTTTCAATGGGAAGGAAAAAGTGAGCGCACATGATCAAAGACTCACTGAAGAAGTATGTATGGTGTACTACAATAAGTTTGATTTGCAAACATTTATTTGGACCTCATATACACTGTACGTACACTGTCTATATACCATTGACTATCAGTGCAGAAAGCAAGCAATAATAAAAGGAAAACATTCCATAAACACCGGAAAAACACTGTTTCTGTTGTTTTTAATGTCACGAAAGTTTGTAACCACTGATAACCACTGTTTTTTAAGGTATTGAAATCACTTGAAAACACTGAAAAACCCCCACCAGAAATTACCAAAAATAGAAACTGAAAACAGGAAAGCTTAAATATAAAACAGGCACTGCCTCTACCCTGAAGAACTCAGAAGCTCATAGCCTACCCTCATTTGTTTGACAGTGGACTATCATTTCTCTAATGGGTTGAGTATGTAACACAATGGTGGCAACATACTGTGTTTTGTGAATCAGTAGTTGTGACCAGACTATTATATCTGTGTCAAGGGGCAGAGGCCCACTGATCCTCTGTTGCAACAGAAAAGTTCCTCACATGGTGACGGACGTGTACCCCTGCCATTAATGCCACAGCTGCAGTGACATCTGGATCCTTTGTAATGATTTTTGGTCAAGAGCGAACACGGATCATGCATGTGCGCTATAACCTAGAATTGCCTCATAGTCTGCTTTGCCTCGGAGGGGGCCCAAAGCATTACCCTCAAAAGGAGTACAGCTACTACCTTTACCTGGAGTTAAGTAGCACGAGCACAGTGGTGGCAGCATACCGTGTTTATAGTGATCAGTAGAGTGAACAGGTACGTGTTACCTGTGTCACTAGAGTGGTGCCTCCTGGCCCACCCTAGTAAAGCTTAGCTGCTGTGTGCTTAACTTAGCCCTTGGCCTGCATTGGGTTGGGTGCAGCGCGAGGATCTATACATGCCTCAGAGGTGGCACAGTGCAGGAGAAATAGCACGGGCAGTTGCGTGTGCACATGAAGATGTATGTGTGCCTCAGAGATGGCAGGAGAAATAGCCTGAGCAGCTGTGTGTGCTGGCTAGGATTTGTGTGTGTGCCTGCAGGAAGGTAGATTACATAGGAGATTGCACTTGATGAGTGCACTAGGATGTGTATGTGTGCCCGGGAAGAGGTACAGTACATTGGAGACTGCACACATCTGAATGCATGTGTGCACATGGGATGTGTGTGCTTGTAAAGAGCGCAATACACATAAGACACTGGGTTCCATTTTGGGGGACCCAGGGTATGCTGGAGGAGCTGGGAGAGGAAGAGGTTTCTACCAGACAGATTTGTGGATTATTGCATTCCTGAGACCTAGGTGAGACACATATTAAAGGAGGGAAGCGCCAGGCTCTTCAGTGAACTTCAATAGTAGCTCTTTGATTCTGAAAAATATCACTGGTCAAAGGGGCTTAGGCACACCTGAGGAAGGAGATGCGACTGATAAGAGAAACATAGAGAGTAGGGCTGGGGCCCTTTGGTAACTTTTTGAAGTACATATCACTGAGGCTGACATCCAGGTGTGACCTCTCACCACTTCCTTTCTCTTGGGCTGTGTTTGGGGCGGTCAAGATTGGAAACTATCCTGGTGTGATAGACTGCTCTCTGGAGGAAGAGCACAACGAAGGAGTGGTCACTTCAAAGTGAGCAAACCCTAAAACAGAAACTTCAAATACAGAGACACTAAATCACAAGTGAGTCTGTAAATGGACTATAAAGCATGAGACTTCCTAATCGGCAAACTGAAGCTGTACATCAACATGGAGAAACTCAGCACAAGTTCTTCTTGTTGTGACAAAACTGGGTTTTAACATGAATTTTCAGAGGTAGGGATGCACACCTTACTTATGCATTGTGTTCTTTTTTGTTTATCCAACTTGAAACTGAATGCGTGCAGTTTGGCTGGTGCCATGCCCAAAAGGCACCTGGGTAAATAACATTGACTGCCCGGGGGCACCATCTCCCCCGTCCAAACGCACAGCTGAAGTCGCCTGCTAGGCATTCATCTAGTCATTCCAATTTTATCCATGTAATCCATAGTAATCCATATAATAAACATTTTAATTCATCTTAATTTCAACCTTTATCCTCCACACGTGGAGTGATTTTGCCAATTTTCACAATTTCTAATGTTTAAGCTGGGCCATCCGAACCTCTTGCGAAAAACACGAAAAATGCACATTCGTCTTAGGCAGTGCTGTTTATTTTAAAACCCAATGCATTTCGGGAAGCTGGTGCCCTTCGTCAGGGGTCACTACAATGACACGTAAAATAATATTGTCGACTTTTGAGCTGGGCGTGAGTGAGTGCATGAATAGGCAAATATGTTAGTAACGTATTGGCAGGAGAGCGGATGGTAGGAGTGTTTCATGAGGTGCGGAGAGCGAACAAGTTGATTGTTGGAGTGTGAGAGGGGAGGTTACATTTGGTTTAGGATTACGGGGAACATTTTAAGGTACGGTAGGGGTTATGAGTGGGTGAAATCAGAGTGATGGGTTGATGTATCAAGATGGAGTGTGTGAGAGAATGGGGATGAATGGTATTATAGGTGATTATGGGCAGATACACGTTAATCAAATTGGGCGTGCATGGGGACAGGGTTGAAAGGCGAGGTGAGCGTGGGATAGTTGTGTGAATATTGTGGGGAGAAGGAGATTGAATGTGGTTGATGAATGCAGAGAATACAGGGTGCGGATGGTATTTGGGTTAAAAATGGTTTCGGTTTGTGTTAGAGTATGAGGATTATGGGGAGCGAGAGTGAAGGAGTCTCATCAGGTGGATTAAGCAATATATTAAAGCATTGTGAATGAACTAGAAGCCACATTGAGAACACGTTTACACAAGAGAAAGGGGAGATGATAAATAATGAGTTTTGGGGAAGCACGTGGGTGGGAAATATAATAAGTTTGAGAAATTGTTGAGAATTCCGTCAGCTTTAGGTCTTAAAGCGTCACATTAGAAAGCATGTCACATCGTATGGAATATCCTGAATAAATGTATAACTATTTGTGAAAAAGTGTTTATGTTAGCAGTTTAAATACTAATAGTTGTTCTATTTTACGTGTCATTGTAGTGACCCCTGACAAAGGGCACCAGCGGCCCGAAATGCATTGGGTTTTAAAATAAACAGCACTGCCTAAGACGAATTTGCATGTTTCGTGTTTTTCGCAAGAGGTTCGGATGGCCCAGCTTAAACATTAGAAATTGTGAAAATTGGCAAAATCACTCCGTGTGTGGAGGATAAAGGTTGAAATTAAGATGAATTAAAATGTTTATTATATGGATTACTATGGATTACATGGATAAAATTGGAATGACTAGATGAATGCCTAGCAGGCGACTTCAGCTGTGCGTTTGGACGGGGGAGATGGTGCCCCCGAGCAGTCACTGTTATTTACCCAGGTGCCGTTTGGGCATGGCACCAGTCAAACTGCACGCATTCAGTTTCAAGTTGGATAAACAAAAAAGAACACAATGCATAAGTAAGGTGTGCATCCCTACCTCTGAAAATTCATGTTGAAAATTAT
The DNA here is from genome assembly GCA_963921515.1 of Calotriton arnoldi. NCBI lineage: Eukaryota > Metazoa > Chordata > Amphibia > Caudata > Salamandridae > Calotriton > Calotriton arnoldi. The sequence continues at coordinate 1,180,088 of CAWUFW010005491.1, forward strand.
GCCCTACTTTGGGATTGCACCCGCACGCATAAATTAAGGAGAAATTAAGAAACATCATGAACTTTGTTCGACTCCACATGGCAGGCGAGACATCGTGATTCGTCTAAAAAGACCGTGTTGTAAAGACATGAACTGGTAAACTTTCACGAGTACTGAATGACAGTGTAATTTGTGGACTTGATGAATCATCACCTGTAGTTTCCATAAAGTTATGTGATTACGAAGTTTGGATGGAAGCTCCAACAAGGGAAATGGGTTGTGGGGGATGGAGTCCATGGAATGGAAAAGTATCACGTGATGCAACATCGCTGGCGGGAAATGCAAAGTATTGTTGACCAATGGGGAAGGGAAGCCACATTTAAATAAGAGGTGGAATTAGGGAGGGCATACACATTTGTTTGATAAAGAATACGAGGGTGGTTGTTCTGTAACGGCTGTGGCAGGTATGGATCGTTAGCATTGCAGTGTAAAGACAATAATATTGTCGACTTTTGAGCTGGGCGTGAGTGAGTGCATGAATAGGCAAATATGTTAGTAACGTATTGGCACGAGAGCGGATGGTAGGAGTGTTTCATGAGGTGTGGAGAGCGAACAAGTTGATTGTTGGAGTGTGAGAGGGGAGGTTACATTTGGTTTAGGATTACGGGGGAACATTTTAAGGTATGGTAGGGGGTATGAGTGGGTGAAATCAGAGTGATGGGTTGATGTATCAAGACGGAGTGTGTAAGAGGATGGGGATGAATGGTATTATAGGTGATTATGGGCAGATATACGTTAATCAAATTGGGTGTGCATGGGGACAGGGTTGAAAGGCGAGGTGAGCGTGGGATAGTTGTGTGAATATTGTGGGGAGAAGGAGATTGAATGTGGTTGATGAATGCAGAGAATACAGGTTGCGGATGGTATTTGGGTTAAAAATGGTTTCGGTTTGTGTTAGTGTATGAGAATTGTGGGGAGCGAGAGTGAAGGAGTCGCGTCAGGTGGATTAAGCAATATATTAAAGCATTGTGAATGAACTAGAAGCCACATTGAGAACACGTTTACACAAGAGAAAGGGGAGATGATAAATAATGGGTTTTGGGGAAGCACGTGGGTGGGAAATATAATAAGTTTGAGAAATGGTTGAGAACTCCGGCAGCTTTAGGTCTTAAAGCGTCACATTAGAAAGCATGTCACATCGTATGGAATATCCTGAATAAATGTATAACTATTTGTGAAAAAGTGTTTATGTTAGCAGTTTAAATACTAATAGTTGTTCTATTTTACGTGTCATTGTAGTGACCCCTGACGAAGGGCACCAGCGGCCCGAAATGCATTGGGTTTTAAAATAAACAGCACTGCCTAAGACGAATTTGCATTTTTCGTGTTTTTCGCAACATGTTCGGATGGCCCAGCTTAAACATTAGAAATTGTGAAAATTGGCAAAATCACTCCGCGTGTGGAGGATAAAGGTTGAAATTAAGATGAATTAAAATGTTTATTATATGGATTACTATGGATTACATGGATAAAATTGGAATGACTAGATGAAGGCCTAGCAGGCGACTTCAGCTGTGAGTTTGGACGGGGGAGATGGTGCCCCCGAGCAGTCAATGTTATTTACCCAGGTGCCGTTTGGGCATGGCACCAGCCAAACTGCACGCATTCAGTTTCAAGTTGGATAAACAAAAAAGAACACAATGCATAAGTAAGGTGTGCATCCCTACCTGTGAAAATTCATGTTGAAAATTATGCCCTACTTTGGGATTGCACCCGCACGCATAAATTAAGGAGAAATTAAGAAACATCATGAACTTTGTTCTACTCCACATGGCAGGCGAGACATCGTGACTTGTCTAAATAGACCGTGCTGTAAAGACATGAACTGGTAAACTTTCACGAGTACTGAATGACAGTGTAATTTGTGGACTTGATGAATCATCACCTGTAGTTTCCATAAAGTTATGTGATTACGAAGTTTGGATGGACGCTCAAACAAGGGAAATGGGTTGTGGGGGATGGAGTCCATGGAATGGAAAAGTATCACTTGATGCAACATCGCTGGCGGGAAATGCAAAGTATTGTTGACCAATGGGGAAGGGAACCACATTTAAATAAGAGGTGGAATTAGGGAGGGCATACACATTTGTTTGATAAAGAATACGAGGCCGGTTGTTCTGTAACGGCTGTGGCATGTATGGATAGTTAGCATTGCAGTTTAAAGACAATAATATTGTCGACTTTTGAGCTGGGCGTGAGTGAGTGCATGAATAGGCAAATATGTTAGTAACGTATTGGCACGAGACTGGATGGTAGGAGTGTTTCATGAGGTGCGGAGAGCGAACAAGTTGATTGTTGGAGTGTGAGAGGGGAGGTTACATTTGGTTTAGGATTACGGGGGAACATTTTAAGGTACAGTAGGGGGTATGAGTGGGTGAAATCAGAGTGATGGGTTGATGTATCAAGATGGAGTGTGTGAGAGGAGGGGGATGAATGGTATTATAGGTGATTATGGGCAGATACACGTTAATCAAATTGGGTGTGCATGGAGACAGGGTTGAAAGGCGAGGTGAGCGTGGGATAGTTGTGTGAATATTGTGGGGAGAAGGAGATTGAATGTGGTTGATGAATGCAGAGAATACAGGGTGCGGATGGTATTTGGGTTAAAAATGGTTTCGGTTTGTGTTAGTGTATGAGGATTGTGGGGAGCGAGAGTGAAGGAGTCGCGTCAGGTGGATTAAGCAATATATTAAAGCATTGTGAATGAACTAGAAGCCACATTGAGAACACGTTTACACAAGAGAAAGGGGAGATGATAAATAATGGGTTTTGGGGAAGCACGTGGGTGGGAAATATAATAAGTTTGAGAAATGGTTGAGAATTCCGGCAGCTTTAGGCTGAAATTAAGATGAATTAAAATGTTTATTATATGGATTACTATGGATTACATGGATAAAATTGGAATGACTAGATGACGGCCTAGCAGGTGACTTCAGCTGTGCGTTTGGACGGGGGAGATGGTGCCCCCGAGGAGTCAATGTCAAAAACTGGGTTTTGCCAGTCTCCCATGATGGGTGAGAGGACATCACCCAGGAGATCAAACACACTCGCCTTGAGCCTGGAGCACCAGCTTCTGCCTGACCCAAGACCAGTTTGGCCTGTAAGGTGTAGGAGTAAGTGAGGTCCAGTGAGGATCCTGTTAACTGGATGCTGGGAGCAGAGTGTGAGATTCTGGTCCATCTCGACAGCCGTAACGATCAGGCAGCCAGCCCGTGTGCCTAAGTCCGCAACCCCCTTACCAGGCGGGGGCTGCGGTGAAGAATAATTGTTACCACCCTTGGTGCTGCACTGTGAGAGACAGAGGGCCATTGCTCGATATAGCACCCTTACCCGAAAAGGGCCTTCTCAAATAATAACGAACATCCCTGTATTGCTTATAGCCCAGATTTAATCACAAATTAATTTGTATTGTTTTACATTTATTTAATTTCTCATCATTTGTATCTCTTTTTTATCAGTTTTCAATATAAGGTACATCGTTACCACATTTCATTACATTACAAATACCACAATTAATTTTTCAGATATATCTTATACAATAAAAATATTGGTCAGTCATTATAAGCCTCGTTCAACTCCAACAGCTCACACACACACCTTTCACACAAACTCATACAAACACATAGCAATCATCCATAGGCCCCCAGGATTTCTTTATCGGCCCAACAAGGAGATCAATATTTTTTCTTCCACAATTGTTGGATAATGGCTGGGGAACTCAACAAACAGTCATGGTCAATGCATGTAGGGTGGAGAGATACATTTTTGACCACCCTCTTCTTGAACAGCTTTGTACAAATATACTTCAGAGGGAAGCAATAGAAGGAAATCTGTGAAGTATTGGTGGAGATCCCAAGGGAAAGACCAACAGAATCTATCTTAGAATGTTTGGATACTGTATTCCTGAATATTTTTTGCGAATTCAACGAAGAATTATTCCAACAAGTTATAGGTACCAGCATGGGGGCATCTTGTACCCTAAGGATAGCGAACATCGATATAGGTGTGTGCTAAGAGAAGCATGCATATAATGAAATGGCGCCTTCCTTCGAGAACATTAAGAATTGGGCTTAGTTTAAAGATTAAATTTTTTCATCTGGAAGGGCAAGGAAGGTCAACTCAAAGAATTCATGTTATGGCTCAACCCAAGAAATCAAAATCTGAGATTTACAGCAAATTGGAGTAGAGAGAAGGCGGATTGTTTGGGTATTTGGATCATAGGTACGTAAGAATGTTTCCAAGTAGACTTGCACAGAAAACCCACGGCAAGAAATTTTCTTCTCCATTTTCCAGCTTTCATCTAAATTGCCAAAAAGAGTCATTCCTCTTTGGACAATTTCCTAGAATTAGGAGGAATTGTTCTAAGATCTCACATTCCATCCTGGCTGATCGTCTTGAAGCCTCAGGTATCGAGGGTGTGGCATTGAGGTGGCGGATCTCTTTCTTAAAAGATCGCTCATTCCAAGTCTTTTCACATACCACAAAATCAAATCCTGTAGCTTTATCTTCAGGAGTGCCGCAGGGATTGATTTTAAGCCCTCTGCTTTTTAATCTCTATGTTCGCCCTCTGATGGACATTGCGGAGAAGTCGGGACTGACCATTTTTTCCTATGCGGTTGATACTCAGATCATCTTTTCTCTTTCAGCCACTCAGCATCAGGACCCCTCCCTGCTCCAGTGTGGACTGAGTAATATCTCTTTGTGGATGTCTGGAAGCTGAACGGTACTAAGACAGAGGTCCTTATTCTGGGAAACAACCCCGAACTCTGGGGAATTAACTATTGGCCTGTCATTTTGGGACCTTTACCTGCTCCAGTCCCTAAAGTTAAGAACCTGGGTTTTACTATTGATAACAACCTCTCCCTCAAAGCCCAGGTGGCTGGGGTCACTGCGACTTGCTTTGAGACTCTCAATTGGCTAAAAAAACACCAAATCCTCTGGTTAATTCCACCTGCAGTCCAGAGAATGGTAATGCAGGCGCTGGTGATTTCCAGACTTGATTACGGAAACGTATTGTATTTGGGCGCTGATAAAGTCTCCGTGGATCGCTTGCAGCTCATACATAATGCGGCAGCACGCCTCCTTTTCCAGCTGCCTCGATATGCCTCTGTCTCACCTTTGCTTCATCAACTCCATTGGCTCAAGGAGTACAAACGCATCGAGTTTAAGGCTTTATGCTACATGTTTCGGGCCAAACATGTTCTTGCGCCCCTCTACATATGAAGCCTGGTCAAACCTTACGTGCCCACTTGACAGCTGAGATCAGCTAGCCTTTCTCTGTTCTCTGTGCCCAGATTCCGTCTTAATCGTATGGGAGGCCGCTCGTTCTCCTACATAGGCCTCAAACTGTGGAATTCTCTTCCAATGGATCTTAGGATGTGTCAATCGCTTCTAGCCTTTGGGAAGAAATTAAAGACCTTCCTCTACACTCAAGTATAATCCTTCTTCTGTGTTTTCGTTGCAATCTGTGGCTTGAGTGTTGTCCTGCTTAGCGCCGGGAAACCCTGTCGGGTAGCTGCGTGCTCTACAAATCTTTAAAAAATAAATAAAGATCGAAGACTATCCATAGAATGAGGAGGAGCTGAAAAGGAAATGTATTCAAAGGGAGTACTCAAAATGATTAATGGTAGAGAATTCAGAACGAGGTTTGGAAAGCATAAACCAGCAATCCGGACAAAGGAAGTCCCAGCTCCATTAGTGCAACACTGTATAGAGATGAAATAAAGAACCAGAAGTTAAATGGGTAAACTTGGAGAAGGTGAAATCTCATCATAGTGGATCTGAGACAACCAGACATTAGGAGAGAGAAACATTCTGGATGTTCTTCCTCAACACCCATGAGAAAGGATTAAATAAAGAGATCATCCGAGAAGTTGTTTGACCTCCTGGCTAATTTGAGTCTGGGTCTTAACTATGAAAAGCATGCTTTGCCAATAGTAATTGGTTGATGATTTGAGTATAGTCTGTTAACTCCTCGTATATATTAATTATATTAATAGTAAAAGGTTTATGCATGGCTTGGTATTTCCCTAACAGCCTGAGGAATTCAAAGATCGAGTTTTGGTGAGATATTAGGGCATTGTTTACTATGAACAAGCTATGCCTCCATAGTATTTGACCGTATTTTTATGTCTCTGTTATAGATTTTCCTTTTCATATATTATGTGTAAATTTCACTGGAATAAGTGACAACAAAGAAGGTACAAACACTTAGTCTTGTCCAGCCTTGGAATGCTTATAGGATCAGTACAGTTTTAAGATGGGGCCCGGGTTGCAGTTACCTTAGAGCGATTGTCTTTCAGGTAGGTCCTTTTGACCTCTGGGATATTCACCCATTTTGAGCTATATATATGGGTGGTATCGTTTTTTCCTTTTAATTCATTATGTATGAATTTTATTGTTATAAGTAGCAACAAAGAAGGAACATACTGGATATAATGAATATTGTCTGGTCTAGCTTTGGAATGTTCTTAGGATTTGTACAGTTTTTGGACAGAAGAGTGATTGTCTTCCAGGTAGACCCTTTAGACCTTTGGCATATTCACCAGTTTGGAGTTGTTTTACAATGAAGGTCTTAAAATACAGTCGTTCACAGCATTGTTAGACCCTTTAAAAGGCGCAATGTGCGGTTGTCAACTGGAAGGAAAGCGAATGAACATGATGGTAAGTATAACAAATATAGTGTTGTACTAAGAACGGTAAAAGTAGTGGGTTAATTCACGGCAGTATTAGTGGGGTTTCATGTCTCACTTAATTGGGCTGCTGCAGTTAACGTTATAAGGGGTAATGCTGGTGCAGAACTGCTGACTTGTCTTAGATTAGCTATTAAGTGGCTGGCAGACGTACACCCAAGTTACGTCCTTATAATTTGTACAATGTGGAGAGTCCCTTGTCCAAGGACAGTAATGTAGTAATGTTAATAGTTATTGAACGGTACACTTCAGCACACATATAAAGATGATTAGGTCGTGGCTATCTGCTTGGAGTAAATATTTACCTATGGGTGCCTACTTAGAATTAGGGGGTCCATAGAGTGCAGTTAATAGTGAGTGGAAGTCTTTTTGTCTCATTAGAGCGTCTTACTTTATTTGAATTTCCTGCAGTAATGTATATATTGGTGAGGAGGGATGCTAGAACAATTAAGGGTGTGATTGGAAAGATTGTGAGGAGAGAATTGGTGACCAAGCAGAATAACAGATGTCCATACTGGTAAATACATTATACTTGAGATAGCACACTAGTGTCTTCAAAGGTTTAAATGTGATTCACATCTGACATATGTGGCAGCTTCGTGTTTAGGATTAGCCTTTGGCCTAAGTGAGTAGCTAGTGATTAGCCAAGAGAGGTATGAGTGATATATGGACGATTGAATATTTTAATGCATGTACTTCACACTATGGACACACGGGTGAGGGACATGTTTTGTGAGATCTGTATGTCTTGGGAAACTGTATGGAGGAGAGTGATCTTTTGATTTACAGCACTGCACATAAACCTAGGGTTTTATGCGTGATGGATTTGAAGTGAATAAAGGAGTTGTGGAGAGGAGGTTAACTGGTGGATCTGGTGTCTGTATTTGTAATAATACAGCACAGGTGGCTGAATAATTTTATAATTTTGATAATTTGTAAGTAATTTAGCTTTGTTGTACTGACACTTATTTAAGGAACTGTTGTATTGTATCTAGAACAAACCTCATTTTTATATTGGAATGAGGATATACTAATTTAGGTCTTGAAGAAGATGGTTAAAAATGTATCTCTCCTCTGCCATGTGCATTAACCATGACCGTTTGTCGAGTTCCCCAGGGTTGGACCTGGCCTTCTCTGCTGGGTCACCCCCAAACATTTTGCCTTCACCCCTCCTGCTTTTTAAACCAGTTTTTGACAGCTTTTAGAATCTGTGCACTTAACCACTGCTAACCAGTGCTAAAGTGCTTGTGTTAACTCCTTAAAACAGGGTAGAATTGGCTTTCACGCAATTTACACATTTAATTTACTCCTAAGTGAGTAGTTCAGTAGTTCTACATGTATGCAGGGCCTGTATTAAATGCAACTGAAGAGCTTGCAGCACATATTGTGCCACCCACATAAGCAGCTCTTTAAAACATCTCAGGCTTGCCCTTGCAGCCTGTGTGCTGTTTTAAACTACAATTTCGACCTGGCAAAATAACCTTATGCCAGGCCTAAACCTCCCTTTTTTAATACAGATGCCACCCCAAGAGTAGGCCCTAAAATGTCCATAGGGCAGGGTACAGTGTATTTATGGCTGGACATAAACTTTTAATTTTTAAATGTCCTGGTAGTTAAAAACTCAGAAATTCATTTTTCACTATTGTGAGACATACCTCTCTCATATGATAACATTGGGTTACCTTATTACGTTATTTAAGTCATAACGTTTGTCTGGGAGCAGGTAGAAATATCATGTTTAGTGTCTAAAGCATTGTAATTTAAAGTCAGAATTCTAAAAATGCCACTTTTACAAAGTTTCAAACATAATTGAGCATGCACTCCTTTCCTTAATGCTATACCATACTTAAAAACTTCAAAGGTGCGTGCGATCAGTGCTGTGGATCGCCCCCACCACAGAAAATACTATAGTATTCAAAACAAAGCACTCATCTCGTGCTCATCACTGTCGCACTGCGAAAATCGGGAACTGATCCCCCAAGGTATCCAAATTATCCTGGTATTCCATAGTAGACCTGTATTCTCAAACTTTCACCATCCATTTTTACGTTGCCTTTATGCGCTTCATCACAACGGAGACAGTGAGATTCCATCCGTAATCTTTATTCAACAGGGGGCATGTAGAGGGTTACGTGTTTATACATTCACTGTTTTGTATTTATTTAACATGCACGTAGCATTGTGGATCAGGTAGTTAAACTGTCTATTTTATTTGTTTTAGAATTCCCTGACGAAGAGCCTTAGGGGCTCGAAATGCATTGGAAATACCAACTTCGTGCTTACTTTTTCAAACTAAATTGATATCAATCTGTACGTACCGTTGTACGAAGCCTAGAACGGCATACAGTCGGTATTAGAAATGTTGAATAAAGATTACGGATGGAATCTCACTGTCTCCGTTGTGATGAAGTGCATAAAGGCAACGTAAAAATGGATGGTGAAAGTTTGAGAATACAGGTCTACTATGGAATACCAGGATAATTTGGATACCTTGGGGGATCAGTTCCCGATTTTCGCAGTGCGACAGTGATGAGCACGAGATGAGTGCTTTGTTTTGAATACTTTTACAAAGTTGGCATTTTCTTGTCCTAACCATTAGGTGCCTGCAGCCTGTTCCTGGGTCACATGACTAGGTGTAGTTAGCAATTGGTGTTTGTGTATTCATCCCAGACAGCCACATAATAGGAGGACTGGGTGTTGGCAGGATGGTCCATCCTAGGCAGGTTGGGGGGGCAGAGCTGTGCACAGCCCCAACTGCACTTCAAGCACACTGCTTCAGCTCACACACAAAGAACTTCACACTAGGCTATTTCAACCCCAGACCTCCTGGGAACAGGGCATGGAGGCAGTAAATTCCTAACACTTCTGTTGGGGGGACTCCAGAAGTTTCTTCCATTTCAAATGGGGCACCAGGTATAAATATAGGACCATCAGACCCACTCTTCAGTACACTCCTGGATCTGTGAATACTAAAGAAGGACTGCTGTGTTGACTGAGGCATGTCCTGCTGTCTGAGAATGAAGACTAGGCCTGCTCCCTTCATCCCAGGCTATCTGGGTCCAGTTCTGAACCACAGTGACACAACAAGCTCCAGAGGCCTCCCTGCAACTGCAGAGGTAACCTGCTCCACTGGACCTGCCTAGACCAGCACCTGGGCATACTTGAGCCCTGCTGACCTCTGTTGCAGTGAGTTCCGGATCCACAAGTGGTGCTTCCCGAAGACCTGGGCCCTTGGCTGTCATCAGAGAAAGCTCTATCTGGCCTAACTGAAGAATTCACTAAATCCATCGCGAAGCGTCGTGAAGCCTCGCGAAACCTCGCACAGTTGCAAGCTTCATCAGAATCAACTCCAAGGGGAAACAAAGCCCCTCCAAGCCTTGCCGCATAGCTGCCAGCTTCATCAGAATGAATGCCAAGTGATGCATATCCCGCTAAGTCTTGCCTCATAGCTTCATCGGAACCGACTCTGGACGACACGAAGCCTTGCAAAGCAACACAGTCCAGACCGCACACAATGGACATAAGGTGCAATCCTCAGAGGACCAAACTTGGTCCTGTGCCCGTTGTGCGTTACATCATGGTTGGTTGTGACTTTATCCCCCTCCAGCACAACCAAATACCCATGGTTGGGGCTTTGTGACTTTTGGGGCTACTTTCATCTAAATCTTTAAAATTGCATAACAACAGTTCTATTGATTGTTTGTTTGTCGTATTGATGTCAAATACTTTATAAAAATGTAATCTATTTTTCTAGATTGGTGTGGGATTTTTCTTGTGTTGTGTTTTCACTTTGTTACTTATTGAGGGCTGTATAAATTGTTGACACATTGGCTAAAGGTTAAGCCTGACTCCTTTTGTGCCATGCTACCTAGTGGGTTAAGCATAGGTTAATTTAGTTATTTTTTGTGGTTCACCCGGACAAGGATAATGGCTGTTGCTTGAGTAGGTTTCCATCCCCCTCAATAAATAACCCAATTTCTCACAATATGCATAGTTTTCATCAGTTTCACAGTTTTCACCACACTACGGTGTCCTGCTATAGCTTAACCCAGACTCAATTGAAGAAGTAACTATTGCTGTCATACCGAAAGAATCCGGAGTATATATTGATAAAATAATAGTCTGTCCAGTTCTTTATGTAATGGTTGAGCCTTCAGGAATTTTAGCATATTCAGAAAATCATAAGATTCTGGAATCTGATTTAAATAACCATAATCTTTTGTACCATGTATACCCAAATGGTTAAATATGGTCCAAATTGTCTACTTCAGTACTAGTGAGAAGGTATGAAATGGAATTTAAAGTTAAATTCTGCAAAGAGATGTGACTAACAATTCCAATTAATGCATCTGTTAGGTTTGAAGAATTCAAGATTTCGATGATCACATCTCACAATATTAGATTGCCATACACATTCCATGTTGTGTTGAAAGGTATCAAAGCCACCCTTAGTCCACAACAACAGTTCCTTTCTATGGATTGGCTAGTTCTAAAGCTATTAGGTTTGGAGTATACTATGCTTCCACAGGTAATACCTCCACTATTGGTATTGTTTGGGAAGGCACATCATCAGGAGCAGTTCCTGAGGAACTGCCATGCACTGGGTGCCATTAACCTAGGATCGTTCAGAAGACTGTCTTGAATGTATCAGGAGCCTATAGTGCCTCTAAAGAGATCACTTGTAAAACACCATTGTCCTCAACAACAGTGTACATATCAGGAGCACCTCTGTAATAACGTTTAATGGGAGTTGACAAAGCCTAGGTATCTTTATAATACGTAATCATTTTTGGGTTTGATCAATAAAAAAAACGATGTTGATTCGTGAAATCATAGGTTACCATAAAGTGAATTAGTTTTTCTGATGGCACCTTTTGAAATCTTGACACATACACTCTATTTTCTTAATTGAGATAATAAGTCTGCCCAAGCTAAATATTTCCGAAGTTAAACTGAGTAGAGATCAGGATATCGTCTAAGCAGAGGATAATATGCATATCAATACTATGGATTTGAAATGTTGCAGGAGCACTGCATAATTCAAAAGATATGACCATATATTTACAATGGCCAAAACAAATTTTAATGTTTGTCCTCCATTCATCTTCACTTAAGATTTCGCCCTTTTACAGCTGTAATTTGCTAATACAAATACTTGCAATTCACATCTGATTTTAAGATCTCCTGCTTTGTTATTTTTTCATTTTCTTGGGCAACTGCTTTATATTAATTATACAAAAAGGAAAAACCTAGTAGATATACTTGGGTGAGTCATACAAACTTTTACTTGGCGTGTTGAACTAGCATGGTGTATCGCCAACATATAAAGTCAAGGGCTAGATTCCCAAAACCGGGGCCTATTGGTGAAAGCTGTTTTAATCTGTGAATGAGGCCTGCTGACATGAAGAACTGAACCAGAATCACTATGCTTCACTGCAAACTACACCTGTGCCTCCTGAGCGATGCCAGTTTCGTCATCTCTAAAGGACGAACATCCAGTCTGTTTGGGATTGTTCAGGTTTGAAAGTGGCTAGTCCCATGTTATGCTGCCCAGTTACCTATTTCTCCTAGCTTGGCCTGGTTATTTTTCTGTTGTAATTGTTGTTTATATGTAGTTAGTTTACCGGCAAGATAAGAGTTGTGAAAGAAAAATAACTTTCAAAGAATGCCCTTTTCTCAACTAATTGTGTTAGTGTAAGTTTCTGCCATTACCCACTACAAAATGTATTGAAAGTGAGAACATTTGGCATCATAATTAAGGCTCCCTGTCTTCCATTTTTACTGATTTTTACAGATAAATACAGACAGAAAACCATTTATGTTCTTGTCTGTATTTATTTTTAAATGTGGATAAAAACGGAAATTGGGTGCTTTTTGAGTGAATCTAATTACACTTTGCCATGACTGCCAAGCCAATAACTGTGTGGATTGATAGGTAAGGGGGTTAAAAAAGAAAGACATTTTAGTAAAAAGGCTTAAATAGCAGTAGATATGCACAAGGCTGATGCTGAAATGTGCATATTTTCATATAAATGCATTGCTTTATCTTCTGCAGGTGTTCATATCACTGAAACCTGGCAGGCATTCAAGCATGACTGCATATTTATTGGCTAAATAAATGCGGAAATATACCAGTTTCAGCTTTATTTTTTTTTCACAAAACCCATAATAAATATGGATAAATACAGATAAAGTTGACAAAAAATAAATATGGATAAATACAGACGGAAAAGTCAAAAAAATAAATACTATAAAACCGGGAGCCCTAATCATAATTCAACTCAAGTAAAGGTATCCAATATCAGTGGCAGCATCATGTTGTCAGACTCCTCCGTCTGAATGAAGGAAGCCCATAGCCTGTTTTCCTCTATTCAACTGCTTTTAGCAGCAGCTCACACTAAGGATATCTCAGATATCTTGATAGTAACAACATGCTGTTTTATTGTCAGAGGAAACTTGGCTGAATGACTTCCTTGGCACAGAGACCTGCCTGATCTTTCCAACAGGATATACTTTGTTTGTAATAATCATCCTAACAGCTGGGAAGGGGGTACTGATTTCATTTAAGCTCTTTCAATGTGAAATAACTGGTAGTGGCACCCGAGAATGCTGTGGTAAAAGCTAGAGACAAATGCATCTTAGCAAACAATTTATTCTTTTTAGAGTAATTTACGAACCCTGAAATATTAGAAAATGAATGGGTAGCTTTATAAGGCTGTTTCAGTGATTAGTTGACAAAGGTTGAATTCAAGGTGATGTTTATGGACAGATCAGAGTAAGTGTGCCCAAACCCAGTCGATTATTATCCATCTCTAGGCAATATGGTTTGCCTAGAGTGTTCATCCGAATATGCACAAAGTAGGACTAATTTTAGATTATGTTCTGACCAATAATATTAGCCTTTTTTCATTCCAGAAACTTTATGGATAGATTAGTTTGAGCACCTGGTAAGACAAAATAAAAATGCCTGATTCAAAACAGATATCAATTAGACTGGTTAGCGATCATAAATGTAAATGTTTCCCTGGTCTCAATATCACCAAGCTTTTATCTCTATCAAATAAATGAGTCAAGAACTAGACATACACTGTTATCGCTAAAAGTAATAATATAATGAGGGGAATTACCAGCCAACTAGCTTCTCAAAAACTGAATGATAAATACAAAACTAGTCCTCTGAAATGTTTTTCTTCTGAGCATCCCCAAATAAAGTTATCAATTGCCATTCAGACAGAGGAGTCTAATTGCCATTTAGACAACCTAAGAACATTCCTTAAATTAGTAATTTTGTGTCAGGAACTTGCAACTAAAGCTGATAAAATAGACATGGCTAAGTAAACAGCAGAAGACAGCAGGGAAACGAATTCCTGAATGGAGTGTACAAAGAAGATGGAAATTGGAAGAGAAGAAGCTGCAGAGACAGAAGAGGAGGAGAGCAACCCTGAGCGTAAAATCCGCTCCGCTCGCGGAGTTTGCGGATTTTTGGCAACTCCGCGTTCCGCGTCGAATGTGGAGTTACCAAAACCTCTGCGCTCCGCAATGGAGTGGAGTTTCTTTTGTGTTCGCGCACACGAAATGCGTTTTCACGCATGCGGGAACGTCTTATTGGGATGCCTGCGTTCGCCGACGAGATTTCCCATCCGTTCACGAGCGCCACGAGATTTGGTAGCCGGCTGCACGGTCCCGCGAGAGTGTGCGATCGCGAACACGTCATTCGGGCGCACCATTCGGACTTCCGGCGGAAGTTTTGTCAAGATCGCGATCCCGAACATGCAGAATTTGCAATCTGGAGAAGAATCTCTCTCGAGCAGCATCAAAACCTTCTCGAAATGATGATTTGGATGAAAAAAACTCCTCAGATTGACATTTGACTGTACTTTTTTGTGCAAGGAGTCCTTTTTCTTTTTTTTGAAGAGGAAGGAAGTGCCCCAGAGTCTCCAACTTCCTGTTCCTGTCCAGCAGGCTCCTCCCAGTGCTTTGTTCATCTCCTGTTCATTTTTTATTTGGATTTGGAGCAGGAAGGATCACTCTTTGTGTCTGCTGCATCATATATCATTGGATTTGAGGACTTTTGGATTAAAGATTTCACAAGTAAGTTGGAAAATTGGTGTTGTTTGTTTGATTGGGGCATTGCACCTACATTTTTTTGTACTTTTCATCGTTTTTTTAAAATGTATTGTGGTGGGTGGCCTGTAATTTCAGTAGGGGCCTAGTTGTTTCTTTGTATGTAATTTTTCTTCTAGTTTTCTTTTATAAAGTAAACAAGTTGCAAAGTTCACTACATTTTCTCCAACTTTTGAAATCAATTTGCAATATTTATTTAATTCACTAGCCCAGTAGTCTACCAATAGGCCTTTCAGCCAGTAGGCCCAGAGCTATTCATGGGTGCATGAAACAACTGTTTCTGTGATGCCTGTTGAATTTAAACATCATTTAGGACATGGGTGGCATTCGATTGAAATGCAAACTGTGTTTTGTTTGGTATTTCACTTTTTTTTATGTGTGTTAAATAAATGCCTTTGTTGGTTGTGTGTGGTTGTAACTTGCAAACCTTTTTTAACCCTTTGGATTTTCATTTTTGGCATTGTTGCATTAAAGCTGTGTTGTTTAGCATGCCTCCTTTGCACTGGCGTAGCAAGGGGGGGGCGGAGGGGGCGGTGCACCCCGGGCGGCACGAGTTTCGGGGCGGCGGCGGCCGTAAAAATCATCAACAGCACCCCCCCCCAGCGCGGCGGCAAAAGGCAGGAAGGCAGGGACCGCCACGGGCGGCAGAGTGCCTAGCTACGCCACTGCTCCTTTGTCTGGCCAGTCTGCGAGTGTGTTTTTAATAGTAGGCCAGCATTTGCCTTGACTGAGCCTCCCCGTGTGGTCAGGGGCCATTTTGTAAAGTCTGTGTCCATATAGGAATGCTTGAGTTCATTGTTTTCCAGGTCTCCTGCTTGTTGCTGTTGTGAGTCACCATGTGGCTGGTTGCCATTTTGTGGTGGTGGTAGTGCTTTTGCCATACACCTGCATGTCTTCTTTCCTTTGTTCCTCTTGGCTTATTGCTTCTTGTTGCAGCCTGGCTGGCCATGTGTTTGGTGGCCAGCTTGTGAAGGCAGCCAGTGTGCTTTTGCCATATGCCTGCATTGTCTGTCTTCCCTTTCTTGTTGTTGTAGCCTGCCTGGCCATGTGGCTGGTGGCCATTTTGTGAAGGCAACCAGTGTGCCTTTGCCATAGGACTGCATTGTCTGTCTTCCCTTTCTTGTTGTTGTGACCTGGCCATGTGACTGGCGGCCATTTTGTGAAGGGGCATCCAGTGTGCTTCTGCATTAGGCCTGCGAGCCTTCTTTGTGGTGGCCATGCCTTCTTGCTGGTTGTTGTTTTGCATGCAATTTTTTCTTCTTTTATCCAGCAAAAAATGTAGCACTGTTCACTACATTTTCTAATAAATTTGCAATATTATTGATTTAAATTGATTCACTATGTGGCCTAGTCTGCCAATGGGCTTTCCAACCAGTAGGCCCAAAGCTACTCCTGGGTGCATGAAACAACTGTTTTTGTGGTGCCTGTTGAATTTAAACATCATTTAGGGCATGGATGGCATTGGATTGAAATGCAAAATGTTTTTTTTTTTAGTTTTTCACTTTTTTCATGTGTGTTAAATAAATGCCTTTGTTGGATGTGTGTGGTTGTTGTGTAACTTGCAAACCTTTTTTAGCCCTGTGGATTTTCGTTTTTGGCATTGTTGTATTAAAGCTGTGCTGTTTAGCATGCCTACTTTGTCTGGCCAGTGTTTGAGTGTGTTTGTAATAGTGGGCCAGCATTTGCCTTGGATGAGCCTCCCCACGTGGCCAGAAGCCATTTTGTAAAGTCTGTGTCTATATAGGCCTGCTTGAGTTCATTGTTTTCCAGGCCTCCTTCTTGTTGTTGTTGCTTGTGAGTGACCACGTGGCTGGTGGCCATTTTGTGGTGGTGGTAGTTAGTGTGCTTGCTTTTGCCATGGCCTGCATGTCTTCTTTCCTTTGTTCCTCTTGGCTTATTGCTTCTTGTTGTGGTAGCCTGCCTGGCCATGTGGCTGGCGGCCATTTTGTTAAGGCAGCCAGTGTGCTTTGGCCATAGGCCCACATTGTCTGTCTTCCCTTTCTTGTTGTTGTGGCCTGGCTATGTGGCTGGCAGCCATTTTGTGAAGGCAGCCAGTGTGCCTCTGCATTAGCCTGCATGTCTTTTTCTTTCCTTTCTTCCTCTTGGCTTATTTGCTTCTATCCATTGTTAGCTGCAGCTCCCTGAATGTTGAATCCCACGTGATGCACAATGCCAAACAGGGTCCGTTACATTTGTATTTTTGTTGTTGTTCTTCTTCTTGCCTATCCTTCCTCAGTGTACTGTACACTAGTACAACAACCATGAAAGCCCTTGTTTTGGTCAGTCTCACAAATGTCTACACTGTATTATGTTTCTTAATAACTGAGGTAATAAATTTAATAATATTAATAAGTGTGACCACACACAAAGGTATATATTATATTTGTTAGTTTGTACTAGTAGTAATTGAACCACAACAATGAATACCATGTTTCACTGATGTTCTTCTTGCTTCTTTGCTTTTAGGTGCACAAAAGAGGAGGAGGCGTCATCACCCATTGTACTGCCAGACAGAAGTCCTGCTGTGCACGACTTCACGTGACGTGTGACCACAGACATCTCTTCAACTTGTGCTACTGTGTGCTGCTGACATCTGAAGAAGATGGCCCCAAATAAGGGTACCAGGTCCTCCAGTACCAAGAAAGTTGCCAGTGAGAAGAAGGAACTACCACTTACCAAGACTGGTGTGCCGCCCAAGTCTTTTTTGGGAAATCAAAAATTGCGTCTGCAGCAGCGGTGTCCGGGGAGCAAGCTGGGAGCAGCACCTCCGCATCAGTGGACCCACCCCTTCAACCTAGGCCCAAACCCATGTCTGTCGCAGAGGCAGCCAGTCTAATAATGGCAACGCCGACGAGCAGTGATATTGAAATTGACTTATCGTTATCGCAAAGTAGTACCCAATCAATCCAGGGAACTGAGAAAAGTGGGCAACAACAGCCGCAACCGCCCCCAATAGTAGTTGTTCCTCCCGAAGTAGGGGCAGTTCAGGAGATAGAGCTTCCTGCAGAGAAAGAAGAGCAAGCTACTCTTTCAGAAGATCCATTGTCTTCCAGCAAGGAAAAGGAGGGTTAGTCCATCAACTTCTTCTGAAAGCCCCCCTTCTGATGATCTAGACACCACTTGGATCCCACCACTTCAGTCTGAGAGTGAGACACGCCACAAGACAAGGCTAGGGAAAAGGAAGGTTCCAGAAAGCCTTAGAGTTATGGAGGTAGATGTAGAAGAGGAGGATGATGATGATGAGGCAGTCTTCATGGACATTAGTCCTGCCCCAGTGGAGACCGACATTACCCCATCCCAAATTGCTGTGAGGTATGTGGCACGGATACCACCAACACAGATGATACCACCAACACCACCTCCAGCTTCCATATTTCACCAGCAGCGACCTACATCCACCACAACCACCTCAGTAGAAGTAGGTACTGCAGAGAGTCAAACTTCACACCCACCTACCAGTTCATCCGGCATTGCAAGTGGCACCAGCAGCAGCACCAGGAAGTTGACCTTCCCAGTTTGGGACTTCTTTTCGGTTAGCAGGAAGGAGGTGAACATTGCTATATGCTCCATTTGTGGACAAGGTCTTAGTCGGGGTAAACTTGGTACAAACTATGGTACCAGAGGCCAAACAACCCATCTGAAAAACACCACTTGACCCAGTGGGAGGCGCACCTTAGTGGCCAAAAAACTGCACCGATTGCTGTTGGTGGGGATGAAGAAGAAGTAGAAGAAGATACGATCGCAATGGAAGGTGAACAAGAGCGAGATATTTTCTCTGGTACACAAAGTAGCCTTGTCCCAAGCAGTGCAGTGGTACCGCCCACATCCTCATCAGCAACATCTCAGTTTCACAAGAGTAAGAGTCAGGCTGAGACACCAATGGGTCCCAGGAAAGAGAGTACTGCAACGAAAAAACGTGCGTTGAGCACAACATCTGGCGTCAAGAAGTCACCTGCATCAGTGGCACCAGAAAAAAAAAATTCCAGGCTGCAATTCTCAGCATGTTTAGGTCGGAGGGGATGTACGAACGCAGCCACCCAATGGCACGTTTGTACAATGTGAAGCTGGCTAAAATGTTAGTGCTGGACCTCCTCCCTTTTTCTTTTGTGGAAGGGGTGGGTTTTCTTGAATTTGTGACAGCCATCTGCCCAAAATGGAAGGTTCCCAGCCAGTCCTATTTCGCCAAAGTTGCTGTTCCAGCACTACATCACGACGTGCTGGAATTGCTTGGACAAGCTTTGCAGCAGAGTGCTGTTCACACTATCCACCTAACAACAGACATGTGCACCAGTTGCCAAGCCACTGATTACATGTGCATCACTGCACACTGGATCTCTTTTGTGGGGGTTAGAGAAAAGATATCTGCAGCAGGTGTTGTTGACACTGCTGAGATTTTTAATGCCACTCGGAAACATGCAACTGTAGCCGTGTTCGCCATGGAGAAATCTCATACTGCTGCAAACATTTTGGAAGACTTTGACAGCAAGGTCTTTGAATGGCTGCACCCAAGAGGGCTTAACATTGGTTTTGTTGCCAAGGACAATGGCAGTAATATAGTTAGGGCCATGTACGATGGTGGCTATTTCAGGGCCCTGTGTTTGGCGCACTGCATTAACATCATTTTTCAAGACTTTCTGAAAAAAGAAGACCGAGTCAGCAACTTTCTGACCACCTGCAGAAGAATCTGCACACATTTCAGCCATTCTTTTAAAGCCTGGAAGCAGCTGAGGATCATTCAATGTGAGCATAGAGTGCCAGTTAGAGCACTCATCCAGGAGGTGCCAACACGTTGGAACTCAACTTATTACATGCTTGAACGTCTGTTTGAGCAGTACAGACCAATCAATGAATTTGGCATGAAAAGAGGGGATGCTACTGTGAAAGGCATGACCATTGAGATGGACCAATGGTGCCTAGTTAAATGCCTGACAGAGATGCTACTTCCTTTCGAGCTCTTCACACGTGAAGTCAGCAAGAAGGACTCTACTATGGGCCAAGCTATCCCATTGTTGCACATGCTACAGGAACAGCTGAAGGGGGTGTCTGCAATGTACGTAGGTGTGAAGGGAAAA
Source organism: Calotriton arnoldi (assembly GCA_963921515.1). Classification (NCBI taxonomy): domain Eukaryota; kingdom Metazoa; phylum Chordata; class Amphibia; order Caudata; family Salamandridae; genus Calotriton; species Calotriton arnoldi. The sequence continues at coordinate 1,200,015 of CAWUFW010005491.1, forward strand.
AAAGAAGCATATGAGTTGGTGGAGAGCTTAACCCTTCGCTTATCTGCAAATACAAGGGTGCAAAGAGACATTGTGCCATCCAACCATTACATTTCTGCTACAATTCTGGATCCACGGTACAAAGCAGTACTGAATACATTGATTCCTTTTTCAGAAGTGGATGTTGCCTGGTACAAAACTTGGATAGCTGCGGAAGCCAGTCGCTTAGAAAAAGAACGGCTGGGAATTAGAGGCCCGCTACTCCAGCCCACAAAAAGTACTGTGCGGTTGGCTCACAGCAGTCAAAACCACCAACAATACCAAGAACAACATCAACAACAACAAGAGCAGGAGCATCAGCCCCACCAAAATCGGCACAGGAATGGTTTCTACAGCAAGGCTTGTTAGGTCCAGTGCTGAGGCAAAGGCAAAAGAGGCCGAGCAAAGCGGAGCACCCCAGAGCATTGAGCGGATGGTCCAGGCCTATCTGGATGACCCAACAGAGGTCTACATTGATCAAAACCCATTGGTGTATTAGTATGGGAAAAGGCGCCAATGGCCAGTGCTCAACAGGCTGGTGATAAACTATCTGGCTTGCCTTATCGCAAGTGTCTCTTTTGAGAGTGTTTTCAGTGCTGCTGGTGCTGTTCTGACAGTGAGAAGGACCAGTCTCTCTCCCCAAAACGTGGAGAGGTTAACCATGATCAAAATGAATCAGCACTTTATACCACTGGATTACCCAATACCTGTAGTAGCACAGCAGGAAGATGATGACGGTGACTTAGGTCATGGAAGTATGTTAGATGACCTACTTCAGGGTGAACCACCAGAGTTTGAGGATGAGCTCTACTTCCCTGACAATTAGGCTTTCGACTTGTTACTTTCTTTCTTGCTTATTTACTTTTATTATTTGTGTGTGTCTCTGTCTTTCTGGTTCGAATCACAACAAATCCATCACCACCGTCTTACTCTTTTATTTCTGGATTGGAGTTGCAACTGTGTGCAGTCGGTGAAGAAGTAAGTCCACTCCTCCGAGTACTGCTCCAGTCCACTCCTGACTCGCCCTAAATCCATTTCCCTCAAGCCAGACATTGGATGGAGAATAAAACAAGAAATGTGTGCCTGCCTCGTCGAGTCCCTCCAAAGAACCTGACTATAGGTATCCTCCTCTCCGAGCCGAGAGGGACTGCCCCTTAAGAACAGGTAAATGATGGCATGCATTGGACGCTGACTCTGAGTGATTGGTGTTTGTGTTGTTGTTGTGCATGAAGTGTACTAGTATAATCTACACACAAAAAAGTGACTCAAGTCAATGTTTCCCTTCTTGTTGTTTAATAACAAAATTGTACTACTGCAGGCCGATCCGTTGCATTTTTGATTCTGGAATCTGGACTCACTCGGTACACTACAGAGTTGGACACCATGATGACCATAATATACTTGCAGTCAGTCAGTAGGATCGGAGATGATTGATGGAATAACTCGGGGCATTTCATGAAGTGCCTAAAAAGTAAACAAGTCAACAACAACCACACCAGACCTACATGTCTGTGTAGTGGTGGAGGCGAGTGTAGTGGCATGACTGACAGCGGTGCATTGATTTAGTTACTTAATTTGGAAAATGCTATGTTGCTGTATATTTGTGCACCTCTCAGTGCTGTCTGGCTCAAAATCTACGCTAAGTGGAGGTCGGGTGGGCGCCGCGGGCCTGCCTTAGCTGTTGTTGTTGTAGGTTAATGCTGGCAACAGAGTAGACATGATTTAGCCATGCCGCCTCTGAAAGTGTTCTTGTTGCACTCCTCCTTAATTTATGCATTTTAACTTTACTTTTCTCCTTGATTTTTCAATATCCCTTTATCCAGAATCCTAAACCTAAGTACCACCTAGCCCGCCTATTCCAAAGACATTGGAAATGAATTGCCAAAAATATATTTGCTTCTTCTAAGTTTCAATCTCATTCGAAATCATCAATGAATCAACCCCCTTTGACCGGCCAATTGTTCACTAAGTCTGAATTTCCATTTATTTTAGTCCTCAAAAATGCATAGATGGACGCATGCATATTGTATACACCAAATTGTTGGTTGGTTGCTGCTGATGTGCTGATGAGTTGCTATATTACTCACTCACTAACAAACTACAAAAGGTTCTACTAAGGACTGGAGTCAGCAGCACGTGACGTGACGGAGGACGCGTCACGCGGATTGCTAAAAAATTACCAACTAATACTAAGTAATTAAACTACGTACCAATCCACACTATCTTAGTGACAGGACAAAGGAAAGGACTGGAGTCTCTCTAGCATTGCCTAACTTAAGTTATCTAAACTCTCTTACATAATCAGCCCAAGCGAGCGCAAAGTTGCAAACAAGTAAGATTAGTAGCGCCGAGCACCTGTCTAGTGTCTAGAAGAATAACAATCACATAATATAAGATTTTTAAACGTAACTTACCTGCATGTAAGCAGCAGCATTCTTGCTATTTGGGAAAAAAATAATATTCGCAATAACACAGAACAGAACACACAATACTACTATGATTAGCTACTCACCAAACCCACGACCTCAACACCTAGCAGGTCCAGCAGGTCCTCACTAACAAACTACGAAAGGTTCTACTAAGGACTGGAGTCAGCAGCATGTGACATGACGGAGGACGCGTCACGCGGATTGCTAAAAAATTACCAACTAATACTAAGTAATTAAACTACCTACCAATCCACCACTATCTTAGTGACAGGACAAAGGAAAGGACTGGAGTCTCTCTAGCATTGCCTAACTTAAGTTATCTAAACTCTCTTACATAATCAGCCCAAGCGAGCGCAAAGTTGCAAACAAGTAAGATTAGTAGCGCCGAGCACCTGTCTAGTGTCTAGAAGAATAACAATCACATAATATAAGATTTTTAAACTTAACTTACCTGCATGTAAGCAGCAGCATTCTTGCTATTTGGGAAATAAATAATTTTCGCAATAACACAGAACAGAACACACAATACTACTATAATTAGCTACTCACCAAGCCCACGACCTCAACACCTAGCAGGTCCAGCAGGTCCTGCTCCCGGTCCAAGATGTCTGACCACCGGTGAATCAGCTGGTTATGGGTGCGCCGGACCCCAGAGCAGCGGAACACTGCTCGGCGCACCCTTGCCCACCGGAAGGTGACGCTCCTGGGTAGCGGAGCCGGAGCCGGGCCTGCCGCCTGCTGCCAAGTTTAAGAGGAGGTGGCGCTGTACAAAAAAAACCAAGGGCGGCCACCTCCACCTTGGAGAAAAGGGCCCGGGGCGGCACCCATTCCGGGCGCGGTCTGCTGCAAGAAGGCGGCTCTTGGTTGCAGGTGCAGCAGTAGCCTTGGCCTTCCCCTTCTTACTACTAGAGGTAGTAGTAGCCTTATCCATGGTTCTGGGTGGGCGGGGGCGGAAAAGAAAATGCAGGAGTAAAAAATAAAGTCAGGAGGAGAAGTAGAAAAGTAAAAAAGCAAGTAATATAAAACAGTAGAAAAAACGCACTAAAAGTAGAAATAAAACGCAAAATTTACACTTAGGGAGAGAGAGGGATAGATAATAAATAAAAAAGATCAGAAAAACAGTGTAAAAAACAAAGGATTGAAAAGATTAGAGAGGGATGAAACACAGGCCCCAGAACCGTGCGAAGAGTAGTAAAACAAGATGGCCTCGACTGCATGGTGAAGTTCGCGCAATATGTCCCCCAGAATCCGCAATCCGCGTTGCTGAACGTCAAAAACATCTTGCGAGCATGCGCGAGCATACGCAAGCATGCGGAACAAGCAACTCCGCTGCAGAGTTTTTTTGCCGCTTCTCGTAGGCTCGCGTAGCACGGCTTCGCGAACTCCGCCCGGGGTTAGAGGAGAGGTCAGGTCAGAGGCAGGTTGCTGACCAATAGGAGAAAAGGAGGAGCAAGGTCAGCCCTTTCAGGTTAGGTTAAGTAGAGTCAGTTGGATGGAAATAGTTGCATTACAACTTCTTTCACCGTAGGACTCCAAGTTGCTGAAAAGTTTGTTCACTGTTATTATTCCTTTTCAAATGTGGTTTCCCTGCTCTCTTCCCAGTTTTTTACTTTTTTTCATTGTATTATTCAAGTTCCCCTTGATTATTATTTACCAGTTATTTCCTCCATGTTTGTTAACCCTTTCGCTGCTTCTGTCGGCCAACGGCCGTCGCGAGCACTACCTCCGTAGTGCTGCGCACGTCCGTTGGCCGACGCGGCCCCGCCCACTCTTCAAAGCCGCCGCACCGCGGCGAAATTTCGGCCGCAGTAAAGGGGTTAATGTTCTGCACGTGTGTCAACTAGCTCCCAAGTCTAGTGAGGGTTCTTCAACTTCTCCGTTATTGCAGCATCAGGTAAGCGTGCATTGTTAAAGAGTAATCACCAATGTCCTAAAATATGTTGTCTACGCTTTATTTAACAGTCACAATCGTGAGAAGCCATAGTAATGCCATGGAGGGAGGAGATCGGATGTCAACCAATATAAGAAAAGATCAGTGGAACCAACACCAATATTTCTCTTCATCTCTCTCTTTCACTCTCTCTCTCACTCTCCTTCCTACCCCAATCCTTCAGTAAGGAGGGTAGTGGGTTAGTGTCAGTGATCAGTACCTCAATCTCTCTCCACAATAGCCAACTCAAGATAGACTGACAACTTATGACAACTGGAGCGCAAGTGGAGAATAAGCCAGGACACCATGGAAAAAGACACCTTCAAATTGGATCTGAGACTATACCACTATCAGATCTGGAACACCAAGCATGCAGCATTCACAGATCACATCAACACCAGCACCAACAGCAGCAAGGGAATCTTAACCATCATTAAAGAGCTCACTGCATCTGCTGCCACCTCTAGAAGCATCATGCCCTCCGAGGACTTCTGCAACATACTCTAGGAATTCTTCTGCAACAAGATCCCCTCCGTATTCTGCAACTTCGACCCACAAATGCACCCCATCGCACTTGCAATGCAACTTCCCATTTCGGCAGATGAACTGACCTTGTAGCCAGTTGTCTGTCACTACCAATAAGTCCATACACTTCAAGGCCCCGTCAGACCCCTGCCCCCACCACCCCTTAACCAAAGTACTCCTACCTATCAGCAAAGCTCTAACACACATCCTCAATGCCTCTGTCACCTTCCCACAGACTTGAAAACATGCCACTGTCAAGCCCCTGCTTAAGACACCCTCCGTGGATCCAGCCATGCTCACAACTGCATAATGATCTCCCTTCTACCATGTTTGGCAAGGTCTTCGATAAATTCATCAACAGACACCTCACTGACCACCTTAGCAACCACCAGCTCTTTGGTGCCACATGGTCCGACTTCAGACCCAACCACAGTAGAGAAACAGCACTCATCGCTGCCACAGATGACATCCGCCTGATCCTGGACAGAGGTGAAATTGCGGTCTTTGTTCCGTTGTGCTGGATATCGCATCAGCATTCAACACAGTCTCCCTTCCAATCTTTATCAAACACCTACAAAAGATCAGCATCCAAGTGCCCTCTGTCTGTTGTATCTGCTCCTTCTTCACAGATCAAACTCAAGATGTCAGCCTGGCACTGTACTCCTCGGAAGCCCGCAAACTCATCTGAGGAATGCCTCAAGGTTCTCTCCGCAGCCCTACCGTCTTCACACATGTCATATGCATGCACAACATCAGCATCCTTTCCTATGCAGACAGCATGCAACTCATACTCTCCCTCTCAGACAAGACCTACAACACATGGACCAAGTTCCCCGCCTGCATAACCAAAGTTGCCAACTGCATGAAGTCCAACTATCTCAAGCTCAACAGTAACATGACAGAAGTAGTGATTTTTGGCAAGAACACCTCACGATGGGACTCCACCTGGTGGCCCGCCAATCTTGGACCCACACCCACCCATAGCACCCTCGCCAGGAACCTCCAGATTGTCACTGACAACAAACTGGATATGACCATGCAAGTCAATATTGTTAGAAATGGGGTCTCTAGTGAGCAACGGTTTGCACCTTTGTCCAAGTAGGGACCCTTCTTCCTAGTCAGGGTAAGGGGGATATACTTCTGAAATAACCCCTGCTCACCCCCTTGGAAGCTTGGCACGAGCAGAAATGCTCATCTCAGAGGCATTGTGTAAAGTATTTGTGCATGCATACGGTAACACAGTAAAAACACTACAAATGGACACCACACCAGTTTAGAAAAATATGTAATCTTTATCTAAAACAAACAAGACCAAAATGAAAAAAATCCACAATCCAGTACTAAAAGTATGATTCTTAAAAGGTAGAAACAGTTCTGTTCCAAGAAAATGTTGGATGCAACACTTTTACACAAAGTACCTTGGATGCGTTGAAAAATGCAAGCAAAAAGGGTCGCAGGAAAGGTGATGCGCCAGTTCCTTACCGGAGAGGAGGTGATGCGTCGGTTTCTTACTGCGTGGGGAGGTGATGCATCGGGTTCTTACTGTGTCCCTCAATGATGCAACAGGCTTGACGCTTCGATGCGATGCGTGACAATCCGGAATTATGCGATGCGATGCGTGAAGACCCAGGATGCGCTGCGATGATTTCAGCCACGTGGCCTCCACAACAGGGCCTGCGTCAGAATAGGTGCGGTGATCTCGGACGTCAGAGATCAGTGCACAGGATTCATCACATGGCAGACACTGCAGCCGCGAGCAGGTGCTGCGTCGACTCTTCGTCAGCGACGATGCATCAGAAAATTCTTCTCGCACCGCTGTGATCCATCGGAAACAGGCGATGCGTCGATTTTTACAGTTCTCGCAGTATCCAGTCCCAAAACAACCTCCAGAGGTCCAGAACACTGGCAGGCACCTCTCAGCGGGTCAGAACTCCCAGCAAAGGAGTTCATGGAGGACTGGGGGTGAAGTCTTTGTGGCCCTGAAACTTTAGAACAGAAGGCAAGCTCTATTTCCTAAGTCCTTCTCCTTTCCTTGGCAGAAAGTAGCCACTGCAGGCCAACCGCAGACAGCAAACAGCACAGGGGCAGTATTCCTCCTCAGTTTCTCTAGCTATTGTCCTTTGCAAAGGTTCCTCTTGATTCCCAGAAGTACTCTTTGAAGTCTTTTCTATCCTTGAGACTTCCAACAGGAAGCAAGCTCTACTTCAAGCCCTTGGAGTAAACTCTAACAACAGGATGATGAAAGCACAGTCCAGTCCTTTCCCTGCCCAAGACAGAAGCAACCACTGCAGGCCAACCCCAACAGCACATAGCACAGGGGCAGTACTCCTCCTCCAGCTTTCCCGTTTCTTCTTTCTGGCAGGTTCCTTAGTTCAGCAATAATCTAAAGTTCAGGGGTCTGGGCCCCACTTTTATAGCACAAATTCCTTTGTTCTCTGGTGGCAGAGAAGCTCTTTGCCCAGCCAAAACCAGTTCTGTTCTCTCTGGTGCAGCTGTCCGGCAGGAGGTGGGAACAGCATTGTGCCAGGCAGACCAGGCCCATTCAGGTATGAAAGAAATCACCTCCCCCTACTCTAAATGCAGCCCAGGTCTATTCAGCCCAGCCCTGACTCATCCAGGAAAGGCAGGTCACACATCACCCCCCAACCCCCGGTGGCCATCTGAAAATATGCACATCCCCAGCCCCTGCAATTCAAAAGCCAGACAGTCACTACACAAACCAGCAGAGGCACACAGGATGGCTAAGCAAGAAAATTCCCACTTTCTAAAAGTGGTATTTTCAAACACACAATATAAAAATCATCGTTACTAAAAGATGCATTTTTATATTCTGGCATATTAAACTCTATCTTTCTATCTTGTCCCAATGCGAAGTTATGTTTATAAGATGTTATAAATAAACTCCCATTCTATCCTATGGGACAGCTAGCCTTTCAATGGTGAAAAATGAAAAATGGCAGTATTTCACTATCAGTACATGCCACACACATCAGGGCATGTCCCACCTTTCACAAACACTGCACCCTGCCCACAGGGGTACCTTGGGCCTACCTTAGGGGTGACTCACATGTAAGAAAAGTGAAGGTTAGGGCTTGGCAAGTGGGTACACTTGCCAGGTCAACATGGAAGTACCAACCTGTGCACAGACACTGCCGTGGCAGGTGTGAGTTACATTTACAGGCTGCTTATGTGGGTGGCCCAATCAGTGCTGCAAGCCCACGAGCAGTATTTGATTTACAGGCCCTGGGCACACACAGTGCACTGTACTAGGGACTTACCAGTAAATCAAATATGCCAATCATGGAATCACTAATCCATAAACACAATTTACAGGGAGAGCATATGCACTTTAGCACTGATCAGCAGTGGTAGAGTGCCCAGAGTCATAAAACCAACAAAAACAGGTCAGAAACAGAAGGCCAAAAAGCGAAAAGTCTGGGGATTAACCCGCTGGATAAGACAGGTCAAACAAATATCATCAGAGCGACCTACTTCCGTATCCTGAAATATCATTACCCACACCCTTGTCACCAGCAATCTGGGCTATAGGAACACCTTCTATGCTGGATACGTAAATCAACTCACCAGAAGAATACAAACCATCCAGAATTTGGGAGCCAGACTCATCCTGAGCCTCCCATGCAGAACCCACATCACACTGCACCTCAGGGAGCTTCACTTTTCTCTGAAACACAAATGTGCAGCGTTTCGACTACTCACTCACACAGTTAAGGCCCCACACAACACAGGCCCTACCTACCTAAACAATCGCATCTCCTTCTACCAACCCCCCAAACACATCCGCTCTGTCGGACTCTCACACATCCCATGAATACACAGAAACAGATCTGGAGGCAGGGCCTTCTCGTACATTACTCCTAAATTGTGAAGGACCTCCCCTTATGCATTAGAGCCTCCTCCTCTCTTCTTGAATTCCACAAGAAACTGATGACGTGGCTATTCCATCATAGACGAGATTAGGCACAAGCAGCTCAGAGACAAAATAACATAACATAACATAACATGACATGACACAGATTACTAGGCCCAACAATTATTGTGGCATGGATTCCAATGTTAACCCTATATAGTCTACGGGCCAGGCAATTATCATGAATGGAGAGGATTTAGAAATTGCTCAGCAAGAGCGTGATTCTTTCTCGAAAAACTAAACGGAAGTTCGAAATACCCTAAATACTGCAGTGGATGGCGTACCAGTCCAACCAGTTATTACCATGGCAGCAGGGAAAAGAACATAACTTCTATAAAAACTTCTGTAACTGCTAACCGGAATTCTGGCCTAGGATTGGCTTGTCTGTAAAATGTTGCTGGGGACCAGCAGCAATTTCAAATGTTTATGTCTCAATCCCGTTATCATTTTATAAATCATCCGCAAGCATTTTCAATTGATGCTAAAAATATAGCATTTTTTTATCGTACCCCACTAAGGATGCTCTTCTGTCTGCCCTAACTTGTAATGATGTAAATCCTATTTTGTCAAATTGCATGGATTTTTTTATGAGCTTCTAAGATGTGCTTAATAAGAAGCATACTTTACAATCAGCACATATGGAATTGGATCACTGACACAATATCAAAAACAACAACGGGCCCGATTACGATGTCGTTAGGAAAGGCTCCGAATGGGAATCGGTTTTGCTGAATCCGATTCGGAGCCCTTGTTTCCGAACGAAGCATACAGATTTCACAACGACCGATTACGATGCCCGGAAACCGTTTGAGCAGTCCGAATCCGTTTCGAAAGGCACTGGCACAGCCCGAGTCTTTCAGAGGCGATTAGTACAGCGCCATGGACACGGTTTCCCGACGAGCATTTACAATGATCGATTCGGACAGCCGTTCTGATTCGGTCTGACCGAGACAAAACAGCTGTCAGAATCTGTCTTTGGGGGCCCGTTGCGGGCCCCCCTTCACCCGGAGGCATACGAATGAGGCCCGTGTGGGTACCCAAGGGACCCCTCGTCCCAACCATGCACAATGTGGCAGGCACCAAGGGGTGCCCGCCACAGGGTGCAAGGTTTTCCCCAACCACCCCTTTTTCAATGGAAACCTGTGTTCTCGTTCGGAACACAGACTCCCATTGAAATCAATGCGAGTTGGGAAGCATCGTAAACGGTTGTCCGGACTTGCAGGACCCGATTCTTTGGAATCGAGTCCGAGACCGATTTGTTCGGAACAGTTTCCTAATGACATCGTAATCGAGCCCAATATTGTGAAACAAAAATATCATGTCAAAAATATAATTTACAATAATAATGTGTCCCTATGCTTATAATGGAAAGTACAAACATATGGAAAATAAAATATCGCTTCATGCTAATATCATTAAAAACATAAAAAAGTTTTGTTTTTAAATATATATATAGTTTAAAATAGTAAATCTTTAATAGTTTAATATATAACATTTAAACAATCCAAATTAAATAAATGTAAATAATATTTAATACTATATAAAAATGTATACTTATAGAAAACACACCCATATATATGTATGTATATGTTTATATATACATATATATACTGTAACACTATTATTAAAAATATATATTTTCATTATATTACATTTTTGGGTTACTTTTTTAAATATACTACTATAAAAATATATATGTGTTTGTATATATATAGATATATATATCTTTTCCCCTAGTTATGCCTGTCTTCATATGGGCATGTGGGAGGAGCGGGTCCTCATGGCAACACATAGAGACACTCTTTCCAGGCATGTGCTTTGCTGGTATAGATACATTGATGACTTGTTTTTAATATGGAAGGGTAATGAAATGGAAGCCCACAATTTCATAAGTGAACTAAATGACAATAGCTTAAACTTGCAATTCACTGCCCAAGTAAGTAAGGAGAGTATAATCTTTTTAGACGTAGAGGTTTTTACATCCAACAACAAGCTTGAAACACGACTGCATAGAAAAGCATCAGCCGGTAACACTGTGCTGCATGCTTCAAGCCACCACCCGCCTCATTTGATCAACAGCATTCCCTATGGGGAAATGCTGCGGATCAGAAGAATATGCAGCACAGAAACAGACTGTATGCAGGCCCAACTAGCTAGCAGGAAGAGATTTATAGCTAGAGGCTATGCTGAGAGTGTGGTTGTGGCAGCCATGAATAAAGCCAATAATTTACCACGCTCAGAAACATTAGTTGATCGAAACAAGAGGGACTCCAATACCTCTCAACCTGTTGACCAGCCTACCAGACTAGTGTTAACATTTAACCAACAGCATAAAACAGTAAGAAAAATTGTTAATAAGAACTGGCCCCTGATTCTTAATGACCCTATACTGGGTGAACGCTTAAAGGCAACTCCCAGTATTACCTACAGGAAGGCCCGCTCCATGAGCAATGCTTTGGTCAGAAGTAGCCCTGAGGTCATTTCCACAACTAAAAATTGGCGTAACACCAGAACAGGGTTTTTTAAATGTTCCAGCTGCAGAGCATGTAAATATGGCTACAACACCAAAACATATACCACCCCCTTTAAACAGAAACCTGTTGAGATAACTAAATTTCTAAACTGCAAAACTGAGTTTGCAGTGTATGTGCTGGAGTGTCCATGTGGCCTGCGATACGTGGGGAGCACCAGGTTGCAGGTTCACAAACGGATACTCCAGCACATGCGAGCTATCTCTAACAATGACGCTGCCTATCCAGTGGCGAGGCACTTCAGAGAGCATCATGGCAGTGATTTACAGTATTTAAAATACTTTGCCATTGACACTGTTTTGCCTCTCAGGAGGGGTGGGAATCGTGATCACCTCTTGCGTAAGCTGGAAACTCAATATATCTTGGAGCTGGATTGCAAAATTCCATTGGGTCTAAACGCAAGTGAGGATTTCTTTACTTGTCTATGAAATTCTCTACCTCTAGCACCGTTCATGATAGGTACTATCCTTTTTATCTTAACATCAGATCTGCCTCTCATTTTAACATAATTTTATAATTGGTTCTTTATTATAATTTTACACATTTTTTAACTAAATCACGGCTGTGATTTAGAGTGGTGTAGGCACTTTTATGATTTTTTTAGTAGCACTAGCACTTTAAGTAAACAGATGGAAGTATGCCCACTTGGGCTGAATTTGCTTTGCTCGTTTTATATAGCATTACAATGATGTGCATATTTATACAGATTATAAATAAGAGCTACGGTATTTTTCCATCAAGGGTGACCCTTAGACTAGCGACAGGGATTACAAATTCATGACATGTTCCTGGTAGGATATCAATGTTTTTTAAGATTTATTGCATATGTTATACAGGGTCTTACTCTATACTATCCACGTGCCTAACAATTTGAGCTCAACATGAATCATGTTAACACAGTATGGTTTTTTAGATTTTATCCTTATTGGTTTTAATCTGATTTTTTACCATGTGTTTATATGTGCTGAATATTTATACTAATTTATGAATATTTATTACTTGCACATTTTTGCTCCTTTTTGCACATATGCGTCATATTCTAACTTTAGAAGTGTATATATGCTATATTATAATGAGTTTTAACAAGCGATAATCGAAATTTCTTCTATTTCCATCATGTCTTGAAATCACGTGTGGTTACTTGTCACTTGCACTTTAAAATGAAACAAATGGTTTCTGTTTCGTGTCATGTGATCAAGGCCTCGTGGGAGACTGAAACGCGTAATGGCGGAGGTGCGGGAGTTTACCGAATAAACTGACTTTCGCACTGACCTTGGGTCTGCATTTTCGTCTTTTGAATGTATTTGGTGGCGGAATCCTTTGGATATATATATATATATATATATATATATATATATATAATGCTCCAAAATCTCTGCACTTCCATCCAACTGGCGAACAGAGACACAAACCCAACGATGTGAGGCTAGATGTTATTTATTATATACAACCTCGAACCTGACGCGTTTCGGATACCTAGTACCCTTGCTCACAAGTCCATATATATATATGTAAAACCCCCTGGTCAATTCCACATCCGCTTTTAAGAAAAAAGCAACGTAGCAAATGCCTACACGTATCAAGTCTTCTGAGTTTGCTCACGGAAGAGTTGAAACGCGTAGGTGTTTGCTACGTGAAAAAAACAATTGTGGCATTTTCACCGGAGACTGGAGTGCAGCGTCGTTTTTATTAAAGGTGAATGGGGAATATATATATATATATATATATATATATATATATATATATATATATATATATATATATATATATTATCTACTGGCGGTCGCCAGTAGATAGTTATAGTTACAACCTATTATCCATAGGAAATCCGCAACATTCTATTTGAAATTACTCTCTTGCCGGTTGACGTATCTTCGCAAAATTTTCAAACTTTATGGCCCGCTCCGGTCCGCTCCTACCCTGAAAGTCTCGGGGGATTCGTCAAGCGGGGGCCGAGAAAAAAGGGGGTCCCAAAACGCGTTTTCCCCATGCAATTTTCCATAGGAAACTTTAGACACGGCTACAGCCCGAACTGCTGAACGGAATTACACCAAATTTGGCAAAGAGGTAGTTCTTGTTTCAGAAAGAACCCTTTTTGTTAAATGGTGTAAATCCGTTCAGTAGTTGCTGAGAAAATCAAAAGTAAAAAGATAGTGATATCTATGGCCGAGTAGGGTCCGCGTACCCTCCCGATCACGAGCTGCATGTTAATTGGCTGTCAGCTGGCTGTCAACATTCCGATTCAGGAAATGTTGGCAGCCATTTTGTCCCTCGGTAGAACCGAGGGACAGAAACAAGTGCGCAAAGCGCACAAAGGGGGCAGGGTAGAAACACCCTGACCCCCTAGGTTTGCTCAGGGGTCCCACAAGGACCCCTGGGCAAAAAAAAAAAATTTAAAAAATAAATCGGCAGGATGCGCTCAGGGTGCGCGAATCCTGCCGAAAAAAAAATCGAAGCGCGGTTTCCCGCGCTTCGGATTGTATTTTGCCCTCGGGTGGCCCAAGTCCCGGGGGCATGGTGGGGGGTTAATTTTATGTGTGGGGGGCCTCAAAGGGCCCCCCAAGCCCCGGGGACCGCCACCCCCCGGGGCTTTTTTTTTTAAATGGTGCGGGAGGGCTCTGAGCCCTCCCGCAGCCCCGGGGACCACCACCTCCCCGGGGCTTTTTTTTTTATAATTCAAAAACCTGTGTGGGGGGGCTCCAGCCCCCCCACACGCCCCGGGGACCGCCACCTCCCCGGGGCACTAAACATTTAAATATGGAGGTCCGTTACAGACCCCCAGAGCCCCGGGGACCACAACCTCCCCGGGGCTGTGACCTGAATGGGAGGGGGGCCGCGCGGCCCCCCTCCTGGAGCCCTTGATGGCCCTGGGGACCACCACCCCCAGGGCCGGCTCCTGCAGTGTCCCGGGTGCCTACCCCCGGGACACTGTAGTTTGTTATGGCAGGACGGGAGCCTCGCGGCTCCCGTCCTGCCATAGCAAACTGCTTTGGATATTGGAAGAGAGAGCAGGAAACCTGCTCTCTCTTCCAATATCCAAAGCACATTGCTTTCCACATGGGGAGCTGCATCTTAGCAGCTCCCCATGTTGAAAAGCAATGCCGGCTCCCAAGGGTCGCGGGAGCCGGCGGGACTGTGGGGGATTGGGGACCCCCACAGTCCCCAACGGAGAGGGCCAGCCCCGGGGGATGGGGTCCCCGGGGCAAGTAGTGGCCCGGGAGGGGGGCCACGCGGCCCCCTCCCCAAAGTTTAAAAAAATTAAAAAAAATTTAAAAAGGGTATGGCCGGCCCCGAGGGATGGGTTCCCGGGGCCTTAAATGGCCAGAGGAGGGGGGCCACGCAGCCCCCCTCCAAAGAATAAAAATAAAAATAGAGGCCAGGCCCCGGGGGATGGGGTCCCCGGGGCCAATACAGGCCCAGGGAAGGGGGGCCACGCGGCCCCCTTCCCGTTTTTTTTATTTTTTAATAAAAAAAGGGGTAAGGCCCTGGGGGATGGGGTCCCCAGGGCCCATAAACAGGAAAAAGGAAGGGGGCTACACAGCCTCCCTTCAGGGGACAAAAAAATAAAATAAAAAAAAACCGATCGGGCCCGCAGGCCCCGCCCCTTCCTTCACCACTCTGCAAACGCGCCCCTGGCGCGTTTGCAGAGGGGAACGATTCCCCTTGAATACTGGGGGTCCCTGGGGCCAACTAGCCCACCAGGAACCTCCAGTATGCGCCAGGGGGCTGCCTTGCAGAGAGGTGTACAGAGGCCACGCCCCTTTTACACCTCTCTGCAACGCAGCTCTGTGGCGCTTTTTGGAGGTATATGGTGGGCTAGTTGGACTCCGGGGACCCTCAGGATTCAAGGGGACTTAATCCCCCAACTTAAAACGCGCCACGGGGCGCGTTTGCACAGTGGTGAAGGGAGGGGCGGGGCTTCAGGTGACATGTGTGCAAACAGGCCCCGTGGCGCGTTTTAAGATGGGGAATTAAATCCCTTCAATCCTGAGGGTCCCTGGGGCCAACTAGCCCAACAGGTACATCCAGAAAGCGCCACAGAGCTGCGTTGCAGAGAGGTGTAAAAGGGGTGTGGCCTCTCTACACGTCTCTGCAACGCAGCCCCCAGGCACATATTGGAGGTTCCTGGTGGGCTAGTTGGCCCCTAGGGACCCTCAGGATTCAAGGGGACTTAATCCCCCAACTTAAAACGCGCCACGGGGCGCGTTTGCACAGATGTCACCTCAGGCCCCGCCCCTCCCTTCACCATTGTGCAAATATTCTTCTAAAATCATCCGAAATACGAATTCCGATTTACTCACCTGTTATAAGGAGAGACCTCAGTGCTGCATCTTTCAGCCCAGTACTGGTCCTGAAAAGTAATTTTAACCGTACTTACCAGTAACTTGAATTTCCTTCCATAGGATATCATTGCCTGCTTTTTGCTGAAAAAGTTTCTAAGTGTTGATTTTTGAAACATAGAAATATTCCTCTAAAATCAGCCGAAATACGAATTCCGATTTACTCACCTGTTATAAGGAGAGAACTCAGTGCTGTATCTTTCAGCCCAGTACTGGTCCTGAAAAGTAATTTTAACCGTACTTACCAGTAACTTGAATTTCCTTCCATAGGCTAACATTGACTGGTTTCACTTGGAAATTCTTCTAAGTGTGGAGTTTTGGAACTTTAAAATATTCCTCTAAAATCAGCCGAAATACGAATTCCGATTTACTCACCTGTTATCAGGAGAGACCTCAGTGCTGCATCTTTCAGCCCAGTACTGATCCTCAAAAGTAATTTTAACCGTACTTACCAGTAACTTGAATTTCCTTCCATAGGATATCATTGCCTGCTTTTTGCTGAAAAAGTTTCTAAGTGTTGATTTTTGAAACATACAAATATTCCTCTAAAATCAGCCAAAATCCGAATTCTGATTTACTCACCTGTTATCAGGAGAGACCTCAGTGCTGCATCTTTCAGCCCAGTACTGGTCCTGAAAAGTAATTTTAACCGTACTTACCGGTAACTTGAATTTCCTTCATAGGCTAACATTGACTGGTTTCACTTGGAAATTCTTCTAAGTGTGGAGTTTTGGAACTTTATAATATTCCTCTAAAATCAACCAAAGTACGAATTCCAATTTACTCACCTGTTATCAGGAGAGACCTCAGTGCTGCATCTTTCAGCCCAGTACTGATCCTGAAAAGTAATTTTAACCGTACTTACCAGTAACTTGAATTTCCTTCCATAGGATATCATTGCCTGCTTTTTGCTGAAAAAGTTTCTAAGTGTTGATTTTTGAAACATACAAATATTCCTCTAAAATCAGCCGAAATCCGAATTCTGATTTACTCACCTGTTATCAGGAGAGACCTCAGTGCTGCATCTTTCAGCCCAGTACTGGTCCTGAAAAGTAATTTTAACCGTACTTACCGGTAACTTGAATTTCCTTCATAGGCTAACATTGACTGGTTTCACTTGGAAATTCTTCTAAGTGTGGAGTTTTGGAACTTTATAATATTCCTCTAAAATCAACCAAAGTACGAATTCCAATTTACTCACCTGTTATCAGGAGAGAACCCAGTGCTGCATCTTTTAGCCCAGCACTGACCCTGAAAAGTAATTTTAACCGTACTTACCAGTAACTTATATTTTCTTCCATAGGAATCCATTGTCTGGTTTTCAGCAGAAAAGTTTCAAAGTGTCGATTTTCACAAACTACAAATATTCCTAAAAAATCGCCTGTATGACTTAAACGCATTCTTTCAACTGTTTACAGGAGATGCACCAGTGCTGGATCCAGGATCCAACACTGAGTAAGAAAAAGTAACGATAACAGTTTTTACCTTCTAAGTGAATTTCCTTCCATAGGATAACATTGGTGATTCTATGAGAAAAAGTTTCTAAGTGTCAACTTTTAAAGTACAATAATATTCCTTAAAAATCACGACTGTAACCAAAACGCTTTTACTCAACTGTTTACAGGAGATGTCCCAGGACTGAATCTAGGATCCAGTCCTGTGGTTAGAAAAAGTAATCCATAAAGTAAGTAATTGCATTTAACTAGAAATTCACATTGAGCTGAATGTTGCATTGTGTTTGAAAATGTGTTGCCCATTGCAACAACTGTAACTACTGTACTTAAAAGTCTATTGCCTATGTGCAAAGTATTTAAACTAAAGTAATTCATTCTGAGAAAGTATTTTTTGTAATGTAATGTATAATGTAATTACAATGTAATTTAAAAAATAAAATATGTAAAAAAAATTGTTTCTAAAAATGTAGTAAATCAGTATGAAAAAAATGTATATAACAATTAATACATTTAAAAATTGTCATTTACAAAACCTTTGAAATTCACTGAAAAAACCATAGGTTTCAGACATGTTATAGTTACAAATTAGCATTTAAAAAACTTTTGAAATTCACTGAAAAAACCATAGGTTTCAGGGACGTTATAGTTACAAATTAGCATTTAAAAAACCTTTGAAATTCACTGAAAAAACCATAGGTTTTAGGGACAGTTATAGTTAGTTGGACATTGCACTCATACAAAACCCGTGAAATTCCCCCGTTATAGTTAGTCCAGCTAACTATAACTCGCGCCCCCGCAATGCACTGCTGATGACGTCACATATTACATCACTCATGACATGGTCAGTGACATCACTGATGACATCACTGATGGACATCTCAAATGACATCACTGATGACATCATCCACGTGATAATCTCATGCACCTCCTCACACCCTAATATAACCTTTGATACACCCACTCTAAATTACAGACTGCCATTCGCAAAACCATAGACACTCCAACACCAATAACTACATACCCACTCACTGATTCTTAGGTCTACGCACACATCCACTCACTCACCCGTACAGTCACTCATACTTACGGTCACTCAGTACAGGACTATCATATGCACTCATACTCCTTTATAGACACTCAAACACCGCCACTCATCCATAGAGGTACTCACACACCTAGTCAGTCATGCAAATAATTAAACACACTACCATTTACTCACCTATACAGTTATACACACACCAGCTCACTTACTCATACAAATACTAGCACATTCTTACACTCTTATACAATCACTGATACAAGCACACACTCATCCATACAGCCACTATCACAATCACTCACTCTCGCTTATAGCTATTTATATACTCCAACACACATATATACTGCCTTTCACATATGTAGTTACTCACACATGTACCACTGGGACATACATTCACTCATTAACACACTCTTACACACACTTACCCACCCATACAGTCTATCACAGATGCACTCTTGAAACCATCCACCCAGTGAATCACCCACTCACACATCTATGCACAGAGTCGCACACACCCCTCCCACACAAACACTCAGGCACCCATACAGATACTCAGACAAGCATTCAATAACTCATATAGACACTCATGTAGCTATTCACAAACACATGCAGCCACTTACACAGCAACAGACAGACGGATACAGACATTCACCCAGTTTAGTCACTAACCCATGCATTCAGTAAGATACGTTAAATCACTCACTTATACAGTCAGTCACGCACCTACTAAATCATCCATACAGACACTTACACACCCACTCATTCTTCAATACGTCTTTTCCTATATATAGTAAAAATATTTAAACTTTACAGAAACACACAGTCACTGGATGATGTCATCAGTGATGTCATCAGTGATGTCATTTGAGATGTCATCAGTGATGTCATCAGTGATGTCACTGACCATGTCATGAGTGATGTAATATGTGACGTCATCAGCAGTGCATTGCGGGCGCGAGTTATAGTTAGCTGGACTAACTATAACGGGGAATTTCACGGGTTTTGTACAAGTGCAATGTCCAACTAACTATAACTGTCCCTAAAACCTATGGTTTTTTCAGTGAATTTCAAAGGTTTTTTAAATGCTAATTTGTAACTATAACGTCCCTGAAACCTATGGTTTTTTCAGTGAATATAGATATATATATATATACATATATATATATATATATATATATATATATATATATGTATATATATATATACATATATATTTATATATATATATACACATATATATATATATATATCCAATTATAAAGTTCCGTGTAGTACACTCTCAGGAAGAAGCCTACAGAGCACAGTCTAGGTATCCAAGTTTTAATCCACAAAACGCGTTTCGGCGAGAGCCTTGATCACGTGTGAAAAGTGCACAACACAAACAGTTACTGATAAAGTTTTTGCCACGATCATCAACAACACCAACAAAGGACAACATATACTTCGTTACCACCAGTATGCATGGCCGCCATCTTAGACTAGCAAAAAATAAATGTCAATATAAATACAATGCAGCCTGGAAGTACCGGGCAAATTGTCAAATACATTGCTAAAATAATATCAAGGATAATTAATTGGTTGCCAATGAACAGAATAAGTTGTTGTGATCTGTGAGGGAAAGTTAATGAAAAACTGATTGAACATCGATTCCTAGGCTACCATGGTGCACTATAGACCATAAATCTTAATAACAGACATAGTGCCGCTGCGACCGTCAGAGAATTAAAGTGCATAGCGTCAAATACGCAGGTGTGTGAGGTGGTAAAGAAAATAAGAAGTGCTCATTGCCTCTAGTTTCATGCCTGAGCGTAAATGGAGAGTGCCAAGTAAATTGGACTATCCTGGTGTAGGATATGAGTGGCTGATCCAAGGAGCGTGATAAGGGAATCACATACAAACTAAGCTATCATACATAGTGTACGAATCAACAAAGATGGTCAATGTGTTGTAGAATACAAGAACGCTCTGGGGACCCTGGCGGACTGAGTTATAGGCTTCCACTAGTGGGACAGTGAGCGGCCTATCAAATACAAATGGGTTATGATTCTGTGCTCATCCGTGCTTGGTTCAGGCAATAGAAACAGATGATGGTAGTGGATGATCGTGCATCTACCGGTAACTGGCTAGTGGGAAGTGATTATACAATACGGTGTAACTGGTGAGACGTCTGAAGCGAGAGGAAAAGGGTAGGATGCCCGTGAAAATAATACCCTGTGAGAGGGCTCCTTCCTTTTCTCCTGTGAAGAAAACATAAATAGAAAAGAGATAAAAAAAGTGTTGCAATTATACGTTACAGTATAACACCTAACGATAAAAATAAAAGCATAAAATTAAGTACAAAATACCGCACTACGTAGATGGATGAAGGGCAGAGATATGATAACACACATCAGATTGAAAAAACATCAATTGAAAAGACCAGAGGGAGCATTGCAGACTATGACAACCTGCTGTGAATCACTTATGGCCCTTCTCTCAAGTGAATGGAAAGTTCCTCATCGAGGTTTAATCCCCGGGACTTTTGGTTTGAAAATCTATGATATATCTAGATTCACGTTGCCTGAGAGCCAGTACCCTATCTCCACCCCTGGGATTCTTGGGGATGTGTTCAAGGATCAGATAACTCAACTCAGCAACATTGGAAAAGTGTTTTTCCTGACAGTGGCGCGCCACGGGATATTTAGGGTCCTTGTTTGTAACAGCTCTTAGATGTTCAAGGACCCGTTTTTTGGCTGTACAGGTCGTGCTGCCAATGTACCGGAGCTTGCAGGTACATTCAATAGCATAGATAACAAAGCTGGTGCTGCACGTCAAAAACGGTGTGATTTTTTGGGAAATCCCTCCGTATTCTAGCACTGCTCTGAACTTGCTGTATTTGCACGCCTTGCAGTGGCGACAAGGTAGAATCCTATGAGGCCATGTGTGATTGTGGTGGGATAAAGAGTGATGTCATTTCTGACCACTAGATCGCAAATGTTTCTGTTCCGTCTGTATGTCACGTTGGGTCTATCTGTTATGCTTGTACCAAGGACATTATCGGATTTTAAGATGTCCCAATTTTTTGTAAGGATGCGTTTCACTTTATGTGCCTCAGAATTGAAGGTGAGAATGACACGTGTATTATCCCAGTCCTCCTCCCTGGTCTCACAGGGTTTTTCCTGTAGGGTGTGTTTTCTGTCGACCACCTCTGCCCGTTCCTTGGCTTTTTTAAGGACCCAGTTGGGATATCCTCAGCTGTGAAATCTGTCAATGATGTGATCTCTCTCCTCCGTATAGGCCTCAGTGTTGTTGCAGTTCCTTTTAGCCCTCAGCAGTTCGCCAAATGGTATGCTCCATTTCAGTGCCTCTGGGTGGCTGCTGAGGGCATGTAGGACACTGTTACCTGCAGTAGCCTTCCGAAAGAGAGAGGTACACACTTTGCCCTGTTTGATTTCTAAGCAAACATCTAGGTACTCAGTTTTGTCTGCCGTGATGTTACCAGTGAGCAAGATGTTGTACCCGTTAGTGTTGAGTTTCTTGACAAAGTCATCCGCGTCACTTCTAGAGCCCCTCCAGATGATGAACAAATCATCTATGTAGCATAGCCACATGACGATTTTCTGGAGGTCGCCCTTGAGAGTGTCGCTGCTGAAAATCTCTTGCTCCCAGTAGCCCATAAAGAGATTAGCAAAACTGGGAGCAAAGCAAGATCCCATGTCAGTACCATTGATCTGCCTATAGAGGGCGCCATTGAAAGCAAAGATGTTGTTTTTGAGACAAAATTCGATCATACCTATGATTATCTGGCTATGGTCACGATAATGTAAGGGCCTGTTTTTGAGAAAGTGTTCACACGCTTCTAATCCCTGTTGATGATCGATTATGGTATAAAGCGAGTGCACGTCCAGTACAATAAAAAGATACTCAGGACTCCAAACCAGATTTTCAATTCTACATAGGAAATCTTTCGTGTTCCTCAAATAACTGGGCAATGCTGTCACAGAGTCCCTTAAGAAGTGATCAACATATTTGGAAATGTGTTCACTCACACTGCCAATCGACGACACGATAGGGCGCCCCGGTGGTTTCATGCTGTCCTTATGTAATTTCAGTATCAAATACAGTATGGGGAGTTTGGGATGATCTTTCTTCAAATAACAGTATTCTTCCCATGTCAGAACACCCTTATCCCTCCATATGACCAATTTGTCCCAAATGTCAGTGATGCTCTGATTGTACATCTCTTGTGTGATCTGTGTGTAGAATTTGGTGTCATTGAGTTGGCGTAAGGCCTCATTGATGTAGTCATCGCGATCCAGAATAACTACATTCACCCCCTTGTCAGCTGGACGGATCACGATATTTGTGTCCTCATGAAGGGATTTGAGTGCCTGTCTTTGATTGAACGATAGATTGTCACGGATGTCTCTGGGTTGCTTGTTTCTCCTATGTCTAAGTTCCAGGAGTCCCTTGTTCGTGCACTCATGGAACGTGTCTATGCTGTCATGTGGAAGAAGGGTGACAAAAGTAGATTTGACCTTGAAATCTGTTTTGGCTGCTACCCTAATTCTAACTCCATTCGTTCCAGCGTTTGTGTGGTGTCAATGAGACCTTCCCTGGACTCGCTCTCCTGTGCTAGTTCTGCCATATATATCACCAATTCCTCCGTGAGCATTAACTTCCCTTCCGTGGGAAAAACGAAGAGCGAACCACAAATTCGGTGCTTTGATCATGTTTATTTTACCATACTAAACACCATGACCGCCATGGCGCATTTCGGTCACACAAGACCTTGATCACATGACACGCCTTTGGAGAATCCAAATACATTTAAAGTGACAGTGCTTACACACGTGACTACCACAGTTCCTAATAGACATCGAGAAAATACTTGTAAAGTAAATTCTGTATACTATATATATATATATATATATACATATATATCCAATATTCGACCTCTTCACTGGGAAGCAATCGGAAGGACACAGCGGGGGCATCAAGAAGACTCTTTATTGCAGGAAATGTGGCATGACGCGTTTCGACAGTAATTGTCTTTATCAAATGCCTTCACATCGGTTTTGGCTCCAAACGCTGCTTTTAAATAATTGTGCTGTTAACCCATTGGTTGTGGCTCAGCTGGGCCGACTTCTGATTAGAGCATTATTGAAGCCCACATCGGTGAACTTCAAATCCCAGCAAGCATCATAACGGCCTGCCAGGTAAGTGTCTCATTTCGGTCCCAATGTTTTCGTAATGAGTGCTGAATATTAGAAAATTAAAAGCATTGCCTGTGCGCATGTAGATGCAAATCCGATGTCACTGCAAAATTCATCCTCCTTTGCCCCCAGACGTCCAGCTACATCAGTCCAAGTCTTGCTTAGCCGGAGATAGTAATGCCATGATTCCATCTCTCCGTGAAATCACAAACTGTACATTTACAGCAGCCTATAGCAATCCCTGGATGCAGTGGTCACGGAGAAATCCAATACCTTGGAGTCACCTTTCTTCGTTGCCCTTGAATCTCCGGACAATCGTTGGACGGGTCACTTCAGCGCGCCAGGGGCTAGCGCGCAAACATATCCAATATTCAACCTCTTCACTGGGAAGCAATCGGAAGGTCACAGCGGGGGCATCAAGAAGACTCTTTATTGCAGGAAATGTGGCATGACGCGTTTTGACAGTAATTGTCTTTATCAAATGCCTCACATCGGTTTTGGCTCCAAACGCTGCTTTTAAATAATTGTGCTGTTAACCCATTGGTTGTGGCTCAGCTGGGCCGACTTCTGATTAGAGCATTATTGAAGCCCACATCGGTGAACTTCAAATCCCAGCAAGCACCATAACGGCCTGCCAGGTAAGTGTCTCATTTCGGTCCCAATGTTTTCGTAATGAGTGCTGAATATTAGAAAATTAAAAGCATTGCCTGTGCGCATGTAGATGCAAATCCGATGTCACAGCAAAATTCATCCTCCTTTGCCCCCAGACGTCCAGCCACATCAGTCCAAGTCTTGCTTAGCTGGAGATAGTAATACCATGATTCCATCTCTCCGTGAAATCACAAACTGTACATTTACAGCAGCCTATAGCAATCCCTGGATGCGGCGGTCACGGAGAAATCCAATACCTTGGAGTCACCTTTCTTCGTTGCCCTTGAATCTCTGGACACTTGTTGGACGGGTCACTTCAGCGCGCCAGGGGCTAGCGCGCAAACATATCCAATATTCGACCTCTTCACTGGGAAGCAATCGGAAGGACACAGCAGGGGCATCAAGAAGACTCTTTATTGCAGGAAATGTGGCATGATGCGTTTCGACAGTAATTGTCTTTATCAAATGCCTTCACATCGGTTTTGGCTCCAAACGCTGCTTTTAAATAATTGTGCTGTTAACCCATTGGTTGTGGCTCAGCTGGGCCGACTTCTGATTAGAGCATTATTGAAGCCCACATCGGTGAACTTCAAATCCCAGCAAGCATCATAACGGCCTGCCAGGTAAATGTCTCATTTCGGTCCCAATGTTTTCGTAATGAGTGCTGAATATTAGAAAATTAAAAGCCTTGCCTGTGCGCATGTAGATGCAAATCCGATGTCACTGCAAAATTCATCCTCCTTTGCCCCCAGACGTCCAGCCACATCAGTCCAAGTCTTGCTTAGCCGGAGATAGTAATACCATGATTCCATCTCTCCGTGAAATCACAAACTGTACATTTACAGCAGCCTATAGCAATCCCTGGATGCGGCGGTCACGGAGAAATCCAATAACTTGGAGTCACCTTTCTTCGTTGCCCTTGAACTGATGTGGCTGGACGTCTGGGGGCAAAGGAGGATGAATTTTGCAGTGACATCAGATTTGCATCTACATGCGCACAGGCAATGCTTTTAATTTTCTAATATTCAGCACTCATTACGAAAACATTGGGACCGAAATGAGACACTTACCTGGCAGGCCGTTATGGTGCTTGCTGGGATTTGAAGTTCACCGATGTGGGCTTCAATAATGCTCTAATCAGAAGTCGGCCCAGCTGAGCCACAACCAATGAGTTAACAGCACAATTATTTAAAAGCAGCGTTGGAGCCAAAACCGATGTGAAGGCATTTGATAAAGGCAATTACTGTCGAAACGCGTCATGCCACATTTCCTGCAATAAAGACTCTTCTTGATGCCCCGCTGTATCCTATCATATATATATATATATATATATATATATATATATATATATATATATATATATATATATATATATATTACCTACTGGTGGTCGCCAGTAGGTAGTTATAGTTAGGACCTAGTTTCCATAGGAAACTCGTTTTTTGTTTTCTCAATATCTTTGGCGGCGGTTGACGAATCTTCGCGAAATTTTCAAAACTCGTAGCCCGCTCCGGTCAGCTCCTGTCTTGAAAGTTTCGGGGTGATTCGGCAAGCGAGGCCGAGAAAAAGGGGGCCCAAAACGTGTTTTCTCCATGTTAATTCCCATAGGAAACTTTAGACACGGCTACAGCTCGAACTGCTGAATGGAATTACACCAAATTTGGCAAAAAGGTAGCCCTTTTTCAGAAAGAGACCTTTTTTTAAATGGAGTAAATTCGTTCAGTAGTTCCTGAGAAATTCAAAAAATAGAGGTCGGAAAATCAATTTCCCATAGGAAACTTTAGACACGGTTACAGCTGAAACTGCTGAACGGAATTACACCAATGTTGGCAAAAAGGTAGCCCTTGGTTCAGAAAGAGACCTTTTTTTTAAATGGAGGAAATCCGTTCAGTAGTTGCTGAGAAAATCAAAAAATAAAAGTTTCGATATATAGATGCGCGGTGGATCCGCGCACCCTCCCGACCACAAGCTTCATTCTAATTGGCTGTCAACACTCCAAACCAGAAAGTGTTGGCAGCCATCTTGTGACTCGGTAGAACCGAGTCACAAGAAAAGAGAAAAAGAAACGCAAAAAACAAGAAAAGGGGGCAGGGTAGAAACACCTTGACGCCCTAGGCCTGTTCAGGGGGTCCCACAAGGACCCCCAGGGCCAAAAAAAGCATTTTTGGAGAAAATAAAATTGGCGAGATTCGCGCACCCAGGGCGAATTTCGGGCGAAATGTTTTTTAAAAAACGAAGCGCGGGCTCCCGCGCTTCGTTATTATTTAGCCCCCGGGTGGGCCAAGTCCCGGGGGTATTCAATAATGTAATTGCGGGGGCCCAGGGAGGCCCCCGCAGCCCCGGGGACCGCCACCCCCGGGGCTTTCTATAAACATTTGCGGGGGCACATGGCCCCCCGCAGCCCTGGGGACCGACCCCCCCGGGGCTTCTTATTTTTAATGTGTGGGGGGGCCTCCAAGGCACCCCCAAGCCCTGGGGACCGCCACCCCCGGGGCTTTTATTAATTATA
This sequence comes from Calotriton arnoldi, assembly GCA_963921515.1. Taxonomy (NCBI): domain Eukaryota; kingdom Metazoa; phylum Chordata; class Amphibia; order Caudata; family Salamandridae; genus Calotriton; species Calotriton arnoldi. The sequence goes on from CAWUFW010005491.1 coordinate 1,226,567, forward strand.
ATCGCGGGGGTCACACGGCCCTCCCGCTGCCCCGGGGACCACCACCCCCCGGGGCTTTTATTTTTTTAAAGATAGAACTGTGTGGGGGGGCTCGAGCCCCCAACACGCCCCAGGGACCGCCACCTCCCCGAGGCACTAATATTCAAATTTGGGGGTCCGTAATGGACCCCCGAGCCCCGGGGACCACCACCTCCCCGGGGCTGTGCAATAGGTGGGAGGGGGGCCGCGCGGCCCCCCTCCTGGAGCCCTTGATGGCCCTGGGGACCGCCACCCCCAGGACCGACTCCTGCAGTGTCCCGGGTGCCCACCCCCGGGACACTGCTGTTTGCAATGACAGGGCGGGAGCCGCACGGCTCCCGCCCTGTCATTGCAAACTGCTTGCTTCATTGAAGCGAGAGCAGGAAACCTGCTCTCGCTTCAATGAAGCAAAGCAGATTGCTTTTCCACACGGGGAGCTGCATGTCAGCAGCTCCCCATGTGGAAAAGCCATGCCGGCTCACGCAGGACGCGGGGAGCCGGCGGGACCGTGGTGGCATTGGGCTCCCCCCACGGTCCCCAATGGATAGGGCCTGCCCCGGGGGATGGGGTCCCGGGGCTAGAAGTGGCCCGGGAGGGGGGCCACGCGGCCCTCCTCCCCAAAAATTAAAAGAAAAAAAAATAAAGGCCGGCCCCGGGGGATGGGGTCCCCGGGGCCAATAGAGGCCTCAGGAGGGGGGCCATGCAGCCCCCCTCCATAAAAAAAATATATATATTTGGCCATGCCCCGGGGGATGGGGTCCCCGGAGCCGGAATTGGCCACGGGAGGGGGGCCCACGCGGCCCCCTTCCCATTAATATATATATATTTTTTAAAAATGGGGGTCAGGCCCTGGGGGATGGGGTCCCCAGGGCCCAAAAAAAGTAAAAAGAAGGGGGGCCACACAGCCCCCTTCCCCAAAAAATAATTTTAAAAAACACGCGATCGTGCCAGAGGCCCCGCCCCTCCCAGCAACACTCTGCAAACGCACCTTTTGGCGCGTTTTAAGTTGGGGAATTAATTCCCCTTCAATACTGGGGGTCCCTGGGGGCCAACTAGCCCACCAGGTACCTCCAGTAAGTGCCACAGGGCTGCGTTGCCGAGAGGTGGTCCAGGCCACGCCCCTTTTTACACCTCTCTGCAACGCAGCTCTGTGGCGCTTACTGGAGGTACCTGGTGGGCTAGTTGGACCCCAGGGACCCTCAGGATTCAAGGGGACTTTATCCCCCAACTTAAAACGCGCCACAGGGCGCGTTTGCACAGTGGTGAAGGGAGGGGGCGGGGCCTGAGGGATATGTGGCGCATTTTAAGTTGGGGAATTAATTCCCCTTCAATCCTGAGGGCCCCTGGGGCCCAACTAGCCCACCAGGTACCTCCAGTAAGTGCCACAGACCTGCGTTGCAGAGAGGTGGTCCAGGCCACGCCCCTCTTTACACCTCTTTGCAACGCAGCTCTGTGGCACTTACTGGAGGTACCTCGTGGGCTAGTTGGACCCCAGGGACCCTCAGGATTCAAGGAGACTTTATCCCCCAACTTAAAACGCGCCACGGGGCGCGTTTGCACAGTGGTGAAGGGCGGGGGCGGGACCTGAGATTTCATGTGTGCAAACACGCCCTATGGTGCGTTTTAAGTTGGGGAATTAATTCCCCTTCAATCCTGAGGGTCCCTGGGGGCCAACTAGCCCACCAGGTACCTCCAGTAAGCGCCACTGCACTGCATTGCAGAGAGGTGGTCCAGGTCACGCCCCTTTTTACACCTCTCTGCAATGCAGCTCTGTGGCGCTTACTGGAGGTACCTGGTGGGCTAGTTGGACCCCAGGGACCCTCAGGATTCAAGGGGACTTAATCCCCCAACTTACAACGCACCAGGGGGCGTGTTTGCAGAGTGGTGGAGAAAGGGGGCATGGCCTTTGTCTACCTCTCACCAGTCCCACTGCGTGGGGCTTACTGGAGGTAAAAGGTAGGCTAGTTGGCCCCTAAAGGACCCCCAGCAGTGAAGGGGACTTCAATCCCCATCCAAGAGCGCGCCAGGGAGCGCGTCTGTAGAGTGGTGGGCAAAGTGGGCGTGGCCTGGTACGAGTACTTACCAGTGCTGCTGTGTGGGACTGACTAGAGGTAATAGTTTGGGAAGTTGGCCCCCAAGGATGTCCTTGAGGGCCAACTACCCTCTTGTTACCTCCAGTAAGTCCCACACAGTGGGATTGCTAAGACGTCTTCGGAGGCCATGGCCCCCTTTCTCTACCACTCTGCAAACGTGCCTCGTGGCAGACTACGGGATGGGCGATGAAGTCCAATTTTGTCCTGAGGGAGTTTGGGGGCCAAGAATCCCTCCTGGTACCTCCTGTAAGTCCTACGCAGCGGAATTCCTGAGCATTGGTTGAACACCCAGCACCCTTTCTCCACCACTCTGCAAACGCGACTACTAGTTAAAGTAGCATATTTCTGCACCTCTGACTTAGAGGTAGTTTTAATTCCCCTGCCCTATTATGTACTAGGGCCTTACAGAGGAGGTCATGCTAATCACAGGGCTACCCCAACGCATAATCAATCAATCAATCATGGCATTTATAGAGCGCGCTACTCACCCGGGAGGGTCTCAAGGCGCTGGGGGAGGGGGTAAGTTACTGCTCGAACAGCCAGGTCTTGAGCTGCTTCCTGAAGGAGAGATGGTCCTGGGTTCGCCGAAGGTGAGTTGGGAGGGAGTTCCAAGTCTTGGCTGCCAGGTAGGAGAAGGATCTTCCTCCGGCGGTGGTTCTGCGGATGCGTGGTACGGTGGCGAGGGCGTGGCTGGTTGATCGTAGCTGGCGGGTGGGCGTGTAGAAGGTCATGCGGTTGTTGAGGTACTTTGGGCCCAGGTCGTGGAGGGCCTTGTGTGCGTGGGTGTGGAGTCTGAACGTGATTCTCTTGCTGACGGGGAGCCAGTGCAGGTCTTTCAGGTGTCCGGTGATGTGGCTGTGTCGGGGGATGTCCAGGATGAGTCGTGCGGAGGCGTTCTGGATGCGCTGGAGTCTTTTTGAAGTTTGGCTGTGGTTCCGGCGTAGAGGGTGTTCCCATAGTCCAGTCGGCTGGTGACGAGTGCCTGGGTGACGGTCTTCCTGGTTTCAGTGGGGATCCATTTGAAGATCTTGCGGAGCATGCGCAGGGTGTTGAAGCATGAGGATGAGACGGCGTTGACTTGTCTGGTCATCGACAGGGAGGAGTCCAGGATGAAGCCCAGGTTGCGTGCGTGGTCCGTTGGCTTGGGCGCGGTGCCCAGGGCCGGGGGCCACCAGGAGTCGTCCCAGGCGGAGGGTGATGAGCCCAGGATGAGGACTTCCGTCTTGTCTGAGTTTAGTTTAATGCGGCTGTTCCTCATCCAGTCGGCGACGTCTCTCATCCCGTCGTGTAGGTTTGCTCTGGCGGTGGTGGGGTCGTTGGTGAGGGAGAGGATCAGCTGGGTGTCGTCGGCGTAGGAGATGATGTTGAGGTTGTGTTGGCGTGCGATGGCTGCGAGGGGCTCATGTAGACGTTGAAGAGCGTTGGACTGAGTGAAGATCCTTGTGGAACGCCGCAGATGACTTCAGTGGCCTCGGATCTGAACGGGGGAGGCGGACTCTCTGGGTTCTTCCGGCGAGGATCGAGATGATCCATTCCAGTGCTTTCTCTCGGATTCCGATGTTGCTGAGGCGCTTCACTAGGGTGCGGTGGCAGACGGTGTCGAACGCCGCGGAGAGGTCCAAGAGGATGAGGGCTGCTGTTTCCCCGTTGTCGGTTAGGGTTCTGATGTCGTCGGTGGCTGCGATGAGGGCGGTCTCGGTGCTGTGGTTGGCCCGAAACCCGGACTGCGAGGGGTCGAGGGATCCATTCGTCTCGAGGAAGGCGGCAAGCTGTCCGTTGACGGTCTTCTCGATGACTTTGGCCGGAAACGGAAGGAGCGAGATGGGACGGTAGTTCTTGAGGTCGGTGGGGTCCGCCGTTGGTTTCTTCAGGAGGGCGGTAAGCTCGGCGTGCTTCCAGCTCTCCGGGAAGGTGGCAGTGTGGAAGGAGGAGTTGATGATGTCCCGGAGATGGGGTGCGATGGTGGCGTCGGCTTTGTTGAAGACGTGGTGTGGGCAGGGGTCAGTTGGTGATCCGGAGTGGATGGAGTTCATCGTGCGGGTGGTGTCTTCGGTGCTGATCGGGGTCCAGTTGCAGAGGGTGGTGGTGGCGGGCGTTGGTTCGGCGGTAGGGTGCGTGGTTTGTGCGTTGAAGCTGTTATGTATGTCGGTGATCTTGCGGTGGAAGAACGTGGCGAGTGAGTTGCAGAGGTCTTGCGAGGGGTGATGTCGTTGTTTCCGGCGCTGGGGTTGGAGAACTCTTTGACGATGCTGAAAAGTTCCTTGCTGTCGTGGGCGTTGTTGTCCAGTCGTTCTTTGAGTGCCGACTTCTTGGTGGCACGGATCAGCTGGTGGTGTTTGCGGGTGGCGTGCTTGAGGGCGGTCCTTTTGTCTGTGGTCTGGTCGAGTCGCCAGGTTCTCTCGAGAGTGCGGCAGTTCTTCTTGGATTCCTTGAGGTCGTTGGTGAACCAAGGGGTTTTCTTGCTTCCGGGTCTGCTGGGAGGGTTTTTTAGTGGTGCGAGGTCGTCGGCGCAGGCGGTCAGCCACTTGGCGAGGTTGCTGGCTGCTTCGTTTGGGTCCGTTGTGTTGGTGGGTGTGTTCTGGCTGAGGGAGGTGGTGAGCTGCTCGGTGGTGATCTTGCTCCAGCTCCGGCGGGGAGCCTGTTGCGGGTGGTGGTGGGTCGCAGTCTTTCTGAAGCTGAAGTGGACGCAGCTGTGGTCGGTCCAGTGTAGTCCGGTGGCGTGGCTGAAGGAGATGTGCTTGCTGGAAGAGAAGACGGGGTCAAGCGTGTGGCCGGCGTAGTGGGTGGGCGTGTTCACCAGTTGCTTGAGTCCGAGGTTGGCGAGGTTGTCCAGCAGGGCGGTGGTGTTTCTGTCGTTGTTGTTCTCCAGGTGGAAGTTGAGGTCCCTAGGAGGATGTAGTCGGCTGAGGGCATGGCGTGCGGGCTGATGAAGTCTGCGATGTCTTCGCTGAATAGTGTGCGTGGTCCCGGGGGTCTGTAGATGAGGGTGCCTCGGAGGGTGGTCTTGGGGTCAGTGTGTATCTGGAAGTGTAGGTGTTCGGCGGCGGTGAAGGTCTCGTCGGAGTTAGTCGAGATGCGGATGGTGTTCTTGTGTACGATGGCGATGCATAGTGTTCCCTAGTGTATGTATGTGTTTTCACTGTATTCTAAGTGTCTTTTAGCATAGCACTGGCTCTAGGCCTCGTTAGTCAGACTCAGTTACCACCAGTACCCGTCTGAAAAAGTTGTGGGCACAGGAGGATTTTGCAACAAGTCCTCTTTCTGCTCCTCTGTTGGTTCTTTCTGCAGATGTCTTGCTTCTTCCTGCACTTTTCTTCGTCTTTGTGGACTTCTGTTGCTTCTTTCTGCATTTCTTTTGCTTCTTTCTGTGCGTTTTTTCTTCTTTCTTCACATGTCCTACCTCTGTAGGCATAGTTAGAAACTAGCATTTAAAAACCTTTCAAATTCACTTAAAAACCATAGGTTTCAGGCACGTTATAGTTAGAAATCAGCATTTAAAAAACCTTTGAAATTCACTGAAAAAACCATACGTTTCAGACACGTTATAGTTAGAAATTAGCATTTAAAAACCTTTGAAATTCACTGAAAAAACCATAGGTTTCAGGCACGTTATAGTTAGAAATTAGCATTTAAAAAACCTTTGAAATTCACTGAAAAAACCATAGGTTTCAGGCACGTTATAGTTAGAAATGAGCATTTAAAAAACCTTTGTAATTCACTGAAAAAACCATAGGTTTTAGGGAAAGTTATAGTTAGTTGGACATTTCACTCGTACAAAACCAGAGAAATTCCCCGTTATAGTTAGTTCAGCTAACTATAACTCGCGCCCCGCAATGCACTGCTGATGACGTCACATATTACATCACTCATGACATGGTCAGTGACATCACTGATGACATCACTGATGACATCTCAAATGACATCACTGATGACATCATCCAGTGACTGTGTGTTTCTGTAAAGTTTAAATATGTTTAATATATATAGGGAAAGGCGTATTGAAGAACGAGTGGGTGTATAAGTGTCTGAATGGATGATTTAGTAGGTGCGTGACTGACTCTATTAGTGAGTGATTAAACGTATCTTACTGAATGCATGGGTTAGTGACTAAACTGTGTGAATGTCTGTATCCGTCTGTGTGTTGGTGTGTAAGCGGCTGCATGGGTTTGTGGATAGCTACATGAGTGTCTATATGGGTTATTGATTGGTTGTCTGAGTATCTGTATGGGTGCCTGAGTGTTTGTGTGGGTGGGGTGTGTGTGACTCTGTGCATAGATGTGTGAGTGGGTGATTCACTGGGTGCATGGTTTCAAGAGTGCATCTGTAATGGACTGTATGGGTGGGTGAGTGTGTATATGGGTGTGTTAGTGAGTGAATGTATATCTCAGTGGTACATGTGTGAGTAACTACATATGTGAAAGGCAGTATATATGTGTGTTGGAGTATATAAATGGCTATAAGTGAGAGTGTGTGATTGTGAGAGTGGCTGTATGGATGAGTGTGTGCTTGTATCAGTGATTGTATAAGAGCGTAAGAATGTGCTAGTATTTGTATGAGTAAGTGAGCTGGTGTGTGTATAACTGTATAGGTGAGTAAATGGCAGTGCGATTAATTATTTGCATGACTGACTAGGTGTGTGAGTACCTCTATGGATGAGTGGCGGTGTGTGAGTGTCTATATAGGTGTATGAGTGCATATGATAGTCCTGTACTGAGTGACCGTAAGTATGAGTGACTGTACGGGTGAGTGAGTGGATGTGTGTGTAGACCTAAGAATCACTGAGTGGGTATGTAGTTATTGGTGTTGGAGTGTCTATGGTTTTGAGAATGGCAGTCTGTAATTTAGAGTGGGTGTGAGAAGATGCATCAAATTATCACATGGATGATGTCATCAGTGATGTCATCAGTGATGTCATTTGAGATGTCATCAGTGATGTCATCAGTGATGTCACTGACCATGTCATGAGTGATGTAATATGTGACGTCATCAGCAGTGCATTGCGGGGTACGAGTTATAGTTAGCTGAACTAACTATAACGGGGGAATTTCTCTGGTTTTGTACGAGTGAAATGTCCAACTAACTATAACTTTCCCTAAAACCTATGGTTTTTTTCAGTGAATTTCTAAGGTTTTTTAAATGCTAATTTCTAACTATAACGTGCCTGAAACCTATGGTTTTTTCAGTGAATATATATATATATATATACCACCAGACGGTCCTCTCTCGACTCCACACACTCACTTGCTTCCGCCGAAAAGGAACCACGAACCACTGGATATTAAGGCAAGAATTATTTAATGTTTCCTCGGATTACACGTTTCGGGCAACACTTGCCCTTGATCACATACTTGTGAGGTTAGAACGCCTTCATTTTAAAGTGCAAAACCACGTGACAAAACACACAATAAACATAGTAAAAATACTAAAAATACTATCACCTATCCCAATAGAGCACAATATCCATTTTTTCCTCGTTATTTTCTCTCTTACTTTTCTTTGTGCAATAACCAATTTAGCCATAATCATGACATAGTGTTCGTGAGTGTCAGTGATCCATCTATAAAAGAATAAAATTCATTAAGTATCTTTAACAAGCATTTTTAGCATTTGTCATAATTCCAACATCACTGACACTCCTTGACCAAATATGTGGTTGCACTGCCTATTTTTAACATCTATGTAAAATACTACTATTTGGGATCATTTTCTATAATAAAATATTTTTTAAAATATTTTATTAAAATATTTCAAATAATTATAAAAAATGGGATAAATCCCTTTTCATTCTCCCACAGTTATATATCTACATAAATGCTGACAATAATAAACAACTGCCCAAATGTCATATTTCATAGATTGGAAATGGGATAAATCCCACTAGTGCCCTTCAATTTAAATATTAAAAATACTAAGTGTACCAACATGTTACCTAATGTGCAAAATAGCCAATATTAAAGTGCAAATGCAAAATACGTCACATATATCATAAAAAATACCACACTAAAAATAAATCTCATTCGGGCCTTGGCCAAATTGGTTCAATCGGAACCGGAATTTCCAATTCCGACCGAACCAAATCTGGACACAAGGTTCCGCAGCTGCCATCAACAATATCATTATTATAACCCTCTTCTTATAAACGGATACAGAATTCATATTGCATTTAACAAAGAGACTTTTCTTAACCAAAGACTGCTGCCTACACTAAAAACAGCAATCTTAATCATACACATAAACAATTGGTCCCAATTGATATCTATAAGAAATTGTGTAGGTCTTCAGTATTATTCAAACCATATGGAAATTTGCTGTCTAGCTCCAGAATCAATTTAGATTCCATTTGCCTGAGAGCTTTTTCTCGATCACCCCCTCTTCGTGTTTTTGGGATGGCTGCCACCACAAAGTAACTCAAACAATTTAAATCATTATTATGCGTTTGTCTGAAATGGCGAGCCACCGGATAAGCTGAATCATTGTTCACGATGGCCCGCAAATGCTGCAATATTCTGACATGCACCTGCAACTTTGTACTACCGACATATCTCAATCCGCAGGTGCATGTCAGAATATATACCGCATACTCCGTCCTGCATGTGTAAGTTCCCCGAATAGCAATTTTGTCTGGGCTAAAAGGTGACAGATAATGAGTAGTATTTTTACCAAATTTACATGCTCTACAAGTAGAACACTTAGTAAAACCTGGTTTGGGTTGTAACCATGTCTTAGCCCCTACTAATTCAGGACAGGACTTTCCAATTTGTGTGCGCATAGAAACACCCTTCCTATAAGTCACAATAGGTTGAGGTGGCAACCGGGGTGACAATACTCCATCAGTCAAAACTATCGGCCACTTGCGTTTGGTGATGGCCCTAATCTTTCTTTCTTGTTTGCTGAAAGTAGTGACTAAGCGAGGGATAGCACTATCCTCTTTAGATGTTGCCACAGTATCATTGAGTAGTGATTCTCTTGTTCGATCATTAGTTTTATCTAATGCTCCTCTCAGGATATTCTCACTGTAGCCCCTCTGTCTGAATCTCTGCAAGGCCTCCTCAGTGCATCTATCCAAATCATCTTTACTACTGCAAATCCTTTTAAGACGTAAAAATTCCCCATATGGAATATTATGAATCAAGTGCCTAGGATGCGCACTGTCAGCATGGAGAGTCAAATTGCCAGCCGTCTCCTTCCTAAACAAAGTAGTGAAAATTTCCCCTTGATTCTGATAAACCTTCACGTCCAGGAACTCAATGCAGTTTCTACTCATATTAGAAGTAAACTTAAGATTAGCAGTATTGTTATTAATCTGTTCAATAAAATTACATGCACTCAATTCATTGCCTCGCCACACAATAAAAACATCATCGATGTATCTTAACCAGTACAAAACATTATCGTTAAAAAACGGCGGCAAACATATTTTTGAGGACCTGCTCCTCCCACCAGCCAACATGTAAACATGCGTAGCTGGGGGAGAAGCAAGCCCCCATAGCCACTCCTCTTCTCTGTAAAAAAATGTCATTGCCAAATAGAAAAAAGTTATTATTTAAACACCATGATATTAGACTTAAAAGCATCTTATTATGTTGGTAAAATTCAATTGATCTTAAATCTAAAAAATATTTGATTGCTTTTAGTCCCGTAGAATGTTCAATACTTGTGTATAAGGATTCAATGTCCAGAGTAATGAACATTAAATCCTCTGACCATGTGATTCCATGGAGCTTCCTTAAAAAATCACCAGTATCCTTCACATAACTTGGCAATTGTTTTACAAAATCTTGAAGGAAATAATCAACATATTGGGAAACAGTTTCCCCCACACTGTTGATTGCTGATATTATGGGCCTTCCTGGGGTCGGGACCGTCTTTTATGAACTTTAGGAATAAAATAAAGTTTTGCTAGCACTGGATGTTCTATATTCATAAACCTAAACTCCTCCGATGTAATCACCCCTTCCCTCTTCCAATTTAGTAACTCCTTTTTAAGAATCTCTCTGGCCGCATTGTACTTGATATAAGTGGTCTTTTCATAACATTCCACATTTTGTAAATGCCTCCGTGCTTCCAGTATGTAGTCCTTTATATATATATTTAAATTTCAGGGGCTACCAATTCCGATCTTCTGACCTACAGTGTGTTAGATCAAATACCAAACTCTATGAGGGGAGGGGACAAAGAAGCTAGACTTAGGCAATTGGAATGCAGGTACATCTTCAGGATAGGAACTAAAGAACCCCTTGGATTGATATTTCTGTCTCCTGATATGTGCAATATTGTCTCCAAATATCATGGAACTGCTATCCCTAAGGCAGAGAAGTAAGGACCTAGTGCAGTAGATTAGCAGGCTCCAAAAGCTCCCATCAGAAGCGAGTGGGACTATCAAATGAATCAACAGCCGCTGCCTTTTGTAATGGCTTAAAGGAGGAAATTAAATAAGAAATATCGTTAGTTACCAGTAGACGAACAGCTTGTGACCCGCTAAACAAAAGAACAACATAGGTTCAGAAAGGATGAAAGATGCTCGCCTAGTAGACACTTCATATCTACATTCACTGTAAAAATGAATGAAACTGAAACTGGTACAGAAGAACCAATGCTAATAAGATCCATAGGAAAGACATTGACAAGAGAGGAAAAAGAATGGCGAAGATGAGAAGGGCTTTTCTTCCATTGTGGGAAAAAGGCCACTAAAAAAGCCTTCACAAATTTCTTTGCTATCCAGATTGCACTCCATTTTGTATAGAGACTAATGCTTAAGCATTTGCTATTGGAGCTATCATTCCACAAAAACATCCTGAGACATAAGCTCTGAATACAGTTGCTTACTTTTCGTGTCCGTTATCACCATTTACTGGCAGTTTAGAAGGCTTTTGTTACTATTTTGAGAGTTGGATTTCCCTAACACAGTATAGCCAGATCATAAGGAATTAGGGGCCAGATGTACAACCCTTTTTTGCGGCCGCAAACGGGAGATCGGCCCTTTTGAGACCACAAAAAAGGTTCCAGGCATGTACAAATGCTATTTTGCAAGTCACTGACTTGCAAAATAGTATTTGCGACTCTCGCAATTAGGAAGGGGCTTCCCTTCCTAATAGCGAATCACCATGCCATGTACTATTGTTTACGACCGCATTTGCGGTCGCAAAACACTCGCAGTTTACCACCTACTTCAAGTAGGTGGTAGGCCACTCGCAATTGGGAAGGGGTCCCCAAGGGACCCCTTCCCCTTTGTAAGTGTGTGCGTAAATATTTTTTAAGAGCAGGCAGTGGTCCCAGGAACCACTGCCTGCCCTTAAAAAATGAAACAAAAAAGTTTAATTTTTGTTTTTAAATGCACCCCGTTTTCCTTTAAGGAAAACATGCTGCATTTAAAAAAAAGACCTGCTTTATTGAAAAAGCAGTCACAGACATGGTGGTCAGCTGACCCCAGCAGGCCACCATCCCTGCGAGTGCTGGCCATTCTCAATGGGGTCGCAAATTGCGCTTGCCTCATGAATATTGATGAGGCATGCAATTTAGGACCCCATTGGGAATCGCAAACAGTGTCTGAGACACTGTTGTACATTGCATTTTGGGACTCGCAAATTGCGAGTCGCAAAGCGACGCAATTTGCGAGTCGCAAAATGCGTCGTACATCTGGCCCTAAGCTTTCTAAAAAGTGTGACGTATGCCAATGCCAGACATGCAAGATGATCACTTTTTCTTTCAAGATTTAATTATACTATCACCAGTCTGTCAGAGTCCAGCCTAGGCAAAGCAGATGCATTATCAAGACAAGTATATGATGAAGAAAATATAATAATCCCTCCTCCAGCTATTTTGGAAATCTGTTTCAGGGCAAAAAAAAACAGACCAAGTACTTTCGGATCAGATAAAAGAGTCTGTGCAGAAAATCAACCAAGAAAAATTAATACAGGAATATTTCACCAAGAGGCAAAAGAAAAATGATCTTTTATTACATGAAAATAAGATTTTTGTACCATCATCACAACTACAGGAGCTTATTTTAAAGATCTGCCATAGCACATGTTGGGCAGGACATCCAGGAATCCAAAATTCTCAAGAGCATATGAATTGAACCTGGTGGCCTAAGTTAAAGGAGAGTGAGGCACGTTATGTGGGTAAATGGGCAGTATGTGCACAAAATAAAGTGTTAGGCATTGATGTTGGTGCCTTAAGATTTGCTAGTGTCAATTAGAAAACTACTAGTAAAACAGATTTGAACAGTATTTCAGTGTTACAACTCCAACTCGCATTTGTTTAAATGCATAAACCTGAGATTCATCAGGCAATTTTTAAATTTATTTACATATAAAACCTGGGCTTTCATATATCTGGTAAAGGGTCTTTTCCTACCCTTGTGCTACGGCGGTGCCTTTGAAGTACAATCCATCCAGGTGCTCGTGGAAGTCCTATATTTTTGTCAATCGTACTCTGGACCGTGTCTCTCCTCAAGCACTACTCAAGTGTCCTATGGGGTTTCTAAATTTTCTCTCCGTATTCTAAATTCATCAAAAATAAAATTGATCTATTTGTTATGCAATAAATTCAGCTGCATCCATTTACTTATTTTCTATTTGTTTATTTCCTTGTATGCTTCATCAAATATATCTAAAAGTGCATTTGTATCCCACGTGCATATCAGTGCCATTTAAATTTCCCCATGCATTTTGGATCACTAATGGTCTGTTGTAATAATCTGTTTGTAAACCGGAGCCTCCTTTACTGAGCATAATTGTATATGTATATTTGTTTATGGTATCTCCTTGTTCTACCTTATGTTTTCCTCCCCTTCCCCTTGGTTTGACCTGTGTGGAATGTTACAACACAGAACGACTATTTGGCATTTGCTGTGACGTGAGGTTGTGTAATGGTGCTTATTAAACATCCCTCTTCCATTGACAAACGTTGTTGTCTATTTACATCATGGTCCTTCGTCAGGGAATGTCGGGGCAATATTGTTGAGTTTTACGCCTCTCAGCTTATCGTGTGAGGAACATTGTGGCAATGAATAGCAGTATCACAGGGCACAAAGTCTTAACACAAGCACAAATAGGGGTCTTAAAAATTTGAGAATATATTAAATATATATATAAACTATTTTCAGACCAGACATGGTGATGCTGTCCTAAAGCTGGCTATAAAAGAAGAAGTGGGAGGCAGGCAATGTGAGGAATTGTAAGGTACTGTTAGAAAGCAGGTTGTAACCTGTGAAAACTCCAAATATTCTGCTTATAGACTTTTGGATTTTGGACTTCTCCTGTGGTGTGGAGTCTCACCCATTGTACACTTTATAATAAAATGGATTTGAGCAAAAATCTCCAGCACCCAACTTTTAAAATAAAAGTTTCTGCAGTGCAATTTGTGTGTCTAAGGGCCTTATTATCACTTTGGCAGTCTTGGGGTGGGGCCGCCATGCTGCTGCCCCTCTCCAGGACCACCAAAGCCATAAGAAACTGCCCACCAGATTATGACTTTTTAAGTCTCTGGCGGGTGGCCCTTTGGCGTTTCAATGGCGGTGCCTATAAAAAAAGGCACCGTAATGGAAACACCAAAGCAAGTTCCAGCACAGCATGGACTGGTAAGTCACTGCAATGCAGAAACTGGGCATGCATTCTGACGGGGAGGACACCATGTACCCTCCTACATGCACCCCATGGCCCAGAGGCTGACTCACTGTCATGGAAACCGTGATGGAGAGAACCCTTGTAATATGCTTGGCGGGGCTGAAGTGGCCCTGCCAATCATATTGCGGCCTCAAGACACCGCAACACCGCCAGAAATCTCTGATCCCTGTTGATTGTGGCGGTGCCAATGTGGCGCGACCACCAAAGTTGTAATGGAGCGTATGGACAGGCGGTGCCCGCACCGCCACCATGGCTACCGAGGACCGCTTTAGTCATAATAAGGCCCACTGTGTAGGCTACACATGAACATGAGCACCCGTGTGTGTGTGCACATTTGTGCAGGCTGAGCAAGGAAGCCTGTTGCTTTAGCAGCCTGGTATCTGTGCACATTTAGCATAGTCACAAAATAAACTGGTGTTTGGGAAGACATTTTAATTGAATTGGAAGCTCAAAAAGAAATGTCCCCTTGTATTTTTGGCAGAAGAGTACATTTGTAGCGTTTAAACTGGTTTGCACTCTGACTAAAGTTAAATTTTTAAATTTAACTTTTGACTAGCACAACATAGAAGGGTAACTGAAATGTCCTTTACGTGGCACAAGGTAGAGGAACACATTTCATATAAGTGATTTTTGAAAGAAAAAGCACTGACTGCAGATTGTTTTGTTGAGTTTTATTGCTGAGTCATGAGGTTTCATGCGCATATGTCAGAAATATATAGCCAGTGCAGAAATTTGAGTTATATAAGCCTTCCCTTTATCCCAGGAGAGTCCCCCTGGATCCTTCTAGTCAATTTTGTGATGGCTTGTTAGATGAGAATCTTTTGAACTGCAGAGAAGTGGTGATACAATTGAATGCAACTGTTATTGTGTTGATAATTAATGACGACCACCAGACCAATGCAATACTATCCTTTACACCAAACTTGAGAAACATTCCTGATGCCAAAGTAGTGTAAGCCTCAGAGAACACACACTAGAGGTGAGCACCATGTGGCAGTACACTGATGATGCTAAATAATTACGTTAGTCACTCAAAACATTACCTTCTTGCTCCACACTTTCAATTTGAATACTTAAGGTATGTAACCGAGTAATGATTTGCATAACATACCATTAAAATACTGGTAGTCCTGACATTCTTGGCGTGGTATTCTCCCAAATGTTTTTGCCTTCTCCTCCTATTTTTGCTGAACTTGTTTTTGTTGGCATTAGGACTCTGTGCTCTTTACCCTTGCTCCTCAGTAGTGAAGTGCTTGTGCCTTCTCTTTAAAACATGGAAAAATTAGCCTACACCTAATTGGCACATTTAATTTACTCAATCCACCCTAGTAAATGGTAATACTTGTAACCAGGACCTGTAAATAAAATGCTACTAGTGGACAGCAGCACCCCCTGTGCCACCCACTAAAGTATCATGTCTCAGGCCTTACACTTCAGCCTGTAGTGCAGTTTTACACTGCTGGCAAAATAAACATTATCAAACACCAGAATTATAGTGTCAGCATGTAACAGAGTAATGAAAAAGCACTGGATTTAATTTTAAGACTGGGGTGCCCTATTCTTCAAAAAAACTTTATGATTTGAACATTGAACTGGGTAATCATGTCTAAGAGTGGCTAGGTGATTAAATTGCTATATGTGCAGAGTCCAAGGTAGATCTATTTGTCTGTTTTTGATTCTCACAAATTCAGTGAATGAATACGCTAGAAGTATTTAATTCTTAACTGATTGCATTGTATTCAGGTTATGGGCTTTGTTCTCTTATTGCAGGATTAGTAACAAGGGTAAAAGGGAAACCAAGAATGTTTTTGAACATATTTAAATTTAAATATATAATAGAATATGTACTTTTATGCCTTACTTTTTAAATACCATGCATCCTGCTGTAGGAGAGGAGCGGTTAGAGCATGCCTTAGGGGTGGCTTATAAATATTAACAAGCATTGGTAAATGAATTAGGTTTCGCCTATGTGATTAATAATAAGCTGTTTTTTTGTTGTAAGTTGGTGCTTGCTGAGTAGTTTTACAATATAAGTTACAGAAAGACTGTTAAAGTGTTATAACTTGTTTATCTGCAAAAAGGCAATACATTGTGCTGTTACTAGTGGTATAGTGCGGGTAAGTAATAGCAACATTTGAAAAAATAAAATGAAAGAGGGAAATAATAGAATTAATTGATGTAATAGCAATATTATGTGTTGACAGAAGTTCTGACAACTTTTGGGCCTGGTGCCACTGCACCTGCTGCACCATTCAAACCGTGACCCTAGTGCCTGCAAGATAACTGCATTTGTGACTGCCTGTTTAGTAGCAAAGTATAGCAATATTTGATGTTTAGAGGAATTACAACTTTTGGCCCAGGTGCCACTGCACCTGCTGCACCATTCGAATCATGACCCTGTTGTCTACCAGGTAACTGCACTTGGGACTGCCTGTTTAGTAGTAAAATATAACAATTTTAGGTATTTAGTGGGGTACATAGAGCTTTTGGCCCTGGTGCCACTGCACCTGTTGCACCATTCAAAGCAAGTCCCTTTTAACTGCAAAATAACTGCAATTGTGACTGCCTGTTTAGTAGTCAAATATAGCAATATTATGTGTTTAGAGGAGTTCTGACAACACCTGCTGCACCATTCAAATCATGACCCTGTAGTCTGCAAGGGAACTGCACTTGTGGCTGCCTGTTTAGTAGTAAGATATAGCATAGCTCTTGTATATTAACTTTATTTTTAATGTGCAATGTTTATTACAACATTTAGAATTTGATTATAATGACCAAATAGATTAAGTTAAAAAAAGCAATCCGATATTGCCTACAAAGTGTAATGAAAGGTACTGAGGCGTGAATAGGAAATTCCACAAATGTTCTAAGGCTAAAGCATCTGCTTTACACAACTAATTAATAAAAAGCAAGCATTCCAGCGTACAGTTAGAAGCTGTCTGACTTTTCCTTGGGAAGAGATCTTATCTTGACAGAGAATAGGCTTAAACAGTGTGAACAGCTGGATGACATCTTATCTTGACAGTGAATGGGGCTTAAACAGTGTAAACAGCTTTAGTAGAAGAATCGTAAATGCGTGCAGCCAGGGGACGTTAACAAAAAAAGTTCCACACAAAAGCGAATGAGCACAGTAATTCAGTGATGGGAACTTATAAGAGCCCCCTTTTAAGATATATTAAATTCAAGAGATTTCACAAGCACAGTGAAAGCGCTGTGCTGGCGAAACCTAAAAAGGAAGGTTTAAATCTGGCAAAAGATGCATTTTTCCAGGTTGAAATGGGAGTTTGAAAACTGCACTAAAGGCTGCAATGGCAGGCCTGAGACATATCTTTAAGGCTATTTTAGTGATTGGGACAATGAGTGCTGCAGCCCACAAGTAGCATTAAATTTACAGGTACTGAGTATATGTAGAACCCTCTACTAGGGACGTATAAGTAAATTAAATGTGCCAACTGTGTGTAGGTCAATTTGACCATGTTTTAGGGTGAAAGAACAATCAGCATTTTACTACTGGTTAGCCGGGGTAAAGTGCACAGAGCACTAATGCCTACAAAAATGAATTCAGCAAAAACAGGGTGTTAAGACAAAACATCTGGGGGAATACAGTGGATGTCAAGTCTAACACATATGTACTGTTTTTAAAGCAATATTTGTTGATCACCACTGTATTCAGTGGTTTACATTTTTTGTTATACATTATGCTGAAGGGGTAATTATGTATCTCAGTCAGTCAAAAAAACTTTATTTCGGCCACACGGACCATAAAAGCAAATAAAATAAAACAATACATTGTGGCCGAAATATAAACACATCGGGTCTGATTCACAGAACTAACTTACGTCAAAAACGTAAAGTTAGTACTTTTAGGTATTCACAGAATACACTTACTCATTTTGGTATTCACAGAATGAACTTACTCATTTCGGTATTCACAGAAGTTAGTAGTCCTAACTTTAGGACTCCTAAATGCCTTCTGTGAATACCGAAAGTCTTAAAGTTAGGATTTTCTCAGTTTAGGAGTAGTAAAGTTAGGACTCCTAACTTTAGGACTCCTAAATGCCTTCTGTGAATACCGAAAGTCTTAAAGTTAGGATTTTCTCAGTTTAGGAGTAGTAAACTTAGGACTCCTAACTTTACTACTCCTAAACTGAGAAAAAACCTAACTTTAAGACTTTCGGTATTCACAGAAGGCATTTAGGAGTCCTAAAGTTAGGAGTCCTAACTTTACTACTCCTAAACTGAAAAAAATCCTAACTTTAAGACTTTCGGTATTTACAGAAGGCATTTAGGAGTCCTAAAGTTAGGACTACTAATTTCTGTGAATACCAAAATGAGTAAGTTCATTCTGTGAATACCAAAATGAGTAAGTGTATTCTGTGAATACCTAAAAGTACTAACTTTACGTTTTTGACGTAAGTTAGTTCTGTGAATCAGGCCCATCATGTAAAAAAGTCTCTGTTTTTGTTATTAAAAACACTATAAATACACATTCGTATCTGCATTCTTAAATTAGCTCCCCCAAGCCTACTCAACGTTCTCGAACAAAGAGTTATGCAATAACCATACAGTGCATGTTTTCTACGTTAGGTGCTCAATGAGGAGCAATAAAAGTACATGTAAGGAGGGAACTGTTTCATTCAGAATTAGGAACACCTGATCAATAAATAAATAAAATCTATAGATAAAACACCCTAGCAATAATTAATTTACAGAAGAGATAGGGATGCGCTACAGTGATTACATTTAATCATAATTGTAAAGAGAGCGGTACATAGCATAGCGTATCTGGTAAATAGTGATGGACTTGGAATAACCTATGCATTCTTTCTTTAAAATGGCACTGCGGGTGCACCACATGGAGTACAAAAACCATGAGATGGAGAACACAATAAGCGTATTGGTGTCATACTTAAAAAGCCTGAAAATCTCTAGGCAATGTCTAGTCCCCATATTCCTACACAATTGTAGCAACCACCGAGACTTTGACTTCCTATAGGCGGGGCAGAAGAAAATTACATGCATTTCAGTTTCCTCTACGTGCTCACACCCTGGGCAATCTAGATTATGGGAGCCCAACCACTTATTGGTAAAAGTTCGAAGCGGGAGCACCCCATGTCTAAATTGGAGGAAAAGCTTCTTCGCTAGAAGCGGTTGGATGTAATTTAGCGCAGGCTCTAGCCTATATTGCTGTTTTACTTCCATAAACCTGGAAGTTAAGCACCCAAGCTTCGCCCCCCGCCATAGCTGGCCCAGTTTGTATTCTCTAAAACTCTTGATGAATGCCTTTCCTGGGGTCGTAGGACAAATTTCTTCAGCTGAAGTCCACAAGTTTACCCTCCCCAGGGCCTGACATGTATTCCTAATATACGCGAGCCAGGGGAGTTTCCCCGCACCTTGCAGATTCATAACATCCTTCAGCTCATCCTTATAAGGGGCTAATTCAGGAGTACTCCAGAGGCGTCACCAGTATAAAAGAGGTCTGGAGGAAACTACGTCTGCTATGGGACTGATCCCTAAGTCCATCCTTAGTGGTGTTAAAGGGGAACTAGTGGGAAGACCCAACAATTGCCTCGCAAATGAATTCTCTGTCAATAACAAGGGGGTAGATGAACAGTGGCCCCATAGTTCTGCTCCATATAAGGCCGCCCCCTTGCCTGTACCTTATAAACTTCTGCTGCAGGGCCTAACGCTTTGTGCGTACAGCTCTTATAAACCTATATAATGCCCCCCGTGGACTGGGCCAGTTTTAGGCTTGCTTTCTTTATTTGTGTCCCCCATTCCATCTTTTCAGTTAATGTAATCCCTAAATACTCAAAAATAGACACCCTCTCTAAGGCCCTTCCATCTAGTCGGGGGTTTGGGCAATTACTAGTATTTACATTAAAAGCCATGTACTTGGTTTTTTGTAGATTGATCTCCAATCCCCGACATCTGCAAAAGGCGCTAAATGCATCAAGAACCCTTTGCATGCCCATAGGAGATTTTGCTAGCAAGAGTGTATCGTCCGCAAACATAAGTGCAGGTATTTTGCGGTTCGCTTGCCTAGGGGCATCCATGTCTTTTCCAGCCAACAAGTACTCTATTAGGCCATTAATAAAAAGAGAGAAAAGAGTCGGGGCCAAGACACATCCTTGGCGTACCCCTTTCTCTCCCACGAAAGGGGCCGAGAGTTCATCATTTTTACCATACCTTATTCGTGCATAGTTATCTTGATGAAGACGTTTCATCTGATAACCAAGATACTCTGGGACTCCCATATCCAGGAGTATACCCCACAATTGATCCCTCTGGACTAGATCAAATGCAGATTTAAGGTCCACAAATGTGAGATAGAGGCTGCCACCCTCTAAGATCACAGTTTTCCAATGGATAAGTTGTAATGTAAAGATCTGGTCAATGGTGGAGGTCTTAGCCCTAAATCCTGCTTGTAAAGGTGTTAGTACATTACTCTCTTCTATCCAGGTCTGTAGTCGCCCCAGAAGTACACGTGCAAAGATTTTTTGGCTAACGTGTAGGAGACTTATGGGGCGATAGTTGGCTGGATTACGTGGTGAGCCCTTTTTATAAATTGGGATGATATCAGACCCTGCCCAAGTCGATGGAAGTGCCATGCCCAGCAAGACAGCATTGAAAAGGGACCACAGGTAGGGAGCCCAAACTAGAGGCTCAGAGCGAAAAAGGTCACCAGGAATCTTATCCAACCCTGGGGC
Source organism: Calotriton arnoldi (assembly GCA_963921515.1). Taxonomy (NCBI): domain Eukaryota; kingdom Metazoa; phylum Chordata; class Amphibia; order Caudata; family Salamandridae; genus Calotriton; species Calotriton arnoldi. Next base: position 1,247,015 of record CAWUFW010005491.1, read on the forward strand.
CTTAGCTGGTAGTATCTTGCCTAGTGCTTCTGTGATCTCCTTCAGTGAGCACAGAGGCACATCTCGCTGAGCCAGCTCCGAGTGGAAAATGGGCGTTTCCACCCGACCGGTTTCCTCATTGTTCAAAGTGTATAAAGCTTTGAAGTGGGCTCTCCAAACTTCCTCCCCTAGGTTTGGCGCAATGGCCAGTTTGCCTTCAGATGTACCTGTGTTAATCAAATTCCAAAATGCCCTCATATCATGGATGTCTAATGCATTTTTGAGGGCATCCCATTTTTCACTTTCCCAGTCACTTTTGGCCTTAGCTACAGCAGTTTTGTAGGTTGCCCTAGCTTCCTTGATTTGTAACCTATCATTAGTTCTAATGGAGACTAAAAGTGCTAACTTAGCTGCCTTACAATGTTCGCTAAACCATGGGTGCCTTGATTTGGGATTCAGCCTAGTCCTTTTATTTTTATAAAAGAAATGGTGCCAAGACAGAGAGTAGGCCATAGTGGTTATTTGCAATTCTACTCTGGGAGGTTAGAGTGCCACTGGTCGCAGAAAGTTGGAACACTTCATCAAGAAAGGGAACGATTTGTTGGTATAAAGAGGCCACTTTATCCTGAGACTGTGCAAGCTCCCCCCAGCGTACTCTTCTCCCTCCATTGGCCAATAGTAGGCCAGGTTCAGAATCTGATGATATGGTGTGAAGACCTTCAGCACACGGTGAGGTTACTTCTAGAACCAGAGCATTATGGTCGCTCTCGTGGCGAGGATTGATTTTAAAGTCAAGCACCCTATACCAAGATCCAACATCCACCAAGATATAATCTATGAACGAAGCTTGCCCTGGTCGATTGTAAGTGAAATTCCCGGGACTATCGGATGCTGTACGACCATTACAGGCCCTCAATGAATGGCTCAAAACAAGTGCGTGCATTTGTAAGACCAGGGGAGTCCAGGCCCGAATTGGTGGTATATTAGAGTCCGGAATTGCCCAAACAGAATCCTCCTTGCTTGTAATGCTTGTGGCCAAGCTGCTCAGGGGTTCGAATTGGCAGTTAAAGTCCCCTCCTATAACAACCCAATAATTCTCCGAGATAGTTGGGAGAAAGGAGGTCACTTCGTTGAGTGTGGGGGATCCTTGACCATAGCAAACCGGCTGTGAATAAACGTTAATTAAGGCAATCCTAATTGAGGTGGGAAAAGACAGAAAGAGACAAAGAATGTCAGGTGAAGAGGTCTCTATCTGTTTAGCCTCACAACCAAGGTGCACAGCAACCCAGGTACACAAACCCCCAGAAGGTCTACCCCTGGCCCCCTGGACTGCTGGAATACTGTATGTCACAAAACCCACTCTATGTGTGTCTACCCTAGCCCATGTTTCCTGGAACATACATAGCTCGTGTTGTTGTATAAATAGCCCCCAATCTGGAAGATCCAATTTCGAGGTGAGTCCTGCTATGTTCCAGGATAATATCTGCATGCTAGGTGGTCCTACTTCTTTGGCTATTGGGATCAAAGGAGTGGGGCATGCCCTTGGTTGGGTCTGATGTAAATCTGTAGTCCCCACCCTTCCCAGAGGGCTGTGTTCGTTGGCCAGATTTGGACTACTAGTTTGATTGGATATAGGTTCTATCGGGCTGCCCACAGAAACCATCTCCTTGTCTCTTTTCAGTTTCCCATGACCACCCTTTTGCGCTAACTCAGCCAGAAGCGGTGATCTCAATCTAGTCTCACAATTGCAGTTAGGACTTTGGTGGAAGAGGCTAGTACACATTAGTCAGTCTATCGAATCTAGTGGACTAAATCTGTTGGCAACAGGGAGGTTATAAACGAGTGATCTAGGTTGAACCTGATTTGTTTGAACCAAAGGCCTACTCTGGTTGCTCATTCCCCGGTCATTGGCCATTCCTCCCACATTGAGCAGCATAAGCCTTGGTGGGAAAAAATATCACAGGGGGAGGGAGATAATACCCCCAACCTCCCTCTGGTAACCATAATCTAAGATGTATTGCACAGCCTGTGTGTCCCTGAAGTTGATCACTATACAGTCCCCAGTTATATCAATCAATCAATCAATCAATCAATCATGTCACTTATAAAGCGCACTACATACCCGCGAGGGTCTCAAGGCGCTGGGGGAAGAGGGGGGTGGTGCTGCTACTGATCGAAGAGCCAGGTCTTGAGGAGTCTTCTGAAGGCCAGTAGGTCTTGGGTCTGTCGGAGGTTGGTGGGGAGGGTGTTCCAGGTCTTGGCGGTGAGGTGGGAGAAGGATCTGCCGCCGGCGGTCGTTTTCCGGATGCGGGGGACTGTGGCGAGGGCGAGGCTGGTCGAGCGGAGCTGGCGGGTGGGGGTGTAGAAGCTGAGTCGTCTGTTGAGGTAGGCTGGTCCGGAGTTGTGGAGTGCTTTGTGTGCGTGGGTGAGGAGCTTGAAGGTTATCCTCTTGTTGACAGGGAGCCAGTGCAGGTCTCTCAGGTGGGGTGTGATGTGGCTGCGTCGGGGGATGTCGAGGATAAGACGTGCAGAGGCGTTCTGGATGCGTTGCAGCCGTCTCAGGAGCTTAGCCGTCGTTCCTGCGTAGAGGGCATTTCCGTAGTCCAGCCTGCTGGTGACGAGGGCCTGGGTGACTGTTTTTCTTGTTTCGGTGGGGATCCACTTGAAGATCCTGCGGAGCATTCGGAGGATGTTGAAGCAGGATGAGGAAACGGGCGTTGACCTGCTTAGTCATGGAGAGGGTGAGGTCGAGGATGACCCCTAGGTTGCGTACGTGGTCGGTGGGTGGCGGGGCTGTTCCCAGTGATGTTGGCCACCAGGAGTCGTCCCAGGCTGAAGGGTTGGAACCAAGGATGAGGACCTCCGTCTTGTCCGAGTTCAGCTTCAGGCGGCTGGTCCTCATCCATTCGGCGACGGCCTTCATTCCTTCGTGGAGGTGGGCTTTGCCGGTGTGAGGGTCTTTGGTGAGGGAGAGGATCAGCTGGGTGTCGTCGGCGTAGGAGATGATGTTGAGGTTGTGCTGTCGGGCGACGTGGGCGAGGGGTGCCATGTAGATGTTGAACAGCGTTGGGCTGAGGGAGGAGCCTTGGGGTACGCCGCAGATGATCTTGGTGGCCTTGGATCGGAAGGGGGCGAGGCGGACGCTTTGTGTTCTGCCGGAAAGGAAGGATGTGGTCCAGTCCAGGGCCTTCTCTTGGATCCCGGCGTCGTGAAGGCGTGTTCGTAGTGTGTGGTGGCAGACCATGTCGAAGGCGGCTGATAGGTCCAGGAGGATGAGGGCTGCTGTTTCTCCGTTGTCTAGCAGGGTCCTGATGTCATCGGTGGCGGCGATGAGGGCGGTTTCGGTGCTGTGGTTGCTGCGGAAGCCGGACTGGGAAGGGTCCAGGATGTTGTTCTCCTCGAGGTAGCGGGTCAGTTGTTTGTTGACGATTTTCTCGGTGACCTTCGCGGGGAACGGGAGCAGAGAGATGGGTCGGAAGTTCTTGAGGTCCTTGGGGTCTGCCTTGGGTTTCTTGAGTAAGGCGGTGATCTCGGCGTGCTTCCAGCTTTCCGGGAAGGTTGCTGTCTCGAAGGAGATGTTGATTATTTTCCGGAGATGGGGCGCGATGGCTGTACTGGCTTTGTTGAAGATGTGGTGAGGGCACGGGTCTAGCGGTGAACCGGAGTGGATGGTATATCCTTTGGCCTCCATCCCAACCAATTTACCCTACGCGTAAAGATAATTTTGTTTACATCTTTGTAGGGGAATTGCCTGTGTGTAGCCAACCAGTAAATACATTTGTTTTTTAGCTCAAAATGAGATTCCCTGCACCCCCTTTCCAGATCTGGTACACCTGATAGCACAACAGCATATGGTGTGGAAGCCGGGGGTAAATTAATACATGGTAGTACAGTCTCTGTTTCCATAGGTTTTGCACATAGTACAGTCTTTGCATGGGCCTCATGAATGGCGCTTGTTTGCTGTGTATTAGATGCACACGGTGTAACCGATGATGTCCTGGTGATAGGTTCGACAGGTAATTATGTATCTACAAAACCCCCACCCTATTATGAATACCGGAAGTGGGGAGAGGAGGCATTTGGTGCACAAATGAGTAGCAGAGGTGGCTGCATTTGGATCCCTAGGGGTTAACCATACAACATTAGATACAAATGATCTATACCAACAATGGCCATAGTGCAATTCTCTCCCAGAGTGATTAGGACATGGAAAAGCACATCAGCCGCAAATCAGTGCAATTCATCAGGCTGCCTCAAAACAATCATTTAGACTGCCCTGTAATAAACCTGAGCTAACTGTATTATTAACACGACATACAATAACAGCTGGTGCAGCAGAAGGTGTAGACAAATTATACAAATAAATTCTTATTCTTGAGTAAATTCTCTGGAGAACTAAAATCCAGTTCCTCTAAGAAGGCTTTGTGCATACATATCTTAGACTTGTGTTTTCATCAGAGTTGCTTGACACAATAAGGTAGAAATATAGGAATTATAGTTCAACGGTTGATTGATGTAATTTGGATAGACAGATGGGTAGTTGTTGTTTATGGGTACCCAACTGGGATTGTGATTATCCATTTTTCACAAAGCTCCGTAAGTACAGCACACAGATATAGGAGGCCATGTGTTACTGAATACATCCGATCCTCAAAAGCTTGGAAGCAGTGGAAGTGGATTGTTTGATGACCCAAAAGCATTCTAGGGATGATTTTACAGTGGGATAAATCATAGACCTGACATGGAAAGCTTAATTTTGATAGGTGGAAAAATGATGTGTTCCATACTTTGATAAAAGTTTATGGGGCATATGTATCAAAAAATCGTTTTGTGAGTCCTTAAAAGCGATTTTTAGCGAATCGCTATTAAGGACTCGCAAAAAGAAATGTATGTAGGTTTCGCAATCTTAATTGCGATTCCTACGTATTCCTTAATTGCGAATCGCAAATTGCGATTCGCAATTAAGGAATACATTCCCATTCATTCCTATGGGCCTAGAGGCCTAGAGGCCCATAGGAATGATTAAGAAGACATTCGCAATTGCAATTTCAAGGGTGCAAGGGTGCCAAAAGGACACCCTGTTGCACCCCTGAAATATGCATGTGTGCACATGTGGCACACATACATGCCCTGAGGGCATGTATGTGTGCCACATGGCACTTTGAAAACTGATAAAAAGTGAATTTTTCTAGAAAATCGCAAATTACCACCAACTTGAAGTTGGTGGTAATTTGCGATTTCTTAAGGCAAAATCGCACAACTTGGGTGCTTCCAGAATTGCATTTAAGGAATCGCAATTTGCGATTCCTTAAATGCATTTGCAAAATAGGGAATCGCAAATTTTGCGATTCCCTATCCTGATGATACATCCCAAATGACTTTTTCTGTTCGCAAACGGGCCGATTCTGAGAATCTGCCCGTTTGCGAACGGGAAAAAGGCTTGATACATATAAGTGGCTGTTTAGATGAAAACTGCTGGATTGCAGCGGATAACACTGGAAGTCAGAATACTAAGAATGCGAAAGTATTATCTGAGTCTTAGTACAATTCATAGTTCTATGCAAAGTATGAAGTTCAATCAGTTCAACAGACCAACAAATCATTCTTAGTTGAGAAAAGCAAGAGAAGAAAATGTCTCTTTCAAGCAAAGTAGCCTAACCTGTGACTTGAACTGTATGGTAGTGCACATGCATTTACATTCAGTCACCTTGGGCATAAGTCAATTAATGAGTTAATGATGGTGGAAACTTGCTGACAAAATTAATATTTATTTAGCATGCAGCTTGAGATCAAGAATGGGCATGCATCATCATATATTTAGCTCAAACTATATTACATGGAAGACCCTCATTCACGGTTCACAGTCGGTTTGCTATGTTGACTTTAATCCAACTTTGGTTAAGTAGTGAACTAACTAACATTTATCCCTGTTCTGAATGGCTTTACACAAGGGCGAGTTCTTGCCCTGCTGTTGTTTTCCCTTTTGGCATTACTTGCTTGAGAAATTGAAGAAAGGAAGGTGCTTCCCACCAAAAATTGACAAAAACTTGAAGAGACACTATGAAGCACCTTTGTATATACAGTGATGTAACTATCAACGCCCACAAACCTGTAAAAAACGTTTTTAAAAAAACATCTCACCTTTTCTACAATGGCATACAGATAACATCAAATTTCAAAAGGTTAAAAATGATTAAATGGGTTAACACTCATAAACATCTAGGTGTAGTAGTGAGTGATAAAGTTATAAGGAACATCATAAGGCTGTACAGGCAAGTGCCATTATGGCAATAAGTGGTTTAATGCAGTTCAATGCTATCTTTTGTATACACAGACAGACTTGGTCTGAGGTCTACAGAGCAATAATAGTGCAAATGTTTTCAAAGGTCTTTCTAAATTATTGTTCAGGAATTTTCTAAATCCAGGATAGTTGGTAGCGTCAATATTGTATTTCTTCATTCAGAAAAAAACAAGGGAGAATCCTTATTGATTTAAGTATCTCAATTTTATTTTAGCTTCAACAGAGAAGGGGCCAACGCATGTTTTGCAACATCAAGGTCGCTTAATCAATTATATATGATGCAACAGCTTGTCCGTGCCCCTATAGATATACGTGAGGATGATTACCATGCTGTTGTGGATCTAAGGAGGGTGATTGGTGTAGTCGAACACACATCAGCTTTTGAATGCTTAATCAATATAATGGAAAAGGTTGCTGATCTTATACTGATGATTATTTTATTTATATAAATATATATTTTCAAGTGTCAACTTCTTAAAATTCGGATGTAAAAGAAAATTAAATAATGTGTTGACCCTGATGAAGCAACCTTGATGTAGCAAAACACGTACTGTCACCTACATTCTCTGGGAATTTGCTCATCCATCCATCTATCCATCATTCTCTCTGCCCTTCCTTTCTTCTCTCATCCACCCTTCCTTCTTTTCATGCAACTATCATTCTGTTCATCCACCACTAATCCTATCCATCCAGTCATTACTTCAACCTTCCTTCTCTCCACCTACCCTTGCATCAATTCTTTCTTACTCCTCTTCATCCATCCGCACTTCTATCCACTCATCCTTACTTCTCTTCATCAGTCCATCATCCTTATTTCTGTCATCCATCCGCCATCCTTACTTCAACCTTCTTTCCTTCATGCCATGCTCCTGTCCATCAATTCACCCATCCAGCCACCTCACCCATTCATCCCTCATCCTCCCATCCACCTTTTTGGCCACCAATTCGTCCATCTACCTCTCCATCCACCCATCCATTCACCCATCGCTCCATTCATCCATCTCTCCATCCATTCCTCCCTCCCTTCTTTCTTTCTTTCTTCCTTTGTTTGTTTGTTTGTTTGTTTCTTTCTTTTCATGCTCTCTATTTGCATTTGTTCCCCGCACTCCAGCTCGATCATACTTTTCCCTCCAGCGTCTCCAATCCAAATAAAAGTAAACTTAAACACAAATGTAAAGGTTTTGTGTAAGACACACTGCCCAGTGGCAACCACCCCCACTTAAGCTGCTAAAGCAGGGGGTTCATGACGCCTCTGAGTAGACAGGTAACAAATGCAAGAGACAGATCATATGCAAATACATAACAGTAACGCATTTTCATTATCGGAGCATTCCCTTTACGGAAAAATATATCCTTCACCTGTCTGTAGTTTTTTTAAACTATTCTTCAAATGCAAAATTTAAAATACTGTTTATCCACATTTGTTAATTCTTTTCGACAATAAAGTAAAAGAAAAAAAATATTAACACCTTCTTTTTAAAAGAGGATTATATGAAGTCAGCTGTTGTGCTCACTTCAGAGAGATTTGCTACAAATAATCAGCAAAGGGATTGAATTAGAGGATATATGTAAGTATGACAATTATGGTGTGTAACAGTTAGTTCCAAAATGAAAAATAGAGTATGGCTGACTAGAAGAAAAATACACTGTTTGCACGGTTTAACGCAGCTATGGTGTATCCAGTTACTGAGAGAACAATGAGTAAATGTGCAGGCTTTGTAAGTCAAAAACTAGAATGCTGAAAATGTAATAGATCAGATAACTGCCGTTCTCTAATCAGTGAAACCCTTTTTACAATTAAATAGGCGTATTTTCATTTTTTGTAAGCCAAAGCCAGTTGTATTGTCTACACAAAAGACTCTGTCTGCCTGCAAGTACATTTCAAATGTGAGCAGGGGAATTTCTCCCCACTCATGTTTGAATCGAAGCGTGCCATACGATTCTATAATTGCTTATGTATTGAAAATAAAGCTAATTTCTGTCTTTAAATCAATATTAGGTTTAATAATTTAGGAACCAATGTATTGCAGTAGTTGTTAATGCTCTACAACTTGAAACATCTATCAGAAACAAAGGTGGATTCAAAGTTCTAACAATGAATTACTGGTAAATTCTAAAAAGTATCATGTTAGCTCTACTTGCAACCAAAATGCCAATGTGGACTCGGCACTCATGATCCAGTAGCTACTTTTATTAACAAATGTTTCCAGTAACCCCTGTTAGGAAACAACCAAAAATATCCTACCTGCAGTATTAAGATAGATAAGGAAAATAAAAACCATGTACACGCTGGACTTTGATTTTCTGTATTGATAACATGAATTGAGATGTTGTTACATTGTATGTCTAAAAGTTACTTGTCGGTGCTTGGGGACTTAATTGGTTTCTTCTTTTGAACCCCTGTAAATCACTGGTAATTACAGATTTTCACACATCCTCCCCACTGCCTTAGGTTAACACCTGACACTGTCAATGGAAACTCCTCCCAGATCAAATCTGCCACAGGCCGGCGTGCAGAAGTATGTGTTTGGGAAATTAGTGGCATATCATATATTTAGGATTATAGGTATTGCTTAACTGTAGAGTGTGTGGGCAGTCCCTAAAGGGGTGGACAGAGCCCTTTTGTTGCAAAATAACAGCATATTTCTGGATATAACATTACAATATTAAACACAATTGTAGTCCTGCAATTGAGTCTAAATGTAAGCTATATAAATGTCATAATTAATTTGTGGTTTTTCCTGAAAATGTGTATCTCGATTTTCTAACAGCATTGCCACCATTTGACAAATCCTCACAAAATTTGTCAGACAATTAGGGCGTTTAGCTTAGTTTTGTCATTACAGTTTGGAGGTGGGTGCATTAAGTGGGCAAAGATAAAGAGAAATTGGAAAAGGGTGAAGGCATTTGAGAGAAGGTACACAAGAGATGTTATTAGTTTACAGTTTCACAACGTGTCTCGTCAGATTGAGGTTCTCTTGGATTTTCTACAGTCTCTTATGAGTGACAGCTTTTTTATACTAAACAGAGCACATACTATTCTTGGCTCTCACATCAACTTAAAATACACAGTTTTTTATTTAGATGAATTTCGTATGAATGGTAACACTGTACAGGAAGGAGACAAATGGAACACTAGTAACTGTTGCACTTTGGTAAACATTCAACATATCAATGCACAGCACCTTTCTCTTGCTAGAGCCAAAAGGATCGCCATTAGACTGTTCTGATTGTCAGACCTAGTGGCATTCACTCACTCACCTGTGAATGTGTGGCCATGTAGTAGTGAGAAATGGTCACCAGATGCTTGCTGCCAGTTCTTCTCTGAACTTTCTAACCAGTCGCTATCTGGAGTGCATGTGGCAGGTACAAATTGCCCAGGAGTGGAAAAGGGAATGGGTGGATATATATAGAGAAAGATTGCTCTTGTTTGGAGCGTAGTTGCTACTTCAGTTTTGTCGTCAGTGTACTCATTTGTGCCCTTTGTGCTCTCTTTTCTGAGGTATTCTTCTGTGTGCCTGTTCTATCCTTTAAGAGTAGTGAACAAGGTTATTTATCAATTGAACACCCCTCTATCCTAAATTCTCCTTTCTTAGGAACCTTTTTCTCTTTTACCTCTTAAATCCTTCTTTCCCCCTTTTGGGGCGTGATGTTGCTTTTAATCTTCATATATTTGTGTTAACACTCTCTTGAGTTCCTAAAATCTGATAGCATGGGCTAATCGAACAATAATGTTTTTCTTAGCACACAGGAATGCATCTAGAACTGTTCTGCATATTCTTAACACACATGCCTACCTTGACAATGGGCACTGAACCTTCAAGACTTCTTCATTTTCTATTAAATAAAATTATACAAGGACAGAATACTATATTATATACAGTGACTTTTCTCACATAATAAGGACTACGCACATCATTCTATTAAATCTGAATTTTGAATGTTCACAATTCTTGCAATATTTTAGTTGTTTTATTAAAAGTTATTTTTGTGAGCAACTTTGCCCAAGAAAAACAACAATGTGTATTGTTCTATTCTTTCATAGGTAATGAAGGATCCCACAAGTCTTTCAAAAACAAAGTTTTAGCGCTACACTATAGCTATCCAGACTCTTTCTAGTTTCAGCTTAATTCTCATGCAATATTATTTTTTTGCTGGCTTCCAAGCAGTAGCCAGCTTCTTTGTGTTTGCCCAAAGAGTGTTGCCAGGTCCATGAAACTCCTACCAGTAAGGACCTTCTGATGACAAGCGCATGAGCCATCTTGGGTGAGAGCGCCCAAGATGGTGGAATTCTCATGAGAGCAGCAAGTCTCAAGAGAACGTGATTTTCTGATTTATGGTGAATAGCCCATAAGAGCATGCTTACCATTTGAGTTCCATGAACAAGTGTTGAACTAAAATAAGCTCAGTGTTCGCGGACATAACATGGGGGTAAAATAGCTCACTAAGGCTCCCTCAAAGTTAATTGGCTGGAACCAGTGGCATAGTCAGGTTAAGCGCTGAGGGGCATATTTGGGGATGATCTTTCCTGGCTCTACACACAGTGCTTATAGTGCAGGCCTGGCACCAATGTATTGCAGTAGTTGTTAATGCTCTACAACTTGAAACATCTATCAGAAACAAAGGTTCACATAGGTTCTGCATATAACACTTCAAAGGCCCAGGAGACAGTTATTACTACCCACATTTGAGGGCATGACAGAATCCCAGTACATAGGTTCCAGGGACAGTACAGGGGTCCAACATGAGTCCCACAGTACAAAAAAAGTAATATATAACTATTCCCAGTTATTACTAACCTGAAGCCTCTGAGGACAGAGCTGGGAAAGATTGAATAGTTCTAAAAATGTCTGGGTTGAAGTTCATTTTCAGAATATGTTAAAAATAGTGGGGTAACAAACTACATCGAAAAGGGGGGAAGAAGAAATAGCACTAGGCAAAGTGAAATTGGAATCCCAAAATGAGATTTCTATTGCTAGTCATGTCCTGCCATAGCTGACTTAGCAGCAATCAAAAGAGAAAACGAGGGTCTTTATTTGTGAATGGGTTAATATAATGCTGACAAAAGAGAGTCAGAGAAAAAGGGCACGTGTGGGATTACATAAGGGGTGTGCGAAATTCAAGTGGTTTGCTTTCACATAATTATGCAAAAATAGGTAGAATTATGCATAAATGTAAAAAAAGGCAAATTCATAATTCTGTGCTATGTTGTAGCCCAAAATGCGTCCTTGTGTCAATTTGTGATGCAAGAAGGCATTTTGCGCTAAAAAAGTGCAAACAACAAGAGTACTGCAAACAACAGCTGCTCACGTTCTGTTGGTCTCATGCGTTTGCAGTAAATTTATACTGTGAATAGCGCATTCTCTGTAGAATGATACTTAATTACGTGAAGTGGTGTAATGGCATCATTTCGGGAATTTCACATACCAAACGTAGCATGAAATTTCTGAAATTACACAGATTACCCCACCATACTTTAAATTTCACTGAGGCCTAGATTATATGTGCCCAGGTCCCATATGAATGAGGTAATCTCTCCTGCGCATCATTGTAATTTTAATCGTATTTATATTGTGGTTACTACCCCTGACGAAGCGTTAAAGCACTTTTCACTGAGTAGAACACTACTCTGGAACCCAAAAAGGATTAGTGGTGAATTAGTATTTTAGTATATTAGGAAATATGAAATTAATTTTTGCAGTGGACATTGAGTCTGTTATTTTGGATTGAAAAAGGATAGTGGAGGGATAGAAGAGGAAAGAGTTTGCATTTATAAAGCGGTTGCTACCCCTGATGAGTCGTCAAAGCACTTTTTGGTGAGTAGCACGCTACTCCAGAACCCAAACAGGATTAGCGGTGAATTAGTAGAGGGAAATATGAAATTAATTTGAACGGTGGACATGTGAGTCTGTTAGTTTTATTGAAAAGGATAGTGGAGGACTAGAAGGGTCTAGAAAGTGTTTATTTGGAGATCATAGCAGTAGAAGCAGGTTTGGGATTAGTAGATGGGAGGTGGAGGGGAAAGTCAGAGGAAGGATTTAGAAAAGCTTGTTTGGAAGATCTGAATAGTAAAAGAGGCTTGAGATGATGCAAGGAGCGGTAGAGGAGGGAAGAGTCTAGAAAGGGTTATTTTGTGGATCATAGTAGTAGAATGGGGTTTGAGATGAGTCAGAGAGTGGAGGTAGAGGATATATTGAGATATGTATAGGGTGAGAAATAGGGTAGTGCATTTAGAGAGTAGTAGAATAAGGTTTCGGATGAGTCAGAGAGTTGAGGTAGAGGATATATTGAGAGATGTATAGGGTGAGATGTAGGGTAGTGCAGTGGAGATGCTGAAATAAGAGTAAAGGGATATATGTAAAGATACATAAGTACATGGAAGGTATATATGTATAAGGAAGGTAATATATCTAGATTAAAGTTGCATTTAATAAACTCAGACTTTCAAGTGTTGCTGTACTTTAATCTAATTTATTAGTGTTTATAATGTATATGTATATATATTATAATTCAATAGTGAATCAATTGTAGATAGTTATGATAAAAATGTACTTATTTATACAGTGACCTGTATACATGTTAAACATAGAATAATATAACCATAAGTAATATGTGCATTTGTTAAGCAGAAACGAATGAATATTTATATATATATTTTAAACATTAGTATACATATTTATACAAAGGAATATACATATTGAGGTACACATCTATAATCTAAATAAATGCTTACATACAGGGATATGCTGTATATTTATGTTTGAGTATGGTGGTTATGTGGGGAAGAGCCAACTCTTGAGTAGTCTTTCTGCAGATAAGATAGTTAACCGTGGATCATATGTTTGGGGGTAAAGAGTTCAATAGTTTTGCTACTTGAACAGAGAAAGATGTGCCACATATGGTTTTTATCTTATTTGGTGGAATTTAGGGGCAAGGTGCCAACCTAGCGTGGAGGTTCCTTTGTTGAATGTATTTGGTGGTTTTAGTCCTGATGAAGAGCACCCCTGTTCCATGTATCATTTTGTGGTTGATACAAAGCAGCTTGAATATGGATCTTCTGGAAACCGGTAACCAATGTTGGGCCTTCAAGGCAGGGGAGATGTGGGCTTGTGGCTTTATATGTAAGAGTAGTCTGGCAGCAGAGTTCTGAATCCGCTGTAGTCTTTTAAAAGTTGTTAAAGATGATCCGTGGTAGAGGTTATCGGCGTAATATAGTTTAGACAGAACAAGAGAGATAGTAGCCCAGGAGCGGCGCCCCACAGCTTTTCAGCAGTGCAAAAAAGGAAAAATAAAAATGATAATAACATAATGTTATTATCATTTTATTTTTCCCTGCTGAAGCTAGTTTTGGGTTGTGGCGGGGCTTGGATTGTTCTCATAGCCAGCAGGGGGAGGAGTGGTGAGTGCACTTATGTGCGCATGATGGTTTGGCCGGCGGTCTTGGGCTGGCCAAACAGTCACATGCACTTAGCATGTCTCCACCCGGATGTATTGCACAGCCTGGGTGGAGGACATGCAAAGGCTCCCACTCCCTATCTGAGTGCCGAACCAAGACGCTCAGACTAATCACAACGCTGCTGCCATGCTGGTGACAGCAGCGCTGTGATTGGCTAGGAGAGTCTGGGAGCCTGTGTGCTTCCGGTTTACAGGAGGAGAGGCGGCAGCCTGCCAGCCGGCTGGCCAGCCGGCTGCTAATTCATCTTTTCTTTTCTTTTTTTTTAACCCTCTCTCTCCCCGCCTCACCACTACTGCCCAAGAACAGCTGCCACTGTAGTAGCCTGGACCTTGTGTGGAAATCTCAGGTGGGGGAAGATGCGTCGTAGAGTGTTTATAGTAATGAAGCTTGATCTTGCTAGTTTGTCCACTTGAGCATTTATTGATAGATTAGAGTCCATGGTCATTCCGAGGTTTCTTACTTCCTTAGATACTTTAGACGGTGTTCCGAGATCGTCAGGCCAGGCGGCGAGTGGGTCATCATTTTTCCAATCGCCACATGAGAGTATTTCAGTTTTGGAAGCCTTCAATTTGAGATGGCTCCATGTCATCCACTGATCACCGGCTCTGAGGCAACTGAAAATGTCCAATGTCTCTGGGGCTTTCCAGTTTACGGAGCATTTGAGTGTCCTCTGCATAGTTATAGCATGTGAGGTGAAATTGATTGATCAGTACCGATAATGACTTCATGTAGATGTTGAAAAGCATGGGTGAGATGATAGAGCCTTGAGGGGCCCCTGTTTTTGTGAAGTAAAGTTTGGATGAGAAAGGGGGGTATGGATGACATTTGTTCTTTTTTGCAGGTAGGATGTGATCCAGTCGAGAGCAGTCCCCTCTATGCCAGCTTCATAGAATATTTGTATTAGAGTGTCATGGTCAACTGTATCAAAGGCAGCTGAGAGGTCCAAGAGAAGTAGTGCAGCAACCCCTTCTTGGTCAACTGTGTTCTTAAGATCAACCCCAATGGCAATGACGGCAGATTCTGTGCCTCTTCCTGGATGGAATCCTGTTTGGAAGCCTCAAAGTATGTAATTATCTTCAATGAATTGTGACATCTGGGCGAAGTCTGCCTTTTCTAGCAGTTTGCCCAAGAAAGGTCCATTTGTAATAGGTGTGTAGTTGTCGGGGTTAAGCGGGTCCAGATTTGTTTTCTTTAGTAATGGGCGTATGTATGACTTTTTTAGATCTTCTGGAAATATTCCTGTAATTAAGGAATTGTTGATGATTCTTCTTACTGCTGTGGCAGCAGAGATAGTTACAAGAATTTTCTTGAAGGCTTTTGGTGGACACGGGTCAGAAGGGCTACCAGCAGGCCTGCTTGCTTTGACCAGGTCCATACATTTATTGTGTGATATTTGTTGGAAGAAATGCAGAGGCTGGGTTAGCCTACTCTTGGAGGTTTTTTTTGGAAAAGGGTCAGTGTTGTTTTTTTTTCTTTGTTTTAAATAGGAGTCCAACTTGTCTTCTTTGGTTGTGAAATGATTTGTCAGTTTGTCTGTGAATTCTTGAGTAATGGGATGAGCTCTTCTAGGCAATTTGGTTTATGAAATTCTGTGAGAATTTTATAGAATTCTTTATTTGCACATTTAGAATTTAGAATTCTGTCTGAATAGTAACTTTTCTTAGTTGTTTTGATTGTTGACTTGAGGATCTGTTAAGTTTTTGTAGGTGAAGTTTATCTTGATTGGCGTTTGCTTTGAGCCAGGTGAAGTGCAGCTTTCTAATTTGCTGTTTTATCTCATTTATCTCTGTATTTCTCCAAGGTGCCTATTTTCTTTTGTTCTGTTGTGCTGTTCTTAGTGGTATTAGGATATCAAAAGCTTCCTGTAGCCACTCATATCATTTTTAACTGAAGTATTGTGCATAGATCTGTATTGGATGTTAGTTGTGTTTCTAAGTGTTCAAAATTGAGTTTGTTCCACAGTTGAAAAATGGATGCATGTAAGATGGGATTAGGTGTAATGCTCTGTGTTGTTTTATGTTGGAAAGCAAGCAAACGATGGTCTGACCATGTGACTGGAGTAATTGTTTGAAAGGTAACTAGTTCTGGATTTGCAAAAATGACCTCTAGGTGGTGTCCAGTAATGTGTATGGGTTTGTGGATGATCTGATGTAGGTTCAGTGCGTCTAGGCCAGTGATGATTGTTTTTGGATAGGGCATATTTGGTTTGTCAAACCAAATAGTCAGGTCATCAAGAATGTATAGGTTGGAGTGTAGTGATATCAGGTTTGAAAATGTGCTTAGAAGTGTGTCTGGGAATGTTGCATTGTTAGGTGGAGGTCTGTAAAAGAGTAGGAAGTTACAGGAGGAAAAATGTGTAAGGTTGCATCTGGTGAAGAGGGCCTCACAACCTTGTATGGAGACGATGTCAGCTTTAGTGATATTTAATGTTTGCTTAATAGCTGTAATAGCTAGGCCACCTCCTCTTTTGCCCATACTATTTTGTGTGATAGTTTTATAGCTTAGAGGAATGGCTTCATGCAACACTGGAGCCATGTCATTACCCAACCATGAATCAGTTATGAAAAGTAAGTCAGGCTGTGTGTCAGTGAGAAGATTGTAGATGTGATGCTTGTTTTTTGAGAGTAGTCAAGAATTTATTAGTAGGCAGTTTAGAGAATGTGATTTGGTGATGGTGTGACTTTGTTTTGTGGAAGAGTGAGCAATGTTTTGTGGACTTGTAGCAGGTGTGTCCTTAGTGCTGGTATTAGTTGCATGAGGACAGCAATAGTGTAGCTATTCTGTATCATCCACCAGGATAAGAAGGCATTTTGATGGGTCTGTGGGTGTAGGTGGTGGAGATGGTGGTTGAGAGTGAGTTGGTGAGCTGTGTTGTTTTTGTAGAGTAGCCTTGTGCAGTTGACATGGAGATGTGAAGTTGTGAAGAGTGACATGTTGTTTTTTTTGTTTGCATCTGTTTAGGGTGGAAGGTGTATCAGGTAGGGGTGTGATGCAGCATGTGGGTCATATTGTAAGGTTCTAAATTGTCCAATTGATGAGAGGTGGTTAACCCGTTCCGCGCTGTGCGAATTTTCACGCTGTGCAGGCGTTTTATTGAGTGGGCGGAGTTCGGACGGCCCCCGGCCGTCCTCCGCACACGCCCACCGTGACGTCGGACGGCCAGGGGCCGTCCGAAGCACACAAGGGGTTAAAAGAGTGCTGCTGTGTTTCTGTATATGCGTTAGGCACGGGGCAAGAGAGAAAGTCTGGCAGTAGAGTTGCTTTAGGGTGTGTATTATTTGTGTAGTCAGGAGGTTGGGAGTGGGTGTATCTTTCTAGTTTGTAACAGAGAGTATTATGAGGTAGTGTATGTGTGTTTGTGTGTGTGTGATTTTGTTGTGCTGGTGTGTGTGTTTTGTTTTATTTTGAGGAGTAGTGAGAGGAGATGATGTATTTGTTTTCTGAGAAGTATTTGTATGTAAAGTATTGTTGGTGAGTGGAAGCTGCAAGGTAAAGGGCGTGGTGATGTGTTTTAGGAAAGAGTGTATGTGGTGTGTGAGAGGGGATGGACAAGAGATAAGAGTGTTTGTATGATATTTGATTGCTGGAAGATGTAATATGTGTGATGGAGTAGAGTGCAAATGTTGTGTAGTTGTGGTTTTGTGGTAAAAAGAGAAGGAGGGTGTTCGTGAATGAAAAAATGGAAGGCTGAGTACAGGTTTGGCAGTGACAGAAAGAGGTCTGTTAGGAGTAATAAGATGGTAGAGCTGGTGCTTTGTATAAGCAGGGAGTGTGTTTCTGGATGTGATATAGTTATGTATGGTGTACATTTGGTTTGTGCTTGCAATCATAGTGGCATGGCATAGAGTTGTGTTTTGTGTGTGAGTGAAGGTGCCATTGTGTGGTAGTTGGGTTAGAAGGGTGAATAGGTGTGGTGTGTGGTGTTTTGTAGTGGGGGTTGAGACATTGAAATGTATGTACGGTTTGTTTGTAGTAAATGAATAGAGTACATTTGCTGCAAATGTGTTAATATGTTTGTGGATGTGGGTGGATTAAGATGATTGCTGGTGAATAGAAAAAAGGCAGCATCTCTGGCCCTAGACCCAACCCAGCCTGAACAGGCCCAAACAGGCAACTGCCCTTGTCCTCTCCACCCTTTGCCTCGACGCCCAGGCTGAGACACCTCGAGCTTAAATAGCCCCAGTGATCAGGTAACACCTTCGGCCAATGGGAACCCTAGCTCTAACCCTAACCAATCACAGCACTAGCCCTAAGCCCTAGGACCAATAGGAGACCAAAGTCTTGCAACCAATCATAGCCCTAGCCCTAGCAGCCAATAAGAAACCAAACCATAAGCCTTAAATAGAAACCCCTAGCCCCAGTGACCAGTCAGAACACAAGACCTATCAGCCAATCAGAAACCTAACCCTGAACCCTAAGTCCAATAGCAACCCTAGTCCTAGGGACCGATCAGAACATAATACCTTTCAGCCAATAAGAAACCTAACCCTAAGTCTTACGCCCAATAGAAACACCAGATACAGGAGCCAATCAGAGCACAGATGCAACGACCAATGGTAAGCTTATATTAGGAGCGTGTGACCTCAAGCACAGGTTGATGGCCGGGGGGCAGTGAGCTGCTCCTGAAGATCAGAATCTCCTTAGATACAGCCAGGCTCAATCCACACTTTGCTGGTCATGGTTCACCCTCCAGGTAGGCCCAAATCTGACCCACTAAAATACTGCTTTTCACGCACTTTAATAAATCCCTTTTTCTAGCCAAAAACTAGGGTTACATGCATGTTAGTTTGCACCCCATATAACAGTATTAGAGAAAAAGTCATGTTCCACTATTGAGAGACACTGGCATGCACACAGCAAGAGAAATTATTAGCAGCTGATAAAAAAATCATATGGTCAAACACATAATAAAATGCAACATCCAGGTGGTTGATGATTTATTGCGTGTAATAAATTGCACCTATCCTGACTTGGGCAATACGATGTTGATTTTAGTTAATACTGCACCCAAATCCACATGTCCTAGGCCTTTCTCCTCTGTTAAATTCCAGCCGGTCAGACCAGCTGAACTTTAAAGGAAGGTGCAAACTTTATTGCGCCTGGTAATTACGTTGTGAAAATAACATTGTATAATTTATAATTGTGATCTCTGCACTTGTGCATTTATGAGCTTATTGTAATAAAGCCCAAAGTGATGACTAGGTACTTAAGACCTGGAAGATAAGTAGCAAGATATTGCGACTATAGTGAGAAAAATTAATTCTCAGAACCTTTGATTTGTCACTGTGCTCAGAGGTTTGGCACTACCTCCACCTAACTGTTCCTTCCATTGAGTTTCCCAGCTCCTCATCCGAAAATTACAGATTGACAGGTTGTTTGTTTATTTTAAATGTGTTTTCAACTTCTAGGTATAAAACTTGAGTACCCCAAAGGGTATGAATAAAGACATTGAAATAACAAGCATTGGCATAGCCAATAGGTCTCGCCTTTGGGACCTTATGTGTTTAGCCAGAACTTTTGGCCTTGTTGTAGAGCATTGTGGCTGCTGTGCATTATGTTGAAAAGTTATAGTAAAAAGTGTTAAGCATTTTTGTTACCTTTATACAAACGAAGACGACATTATATACAACTGAAAAACCTGATTAAAAAAAGATTTTAACATAAAAAATATCTTCTAGTTTTTTTGTACTTGCACTGCTGGCAACTTCTTCCTGCCTGTTCTCATGCTTGTTTGTTATAAATTTTTTTGTTATGGGGGAGCGGGACATAAATAACGGGGAAGTGGAGGTTGGAAAACAGTAATTTAATTAGAACACGAGCAGCGG
The DNA here is from genome assembly GCA_963921515.1 of Calotriton arnoldi. NCBI lineage: Eukaryota > Metazoa > Chordata > Amphibia > Caudata > Salamandridae > Calotriton > Calotriton arnoldi. The sequence goes on from CAWUFW010005491.1 coordinate 1,266,576, forward strand.
ACGGAAACTAGGGGAGAATCAACAGATGCCAGATTCCAAGGGCAGACTGATGTGATGCTTAGGTGATGCGCTGATGCAAAATGGTGGTGGTGAATGATGTTTGGTGCTCAGGTGGTGACACTATATGGTGTGGATTGGAGGTACGTTGTGGATTGTGGAGTTCTGGAGAAGAAATATGTTGTTTGGTGTGTAATTATGCGGTGTGGATTGGAAATGTGTGGAGTTGGATTGTGTGGCCTGGAACTGTGGTGTTGAGTGAAATTATGCTTAGTGAAATTGTGTCATGGTGTGGAGTGCATTTATGTTGATTGGTGGTATGTGGTATAGAGTGCATTTATGTGGAGTGTATTTATGTTGCATTGAGTAGAGTGCAATTATGTGGTGTGTAATTATGTGGCACTGAGTGGTATTATGTGGAGTGTATTTATGTTGCATTGAGTAGAGAGTAATTATGTGGTGTGTAATTATGTGGTACTGAGTGGTATGTGGAGTGTATTTATGTTGCATTGAGTAGAGTAATTATGTGGCGTGTAACTATGTCGCACTGAGTGGTATTTTGTGGAGTGTATTTATGTTGCATTGAGTAGAGTGTAATTATGTGGCGTCTAATTATGTGCCACAGCGGTATTATGTGGAGTGTATTTATGTTGCATTGAATAGAGTGTAATTATGTGACGTGTAATTATGTGGTACTGAGTGGTATTATGTTGAGTCTATTTATGTTGCATTGAGTAGAGTGTAAATATGTGGCATGTAATTATGTGGCACTGAGTGGTGATATATGGAGTGTATTTATGTTGCATTGAGTAGAGTGTTATGTGGCGTGTAATTATGTGGCACTGAGTGGTAATATGTGGAGTGTATTTATGTTGCATTGAGTAGAGTGTAATTATCTGGCTTGTAATTATGTGGTACTGAGTGGTATGTGGGGTGTATTTGTTGCATTGAGTACAGTGTAATTATGTGGCGTGTAACTATGTCACACTGAGTGGTATTATGTGGAGTGTATTTATGTTGCATTGAGTAGAGTGCAATTATGTGGTGTGTAATTATGTGGCACTGAGTGGTATTATGTGTAGTGTATTTATGTTGCATTGAATAGTGTGTAATTGTGACGTGTGATTATGTGGTACTGAGTGGTAATATGTAGAGTGTATTTATGTTGCATTGAATAGTGTGTAATTGTGACATGTAATTATGTGGCACTGAGTGGCATTTGGAGTGTATGTTGCATTGAGTGCAGTGTAATTATGTAGCATATAATTATGTGGCACTGTGTGGTATTATGAGGAGTGTATTTATGTTGCATTGAGTAGAGTGTAATTATGTGGCGTGTAATTATGTGGCACTGATTGGTATTATGGGGAGTGTATGTTGCATTGAGTGCAGTGTAATTTTGTAGCATATAATTATGTGGCACTGTGTGGTACTATGTGGAGTGTATTTATGTTGCATTTTGTAGAGTGTAAGTATGTGGATTGTAATTATATGGCACTGAGTGGTATTATGTGGAGTGTATTTATGTTGCATTGAGTAGAGTGTAATTATGTGGCGTGTAATTATGTGGTACTGAGTGGTATGGGGAGTGTATGTTGTATTCGGTAGAGTGTAATGATGTGGCATGTAATTATGTGGCACTGATTGGTATTATTTGGAGTGTATGTTGCATTGAATGCAGTGTAATTATGTAGCATATAATTATGTGGCACTGAGTGGTATTGTGTGGAGTGTATGTTGCATTCAGTAGAGTGTAATTATGTGGTGTGTAATTATGTGGCACTGAGTGGTATTTGGAGTGTATGTTGCATTGAGTGCAGTGTAATTAGGTAGCATATAATTATGTGGCACTGAGTGGTATTGTGTGGAGTGTATGTTGCATTCAGTAGAGTGTAATTATGTGGCGTGTAATTATGTGGCACTGAGTGGTATTATTTGGAGTGTATGTTGCATTGAGTGCAGTGTAATTATGTAGCATATAATTATGTGGCACTGAGTGGTATTGTGTGGAGTGTATGTTGCATTCAGTAGAGTGTAATTATGTGGTGTGTAATTATGTGGCACTGAGTGGTATTTGGAGTGTATGTTGCATTGAGTGCAGTGTAATTATGTAGCATATAATTATGTGGCACTGTGTGGTATTATGAGGAGTGTATTTATGTTGCATTGAGTAGAGTGTAAGTATGTGGCGTGTAATTATATGGCACTGAGTGGTATTATGTGGAGTGTATTTATGTTGCATTCAGTAGAGTGTAATTATGTGGCGTGTAATTATGTGGCACTGAGTGGTATTTGGAGTGTAGGTTGCATTGAGTGCAGTGTAATTATGTAGCATATAATTATGTGGCACTGGGAGTGGGAGGGGGACGACAGGGAGGGAGAGACCGTCTCTAGAAGCAGGCTGGAGGGATGGGGGGCGAGGGAGGGAGACACTGTCTCTAGGAGCAGGCTGGAGGGATGGGGGCACCGTCTTGAGGTACTTACTGCAGATGGGAGCACACACGTGAGCACTCTTTTCAGGTACAAAGGGGAGCACCCTCGTGAGCACTTTCTTATGCACACCCCAGAGGGGAGCACTCTCGCCAATGCTCTTAGATACTTACTCCAGAGTGGAGCATACTTGAGAGCACTAACTCAGATAATCCAGAGGGATCACACTCACAAGCACTTTTCCAGATACTTACTCCAAAGTGGAGAACATTTGTAAGTGCTCTCCCATAGGCCTACTCTAAAGGGGCGCATACTCACGAGCGCACTCTCAAACACTTTCTCCTAAGGGGAGCATTCTGGCAAGCACTCTTTCAGGTACTTTGTCCTAAAGGGAACACATTAGTGCGAACTCGCGCAGGTGCGCACTCCAGGGGGCGCACACTTGTAAGCACTCTTTTAGATACTTAGGCCTATGGTGACACACAAATACTTACTCCAGATGGGAGCACATCCACAAGCGTTCTTACAGATGCATAGTCCTAAGGACAACACACGTGCGAGCAATCTCTGATACTTACTCCAAAGTGGGACACACTCATGGGCTTGCAGTCGAATACTTCAAAGGGAGCACACTCGTGAGCACTATTTCAGATATATACTCTAAGGGGGGCACCTATGCGAACACTCTGATACTTACTCCAAAGCAGTAGCGGTCGGTGCAGGGCGTGCTTGCCGGGCGGTGACGTGGGGCGGGGGATGGGCAGGGTGGGGGGTAGTAAACACCGGAATACGGATGAATGCAGGTAAGTAGACAATTAAATTACTAAAACGAATTTCGTTGCGCGCGCTGCTTCGCCAAATGCGATGCAGCGCGCGCACGAAATTCGTTTAGTAATTTAATTGTCTGCTTACCTGCATTCATCCGTATTCCGGTGTTTACTACCCCCACCTGCCCTCCCCGCCCCACGTCACCGCCCGGCAAGCACGCCCTGCACCGACCGCTACTGCTCCAAAGGCAAGCACTTTCACAAGCGTTTCCTCAGATACTTACTCCAAAGGGGAGCGCACTCTAGGATAAATACTCCAAAGCAGAGTACCCTTGCGAGCAGACACTCCAATACTTACTCAAGGGGAGCACTCTTGCGAGCACCCTCTGATACTCCAAGGGGGCACCCTTGCCAGCAGTCTCTTTGAGGCTCACTACAAAGAGGAGCACCCTTGCGAGCAGACACTCCAATACTTATTCAAGGGGAGCACTCAAGCGAGCACTCTCAGATACTCCGCAGGGGGGCACCCTTGTTAGCAGTCTCTCAGATATTTACTCCAAAGGGTGGCACCCTTGCGAGCACACACTCCAGTACTTACTCAAGGGGAGCACTCCTGCGAGCACTCTGGTACTCCAAGGGGGGTACCCTTGCCAGCAGTCACCCATATACCCTTTGTGAAGCTTGGCTGCAAGCTGAAGTGAGATGCACTCCTGTGTACTCTCAGCTCTCTTTTGCCTAGTGGTAGATTATGGAAATTGATAATCTAATGAGTTTTGATTTCAATTGATGATGAAGCTTATACCTGACTCCCCCTCCCGCTCACTCCCCCCCCCAGTATTATCAAAGCCGAGAGAACAACCCCAGCTGCTGCAGCTGCCTGCCTGTCTCTTTGTTCTGCTTTTAGCGAGATGTGACAGGCTGATAAGGGCTGGGAGCGGATTCTGCAGCGATAGGGCCAGAGCACTTTTATTAACTTCAATCATGAGAGTTATGTGGAACTTGTTCAGCCGTTACAGTGGGCTCCACCAGATAAGGGGGGCGGGTTCTGGTTGCAGCTCTGATGCGGGAACCATACTTTACACCCTATGCCCCCACCCCCTTACTACATCTATAGAGCATCTCTGTTCATATCCAAGCAATTCAGCGGAAACATATTTTTATTCATGGACATTTTAAAGCGCCAAACAGGCCCAGAAGGCGTCGGAACGCTTTGCATGGGTTGGAATATTTCGTGATTAGGCAAGTTTGGCAGAATGGTCATTAATTTAAATGTCGAATCTAAAACATACAGTGATGAGTGATGGTGAATTACCACCCAGCGCAATTACACGTTTTACCGAGTGCAAATTTGCACCTGGTAACATCTTTCACTTTTCAGCACACATTTGGAACATATCTGTAAGATGTCTGCAGAAAATGGAACATATCTGGAAGATGTCTGCAGAAAAGGACCACGGGTGGTGTGAATTGCTTGCACTAAGGGCCCATTAATTCTTGGACTTGCCTGTTATTTCCCATTCTAGCCCAAAAACGTATGATGGGTGTTTACTGGGGTTTCGGTACTGTCTCCAGTCGGTACCACTGGACTGTTATTACCACCCCATGTTATCAGCCATGTTATAATGTGGATTATGGGCGGTGACCCTCTGGAATTGATTCTGAGGCTACGGCGATTTTTGCATGATTATGGATTTGCCGCATTTGCCACATAAACCATCACCTGCTGCATAATTTGAAAATTTTAACAAAAATATTGTTTCAAGCTCAAACGGATCAAAAGTTACTAAAAATGCTGCGACGCTTGTTGCTGTGCAGGGGATGGCAGTTCACAAAAGTTGACTGTTCACCCTTCAGTTTCATATGCCTTTCAGTTGCATATTGCTGTATTTGGGTGTTAAACTAGTACTAATACGGTGAAGCCTTTGTCCATTGTTAACGTGCAAAATAACGAACTGATACTATCGCAAAATGTGCCGCACCATGCCGAATAATTTGCATTTTCGTTCTGTGTCAGTCATCCCTGCCGCATAACTTGGTCCTCCCATGCCGCATTATTCCAGTTGCCCCGACCATAGGGATGTGTCCTCATACATGCAACCACATCCACACACGGTTCACTCAGGATGCCTCGCATCACACCTGGCCCCCAGCCCAGTGGCACGCTGAGGCGGATCCTGTTGTGCGGGGACCTTTCCTCCACACACATGCACACAGGCAAACTTGAGTTGGAAAGTGGCGGTAGTCTCAGGAGCCGGGCTGCCCGCTCTTCCTCTGCTGTGCTCGCAGCTAGATGTCAGCTGCTGATAAGCGGCGGGCCCTGATCCCCATTCTGATAAAGATTGCCAAGCCCGATAAGCGCCACTTATCTCTCCCCAGCAGGCCCGCGCTGGATTCCCTTACAGTAACAAACACTGCCGATGACAACGCACAGGGCTCCCAACAATCTGTCCAACCGCTAATGTGATTAATGCCGGCGCTTTTTTTTAATTCCGTGATAGGATGGATGGTGGGGTCAGGGCAGGGAGGGGCTGCTTACATTTGCACTTTTTTGCACACGCAAGCACTCTGAAACTCTAAAACGTATGCATATGGCGGCCGGCACAGTAAATAACAAAAAAAAGCAACATCTTCTCTGTTTTTACATACACAGGACCTCTGCCATGTATTCCTGCACAATGCTCTTCGCAGCAGCCTGAGAGCAGCAGGCATGTTGTAGGAGCACGAAAAGAAAAGACAAGCGGGCAGCGTGGCGACCGTGAACGCGCTAATAACGCGCGCGCACGCTAAAAGGGCAAACCAACGCGACCAGCGCTGACCGCCATCTGTGTCCAATTAAGATAATTGGTTACAGATGGCGCTGCTGCTCACCGCCGCGGACCCTAGGTCAAGGCAGAGAGAAGGTGGGCCATGCACCCGTCTTTGGCCAATTGCGTGCTGTCTTTCTTAGAAAGACGCACGCAAAGGCCAATAGGTGTGATAAAAAAAAAAAGCACACGCACGAGCGTGTGTTTAAAGTCAAAAAGCCCTTACTTAAAGTCTCGCAGGGCAACGCATGCGCGCTGGCTCAGGCGAGACCTAAAAATGGCTTGAAGGAACAGGATTTGAAAAAACAGGATAGAGAATATTTTGTTCCAAGATGCACGGTGGTCCATGACAGTGCTCTATGGACACCTTTGCAAGTCCTGGATGTCTCTCAATTGTACTGTATTGTAATTGCTTTTATATAGAGCTTATGATTCCTGGTGAGGTTTTGAAGTGCTTTGTGCCGGGCAGCACGCTCCTCCTGAACCCACGGTTAGTGGTTAATCCATTGGCGTTAGGGATTAGTCTTGTGCTCCAAAGAGACAATTCCATGTTTTTATTTTATTGTCTTTGTGGTGAATTAAATTAGTAGGAGTTTGGTTTGATAATAGTGGGGCGGTTGGGAGTTATGTGAGTTCATGTAGATGATTGGATTAGTAGATGAGCTAGAGGATATAGGGTATTGCTAATCTGCAGAGTAAGACTTTCAAGGAAAGTCATCAAGAGATGAGGTGTAGACAACTTGTAGAAATATGAAAATAGAGATACATGCAAACATGCACATGGTTCAGAGTAGGCTGTACTCAGAAAGAGGAGGCATGCAGACGATGGAAAATAAGGAGAGGATCATTGAAAGAAAAGGAGAGGCGAAAATCGCAATCAAGGTTAACATTTTCATGCAGCTTTTAGGAACATGAGGTAGACTTTTGAGATAGAATGAACTCTGAGGAAGCAAAACTGTAGAAAGGAACATCATTATTTACTTCTGAGATAATACTATATAAGGTACGTTTTGATAGGCCCTAAAATAAGGCAAACAGTCTTTCCTCAGCTAAGCTGCTGCTAGACCACCACTTCAGCAAGGACAACTAATCATCTCAGGGGTTGGAAATGTAAAGTAATGGCTGAACGCATATATAGGGAAATATTGAGAGCTTTAGGCTGTGCTTGAATGAGCAGTAACGTCATAATAAAACCAATGTGAGAGAATATACTAGATGAATGATGTGGACATCTAATGCAAACATCGAAAAGGAGATTATGCAAATTTTAGAGGGATGTCTTCTTATGACCCTTAAAATATGCCTTGCAGTATTAATTACTGAAGCAAATTGGCATTCAAGTGGATGCCCCTAATTGAGCATGGCACAGGATGGGACTGTATTGTGAAATTGTATTGCCTGCATTCCTGCAGCTGGAGGGATAAGACCTAGACACTGAAGTGAGGAAGGAGAGGCCAGGCTACCTTTAGAAATTCCATGAGGCTTTTGTTTAGCTTGGAGATGCAAATTAGTCTTCCTGAGCACTGTTATTTGGTGGGTGGCAGAGGTGAGAAGCAGAACTCCAGTTTCTGTTTTTCAAGAAGAGGAAGTTTCTAGGCCAGGCTGTGATCGTATCTATCCCTGATTGCTACTTCAGGACGATCTCACACATCCTTTTGCCCATGTTGTGTGTGCTCTGGCTTAGAGTAGAGCCTAAGTATTTCCTGCTGAGAGAAACATCACTTTTCACAAAGGCTCTATCTTAAGAGCAGCCTTTGAAAAACACTTGAAAAGAACCACCCCACCCCAGTGTGCACGCCACAAAATAAATGTAAGAAAAGTGAAACGAGTAAGTTTTATTTTAGCTGCACTCTATGTGTTCCGCATCCTACTGTGTAGTGTAATATTATAAACAACTAAACTGATCGAAGCATCCCAGGACAGTAATAGAAAAGACAAAGTCACTGAAAGCTTCACAATACAGATGAAAGTATTATAAGACAGCCAACAAGTTGTGTACTACGTGGCTGTTTATTGTGGAAAGAGTTAAGAAACTTTCAAAAACATGTTACTGAAAGCGACACAGTTCATTGCATCAGAGAGCACCTAGTTACTCAAATATAAATCTTGTGGTAACTCCACCCAACCTGTTCTGGGGGTCTGCTCATGTTGTGGCCTTATCTCTCCTTCGCCCCACACTCCCCCGAGCTGCCTACTGTGTGTCCTCTGCCAGCCTTGGCTCTGCGCCTCATGTGTCAGTCCCCACAGAGGGATGGGCTTTCCCTTGGTGGGGTCCTGCCCTGCCCTCCCTGGAGTATAAACCACCAGTGCTGCCCTTCCCCGTGTGTTGCGGTGTCACCAGCGCCGAACGCCAAAAATTCTGGTGGGGAGAACCATGACCCAGCAGGGTGCTGCCCACCGCATCCAGCACTCAGTCAGGGGAGGACAACAGACAATGTAATTAAAAACATCATTTCGCTTCACATTACCCAATGATATCAACTTGCTATGAAGACTGCATCTTTAGGAAGCTGTGGGACTTTATCATCCAGATTCTGAGCTGAGTTTACTTGTCCTTTCTTGACAGTTTGAATGTAATGCTTCCATGTGAAATAAAATGTGTAGAGCCATCTACATCTTCTGCTTCGAGCAAAGTTTACGCGTTCACCAAAGCTGTTGCGAAGTAATGGTTTCCCCCCAAAAAGCATGCTTTTTAGTTTTTTCAAAAACAGCAAATAAAGGTCAGTGCGTTCCTTGGTTTCCGCTCGAACGGTGGACTTGCCCCATGTTTAGGCTGAGATATGCACTACATCTAGTTTCCAGGGCAGGCAGATTAAGTGTCTCGTGCCCAGGATATTCGGCAGGAAGTGGACGCAGGTGGCAGCGCTAGTTAGATTCCACCACTTCCCATCTCTCACGTTCTCTTTGGCCCGAAACGTTTCGGGATCAAAATCTCCAAAAGTTGTTCACCCCCGCCAGATGTCGTCTCTCCATTTCTGGTAAATGGTTCGGCTGTTCTGGGAAAATAACCGATTTTAATGCATTCAGCAGCAGGAGTTTTCTTTAAAAACACTTTTGGATACAGTCATCATTCCGGAGGCTAAAGCAAACCTTGACTTACGCCTTTCATCTTCAAACCATTTTGTGTGGTCTCATGTGTTAAGTATTTCCACATTTTAAACACAATCTCGGAAAGTGGTTTTGTTCACACATCGAGGGAGCGAAGTCGTTCACTGTAACCGGACCCCACCGCTGCATGTTTTCCTAGATTACACGCCTCTACCTGCAAATATTAAAATTATGTCCTGTTTGTTGCGATGAAACTATCTGATGAGCAGTTTTCTGTTTACTCCCCATGCTCTTAGCATTTCTTACATTGCATGCGCATAAATGAACAGCCTGTAAAACTATATGATAATTTCCAGCAGTGAACAAAACCTAAGAGAGAGCTGTCTACTCAAGCACATCATAACTATATACATTTTCACTGCCTACGTCTGCCTCAGCTTCCGAACTAGAGCGGGGCAGCGAATGTGCTAAAAATGGGGCAGATTGAGGGGATATTCTCAAGAACGTGCGATAATCATCGCCAAAATAGGCTAACGCAATTTACCATATCGCCGTCTATCGCGGGAAAATAACTCTGTGACAACGTCGTATTCCCAACACAGCGGTAACATGCAATAGTTTCCCGAGAACGCCTCAAATGTCCGCGATACAACTACCGCGATGGCGATAAAAAAGGAAACCCGAACATAAAAAAAGTTGCGATGGGCCCAACTGCGATAAAAATCCAGCGAAAAGCAGCGCCAGGCCCGCAAGTCCCACAAGTAAGGCGGGAACAATCACTATAAAAGTTGCAAAAAAAACCACCTACAAAACACAAACAACTGCGAAGCACCATGGAGGGAGCCGGAGCAAGTACAGAGGACAACCAGAACCCCACAAGCCCCACGGAGGACCAGCCTGGGACCTCTGGGACAGGGAAGGGCAAGGAGAAGAATAAGAGGAACACGCATTTCAGTACGCAGGAAAACCAGATCCTCATTACGGAGGTGACAGAACACCACCACCAACTGTCCATCACCTCCACTGTGACATTGGCAACTAAAAATACAATATGGCAGTCCATCTTGGCCAAGGTGAATGCTGTTGGAGTGAAGAGAAGGGAAGTGGACGACTGCAAGAAGCGCTGGACTGATGTGAAGCGCAAAACCAAGCTGAAAATCGCTGCCAACCTGAGAGCAGCAATGCAGACTGGAGGTGGTAGCCAGCACACACCAGGAGCTGGATGAGATGGAGGAAATGGTGAGCCGAGTCATCATTGGGGAGACGGTGGCAGGAGTTGGTGGACCGGACACTGCACAACATGACCCGAGCCAACAGCAACAGGGTGAGTAACCACCAGGGACTGGGGGGACAGGGGGAGATGGGCACAATGGCAAACATGCACAATTAATTGGAGCACATCTGCAGACAAACCATGCCCAAGAGTCACAACTCCGACCAAGAGCCCAATTTACCCAAGTCTGCAATATCTCAGCACTGTAAAAGCACAGAAGTGAAAGGCACACCGCCCGAAAGGGAGAAGGGCCAGCCAAATTAGAGCTGAAGGGGCAACACACCCACAATGCAGCACACACACATAAGAATCAGAGCACCTCAACATTGACAACATTGTGGTACAAACTGCACACCCTCACAACAGAACAGAGGACACAATGCTGCCGCTTGTGTGTAGAAAATGGCCATTCGCATTTGGCATAGCAGGAAACTGTGAGATGACAATGGACAAGTACAACCTCACATCCCTGATGGTGTAGAAATGTCAACTGTCCCGCATCAAATAGGCATCTCCTCACAAACAGTCACAATGTACATTGACATGCAGTCCGTCAGTAAACCTGTACAATGCGTGAACATACATGTGAACACAGTGTCAATCTGCATCTCCCCTTCACATTGCAGAGGGAGAATCAACACCTCCTGCAGAGCAGACACAACAACTCAGCACTGATGACGAAGAGGACCTCCCCAACATCGACACCGACGCCCTCCAGCAGCTCATGGACAGCTTAAGCACCCCACCTCCAGGAGCAGGGCAGCCCAGCTGCATCGAGGAGACCCCACCCCCTGCACAGACCACACAGCAGGAAGCACCCACCACCACGGCTGTCTCCCAGGACCCCCACGACCAACACATGGCATTCCAACGCCGTGTGTCAGGGTGCCAGGAGAAGATGGCTGATCAGCTGCGGGTGGGGTTCGACCTCGTGGCAGCCAAACTAGATGCCATACGTGGGTGTCTAAGTCCCATCAGGGTTCACTTACATTCCCTAACGGACACCCACTGTCCGCTCCATGCTCTCCAACAATCCATGGCTGACATCGCTGGAGTCATGACTCGGAGACAAGAACAGAGTGGCTCCAGCGATGTCAGCCAGGAGTTGGGGCACATGCGGAGGATCATGGAGAACATGGAGCGGATGCATGCGGAGTGATTGGCTGCCACGGCTGCACACCAGCGAGATGTAGCTGGGATCTTCCATGCCCTGCAGATCCTCATCATGGCATGGCCGCCACACGGCCACACGGCCTGGCGTGGATGAATGCTGCTGCTACTACTCCATCCACATCTCCGCCCCCTGAAGTGTCAGTGCCACATAGTGCGGCAGACCAAACACCACCACCCACATGTGAGGCACCTGACACATCAGAGGACGAAGATGATGATGAATCTGGCTTGGTGGTGAGATTGAAGTGGTAGCGTACATCACCGCCACATGGCCTGTTACAGCTTGTTTCTGCCCTCTGCATCATGCCCTGGAATAACATCTTCCTCTGTCCCCCGTTACACTCAGCGACACTCACCTTGGACCACGACATGGACTGCCATATTTGGAATGGTTACCAATGACACAGCAATCACACTGCGGACTGAAGTCTTCCCCTTCCGATGAACCTGTCAATCCCAAAGGACTCTGGCTGGCCCTCCACAGGGCGACAATGTAAAGTGGGGTTTGCATGGCCCTGTACTGGTCCAGCTGAAACACCCCACTGAATGCGAATAAAACACTCAAATTCACACTGATGTGTCATGGCCCTGATCAATTATGCATGGAAGTATTGAATGTAGGGACAGTGATTCCACATAAATGGTACTCCCTGGGTAATGCTATCAATGCGCATGTATGGCCGTGACCCAGATAGGCAGTGAGACACACATCGTCATTCAAAACAACTCACATCACAGTTGAATACAAGTGAATGTGCGTAGACTTTATTAGCATATGCGTGTCAGTACGGGCAAGAGAAGTGCCACAACATGCGGAGCAATGCAGCAGCATGTCAGAATGAGGATCGTTGCCAAGCGCCGCTGTCCACTCCGGGGGAGTGCCTCACCTTTCACAGGTGTGTGTTACCCCGCGTGGTTGTCCACCCACGTATTCGGGGTAAAGGCGTATGCAGCCATGTCCACTGTTGTCGTGGGATATGTGACCAGAACCCCAAGATGCAATAAGGCGTCGGGACATGTGCAATGGGTTCCAAACTGTTGTGGCTGCAGGTACGTAGTTACACGTCCATGAAAGCGATTGCAGCTTCGTAGGCAGTCATCTCCAACATGAGGTTGTTGTCGACTCCATCGAACAGGACAGCGAGGCTATCCATTAGCAGGTCTGGACAGATGTGCTGTGTCCACCCCCTATCACCAATTAGCACCACAGCCCAATAGGGGAGCGGCTCAATGTGGTCACTGCACACGAGGAGTTCTGCAATATCCCAGGTCCAGCTGCCAGCATGTATGCCAAGTATCCAGGCATCCCATAGACAGGTATCACGGTGACACTTCTGGTCGTGGGCCAACAGGGGGCGCACACACATGTCGTAATCCAGTTCGCCTACCGTCCTGTTGGATAGGCAGACATCCATGGACCACTCGAATATGCACGATCGACAATGCAACTCAGGCTGAACGCAGGTGACGTTGGCAAGGCGGAAGCTTAGCCGGTAACTGACCCGCAGCACTACCAATGGCAGTGCCCCCAGTATACGTGCACTGTACAGTTCCAAGTGACAGGGGTTGTGCATGTGTCCGGGATGTTCTGCCATTGCATCAGTGGCTCTGGTTGAAGCGGCACTGTTCTGACCTGCGCCAGTTCTGTGGATGAAATGCCACAGCTCGGATCAATGAGTTGCTTAAGTGTGCAACGGTTGTACGCCTGGGATGGTGTGGGAGTAAGTGTGAAGGCCATTCCATGCAAGATAACTCCGAGCAAGGACTTCTGTGTGTGGGGTGTGTATACGTTGGTCTGTCGTCGGGCTGTGCGTACTGTGGGAGCCGTCCTCAACTGCTATCATATCTGTCAAGGGGGGGCCGGGCACTTGCAATTCCGAGGTCGGATGTGCAGATGTGCTTCCGCCTGATAGTTCAGACAAAGGGGCTTTCATCCCTGATGTCAGTTTGTCATCTGCTTGCATTCAGGAATTGTGATGTGGCTTGTTGGGTGTGGGGTGGGATGTGTGCGACTTTGGGATTCATGTTTGACTTGACTTGCATGTGGCAAATGAGCGGCATCACTGTGTGTTACGTTGCCTCACATCTGCTCCTCCCTCCCCCCCGGGCCTATTCACTTGTGTACGCTGCGCGGTTGCATCACTTGCACTCCAACGGCACACCATTGTCATGCCTGTTTGTGCATGTCCACAAGCCTGACAACGACACTGTGATGTTGGCCGTTGAAGGTGGGCGGCCACGTGAGTGTAGGCCTATGGTAAGGATAGTGCGGACACAGATGTAGAGTTCATGCCTGGCTGAACTCGCGCTGCGATTAAGGCTAGGCATTTGGCTCATGCTGCGGCAATACAGATACACACAACACTTGGCATGTATGAGCCAAGACCCCGAGCGGTCTTGCGCTCCTTCATTTCACCGTTCGTGCGAGCCCGCCCTCCGGGTGCATGCTACATTGCAACATTGTCTATTGCGGGCCAGGTGGTGCCGACACTACAACAGAGACAAACTTATTGGTAACTTCCTTGTCCAGGCCAGAACTGGACCACGCCCTGAGCCCCGGGCTAATTCTACACACCCTGCGCTGGACTGACATACGCCGGCCCAGCCCACTCCGCTTACGCTTACAGGGGGGGACGACAGAGCTACATGTCCATGAGGTGACATGCTTGCGTCCGCTGTCCACAGCACGATGTGATGTGGTAGGGCCAGGGGCCATCACGCATTCATAATGACCACATGGACACACTTAGAGACACACTTAGATGTATGGTGGAACTGGCTACTGCACGTGCGCCCGGCCCCTTTTTATTACCAGGGTCACATGTCCAGTGACGCCTGTGCTGGATGGGTGTGGGGTGAGTGTAAGCCAGCCCTCAGGGTGTGATTGGTGCTGGCAACAACTAGAACAGTGATCATCAGATCACACACACAGATTCAATCATAAAGGGTCCATGACTTGAGCTGCACTGAGTTCGTGGCACCGGAAGCGCTCGGCGGGTGCGCGGCCTGCGATGATGCATCGTCTGGGCGGGCCGCACTGGAAGCAATGTCTGTTGCCTACTGGTCTGCACCATAAATAAATCAAGACTCAATTCGAATTGTGACCCTGCTGACCACAGTGTAGGCCGGAGGCAGCGGTCAGGAAGGTCCCACAGCCACGTGGTGATGACTTGTGGTGCACTGAGTTCGTGGCACCAGATCTGGAATCACACACACAAGATTCAAACATAAAGGGTCCATGACTTGTGGTGCACTGAGTTAGTGGCACCTGGAGCGCTCAGCGGGTGTGCAGCCAGCGATGATGCGTCGTCCGGGCGGGCAGCACTGGAAGCAATGTCTGTTGCCTACTGGACTGCGCCATAAATAAATCAAGACTGAATTTGTATTGTGAGCCCTGCTGACTGCAGTGTAGGCTGGAGGCAGTGGTCAGAAATGGCCAACAGCCACGTGATGATGACTTGTGGTGCACTGAGTTGGTGGCACCTGGAGCGCTCAGCGGGTGTGCAGCCAGAGATGATGGTGTGTCCTCGCAGGTCAGGATTGGATTTGATTTCGGGCCCTGCTGACCGCAGTGTAGGCCGTAGGCAGCGGTCAGAAAGGGCCCACAGCCATGTGATGATGACTTGCGGTGCACTGAGTTGGTGGCACCTGGAGCGCTCAGCGGGTGTGCAGCCAGAGATGATGGCGTGTCCTCGCAGGTCAGGATTGGATTTGATTTGCGGGCCCTGCTGACCGCAGTGTAGGCCGGAGGCAGCGGTCAGAAAGGGCCCACAGCCACGTGATGATGACTTGTGGTGCACTGAGTTGGTGGCACCTGGAGCGCTCAGCGGGTGTGCAGCCAGAGATGATGGCGTGTCCTGGCAGGTCAGGATTGGATTTGATTTGTGAGCCCTGGTGACCGCAGTGTAGGCCTTAGGCAGCGGTCAGAAAGGGCCCACAGCCACGTGATGATGACTTGTGGTGCACTGAGTTGGTGGCACCTGGAGCGCTCAGCAGGTGTGCAGCCAGAGTGGATGGCGTGTCCTCGCAGGTCAGGATTGGATTTGATTTGCGGACCCTGCTGACCGCAGTGTAGGCCGCAGACAGTAGTCAGCACACACATAACTCCACGGTGCTGTGCCACTGGGTGCGCTGGGGGCCTGTGTCGCGGATGCCAGCGATCGGCTGAGGAGGCTGGCGGTAATGGCGGCGGACTTGTGGCAGGGTGAGGGGCGCCTCCCTGGCAGACGCGTTGGCCATCCGGGAAGTGAACCACGCCCAGAGCCCCGGCCTATATATTCACACTCCTACGCTGGCCTGGCGTACACCGGCCCAGCCCACTCCACTTTTGCTTACAGGGGGGGACGACATGGATACATGACCGGGGTCTTCCCCACTGCCTGAGGTAACATGGTTGCGTCCACTTTCCACAACACTACAAACACCAGCAGTATATGTCCACATGGACATGTCTGTGCTCTGCATACTGTAGTCTGTCCAGCACATCACCGCCACACTTGGCATTGTGTACATTCTTATTCATGGGTGACTTGCCTCCTTCACACATACTTGGTTCACACCTCTCCCCACATTCTGCAATTGTGTGGCTGAGGGGCCATGCCGTTTTGGGATGGTCAGCTGTCTTGTTCTGCTCTGCCTCGGTGGTAGTCCAGGGGGTGGAGGGGTCCTGGGGGTGGTGGCGGTGGGTGTTGTGGCCCTCTTGGGTCTCCGAGCTGCATGGTCAGTAGCTCCATGACATGTGTTGGTCTTCAGATGTGGCTCTGGGCTGGGCTCCCTTTCATGCTGCAGGTTGTCGTCCGGCTTTACACCAGTAAAAGGCAGGTGTTAAATCCCTGCTGCTAACGCGCCTTATCGCCTGTTTTTGGGTCGCATCGCGGATCGGGCTGGTCGTTGAGAATATCGCGAAGTGGTGTTTTCGTGTGTTTTTGCACGGGTACGCCTACTCTGCATATCATTAGCATTAGTTGTCGCTCTCATCCGTGGCAATGTTTTTTGCGGCAGCTATCGCTGGGAAACTGGCGATTTCGGCAGTTTGCACCAGCTTGGGAATAGGGCGATGAATCTATCGCCACTTTTGCGGCGCTTAAGTGCCGATAAATCGGCGATAAGTCCTTGAGAATATGCCCCTATATATATTAACATATTAACAAAATCCCATCAACCATCACCACATTGCAAATAGGCCATCTCCCATTCAGTCTAGATCACCACGAATCTGGAACTTTTCTACCACTCTCCTTAGCTCTTTAACTTATTGAAAAATACTAAACTGATCTTTATCAAGTCAAAAACAATTCCATTTCAGAATAATGTTGTACATACACACCAAGTTTTGTTATAATTTAGTTGAGCAGTTTCTGCTGTAGGGGAGAGCAAATATTCCTATTGGATTTAGGGCAACCGCCAACACAGTGCCTGATTTATGGTTTGAATGATGGAAGAAAGCCAGATAGGGAGGCAGAGGACTTTATGTCCACTACCCTACGTATACTCTGCCCGCCAAGTTTAGAGATATCTGCCTGCCTCGCGATTCCAGAGTTTTCAAAGATTCTAAAGTTAGTGCACCCTCCCCACCATGGGAGTTTTCTTTCATTGTCTGTGGTTCAAGATTCTTTTTTTACTGACCCTCACCACAAGGATATTCCCGGTGATGAAGGACTGTCGCGAGCCACTCACCTGAAACTCCAGGTGGTTCCTATTGGGTGAAGACAATTCATTAAATCCTTCTGAGGACTAACTGTAGGCAGCAGTGGTAAGGGAAACACTGAGCCAACAGTAGTCCCCAAAGGCATTGGGGGTTGGGAGAAAGCGAGAGAAAACAATACCGGATTTTCCTATGTCTCTAGACTGCGTCACTGGGTTCTGGGCACTCATTCTGATTTGGCTGCTACGTGAAACACCTCTCGGCATCTGACATGCAAATGACATTATCAGCAAGATCGATAAATACAAGATATTACCAAATGGTACACTCAATACTGATTTCTTCATACAATGTACAAGTAGTATGAGCATACCTTAAATCTTAGCCCTTTAAGTATCTGAGCACCATTAGTACAACATATTGCATCATATGTCATGTAAATTAGCACTAAGCTCCTCAGTTCGGGCTGGACAGTTCACATGGGGAGCAGGGTCAAGAGTGATTTGCATATGGCTGGGTCTAAATTGGAATGGCATGGTGTGCAAAAAAACGATGGATTTAGGCCAAGATCTCTGCACTGAGGTGAATGTTTGACATTGTTCAGCATTCCGTCCATCAATTGTTCTTTTTGTTAGTGGTGATCACCCTAACTGGGCTTAAAATTAGAAGTGCTATTTTTATATCACCACAAATAACCTTGTCCACTCTTAGCCACATGACCACACAAAATTTGAAACGAATAATCTGAGCTGAATGGCTCAAATATTTAACACATTCCATCCAAATTTGTCAAACCGCATTTGAGGTGTCAGAAAATCAAAAATGTATTTCCTGTGGAAGTATGACCTTAAACAACAGTACTGAGATGTTATGACTACTTTCACATTTGCAACTGTTAATTCTCTATCAACATTTTTAACATTGCAAACTTGCTTGGTCCTGTTCTCGTTCGAGGTTTGCCACATTCCTCTAGCAATCTTCTTTCAAATTATGCATTGTGCCTTCCAGATCTTTGCAAGTTGTCTCTAAAAAGACATTCTCCATCCACCAAGTTACTGGCTTTGGGCAAGTAGGGTGCCATGTTCTATTCGACTTTCTTCTACATCCCATGTTCGAGGCCTAGTTATCTCACCAGGAATAGAATCAGAAGGTTGGGGATGTCACGGGCAGAATGTGAGGGGGGTAGATGGTTTGGGGCTAAATAGAGGAAGGTTGGTGTTTGTGCTGCTGCCCGGAGGGTTTGGTGATGTTATCCTGATGAACGATGAACAAAGATCCTTCCTCCATGAGCAAGTGTCCTGGACTTATTATAGGTCTTGACTCTGCATCAGGCTGAACTCTCCTGGACTAACTTCAGTGCCAACTCATTAGCGAGATTAGTTTCCAAAGCTACCACCAAAAAGACTTTTAGTAGCAGCAGCATTTTGCTTTCTGAAACAGTTCTACTATGTAATAAATTATACATCTACATTTTGCAGAGAAGATTTTATCCACCTTCAGTGAGACATTATAGGCATTAGATAGCTCAGCGCAATCTCCAAAATACCAAATGTTTAACATAAACTATTCCTTAACCCACTTTTGTCTTATTGAATGTCGGAGATTTATCTAATTGAAATACATACAGCGTTGAACTATCTACCTCTTCCACCATAAACTGTTCTTGCAATTCTAGGTTTTAGGGGTATTGCCCACTTCCAGGGCATGACAGTCCCACTTTGAACTTAAGACATTTTAGGGTAGCACACACCCCAGGACATTACCCCTTTTCTTCCCTTACTCTTATTACTTGTAACTATTTAATTATTGCTGTAATATAGTACAAAAAAGACCAAAGACCCACCTGCATTAGAGCGCTTTCCAGAGAATGCTCTAGTTGAGTTTTGGCAGCAAGCATGTACAGTTAGAAGAAGTTTCTATTCTTCATTGATCTTCTTGGTGTATCAGGCAGCAGACCATTTACTATTGGTACTTTTGACTTTAAAAGGAGCGACAATGTAAACAATTTCAGTCATGATCACGCTATTCTTAGTGGCAGCATCAATAACACCTCGTTCTTCAATAAAGCAGGGGAGGCTATTTGCAAAATGAGCAACAGTTTTACATTTGATTTCTGTTCCTGCTCTATGAAGCTCAATTTTACTCTTTTGGGTTGTTTACAGGTCATGGTTTTAGACAAATATTTGGAGAAGGGAGTTTGATATCAGTCAGATGATGATCAGACTACTTTACCATAATAGGACCATCTACAAGTATACAGTCTTTCTTGGTGTAATATAGGCGAATTAATTTTAGGCAGTGTTCGATCAAGTCATTGTCATGAAGGATGGAATAGAAAGGAAAGAACAAAGGGTCACTAGGATTTCCCCAGAGTAGATTAAAATCATCACAAAACTATTTAGACAAAATGAGGTGATAGGTGATATGAGCCATACACTATTCAATCACACAACAAATGATAATGTTAATTGTGGTAGATCTGGAGCCCATGGTTGCATATTAAGGGTTATCAAATCAGGTTTCTGTCAAAATTGTGTCACAACCTTAACGACAACAGCATCAGCCATCACTGTCTGATGTTTAGTGCTGACTTACAGTCATGTAGTAGACCTTGTAGCGAGGAGGACGTTATTATTTGAAGGTAAGTGGAATCTAATGTGATATTAATAAGATGTTTGGGTTTAGCAACTTTGAGATGGTCTAATGAGAACTGGAATATTATGAAATTCAGAACTAGTCTACCTTAAAAAAGACTTGCTAGACCTCCTAAGTTCACTTTTTTTTAGCAAGGACTTTCTGCTGCACTGAGGATTCAGTTTTCCTTAGACAGTTAATCTAGTAGTAATACATTGACGTCTACAGCGTGAATAGGATGGACAGTTTTGTAAGGGAGAGGTAGATTGTTGGGTATGGATCGTCCCCAGTAGGATTCAAGGGATTATTTTGTTTCTCTGTCATTGTCAGAACTGTTGATGCTCTAATTAAAACAATTAAGGGGGTCAAGGCGTAGGATCGAGGCTGTCTGAGCCTTACTTTGACTTAGCCCAAAGCCATTATATGAAACTATCATAAGACAAGAATTCAAATCAAAACCATAAAAGTTTATTCAAAACTAGGATCATAACAGAAGACAATAAGTCATTAGTTAAATCATGGGGAATAAGCAATTATGAGTCAATCAATATGAATTAAAATCAAAATTTGCAAGAAGATTAACATAAGGTATACTCTTCAGCAAATATCAGCCAGAACCAAAGTATAGTTAAGCAAGAGTACTGACATAGCGTCTTCCTCTAATGAGTGCAGTAAACATCTCAGACACATCTCCAAAACACGTCATGTTTTATATGATTTTAGACATAATAACCACAAACTTAGTATGGTCTGACGACATAATAGGGCTGGATTAACAAAAATACAATCACATAAACCAATCATTATTCAAATACACAAAATAAAATAAGATACATTTAGTTAACATCTACTTTTCTGCATATTAATAAAGAGGTGTGCATAGGAAATGAAGGACATGACATGACTTTTATATAATACAAAAATACAATACACAGGTCAGCTAATGAATGGGCCCTAGGAAAGACTTGAGCAAACGACCTTGATGTTGCGAAGACGGGAACATCCTGATAATAGCATCCTTCAGAGGAACACAAATGAATACAATTATATTTTGCACAGTAAACAACACCACAAATGATGCTTCTACTTTACTGATTATTCTGAAATGGAAAAGAACACTCTGAAACCAATACACATGGAAAATGCTTGTTCACATTAAATAAAAGTGCACTCTCTTTCTACACATATAAATAGATATCAGTGCAAGCTGTTTGTGGCCTAGTCATGCCAACTGGAACCTAGTTATGCGAACTTTACATCTAAAATAGGAATTATTTGCTAAATATAAAACAATGCCAATTTGGAGAAATGATCTTACAGAGCTCTAAACTCTGGGATCCGAATGTCTGCTAATTTAGTTAACAAAAAGATAGAGACAGCATTTTTTAAGTATAGTGATAAGGTCATTAAATAAAAAGTTGGGAGTTAAGTTACAGTCTAGGGTATGATTGGAAGTGCCCAAGGAATACTTCGGCCCTTGAGTGAAGAAACATTAAGAGAGCAGAAAGTGAATTTTGGATCACTATTTAGACTGCAACTAGAGCTGGGCTTAGATGGAGCAGAATCCTTGAGAAGAAACATTATAAAAGGGATCTGATGTATTTGCCAAGGATGAATGTATGGCTTGAGGGAAAATAATTTTGAGCTGAATTGGAAGCCTATATGCTCATGCTTATTAAAGCTAAAGATATAGAACGGAACATAGGAGAGCAAGGGAGAGCAGGGGAAGTTGTGATAGAGGAGGAAAGACCTGGGGCAACTGGAAGATATATATATATAAATATATATATATTTGAAAAAAAGGCTTGCTGAAGCTGAAATGCATCGTTTATTGCCCGAATAAATGGGTGTGCAAGAGCTGATATGTGGCTTTCCTTTGTTTCCCCTCGGGACTGGATTATCGCTGGACTTTGAGGTGAGCAGATCTATAGTGTCGCTGGTCTTGAGGGTGCTCTACACAGGAGCTGCTTTCCACCTAAACTTAAGAACTACCCAGAGTTCCTTGCTTCTTTTTTGCATAATTTATGCGTCACTCTATGCCTGAAAGGGTATTGTTTTGACTTATACTGGGTGCTCTCTTGTGTCTGGACAAAGCTATACCTTTCCGAAGAGCTCTAATGAGAGCAAAACACGTGTCAGGGGTTGCGTCTATTCATGTCAGGTTGGCTTGGTTGGTATTTTACCAATTCAAAGCTGTAATACTGTGCCTGGAGTGGTAAAAGGCTTTTGTCATTTTACAGCTCGGCATGGACAGCACTGGGCTAGTCCTATGCTTAAAGACTTTGCTGTAGAAATGGCAAAAGACATTGTCCCTTTCTATCTCGGCGTGAATGGCACTGTGCTAATCCTATGCTTAAAGACTTTGACAGGAAAGCAGACACTTGGGGTAAGCAGATCTAGAGTGTCGCTGGTGTTGAGGGTGCTCTACACAGGAGCTGCTTTCCACCTAAACTTGAGAACTACTCAGAGTTCTCTGCTTCTTTTTTGCATATATATATATATATATATATATATATACACACACACAACAGCAAACAAACGGCGAAATGCCAGGAACCACGAAGGAGATGCTGCACGACCACACCAAGGTACACCTTCCTCTGTCTCAAACAACAGATATCCTCCATATGAAATTACAAAACGGGCACCGGCACACTCCCAATGGGTGCAGAAAAGTGTTTGTTTCACCATAACATGGCTCAATGTGTTTCAGCTGATCTGCCTTGATAATGAAAGCCATTTTGCACGAGACTTTATCCCAATCATGCACAGACATAAACAACATACTTAAACAACAATTATCATTGGTTCCGTTTCTTGGTCATAAAATTAATTGCTTAATCAGGCTTACACATAATTCATACAATATCATTTGAACCCCTCAGTGCCATAATGTAGATTCCAATTCTGAAAATGGCGGAGTAAAATGTGAGTATGCATGGGAGCCTATACTGCAAATCAAATCACTTTCATATCTCATATTTCCCCACAAATACAGCCCCTGTGGGCTTAAATTAATTCCTGTAGTTATCCGACAATTACATCTGTCAGGTAACACAAATAATTAAGCCCAAGTGGGCTAATTATCATTTTCTCTGCTTGTGTCAGTCTGAACAGTCCATATTCTGAATTCAATAAGACTCTGGAAATCTAAATGAAACAAGCATACATGTTAAAAACATCACTTCCTTTCTAAACATTTCGGGCAAGATCTTTTGGACTATTAACAGATTCTTCTATATTAATATTCTCACAAATGAACACGCATTTTTTCATCCGTATTCAAACCTAATGGTTCCCTTGTGTTCATCTCTAATATATATTTACTTTCCAGTCTCCGTAAGGGTTTTTTTCTATCTCCCCCTCTGATGTCACACGATATCCCTTTTAACACACTATAATTCAACAAAGCAGTTTTTCCGTCCTGATGGTACCAGAAATGTCAAGCTACGGGAAAGGCATTATCCACATTTTCAATGGTTCTCAAAGGTTGAAGGATCCTCCTATGTACCTGTAATTTAGTACTACCAATGTAACTCTGAGGGCACAGGTAGGTAAGCAGGTAAAATGATCATTAAGTGGTTTTGTGCTGTGGGTGTGTGTGTTCCGACCAAGGCTGTGTTATCAGATGAAATGCGTTGAGCAATGCTATGGTGAAATAAACACTTTTCTGCCCTCATTGGGAGTGTGCTGGCACCTCTTTTGGTGGAAATTCATACGGAGGATGTCTGATGTATAAATATATATATTCACTAAAAAAACAAAGGTTACAGGGATTTTATCGACGTATAGTTAGGTTCAGATTTTACACACACAAAACCATAGAAATTCAGCAGTTATAATTATAGTTATCTCAAGAAACTATAACTTGTGCCCTTAGGTAACTATAACTTGCACTCCCACCATGCACAGTTTTCTCATCAATAATTTTATTGCAAATATTGCAGTGATATTATCAATGATATCATAGAAGATGTCATGATTGACGTAATATGTGGGGTAATTAGCAGTGCATGGTGAAGGCACGGGTTATAGTTAGCTTAGGACATCAGTTATAGTTTCTTGAGATAACTAGAACTATAACTGCTGAATTTATACGATTTTGTGTGTGTAAAATCTGAACCTAACTTGGCTTTTTAGTGAATTACTAAGCTTTTTAAGTTCTATTTCCTAACTATAATGTCCCTGTTACCTTCATTTTTTTCAGAGAATTTCTACGTTTTTTTAATGCTATTTCCTAACCATAATGTCTCTGTAACCTGGGTGTGTGAATGCTTGTGTGGGTGTGTAAGTGGGTGTGTCAGTGTGTGGTGGGTGTGTGACTGGCTGTGTGTGTATGTGAGTGGATGTGTGAGTGGCTGTGTGGGTCTGTGAGTGGGTGTGTAAGTATGTACATGGCTGTGTGAGTGCATGTGTGGATCTGTGAGGGGGTGTGTGAGTGGTTTTCAGGGTTTCTGAGTGGATGTGTGAGTGACTGTATGGGTGTGTGAGTGGGCGTATGGATGTGTGAGTTGGTGTGTGAGTGATTGTGTGGGGGTGTGAGAGAGTGTATGACTCTTTTTAAATTGGGATCCGGATCCGCGGATCTGTCACGGATTCACACAGGGTCGGTCTGGGATTGTCTGTATGTGTGTGTGCCTATGTGCATCTGTGAGTGGGTGTGTGAGTGGGTCACTGGGTCTGTGACTGGATGCATCAGTGACTGTATGGGTGTTTGAGAAGGTGTGTGAGTGACTGTATGGGTTGTGAATGGGTGTATGGATGTGCGTGAATGTGAGTGGGTGTATTTTCTTTTTAATTGGGGTCATGATCCACAGATCTGCCTTGGATTCACATGCAGGGCCACACTGAGCCTTACAGTGGATCAGCAGATCCTCACGCATCCCCCCAAAAACATTTTGGGGCAATTTCGTGCTCATGAGGGGGTCCCTCACAGACTCCTCCATCAGTCTCATGGGGTCAGGATACCTCTATCCGGACCCCTCATATGCTTTTTAGATTTAATTTCCCCCCGGGAACCATGTCCTGATTCACAAAGTGGGGGCTGCAACTTTTCTCTCAGGTTGCGGCTAGCCAATCACGGCATTGCTGTTGGCGGTGGATCCGCATCTCTAGATAGACAAACATTTGTTTTCTTACAAAACCCAAAACCTACTGAACAGTTTTACACCAAATTACAAAAAGCAATCTTTCTGGACCAAGATCTAGCTTTCTGCCAAATTTGGTGTAATTCCGTTCAGCGGTTTGGGCTGTAGCTGTGTCTAAAATTCCTATGCGAAATTGCATGGGGAAAAAGCATTTTGGGACCACCCCTTTTCGTAAGCCCCCGGGTGATGAATCACCTCGAACCTTTCCAGATAGCAGTTGAAATAAGTGTCAAACTAGTTTTGACAATTTCGTGAAGATTCAGCAACCGGCACCAAAGTTATTAAGAAAACAAAAAAAGCATTTTGAATGGAAATTAAGTCCTAACTATAACTACCTACTGGTGACTGCCAGTAGGTAAAATATATATATATATATATATATATATATATATATATATATATATATATATATATATATATATATATATATATAAATATATATGCATGTGTGTGTATATATATACATATATATTATCTACTGGCGGTCGCCAGTAGATAGTTATAGTTACAACCTATTATCCATAGGAAATCCGCGACATTCTATTTGCAATAACGTTGGCGCCGGTTGACGAATCTTTGCGAAAGCTTCCAACTTGTTGGGGCGCTCCGGTCCGCTCCTACCCTGAAAGTCTCGGGTGATACGTCAAGCGGGGGCCGAGAAAAAGGGGGTCCCAAAACGCGTTTTCCCCATTCATTTTTCCATAGGAACCTTTAGTCACAGCTACAGCCCGAACTGCTGAACGGAATTACCCCAAATTTGGCAAAGAGGTAGCCCTTGGTTCAGACTGGTGCCTTTTGCTAAAATGGTGTAAATCCGTTCAGTAGTTCCTGAGAAATTCACAATTAAAATCACATATATATCTATGGGCGCGTCGGATCCGCGTACCCTCCCGATCACGAGCTGCATGCTAATTGGCTGTCAACACTCCAAATCAAGAAGTGTTGGCAGCCATTTTATCCCTCGGTAGAACCGAGGGACAGAAACAAGTGCGCAAAGCGCAAAAGGGGGCAGGGTAGAAACACCCTGACCCCTAGGTCTGCTCAGGGGTCCCACAAGGACCCCTGGGCAGAAAAAGATTTATTTATTTTTTAAATCGGCGGGATGCGCTTAGGGTGCGCGTATCCCGCCGAGAAAAAAAAGAAACAAGTGCGCAAAACGCACAAAGGGGCAGGGTAGAAACACCCTAACCCCCTAGGCCTGCTCAGGGGTCCCACAAGGACCCCTGGGCAAAAAGCATTTAAAAAAAAAAAATCGGCAGGATGCGCTCAGGGTGCGCGAATCCTGCCGAAAAAAAAATCAAGCGCGGTCTCCCGCGCTTCGATGTAATTGGCCCCCGGGTGGCCCAAGTCCCGGGGGCATGGTGGGGGGATAATTTAATGTGTGGAAGGCCTCAAAGGGCCCCCAAGCCCCGGGGACCGCCACCCCCGGGGCTTTTAAAAAAATGGTGCGGGAGAGCTCTGAGCCCTCCCGCAGCCCCGGGGACCACCACCTCCCGGGGCTTTTTTATTAATAATAAAACCAGTGTGGGGGGCTCCAGCCCCCACACGCCCGAGGACCGCCACCTCCCCGGGGCACTAAACATTTTAATATGGGGGTCCGTTACGGACCCCAGAGCCCAGGGACCACCACCACCCCGGGGCTGTGTAAAGAATGGGAGGGGGCCGCGCGGCCCCCTCCTGGAGCCCTTGATGGCCCTGGGGACCACCACCCCCAGGGCCGGCTCCTGCAGTGTCCCGGGGTGCCTACCCCCGGGACACTGTAGTTTGCTATGGCAGGACGGGAGCCTCGCGGCTCCCGTCCTGCCATAGCAAGCTGCTTTGGATATTGGAAGAGAGAGCAGGAAACCTGCCTCTCTTCCAATATCCAAAGCGATGCTTTTCCACATGGGGAGCAGCATGTCAGCTGCTCCCCATGTGGAACTAGCAATGCCGGCTCCCAAGGGATGTGGGGAGCCGGCGGGACTGTGGGGGATTGGGGACCCCCACAGTCCCCAACGGAGAGGAGCCAGCCCCGGGGATGGGGTCCCGGGGAAAGTAGTGGCCCGGGAGGGGGCCACGCGGCCCCCTCTCCAAAAAATGTAAAAAAATGTAAAAAAAAAATGGAAAGGCCGGCCCCGAGGATGGGGTCCCGGGGCCTTAAAATGGCCAGAGGAGGGGGCCACGCTGCCCCCTCAAAATAATAAATATAGAGGCCATGCCCCGGGGATGGGGTCCCCGGGGCCAATACAGGCCCAGGGAAGGGGGCCACGCGGCCCCTTCCCGTTTTTTTTTGTAATTTAAAAAAGGGGTAAGGCCCTGGGGGATGGGGTCCCCAGGGCCCAAAAGAGAAAAAAGGAAGGGGGCCACACAGCCCCCCTTCAGAGACCAAAAAAAAAAAAACGATCGGGCCCGCAGGCCCCGCCCCTTCCTTCACCACTCTGCAAACGCGCCCCTGGCGCGTTTGCAGAGGGGAACAATTCCCCTTGAATACTGGGGGTCCCTGGGGCCAACTAGCCCACCAGGAACCTCAATATGCGCCAGGGGCTGCGTTGCAGAGACGTGTAGAGAGGCCACACCCCTTTTACACCTCTCTGCAACGCAGCTCTGTGGCGCTTTGGAGGTATATGGTGGGCTAGTTGGACTCCGGAGACCCTCAGGATTCAAGGGGACTTAATCCCCAACTTAAAACGCGCCACGGGCGCGTTTGCACAGTGGTGAAGGGAGGGGCGGGGCTTCAGGTGACATGTGTGCAAACAGGCCCCGTGGCGCGTTTTAAGATGGGGAATTAAATCCCCTTCAATCCTGAGGGTCCCGAGGGCCAACTAGCCCAACAGGTACATCCAGAAAGCGCCACAGAGCTGCGTTGCAGAGAGGTGTAAAAGGGGTGTGGCCTCTCTACACGTCTCTGCAACGCAGCCCCTGGCGCATATTGGAGGTTCCTGGTGGGCTAGTTGGCCCCTAGGGACCCTCAGGATTCAAGGGACTTAATCCCCCAACTTAAAACGCGCAGCGGGCAGCGTTTGCACAGATGTCACCTCAGGCCCCGCCACCTCCCTTCACCATTGTGCAAATATTCCTCTAAAATCAGCCGAAATACGAATTCCGATTTACTCACCTGTTATCAGGAGAGACCTCAGTGCTGTATCTTTCAGCCCAGTACTGGTCCTGAAAAGTAATTCTAACCATACTTACCAGTAACTTGAATTTCCTTCCATAGGCTAACATTGACTGGTTTCACTTGGAAATTCTTCTAAGTGTGGAGTTTTGGAACTTTAAAATATTCCTCTAAAATCAGCCGAAATACGAATTCCGATTTATTCACCTGTTATCAGGAGAGACCTCAGTGCTGCATCTTTCAGCCCAGTACTGGTCCTGAAAAGTAATTTTAACCTTACTTACCGGTAACTTGAATTTCCTTCATAGGCTAACATTGACTGGTTTCACTTGGAAATTCTTCTAAGTGTGGAGTTTTGGAACTTTAAAATATTCCTCTAAAATCAGCCGAAATACGAATTCAGATTTACTCACCTGTTATCAGGAGAGACCTCAGTGCTGTATCTTTCAGCCCAGTACTGGTCCTGAAAAGTAATTTTAACCGTACTTACCAGTAACTTGAATTTCCTTCCATAGGCTAACATTGACTGGTTTCACTTGGAAATTCTTCAAAGTGTGGAGTTTTGGAACTTTAAAATATTCCTCTAAAATCAGCCGGAATACGAATTCCGATTTACTCACCTGTTATCAGGAGAGACCTCAGTGCTGCATCTTTCAGCCCAGTACTGGTCCTGAAAAGTAATTTTAACCGTACTTACCGGTAACTTGAATTTCCTTCATAGGCTAACATTGACTGGTTTCACTTGGAAATTCTTCTAAGTGTGGAGTTTTGGAACTTTAAAATATTCCTCTAAAATCAGCCGAAATACGAATTCCGATTTACTCACCTGTTATCAGGAGAGACCTCAGTGCTGCATCTTTCAGCCCAGTACTGATCCTGAAAAGTAATTTTAACCGTACTTACCGGTAACTTGAATTTCCTTCATAGGCTAACATTGACTGGTTTCACTTGGAAATTCTTCTAAGTGTGGAGTTTTGGAACTTTAAAATATTCCTCTAAAATCAGCCGAAATACGAATTCCAATTTACTCACCTGTTATCAGGAGAGACCTCAGTGCTGCATCTTTCAGCCCAGTACTGGTCCTGAAAAGTAATTTTAACCGTACTTACCGGTAACTTGAATTTCCTTCCATAGGCTAACATTGACTGGTTTCACTTGGAAATTCTTCTAAGTGTGGAGTTTTGGAACTTTAAAATATTCCTCTAAAATCAGCCGAAATACGAATTCCGATTTACTCACCTGTTATCAGGAGAGACCTCAGTGCTGCATCTTTCAGCCCAGTACTGATCCTCAAAAGTAATTTTAACCGTACTTACCGGTAACTTGAATTTCCTTCATAGGCTAAGATTGACTGGTTTTCAGCAAAAAGTTTCAAAGTGTTGATTTTCACAAACTACAAATATTCCTTAAAAATCGCCTGTATGACTTAAACGCATTCTTTCAACTGTTTACAGGAGATGCACCAGTGCTGGATCCAGGATCCAACACTGAGTAAGAAAAAAGTAACGATAACAGTTTTTACCTGCTAAGTGAATTTCCTTCCATAGGATAACATTGGTGATTCTATGAGAAAAAGTTTCTAAGTGTCAACTTTTAAAATACAATAATATTCCTTAAAATCACGACTGTAACCAAAATGCTTTTACTCAACTGTTTACAGGAGATGTACCAGGACTGAATCTAGGATCCAGTCCTGTGGTTACAAAAGTAATCCATAAAGTAACTAATTGCATTTAACTAGAAATTCACATTGAGCTGAATGTTGCATTGTGTTTGAAAATGTGTTGCCCATTGCAACAACTGTAACTACTGTACTTAAAAGTCTATTGCCTATCTGCAAAGTATTTAAACTAAAGTAATTCATTCTGAGAAAGTATTTTTTGTAATGTAATGTATAATGTAATTACAATGTAATTTAAAAAATAAAATATGTAAAAAAAATTGTTTCTAAAAATGTAGTAAATCAGTATGAAAAAAATTAATATAACAATTAATACATTTAAAAATTGTCATTTACAAAACCTTTGAAATTCACTGAAAAAACCGTAGGTTTCAGGCACGTTATAGTTAGAAATTAGCATTTAAAAAACCTTTGAAATTCACTGAAAAAACCATAGGTTTCAGACACGTTATAGTTACAAATTAGCATTTAAAAAACCTTTGAAATTCACTGAAAAAACCATAGGTTTCAGACACGTTATAGTTACAAATTAGCATTTAAAAAACCTTTGAAATTCACTGAAAAAACCATAGGTTTCAGACACGTTATAGTTACAAATTAGCATTTAAAAAACCTTTGAAATTCACTGAAAAAACCATAGGTTTTAGGGACAGTTATAGTTACTTGGACATTGCACTCAGTACAAAACCCGTGAAATTCCCCGTTATAGTTAGTTCAGCTAACTATAACTCGCGCCCCTGCAATGCACTGCTGATGACGTCACATATTACATCACTCATGACATGGTCAGTGACATCACTGATGACATCACTGATGACATCTCAAATGACATCACTGATGACATCATCCACGTGATAATCTGATGCACCTCCTCACACCCTAATATAACCTTTGATACACCCACTCTAAATTACAGACTGCCATTCGCAAAACCATAGACACTCCAACACCAATAACTACATACCCACTCACTGATTCTTAGGTCTACACACACACATCCACTCACTCACCCGTACAGTCACTCATACTTACGGTCACTCAGTACAGGACTATCATATGCACTCTTACTCCTATATAGACACTCAAACAACGCCACTCATCCATAGAGATACTCACACACCTAGTCAGTCATGCAAATAATTAAACACACTGCCATTTACTCACCTATACAGTTATACACACACCAGCTCACTTACTCATACAAATAGTAGCACATTGTTACGCTCTTATACAATCACTGATACAAGCACACAATCATCCAAACAGCCACTATCACAATCACTCACTCTTGCTTATAGCTATTTATATACTCCAACACACATATATACTGCCTTTCACATATGTAGTTACTCACACATGTACCACTGGGACATACATTCACTCACTAACACACTCTTACACACACTTACCCACCCATACAGTCTATCACAGATGCACTCTTGAAACCATCCACCCAGTGAATCACCCACTCACACATCTATGCACAGAGTTGCACACACCCTCCCACACAAACACTCAGGCACCCATACAGATACTCAGACAAGCATTCAATAACTCATATAGACACTCATTTAGCTATTCACAAACACATGCAGCCACTTACACAGCAACAGACAGACGGATACAGACATTCACCCAGTTTAGTCACTAACCCATGCATTCAGTAAGATACGTTAAATCACTCACTTATAGAGTCAGTCACGCACCTACTAAATCATCCATACAGACACTTACACACCCACTCATTCTTCAATACGTCTTTTCCTATATATTTTAAAAATATTTAAACTTTTCAGAAACACACAGTCACTGGATGATGTCATCAGTGATGTCATTTGAGATGTCATCAGTGATGTCATCAGTGATGTCACTGACCATGTCATGAGTGATGTAATATGTGACGTCATCAGCAGTGCATTGCGGGGCGCGAGTTATAGTTAGCTGAACTAACTATAACGGGGGAATTTCACGGGTTTTGTACGAGTGCAATGTCCAAGTAACTATAACTGTCCCTAAAACCTATGGTTTTTTCAGTGAATATATATATATATATATATATATATATATATATATATTCACTGAAAAAACCATAGGTTTCAGGGACGCTATAGTTAGAAATTAGCATTTAAAAATCCTTTGAAATTCACTGAAAAAAACCACAGGTTTCAGGGATGTTATAGTTAGTTGGACATTTCACTCGTACAAAACCAGTGAAATTCGGCCATTATAGCTAGTTGAGCTAACTATAACTCGCGCCCCGCAATGCACTGCTGATGAAGTCACATATTACATCATTCATGACATGGTCAGTGATATCACTGATGACATCTCAAATGACATCACTGATGACATCACTGATGACATCATCCAGTGACTGTGTTTCTGAAAAGTTTAAGTATGTTTTATATATATATATATATGCCAAGGTGTATTGAAGAATGAGTGGGTGTATAAGTGTCTGAATGGATGATTTAGTGGGTGCGTAACTGACTGTATAAGTGAGTGATTAAATGTGTCTTAGTGAATGCATGGGTGAATGACTAATCTGTGTGAATTTCTGTATCAGTCTGTCAGTTGTTGTGTAAGTCGCTGCATGAGTTGGTGAGTACATACATGAGTGTCTATATGGGTTAATGATTGGTTGTCTTAGTACCCGTATGAGTGCCTGAGTGTCTGTGTGCGTGGGTGGGGTGATTCAGTGAGTGTATGGGTTCATGAGTGCATCTGTGAGGGGCTGTATGGGTGAGTGAGTGTGCATATGGCTGTGTTGGTGACTAAATGGATGTCTCAGTGGTATATGTGTGAGTAACTACATATGTGAAAGACGGTATATTTGAGTGTTGGAGTATATATTTGACTATATGTGAGAGTGAGTGATTGTGAGAGTGACTGTAGGGATGAGTCTGTGCTTGTATCAGTGATTGTATAAGAAAGTAAGTATGTGTTAGTTTCTGTATGAATAAGTGAGGTGGTGTGTGTATAATGGTATAGGTGAGTAAATGGGAGTGTGATTGATTCTTTGCATGACTGACTAGGTGTGTGAGTAACTTTATGGATGAGTGGCAGTGTGTGAGCGTCTGTATAGGTGTATCAGTGCATATGATAGTGCTGTATTAATGAGTGCCTGAATGTATGAGTGACTGTATGGGTGAATGAGTGGATGTGTGTGTAGACCTAGGAATCAGTGAGTGGGTATGTAGTAACTTGTATTGGTGTGTCTATGCTTTCGAAAATGGTAGTCTGCATTTTAGAGTGGGTGTATCAAAGGTTATATTAGGGTGTGAGGAGGTGCATCAGATTATCACGTGGATGATGTCATCTGTGATGTCATCTGTGATGTCATTTGAGATGTCATCAGTGATGTCATCAGTGGTGTCACTGACCATGTCATGAATGATGTAATATGTGACGTCATGAGCAGTGCATTGCGGGGCACGAGTTATAGTTAGCTCAACTAACTATAACGGCCGAATTTCACTGGTTTTGTACGAGTGAAATGTCCAACTAACTATAACGTCCCTGAAACCTGTGGTTTTTTCAGTGAATTTCAAAGGTTTTTTAAATGTTAATTTCTAACTATAACGTCTCTGAAACCTATGGTTTTTTCAGTGAATTTCAAAGGTTTTTTAAATGCTAAGTTCTAACTACAACGTCCCTGAAACCTATGGTTTTTTCAGTGAATTTCAAAGGTTTTTTAAATGCTAATTTCTAACTATGCCTACAGAGGTAGGACATGTGCAGAAAGAGGAAGAACCGCGCAGAAAGAAGCAAGAGAAATGCAGAAAGAGGCAACAGAAGTCCAGAAAGACGAAGAAAGGTGCAGAAAGAAGCAAGAGAAATGCAGAAAGAACCAACAGAGGTGCAGAAAGAAGCCTTGTTGCAAAGTCATCTGGTGCCCCCAACTTTTTGCTGACCGGTACTGGTGGTAGCTGACTGACTAACCAGGCCCGGAGCCAGTGCTATCCTGAAAGACACTTAGAATACAGTGAAAACACCTACATACACTAGGGTACACTAATGGTTGGGGTACCCCTGTGATTGGCATGACCTCCCTTGTAAGGCCCTAGTATATAATAGAGCAGGGGGATTAAAACTACATCTAAGTCAGAGGTGCAGAAAGATGCTTCTTTAAGTAGTAGTCATGTTTGCAGAGTGGTGGCGAAAGGGTGCCGGGCCTCTGAACCAGTGCTCATGAATTCCGCTGCGTAGGACTTACAGGAAGTACCAGGAGGGCTTCTTGGCCCCCAAAGTCCCTCAGGAGAAAATTGGACTTCATCCCCCATCCCGTAGTCTGCCAGGAGTCGCGTTTGCAGAGTGGTGGAGAAAAAGTGGCATGGCCTCCGAAGACGTCTTAGCAATCCCACTGTGTGGGACTAACTGGAGGTAACATGAGGGGTAGTTGGCCCCCAAGGATATCCCTGGGGGCCAACTACCCCTCCTATTACCTCCAGTAAGTCCTACACAGCAGGATTGCTAAGTTGTTATAGCAGGCCACGCCCCCTTTGCCCACCACTGTGCAAACGCGCTCTCTGGCGCGCTCTTGGATGGGGATTGAAGTCCCCTTCACTGCTGGTGGTCCATTAGGGGCCAACTAGCCTACCTCTTACCTCCAGTAAGCCCCACACAGTGGGATTGCCGAGAAGTGGACACAGGCCACGCCCCCTTTCTCCACCACTCTGCAGACGTACCTCCTGGCTCATTCTGGGTTGGGGGATTAAGTCCCCTTGAATCCTGAGGGTCCCTGGGGGCCAACTAGCCCACCAGGTACCTCCAATACCTCCAGTAAGCCCCACAGAGCTGCATTGCAGAGAGGTGGTCCGAGGCCACGCCCCTTTTTACACCACTCTGCAAATGCGGCTCCTGGGAGGTGGTGGTCCCCGGGGCTTGGGGGGGCCCGTGAGGCCCCCCCACTAATCAAGGAAGCCCCGGGGAGGTGGTGGTCCCCAGGGCTTGGGGGGCCCACGAGGCCCCCCTACCCTATTATATAAAAGCCCCGGGGAGGTGGCGGTCCCCGGGTCAGCATGGGGGGTTGGGACCCCCCACACATTTATTATTGAATCCCCGGGGAGGTGGTGGTCCCCGGAGCTGTGGGGGGCCGTGGGCCCCCCTGCACACTATTAACTAAGCCCTGGGGAGGTGGTGGGCTCCGGTGCTGCGGGGGCCCCGGCGGGCCCCCACAAATTAATTATGCATTGCCCCCGGGACCTGGCCCACCCGGGGGCTTAAATACAAGGAAGCGCTGGATTCGCAAACCCACCGCGAATTTGGCTGTTTTAAGAGAATAAAAATGCTTTTTTTGGCCCTGGGGGTCCCTGTGGGACCCCCAAGCAGGCCTAGGGGGTCAGGGTGTTTCTACCCTGCCCCCTTTTCTTGTTGTTCACCTTTTTTTCTACTGATTTCTTGTGACTCGGTTGCCAACACTTCCTGGTTTGGAGTGTTGGCAGCCAATCAGAAGTCAGCTCGTGCTCGGGAGGAGGCGCGACTCCTCCTTGGTGCTCAGATATCGAAAGTTTTCTTTTTTAATTTCTCAGGAACTACTGAACGGATTTACACCATTTAACAAAAAGGTCGCTTTTTCAACCAAGAGCTACCTTTTTGCCAAATTTGGTGTAATTCCGTTCAGCAGTTCGGGCTGTTGCCTGTTCCAATTTTTCCTATGGAAATTAACATGGGGAAAACGCGTTTTGGGACCCCCCTTTTTTCTCGGCCCCCGCTTGACGAATCACCCCAAAACTTTCAAGACAGAAGCTGACCGGAGCGGGCCATTAGTTTTGAAAATTTCGCAAAGATTCGTCAAACGGCGCCAAAGATATTGGCAAATCTATAAACGCTTTTCCTATGGAAACTAGGTCCTAACTATAACTACCTACTGATATATATATGTATATATGTATATATATATATATATATATATATATGCCAAGATCCTCGCTTTTCGGCTTTTCAGCTCCCTTCCAAGAACAAAACTAGCGTAGACCCAGGTTTGGTGCTAGTTGTTTATTTGATCAGCACACCATCAAGTCGCCATGACGCGTTTCGGCAGATCCCTGCCTTGATCACATGACAGCATTGTATTATGTGAAACCCCATTTTAAAGTGCCAGTGCAGTCAATTAGTACTAAACATAGTAAAAAGACTTTACGATTCCTGCATAAATGCATACAATTTAACATTGTGTCTATACCCTCATATATTGGAGTGGAAAGGATTTCAACAGAGAATATTAAAACACCTCATTTTAAATAAAATGGTATCTTAGTTTGTTCGTGGTTTAGAAAAACATGTTTTTTTCCTTTATTTTTACCCCTTCTTCTTGTTTTGATATTTTCTTGCTTAAATGCAATGTTCTCATTTCCTATCCACCATAGACTATGTAAGTACTAATTTAAGTAATTAACAACAAAAAAGTACCTATAATACATGAAAATATAATACGATAATACCCCACCAGTGCATACTGTGTAAAGTGCTAGTGCTAAATAAAAACGCCATGTCAATGGCCATGAATAGTACAATATTTATATAATTTCTCATATTTTGCTATTCTGGCCACTGAAAAACCATGTGCAAATGACAGCTGTGCAAAGACGGGTCTAAGTTAAAAAGCCTAAAGTTTTTACAGTACTGAGACAAACGATTCCCACAATCATAAATATGTAACTATAAATATGTAAATAAATAAATATAAATAAATACATATATAGTCTTTTAAATACAATTCATTTGTCTTAAAACCAGATACAAAAACTTTGTTAGTACTAAAAAGGATTTTTTTCTTTCTAAAACCATTATTATCAAAATTTCATTGTAGAAAAATGTGCAAACTTTCAGACCAAAATCATTTATCAGTTATGGACCACCATTAGATTGAGACAGAAGTACACATTAGTTAGGATCCAACTATGCCACAAATTGATGATTAATTGGGAGGACCACCTAATTCCACCATATACCATTTTCAGTCTAACCATAAAACCTGGCCATAGGCCCCCTGCAATTCTAAGCGGTAGCTAAGATATCGTGTAATAACAGATTTCAACACAGAATTTAACGGAGGCTGGTACTCTGCTAGATTGTTTATAAATATGTATACAGGTCCTCACTCGTATTTAATCCCCCTGGCTGCTTGGTGTCTAGCTCAAGAATGTAGTGAGTCTCTAGACGTCTCAGTTTCCCTTCTCGATCTCCCCCTCTCCTTTGTGGCGGGGCGGTGTCTATGACGTAGTACTTAAAATGTTTTAGGTTGCTCCCATGGTGTTCTTTAAAGTGTCTAGCCACTGGGTAATTTGGGTCATTGTTGGTTATCGCCCTAGTGTGTTGTAGAACCCTCTTACGTGCCGCCAATTTTGTGCTGCCGATGTATGCCAGCTTACAGCTGCATTCTAGCACATACACCGCAGAGTCGGTTCTACATGTAAGATGGTATTTAATCATCTGTGGCTTGTCACTGAAAGCAGTTAAATAAGATGTTCTATTGCTTCCATATAGACATGCTTTGCAATTAGAGCATTTAAAAAATCCCTTTCTTGCAGTGAGCCAACCCTCTACATCCTTGTGCTCCGGACTACTCTTCACTAAAACATTCACCATAGACACTGATTTCCTGTATGTTATCGAAGGAAATCTAGGGAGAGAACTGCCTATAATGGGATCCTCCCTAACTATGGGCCAGTTGCGCTGGATGACTTTGCGCAGCTGTTGTTGTCTGGAGAAGGTCAAGATAAGTCTGACTGGTTCAGTGGAAACCGCTAGACTTTCATCAGTGGATTTCTGAGAGTGATCTTTATACTGTAACAGATCTTCCCTAGCCAGGGCCCTGGATTTGCGGATGGCTGCATCTATGGTTTTCCTGTTATATCCCCGCTGCAGAAAGCGTACCTTACTATCCGACTGATGTTTTTCCAGGTCTTTTGTATTGCTGCAAATCCTGCATAACCGCAGCATTTCCCCATAGGGGATGCTGTGAATTAGATGAGGGGGGTGTGCACTGGATGCATGGAGCAGGGTGTTGCCCGCTGTCTCTTTGCGATATAGGGAAGTGGTTATGATTTCATTTACTACTGTGACCTTTACATCCAAAAATGTGACACTACTGTCACTGATACAAGATGTGAATGCAAGGTTGACATTGTTTACATTGATTTGAGCAATGAAATCCCTGGCTTCCGTTTGTGTGCCATTCCATACGATAATCAGATCATCAATATATCGTAGCCAGGATACCACCTTCCCACAGTAAGTTTGTTCATACTGCTTCCTGAGGACCAGCTCCTCCCACCAGCCCATAAACATACAAGCATAGCTAGGGGAGAAACTGGCCCCCATAGCAACCCCCTGCACCTGCTGAAATATTTGTTTTTTGAATAAAAATAATTGTTCTCCAAGCAAAAAACTAGCATGTCCATCAACATTCTATTGTGCTGCATGTACTCTATGGGTCTTCTAGCTAGAAAATACTCCACCGCTTTCATACCATCACAGTTTCTGATGCAGGTATAAAGCGAGGACACATCCAAGGTAATTAACTGGTATCCTTGTTGCCATTCCACATTGCGGATCTTTCGTATGAAGTCACTGGTATCCTGTATGTATGACTCCAGACTGTGGACGTGTTCCTGCAGAAAGAAATCTATATACCTTGACAAATTCTCCAAAGGCCCATCACAAGCTGAGATGATGGGCCTTCCTGGTGGCCTTTCAATGTTCTTATGGACCTTTGGGATGAAGTAGATGACAGGGATTTTTGGGTAGTCTTTTCTTAAGAATTTAAATTCCTCCAAGTTGAGCAAACCCAAACTTTTCCATGCCAATAGTTTGATATACAGCTGGTCCTGCATTGCTTTATATTTAAGGGGGTACTTTTGCGATAGCAATCAATGTTGTTTAATTGACTGTAGGCTTCTGTCATGAAATCTGTTAGGGGCCAAAGTACTATATTTCCCCCTTTGTCCGAATTTCTAATTACAGTGTTCCCCTCTTTTTTTAAGTTTGGCCATCAACTGTCCATACTTTCTTTCACGATTTGTGATTTCTCTTTTTTGTTTGTTGGTTATGATGTTGAGTTTCTTTATTTGGGCCACAACTAATTCATTGAAGACATCTACTGTGTCTCTCACCATAATTGGTGTGAATATGGACTTTATTTTGAAGGGGGTGTCCGGTTTCATCCAGGTCATAACTCCAGATCCCTGGGATGCCTGTCCTGAAAACTCATCCATACCCACCCCATTCCGTCCATATTGTTGGGAAGTTGCCTCTCCACTTTCCAGCGCCTGTAGGTCTCTTAATAGATCATAATCTGCAACTACTGGATCTGAAGTACTGGAAGTAATAGTAGTTGCACTACACTCTATCTGAGGTTGTTGCTGAAGCTTGTGGAACTTACGAAGTTTCAACTTCCGAATAAATTGGTACACATCTGCACGTGTTTGGGTGTAATTAAAATTGGACTCAGGGCAATATGTTAGCCCCAGGGAGAGCAGCTGTTCCTCCGCTACAGTCAGATTTATTTTCGCCAGGTTGATGATTGTATTAGCATTAGCATTTTGCGGTCCTAGGGAGAATGTCACTGTCAATTTGTCTGCTTGTTCCTCCATGACCCCCGTCCCCGACCTCCCTGCTTGCCGCTTGCGTTGCTTGGCTGCCCTCCTACTTTCTCTCCTGCTCCTCGTGCGCCGTTTTTTGCCGGTTGACTCCTGGGGCGTAGAGTTTCTCTCCTGCTGCGTCTCAGGTACTCGAGTTCCTCACCCATTGTGAGCCTAATTGGATTTCGTTTCTGTTGGTCATCCCGGCCCTCTACGTCCGACTCACTGTCCACCGCGGAACTCAAGTCCGAGGTAGATGGAGCTTCCTCTTCTGGCAATTTGTGTACCAACTGACTCACCTCCTGTTGGCGTTTATTAGCTGTGGCATTCCGAAATGTATCATATTTGCGGGCAAATGTAAATATTTGCCCGTTATCATAGTCTTGTTTGTCCCTCCTGAACTTGTACGTTTTACGTTGTTTAATTTTGTCTTCCTCTCTTTTAAGCCTGAACCTCATTTCTTCCTTGAATTTAGATTTTTGTTGTTGTGGGTCACTCAGCGCTTTTATTTCATCATTCAGGGCATCAATTTTCTTTAATAGATCCCCCCGATCGCTGTCCGCATATTTCATTAGTATTTCAACTAGCTTACGGGAGGAATCCAAATTGCATTGTGCCCATTCAGCCATCATCTGGGGGTTGGGTATATCATAGCTTGGCGCTATTGATCCAGCGGGTTACTAGCAACAAGCATTCATACACCGAATACTCACCTGGGCCCATTCATTCATACTACGCTAGCAATTTCCGCTGGTGGGTCAGTTGTACTCTTTATCAATATCCCTGCTAGCAATTACCTTTCTGATTGAAGAGTAATGACTTACCAATGGACCCTTTGATAATTGAGAAATTTAAAATGAGTGCACACATCCCATAGGTCTCAAGCTGCCGTTCCATTAACCCAGGCCCCAATTTACGAACTAATGGAAAAGTCAAAGATGAAAACATTAAAATCACAAATAAATGTCTTCACTGTATACCCCCTATTTCTACTCTATTCCCATTTAAATATATATCTATCCCGCATTAGTAGCGTTAGAATACCACTGTTTTAATTGCAGCAAATGCGTAAGCTTTAGCACGTGAGAACATTAAGCAGCCATTTTAACACACACTGCGCAGAAGCAAAGTTTTCCCTCCAAACAGAGAAAGACGTCATACCACGTGATATGGTTGACACATGCATAATAGAGTTCCCGCGCTTTAGCGGCCATTTTGGATTAGACAAGCATTACTTATTAGTTTAAACACATAGGCAAGCTTCTCTTGGATAGTGTTTTCGTGTATGCATTTATTAGAAAAGACACTACAAAGTTTAATTAATTAATACTGTGAGAAGATTGCTCATGAGCAATTCTCATTTTGAGTTCTTGCTCCATCAATCCCCTCTCTGATGGCGTTTCTGAGCCATCAAATACTACCCACAACCAGATGCCAACTTCTTAGCATAATTTTGTCTCATTCTCATTTTTACACTTTCTATTTTTATCTTCTCCTTTCAGTTTCTTGTATAATTTGCTTTTCAGATCTTCTAATTCTATTTCATCAAATTTTCGTTTCTTTCCTTTCCCACTTATTCTATACATTTCATTCTTTCTACAACATTTGCACCATATTATTATTGACAATACTAATATTGCCATCCCTACTAAGGGTACTAACATTTGACCTATAAGTCCTTTTCCTACATTAGTAAACCAGGTACCAATTGACGCAATGCTATTTGTCAATCTTTCCCATACACTATCAACTTCCAGTGGTTTTAGTTCATTCTCAAGTTTTGTGATATTCTTTATATATGTTCCAATTTCTGCACTTTTGTCAGGAATGTACGTGCAACAATGTTTCGTTTTCAACAATTTACAGACTCCGCCCTCTTTTGCTAATATTATATCAAGAGCAAGTCGATTTTGGATAACCATAGATCTAATCGCAACCATCTCCGCATTAATCATTAGAAACCCTCCAGCAGTATCCGTTGATAAACGATCAACCACTGTAGATAATTTACATATTTTCCTTGAGTTCAGAATTATTCCCACTGAAGGTATCAATGCACCAAATATGTCACCTACAATTTCAGAAAAACTAGCTCTTTTACTACGTGTTAATTCACTATTATTTTCATTGCTTCCAGTGTCTCTTTTTACGTGGTATACTTTTGGAAAAACTATTCCAAAATAACAACTTCCATACCACCGTGCAGGAAGCCTAAAGTAAGCCTTATTCCCACACACATAATAGATTCCAGGAAAAACTGAATCTGTTCCTCCTTTTAATCCCCAACCTCCAAGAATTAAGAAATTATGTTCACATTCACTGGTACCGATGAAAATATTGTTATAATCAGTCTTTAATCTATACAGACAAATTTTCCCTGTCTTTACAAAATCCAGAGCCATAGCAGCTTGAGCTTTGCCAGGTGTGTAAATACCCTCTTTCTCAGCCCGAGGTGGAAGATGAGCTTTATGCTCGGACGCTTTCTTTTGGAAATTTTGTCTTCTATCTTCTACTAAATTCAAAAATATCTTTTCTTCTTCATGTAATGAACATGATAGATTGCTTCTATGTGCATGTGTTATATCTATCGACTTCATTGTTAGGAAAAATTCTCCCATAAACTGTGCATCTTGACTACTAAGCACTGGGTTCATATTCTTTCGAATCGGAAACTCAGAAAATATCACATCTATATCTGAATAATAATACTGAAGTCTCCCTGTTCTATAAAATAAACTAGTTAATACACTACATGATATGCCATAAGTTAATGGCAAATGATGGTATGTTAACCCTTTGGCTACTGATTCGGGTAACTTCATACAAACATAACAGTCACTAACTTCCATGGTATTTACATATTGAAACAATAATGTTGTGAAAACATTTAAACTAGTATTGTTAGCTGTTACTACATGATGAAATTCTGATTCATCTTCTGCTTCTATTCTTACGCTATCACCCTTCAAGTTATCTATCCTTCCCTTTGTTTCATTGTTAATCTTTTTATCCATTATCATAAGGTAAGGAATCGCTACAATCACAACTAACCATACTACAAGCACCACTACCAGACTAC
Source organism: Calotriton arnoldi (assembly GCA_963921515.1). NCBI lineage: Eukaryota > Metazoa > Chordata > Amphibia > Caudata > Salamandridae > Calotriton > Calotriton arnoldi. Next base: position 1,308,931 of record CAWUFW010005491.1, read on the forward strand.
ATATGCATATAGCACAGCATCTTTTACAACATTTCCGTTTCGGTCTCCCAGAAACTCTGTCGTCAGGCATTTTGACAAGGAAGATTTCTCTTCTTTTCTTTTTCTTTCAAGACTTTAACGTTATCAAGGTGGCTTTACTTCTTTTTCATAAGTCAGTTCTGCGCTTGTTCTTTTGTCACCACTTTCACTTGACTCTGAACTTTCGTAGTCTTCAATTATTATATAAGTCCAATCAGGACCTTTAAACTTATTGTTCACAAGTTTCAGTCTTTTGCTTTTTCGTTTTTCAGTTCCACTTGTTTGTCCAGTTAAGCTTGTTACTTCATTTACTTGTTCCGGATCGTCACTCCTTGTTTCTATATGGTATTTTACTCTTTTAATGACACTAGGCCAATGATCACCTTTTCTGGCTTTCTTTGTTTGCACTGTCTCTTCACCTCTTAAGTCTTCTCCAAAAGTTCTTTTAATTTCAAGCTGTTGTACAATTTGTTTTTCTTCGTTTTCAGTTTCTTCTTCTATTTGTTCTTGTTCAGGTCTTATTGAATTTTCTTCAGTTGCTTCAATGTGAGTTTCTACTAACTGACCCTGTTCAGGATTTACGTCTTCATGCTTGAGGTTTTCTTTGTTTTCTTCTCCCTGATTGTATTTTTCTAGTTCTAACTGGTTCTGATCAGGGCTTATTGCACTTTGTACTTCTGCAGCCTGACTGCGTTCTTCTAAACCTGTCTGTCCCTGCTCAAATTTTGCTGTTTTATTGTCGATTTGAGCCCAATTTCCTCTCCCTATCTGGTCCTGCTCAGGTTCTCTTATCGTTTCATTTTCCTCATCCTGAGCTGCTTCTTCTTCACCTATCTGGTCCTCCCTAATTTCCTCTAATTTTGCTCGGCTTCTTGTTCTGTTGTAAACTTCTGGTATATCAACCACTGGTATCCAGTCCTGACTTGTGCTCGGTTGCTCTTCTTCAGCTTTCCCCGAATCTCTCACCTGGGATTCTTCAGCTGGCCAACCTTCAGCTTCCTCAGTTATTGATGCTGACTGAGGATCGTTTCCTTCAGGAGCTGGCACCCTTTTGGTGTGGCTTACGTGAATCCAATTAGGCAATTCTGCACATTTCACTGCTGTGTTTGTAACTAATATAACCTGACAAGGTTCGCCCCACCTGGGTGATAAACACGTTTCTCTGGTGTGATGCTTCACAACCACCCAGTCTCCGGGGTTCAGATCATGCTCTTGTTCAGGCTGCCTGGAAACTGCGTCTTCTCCAACCTGGTGAGAGACAGAACGCACTAGGTCAGCCAATGCCTTGCAATAATCTAGAACCATATCATCAGTTATGTTCAGCAGTTTACTTGTAGGTACATGTGCTTGTCTCATTGCTCTTCCCATGATGATTTCATGTGGACTCAATCCTGTATTTCTATCAGGAATGCTTCTGAGTCCCATTAAAACAAGAGGCAATGCATCTGGCCAATCTAACGATGTTGATGCACACATCTTTGACAGTCTTGACTTTATTGTGCCATTCATTTGTTCAACCACTCCAGAAGCCTCTGGGCGGTACGCATAGTGCAATTTTTGTTCAATTTGGAACGCTTCACAGATTATTCGAATTACATCATTATTGAAGTGACTTCCTCTATCTGATTCCAAAGTTACTGGGAAACCGAACCTAGGAATGAGTTCTCGTAATAACAGCTTTGCGACTGTAATGCTACCATTCCTTCTGGTAGGGTAAGCCTCCACCCATTTTGAAAACAGACATACTATGACAAGTACATATTTCAATCCTTTACATGGTGGTAACTGTATGAAATCTAACTGCAATCTGACAAAGGGACCTTCAGCCTTTCCAATTTTTCCCAAACCAATTACTGTTCTCCTTCCTGGATTATTCATTTGGCAAGTTAAACACCTTTGGCAAAGACTCTCTGCTGCAGCCCTAAACTTTGGATTGTACCAACTTTGTCTGAAAAGTCTAATCATGGCATCTCTCCCTACATGTGTGTCTCCATGATACATTCTGTCCATTTGTGAAATCAGACAGTTGGGTATGACTGGTCTGCCATCTGTATATACCCATACATCATCATCTGTTCTTCGGGTACATCCTATTTTTATCCAAACATCTCTTTCACTCTCCTCAGCATCGTCTTACAGTCTTTTCACATCATTCCATGGTTCAGGTGGTGAACATAGCATAAGTTGGCAGCTGATTCCCATCCTTTCAACCTTTTTGTTTACTGCCAATCTGTTTCTGGCACAGTGTTGGGCAACTAGATCTGCGTATCTGTTACCGACTACCACCCAGTCATCTCCTGACTGGTGTGCGGCACATTTCACCACTGCCAATTCTTTTGGTGATTGTATTGCTTCCAATAATTCTTTTACAAACTGTCCATTTTTGATTGGGGATCCTGAAGAAGTCATGAAATCCCTCTGCATCCACAGTTGGCCAAAGTCATGCACAACCCCGTACCCATATTGACTGTCCGTAAATATGGTTACTCTTAAATTTTTCCCAATTTTGGAAGCTTTGATCAGAGCAATTAATTCAGCTACTTGTGCAGACTTGACTCCTGGTAAATAGGATGCTTCGACTATTCCAGTTAGTTCACACCCAGCATAGGCTGCGCTCAATTTACCATCCTCATGCCTTAGACATGAGCCGTCCACGAACAGCTCCCTATCTGGATCTTTTAGGGGCATCTCCTGTATGTCAGGTCTCGGTTTTGTACACAATTCTGTGACCTTTAGACAATCGTGTTCTGGATCGTCCTTAACTTCTTCACAAATTGGATCTGGCAATAATGTAGCAGGATTCACAACAGTGCACCTAACTATGGTCACATTTTCAGCTCCAAGAATAATTTGTTCATACCTTGTCATCCGACTAGGTGTGAGATGCTGAGTTCTAGTTCTTGTCAACAGGATCACAACTGCATGTGGGACAAACACTGTTACAGGATATTCCATTACTATTGACTCACTTTGTTCAATGCTCATACAGGTAGCAGCGACTGCTTTCAAACAGCCTGGCAATGCTGCCGCCACTGGGTCCAAAGTAGCAGACAAATATGCTATAGGACGCCTGTCTATTCCATGTCTTTGAGTTAACACTGAAAGTGCACAATTTTCTCTTTCATTACAAAATAGTGCGAATTCTCTTGTATAATCAGGCATGCCTAAGGCAGGTGCCTCACACAAAGCATTTCTTAATTTTACAAATGCACCGGCACTTTCATCATTCCATTCAACTGGATCTTTGGCTTTTTTCTTGGTTAGCTGAATTAAAGGCTTTGCTAGTAGTGAAAACCCTATAATCCATTGTCGACAGTATCCTACTATTCCAAGAAACATTCTCACTTCTCTTTGGGTTTCTGGCATTTTCATTTTCTTTATTATTTTTATTCTATCAGATGTTATTCTTCTTGTTCCCCTTTCAATTTGGTGTCCCAAATATTTAACTGCCGTTGTACAAAACTGCAGTTTCTCAGGTGACACTTTGTGTCCTTCTTCAGCCAAATGGTTCAGTAACGCAATTGAATCTTCAACACAATCATCATGACTTTTGGATGCTACCAGTAAGTCATCAATGTACTGCACTAAGACTGAACTCCTGGGCAGCACTAATTTCTCTAGACACCCTTTCAATATCTGATTAAAAATGGAGGGACTTTCTGTGTATCCTTGAGGAACACGATTCCATACATAGACATGATTTTCGAATTTAAACGAAAAGAGATATTGGCTATCTGGGTGCAACGATATTGAGAAGAATGCTTGGCATAGATCAATCACAGTAAACCATTCTGCACTCCAGGGGATCTGGTATAAGATTACTGCAGGATTTGGTACTATAGGACAACAAGGTACCACAATTTTATTAATTTTCCGCAAATCCTGAACAATCCTATACTTTCCACTACTAGGCTTTTTCAAACCCATGATTGGTGAATTACAAGGACTACTCATAACTTCTTTTAATATGCCTTGTTTTACCATTCTGTTAATTTCCTCAACAACTCCTGCTTTTACTTCTGCACTCATTTTGTACTGTCTAGTATTTGGGAAAATTGCACCTTCCTTTACAGTGATCTTTACTGGGTCTATTTTGGCCATAAGTCCTACTTCTTTCCCTGTGAAATCCCATACTTTGGAATTCACTATAGTTTTTAGTTCGTCTGGTAATTCGTTTTTTTGTTATCAAAGAGAACATCTCATCTATTTCCGCACCTTGCTTGGCTATCATGAACTTATAAACATGATCTTCATCCGGGGTCTGTATTGCAACACCATCCGGTGTGCAGAAAATAGTGCAATTCATTTTGCACAGTAAGTCTCTACCCAATAAGTTTACTGGACTGGAATCACACACTACAAATTGGTGCATTTCTCGGAAGTTCCCTATTTTTACTTCCATTGGCTCAGTAAGGGGTGTTCTGATTTTTTGATTAGCTACACCTACAACTTGGATAGCTTCTCCAGAGAGAGGGAGGTCTGGGATGTCTGCTGTTCTTACAGTAGAACGGGTAGCACCAGTGTCCAAAAGAAAAGTGATATCATTACCTCTTACTTTCCCTTCAACATATGGACCTGACTGATCTACCGGTAAGGATGCGCCAAGTACGCACTCCTTCTCCCCCTCTCTTAGGCACCATCATTGATGTCTATATGGATCAAATTCGTCCTGTAAAAGAAACTGTGAAGTTACATATTAATTCTTACCACTTCCTCCTTGATATCCGACGTCTGTACCGTGTTTTGCTCTGCTTACATTACCCTGTATAGGTGCAGGTGGCAACTGACTCTGAGGGTTCACACCCTGCTGTGAGTCATTCTTCTGTGGATTTAAATTATGATTTGGGCCATTATTATTTTGAATCTTTTTACATTCGTTCTTCCAATGTCCCAACTTTCCGCATCCATGACAAGGAAATTTCTTTTTAGCCTCTTCTCTACTCATTCGTCCTCTCACTTTACCACCATTTGCTGTGTCACCATTCATTTCAGAATCTTTTCCTTGATTATCAGTTGGATTATCCAAATTAATTCCCTGTCGCTCAGCCATTTTCACCTGAGCCCACATCACTTTCTCTTGCAGTTTCTTGTGCCTATCCTCAATGTCGTCTCCACAATATTTAGCGTATTTCAGAATTTCATCTATGGGCTTTCCCTGCCAGCACAACATGTGCTGCTAATCATCTGACAAATCTCGGGCTTTAAACCATAAACAAATCGGTAAACAAATTGACTCATATTCTTATCTCCAATATCCTCAAATCCACTATACTGTTTGAACACCTGCAATAAACGTTCGTAATAGGCATGTACCGATTCACTGGCTTCTTGGGTAGTCCTGTCTATCTTCACCCAATCTGTTTCTTTTGGTGGTATTTTCCCTTTCAGGTAAGTTATCACCTGGTGATACTTTTTCATTACATCACTCGATGGGGCACCTGTCTTTGCATCTCTAGGATACTCTTCACTCGGCCAGTCAACTGTAATTTTACAATCTGTCCACAAATCGGCAGGTACCACTATGTCAAACAGACTATCCAAGTCCTTTAACAATACCTTTGACACTTTCACAAACCTCTCAACCTGCTTGTACCATTCAATTGGCTTCTCTCTCAATTTTGGAAAATCATTTGTAAATGACAAAATATCTTGTCTGCTCCATGGGACATGAACATAACCTCCTCCGGGTACTTCCCGCATCGGGTACATCTGATCTACTTTCCCTGTTTCCTTCAATAAATACTCAGAAGTTGTTCTACTAAACCGTGCCTCTTCCTTTTTCTTTGTCCATCTAGTTTTCCATTTATCCAGTTCTCCCCATTTCTGCAAAACTGACATTAATTCTTTAACTTGTAGTTTTCTACCAGAGGCATTCATATTTTCCAAGTCTTTATCACTGAATTCAGCTCTATATGGTCTCTGCAACACTTTTGACTCCCCTATTTCAATTCCCATTTGTAAGGCCAAATCTGATAATTTCTCATGAAATATCTTTACATTTCTAGTTATGCTCCTACATACGAACAATAGTTCTTCTTCATTGTAGGTATTCAGACGATCTACTCCTACATTTCCTGCTATCATTTCTTCTAACTCGACCTTTAATTTGTAGATGTCCATGATCTTTGGGGGTGAACTCTGTCTGTCTGATCCTTGTGCCCACCTTTCTAAGTCTTCTGGCGTTACTACAGTGGCACTTTTAGTTCCGGATGATGTTACTATATTTACATCTTTGGAGCAACCAGGTGTGATTCTTCTAGGAGTGCTATTTACAGATCCTCGAATAGGCAAATCCATTAGGGAAATCATAGATTCACAATCACTGATATGGTCGTCAATTATTACTGCTTCATGTTTTGGAGTCTCTACAGGTATAGGCATAGTTAAAGGCTTTGGACAATTTACTTTGTCACCATATAAGGGAACCATTGGACCAATTGTTACAGGTATGGTCAGGGAATCAGGATGTACATTTAGCTGGGTTATTTTCTGTATCAATTCTGCTCTGTTTCTGTCTATAGCCTCTCTTTCCTTATCCTGAAGTACCCTATTAACTGGTGGATTATGCAATACTTGCGGTACCAATGGTGTTCTTAAAATTGGTGCACTTGGGGTACATACACTTGTCCCTTCCTGATATGGTGGCGGGTTCTTTAATATTTCTTCCATAAATTCGTCTTCAGAATCTCCAAACCCTGTCAAATGTTTTGTCTTTTCTGTGCATTTGCTCCCTAACGACTCTTCTGTCATGAAAACTGGATACAAACCCTCGGTAAGCATCGCTCTTCTCCACTGTTTCATCTGACTGTCTCTTGACTCATTTTGGTGTCTATGGAAAAATCCCCTATAACCCCTATTGCTTCTGGGTCGGTCATGTTCAAATGCCTCTGTTTCCCATTCTTCCAGGGCTTCGTATTGCGTTAATCTTGGTCTGGGTTCTAAGTCATTCATTCTTATTCTTAAGTTTTGTAAAATTCTCCCATTGAAAGTACCATTCTCTGGGAAAGCTAATATTCCGTCATCTTTTGTATATTCTATCCAATTTTCTAACCATACGCAAGTATGATAACCCCTCTCCATCATCATGAATGAGGCGGGCGTTTTTGCTGGTGGAATGATAATTCCTTCTTTAGTTTTGATGGGTTTGTCCTTCTTAAAATAATTCTTAATCTTTTGTAAAAATGACATTTTTCTCTTTTCTCCATACATTTTGGGTAAATATCTATGTATTGAATTATATTCTGCAAAAGCTAGGAATCTCCTGTCCGGACGAGTTCCTGTTAAAGTCGGATCACGTTTCCACATATAATCTCCACTATCCACTAAGATTTCGACTTCTATGCTGACAACCAATTAAATTCCAGCTAACATTTTTCTCTGAACCAATCCTAGCGCTGCTTTTCAGTGATGTCTGTCTGACGGCCCCTCCTTTACAATCTGCGCTTCTCTGTCCCTCGCTGTTTCAACCAATCCCAGCGCGACACCTGTGACGTCAGTATTACTCCTGACTACTGACCCCTCCTTTACAAGACTCGTTCCACGCCCGCCGTGTCAACCAATCCTAGCGCGGCATTTGTGACGTCAGCTTTACTCCCTCAGCTGACCCTCCCTTTACAAAAATCGTACGTAAATCTTTATTTTCTCAATGCTTCTTATTAAAGTTTCAGTAACAACATAAAACATTCGCTATCGTGCCAGTTTCTCTAAATTGGAAAAGATAGTTTCTCTCACACTTAGTAAAACCTTTCCGTTTACTAAACATACACTACGAGTAAAACCCTTCCATTTACTCTTCACATAAGCTTCGGAAGTACCTGCTACTTCTTCAATGTTACCCTTTTAGGTGATATAACATCAAATTTTTACCAGCGTATTCCTTTGCTATCACTCACACGCATAGAGTCCCTAACAAGTACTGATAGCCCTGCTTAACTTTTCAGTACTATTTCTGCCTGACAGATAACCTCACTGCAGTATGGCTTCCACTTACCATCCGCTATTCAAATTTTCCCCGGGGATTCTAGACAACATAAAACAAAACTTTTAAACAACGGATGTTAGTTTATAAAAATACAATTCTCATTACCCAATTAACAAAGTGCAACCATCCTCTGATGACCAGAAAACTGATCCAGCGGGTTACTAGCAACAAGCATTCATACACTGAATACTCACCTGGGCCCATTCATTCATACTACGCTAGCAATTTCCGCTGGTGGGTCAGTTGTACTCTTTATCAATATCCCTGCTAGCAATTACCTTTCTGATTGAAGAGTAATGACTTACCAATGGACCCTTTGATAATTGGGAAATTTAAAATGAGTGACATTCAATACAATTCATAAATCTGAAATAATCACTGAGTCAGGAAGTTTTAAAATGTTTATCTAAAGTTTTAGCAGAGTAAATTACAAACCACATAATACTTAATCGTATATCAAGGATGAAGTATACTAAATAATCATTTATAAATCAATGACGGTCCCTCAGAAAGCAGAAGATAGAGACAGCAGTACAGCTAAAGGTTGCATTTATATTTACCTAAAGATGTGAGAACCAAACCCCTTGGCCAAGGAGTTGTAAAGATAGGTCCCAGAAAGATGAAGACCAAAGACCTCCGGACCAGGTTCAGGACAGGATAGGTGACCTCTCTATCAATGACGCCTGCGTCGTTTCCCCTCTCTGTCGCTTCACTTCTCCTCGATTTCTTCTGTGTCTTCCTTCTAATGGAATCCGCCGCCCCCACCTCAGGACCTCTCTGGACAGCGGTTCTGTCTGCAATCGATCAGCTTGTTGATTTCAACAGAGAATATTAAAACACCTCATTTTAAATAAAATGGTATCTTAGTTTGTTCGTGGGTTAGAAAAACATGTTTTTTTCCTTTTTTTTACCCCTTCTTCGTGTTTTGATATTTATATATATATTCACTGAAAAAAACAAAGGTTAAAGCAACGTTTTAGGTAGGTAAAATTTTAGTAACAACATAACGTTTTAAACTAAAAAAGCACAGATTTTCACCAGTTATAGTTATTGTTATCTCAAATAACTGTAACTCATGCCCTAAGATAAATATAACTCGCGTTCCCACCATGTACTGTCTTCTCATCAATAATTTAATTGCAAATGTTGCAGTGATTTTATCAATGATGTCATAGAACATGTCATAAGTGATGCAATATGTGGGGTAATTAGCAGTCAAGGGAGATCCATGACATCCGTGACATTCTGGTACTATATACCAGGATGTTAAGCTAAAATCCTGGTTGATGTGTAGCCAGTTTATTGAAGTAGGAGATGGCGTCCCTTTCTTCCTAGAAGGTGGGGAAAAAGGTGCGATACAAGAATGTGTGTACCTTGAAAATGCAATCAGCTGATCTCAGGCAGAATATATGCATTAGTTACAAACCAGTAGAAGGGTTATTGGCAGTATAAATCCCACTTAATTACTTTCCTTTACAACCCAGATATACGGTCAAAATGATCTTGCACATCAAACTTAAGCTGTCAGGTTTAAATGAATGTTACACCTTGGGAATATGCCTTGCAACCAAGACTGTATGAAAACATTTAATATAAAATTTAGCTGCATGTGGGGAAATTATTTTCTTACTCTCCAACGCCCCATAGGTGAGCTCCATGCAATTAGGCAGTGTCTGCTCACACAGTTGGATTATCAGTTTGAGCTATAGCAATTTTGGAAAAACAAATGTTCTTTTTAATAGAACATCAATGTCTGCAGCCTCATGTAAGGAAATGCCTCTTTTGTATGAGTTTTAGACTGATGCTGCTGGTCTTTCAACTCTGAGACTGCACTGAGCCCTGCTAAGTAGGCCTCAGTGCCAGTGCTCTGACTCTTAAACAATTTATGTCTGATTGGCTCACCCACAGTTGGCATAAATTAACTTACATTTAAGTCTCTAGTGTATGGTACCAAGGGTACATAGGGCCTGTAAGTTAAAGTGTCAATCGTGGACTGCAGCACTTTTTGTGCTATCACAAGTGTGACAAAGCAAAGCAAGTCATTGGAGACTGGCTTAGCAGTTGTCAAACTGATAGCTCAACTTTTCCATTTAAATGAATAACAAAGTCCAGACCTTCTTTTTTAATATAAATGTCACCCATAACGTAGGCCTATTGAGCCCTAAGTCGGGGTTCTGTAAACTAAAAAGTAGGACATATGTTTTTATATGTCCTAATGGTAAAAAAAACAAATTGTCACTCTTGAAGTAGAAAGGCTAATAGCCTCATTGGCGAGTATAGGGTTACACACTGACAACACAGCTGTGCTAAATTCTGAATGGGGCTACTAAAGTTGGCACTTCAAGGTACAATAGAGATTTCTCTTTCCACAGTAGCCTTGAGGAAGAAAAGTCTCTTAATGAATACCATGGGTTGGTCTTGCCCATCCTTGTTCAACTGTGAGAGAACTGCCCATTCCATATTCTGAAGCATTCGCCAGCACTGTGTATTCCATGAAGCAGTTAGGTATCTTCAGCACTGGCAATATACACTTAGGGGCCGATTCCGATCTCGGCCGGTAGGGCACCTAACAGTATTCGTCCGGAAAAAAACACAGCCGAATGCGTGTTTCCCGACCGATTCGTACACCCGTCCGGACGAACAAGTACAATGCGTATAACAACCCATTTCCCGAGCGAGCCGTACTCACCCAATCCAGCTCCTGTTCCCCGCCCGAGCCGGATCCGTAAACGCCGAATCGAGTCGCACGGAACCAAATACACAGCACCTTCCGGCCGGACTAGTACGATGCGTGCTCCGTACGCGCTGAACCAGTCGCTACGTCCGGCACGTTTCAGCATCCGGGAGAGCCACACATAAGCTCCGTTTCGCGCCACAAGACGATCCACCGCTACGAGACGAACAAGCCAGCGACGAGTACGAGTCGAAGACACGAGAAACACGAACGAGACGACCCAACCATGAATCCCATCGCGCAGTTCCTACCTATACTCTACATCTATTACCGGGACCGGTACGGACGCGTACGGCGGAGACGGTAAGTCAAACACCAACAATACAAACAAACTACACGTACCGAAAAATATGTCACACACACATAGGGATGCACAAATGACGTACACTAGCAACAGCACAACCATAGGGGTGTGATGGGCATCACCAATGCCATACACACCCATAGGGGGATGGATGCCTACCACTACCACCACCCCTACTCAGGGGGGGCTGGATGCCTGCCACTCCCACCACCCCTACTCAGGGGGGGATGGATGCCTACCACTAACACCACCCCTACCCAGGGGGGCTGGATGCCTACCACTACCACCACCCCTACTCAGGGGGGCTGGATGCCTGCCACTACCACCACCCCTACTCATGGGGGCCTGGATGCCTATCACTACTACCATCCCCACCCATAGGGGGATGGATGCCTACCACTACCACCACCCCTACTCAGGGGGGGCTGGATGCCTACCACCACCCCTACTGAGGGGGGATGGATGCCTACCACTACCACCACCCCTACTCAGGGGGGACTGGATGCCTGCCACTACTGCCATCCCCACCCATAGGGGGATGGATGCCTACCACTACCACCACCCCTACTCAGGGGGTGCTGGATGCCTGCCACTACCACCACCCCTACTCAGGGAGGGCTGGATGCCTGCCACTACCACCACCCCTACTCAGGGGGGGGCTGGTTGCCTACCACTACCACCACCCCTACTCAGGGAGGGCTGGATGCCTGTCACTACCACCACCCCTACTCATGGGGGCCTGGATGCCTGTCACTACTACCATCCCCACACATAGGGGGCTGGATGCCTACCACTACCACCACCCTTACTCATGGGGGCCTGGATGCCTATCACTACTACCATCCCCACCCATAGGGGGATGGATGCCTACCACTACCACCACCCCTACTCAGGGGGGGCTGGATGCCTGCCACTACCACCACCCCTACTGAGGGGGGATGGATGCCTACCACTACCACCACCCCTACTCAGGGGGGGCAGGATGCCTGCCACTACCACCACCCCTACTCAGGGGGGACTGGATGCCTGCCACTACCACCACCCCTACTCATGGGGGCCTGGATTCCTGTCACTACTACCATCCCCACCCATAGGGGGTTGGATGCCTACCACTACCACCACCCCTACTCATGGGGGCCTGGATGCCTATCACTACTACCATCCCCACCCATAGGGGGATGGATGCCTACCACTACCACCACCCCTACTCAGGGGGGGATGGATGCCTACCACTACCACCACCCCTACTCAGGGGGGGCTGGATGCCTGCCACTACCACCACCCCTACTCAGGGGGGGCTGGATGCCTACCACTACCACCACCCCTACTTAGGGGGGCTGGATGCCTGCCACTACCACCACCCCTACTCAGGGGGGCTGGATGCCTACCACTACCACCACCCCTACTCATGGGGGCCTGGATGCCTGTCACTACTACCATCCCCACCCATAGGGGATGGATGCCTACCACTACCACCACCCCTACTCAGGGGGCTGGATGCCTACCACTACCACCACCCCTACTCAGGGGGGCTGGATGCCTGCCACTACCACCACCCCTACTGAGGGGGATGGATACCTGCCACTACCACCACCCCTACTCAGGGGGGGCTGGATGCCTACCACTACCACCACCCCTACTCAGGGGGGGCTGGATGCCTGTCACTACCACCACCCCTACTCATGGGGGCCTGGATGCTTGTCACTACTACCATCCCCACCCATAGGGGACTGGATGCCTACCACTACCACCACCCCTACTCATGGGGGCCTGGATGCCTATCACTACTACCATCCCCACCCATAGGGGATGGATGCCTACCACTACCACCACCCCTACTCAGGGGGGCTGGATGCCTGCCACTACCACCACCCCTACTGAGGGGGGGATCGATGCCTACCACTACCACCACCCCTACTCAGGGGGGGCTGGATGCCTGCCACTACCACCACCCCTACTCAGGGGGGGCTGGATGCCTGCCACTACCACCACCCCTACTCATAGGGGCCTGGATGCCTGTCACTACTACCATCCCCACCCATAGGGGGCTGGATGCCTACCACCACCACCACCCCTACTCATGGGGGCCTGGATGCCTATCACTACTACCATCCCCACCCATAGGGGGATGGATGCCTACCACTACCACCACCCCTACTCAGGGGGGGCTGGATGCCTGCCACTACCACCACCCCTACTGAGGGGGGGATGGATGCCTACCACTACCACCACCCCTACTCAGGGGGGGATGGATGCCTGCCACTACCACCACCCCTACTCAGGGGGGGCTGGATGCCTACCACTACCACCACCCCTACTCAGGGGGGGCTGGATGCCTGCCACTACCACCAACCCTACTCAGGGGGGGCTGGATGCCTACCACTACCACCACCCCTACTCATGGGGGTCTGGATGCCTGTCACTACTACCATCCCCACCCATAGGGCGATGGATGCCTACCACTACCACCACCCCTACTCAGGGGGGCTGGATGCCTGCCACTACCACCACCCCTACTCAGGGGGCTGGATGCCTACCACTACCACCACCCCTACTCAGGGGGGCTGGATGCCTACCACTACCACCACCCTTACTCATGGGGGCCTGGATGCCTGTCACTACTACCATCCCCACCCATAGGGGGATGGATGCCTACCACTACCACCACCCCTACTCAGGGGGGGCTGGATGCCTGCCACTACCACCACCCCTACTCAGGGGGGGCTGGATGCCTACCACTACCACCACCCCTAGTCATGGGGGCCTGGATGCCTGTCACTACTACCATCCCCACCCATAGGGGGATGGATGCCTACCACTACCACCACCCCTACTCAGGGGGGGCTGGATGCCTACCACTACCACCACCCCTACTCAGGGGGGCTGGATGCCTGCCACTACCACCACCCCTACTCATGGGGGCCTGGATGCCTGCCACTACCACCACCCCTACTCAGGGGGGCTGGATGCCTACCACTACCACCACCCCTACTCAGGGGGCTGGATGCCTGCCACTACCACCACCCTTACTGAGGGGGATGGATGCCTACCACTACCACCACCCCTACTCAGGGGGCTGGATGCC